>JAUPFT010000004.1:0-1410000 GCA_036936625.1 Parnassius smintheus behrii | reverse complement strand
GGTACTGTTCCCCACAAACATTCGAGATCTCTACACATCCATTCCGTCCGTTCTTGAGCTTGTGATTGTGAGCATTTCTGTAAAATTATCTAAACGCTTTGATTGATAATTATCAGGCGGTATATAAACAACTCCAATGTTTAAATTACGTCTGTCTTGACAATTTAAATATTTTCCTGGTACTGTTACCCACAAACATTCGAGATCTCTACACATCCATTCCGTCCGTTCTTGAGCTTGTAATTGTGTATACGTACAAATCATGACCCCCCCCCCTTATTTTTATGCGAAGATGTTTTATTTCTATCATACCTAAATATTTCGTACCTATTGTCACATAATTCACCGTTGTAAATACCATCAATGTTGCAAATTATAATGTTGCAAAATTTAAAGGAATCGACGAAGGTTCATATTATTAATTATTTCCTTATTTTTGAGAATGTGTACATTGTTTTTATTATTTACAACAATCGTAATACTAAAAAAACCTTTACATAACATAACAATTATGTTAAAAACCCTTTTGTTGAGAAATTTACTTGGAATTGAAAGAAGTTACTTGAAATCACCTCTAATTTAGAAACGTGGTGAGAGTCCAGAGTCTCGCCTGGTGATAAGTCGGGGATTAAAAATAAACTTTTGGTAATTCCAAATGCCTTAAGCGCTCATGTTAAACGTAAGTTTTTTAAGTATTTTATATACACACAAGTTTTCACAAATAACCTTCTCTATCACTTCTAATTTTCCGATAATTTTCTGTCAAACGTAATTAAAAAAGTTTTGAAAATCTCAAAGTGCACAACTCATAATACTCATTATGATCGTGAAAAAATGTAGAAAAAACAACAGAAAATATTTTTTTCACACAATTTCCCGCAGTAAAACACTTAACTTCTAAATGTGCCAGCATTTTTCTGTAGCAACCTTTGAACTGTCTGATATTAGGGTTGAAACTAAAGTCACCTTGCAAACCAAAATTGGAAAATATTTATAAAATATCCTGAGTTAGATTGTAAGTTGGCAGGTGTACATAATTTTTTTTCATTATGAACTTTTTAAGCTTTCTATATTAATTAAAGTGCCAAGGAAACCTGTTTTACACTTAGCTCTATTAAAGGTACATAGTGTCCCATCTCGCTTTACATTTCTTTCGCTGGAGTACTTCAGTGTGTGTGCGCGTGATTTTTTTATACTCGAACTGTCTCATTGCCCATGAAGATTCGATTACATACATAATTGGTTAGTTACTTATTTATATATAATATACTTCGTTCAAATATGAACTTGTCAAGAACAATTTGCTAACAGCATTAAACATAATATGGTTTTGTATGATGCTTTTATATTAAAAATAATTTAAATCAATAGGCTTTTTATTGTACCTATCTATACAATATTCGATTTCAATCAAAATCCAAATTTAAATTCTAAGATTTGTTTAACTGTCAACTATGTAATATAAATAATATTAGTTACGTAACATTAAGCATGGTGTTAAACTTATGTTCTATTTAGATATATTATTTTATTTAAAAAAATGGGGAAATATTGTTTCACATGACAACCCAAACCAAACCACTCCACTTGTATCGCCGCCGTTGTAATGCATCAGTCCTTAACAAAATTCAGTCCGTCTTTTTATATGTCTATGGGTAAAACTGTATTATAATTTATAATTATAACACTTAACCTATCTGTCTAAAAGTTATTAACACGTTTAGAACAAGCCTGATCGTACACAAATATTTATTAACTTGCAGTTATTATCGAACCTTCCAGACATCCAAAAGCAAAAAACGTCTTCTTCACCTACTATCCTGCAGGTATGAGTATTTTTCTAGCTTTTGTGGTTGTTTTGTTTTGTTGTTAATTCAATCATATTAAAAAAATAATATTTTTAAAAGGAATCATCAAACGTTGAAGTAGCAAAGGATCCACCGGGGTCAACATCACTCAGCACGACATCGACTCTGTTGACGACGCAAGTATGACGAATTATTTATTGTTTAATTTATTAAAAGGTTCTTTATTACCTAATTATAGGTATTTAAATGACAACAAATACTGTCTTACTTTGTGTCGTTCGTCAAGAGTGACGTTTGCTATAGTTGGCACGCTTGGCAGGCGGGTTGGCACCTGGCCACGTGAGGAAACTTAATATCGCCCAGAGAGCTGTGAAGAGAGCTATGCTCGAAGGTTCTCTGCGTGATGCTCAGGAATGAGGATATCCGCATTAACACTAGAGTAACCGATATAGCCCAACGGATTAGTAATATCAAGTGGCAATGGGCTGGTCGTATAACTCGAGGAATGGACAACCGACAACAATGGGGAAACAATGGGGAGGAAAGGTTCTCCACCTTCAACATCGTACCGGTGAGTGAAGTGTAGAGCGGCCTCCCCACTAGATGGAGTGACGACCTGGTAAGATATGCAGAAAGTCGATGGATGCAGGTGGCTCAGGGCCGTGCTTTGTGGCATTCCTTGGGGCAGGCCTATATTCAGCTGTGGGCTTGTGAAGGGCAGTAATGATGGTAACAAATACTTTTTACTAAAAAAAAACTATGTTACTTGAAGGAATGCTTCTTACAAAATATTATTTTAGGTGCCGGTGCTTGTAAAGGAAGAATTAATCGAATATTGTCGGTTATGTGCCGCTTCAGATTGCGTTGGCGAGCTATTAAACCTTCAGAGTGATGATAACTTAAGAAAACTGGTAGTAAAAATGACAAAAAGGTTGAACACTAATATTGACTTCAGCCAAGAACACCTTCCAACAAGCATTTGTTCTGCGTGCGTCAAGGCGTTATATACGGCTTATGACTTCGTTGTAGGCATAGACCAGGCGCAGATAACCCTAAATAATAAGCTAATCCAGAAAGGCGTACATCAGATGCCAGGAAATAGGAATCTCGACAACAACCTGGATTTACCTAGCATGTCTTTACAGCAAGTACGTACACAAAGTACTCTAAAGCTTTAGTATCGTTGAAATAAAACTAGTTTTTACGGATTATATTATTTTTTTATTCCTGAAGTTTCGATCACTTGGAGTGTTCGAAACAAATAATCATTTAGTATTCAATAATATTCAATACAAGAAATCATTTAGTATCGTTGTTAAAACTTCCATCATAATAAAGTTTTTATTTTTGTTTTAGATTTCAACAAATAAAAGGACAACGGCGGATGAATTTGAATTCGAGCAGAAACCGCTACATGTGCCGAGCACGGACTTCCTTTTGCCACAAGTATGCCTATTTTTAATGGATTAACTTATAGAAATTATTTAGAGAACGTCATATGGGGGATGCTTGCCACAGTTGCAAGCGGGTTGGCAAGTGCAGTTTTACATTGCCATTACACGGAGCAGAGGATATCCGGGCGGCGTTTAATTTTTACAAATGTTTTAAAATTGCCCAGTTTAAAAACAGTCCAACGTCAGATAGCAGGAAAACAAATAAACTAACAAAACATACGCAGACAGCCACAATCCTACACATATTGTTCTTGACTTACAATAAATAAAAGGTACAGTTTTAGATGAGGGAACAATCTTAGGCAGGTATAATCAGTCCGAGCTTCAGTACTCTCTCTCTCTCTCTCTCATTTCCATTGCGTCTCGTGGACAACACGACGGCAACAGATCTGTTAAAAGCCTATTTATTAAATGTCATGCCACCCGGCGTCATCAAAATGGGAACAGTATATACTCATTAAACAGAAGACATTGGCATCTATACCAAAAAAATATATTTATGTATTAAAAAATTCGGCTAGACCGGGGGAAGAACCGCGCTCTTACAGAACACCCGCGTAAAATAGCAGCTCAATGCTGCTGTATTTCGTATAGCGAGTGTAAAGAGAAAACCAGAGACCCTTTTTGCTTTATACAAGGCATTTAATTCTCCATCCATCCATCTTAATCCTCAAGTGTGACAACGTACCTAACGAACTTACAACCGGTAAGTTTTGCTTTGTAATAAAACAGAAACAGAAACTATTTTATTCTAAATACATCATAAATAATACTTATTGAAAGTCACTCTTTGATTTTTTGAATTTACCATAGGTTCGGAAAAAACCTGTTTTCTGGTAAGAACCAGCAAGAAACCCAGCGACACTTTTTTTAAAACAACAGTATGAAGTATTGAATACCTTATGAAATTAATTTCACTTGGTTGTTACTGACTTGCAGGTATCTTCAAATAATGAAATAGCAGCAAGTGATTTCAAGCAGCCACTGTTACCTATGTCGAACACAACTGTTCCGCTTATACGAGTATGTTTACATCTTTAGTGAAATCTTGTCTTTATTTATAAATGAGACATTAATTTATAGTATTTTGTTTGCTTTTACAGGTATCAACCAACATTGGACCAGCAGTAAGTAAAATCGAGCAGCCACCACCAATTGACTCAAGCTCGAACTCACCTACTTGGCTGGATGCTGCCGCGAAACGAATGAAGTGCTCGTCGTACGATCTCAGTAAGCAAGTGCAGAGAATTGATGGTCAAAGAAAGAATATAAAAATATTAAACCAAAAGATCAGGCGACTGCAGAAGAGAAATGAATCACTTAAGAATTTAATAATAACTTTAAAGAAAAAAAATACTGATACAAATCCACTCAAAAAATTTAAGCAGTAAGACGTTTACTAAAGAATTATTTAATAATGTGATTTAAAAAAACGATTTACAGGTATTCTAAAGCTATAAATAACTTAATTATAATTCGCCACGAGTATATCATATTTACATTAGACAATCGGTTGACGCTCACTTAGATATCCGATCGGCAAAATGGTAAAAATGATCAATGATCATATAAAAGTTATAAAATGAAAAGGCCAAAGCGGGTTATAAAAACAAATAAATGTTTTAAAAATAAGAATTCCAATCACACATTGAGTACTAAGAAGAACAGAGAAGGGCTGATGGCTGATGAGCATCATCAGAAGACGTGTTTAAAATTTGTTGTTTGTATAATTGTTATCATTGAGTTGGCGATACATGTATAGACGACTTAATTAATGATATAAATATTAGAAATGTTCGGTGGAAAGGAAACTGAATTTTCTCATAGAATAAGTTTAAATGAATGTAAATATATGTTGTCATCATACTAATTATTTAGATCTCATTATATTTATAAAGTACTTTCCTGGTCATTGGTAACAAAAGATAAAAGTGTAAAAGTTAACATAAAAATAAGGGATTTTGGTGCGTCAACTTTTTTGAGTAACTTAATCGGACTTAAAAAGGATAGGAGCTTCAACATAATATATTTAATTGGTGTGTACAATTAGCATTATATTTTTCATATTAAGTACTGTAAAGTAGTTTTGCGTTTTTTCATTGTGACAGCTGTAATAAAGTTTACACAAACAGAAAATAAAAATTAGTAAGAAAACATAACGGCTTCATTTGATAAAATACTTAAGAGAGTCACAGACTACGCAGATACGATAATATTCTATCTATGTACCTATAAAAAGTGAGCGATCTGAAAGTATCACTCACTCCACAGATACGATAATATACGAAATGATACATTCGCTCGAAATCCTTCAAACTCACTAGACGTACTTTTGGAGCGGATTGTTTATACAAAGTGTTACCTAGAACAAGTTGACGTATATTGCTTCTAAGTTTGCTACACAGCTCGTCAGAATAGGATTAAGATTTTGCTTATGATGCACGTGTTGCATTAGCATTTAGTAAAAGACGAAACATTTGGATAGAACGTCACATAAATCTTAAAAAGGACCGAGGCGAATTTAACAATGCGTTTTAGCGACCATCTGTATTTGCGTGCAAGTAAAATCCCACGTCATATTTGTATCTGCAGATGATATCTGCATATATATTTGTATGAGCAGATAATATTGCCACCATATTTCGATATAACATGTCGCTGCTAACAATACCTACCTATAAAACGTAACATATCTGCGCTGTGTGTGTTTGTTCACTGAATTTCATAGCGAACGATATCGCCCCAAAACATTGCAATTATTTACGTAAGATATTTTCCCTGATAAAGTTCCTGCGCGTGATTTATCCATTGTTCATTTCACGTCCCTAAATTTAAAATAAAAAGATATGCGCTCAGATACAGATAATATTTAATCGTATCTGCATAGTATGAGACTCGCTTTATAGTAATATTACATTAATAATATAAATGATCAATAAGTACCTTAATTTGGAAAATGTTCATGACTGAAACGGTTTAATAAATTCCATAATGAATCTAAAAACTGTTTTATTGCTAACACAACCTTTATATTTCATAGTGCAGTCATATTTTTTAACCTAGAAGGATGTTTTAGTAACTATACTTTTATAATATTAACTACATTAACATTCACCATTGCCATCACAACAGCCTATATTGACTCATGACGTGGACACTTGCCACAGCTGCCAGCTTGCCAAGCAGTTGTTAGCAGGGAGACAGTGTCGAGAACCATCTCCATTCCTCATGATGATCTGTTACGTTTACGCGAACACTACACATTCAATGAAATTATAAAGCTCGTTTCACTCTATGAGTGGATACTTTACAGCTCTTAGCAATACTTGACATGTCGGGGATATACAATTACTTAGTTAATTAATGCGATAAAATCTGTAAAAACTAAGCTTCTAACTACTACCATAGGATGATATAAAGTAGTGGAATCTGTTCCGCCGCCAGTATTAGATGAGTGAATGCGAGGTGGAAATTCAGACGTGTGTAGTATCACACAGTGAAACATAATATTTATACAGAGTACAAGTTTAGTTATTAAAGGACCTATTAGATTTAAAAAATGTCTAAAACATAGTTTAGGTTAAACCCAAATCCTTGATTAATTTTGTATTCTCCAAGTTATTTTATAATCACTGTGTTATATTTTTAAACGTTGTGATTCAAACTAAAATCGCTTATGTGTAATGTTTTTGTGATAACAAATGTAGACATTAAAAATAACTTTTAACATTAAGTTAAAACGTTAAAAGAATAAAATAATTTAACTTAGTTAAACCAGTTATTTCTATATCACATACAGAGAATTCAATGTTGAGTATGGATTTCTAATAATGCACAGTTTTCCTGTTAACAATTTTGCAAAGTGGGAGAGCGATAAAGCCGATAGGCAGTGATTCATAATACCCTGGCGAGCGTGGGAGTGAAGTGAAGCCGCGACTGACTGCGACGCTCGCAAGCATGAACGTACTAAGAACAACGGACGGAGTGCTGTCACCTGTCACTGTACAGATTGAAGTACCGTAATGGCGGCGGGTTTTAATGTATGCGTGTTTTCAGAGTTGCCAGCTGAAGAAACTTTCCCTAAAATTTTATATTGATATTCACATATAAATATGACTAAATACGTACGTCTTATAATCGTCTGTAATAATAGTTTCATAATTTATAAATAATATAAAAAGTAGAAAGTTAGCTTGTATAAATTAAAATCAAACGAAATTAGTTAGTTGCCAAAATGTTTTATAGGAACTTAAGCTGACATGAAAAAAATACACTATGGTCTTCTATTAATATTTGTATTCATACTTATATAACCTATTATATTTTGCTTATATAAAATGTAGAAGGCTTAAAAATATGAAATTACGTACGTTTCTGTACACAAAAATTTAGAATTATATTAATTTACTAAATTATTGAGCGGGGCTTTTCTCGTAAATAACGTCAACGATGATCTAGTTGACGAGGTAAATAAAGTTTATAAAATAATAAAATAATACTAAAACCCCTTATGTTGTGTTAATGTTTTGTAATATTGCCTCCTGCTTTCATGTGTTCTTAGGATTCCTTCCATTTTTGATATATGGTGAAACCTAATGGTTAGATATTTTCTGCTATGTATTTTATTAGACTTATTTTGTGTTCTTCTCCCAAGTACATATGCTCAGACTCTAAATTTAAAATCACTTTATCGCTACCTACGAATTTTTCTAGTATTTTAATCAGTATATAGCTATGTTGCTTGTCGTTGTTTATAGTTATATTTTATTTAATTACTTTTTTTACCACTATTTCACACAGCAAACAAATTTCATACACATCTTGGGATGGGAAACTTAAGCCACCTCTAGTTTTTAAATTTAGAAGACTGTGAAAAGAGTATTTCATATCAGTGGTTAATCGGGAAGTACAGGCTTGACAATTTATTTTGTTTTTCGCATAGTGTGTTATGCTTCCAGCAAGGTATCCTATTATCAATTTTCTGTAGTCATCAAACTCTGCTAAATCTAACCGCCTAAGCAGATTGTCATCCTCACAGGAGATTTGGTTCATGAATGAAAGTTCCGTTTTATTTTCTTCTTCTTCATGACGGTAGGTAGAAATGGTTGTATTTATTATTTGAATAGCGGAAGAACAATTTAAAATTGTTACTTGTTCTAATGGCACACAATTTCCAGTTGTTACGCATCTTATTTCTAGGTGTGCGCTAGTAGCTTTCTATAGCATCCTTTAAATTGGCGCATGTTCGGATTATCGTTAAAACCACCCTGCATTCTTATACAAAAAAAGAACATTTCCAGGTGACCCTGACTTAACTTGTACGTAGGCAGAAAGACTAATGTATTACTAACGATTAGTTTTTTTAAGGTTTACTTAAGTTTACCTTTAAGGTGACCATACCACTTGGATAAGGTCTTTCTGTGAGGGATACACGTATTAAAGTTTTGCCTTACATAATCGTATACTTTTGGGGAGTAGTAATTTAAAGTCATACAAAATTTACGCATTACGGGTGTATACTTAATATTTTTATGTAATTTTTTTTATAAACATTGAAAAGATTTGCAGCCACAAGATCTTCATTGATAAAAATTTCATTCTTAAGCGTTTTAACAATATTTTTTAATGAAGTATTTCTATTTTTAAGCCTTCTAATTTTCTGGTTTAAAATTTTTATCTTTTGTTTTTGCTGTGAAATGTACAAATCTTTCTTTATTATTATTTTTTTCAGACGTTTTTTCTTAGGAGTGTTTAGAATTGACAAAGGTTGTTTAAAATCTGGTTCCGCTGGTGCCACATCAGTTGCATCCTTAATAAATAAAAAAACACTTTTAGCATTACATAAAAACCACACAACGTAAACTTACAGCATGTGCATGACTATAAATTAACTTACGGTATGAAATGCAAAAAATCTGTTTTATTGATCAGTATTTCAGCTTCTAAAGAGATCTAAAAAAAAAAGAAAATTTTAGAATTACATTTAATCATTATAGACAAACTACAAGTGTTTATATGTTACTACGTAATAAAAAATAAATTAATGGCTCATAAAGGTACTATTATAGAATAATGAAACTGTCCATTTTTAATAGTAGCTTAATGCTGCTGTATTTCGTATGGTGAATGTAGAGAACCGGAGACCCTTTTTACTGGAAACGAGGCATTCCATCTTAGTCCTCACGGGTGACAACGCATCTGCATTTTGATTCGTAATCGAGGATAGATGTGGATGTCTATGGGCCACAGCAACCACTTACCATCAGGTGGACTGTGTGCTCGTTTGTCACCCTATCCTATAAAAAAAAAAAAAAACCTTCGAAACAGGAGTGTGACCTTTGAATTCAATAGGAAGAAGTCTTTCTTCATTAGAAAGTGCACGTTTATCCAACGATTCCTAAAAAGCAATTAGAATAAATTTAAGTTTGCTAAGTTTGTCTGAACAAGCATTTAATTAATGTTATGTAAGCTTATAATATAAATAATTACTTCAAATGATCTTTCCAATACAGCAGGTTGTTCATGTTGCTGCTCGTCGCTCGGTGGTTTCCATAAAAACTATAAAATAAGTTGTAAAATCAAACACATGTCATGATTGATAACATTACACAAACCTTCCGTTATTCAAAGGAACCTTTTGTGGAACGGCATAAGTCACAACGCGTACCAATCCTCCTTTCGTTGTGTACAAATCGCTTGTTTGAAAATGTTCGCTGCAAATAACACTTGATTTTGTTGGATTCCAATCCAATTCTTTTCTACACTCTCTAATTATTTGAATCCCATCTTTTTTCCATTCATTTTCCTTCGAAAACCTAAAAAATGTTAACGAACATTGTTCAGCACTTCGGTGATAAGGGAGATTTATTTTGACACGTTGGAAACACTGGTAATCACTTTAATGTATCTATTAATTAAGTTAATTTAATCTCATGTATACTTATTACTTATTTTTTTATAAAGTTAGGGAAATAAAATTTCGAAAGTTGACAACAATAATTTCGTCAAAGAAAAATTTTGTTACATAAATTACGAAAAGATATAATTAAAAATTAATCAAAATAATGCGTTAAAGAGTGTACTTACCTGTGAAAAGTGACATCTTGTTTTTTATCACGTAAAGTGCTACGGGAACAACATTTTACGACGCAGGTTGGCATAATTAAAAAGTTATTTCGATTACTTATTGCGTGTGTCCTTCATCAACGCCAGCAGTGTAATGGCGGACGCCGAGCTTACTATTATTTGAACGTGTGGGTGTTAACGTGTAAATAAACGTTACCCAGCTTACTATGGTGCTTCAATATGATAGTTTACGGAATTCCGTCCGTTGTTCTTAGTACGTTCATGCTCGCAAGCTGCACATCGCGCTAATTATACAAGGAACACCCTATCTAGGGTTGCCAGAGGTCATTTATTTTAAAGATAGTAACAATCTCTATTTTCATACCCAAAAATTGATCTTGTCCTTTAATTTGAAATCTTTAAAAGGGGACAAGGCAATATCGTGCGTATTTGGCAATATATGAAAGCTTTGACGGTAGATATATTTTAACAAAGCTAACATTGGTACACTATGAGCTACTTTACCTATGAATAATAACTATTAGTAACATAAATATGGTTAACATAAACAAATCACTTCTTTGCATCAATATAATATTTACGTATCTACTAATCTATTAAATTGTGCAACTATTGTTTTGAAATATACCATCTATTTACAGATGTGTCATAAATAACAACTCGTGTACAATAAAACTGTACACTGATTAAAAATACCTACAGCGCCATCTTATTACAAAAACAGTAATTAGTTAATTACTACGCTAAAATAAAAACCATGATAATATTTAATAAATAATGGGTAGGAGCAAAATCGTATACTTAATGTGATTTTTCAATTTCACTACAATGTAAATTACTATATACTATTAAACCAGCAATTCTTATATATATATATATATATATATATATATATATATATATATATATATATATATATATATATATATATATATATATATATATATATATTACGTGTCACGTTCTTTATCCGCGATGGACTCCTAAACTACTTAACCGATATTAATCGAATTTGCACACCGTAAGCGTTTGGTCCAACTTGAGAGATAGGATAGTTTTTTTGCCCATGAGTGACCCATATTTTTTTTTGCGAATTTCAGAATTTTTAATAGGACATGACAAAGGGTCGTCGAAAAGGGCAGAACAACGTCTGCCTGGCAAGCTAGTATATATATATATAATCGGGATCTCGGAAACGGCTCTAACGATTTTCATAAAATTTAGTGTCCAGGGAGTTTCGGGGATAATAAATCGATCTAGCTAGGACAATGTTTCACAATACACATATATATCATTACAAAGTAGATGCTAAAACGTTCATGTGGGTCACCAGCTGTAACGTCTCAGCCGACGACCGTTAGGTGGCTTGGACACAAACGCGACCGGTTCCTCCGCGTCTAATAGATGATTTCAATACAAGCGAAATGATAGTTGATCATTTTGAAAAAAATAACATGATAAAACTTTATTTTCAGATATAAAAGATCCATAATTAAATAAAAACATAATACCTAAATAACATCGTCATCATCATCAGCCTGCGACAGTCCACTGCTGTATATAGGCCCAACGCGACACGATCTTCGTCTTCACGCATCCAGTTGCTGCCAGTCACCTAGCGCAGATCTTCGCTCCATCTAACAAGGGCGCGACCCACATGACCTAAGCGCGGTCTCCACTCTCTAACATGTCTACTCCAACGGTGAACGGATGTGTCCAACCCATTGCCACTTCAGCTTGCAAATACGAAGGCTAGTGGCCTTAGTTCTCTGGCGGAATTCTTCGATACGAATCTTATCCACCAGAGAAACTCGCTTGCAGTAGTCGTGCCGTCGGTGTCCACGTTTAGGCGCAATATGTGAGTAATAATAATGTCTCCTAGATCAAATTTCGGTCACGGCGGCCAGTCTCAACGGTGACTAGCTCATGCACAGGACAGGATAGTGCCAGAGTGTATGCGCAAGCACAGGTGCACTCTGTATTCCCTTACTCTTATAGTCCGATGGGACGATAACCCGACACGCACGCAATCCGGCAGAGATCAGGCGCAAGGCTTACGGCTTTGCGTGCTTTACGACAAGGCACTGGGTGAAACATCGCCAACTTCCTGACTCCGGACTGCTACTGAGAATTTCTTGACAGAAAAACTCAATAACTGATTCTGTCCCGACTCGAGATTCGAACCCAGGACTTCACGATCAGCAATCGCGTGGCCAGAACCACTAGACCGATGAAATAGTTATGTGAATACGTACACACTAGTAGATTGTGGTACGTTCAACAAGAAGACCGACGGAGCATCACGGATGCTGACTAGCCCAACAGAATCCACACATCTGCTCTTTCCCGAAGTTGTTTCTACTAAACTGTCTTGCACTATCTTGCCCGAGGTAGATATACACTTGAACACTTCAAGAATCTCGAAATCAACGATAATTAAACCTAAAGATTGTTGAACTTCTGCGGGGATATTTAATGGCTTGAATAAGTACTTACTTACTTACTTACTTACTTATCGTCACGCACAATCCCTAACGGGGTAGCCAGAGAGAACAGATCGCCAAGTGTCACGATCCTTACATACCTCTTTCGCTTCTTTCAGGTTCATTAACTTCTTCATACATGCACGTCTAGGTATCCGAGTACTTTTGACCCTCCCCGCTTCGAGCAATTTGCTCACATGGTCTTCGAAAGTTAGTCTCGGTCTACCTCGACACCTTTTAATATTTACTTTCGCTCTATATATTTTCTTCACCATTCGGTCTTCACTCATTCGTTCAACGTGCCCAAACCATTGGAGTACGCCCCTATCAATTTTTGTGATAAGGTCATCTTTCAATCCTGCCATATTGCGAATCTCTTCGTTTCGCTTTCGGTCGGCTATGGTAACGCCACACATTTTACGAAGAGATCGCATCTCCACTGCATTCAACTTGCTTTTATGCTTCTTCTGGCATACCCAGGTTTCGCTGCCATATAACAAAGTCGGTACCAAAACTGCGTTATGTATTGCAAGGCGTGCACTCTTCACCACGCCTTGCCTTTTGACTAATGTATTCAGGGCACCATTGACTTTGTTTCCGGCAGCGACACGCCTATCCACATCTAAATCACATCTTCCATCCCGGCTGAAAGCACTCCCCAAGTATACAATTTCATTTACCTGTTCTAGACATTCCTGATTTACCCATATTTCACATTTCGTTCTCTCTTCGTCCTTTTCAAATACCAGAACCTTAG
Source organism: Parnassius smintheus behrii (assembly GCA_036936625.1). Lineage (NCBI taxonomy): Eukaryota > Metazoa > Arthropoda > Insecta > Lepidoptera > Papilionidae > Parnassius > Parnassius smintheus. The sequence continues at coordinate 1,396,412 of JAUPFT010000004.1, read as the reverse complement.
TTTTATTAGCATTCAAACGGAGACCTTTAATTTCACATTCCTCTTTCATACACGTGACTAATGCCTGCAGTTCTGCTTCTGGTGGTTGAATAAGTAAAATATTAATATGATATGTGTCACAGTCTGTAATTATATATATATCTATCTGTTCTCTAGAGACTTGAACGCAGCAATGTCAGCTCTGCCACTGGTGGCAGGAATAGGTAGGAGTGTGGTGCATGCGCAGACGGTCTCTTGCCGAGAAAAACATGTTACAGCTAGGTCGTATAGGTGCGTGGTCATCTCTAACATGCGCAGACGGTCTCTTGCCGAGAAAAACATGTTACAGCTACGTCGTATAGGTGCGTGGTCATCTCTAACATGCGCAGACGGTCTCTTGCCGAGAAAAACATGTTACAGCTACGTCGTATAGGTGCGTGGTCATCTCTAACATGCGCAGACGGTCTCTTGCCGAGAAAAACATGTTACAGCTACGTCGTATAGGTGCGTGGTCATCTCTAACATGCGCAGACGGTCTCTTGCCGAGAAAAACATGTTACAGCTACGTCGTATAGGTGCGTGGTCATCTCTAACATGCGCAGACGGTCTCTTGCCGAGAAAAACATGTTACAGCTACGTCGTATAGGTGCGTGGTCATCTCTAACATGCGCAGACGGTCTCTTGCCGAGAAAAACATGTTACAGCTACGTCGTATAGGTGCGTGGTCATCTCTAACATGCGCAGACGGTCTCTTGCCGAGATAAACATGTTACAGCTACGTCGTATAGGTGCGTGGTCATCTCTAACATGCGCAGACGGTCTCTTGCCGAGATAAACATGTTACAGCTACGTCGTATAGGTGCGTGGTCATCTCTAACATGCGCAGACGGTCTCTTGCCGAGAAAAACATGTTACAGCTACGTCGTATAGGTGCGTGGTCATCTCTAACATGCGCAGACGGTCTCTTGCCGAGAAAAACATGTTACAGCTACGTCGTATAGGTGCGTGGTCATCTCTAACATGCGCAGACGGTCTCTTGCCGAGAAAAACATGTTACAGCTACGTCGTATAGGTGCGTGGTCATCTCTAACATGCGCAGACGGTCTCTTGCCGAGAAAAACATGTTACAGCTACGTCGTATAGGTGCGTGGTCATCTCTAACATGCGCAGACGGTCTCTTGCCGAGAAAAACATGTTACAGCTACGTCGTATAGGTGCGTGGTCATCTCTAACATGCGCAGACGGTCTCTTGCCGAGAAAAACATGTTACAGCTACGTCGTATAGGTGCGTGGTCATCTCTAACATGCGCAGACGGTCTCTTGCCGAGAAAAACATGTTACAGCTACGTCGTATAGGTGCGTGGTCATCTCTAACATGCGCAGACGGTCTCTTGCCGAGAAAAACATGTTACAGCTACGTCGTATAGGTGCGTGGTCATCTCTAACATGCGCAGACGGTCTCTTGCCGAGAAAAACATGTTACAGCTACGTCGTATAGGTGCGTGGTCATCTCTAACATGCGCAGACGGTCTCTTGCCGAGAAAAACATGTTACAGCTACGTCGTATAGGTGCGTGGTCATCTCTAACATGCGCAGACGGTCTCTTGCCGAGAAAAACATGTTACAGCTACGTCGTATAGGTGCGTGGTCATCTCTAACATGCGCAGACGGTCTCTTGCCGAGAAAAACATGTTACAGCTACGTCGTATAGGTGCGTGGTCATCTCTAACATGCGCAGACGGTCTCTTGCCGAGAAAAACATGTTACAGCTACGTCGTATAGGTGCGTGGTCATCTCTAACATGCGCAGACGGTCTCTTGCCGAGAAAAACATGTTACAGCTACGTCGTATAGGTGCGTGGTCCTCTCTAACATGCGCAGACGGTCTCTTGCCGAGAAAAACATGTTACAGCTACGTCGTATAGGTGCGTGGTCATCTCTAACATGCGCAGACGGTCTCTTGCCGAGAAAAACATGTTACAGCTACGTCGTATAGGTGCGTGGTCATCTCTAACATGCGCAGACGGTCTCTTGCCGAGAAAAACATGTTACAGCTACGTCGTATAGGTGCGTGGTCATCTCTAACATGCGCAGACGGTCTCTTGCCGAGAAAAACATGTTACAGCTACGTCGTATAGGTGCGTGGTCATCTCTAACATGCGCAGACGGTCTCTTGCCGAGAAAAACATGTTACAGCTACGTCGTATAGGTGCGTGGTCATCTCTAACATGCGCAGACGGTCTCTTGCCGAGAAAAACATGTTACAGCTACGTCGTATAGGTGCGTGGTCATCTCTAACATGCGCAGACGGTCTCTTGCCGAGAAAAACATGTTACAGCTACGTCGTATAGGTGCGTGGTCATCTCTAACATGCGCAGACGGTCTCTTGCCGAGAAAAACATGTTACAGCTACGTCGTATAGGTGCGTGGTCATCTCTAACATGCGCAGACGGTCTCTTGCCGAGAAAAACATGTTACAGCTACGTCGTATAGGTGCGTGGTCATCTCTAACATGCGCAGACGGTCTCTTGCCGAGAAAAACATGTTACAGCTACGTCGTATAGGTGCGTGGTCATCTCTAACATGCGCAGACGGTCTCTTGCCGAGAAAAACATGTTACAGCTACGTCGTATAGGTGCGTGGTCATCTCTAACATGCGCAGACGGTCTCTTGCCGAGAAAAACATGTTACAGCTACGTCGTATAGGTGCGTGGTCATCTCTAACATGCGCAGACGGTCTCTTGCCGAGAAAAACATGTTACAGCTACGTCGTATAGGTGCGTGGTCATCTCTAACATGCGCAGACGGTCTCTTGCCGAGAAAAACATGTTACAGCTACGTCGTATAGGTGCGTGGTCATCTCTAACATGCGCAGACGGTCTCTTGCCGAGAAAAACATGTTACAGCTACGTCGTATAGGTGCGTGGTCATCTCTAACATGCGCAGACGGTCTCTTGCCGAGAAAAACATGTTACAGCTACGTCGTATAGGTGCGTGGTCATCTCTAACATGCGCAGACGGTCTCTTGCCGAGAAAAACATGTTACAGCTACGTCGTATAGGTGCGTGGTCATCTCTAACATGCGCAGACGGTCTCTTGCCGAGAAAAACATGTTACAGCTACGTCGTATAGGTGCGTGGTCATCTCTAACATGCGCAGACGGTCTCTTGCCGAGAAAAACATGTTACAGCTACGTCGTATAGGTGCGTGGTCATCTCTAACATGCGCAGACGGTCTCTTGCCGAGAAAAACATGTTACAGCTACGTCGTATAGGTGCGTGGTCATCTCTAACATGCGCAGACGGTCTCTTGCCGAGAAAAACATGTTACAGCTACGTCGTATAGGTGCGTGGTCATCTCTAACATGCGCAGACGGTCTCTTGCCGAGAAAAACATGTTACAGCTACGTCGTATAGGTGCGTGGTCATCTCTAACATGCGCAGACGGTCTCTTGCCGAGATAAACATGTTACAGCTACGTCGTATAGGTGCGTGGTCATCTCTAACATGCGCAGACGGTCTCTTGCCGAGAAAAACATGTTACAGCTACGTCGTATAGGTGCGTGGTCATCTCTAACATGCGCAGACGGTCTCTTGCCGAGAAAAACATGTTACAGCTACGTCGTATAGGTGCGTCGTCATCTTTAAAGACTCCCTCAAATATTTGATTTTTTTTTGTAAAGCAGGAGAAAAATCGGTTATTAATTTGACCACCGCGGCTGCTTACAGATATAAATTATTCATAGAATAAGGGCGACGAGCGAGCACACAGTCCCCCTGACGGTAAGTGACTGCGCCCAATAGACATCTACATCTATCCTCGACTAACTATTAAAATTCAAATGCGTTGTCACCCATGATTACTTATACAGAATGATTCGCTACCAGTAAAAAGAGTCTCCGGTTCTTTACACTAACCATACGATACACTGCTTTACACTGCGGTTTTAACGCTGGTGTCCTGTTCACGAAATAAATTTATTGCTTAATACTGAAAGTGCAGTAAAATTTCACTCAAAAATTAATTTACTTCATTTTTATTTCTATCTTGTTGTTTACTAATAACTAGAGATGAAACGGATATCCGATAACTATCCGGTATTCGGCCTATCCGGCCTAAATAATCTATCCGGCCGGATACTAGATTAAAAAAATAACACAAAATATCCAATTTAGTTAAATACTTATAATCGGTAATCACAATTTTTTTATTCTAAATCTTACAAAATTAGTACTCGTACTGCGCTAAAGCACAGAATAAATAATAGTACTACGTAGCTAAGGGTACATTATGGTGAAAAAATACTAATTTTTCTGCATTGAAAGGTAACAAGCGGTTTCGCTTGTCTTCATAAACAAGGCCAGCTTCAGAAAAAGTCTTTCTCCGTACACAATACTGCAGGGTGCTGAAAGATAGATTTTTGGCAAATTTTTGGTTAAATTAGTGTTGTGTAGCAATACCTGCCCACCAAAATATAAGGGTCACGATCGCGAACAGTTCGCACTGACTTTAATTTTCGCTTCTTGCGATGTACCAAACGGCAATGTTCGGCAGAATAACCAGTGGCCGGATATCCGAATATCCGGCGATAAGACTGGCCGAATATCCTGTATCTAGTATCCGGCCAAACAGCTATCCGTTTCATCTCTATTAATAACACACATTCAGACTCAGATGGTGAATATTTCTTTCTTCACTCGATATCACTTCTGAGTACATTCATTTAAAATAACATTAAAATTGACTTGTTAAACATATATATAATTCCATTCACTTAACAAAAAGGAAAAAGTTTGGGCTCGTCCGGGATTTGAACCCGGGACCTCTCGCACCCTAAGCGAAAATCATACCCCTAGACCAACGAGCCGCTTGCTATATATTTCAAAATTGCAAATGTATTACAAAAACACATTGCTCCATATCTTTGAAATTAGAAACCAATTAAAATAAAAAGGAACACAGCATCGAACACAACATACAGGAAAATATAGTTTAGTATTAATCATATCAGCCTACGGGTATTTCTCTTATTAATTAAACCGAATTTGATGTACTTTGTAAAATCATGTCACCGTTTCATAGATACAATTAAATATCACCTACACATAATCCAACAAACATAAAACGTAAGCTTCTTTTTCTAGCCTTCTTCTAGCCTTATACAACAATGAAAAGGCCAAGTTAATAACAATAATCAAATTTAAACAAAATTTTGATCTCAACTTGCAGAGTTGCTGCGGCAGTTCTCCATATCCATAGACCGACAAGATTACCGGGGGTCTACTGTACCTTTCTAGATGCCACATCGACCGTACCGAACGGCCCAAATAAAATCTACTATAATTGCTAGACTCGCTTCTCACTTACGTCAGTGTCACTTGAAACACTTAGGGATAAGGTGCTCACGAAAAATAATTAATTATGCCGGTTTGTGCTGTTAAATTGTGTCGCAATTATGTGGGAAAACCGTGTAATAACACCAAGATCACTTTTCATCGGTAAGTTTTGTAATTTAACCACTATTATTTTAAGAAAACACGATTATATAATTCGTTACTTTGTAGGTTAGTCTGATTAGCCGGTGTTGTCATTTTATTACTGGGGAGTTTTGGCGAAACTATGGAAGCCAAAATACAAATATTTATTAGGTAAGTACATCATCTTTCAATCAGGAGGATATTATTATTTTAAAAATTATTTATTTATTTATTAGGGATAACATCAGCCTTCACTCTGTGAAAAAAAATCTTATATAATATGTTTTACGTAGGGCGAATAATAGTCATCCACTTTTCACAATTTAGCACAAATCAGAAGTATGAAAAGTTGAAAAGAAAATTACAAAACCTTTGATCAAAAACAATACTTAAGGCCATGTATTCCTGCAAAAGTAGGCATTTAGCGCTGTCCCGGCCGCGCACGAATTATTTCGCGCGGACTCCAAGGCAGTGAACTTGCATAACCCAACCAGCAACATAATAATATATATAGAAATAAGCAGTAGGATGACTTTTTTATTTGACTTTACAAATGCATTTTTATGATCAAACTTTTTTTATTATAGCGATAAATTAGATACATAATAAAAAGAAAATTAACAACCAGTTCGCTTTTGATAGGTATAGGGCTTGCCGAGTCGCCGCGCTCGCGCTTTTAGGAGGTATCTAAATATAGTAATTAACACAATATTTTTATCAAGTTAAACTCTGCGAATTTGTAATAAAAATTAAGTGGCTTTATTTGAGTACAAAATTTAAGTGTAAAATGTTAGTAATTTAGTCATAATATTGAAAAAGCAATACAAAAAGGGGTCACTTCGGGTTTTTTTTTATCGAGTGTAGTTCTTTAGATTTTGTAACTGAATGCGATTTTGACTAGACTAGATCCTTAACCAATAGTATATATTTTATCAGAATTTAAAACACTAATTTCTATGCCTCAGATGGTTTAAGAGAACTTAAAAGCGCGGTCTCTGCGAAATACCTAGCCTTAATTTATTAGGTTTGTCATGGCTGATCTAGGAAATTATTTATGCTTCAATGGGATAATATTAACATATGTTAGCACACACATATGCACATATATATATAACCATATTATAATTAACACTTATACATATAGGCAAGTATATACATATACTAACATTTAAATAAATATACATACATACAATATACTCATGTACACTTTCACAAACATACATTATATTAAATTCTTTTTGTGTCAATTAGCGAATTGAAGACACATAACTTGAGATGTTACTACGGATTTAGAAAACTACAGAGGCTACCAACATAAATAGTAATGGTTAATTGTCTACTCCTGGTAAATCCTGGGTCAATATGAGAAAATTTACTATTAAAAATTATAACCATTCTGGTGAGGACACAATTCTTGCCATAATTAGTATGATGTAAGGGAACACCGAATAAAGGGCACTTTAAAGGATATTTGTGAAAGCAGAACAGGGCAATCAAATTGAGCGCGTAAAATATAGAACAAAAAACTCATGTCTAAGATCTCACGGCGTTCCGCTAACGTGAGAAGATTAAATTTACGACAATTATCACTGTAAGACATAAATGTGTGTGCAGTGCCGTCGCACCCGAAATTTAAAGATTTTAAAAACTTTTTCTGAATACGCTCTAAGCGTGTCTTATATATACACTTCATATGAAGGCTAATTACTTTATATATTTGATCAGAAAATGGTAACTTACTTACACAAAATAAATGAAACCCATAACGTCATGCACTAAATAGCATTTTTGTTAGTTTTTTTAATATTTTGGGTTTCAGATTTCCTACGGATTCCGTACTAGCAAATTGCTAGAGAGACATTATACAGCGGACACGAAATGAAGACCAGTGGAAACCTCACAAGACTTCAGTCGTATGTTCCGCACATTTCTCTGATGATGACTTGTATTTAACAAAAGCAGGATTACGACGGCTAAAGCATGGATCGGTACCAAGCAAGGTACGATATGTTTTAAAAAAGTGTTTTCTTTTTAAATTATCATCATCATCATCATTATTACAGCCCCTCACAAGTCCACTGCTAAACATAGGCCTCCCCCAAGTAATGCCACAAAGCACGGTCCTGAGCCACCTGCATCCATCGACTTCCTGCATATCTTACCAGGTCGTACTCCATCTAGTGGAAAATTATTTTAAATTAGTAATGAAAAAATTCTGCAGTATGGCTTTTAATAACATACATCAAGCTTAGATTAGAGAGGGTAATTTTCATATTTTATTAATCTCAATTTTTTTTTATTACAGTGTCTGTTTTTGTCAGCGACGGAAACAGAATCCTCGACAAATACGAAACAAGTAAGCGGCTTGGCACAACCAGATGGGCTACAACTAATTAAGAATTTTATAATAATAATCATTAGTTTTTAACACGAGGTCTCCGATCTGGTTGGGTTTTATTTATTTATATATTTTATTTTATTGATATGTATGTATATCTACCATTTTCATTTATATATTTATAAAACTAAAACTACATAAATACCAAAAATAACTATATAAATACCAAAAAAATTAACAATATTATTTATTCATTATACATGGTTTACACATAAAAGATGACAAATAGTTGTACATAGTCCACATGTTTACCACATCTAACATGTGTAAAAATATTTAACATAATATATTAAATCATTATTTTTATAAGTAAGCAAGTCAATATATACATAATTAATATCAAATTAAATTAAATAAATTAAAAGTACTTACTACTAATTGTACTTTTATAGCTAGGCAAAATAAGTATACATAGAAACAAATAAAAATGTCAAAGAGTACTTAACCTGATGGGAAATATTCAAGAGCTGGTATCACTCAGCTCCCCCTCGAGTGTCGCGGCGCGCTTGTTATACAATCCTATACCTTTAAACGAGCAATTCTTGTATATAAATATATATATATATATATATAATCGGAATCTCGGAAACGGCTCCAACGATTTTGATAAAATTTAGTGTCCAGGGAGTTTCGGGGGCAATAAATCGATCTAGCTAGGATTTATTTTTAGAAAATGTCCTTTTGTCCATGTTTTCAGGCAATAAAAAAACTGCTACATATAAGAAGGTAAATTTCGACAGGTCACTATCGATCGCTATAGCCCAGGTGGGATGTCGGTCGGGCGTGATATCTGAGTTCCGTGGTTCGCGTCCTGGAGGGTCTAGTTTTTTTCCTTTTTTTTTTCAAGTTCCCTTCTTTTGTGAAAAAATATTATTTCAAGCCCTTTTTTTAGTAATTTTTAAAAATACGAAAGTTTTAATAAAACTAGTTGCACTCATGATTTTTATTCAAATAATCTGTTTAGTTTTTTCTATTCCGTCAATGAGGTCAAAAAATATTATTTAAGTTTCATCAGTATGTAATTCATAAATGTAATTTCAAAAAAAAAACCGAGCAAAGCTCGGTCATCCGGGTACTAGTAATTACGCATGCTTGTGTGTTCTTTCTCTCGTGTTTTCTCAGTAGCTTGCTTTAACGTTGATACTAGCGCCACCTCATGGTCGGTAGAAACAATATTTGCCCCACTAACTTACACAGTGTATTCAAAAGATGGGGTCACTGCTGACATTTATCATTTATACCGAAGTCGAAATCATGCCATCAAAGTTTTAGAATACTGTGGTATAAATACAGAATATATCCAAAATTTACAGTAGTGATTCAAATCATGGTGTCTTGAAAGAAGCTATATGATAATTTATATAATGCAAATTAGTTGGTTTTCTATTAACAACATATTCTTTAAGATTTATTAAAATGTTACACGTAAATAATACTAAGGCAAGTTGATAGCGCCCTCTAGTGTATTTTTTGGTAATTTAAAATCCCAACGCAATCTATGACAGCACAAAAGAAACTTTCCTCGTTTCATCACATATAAATTTGTCAGAGTGGCTCATCTATGCCCTATATAATATATTATCCATGCAAATAAGTGTGCATATGTAACTACAGCGTTGGTGTAAAACGAACTTTATGTCGATTACGTGGATCAATAAACAACACAGTCAAAATTTTCGGTACTACTTTGTTAAAAAAACAGATAATAGTCGTCTGGTTAGCTCATCATATTCTTCAGTAATTTCATAATGATTCATTATAAATTTCAGTAAATTTCTAATGAATTACGTATACTATCATCATCTTCTTAGTGACGGAATGATGAGGTGGTGGAACTTATTATTTGAGTATCCGAAGTGTAATTAAGCGCAGTTAACTTCACACCTAACTTCTTGATGTGCCAGCAGTTTTCCGTTTCGTTCCAATAACATAATGTAACTTTTGTATAATAGTCTGGCCATAAATAATTTTACATAAAAACTTTTCTTTCTTTCAACTTTATTTTAAATTTGGAACGCGTTTATTATTTCTAAAAGTTCTTTCGATTTCACGCCATTTCACATATTTTTTCGTGTCTATTATCAAATTACAATATGGAATGAGGTGTTAAAGAAAATAGGATTGCGGTGATCGTCTTGCACAAAGTGAGTATGGAGCCGTCGGTCATATTCCAGACACTTCAAAAGCTTGGTATCAGCTGTATGTTCGTATATCGTACTATCAATAGCAATAGATACAACAACACTTCGTCTATCGAAGACCATAAAAGATCGGGGCGGCCGCGTGCTGTTAGAACTACAAAGGCGGTTAATGCTGTTAAAGCCAGAATTCGTTGAAATCCCATAAGGAAGCAAAAAATCTTATCGCGAGAAATGAAGATTCCGACTAGGACTCTGTCGCGTATTATAAAACAAGACCTGAAGCTCGGTGCTTATCAGACATGCCCTAAATCAATCTTTACAATTAAAGAGACTAGATCGATCAAAATGCCTTCTGTCGCGATACGCAGGTGAAGGGCACAGAAATATCCTCTTTACCGATGAAAAAAATTTCACTATTGAAGAGCACTACAATAAGCAAAATGATAAAGTGTACGCTCATAGTTATAAAGAAGCTGTTAAAGTGGTCGGAAAGGTACAGGGTGGTCATTATCCTGCGTCAGTGATGGTTTGGTGGGGCGTGTCTTATCAAGGCGTCACAAAGCTACATTTTTGTGAAAAAGAAGTGAAAACTTCAGCCAAAGTGTATCAAGAGACAGTCTTGGATCGTGTTGTGAAACCTCTCAGCAATACACTTTTTAAAAATGTACCGTGAACTTTCCAGCAGGACTCTGCACCTGGTCACATGGCACTAACTACCCAAGCCTGGCTTGAAAGCAACGTTTCGGACTTTATAAGAGCTGAAGACTGGCCCGCATCTAGTCCAGAACTCAACCCTTTAGACTACAAATTATGGTCAGTTTTAGAGACATAGCTTGCTTTGAATGACACGGCGACATTGAGTCTCTTAAAAAATCTCTGGAGCAAGCAGTGGCAAAACTTCCCATGGACACAGTGCGTAGATCCATAGGTTCGTGGCCAGACAGATTCAAGGCCTGTATAAAAGCGTAATAAAATTAATTGAAATCAGTACGTTTTTATTGCGCCGATTTCAATCGAAATCTAGGACTAAGCTCCTAGATTTTTACAGTCGAATATTTTATTTACATTAGTTACACAATAATAATTATTATTGTATCAAAGTTATGTTATATTTTTAAATTTTTTACAGTCGAATATTTTATTTACATTAGTTACGTAATAATAATTATTATTGTATCAAAGTTATGTTATATTTTTAATTTTTTTTTTATAAAAAAGGGAAATTTTGTTTCACATGACAACCCAAACTATTCCACTCTAACACTAGCAACACCGCCGTTGCAATGCATCAGTCCTTTCTTAATAAAATTATACAATTAATAAATTATAACACTTAACCTATCTATCTAAATTATTAACACGTATAGAACAAGCCTAATCCTATACAAATATTTATTAACTTGCAGTTACTATCGAACCTTCCAGACATCCAAAAGCAAAAAACGTCTTCTTCACCTACTATCCTGCAGGTATGTGTATTTTTTAATTTAGCGTTTGGGGTTGTTTGGATTTGCTGTTAATTTCAAGCATATTTAATAATTAATACTTTTTTAAGGAATCATCAAATGTAGAAGGAGAAGCAAAGGATCCACCTGGGTTAAAATCACTCAGCACGATATCGACTCTGTCGACGACGCAAGTATGACGAATTATTTATTGTTTAATTTATTAAAAGGTTCTTTATTTATAATTAGGTATTTAAATGATAACAAATACTGTTCTACTTCATGTCGTTCGTCAAAAGTGCGTTTGCTATAGTTGGCACGCTTGGCAGGCGGGTTCGCACCTGGCCACGTGAAGAAGCTCAAGGTCGCCCAGAGAGCTAAACTCGGGGTTTCTTTGCGTGATACTTAGGAATGACGTTATCCGCACAATATCAAGTGGCAATGGGCTGGTCATATAACTCGAGCAATAAACAACCGACAACATGTGGAAACAATGGAGAGGAAAGGTTCTCAAAAAAGGCCTCCCCACTAGATGGAGTGACGACCTGGTAAGACATGCAGGAAGTCGATGGATGCAGGTGGCTCAGGACCGTGCTTTGTGGCGTTCCTTGGGGCAGGCCTATATTCAGCTGTGGGCTTGTGAAGAGCTTTAACAAATACTTTTTCACTAAACATATGTTAAATAAAGGAATGCTTCCTACAAAATAATATTTCAGGTACCGGTGCTTGTAAAGGAAGAATTAATCGAATATTGTCGGTTATGTGCCGCTTCAGATTGCGTTGGCGAGCTATTAAACCTTCAGAGTGATGATAACTTAAGAAAACTGGTAGTAAAAATTACAAAAAGGTTAAACACTAATATTGACTTCAGCCAAGAATATCTTCCAACAACCATTTGTTCTGTGTGCGTCAAGGCGTTATATACGGCTTATGACTTCGTTGTAGGCATAGACCAGGCGCAGATAACTCTAAATAATAAGCTAATCCAGAAAGGCGTACATCAGATGCCAGGAAATAGGAATCTCGACAACAACCTGGATTTATCTAGCATGTCTTTACAGCAAGTATGTACACAAAGAACTCTTCTAAACTTTAGTTTCATTTTTAAAATTTTCACTATGACACAGTTGTTCTTTTAGATTTCAACCAATGAAGCGTCCGAGGCAAATGATTTTGAGTGGAAACCGCTACATATGCCGAGCACGAGCTTTCTTTTGCCACAAGTATGCTTTATTATTTAGAAAATTATTACATCTTACTCTTTGATAGGATACTCGGGTGTCGTTTAAATTCTTACAAATTTATAAAAATTGCCATTTTCGGATAGCGAGCAAAAATAAATTAACTAACATAAAAATAAAATAAAAACACATAGACATAGCCACAACACTCCTCAGATTGTTTTTAATTTTAAAAAAATAACTCGAGTTTTAGATGAGGAAACAAGGGAATACGGAATGATTTCGTCAATTTTTCATAGGTAGGTATAATCAGTCCGAGTTGCAGTAGAGCAGTAATCATCTCACTTAATGGCCCGGCTTGATCATTCAAGAATAACACGACGGCAATAGATCTGTTAAATTAAAATCGGAGCAGCAAAAAGTCATTTTGAATGGCCATTGTCATTTATACCAAACATATCCAATTCTGTACAACCGGCAAATTTTGCTTTGTAATACAATATGAAGTATTGAATAAGTTAAGAATGGAAATTAATATCATTTGGTTGTACTAACTTGCAGGTACGAGTATCTTCAAGCAATGAAGTAGCAAGTGATTTTAAGCAGCCATTGTTACCTGTGTCGAACACAACTGTTCCGCTTATACAAGTATGTTTACATCTTTAGTGAAATCTTGTCTTTATTTATAAATGAGACATTAATTTATAGTATTTTGTTTGCTTTTACAGGCATCAACCAACATTGGACCAGCAGTAAGTAAAATCGAGCAGCCACCACCAATTGACTCAAGCTCGAACTCACCTACTTGGCTGGATGCTGCCGCGAAACGAATGAAGTGCTCGTCGTACGATCTCAGTAAGCAAGTGCAGAGAATTGATGGTCAAAGAAAGAATATAAAAATATTAAACCAAAAGATCAGGCGACTGCAGAAGAGAAATGAATCACTTAAGAATTTAATAATAACTTTAAAGAAAAAAAATACTGATACAAATCCACTCAAAAAATTTAAGCAGTAAGACGTTTACTAAAGAATTATTTAATAATGTGATTTAAAAAAACGATTTACAGGTATTCTAAAGCTATAAATAACTTAATTATAATTCGCCACGAGTATATCATATTTACATTAGACAATCGGATGACGCTCACTTAGATATCCGATCGGCAAAATGGTAAAAATGATCAATGATCATATAAAAGTTATAAAATGAAAAGGCCAAAGCGGGTTATAAAAACAAATAAATTAAATTAAAGTAGAATGGAGAAGGGCTGATGGGTCGATGAGCATTATCAGAAGACATGTTTATAATTTGTTGTTTGTATAATTGCGATCATTGAGTTGGCAATACATGTATAGACGACTTGATTGATGAATGATGATAGATATTAGGAATGTTCAGTGGAAATGAAACTAAATTTTCTCGTAGAGTAAGTTTAAATGAATGTAAATATTGTTGTCATCATACTCGTTATTTAAGTGTATCATCATATTTGTAAAGTTTTTTCCGGATTTCTGTGTGTCGACTTTTTGAGTATCTTAAGTTAAATATAGTATATCTAATTGGTGAGTACAATTATGTACTATTATATTTTTCATATACTATAAAGTAGTTTTGCTTTTTTATTGCAATAGTTGCAATAAATTTTACTCAAACAAAAAACAAAAATTAGTATGAATACTTAGATAGCGGCATTTCATTTAATAAATATTTAAATACTTAATATAAACGATTGATAAGTATATTAATGTGGAAAATGTACTGTATATTAATAAAAAAATTAAGCTAAAAACTGTTGTTATTGCCAACACATCCTTTACTAAATCCTACTTATACTAACAATTTTAGCGATTAAAATTGTAATGATATGTTTAACCTAGAAGGACGTCTCAGTAATTAAACTTATAATAAACCACAGGAAACGTTCATCATGTGGATATTCATGCTGCGGACTTCGCTAGGCTGTTGCGATGTGAAGTGCTGTACGTTCGCAGGCCTCGCCCATAGATCGCCTGATGAGTTGCCATCGGTAAGAGGCTGGCGCTAAGCACATTCCCTTCTCAGAACGGTTTCTTCTTTCCAAGCACACTACACATTCAATGAAACTATAGCTCGTTTCATTTCAATGAGTACTTAATGGCACCCATGGTCACGAGCCAACTATGGGTGCTGTACTCGTATATACTGCCGACGTTTCGAGAAGTCACTCGAAGCTTCGGGAATATATAATAAGTTATTTTTATTATTATTATTATTTATTATTATTATTATTATTAGGATATTTATATAATTTTCTCACCTGGTTGGGTGCTATAAATATATAATTATAAATTAAAATGAAAAGACAAACATACATAAATATCAATAAAACAAAATAAATACAAAAACTACATAAATAAATAAGATCCAACCAGATGGGAGCCCTCGGCAGGGGAGACCAAACGGCCGAGGGTCAGGGGGAAAGGGAAAGAAACCGGCGGACGATGCGGGCGGTATCGAGAAGCACCGCCTTCTGCATTTGAGCCCGGAGCGGTCCGTCACGGAGTCCCAGTCGCCTCAGATGACCCGAGAGGCTGACTGGGATTAGCCCATTCGCAGAGACGACTACAGGAATAATTTCGGTCGGCATACCACCCCACATGTCGGTCACCTCGTGAGCCAGGTCCAGATATTTTGTTCGTTTATCCGTTTCGGCTTTCACGAGGTTCTCGTCATACGGAATGGTAATGTCGATCAAAAATATCCTTGACTGTGCCCGGTCCATCAGCACAATATCAGGCTTATTCGCAAGGATAGTCCTGTCTGTGATGATGGCCCGGTCCCAGTAGAGCCTGGCGCGGTCATTTTCGAGCACGGCTTCCGGCAAGTACTTGTAATACGGCAATTTTCGGTCCACGAGACCGTATTTCAGAGCGAGCTCCTGGTGTAGAATTCTGGCTACTAGGTTGTGCCTGTGCAAGTACTCAGAGTTAGAAAGCGCCGAACAACCGGAGATGACATGCCTAAGTGACTCCCCGGGATGGCGACAAGCTCGACAGACGTCGACAGTGCCATCCTTTAGGATGTATCTCTTATTATTATTATGGGGTATCTATATAGTTTTCTCATCTGGTTGGGTTCTATAAATATATAATTATAAATGAAAATGAAAAGATAAATATACATAAATATCAATAACATAAAATAAATATAAAAATACATAAATAAATAAAAGCCCAACCAGATGGAGGCCCTCGGCAGGGGAGACCAAACGGCCGAGGGTTAGGGGGAAAGGGAAAGAAACCGGCGGACGATGCGGGCGGTATCGATGAGCACCGCCTTCTGCATTTGAGCCCGGAGCGGTCCGCCACGTAGTCCCAGTCGCCTCAGATGACCCGAGAGGCTGACTGGGATTAGCCCGTTTGCAGAGACGACTACAGGAATAATTTCAGTCGGCAGACCACCCCACATGTCGGTCACCTCGTGAGCCAGGTCCAGATATTTTGTTTGCTTGTCTGTTTCGGCTTTCACGAGGTTCTCGTCATACGGAATGGTAATGTCGACCAAAAATATCCTTGACTGTGCCCGGTCCATCAGCACAATATCAGGCTTATTCGCAAGAATAGTCCTGTCTGTGATGATGGCTCGGTCCCAATAGAGCCTGGCGCGATCATTTTCGAGCACGGCTTCCGGCAAGTACTTGTAATACGGCAATTTCCGATCAACGAGACCGTATTTCAGAGCGAGCTCCTGGTGAAGAATTCTGGCTACTAGGTTGTGCCTGTGCAAGTACTCAGAGTTAGAAAGCGCCGAACAACCGGAGATGACACGCCTAAGTGACTCACCGGGATGGCGACAAGCTCGACAGATGTCCACGGTGCCATCCTTTAGGATGTATCTCCGATAGTTGTTGGTCTTAATAACCTGATCCTGTATTGCACAGACAAAACCCTCAGTTTCCCCGAAGAGATCACCAAAGCGTAGCCAGTGGAGGGAGGCTACTGTGTCTACGAAAGGCTCATGTAGAGCCTTGTAGAACCTCCCGTGGAGCTCCTTCTCCTTCCACACGGTCTCCCGGTCGGAAATTGTCTGCACTGCCGGGTCTTGCCATTGCTCGTTGGCTAAGGATAGAGGGGTAAGTCCTTTATCACAAGAAATGACGTCCTTATAGAATGGATCATCCGATCTCGCCAGGAAGTAATTACGGAGGCTGCACACTTCGCGATTATGCATGGTGAGCGCGCTCAAGAAGCCACGCCCACCATGCTTTCGCGGCAAGTACAGCCTCATTACCGACGATCTCGGATGATGCATCCTGTGGGACGTCATGGTAGTGCGGACTTTTCTATCCAGGGCGTTAAGTTCAGTCTGAGTCCACCTGAGTATGCCAAAGGTATACATGAGGACAGGCATGACCCAGCCGTTATATGCGTGTGTCTTATTCACACCGGACAAAAGGCTGTTAAGCACTTTGGTCAAGCGTGCATAAAACACGTCGCAAACTGACTGTTTCATACCAGCCTCATCGATACCGATGTTCTGTGACATACCCAAGTATCGGTATGTTTCAGCCTCGGAAAGGGTCCTTAAGTTGAAGGGCATAGATAAGTCTATGCCCTCAGAGTTAGCAACCCTTCCCCCTTCAACATGGAGGACCGCACACTTATCCGTTCCCAGCTCCATTCCAATAGAATTGCTAAATTCACAAGTGATGTTTAGCAATTCCATAAGATGGGAGCGACTGGAGGCGAATAACTTGAGGTCGTCCATATAGAAAAGGTGGGTCACTTTTGTACCTCCTTTCCGAAGCTGAAATCCCCTCCCGGAGCCCTCCAGTAAAGTACTGAGAGGGTTCAGGGAGAGGCAGAACCAGATTGGACTCAGACAATCGCCCTGGAAGATACCCCTTCTTATCCTTATGTGGTTCTCCGCAGCCATCATCCGCTCACCCAGATGACAAAGGATCGTACTCCACTGCCCCATACACTGCTCGAGGAAGTCTCTCACTGTACAGTCTATCTTGTACAGCTCGAGGACTCTCTTTAGCCATGTATGGGGCACCGAGTCGAATGCCTTTCTGTAGTCTATCCAGGCGGCGGAGAAATTCCGACGGTTGCGTTTCACCACTTTGCCAATGACCGCGTCAATGAGGAGTGGTTCCTTAGTTCCACGACCACCGCCCCGACATCCATTTTGAGCGCGTGACATCACCTGATTTAGCTCCAGGTGACGAGTGATTCTCGCGCTCAAAATGGATGTCAGTGTCTTATATATGGTGGGTAGACACGTAATGGGGCGGTATTTGCTCGGGTCTGTGGTAACCTGGTCTTTAGGAACCAAATGAGTGATCCCAGAAGTGAAGAGGCTAGGGAGCGACTTCTGGTTGAGAGCCTCTTGAAACTGACGGGCGAGCACAGCGTGACACACCATGAACCCCTTCAGCCAGTAGTGATGCAGTCCGTCGAGTCCCGGGCTTTTCCAGTTCGGGGCTCTACGGACCGCCTCAGCTACGTCATCCGGCGTTATAATGACGGGGTCCATGGGCGTAATACTCGCACACTGACTCGCCACAACTTCCGTCCAAGGGCCCTCCCTGTGGTTTACGGGCTCTGACCACAGGCCACGCCAAAATGCGACAATGCTAGCCTGATCCGGTCCTGGGCCCGCTCCACATACCTCTGGTCGCTCCAATGATTTGTAGAGCCTCTTCTGATCACTCTGGAAGAGACGATTCTGGTTGAACCGCCTTGACCTCTCGGTAAATCGGCGAATCCGCTTCCCCCAAGCAGCAATCTTTTGCTTCAGGTCGTCTATGCGCTCCGTTAGTTTCTGCGTGATGTCCGGCTGGGACAAACTGATATTTGTCCCAGCAAACGCCATTCTAACGGTGCGCACAACCCTCGGTCTATTATTACCCGACCTGAAGCTTATCAGTCTGCCGATAAGGGCCCTTGCCTTTGCGATACGGTCCTCAATTCTTTTTCTCCAGGCTGGGATGGCGCTACTTTGTTTAGTAGCGCGTCCAGCCATGGGAAGTTTGGCGCCAATAATACGGCAAGCTGCCACTGCGGCGCCAAAAAGAACTGAGTCCGTCTCGCAAAGGTCCCGGCTGGCTTCCAAATAGGTTACCAGCATTGGGTTAAGAGCCCTCACGACAGCCCGATTTCGCTTGCTTAGGGGTATGCGGGGAAGTCGCGGTCGATTTTTGAGAGGCATGCTGCGCGTTTCCAAAATCGCCTCTTCCAATATACTCCTCATTTGCTCTAGTTCGTGGGAGACCATTTCATCATCGTCTGAATCAACCACAACTGGAAGATCCATGGCGGCTTCTACGCGTGGCAGCTGGTCTGTCGCCTGAGGAGCCGCATCCCCAGCCGTAGCCAATTCATTCGATGAGGGAATAGCCTCACGTCGTAGTCGTTCGAGCTCGGCATCATCAAATATTTTCGAGCGCATGATGTACCGAACTCGGTCTGCCAGGTTTTGTTCCGTGACGGGAATAGACGGCTCCAGCTCAGCAAAAAAGCAGTGCATCCGAGCCCGATACGCTATCCCCGCAGTTTCTTCCCCTTTCGCCCTATAGTACGCCCGCAATGCGTTTGCGTTCATATCCCTTGTCCAACGCATGCGGCGCACTCCACCAGCGGCGGATGCCGCTTGCCGAGTCCGAGAGGACCCTGCCGACATCAAGCCGTCTGGTGGGGATGATGGATGCGGGGGGCTGTTAGGTGATATTGCAGCTCCTCGCGCTCGGCTGGCGGCCCGCATGCTGCCGCGTCCAGCGCCAGCTCCAGACGCGCCCCGGCGACCCCCAGGCAGCGGCCCTATACTCTTTCTACTCAAATCCATCATCCATTATTGGGCGTCAATTAACGGGAGACGCCCAGGCCCGGCACCGTTTCATTGTATCATTGTACGGCCGTAAGCACAAACTGGCCTTTGCACCCTGAGTACTGCCGAGGCACGGCGCTCACACCTCTTGGCAAGGCGCTGACTGACTGCACCGACGTAGCAGTTTTGTCACTTAACTGTTTCGTCAGCGGGCGATGGGGTCGTCACTTCCCTACGCCTTATTATTATTATTATTATTATTTTATTCTTTATTGCATCCTTAAACAAAAGAATACAAAGGGCGGACTATATATAATAAGTTAATAAACGTGATAAGGTTCGTAAAAACTAAGTTCATCCAGTTTCCGTTTTCCTCTGTCACCTCTTACGACACTCACGGGATATGAGGTAGTGGACTCTGGACTTCTGGACGCCGTCACTATACGACGAAGGAAATGTTAACTTAACCACAGAAGAATTATAGTACTACGACTTATTTCAGTTAGCAGATTCAAATATGCTTATCACTTATCAGTTATCACAATGTACCGAATGCGCGTCCACTGGAGCCCAATTTTATGAGGACAACGCACTTGCTATTAAAAAACATAAGCACGCACAAGTGCAGTTAAACTATCGCAAGTATCGATTGATGGAATAATTTAAAAGAATTATCACAGTACTAGATATGTTACCACAGTTATGTACGAGTAGAGAGATATTTTGTACGAGTGTATTACATTTTTATATCTAGTTGTGTAAATGCGAGGTGGAAATTGAGACTTGTGTGAGCTGAATGCGGATGAACGTCAAGGACTATCGGACGAGGGATAGCGGTGCGTGTCGCACAGTAAAGCATAATATTTACACAGAATTCAAGTTTACTTACATAAAGTACTTTTGTATTGTTTGTAAGTTGTGTGTTTTGTAAGTTATTTTATAATCACTTTGTTATTGTTTTTAATGTTACTTCATAGTCAAAATGAAATCGGTTAGGTGTACTGAAGTTTTCGTGATTACAAAATGTAGACTTAAAAATAACTTATAACATAAAGTGAAAGTTAATTTCATAAAACTAAAAATATTAATTTCACATTGTAAAGACGGGGCTCTAATCCTTTCTTCCTTTTTAAACTGGGTTAAAAAATTTAAACATTTTTTTATAAAAATATACATTCAATCAAATGAATGTCGATGCACTTTTGCCACTTTAGTGACCGTTCATTGAGTCCCCTGCTATAGAAAAAATATTGGTCGGGATACGGTGATTACTCTCGTAAAACAAGTTTAATACTTGAAGTATGTACACTGATTAACGTTAACAATTTGCTCTCAAACGGTTATAAGTATAAAACTAAATGTACGAGGTGTGTTCAAAAAGTAAGGTGTCTTTATATTTTTATGAAAAACTATTTATTTATTCATCAATATTTATGTTGTCCCCTTCAAAGTAATCCCGCTCAGATATAATACACTTGTGCCAACGCTTTTTCCAATCGTCAAAGCATTTCTGATAATCACTTTCTGGTATAGCCTTCAGCTCTTTCAGCGATGCAGTTTTTATCTCTTCAATCGTTGCAAATCTTCGTCCTTTCATAGGTTTCTTCAGTTTTGGGAACAGGAAAAAGTCACATGGGGCCAAATCCGGTGGATATGGTGGCTGAGGCATGATTGTAGTGTTGTTTTTGGTCAAAAAACCTCTCACAAGCAACGATGAGTGAGCAGGTGCATTATCGTGATGCAAAAACCATGAATTGTTTACCCACAATTCGGGACGTTTCTTACGTATTGCTTCTCGCAAATGGCGCATAACTTCAAGGTAATACTCCTTATTGACCGTACGACCTTGTGGCAAGAACTCATGATGCACCACACCCCTGAAGAAAACTGTAAGCAAAACCTTCACATTTGATCGAACTTGGCGTGCTTTTTTGGTCTTGGTGATTCAGTGTACTTCCACTGGGACGATTGAGTCTTAGTTTCGACGTCATAACCGTATACCCATGTTTCGTCACCTGTTATGACCCTTTTGAGCAAATCTGGGTCGTTGTTGACATCATCCAATAGCTCTTGAGCGATTGTCATGCGACGGTTCTTTTGGTCGAAATTGAGCAATTTTGGAACAAATTTCGCTGACACACGTTTCATGCCCAAAATATCCGAAAACATTTCATGGCAAGAGCCAACCGATATGCCAACATCCTCCGCAACTTCTCTGATAGTGATTCGACGATTTTCCAAAACAATTTTCTTCACTATTTCAACGTTTTCATCGGTTGTTGACGTGCTGGGGCGTCCAGAGCGAGGTTCGTCATTGGCATCTTCTCGGCCATCTTGAAAGAGCTTGTACCACTTATAAACGTTTTTTTACTAAGAATAGACTCACCGTATGCCACTGTCAACATTTCAAGTGTTTTGGAGCACGTAATTCCATTTTTTACACAAAATTTGATGCAAATTGTTTGATCCATTTTTTTTTGATAGAAGAAAATCGCCGAGCACACCAAAGTACGTCTGAACTTTGTAACTGTCAAAAATAAACTAAACATGCTATACACTTCAAACTTGAAACATATGCTAAGGACATGTGTACCAACGCAACAAAATACAAAAATCGAAAATCAAATGTGCGTTGCCCGCGAAATTCAAAAAGTCACCTTACTTTTTGAACACACCTCGTATTAAATTTCCAACACTAAATATTAAACCATTGTGAGTCTTATTGAAAGGAGAAAGGAAAAGGAGAAAGGAGAAAGGAGAAAGGAGAAAGGAGGAGAAAGGAATGGAAGAGATGTTTCACATGTAAAATGTATAAAAGATGATTCTGGAAAAATTTTGACTGACGATGAAAGTATAAAGAAGCGATGGAAGGAGTATTTTGAGAAATTGATGAATGAGGAGAATGAATGGAATGGTATGCTTGAAAACCCACCAGTGAATATGGGCTTAGTGAGAGAAATTAGTGTGGAGGAAGTAAAAATGGCTGTTAGGAATATGAAGAATGGGAAGGCAGTCGGCCCAGATGGAATACCAGTAGAAGTGTGGAAGTTGCTGAGTTCGGTAAATTGTTGCAGGAAGAACAAATACCTGAGGAATGGTGCAGTAGTATACTGGTCCCCATTTTTAAAAACAAAGGAGACGTTCAAAACTGCAGCAGTTACCGGGGAATAAAACTCATGTCACATACTATGAAAGTCTGGGAAAGAATAATAGAGAGAAGAATGAGAGAAGAGTGTGAGATAACACAAAACCAGTTCGGATTCATGCCCGGTCGAGGTACGACAGATGACATTTTCGCATTACGCCAATTGTGCGAAAAGTACAAGCGCGTGCATAAAAATCTGCACATGGTTTTTGTCGACCTTGAAAAGGCGTACGATCGGGTTCCCCGTGAGGTTTTGTGGTGGGCGTTAAAGATGAAAGGTATGCCTGGGAAGTATGTGAGGTTAGTCCGTGCTATGTACAGAGCATCCCGTACATGTGTACGATCTGCCGCGGGAACTACGGGCAGTATCGATGTGGCGGTAGGGCTGCACCAAGGGTCGGCATTGAGCCCTTACCTCTTCCTACTGATTATGGACGCTTTGACGTCGGACCTGCAGGATGAGGCACCCTAGTGCATGCTCTTTGCCGATGACATCGTGCTTGTCGGGGAAGAAGGCATCGAGGTACAGAGCAGACTGACGGGGTGGCAACAGAGGCTGGAAAGTGTTGGCTTGAAGATCAGCAGATCCAAAACCGAATATCTGTGCTGTGATTTCGGCGGTCTTTCCAGTCCTGTACCCATGTCGTTGGATGGCGCTATACTGCCTACCTGCTCAGATTTCAAGTACCTCGGTTCCCTCATTCAAGGCGACGGCGGAATAGATAGAGCTGTGCAGCATAGAATTAACGCAGGATGGATGAAATGGCGACAGGTCACAGCCACAACGTGCGATCCCTGAATGCCGATAAGGCTGAAGGGGAAAATTTACAAATCGATCATCCGACCTGTCGTCATGTATGGAAGTGAATGCTGGGCCGTCAAGAAGAAGGATGAAAATAGACTGCATGCGAATGAAATGAGAATGTTACGATGGATGTGTGGTGTGACAAGGATGGATAAGATAAGGAATGAGTATATAAGAGGAAGCCTGAAAGTAGCGCCAGTGGTAGAAAAGGTGAGAGGAAGCAGATTGGCATGGTTTGGGCATGTGATGCGGAGGAATGAAAGTCATGTCACAATACGAGTGTTGAATATGAATGTGGAGGGACACACGGGCAGAGGAAGGCCGAATAAAAGATGGATCGATTGTGTGAAGAGTGATATGAGAATGAAAGGAGTAAGTATGGAAATGACGGCTGATAGAGAGGAATGGAACAAGAAGGTTTACTGCGCCGACCCCAGATAATGGGAAATGGTTTAGAGAATGATGATGTGAGTCTTATTGAATCCACTGACTATAGTTGACGAAACTTCAATAGGATTCCTATATATCTAAAGTAGCAAATAAACTTAGATTTTCAGCATATGCTGAAATTTTAGAGGCCTTACATGTATTGAAATAACTAGATTAGTTTATTTGAGTTATTTCCATAGCATAATGTTGTATGAAATCTTACTATACGGTAATGCGACATGGAAACTATCTTTGTTTCGCACAAGAAAGTCTTAAGAGCAATTAATAACCTGGTCCGAAGGAATCCCTTGTGGGAAACAGCTAAACCAGATTTTTTTTTTAAAAGAATGACAAACAAGCACGCACTCCACCTGTTGGTGAGTAGATGCTGTGCCCCATAGGCATCTACATTTATCCTTAATTAAGAATCAAAATGCATTGTTAGTAGACTAAGGTGGAATGCCTTGTTACCTCCTAGTACACACCATACGAAATACAGCGGCATTGAGCTGCCAGCTCCCCTATTCATGATATAACTATAATATGGCTGCAGCGTGGCACTACCACATAAATGTGGCAAAACCACGGTTCATCCGTTCCGAAGGTTAGACGCACAAGTTTTTTTTAAATGTCTTTACAGCAACTCCCTGAGCTTAATGCAGTTATTCTTACAGCCTATTAAAGCCAGATCTTCGGCTCCACGCATCCAGTTACTGCCAGCAGCCTCTGGTCTCAGATCTTCGCTCCATCTAACGCTCCCATATGTCTTTACCTAAATAAATTCATATTCATACGCAGCTCAACACGTCGCTTTGGCAGGATTCAGTTAAGCTGTTCAGCATGTTTTGTTGGTCTGGATTCTGGCATCAGCAGTGTGCAGTGTAAGTGTAAGTTAGAGATGTATTCGCTGATTACATTGATGTCGCGTCCATTCTAGTTTAGCGCCATAAAAAAATTACAAACAAAAATATTATTAGGTAACCAAAAAGAAATGTTACCTATATAAATTAACAATAATGGAATAATTACTTAATATTGTATTGATAACGACATTTGATGTTAAAACAACTAACTAATAGTAACTCAAACTCAAACTATTGGTATATGTACAATGTACATATTATATAGTATCATTACTTTAACTTACTATTTCTTATTAGCTTACACTATCAGGTCAGTTAGCACGACCGTGTCAAGGCGATAGGTTCGGAAACGCAAACACTAACTGATGTTGCTAATTTATTAAAACGATCAGGCTTCACTTAGCGGAAATCCAACAAAGTTAAAGATGTTAAAAATGAATTAGCTAAGAACCGTGTAATAAGATCAAATGATGTGTCTTACGCAGCTTGAAGAATTCCTTCCTCCCGCCATCCCTCAATTGCGTGCACTATCCCCGTCACCACTAATCCCAGCACTACTATTCCCAACACCATTACACTGGGAAAGAAACAGCAACGTCGTTAATACGACTAGTGTGTTGCCTCTACACGAGGCGTCCTCAGGTGAATCAGACTCTGCGGTGGCTGTTCAGAGTGTACACCGCAATTAAAGGAGGGTGGGAGGTGCCCTTCAAGCTAGGTTCTTACCAAGCTTGAATGGCACCCCCCCCCCCACATAATTTTATTTTATTACGCGGATGTTAACTCATTAAGTTAATATCCGCATATTTATTAACATTTTTTATGTAATTTATTATTGCCTAATACTTACATTACATAAATTAATTGATTTCGAAACAACAATAGACTGAATGTATTTGGAAATTAAGTTGTTTCCTAATGGTTTCAAAACCAAGTACACAACCACAAAGTGTCGTAATAGCGTTTTAACCGGGATTGTTACCTACTATACCAATTCTTGACTGTAAAATTAGTTTTATTCCATGTATTTGCGTAAATATAAAAAAATTGTAACGCTTGACTCGTAATCCCAACTGATGGCGTGTGCGGTTGTAGCCGAAGATGGTAAAGCGCACTCTGTTCGCGGTTTTCTTGAAGACACCCACATCGTAGTCGATTGGAAAGACGCACACTAACAAACGATTCTATATATTCTAATCTTCGATCAACAATTGATCGGAGATTCCAACATTGTCTTTCCCACTTTTTATAGAATAAATCTTACGACGCGTTAGCCAGGCGAGCACAAATTGAATTATTTTAACGCACTGCATATAACTTTATACAAGTTCATTTTTATAAAGAATAAAGGCGGCAAACGAGCACATAGTCCAGTACTGGCAATTGGATGCAGTGACCCATAAACATCTACATCTATCCTCGATTAAGTAGCAAAATGCAGATGCGTTGTCACCACTGAGGACTAAGATGGATGCCACGTTTCCAGTGAAAAGGGTTTCCGGATCTCTACACTCACCCTACGAAACACAGCAGTATTAAGCTGCTATTTTACTCTGGTACTCTATGAGGACGTGATCCTTCCCAGGTTGTGCCGGCCCATCCGTGCTACAACCATGAGATAGCTGTAGCGTGGCTGCAAGAGAACACGAATCAACATATTCATACTCCTAAGTTAGCAAGTAAGGTCTACAATAAAAGGTGGCTTTTTGGGAGTTGAACATTCGATTCGAGTTGCATTTTCTGGCTGTCTGGGGGTAGCGCACTTCACTTTATATGCATTCGAATATTCAATCAATGAAATTGAATGAAAGTTTTTTTATAAAGTTGAATTGACACAACAACTTACAAAAAAAAAATCAATATGAATAAAGTGAACCGTGCGACCACAGTACAATGTATGAATATATCATAGAGATATAATACCTATACTTCTAAGTCAGTGGGATATATAGACTGTGGTGCGACTATCTCGATAATATTACGTGAACATAATATCACAGTACCTACATAAATTCATCATATACTGTGATAATATGGAGTATCTCAGAGCAAAGTTTACTATGGAGTTTACTTTTTGATAAGCCTGTCCAAATATTTGTGTTTTCGATAAACACTTATCTGCAAACCATAACCTATCTCATACAGTGGTTTTCGATTCTGCATATTATAAATATTTGAACTGGAAAGAAAGAGGCAGCCTCTATGACCATGCAAGGATAATAATTATAGGACTGACGGTATTTTGTGTCACAAATCTTATAGCTTTAGTGCAGCACAGCAGGCTCCACTTACACACGTTCACGTATTAGGTACCTCCTCTATATGGGCATCAGCACGCCATTTACAAAAAAGACCCCAAGAGTTCCTTGCCGGTTCTTCTCCGAGAAGGACGTGTTTTTGTGAACCGGTGTATATTTCGACGTTCATCAAAGAATGTTCTCTTTTTCTCCTTTTATTTATGTATTTTTACCGATTTCTCAGAAACGGCTAAACCAATTAAGTGATTCTTCTTTTATTGAATCTGTTATACTTCAAGGATAGGTTTGGTTCCATGTGAACTTAAAAAAGAAAAATTCATCCCCTACGATAGAAAAATAGAGGATGAATTTTTTAAGTTACTATTCAGATGATATTATAATTGTTCCATAGAGCTTGTGATGTACCTTAATCTACTCAACTGTTTAGACTGTCTCGTTAATCTAGTAGTCGTAAACGCGAGTGCTGATCATGAGTTCCCGGATTGAAATTCCGGGTGTGGCCAAAATCAGTGATTGGATTTTTGTGTCAAAAAATTTTCAGTAACAGCCCAAAGTCAGGAAAGTTGGCGATGTCTCAACACCGTGTCTCGGAAAGCGCGTAAACTGGCCACCAGAATTTCGTTCTGAAGGACATTACTTTACTCAAAACGGTCACAAAATTAATATTTTAGTCAAAAGTATAAGGGGACCTCAATAAATAAAATTATTTTACATTGTGAAGTCAAGGCTTGAAATCTTCCTTTACATAGTGTATACTCATGACTCAAAATATTGTATAGGTATATATATATATGTCCTAGAGCCGACTTTAGAATGTAGAATTGTAATGTTCTTGTTAGAACTGAAGTGCGCTTTTATTTTTTTTATTAAAAATTTAGTTTTAACTAATATTATGTGTATAATGACCTAACCAAAACGTATTAATCATTACTATAATTGTAACTTCCTACAATGTTGAGGTCAACTCCATCAGATCCGAATACGGCCTCCGTCGGCTCGCCACTGCCGTTCCGCCCGCGTTAGTTAACAACCGAAATAGCTTTAAATTGTTGCTCACGTAACGAAGCGCATAATATGTATTCGTTCCACATACCCGACCCGTGCGAGTCGTTTTGTATGATATCTTGTTATCTAGTATCCTCCAGTATTATGAGATAAGTAACAAAAAAAATGTCACCGCATAGACTAGGTAGAGATAATCTCCAAGATCGTTGAGACATTTTACATACATAAATTACACAAGGACCAACCAACACATTTGAAAAGATAATGCCCGGTGGGTCAGTAAATAATCACACATTTTTCACATTACTGCATCGAGCAAATAACCAAAATATTAGTATATTAATTTATATTTTGCCAATGCAATTCTCCTACTTGAAAGTATATAGCTCTATATGGGTTTATTAAACGAGCACACACTCTACCGTGTTTGCTCAGGGACTAAGTCTTCTATATTCCCTTATGATTGTATTTTACTAAGCGCAGTCAGTTATGGAGTATGGACTGGGGAGACACGTTGAGGCCGCGCCTTCCGGCGCACGCGCGTGCGTCCGTTACCTAACCACCGCTAACTGTAGAGCCACTGCATTGTCACACGAGCGCAAACACCTGAGCGTAGCTTACTGCAACAACTCCGCACATGCATAATATAATTTATGTCCTATAGACATTTTTATGTAAACTATCGTTTTAGGAAGTCTGGGTGGGCACCAAGCTCTTGTCTATCCTTGCCAAAAGAACACTGCCATGTTTTTCCATAGATGGTTTCGCATGGATCATTATTTAATGAGTTAGTTTGAAACATGCATGCATGAAAAATTAAAATGTCTTGAATGCTAGCAAAACTATTAACATTACCAATATTCCTTTTAACCACTCCTCGTATGCTTAATATGTTTTATGTTCGCGGTCTACTTCCTGCCATTAGGCTACTGTCGCTTAATAAAATAATACTTATTGATTTAAGGTATTACCACTGGTTCGGGAAAAAATCTCTATCCTGAGAGCCGTGGTAGCTCAGATGGTTAGCGCTCGCTGTAAATATAACAGAACGCCAGAAACCTGGGTTCGATCCCCGTCGGCACCAATGAAATGGTTAATTGCAATTTTAAGTGCTGATATACCACGTGTTCGGCGGTGAAGGAAAACATCGTGAGGAAACCTGCATGTCTGAGGAATAAGAAAAAAAATATTTCGAAAATATTCGACATGTGAAGTTCGCCAACACGCATTGCGGCAGCGCGGCGGACACTTCCTTGCCCTAAAACCCTCTCAGAAATGAGGGGAGGCCTGCGCCCTACAGTGGGACGTATATAGGTTGTAACTTTACTTTTACTTTACTGGGAAGAACTATTCAAAAACTTAGTAGGACTATTTTTTAAACAATAATTTGAAATATCTTCAAAATTCAGATGCGTTGTCACCTCTGAGGGATAAGATAAAATGCCTGGTTTCCAGCAAAAAGGGTCTCCGGTTCTCTACACTCACCATACAAAACACGGCAACATTTTACGCTGGTATTCTTCGAGTGCGTGGTCCTTCCCCGGTCGAGCCGATCCATTCGTGCTGCAACCATAATATAGCTGCAGCATGGCTCTACCACTTATACTAATGTACGCGAGGTTTAATCTTGTATATTAAGTATTTGTATATACTTTAAAACGTAATATAATAAGATATTTCGATTACGAAGAATCGATGCACTAATAAATGATCACTACGGTTTGATGTTACCATTCCGAGAGGATCAACAACCATTAAAATGTTGCTAAACACAGCTGCGCGGGCTGGAACCAAGGAGCGCTCGTCTTGTTGACAGCGTGTTTACAGTGGCTAGAGTAACCTCTAATGTAACATGCTTTGTTCCAGCGCTACTTGATAAAAGCCAATTTCGCTACAAAATGATCCGCGACATTGTTTTCCTTTTCATAATTAATAATTCATAATAAAATAGTGTTTGTGTAAAACAGTAATTAAAACAACCAGACTAGGTAAGTTAAGAATGTTTTATATTTGGAATTGACTCATTACTATTTTTCAATTGATAGCAATATTGTTGTAATTTATTTAAAAAAAATGTTTACTCCTTTTTTTGTATCATCAGATGTCATATACAAACATCACACAGCCTGTGTCACTACCACAATGAAGACGATTGTAACAACACCTCGTGTTAAAATCCATCAAGCCGTTTCCGTTATAGTGGGCACGCCATAGAAATAGGCATGCATACCCTCGCAAAACCCATCTCAGCTAGCACATGACCGTGGTAAGGCTAGGAGAGCTCGGGCAGAACGGGCGCGGGTCGCCACAGACAGAACGATATCGATCCGCTGCACCACCCCCCATCGGCACCCCCACAACCTCCACGCCTCTCCCTCTCTCCCGCAGCCGCCATCGAGCCGTGCACGGCTCGTTACTCCCGGAGCAACAGGCAAATGGAATAGATTTTTCTAAGACTAAATGACAGGTATATATTTCAGTGTTTATATATATGCATATAAATCGTATATAAAATAAAGTCTGATTTACGACAAATTTTATTAGTTGCCAAGCAATAAACTGTCCACAGCTGGACCACATGATGATGGACATCAAGATGATTGTGAACATTTTGCAAGTTATCTAAATTCATTATCTTTTACAATATTGTGGATGTCGGTACCAAAACCATCGCTTGATTATTTTAGCCTCTTTTATTGAAGTGGATCTTTGCAACTAAAAAGTTATCTTATATCTTAGCGGTATTAAGACAAAGATACCTAGACAGATACTAATAAAAATATTAAAACATTTGAATTATAAAAGAAATACATATTTAAAAAAAAACTATAGCAAAGATTAAACGGCAGTTATTAAACAAAGTACCTAAACGCTAGAAGCATTGCTGAAAGTATGAAAAAGAAAATGGTTCTTAATAAAATCATTTTTATAAATAATTATTATAGAGTTCAACATTCCATAAACAATAAATAAATAACACCAATAAAATCGTAATTTCATACGCGGTTGTGAGTCCCGTATGGTCTAGTGGCTAGGATACCTGGCTTTCACCCAGGAGGCTCGGGTTCGATTCCCGGTACGGGAAATTTTTATTATCATTTTTTGTCACCGCAATTTTTAAGGAATTTAGAAAAATTCCATTTTTTATTTATACTGTATTGATTTACATTGTCTATGAATTTGAGTGATTAAACCACTTTATTCTCAAAGAATGTAAAATTATTAAATAGATATTAAAACCTTTTTATAATTTATTTAAAACAATTTTTAAAGAATTTGGAAAAATTTCATTTTTTATTTATACTGTATTGATTTAGGTACATTCTGGAAGGATTTTGACTGACGATGAAAGTATAAAGAAGCGATGGAAGGAGTATTTTGAGAAATTGATGAATGAGGAGAATGAATGGAATGGTATGCTTGAAAACCCACCAGTGAATATGGGCTTAGTGAGAGAAATTAGTGTGGAAGAAGTAAAAATGGCTGTTAGGAATATGAAGAATGGGAAGGCAGTCGGCCCAGATGGAATACCAGTAGAAGTGTGGAAGTTGCTGAGTGCGGATGGATGGAAGTGGTTGAGTTTATTTTTCGGTAAATTGTTGCAGGAAGAACAAATACCTGAGGAATGGTGCAGTAGTATACTGGTCCCCATTTTTAAAAACAAAGGAGACGTTCAAAACTGCAGCAGTTACCGGGGAATAAAACTCATGTCACATACTATGAAAGTCTGGGAAAGAATAATAGAGAGAAGAATGAGAGAAGAGTGTGAGATAACACAAAACCAGTTCGGATTCATGCCCGGTCGAGGTACGACAGATGCCATTTTCGCATTACGCCAATTGTGCGAAAAGTACAAGCGCGTGCATAAAAATCTGCACATGGTTTTTGTCGACCTTGAAAAGGCGTACGATCGGGTTCCCCGTGAGGTTTTGTGGTGGGCGTTAAAGATGAAAGGTATGCCTGGGAAGTATGTGAGGTTAGTCCGTGCTATGTACAGAGCATCCCGTACATGTGTACGATCTGCCGCGGGAACTACGGGCAGTATCGATGTGGCGGTAGGGCTGCACCAAGGGTCGGCATTGAGCCCTTACCTCTTCCTACTGATTATGGACGCTTTGACGTCGGACCTGCAGGATGAGGCACCCTGGTGCATGCTCTTTGCCGATGACATCGTGCTTGTCGGGGAAGAAGGCATCGAGGTACAGAGCAGACTGACGGGGTGGCAACAGAGGCTGGAAAGTGTTGGCTTGAAGATCAGCAGATCCAAAACCGAATATCTGTGCTGTGATTTCGGCGGTCTTTCCAGTCCTGTACCCATGTCGTTGGATGGCGCTATACTGCCTACCTGCTCAGATTTCAAGTACCTCGGTTCCCTCATTCAAGGCGACGGCGGAATAGATAGAGCTGTGCAGCATAGGATTAACGCAGGGTGGATGAAGTGGCGACAGGTCACAGCCACAACGTGCGATCCCCGAATGCCAATAAGGCTGAAGGGGAAAATTTACAAATCGATCATCCGACCTGTCGTCATGTATGGAAGTGAATGCTGGGCCGTCAAGAAGAAGGATGAAAATAGACTGCATGCGAATGAAATGAGAATGTTACGATGGATGTGTGGTGTGACAAGGATGGATAAGATAAGGAATGAGTATATAAGAGGAAGCCTGAAAGTAGCGCCAGTGGTAGAAAAGGTGAGAGGAAGCAGATTGGCATGGTTTGGGCATGTGATGCGGAGGAATGAAAGTCATGTCACAATACGAGTGTTGAATATGAATGTGGAGGGACACACGGGCAGAGGAAGGCCGAATAAAAGATGGATCGATTGTGTGAAGAGTGATATGAGAATGAAAGGAGTAAGTATGGAAATGACGGCTGATAGAGAGGAATGGAACAAGAAGGTTTACTGCGCCGACCCCAGATAATGGGAAATGGTTTAGAGAATGATGATGATGATTTAGGTACATTGTCTAATGAATTTGAGTGATTAACCCACTTTATTCTCAAAGAATGTAAAATTGTTAGATAGATATTAAAACCTTTTTATAATTTATTTAAAACACCATTATTATTTATTGCTTACTGAATTACTGCTATTATTAACGTGTTCTTATTATTTTATGGAGCTAGCGATCTTCGATTAAAAAAAACTTAAATATTCAGACCTATGTTTTTTTTTTGTACAGATTTACTCTACTATACTATACCGTCCATTACCAGTCACCAAAGACAAGTTCGTCACTAAACAGATACTATAACTATATTTTATAATCGCGCTCTCGAAAAGGACTAACAATTTCGATGAAATTTAAAACAGAGGGGGTTTACGGGGCCCATATATCGATCTCAGGTCTCTCAAAATAGATCTTATTTCTGGGAAAATTCGTTTTCCCCGTGATTTCACGCCCAAAGCAACAAGAAAACTTTATTGGTAATTTCGTCATAAATATATTCTCAATAGCCTAATGGTCGGGAAAGTCTATCACTCCGGAGTGTGGGAGTCCGAATCCTGCAATGGATACAAGTTTTACACTTTTTAACTTTTGTTATCATAGAATGTTTATTCTTTTTGCGGAGTTACGTTGTTTTTATAGCGTGAGGTCAAAGCTTAAGCGGATCAAACGCACTGTTGCCAGCCTTTAAAAAAGGTGTAAGCTCTAAGCTCTTATCTTGAAGGTCCCTATCGTATCCGATTATATTAAAAAACATACATAAAAAAACATAAACACTCACGCCTGTCACCGAGAGGGGTAAGCAGAAACTACAGACCTCCATTTGGCACGATCCTGACACCTCTCTCGCCTTCTCCAGGTCCATTATACCTACGCATACATGTTCGTCGGTTAAGAGTAGGTACTCCCAATTTGGCCAATTTTCAATATATCGCCAATTTGGTCGATAAACTTTCGCCTAAGACGTCCCATTCCGTCTCTGTCGTTCACATCTGCCATATAAATTTGCTTTGTCACTCTTTCCTCATCCATTCTTTCGACATAGCCAAACCACCGAAGCATTCCTTTCTTAATCCTGGTCACAAAATCATCTTGCAAACTACACTCTTCTTTTATCACACAATTTCTCACCCTATCACTCAGATTTTGCCCTAAAACATACTCCTTAACGACCGCATTTTTTTTGCGTTTATTCTACTCTCGTGCTTCTTCTGCCACACCTAACATTCACTACCATACGTTAAAGTAGGGACTAACACAGCATTGTGAATTGCCATACGTGCAATTTTTGACACATTTTTGATTTTCACATTCGAGTGTAGAGCCCTATTTACTCTATTTCTAGCGTTCACCCGTCGTTTTATATCCTTATCATATCTCACATCCCTGCTAGCCCCTGATAGGCCTGCGTTGCCTGCTTGCTCGATCAACTCCCCTTCTATTCTTATTTCACATATCGTTTTACTTTATTCTCTTTCAAAAACCATAACTTTCGTATTGTGTTCACTTTCATTTATTTAACTAATTTTATAATAACATATTTATATAACGCTGAAGGGTCAATAATGCGAAGCACCTGGTTGCGAATAGAATAAATTAGTCAGTGTTATAGTAGATCAGTGTTTCTACCGGTTGATAAACAAGGAATATGAATAAGATGGACAACCAAGCTTTCGGTGGGTTTCACGGCTTCGTTGTCAAAGTCCCAAGCATCAAAACCAAACGTTTTAATGGTTGGCTTGCATCGTCTTTCGTAACGTACTTCGACAGTGCGATTTAGCATCCATGGCTTCATCGACATTTACCACCAGGATTATTTTCAAGCACTGGCTTATATAAGTTTAAAATAAACTTGTCAACAGTTATATGAGCTTGAGCGGTGTACTGGGTGAATAATTCCAGCAGTCCATTTGCCGAAATAGAGTGAGGTTAGCGGGTCACTGAACTCTGGACGTTCTACTGAATGAACATATTACAGACTAGACTACGTTTCCAGATGTTATCCAGTTGCTTTCCTCGAAGAGATGCAATGATTTCTGGTGCGACATTTCTATTAGCGAAAAACAAATATATCGCTTTTCAGAATGTCACTTGCGGAGTTTCAAGACAACAAGTGTTAAGAACTTTAAAAGTAAGAAATAACAAGCAAATGCTTCAGTTAAAAATCGGTAACGAAAGCTGACCCTTGAAAAGGTTTTCGCACAAGTTAGCGACCTCTTCGAGAATTTCTCAGAGATGAGTATCAGCGACCTCTTCAAGAATTTCTGAGATGAGTACCGGACGCGTAATGAGCCTCCGCAACCACTTGTCCTTTTAGAACCCTCAAAATATTTTGTTACGTTGTTTGTAATCCTTTAGAAGAATTTTTTACACTATACTGCATTAAAAATTCAGTTATAAAAATATTGAAAAAATTAAGACCACATATACACGTTCATCATCATCATCATCATACACACGATCATATATACAGCTATACAAAAAATAGAAGTGTCTGTTTGTAATGTCAAAATAACAGCTTTTTAATAAATTAATAGAAAAGTACGAATATATACGGTTCTCATGATGAAAACACAATTTTTAAAATTTTTGTCTGTCTGTGTGTTTGTTCTGGCTGATCTCCGAAATGGCTGGACTGATTTTGACGAGGGAATTTCTAAATATAAGCAAGCAGTGGACTTTAAAAAATCCTGTAAATGCTGAACAAATGTCGTGCACGTGAAAACAGAACCACGCTTCGGCTATTTTATGACCTCGCCTTGGATAAGACCACGCTCTCACAGAATACCAGCGTAAAATAGCAGCTGTGTTTCGTATGGTGAGTGTAGAGAACCGGTGACCCTTTTTATTGAAAACGGGGAAATCCATCTTAGTCCTCAGGGGTGACAACGCATCTGAATTTTGATTCTTAATCGAGGATGGATGTAGATGTCAACAGGCCACAGCGTCCACTTAATGTTAAGTGGACTGCGTACGTACTCGTTTGTCATCTGTATTCTATAAAAATGTTATTACCACTTAGTTAATATCATAGAATACTATAATACACAATAGAATGGCTTTCAACCTTATTTTGTACGAGGATCGGTATCGCTGGGAGCACACATACAAGCAATTACGTCGTATTATCAGTACAAACACATTTTAGAATTTTGATTAATGTTTTTGACACATATATATTTCTTTATTTTTGTTTCTAATATTCACAAAATATAAATAGTTTTGACTTACTGCCGGGCTAGCATGAGCAGGGGATAAAAATTTTATCCACCGATTATATCCACTGACAAGGGATAAAATTGTCTTATCCCTATGTCAAAGCTTTATCCACTCTGCGAGCATGGGCCTATAGTGGATATAATATCGACAGAGGATAAACTTATCCCCGCGCATAGATAATATACGATAGCAAAGATGTTTTGTAAAACATCTTTGTACGATAGTATAAAGCTATAAACTTCTTTTAAGATTAAGTAGATTTACATTAACTTATATTTTCTTTTACCTTTTGTTTATTATATTGCTAAACTGTTAATAATTTATGTTAAACAATATGTCATTTATAATATTTGTTATATTTATTTTAAGCGTATTTCCGCCTTGTTTTTATTTTTTCTATTATTCTAATTCTTTCTTTATTTTCTTTTGTATAATATTTAAGTTAAGTATACATTGCTTGTATCAAATTGCAGGTATTACTTCGCTTGTGATAGCATTTATTAAAAAAATATGTGTCTAGAATTAAGCCAATTGCGAAACTGGACAATACCGACCCTTTGGAGGTGGTGTAACCTCTTGAGGAAATTAAAAAAAAATATCCCCGCAATCACTGCCATTATAAGAAAATTACAAAATACATCAAAATTGATGTCTACTCTAAGTCACAAAGATTTAATTTTAATTGAAAATGATGAAGCATGAAGAATAAAAATGTAATGATTTCAAACAAAACAAGGAATTAATAATTTTATAATCATGAGTATTGTGTTATTTGTATTCCTAATATTATGTATATTAGTCTTTGAACTTGTATTTACCTACACAAGAGGCTAATTAAAGTATATTGCTCCACACATTCTAATGATGGCCCCAATAATTTAGGTCAAGTATTTGCTGATTATTTGTTGTTTGAACAACAGGTATGCCATGGTCTTGAATCGTACCTCTCTAGTAGATAACTACAATTTGCCAAGAGACTGAAAGATGTAAACTACCTACCTAGAAAAAATATTAAGATAAGTTACATAAGCCACATGTATTGATTGCAAATATACGATGTTTTTGGACAAGGTGGTTGTAATAGATGCTTACTTCAATATGCACTGGTAGTCCATCCACAGAATTAATAGGCTTTAAAGCCTCATAGAGTTCTTTACACAAATACAAAACAATCTTTGAGCATCGAACGAAACCGGCGTAGAAATTCGTTGTCGGAGAATTCCAATAGGTTCAGTATTCTGATCACGCATCGATCGCTGGTGTAATTTTCTTTCTTGTTTTTTTAATTTCTGACACGAAATAGTAGTTGCAATAGGCTCGAGACATCTTTTTCGTATTAAAATGGTTTGAAGATAAACTTAAACCCACGTCCGCGAAAGAGGATAAAATTGTCCCTTTCAAATGTCAAAAAGGGATAATTTTTTCTCTTTCCCTTGGCCTCATGCTACGGACGGGGAGATATATGTCTACTCGTTATGTCAAACGGGGATATACTATAGAGATAAGTAATTTTATCTCTTGTCAGTGGATATAATCGGGGGATATAATTTTTGTCTCTTGCCCATGCTCGCAGGGTGGATAAAATTAAGCAAGGGATAAAAATTGTATCCTCTCCCCGGGGATATATAGTCCCCCGCTCATGCTAGCCCGGCTGGTTGTTTAATATGTCTCCTTTATTTAAATTCCATTTCCCGCTGTTCTTTCACGAAATTATTGCACAATTTGACATTTTTTAAATATTAAATAAAACTATTATTTACGGATTTTATCGCGTTTAATTACATTAATTTATTGTTTTTATTATCCCGACGTTTCGGGTGCTTTACAGCGCCCATGGTCACGGGGGGGGACTGAGATGTTTGACGTCCCAATGTCATAGTTAGTCCGGCTACCTTCAGTTTTTTAATATTAATTTTTGGTCCGATTTACGCAAAACGAGCTTATAGTATCATGAAGTCTTGCAGTGGTATGCTTGGGTTTGGGTTTAATTTTGTTAATTATAGGATCCCAAGCAGATGGTAGCACCCAACCATCTTCTCTATTGAAATTTGGATGTTTTTTTAATTTCAATAGCCTCGCGTATCATCCTTGGTAGGAATCGGTGTTCTTTTGCGAGAATTTGTGGTTTATCAAATCTAATGTAATGGTGGGGACGATCTTGAACATGTTCGCAGACTGCAGACTTCCCGGAGCGTCGGTGCTTCACATCAGCTATATGTTCCTTCACGCGGGTTTCTATAGATCTCTTTGTTTGACCTATGTAAGAGAGACCACATTCACAATCTAGCTTGTACACACCTGCATCTTGTAGAGGAATATTACATTTGATGGATGGTAAAAATTGACTAATCTTCTTCAGCGGCTTGTAGTATGTCTTAATGGACGCTCGCTTCAAGATGTAGCCAATCTTGTCCGTGACTCCTCTAACATATGGTAGTAGAGCAGGCGCGCGCTCGACTGTGGCCGGCTTCACTCGTTCACTGTGACGTAGGCGCGGGACCCGAAGCTTGTTGTCTTGCAATACTTGCTTGACATGCTGAAACTCCGCAGCCAGATGTTTTCTGTCACAGATCCCTCGTGCTCTCTGAAACAAAGATTTACCCACGGTAGCTAACTTCACAGTTAGCTACCGTGGTACATCTTGAAGCTACTACATCTTGAAGCGAGCGTCCATTAAGACATACTACAAACCGCTGAAGAAGATTAGTCAATTTTTACCATCCATCAAATGTAATATTCCTCTACAAGATGCAGGTGTGTACAAGCTAGATTGTGAATGTGGTCTCTCTTACATAGGTCAAACAAAGAGATCTATAAAAACCCGCGTGAAGGAACATATAGCTGATGTGAAGCACCGACGCTCCGGGAAGTCTGCAGTCTGCGAACATGTTCAAGATCGTCCCCACCATTACATTAGATTTGATAAACCACAAATTCTCGCAAAAGAACACCGATTCCTACCAAGGATGATACGCGAGGCTATTGAAATTAAAAAACATCCAAATTTCAATAGAGAAGATGGTTGGTTGCTACCACCTGCTTGGGATCCTATAATTAACAAAATTAAACCCAAACCCAAGCATACCACTGCAAGACTTCATGATACTATAAGCTCGTTTTGCGTAAATCGGACCAAAAATTAATATTAAAAAACTGAAGGTAGCCGGACTAACTATGACATTGGGACGTCAAACATCATTAATGTAATTAAACGCGATAAAATCCGTAAATAATAGTTTTATTCAATGTGTAGTGTTCGCGTAAATTTAAGAAATCATTTTTTAAATAATTTGCATGCAGCGACGCTTGACCCGAAAATTGGAAACGATTGATTGTGTTAACATTTATAGGTGTGAAATGACATGTTAATGACATGTTAGTGGCTACACTCCCCCGTTCTACTATGTATGTATTATAATATTCTATGGTTAATATAGATACTCTTCTATAATATTATAGGTCGATAGGTGGTAATTCCCTTCGTGAATTTAATATTGCATTTTTTTAAAGATAACTTATAACCTGCTTTTGGTTACACGACATTAAATAAAGAAATATTTAACCATCATTTGAAAGTAAAGTAAACACTAATTAGAGGACACTATACCTACAAATAATTGTTCCGAGTCTGGATGTTTGTCCCTGTGCAATTTATTGTGGAATATATTTAGTGCAGGTGAAAATCCTAGTGTGACATTTTAAAAAAAGCAAAGGAAAACTGACTTTCTCAAAAACGTAATTTTTCGTAATACAACTCGATTAAAAACGATTTCATTGTGAACTTTTGAGGTAAGTAGAGGAAGTTTCATTACCATCATCATAATCAGCACGCTTAGCGGACTGAATGAATCGGTACAAACATAAGTACCTCAATGATTGTAATGAGACGCTCACAGTACGGAACACGGCGCATATGCGGCCAAGGCCCCCGTTGCCTCTACCACGCACTCTACGTCACGCCGACACAACACTGTGTAGGTCGTTCAAGAGGCGGGTCTCCCCCATCTTTTCCACTAGGCTAGACAGTTTGAATTAAACACGTAGATTATGCGACTTGTATAAGCAAACTGTTAATACACGCGTCAAACGTTACGTTTTTTACGTGGTAGAGTTCAATGATTTCAAAAGGGAGGATAGGCCCGTCTAAATATTTTACTCATAACTTTTTCATACAAAAAAAATTAGCGCATCTGTCATAATACAAACGTCATATCATACCACGACGCGACGTAACCGGGGTCGGATTTCGTGGTGTAATTATCTTAATTGTACCATTATTTCATAGTTTGTAGTATAATTTTACCATAATAATACCGTAATTTTACTTAAAGGTCGACTTGTATTATTATTGGGTCATTTTACTTTTTAATATTAACTCTACGATATCGAGAATTTTTGCATTGTACTACGCTACGAAAACAATTAGGCGCATTCTGAACATGGCGGCTTGAGGACTAGTGAGGGGAACACTTTCATCTGTATAATACCAGGTGATACATAGTATGAATACTAGTATATACTACTCGTAGTTATTTATTTTAATTAATTACAATAGCTACGTTTGTGAATTTAACTGCATCATAGTGTTATGTATCGACCACTAAAACGAAAATAAGTGAATGGTTATTTTCAGCCATTACGATACTTATGGTATTTAGAATTTCAGAAATTTTGGGGAAAGATAATTCTGAAATTAGGTCAGCAATACCTATTAGGTAAATATATTTTAGGATTTTTTTTAGATCGGAGGTACTTATTAGACACACAATTTATGTTTATTATTAATAATTTTAATGAATTTAATAAACGACAGAAAAGTGACTACAGATAACGGGTCAAGGTTTTAAAAGTGCTCTCGAAGCGCCCAGCTGATGCGTGACAGTACTTATTCTGAATCAGTATCTGACTCCAATTCTTCAATCCCCGAAATTCTTTCAAAATCTGATGTATCATCATCACTGTCGCCATTGTTTATATTTATTATTAGTTAAAGCTCCCTGGTTAAAGATTCGATAAGTCTTTCTGACTGTTCCACATTTTTGTCGGCGATCCTTTATTTCATTATGTTCCAAATATACTCAATAGGGTTTAGATCACACTGGTACGGCGGCAGTCCGAGAACTTCGTGGCCGCTTTCCCTCAAAAGTTTGTCTACTAAATATTCTTTTTCTGGCCTGTTTCGAATTATCAAGTAATACAACTCTGGCTTTGTCATGCGGGCATCGAACGCAATCAATTTTATTAATTCAATATTATTAATTCAATTAAAAAAAAAATAATTTTATTAATTCCATATTAGTAACCTAGTAACGAAACGACGGTAACACTGTACCGCAGAAAGTAATTATTGCGCGTCACTATGGGACGTGCGGGAAGAGGTGCGGGGTACAGGGCGCGGTAACCGCATTCCTGTCATGCACCTAATTGTTTTGGTAGAGTAGTACATGAGTACCGCGTTTTTTAATAAAATTAAAATTAGCTCCCTTTCTGGTCAATCAGTGCTCGATTGATGCATTTATGTTGAATCCTTAATACAACTATAATGAGGAGCTACCATGATAAAAACTCTATGCTCCAGAAGCAATCAGTTTGAAAACAGAATTTCAAAATATATTATGAATCAAATTTTCAGATTCAATTAAGCAGATAGGTTTCTTTTGTACTCTTTTCGTTTTACCCTTATTAAATATAAAATATATTAGGTACCAATATTCAAAATTTAACTAAAACTAAGTTTTTTAGACAAAAATAATACAGGAAAAAAATAAAACCGTCAAAAAACGAAGCGTATAGATAAACTAAACGTGTGACGCCTAAATCCCAGCACATGGGAAAAAAGAAACATGAAACGTCAAACGTGATATAATTTTTTTTAAATAGTATAATTTTATTTTCCATGTATAATACTTTTGAGGGTCTGAATCCAACCCTGGCCTAATCTTGGTAACGTAACTAAACTAACTGTAAAATATAACTTTAAAAATGCGTTTATATAATAATTTAATTGTAACAAAATTTATATAAGATTATTTACCGATGATACGATATCTCATGTTCCTTTTTAATCTTTGTATCGTAATTTTTGCATTCTTTTACCACGCAACTAGACATATTTATGATAGGAAAATCTGTCCTGCGCGCGCACCACTCAACCGATTCGCGTTGGTCCTAAACTGTAATTTTAGGGCCAGCGCACTGGTCCGTTTTAGTTGTTCGGTCGGTCCGGTCCTTACGCTAGTAATATATAAGTCGATGGTAGTGTTATGCTGCAGCTATATTATGGTAGTACCATGAATGGGTCGACTCGACCGGGGAAGGACCATGCTCTACCAGAACACCAGCATGAAATAGCAGTTCAATGCTGTTGCGTTTCATATGGTGAGTGTAAAGAACCGGAGACTTTTTTTATTGGAAACCAGGTATTTCATCTCAGTCCTCAGGGGTGACAACGTTTCTGCGTTTTGATTCTTAATCGTGAATTAATAAACATGTCTATAAGCTACAGCGTCTATTTACCATCAGGTGGACTGTGTGACTGTGTGCTCGTTTGTGACCCTTATTCTATAAAATAAAAATATATTTTACAAACAAACATAAATATGAGTTAGTTGTGAATAGTGATCATGCGCAGACTTCCGAGTCCGTTAGTACAAGCCTGTTGTGTGCCAAATCCATAAGCTTTAGTCGACGCGCGTGTCTTCCACTGTAAGAGCAGCAAGAACGCGGCTTCATTGTTGGATTTAGCCGGAATATGTCAATGGCTGGTCTCTCGAGTTCACGCTCGGTACTGCCATAACATAGCACAATGCCTACTTTAACTTGTGTATTTTCTGTTACGCCACTTGAAATTTGATTCTTGCAAGTTAGAAAAATCAGCTGCGTTTCTTCAATTTATTTAATTTCCAATGTTTTTTCATTATCACTATCATCATCATCGGCAAATGATAGTTTGATGCTAAAGACAAAACTATTATAATTATAAGGTATCGCTCTAATTAATCATTGTTGCCAGCCGCCTTGCGCATGTCCACTCTCTGGTCGTGTTCTTCGCTCTGAGCATCACTCTGTCATGTGTCAAAGTCCGTGTGACAAAAGTCATAACACATGTTAAAGTTATCCCTTGTTATCCTATACTTTAAAACTTTAAATGAATGTTGTAACACGTTGAATTTTATGGACAAAAAAATATCGCTAGGTACAAACTTATCCCTCATTCCTCAGCATTTTGTTAATAAAATTGGTGTCTTTCTTTCTTTCATTTCTTTCTATGTTATAAAAAGTAATGTGGTAAGATAAGTATACTGTAACATTACGCTAATTCGTAACAGGATATCAACAGTGAGACCAATGTTTAGGTGTTTCTGAATTAATCTCATAATAAATCTATAGATATTAGAAACTTATGTTAAGTTCTTTTTATTTCACTCAATTTCTTTGGAACTGATAGCTACGGAAATAATAGTAATAAACCAATGTAACTGAAACATATGCTTATTGAAACTTGCTTGGAAATTTTAAAAAAACATTAGTTAAGAGTAAAAAAGCACACGCAGCAAGTAAACACGACTAATGCGATACGTGTGTCACTTTGTAATGTTTAAGCGATGTCTTGTTGCTAAGTGCACTCTACAT
Organism: Parnassius smintheus behrii; assembly: GCA_036936625.1. Lineage (NCBI taxonomy): Eukaryota > Metazoa > Arthropoda > Insecta > Lepidoptera > Papilionidae > Parnassius > Parnassius smintheus. The sequence goes on along the minus strand of JAUPFT010000004.1, from coordinate 1,352,678 downwards.
GATGTGAGTACGAAAAATCTATTTAGTTCATTAGTTATAAACATATAAACCAAACTTTAAAATATTACAATTTATAATTTAAGAAATTTAACTATTCACAACGTAAAATTTACTGTGTAGTAACGTAGCAAAAATATCCATCACCCCATACCTATCGTCCTGCTCCCGTAAACGTGGTAAGAGCTTAGACCATTCAACCCAAGGGTAAGTGGCGACACAGGGGAACCAGGACAACAGACGGGCAGCAGCGTCTTCCTGATAACAACTAAAAATAAACACAGCGGTTGCCAAGCCGCCTGCCAAGCGTGGCAACTATGGCAAATATTGTATTCCTTATCAGGCAATCTGTGGGGGAGGCCTGCGTTCAGCAGTGGACATTTGATAGGTTATAATTATAAGTACACCGGCAAAGTAACACAAGATAGCAGCAACAGAAGCCTAATGGCAGGGCGCGGACCGCAAACTCAAAAGCTCGTGGGTTCAAATCCGTCATTCGAATGCTATCGTGAACCACTCCTAATACAAGCATTTTAAGCACCAAGAGTGGTTAAAAGGAATATTAGTAATGTTAATTAATAGGATTACAAGTGTTTTCTAAAAAAAAGTTAATTTCGCTAGTAGGTTATGCTCTTTAATCATTTGATACGTTATAAATTATAATCAGCTGCTTGCGTTCGCTCATTTACATAGTATTATAGATAATCGAGTAGCGAACAGGAAGCATCGATGCCCTTGTTATGGCGTGTTAGCTTCGCATAACAAATCAGACATTCGACACCCGTTCGTTCCGAGAACAAGAGTGAAGCCGCCGCTGTATTGCTGACATCTCACAGGATCATATCTCACTGTCTAGCCGTAAGCTCCTTTATTATCATCAGCCTATCGCCTTATACTGTATACTCTTGTCATTTTCTTTAAAGTTATCTCCACAGTAAGCTTTTGCTCCTGTATGGTGAAGGCAGACGAATATCCTGATCCGGAACAATTACTTGTAAACTATACAAATACTTGATCCTTGCCGGATTCGAACCCGCGGTCTTCAGCGGCATAACGCAACGCTAAGCCACTGCGCCGCGGACACGTCAAGCGTTGGCCAGTCAAATTAACAGTCGGATTGATAACCGCAGTGCATATATTGTAATGCTATTGATAAATTGTAACAGGTACCTACTTTATTTACATAGGCAATCATATATTACCTAAATAAACTAAATAAAAAATTAATGCAGATAAACTTGTTATCATTATATCCCTTCATTCATTTCTTTATTATGCCCCACAAAAACTCCATTGCTTGGCATAGGGCAACGCCAGAGATTACCTCAAGGGAGTTACTTGGTATAGTTGCCACGCTTGGCGATGGGATTGGCAATCGCAGTTTTTTTATTATCGACTTATCAGGAAGATTGTGCTGCCCATCTTCTGATTCAGTTTCTAATGACACCGACAAGGGATAGGAGTTAGTGTATTCTTTGACGCTACCTCTACACGACATTAATGGCAACATTCAATATCCTCCCTTACACCGTTACCGCTACAGTCTATAAAAGTCCACTGTTGAACATTGGACTCCCCCATAGATCGCCCCCTAGGGGGGATACTTGCCATAATTGTCACGCTTGGAAAGCTTGTTGGCAAGAGCGGCTTTTTATCTTTTGATGTTATTGGGAAGACTCTGCTGTCCATCCCCTGGTTGGTTCCCTCTGTCGTCTCTTACGACACCCACGGGATGATATGGAGTAGTGGATAATCTCACGTCGCCACTACACGCTAACTGCCACACATTTGTAACTGTAAACATCTGTAGTATAGGTTACTTAATAATATTCTCTTTTAGCCTACAATCACCTGCAATCCACCCAGGATACGTACCTGTAACAAAAAAAATTGTAATGATTAGCAGTGTTGATACAAAATATAAGGTAATAAAATAACGAGATAAAGGTTAAGTTATCTGTAAAATCAAGAGGGAACGTGCAACCCTTGAGCTACCGCGGCTTTATCAATGCTTAGCCAATTCGCCACAAGACAGTACATGAGGGGATGCTTCGCGTTGCGGGGGCGGAGATTTGGCCTCATTAGTCACACTCGTCAGGCGGAATTACAATCACCGTACGAGACGCCTCTCGAGTAATAACAATGGCTCCATCCGAATTCAGTAGAACAGGACTATGGTGCAAGAGTATATGTGCACGCACAGGTGCACTCATTTTCTATTCCCTCACTTTCATAGCAAGCACTCCCACACAACTGGAGAAAGATCAGACGCAGGAGCAACAGCGTCACGTGCTTACCGAGGCGCGGACGATAGCCACCAGCAACTTCCACACAGATACTGCGATATTTTTATTACGAAAATTCAAGTGGTGGTCCTCACGTATGCAGCCGGCGCGCATACGACCCCTACACTAAGAGCTAAATATAAAATCGGCCTGTCTCCAGTGCAGCGGGTCGACACGACGCACCGCAGAGCACTGAATGTAGGTTGGATAATACAAGACAGCATTTTCTGTGTGAACGCATAAAATATTACAATAAAATCTCTAAAAGTAACAGTGCAACCATCTGCAATGAAATTTAAAAAATTGTTAAAAGGACTAATATAAAATAGAATCAATATATTGAGGACAATGGTGAGTGGAAATCTAGCGCGAGTTCACAAAACAATAGTTCGATGCACCGGTAGTGTCCCACACACCGCCATTTCGTGCTACTTTTGATCCTTTCCATCTCCTAAACTCAAAAACTATCACACTAAAAAAATTTATTTACAAATATCACCAACTCAAGAACTCTAATAGGTTTTTAGTCATGTGATTTGGTATTCAAGGCGCCTTCTTAGACATATAAACATTTGAAATTTTGCGTGTCTAAAAAGGCGCCTTGAATACTTAGAATCGCAAATCTCATGAATAAACCTGTTAGAGTTCTTGAGTTGCTAATATTTGTAAATTAACATTGTTACTACCCACTTATTTACTGATGACCTGGGTTACCTGGCACAAAGAAAGCGTAAACTATTTTTAGGTGACTTAAAAATTAAAATTTGGCACCAAGGCCAACTAAGGACATTAGGTATTAACAAAGGAAAACAACCTGATAACTATAATGATATTTGGTATCAGTCAGTTTTAATTAAAAAATGAAAACAGTAAAGCGTAACCTCAAAAGAAAGCAATGAAGGTCATATATTCATTTAGTAATAAAAGGATAAAATTTATTTCAAAAATTAATCACATTATATGTAGGTACTCTAAAAATACAAATGAGAAAACGTTCGGTACAGGGTTGTCTACTTTGCCGCTAAAAGAGTTCTGAACGAATGTGAAGTTCAATAACAATTCCAAAGAATGGTTCCCTTTCTCAAATTTATGTTTCTTAACTACTCTTCAAAATTGATATTTAAAAAATATTAATATATATATAGGTTATTCGATGTTACATTGACTTTATTGTTGTTTTTTTTTTTTAAAGATATTACCACCACACTAGAGTTTTCTCCTGTATCATGGGGGCAGTTTGTATAAATTGCACAAAGACAAACATCCAGACCCGGAACAATAATTTGTAGCCCGTACAAATATTTGTTCGATGTGGGATTCGAACCTGCAGCTTTTGCGCTGCACTGCAACTTATTGCTAAGCCACAGTGTCACGGAGCCGTCAAATGAAAGCAAAATTATTGTAACATGCCTTAATAAAAAAGACCCCATAGTTTCTTTCGTGAACGTCACAATCTACACCGGTTTGCAAAAACAAGACTTTAGGTATCAAAGATGATGGTGAACTTTAAACTTGCCTAAATGTATTCATTTCAAAAATGTTAATTTACAACACAAGGAACAATATTATTAAGCTATTATTAGCATAATAAAGGTCACTGTTGAGAAAAACGGTCTGGTTACGGAATATGTACATAATGCACATTACATTATTAGCAAACGATTACAAAGGGCAAGGTAGTGCAAAAATAACAGTGACCCCGATGCGGCCCCTCGTGCATCAAGCCCACGGGCGTGTGAAGCTCAAAGAGGGTCATCTCCAGCCCGCCCCACTCGACCCAATGGACTGCGAGGGCCTTTGACTTAAAAGCACCGCCCTAACAAATTTAGCAGCACACGAGTAGCCGCTTCGTGGCTAAGGAAAAAGAAAAAATAATTTTCAGTCATAAACTATTTTAATGAAATTTATTTATAATAAAGAGGTCGTGTGTATATATAATAAAATACGAATAGTAAGTATATTGCTAACGTAACAAAAACTTCATGTTTTTTTTTTATTAAATCGCGTTGGCCTTCCGTATTTTTAAAAATGTTCTTTTGATACGTTACTATTATTTATTCTGAGCATTTGTCTGTGTTTAGTGCTTATTATACCTAGTTTATACATGTAACAAAAACCCCGCGGTTTCCTGTTAAGTGCGTTATCCGGAATCAGTATTCAAACGTATATAGTAATCGTTTTACTTACTTCAGAAAACTCGACAATTAAACAATTTAAATAAATTACAATAAATTTTTATTTGTAAATTGTACGCGGTTATATTACCTCTACGAGTATATTGGCCGGGAAGCAAGAATATTGTCAAAGCTTTTTTTTTGCTTGACGTCGGTAAGTTATAGGTAATAAAAACATCAGTAGGTGGAAAAATAAAGTTAAAACATATCCTAAACGCGATTGTTTACCAGTTCATATGTTGTTAGCTACAGTACATGTATCCATTTTGATTTCTAACACCGACCATCCGTAACTGTGACATACTAGTACTAAAAAATAATGCTTGTCCAACTGCCCTACCCTGTTTAAAGGCGACAGTAACGATGAAACGATAAAAACGATCGTTTAAACTGCCATAGGTTCAAACTTCGGAACGAGCCACTTTCCCTCGCGAAAGTTGTCGATAAACCTAATATAGATAGTGCCCAGTATCCGTATTTTCGTAGAAAATAAATTAAACTTCTGCAACTACCTGCTACAAGATACAGAATATGGATGGACCCTACATAGATCTCCTCGGCTAATTCTACGTTAACACGGAAATTATTTTGTTATGTAGAATTATATACTTATTTTGGCTGGCAACGTGAAAATGTTGAGTTTAATGATTGTTTTACCATTTTGAATGGACTTAAGTAAATCACATGTTCAAGGTAATAAAATAGTTAAGTTCATCAAAAGCCTGACTCGTTGGTCTAGTGATAGTAAATGCGGTTGCTGATCATGAGGTTCTGAATTCGAATCTCGGGTAGGGCTGAAATCAGTTATCGGGTTTTTCTGTCAATAAATTCTCTGTAGCAGCCCGGAGTCAGGAAGTTGCGGTGTTGCACCCAGTGCCTCGGAAAGCATGTACAAAAATTTTTCCTGCGCCTGATCTCTCACACTCAGAGTAAGGCAACAAAGAGTAGGTACAGCTGCGCCAGCGCTTACACTCTGTCACTATAATCCTGGCCAGGGCAGATGCCTAATCTCCATCGAGGCTGGCCAATTCGATCTGGAGGCATTATTATATTAAAAGCTTTATCCCTTACGTGTGGACGGAATATTTTTTTTATTTATATGGTTTCATCCCAGGAGTAAAAAAGGTACAAATTAATAGAAACTATAATAATTAATAAAAACCAAAAAAAGACATACGCTTCGAATATAGAACCATCTCGTTTTTAACTCGGTTAAGAAGGCATTGCAACGCATTTTATTGTAAATAAATATGAAATACAACATGTTTATAAATACAGGATTTTAAAGGAAGTTAACATCATTACACCCCTACACAAGGCCACTGTTGATCATAGGCCTTCTCGAAGGAATTGATTTTGAAAAGAAGTGCTGTTAAAAATGATGCAGTTTCAAAATACTGTGCAAAAACAAAATATTCTCGTCAACTAAATAGTTAAAAATGATATATTATGTATATTACCTACTTATTTGATAAATTATAATAGCAAAACGTCGTTCCTACATATAAATGTTGCGTGGATGTATACTAAATGAAATGACCAACAAAAGATTTCATATCGTTCTTTAAGTTACCGAAGAATTTTAGAAGGAAGTTATGAAAGGTGAATTTATTTAATTTTTTTGTTAGATTGGTACTTGCAGCAAAAAAGAATTAAGTAATAATTTGGTCTACAAAGAAATACCTAAGTACTTTATTAGATAGAAAATTCTTTATTGCACTCAAACAAAACAATTTGGTACAAAGGCGAACTTAATGCCGAAAAGGCATTCTCTGCCAGCTAACCTTTTGTAGTGCGGTGAGAGCTATGGGTAGAGCCGCGAGAGAAAGAAAAACTAACTTATTTATTCATACTATTCAAAACGCATTATATAATATTATGTATACATATATACACTCATACACATACATACATATATATATATATATACATGCATACATATATATTTAAATAAAATATATACTAAACCAATAAAGCATACAATATAGTATACCAAATTATAATAAACATAATCAATAAAATTAATCAAGTAGTTTTAAATAATATGCCTCAAGCTTACGTTTAAATGTATTTATTGAAGGAGCATCTTTTAAATCTCGTGGAAGGTTATTCCAAAGTGTAATTGAATATACCGTGAAGGAATCCGAGTAGTATGCAGATTTATGCATAGGGATAGTTAGAGTTTTGTTGGTCATCGAACGGGATAAGCTTAAATATGAAAAACGCTCTTTTAGATAAACTGGGGAACAAGGATTGTGAAGAATACCATACAAAGTGGTTAGAAGGTGTGTGTTCCGGCGAAAACGGATGTCGAGCCACTTAAGTCTTGAGCGAAATTGTGATATATGATCAAACTTGCGCAGGCCAAATATATAGCGTATGCACAGATTGAGCAGACGGTCGAGTTTGCTAAGCAGCTCCTCAGTTATATCTGGATAGGCAATATCGGCATAATCAAAGATAGGAAGCAACAGAGAGTTGACTAGCGTAACCTTGGCCGTCTGAGGAATAAATTTTTGCCAGAGCTTTAATGAATGCATAGTTCCAAAAATACGTCTTCTGACCTCATTAACCTGTAGCAACTTAGATCGTCAGCCAAAATTAAGCCAAGGTTCTTAACCTGCCTAACATATTCTAAATCTACACCGTTTGGAGTGACCTTAGGTAGGTATTGATAGTCAAGTCGACATGTAATTTTTCTGCTCCCTATGATTATAACCTGTGTTTTGGCAGGATTTAATATTAGCCCATGACATCTTGCCCACTGATGAACTGCAGCAAGATCAGAATTCATTCTGTCAACAGATGAATTTAGGTCATTTAAACTAACAAGGACAAGGTTACGCTGAAACATAATTTTGGGAGATGATTTAGTGGATTTAAGAGCATATGATGCGAAAATTAGATCATGATGGGAAAATCCAGAAGCCACGAATTGACCATATAGAGATATACGATCAGGATCAGATGTAAGGATTAAATCCAGTAAAGAGTTAGTGTTATTGACGTGATAGGTAGATTCGAGGTCAAGAATTTTAATATTGCTTGATGCACTTAAGCGTTTAAGCTTATTCGATCTAGCATCATTTCGAATAAGGCAGGTGTTAAAGTCACCCATGAAAATGGAGTGGGAGTAGTTTGGGAGATGCATCTCAATCAGCTGTTCCAATTCATTGAAATAATTTACAGAAGGAGGTGCATAAAATGTTCCTAGTAAGAAAGGTGTGTTGCATACCATTATTTCAATAAGAATGTATTCCAATGATTTAGAGTAAACCTCGGGCGATCTGGAAACGATCGTGTATGGTATGTCTGACCGCAGGTATATGGCAACACCTCCGCCACCTTTGTTTAATCTGTCATTCCTGATGAGATGATAGCCCGGAAGACTAAACAAAGTGGATGGTAAGCTAGGTTTAAGAAATGATTCTGATATGAGACAGGCATGAATAAGACTGTTTTCGAAAGTTGCAAGAAGATCTGAAAAGTGAGCTGGAACACTTTGTGCATTAATATGACATATATTCAAATTCCTTCGGTAAGGCTCAAGGGCATTATTTAATATGTCCCTAAGTTGAGGTTCTGGGGAACCCTGACCCGGGGAAAACGATGATGGTGAGGAACTTGTAGAGTTAAAGTAATCAGATTCTATGGAAATATCCATCGCAAGTTTAAAAATAAATTTATAAGTTTATTCGTATACTACTAAATAATAATAATAAATAAAAACAGTATACACATATATATTATAAATGTTTAATAAAAAAAGTAAAAAATAAATAATAAAAATAAGTGAACTGTTTTGCTATACCGTGGGTTCAGCAAAAATAAAATTGTTATTAGCTTGCCACATCTACTACCAGTTAGGACATTACAACCATGTCAGGAGGAAGTACAATTTATTATAATTTGATAAAGAAAAGTGAAAACAGTACAAGTATGCCAATTAAAAAATAAAAAAATACTCTAAAGAAAAAACTGTAAATGCGCACTTTTAAATTCTTAAGGTGGTAACCCTGCGTATATGATGATCGCATTACCATAGTAAAAACAGAACTTCTGATCTGTCTTTACTATGACATTTTAATTATTTGACATTGTCATTTCATATTGACTTTACAAACCAAAACAAATAAAACACAACCAATAAACAAACAAAAATAAAAACTTTGAAGGTTGCAAAAAGTTTCAATTCAATGTTCTATGAGGTTTGTTTCAAGTTAAATTATATTCAAGTTTAATTATAAAGCAGGTAGTTTGGGGTAATAAGTCCTACAACTACCAATGATGAAAGTTGTTCGTATTTATAAGTAATGATACATAATATAATTATGCCCTACAAACAAAAGAAATGAATAATTGCATAAACTCCAATAGCGGTAAGTTAAATATCATTTTAAGTAAAATATGCAATTAACTACAGTAGTGAGATTCTTAATAATGGAGAAAAAGAAAAATTTAATATATAAAGAGACTAATTTTACAACTTTTTTCCAGGTTTAGACCGTTGTTTGGAGGCCACAGCTTTGGAAGTTTCTGAATTACTCACAGGATATTCAGCCAGTTGGTCTAGAGAAACAAGACGTACCTTGCTTCCATTACAGAGCTTTAGATATAATATGTTACCATCTTGTGTCCAACACCTGTGCATACCATGTAGGCGTCGAGCTTCTTTGAAAACTTCTCTTCTATGAGGAGTAAGAAATTCAGCAATAGAAATATTACTTCCTTTCAAAGATAGCTTAGCACGCCAGATTTCTTGACGAATGGTATAATCTGTAAACTTTACCAGCAGTGCACGAGGATTTGCTGTTGTGTTTTTTCCCAAACGATAACATGAATGAATCTGAGTTGATCTAAATGTATGTATTTTTAATTTTGATGTCACCAGATTTACAACAGTGTCAATGCAGTTTTCTGTATCAGACTCTTCAATGCCTCGAATTAAAAGAAATTTACGCCTGCTCCTGTTGTCAATGTCATCAGTCAATAGTGTAAGGGACTGAACTTGCTTTTTTAAGATCTCCAGCGCAGTCTTCATAGTCTCTTTGAACATGATAAAATCATTGGTGAGAGAAGTGATATTAGGTTGAGAACTTTCCAACCGGGCTTGAAAAGAAGACATACACTCTTCAAATTTTTTTTCAAGTGTTTTGACAGCATCTTCCGGTTTAGTTTTTTCAAGATTTCTTCTTCCAGCCATAGTGCAGTGTTGAAGTGTAGTACTGAAGAATAGTATTTGTAGCAGATGCGGTGCAAACTAATACATGTGCTATGGTATATTAGTCAAGATTTAAGATGAATAAGTTTTAATGGATTTTATTAGAAAATATACCTAAAACTTGTAAGTTTTACTATTTTAATTATTTATCAAAACAAGACCCAAAAAATATGTTGTCACTGATTGTGCACCTACCCCCGAAAAAAAGTTTATTACACAAATTAGTTAAAATTTACTTCACTATCCATGCATTTACTTACATACATATTCTTGTCTTTTGTTATTAAAATATTTTAAGTTATAATAACACGAAATACTGAAATTTAAACTTTGTTTACTAACAAGATTTTAAACTAAATAGAATAATAGATCACATTTCTGTAAGGAATCGCATTTCAGGTTTAAACTATCTACCTATGTCTTCTCTCTGTTGTTTAAACTATCTACCTATTTCTTCTCTCTGTTGTTTAAACTATCTACCTATTTCTTCTCTCTGTTGGTTAAACTATCTACCTATTTCTTCTCTCTGTTGTTTAAACTATCTACCTATTTTTTCTCTCTGTTTGTTAAACTATCTACCTATTTCTTCTATTTGTTGTTTAAACTATCAACCTATTTCTTCTCCCTGTTGGTTAAACTATCTACCTATTTCTTCTCTCTGTTTGTTAAACTATCTACCTATTTCTTCTCTCTGTTGTTTAAACTATCTACCTATTTCTTCTCTCTGTTGGTTAAACTATCTACCTATTTCTTCTCTCTGTTTGTTAAACTATCTACCTATTTCTTCTCTCTGTTGTTTAAACTATCTACCTATTTCTTCTCTCTGTTTGTTAAACTATCTACCTATTTCTTCTATTTGTTGTTTAAACTATCTACCTATTTCTTCTCTCTGTTGTTTAAACTATCTACCTATTTCTTCTCTCTGTTGGTTAAACTATCTACCTATTTCTTCTCTCTGTTGTTTAAACTATCTACCTATTTCTTCTCTCTGTTGTTTAAACTATCTACCTATTTCTTCTATTTGTTGTTTAAACTATCTACCTATTTCTTCTCTCTGTTGGTTAAACTATCTACCTATTTCTTCTCTCTGTTTGTTAAACTATCTACCTATTTCTTCTTATTGTTTTTTAAACTATCTACCTATTTCTTCTATTTGTTGTTTAAACTATCTACCTATTTCTTCTCTCTGTTGTTTAAACTATCTACCTATTTCTTCTCTCTGTTTGTTAAACTATCTACCTATTTCTTCTATTTGTTGTTTAAACTATCTACCTATTTCTTCTCTCTGTTTGTTAAACTATCTACCTATTTCTTTTCTCTGTTGTTTAAACTATCTACCTATTTCTTCTTTCTGTTTGTTAAACTATCTACCTATTTCTTCTATTTGTTGTTTAAACTATCTACCTATTTCTTCTCTCTGTATTTCTTCTCTCTGTTGTTTAAACTATCTACCTATTTCTTCTCTCTGTATTTCTTCTCTTTGTTGTTTAAACTATCTACCTATTTCTTCCGAATCAAGCGTTGAGATTCCCAACGAATGACCTTGCAATTTGCATGCGTTAGGCATCGCAGAACTCACATAGGGGCGAAAGTATGGTCAGTCGATCATAGTCGGAATAGGTACTTCACCTAAGTAACATAATTAACATTTCGCAATGTATTTTTTTACTTCCTATTGACATCCCTTAATAACCACAGAAAGTACGCCGTGACTTAGGAAGCGAAGAAGATGCAAAGTAATATGGACACTAACGCGCAGCGATAAAGTTTTATTTAGCTTGCGTGCGCGATTTATCTGATTAATAATAATTATGTAGGCTATTTAACGTGGGCAAGCAGTCGACAAAGTCGACATCAAAGGAGTGCAACTATATAACTATATAATCTATATAATCAAAGCATAGTACATAACTTACTTCGTTTTATCTTTTGTTCGTGTTCGAATCTACACCACAATTATCAATCGGACTTCGATTCATCGAGCAGTTCTGAGATACATACATGAGATACATAGAGCAGTTTGCATTACAGATAATCCCTAACAATTGATAACATGGTAACATTTGATCTATTTATAAAGGATCACATTAAATTATATTATATGGGCAACCGATGAAAGTTAGGTTGTCAGCTTGTGAGCACGATACTGGAATCAAATCAATTAGGTCCACGCTCCAATTATTTTATGTGTAATACAGGCTACCCACCCCGACTTTGCCTATATGGGATCTACAATACATTTCATGATTATTGGATAAAAAAATAGGCAAGATCACTCCTGGAATTGCTTTCTCTGTGATTGTAAAGTTTCATCAATAGGGTTCACCCATTTTAAAGAATATCTCGGACAGAGAAATAAAGTTGAAGTGTCTGGTCTTTAATATTGAAATAATTGAAAAGGTGGTCATTAATGGATTCTCGTCCGATGAAATAAATGTATCATCCGGCGTGCCACAGGGCTCAATATTAGGGCCTGTTCTTAATCTTTATAAACGATATATCTACTTGTTTCAAAAATTCTCATTTCTTGCTATATGCTGATGATCTAAAAATTTTTCGTAGTATAAAAACATTTGATGACTGTATTCTACTTCAAGATGACATGGATCGTTTAACTTCCTATTGTATAAAAAATAAACTAATTCTTAGCCTCCCTAAATGTAAAACTATCACCTTCACTAAAAAAAGTAATATTATTAAATTCGCATATTCTCTTTGCAATACTCCTCTTGACAACGTTTCGCTTATTAAAGACGTTGGCGTGTTCTTTGACTCTAAGCTTTACGGTTTTATCATGAGAACTTGTAAGCCATTTAAAAAGTCTGGCACTTATCTACTGCTCTATAAATCTCTTATAAGACCCCAATTGGAATACGCCACACAAGTTTGGAATCGCTTCTACCAAAGATATAGTGATTTACTAGAATCGGTTCAAGCTAAATATCTACGCTCTGTAAACTACAGATGTTACTGTTCTTGGTCCTCTTATGACTACCTCTTGCATAAATATTATTTAACAACTTTAAGTAATAGCCGATTACTACTTGACTGTACTTTTCTAATTACTAAGTAACTTTTTTGATTGCTCTCAATTTGTCAACTGTATATACCTTCGTGTACCAAGTCGCTCACAAAGAATACGAAACACTCACGTGCATCGTTTGTTTTTCCTTAATCTGTGCAAAACAAATGCGGGCAAGCGTGCGCCTTTGCGTCGTATAATGGAACTGTACAACAACAGCTTCTCCGATGTAGACTTATTTACCATGTCCCTACCTCAATTTAGAAAAGCTGTAAAAGTTATATTAAATGAGTTGTAATTTTTTTTTATCTTTATTACTATTTTCTTATAATTTTATAACGTTAATCTGAATTGTTTTATTTTTTGTAATAAATGTGTAATATTCACGATTTTGCTTATAACTTTAATTAGTACGGTAATTTTGTGGATAACGGTGTTGGTTGTGTATACATAGGATTTGAATTGTAATTTTTATTATACAACTGTTTGTTGTCCTTAATAAAACAAAAAAAAATAAAAAAATTGACTTCTAGTAAGCTCAATGGGTTATTTGCACGTTATTAAGAAATATAGAAACATTTTTTAAATATTTTCTGATTATCTATATAAAGATTATTGCTTCACGCTCGTTAGACAGAACTGTTGTACCGAAGACAATAATTTGGGGAATGAACTCATGTCTGATTACAATGTTACCACAGTCCCGATAACATCCCCGAATACCAATTCTTTTTGGGTAAGCTATTGAAAATACAGTGCATATTATTGAAAAAAAAATAGTTTTAACACCTGACACATTCGGGCACCTGCAGTAAGTCTTCGACCCGATACAAAGTTAAAGAAGAAGACAAATTACGCTAGTCATGAAAATACCGGTCATAAGACCAGGACGGTCATTCTGATCATTACCCATCTGCACTGCGTTAGCCCATATAGTCCACAGCTGGGCTTGGGACTCTTTCACAGTATGGTTCGCAACGCTGCAGTTGCTTAAGATAGAACCATGATTTTGGATTAGTGCGAGTTCATTTTCCATTTAAGAATCACCTACAATATTTGTCCGCGTACAGTATTTGTAATCAATACCAATACTAATTGAATGAGCCGTGGTAGGTAGCGTGGTAGCTTGAAGAAACCTGCATATCTGAGGAACAAGAAAAAAATATTTTGAAGACATGTGAAGTTTGCCAACACGCTTTGGGGCAGCGCGGCTTACCTTTCCTTGCCCTATAATCCTTCTCAGAAATAAGAGGAGGCCCGTGCCCAGTAGTGGGATGTATATTGGCTGTGACTGCTTTACCAATTGACTTTGTTCAGGATCTCTAAGCTTCTGCGGTGTTTACGATTAAAAAAAGTCAATACAAACAAACTCTGTTACCACTCACACTAGTAGCTCGACCAGTGTGTTTTGCACATACACAACAAGGCCAGTCAAAAACATCAGGAAGACGGCAAGCGCTCAATGAAATGTAATAAGGTAATGAGCGTGTATAAAAAACTGTGAATAAGCATCGATTTCGTTAGGGTTGCCAAACACAATATATATAATATTGTTAAGAGGATACCTTGAAAATGAATCGTAGTTTTGAGGGCATGGCTTATCCCTTGTCGGTAAAGCTCACGGACGACTGCGGAAGTGTCAAAATGAAAGCGATGCAATGACTTCATAATACGCAAATTATGAGATAGCTTAACTTAACTTATTTTTTTTCCGAGAGCACGCACTCGGAAAAAAAATAAGTAAGCGCCAAACATCGTTTTTATTTTTTTTAACAAAACTTTGTTATGGATTTAAAAATGGTTTATGAGAACTTAGATATGATTATTTACCATGCCTTAAAAATAATTCCATGAACTTATTCGTAAAAATATTGTGGTGTAAAGCCAACTTTGCAATTTTAGTCTATCGAGAAAATTACGTTATCATGTTTTCCTTTTACGAAATCTAAGATCAATCAAATTTCGAGGTACGATCTTAAAAGTGAGAGTAGAGTCTCATAAGCGTCAACGTCCCTCGCGTCTCCAGCAGTGTGAAGGACTGCGCGGACACCTAGCTGTCATTACTCGAGTCTTAACTATTGTCGTCATTATTTTGTCTGTCGTGGTAATTATTTTAGTACAAGCGAAGGTGATGGCATACTGAGGCTGCCTCATGTCGCATTGTGATGGGCGGTGTTGTTGTTTGCATACTTCGTTTATATTCGTGATATCTATATATCTATATAAAAGAGGATGTTTGTAAATGAAATCGTTTAACTCAAAATCTATTTGATCCATTTAAACTTTATATATATATATATATATATATATATATATATATATATATATATATATATATATACACTTATGTATTATCAATGGAGAAGGTTTATATTTATAAACTAAAAATATTTAAAACATTTATAATATCCGATTTTATTTTCAATCAAGCGCGGCTGTTAATAAATTAAATTGCCTACGCGAAAATAAAAATAAAAAGTTGCTGAACTCAACCCATCACAACGTCTGCGGAGATCAGGTAGTACTTATATATTGTATTTACTTATAACGCGTTCCATTAATATTTTATAATTTAAATTATTTACTGAGTATTATCTAACATGTTTTACGATATTATATGTCCAAACACTATATGTCTATAAAAAATATATAGCAGGCGAAACTACCATATTGAACGCTGCAAAACACGGTTTGAGACACCAGCATTTGAAACATACATTATGTTATTTGAAATAGAAAAATTTGGCAACCCTAGATTCAGTTCATTTGTTTATAAAATGAAACCAGGCAAGTTTATTTGTATTGAGTTTACTTTTATTTACTCTATTATACCTACAGCGTAATGATAATAAATAACACCAAAAGTTTACCCACTAGTATACTATTTATTTAGGTTTTTTTTAAATGTAGTTTACAAACTTACAGTCCATGTGATGGTAAGTGGCGACTGCAGTCTATAAACACCTGCAGCCAGCTTCGAACAAAACAGACTACAGACGCGTTGACACCTCTGAGGACTAAGACGGGATGCCTCACAGCCTGTATACCGGCCCTCTGCACTCCATACCCTGAAGACCGGCACACGGCGGTAGAGGCAATGTGCTCGCGCCACTTTGCACTATCGCTTAACGCTTATAAGGGATTCGTTAATTATTATCCAATAAGATTACTGCAAAGCCCATTTCCGGTTTCCTATCTACCGCTTTATGCCCAGCATGTGCATTCGTGTGTTAACGGGCTCACACAAGTTGAGAAGACACGCAATCAACCGCACCGCTTATATCTCGCATCATCGCTCCCGCCCTTGTGTAATTTGGATATTGAATTATACAAGCATATAGTAAAAAGCATAGACATTTGCAATAACGCTATATTTCGTGATTATCTGTGAAGTTGATAAGTGTGAAGACAGCCGGCAGCCATCGAGACACGAGGCAGATCAGCGGAAGTCCAGGTGGGTGCACATGCATTCCTTCACGTCCTTCCTATATCCCGAATTTAGGGGATTTGCAGTATCACGAGTAAATTAAATTCCATTCACCGCTCGCACCGCGCTCATATACAGTCCACTATTCTATTTAAATTAATAGCCGCACCGCATAACATTATTTAATACATTTGAACCAGCAGTTTGGTGGTTGAAGGCCAAACGCCAAATCCACCATATATTTTTTGGTCACTTCGGCCGGGATTAAATTAACCTATAGGCCCGGAGAAGTAACTTAATTTTTTTTATTTATTACAAAAAATTATATACGTATATATTATTAAATCATAATAAATTGTAGTTCTAATTATACTAACTACAATATTTATTTGTCCCGCATCGCTTATTACACGTATTATAATAGCTTTGTAACGCATACCACACCGCTTCATTATTTCATTAATGATATTTTTCTTGTTGATTAACCGCCATCTTTCTAGTAACGCGAGATTGCTTCGCTCCCCCAGTTAACAAATTCTACCGTCACTTATCGCAATAATTTTAGTCCGCATTTGTTTGTTGAAAATGACGACGAGAAGCAAAAAATCTAAACCGGTTTCGGATGAAGAAGTTGGTTTAAAAATTATTATCGCTAAACGTAATTATATTTACGAATGATTACAAAAAATTTACGAGACCTCAAAGGGCGCATTTAATTCCTTGGACGAGCTTCGAATATAGAACAATTACGTAGTGAGTTTCAAGAAGTTCTAGATAACTATAATACCAAACATTTAAAATTAAACCCTAATGCAGACGTTGATTACGAGGCTTGGAACTCATTTAAAGATTTATATAGTCGTATTAAGTGCCAAATTACGAAAATATCCACATCGCCTTCCACTGTTACGTTAGAAAATAGATTTCCTACTAAATTAAAAACTTCACTTCCGCCAATTGAATTAATGTCATTTAACGGAGACATACGCCAGTGGTCCATGTTTTATCAACAATTTAAGACATTAATTCACGACAATTTACAATTAACTGATGCCGAACGTGTTTATTATTTGGTTAACAAACTGAGTGACAGGGCGTTATCAGTTTGTGCCGGGTTAGCCCCTACCGCAGAAAATTATTCCATTATTTGGAATGCGCTTTTAGGAAGATATAATGACGAACGCACACTCGCATCTACGTATATTAACCAACTATTGGATTTAACACAGGTGAACGCAAACACAACAGGAGGTTATCATAAATTTATTGACAAATTTAATGCTTCAATTAATGCTCTAAAGCAATTAAAAATTGAGGACTTAGCTGATTTTTTGTTTTTAAATATTGCACTTAGAAAATTAGATCATGACAATGTTAAGTCATTTGAAATGGCTTGTCGCACAATTAGCATACCAAACTACGCCTCTTTAGTACAATTTTTATACGAACAGAATAGGGCTATATGCCATACATTTAATAATTCGCATACTTTATCTACATCCAATAATAATCGAAACAAATCACTTTCAAATAAATTTAGTAAAACATTTATTAATACAGATCCTTCGCATTCACGTATCTTTTGTAAATCAAATGATCATGAACACTTGTATGTTTGTCCACGCTTTTTAAAATTAAATACACAACAACGTTACGATATTATTAAACAAAACAATTGTTGTATTAATTGTTTAAGTAATAAACACTCGACTTCTTTTTGTAAATCGAAGCGTAAGTGTATATACTGCGCGCGGCGCCACCATTCTTTAATTCATTCTGACCGGAATCAGAATGGCTCTAAGACTGCTTTTCGTAGTAGCAATACGTTACACTCAGAGATTGTGCAGACGCGTAACGCTAATGCATGCAGAGCGCATTCGATTAATTACCGCGCAGTTAACGATAATAAGGTAAATTCTTCTGTCGCTCACAATTCGAATACGGAGGAAAATGAAAAAACACTTACCTCTTCATGTAATATTTCTCGCGATTATAGTACTCTCCCGCGCTATACTACTTTATTGGGGACTGCAAAAATAAAGGTCGTAGATAAGTACGACAATGAACATTTTATTCGGTGTTTAGTTGACCCCGGATCCCAAAGCGACTATATTACGAAGGATTGTTGTATACGCTTATTTCTTTCCGTTTCGAATAAAAATCGTTTTACCGAAGTACACGGGATCGGTGGTGTGTCCCAGAAGATTTTAGGTGTCACTTCACTGCAGTTCACGTCTCGTTTTAATGATAACAAATTTTATCATATTGAACCATTAGTTGTTCCGATCATCACGGGTCAGTTGCCAGATTCGATAGTAGATGTTTCAAAAATTCGCTATTTAGATAAAATACGCTTAGCAGATGATCAGTTTTATCAACCTGGGTCTATAGATATTTTATTGGGGGTTAATACCTACATAAAACTTTTGTCGCCTGAAAACTTAATTCATTCGCAATGGCCTAGTGAAATAGAAACATCACTCGGATATATTATTATGGGTGATGCTGAAGTCGCTATATCACATCATTCCCCGCGTTCATTTGTTTCCTGTTCTTACGATACAAATTTAAATCAAAATTGTCTTAATGATATAATGGAAAAATTTTGCAAAATTGAAGAACTTCCGCAAAAAATATATTTGAGCCGTGATGAGCAGGAATGTGAAGACATTTATACTTCTACTACTTACCGCCAAAACGACGGACTGTATGTGGTCGCCCTGCCATTTAAGAAAAGGCCCGACATATTGGGTGACTCTTTTATGAATGCAAAAAAACGCCTCTTACTTTTGGAAAAACGCTTTAACAAATATAACCGATCTTCGCGATCAATACAATGTTGTTATACGGGAATACATTAATAAGGGTATTTTATCCGCTGTTTCTGATAATGATTGTATACAGCCTTCTTTTTGTTTGCCGCATCACCCTGTCGTACGGAATGATAAAAGTACAACGAAGTTGCGCATCGTTTTAGACGCTAGTGCTAAGTCGGATAACGATAATTCTTTGAATGACATTTTGCACACCGGGCAAAATTTACAAACAGACATTTTTAATATTTTATTAAACGTTAGAGTTTATCGCATCGCTTTCTTTGCAGATGTTAGGCAAATGTACTTGTGTATCGAAGTCCAAAAATCCCATCGCGCTTTTCAACGCATTTTATATCGGTTTTCTACAGAAGAAACTATACGAACATATGAATTTAATCGCGTCACATTCGGATTACGCTCTTCCCCTTTCCTTGCACTTCGCACTTTACGCCAGTTAGCCGCTGACGAAAGGGAGTCCTATCCCCTTGCTGCTTCTGTAGTGGAAAGGGATATTTATATGGATGACCTCGTTTCCTCCGCGCCTTGCGTCAACAACGCAGTCAACACCGCCACTCAACTTATCCAAATGTTTCGCCGAGGTGGATTCGATTTGGTTAAGTGGACAAGTAACTGCAAGGAGCTTTTACAACATATACCGGCATCACATCGTCAACAAGACTCGGTATCATTTGATGATAATGACATTTTAAAAATTTTAGGCCTTCGTTGGTATCCCGCTACCGATAAGTTTTCCTTTCTTGTTTCGCCGCCACCGGTCACTTGTACCAAACGCGCTATCCTCTCCGCAACCGCTCGCTTGTACGATGTTTTAGGACTTGTCAGTCCAGTAATACTTTACGCCAAATTATTAATTAAAGCCTTGTGGGTTCTTAAACTTAACTGGGATGAGACTCCACCCACTAATATTGTCAATACATGGCAGCGATATATATCAGAGTTACCTTTAATCTCACATTTACAGATTCCACGTCATATCGGCGTAAATGAAAAATCCCATGTGTCGCTACTAGCCTTCGCCGACGCTAGTGAAAAAGCTTACGGGTGTGTCATCTATTCGCATGTTGTTAACGGAAATAATCCTCCAATTATAACGCTCCTATGTTCTAAATCTCGGGTGTTCCCATTAAAGGTTATAACTTTAGCCAGGCTTGAGTTGTGTGCCTTGGTTTTGCTCGCTAAGTTAGTACGCACCGTTTACGATTCGTTGTCATTGAGGCATCCGATCGACAACATTTATGCGTTTTCAGATTCGGAAGTCGCCCTCTGTTGGGCGTGTTCTTCACCGCATAAGTTCAACACCTTTGTTGCTAACCGTATTTCGCAAATACAGTCCTATTTATTACCGGATAACTTTTACCACATCGCCGGCTCGGAAAATCCTGCAGATCATATTTCGCGTGGACTGTTACCCTCACAAATTTTAAATTGTGACCTTTGGTTACATGGGCCTTCGTGGGTTTCCTTGCCGTGTAAAGAATGGCCTGTACAAAGGTTCGCATCAACTCATATCAGTTTACCCGAAGAAAAGACTGTGTCGCTTGGAGTCAGTGACATGGAAGAAAACCCATTTATCTCGTTAAGCTTAAAATTTTCTAATTGGAATAAGTATTTACGATCCGTTGTTTACATTTTAAGGTTTTTAAACAAATTACCGCGCATAAATAAAATTATAACCGCATCCGACATAGAGATTTCTGAAATCACAGTTATTAAAATTGTGCAAGGAAAGACGAAAGCGATGTTTCGCCGAAGATATAAAAAATATTAAAAAAGGACAACTATGTTCATCAACATTACGAAGGTTATTGCCATTTATCACGGACGATGTACTTCGAGTAGGTGGTCGGTTAGATTATTCGTCTTTATCGGATTCCCAAAAGCATCCAATATTGCTACCAAAAAGGGGCATATTGTTGATCTTATAATTGATTATTATCACTATAAACATTTCCACGCTGGTCCTCAGTATTTACTTGCTGAATTATACAAGCATATAGTAAAAAGTATAGACATTTGCAATAACGCTATATTTCGTGATTATCTGTGAAGTTGATAAGTGTGAAGACAGCCGGCAGCCATCGAGACACGAGGCAGATCAGCGGAAGTCCAGGTGGGTGCACATGCATTCCTTCACGTCCTTCCTATATCCCGAATTTAGGGGATTTGCAGTATCACGAGTAAATTAAATTCCATTCACCGCTCGCACCGCGCTCATATAAAGTCCACTATTCTATTTAAATTAATAGCTGCACCGCATAACATTATTTAATACATTTGAACCAGCAGTTTGGTGGTTGAAGGCCAAACGCCAAATCCACCACAATGCTATATGGCGACAGAAATAGGTAAGCGATTAGAGAGAAGATGCCTTCCAGACGGACTCTTGTGCAGCATGGGTATTCCACCACCTAGTATGTTGCATTGTTGTAGGAGACATGGAATAGCTAAGAAAAACAGGACGTGTTGATCACACAGCGATTTTGGCGTAATAGTGTCGTGGTCACAAGTCAGCAGCCGCGATATGCTCCTGTTTGGCCGGCACGACCACAATTTTATTACACGATATTTAATTGATATTTCTTTGATTGATTTATCTAATAATTAATCTAATATATAATCTATAATCCAATAATAAATTAATCCATAATTCCCCATGTATTTACTGGTGAACACATACACAGAATTTAATTGAAATTGCTTTAATTACATTCGAATGAAACTGCATTTTCCTATAATAGACGTATCTAAAGTTGAAGATTTTGAGGAAACTTTGCGATCCTTAAGTATCGAGCCAAAATGTGTCAATCACGTCTTGGCCATCATAATTCACTAAAGAAAACCTTTAACTTCCATAATGATTTTAAACAAAAAGGTGAATTTGTAATTTTAAAAGACAAAAAATGGATTTTCTGCACATCTATTAAGCATGAAAAATCTAGTTTTGGCGTATATTTCACCTTAATTATTAATTAGCTATCTCAAATTCCACATAAATCAATTACGTCAGGGGTTCCCAAAGTGTGCGCTGCGGCGCCCTGGTGTGTAGTAGAGAGTAAACAATCTCTTTACTATTCTTCGTTAACTAATCTTAGGTATTCGCGGGTACAAAATAAACGGATTTTCAGCTGTAATAAAGCTCAAATATAATTGAAAGATCAATGTGGGGCAAGAAATGAGAGTTGCGGTGTCAAGCCTTTTCCCGCGCTGAGAGAAAATGTGTGGACATCGCCAAATTTACACGTGACATTGACTAAGTTGCCATTGTATTTTATTTCCTATTTTTCTTTAGAATAATAAAATTGTGTGTCCATGTAAATATTATCACTCAACTTCATATTGTGGATTTATAATTTTTTTGCTTATCAACCTAGCATCATTGTATTCTATTTCGACTAGCTAGGGCGCCGAGATAAAATACTAAGCCTGTAAGGGCGCCGCGAACTGAAGAACTTTGGGAACCCCTGAATTATGTAGTTATTTCAATGTTCTAAATCAAGTGATATTAAGTTAATAAATTCATATGGATCGGTAGCCACGCCTTAATTAAAAAGTACGGCATACCGAGGTCTCTGCGTAAATACGACCGAAGGATTCGAACTAGTCATGCGTCCGGTCAGTTTCTACTCGACGCACGGTATCTTGAGCCTTGTGCCATTACGTATAGTGAAGTATTATGTACGCGACAGAGGTGCGATGAGTCACTGACTCAGAAATCACTGACGTCATTTCTGTAAATGTTCGTCAAGCTACCGATCTTTGGCTTCGACGGTAACCCGGTGAACTAGATAGTGCGAGACTAAACCACTTTGATCTAACACAATAAAACTGAAGCGCTTCGTAGTTTACGTGTGATCTCCTTTACTGCTTGTGAATGTAAACAGAGTCAACAGTGTCAACAAAACGATCAGACCTACCTACCTATCCTAGTGAAAATACTAGGTCATTAGTCGTAAAGTTGTTTTACTGTCGTTATATAATTTAATACATCTGCAGAATGTCACTGCCCACGCTCCCCGTGGCTATGGTTGTTACAAAGCATTCAAAACCTCAAGAATTAAAAAGTCTAATTAAACGCGATAAAAGCCGTAAAACTAGTTTCATTTAATTTTCACAAGCTCGGAGAAGGGTGAACACAGAATTAGAAAAACAAAACCCATTACATTACGCGTTAAAATTAAATGAATACCGCGGCACGCGCTGCAGCATCTGTAACCTCTCAGCACTAGAAAGGTAGAAAGCAGGGCTCAATAAACGGTAAATTTTTCGAAACGGTTTGGCCTTAAATACTTAATAACTTATTTGTTTTGTTTATGAACAACGTTTATGAAGTAACGAAATTTTAAATCTTTCTTTGGCAATAAAACGTTTTTAACCTTTTCAAACCGGTTTTTTCCATTTTTAGGAATGAACATTACGGAAAACTTATTTCATCAGAATTACAATACGTTAAACCACGCATGCGCACTTACGTGTATGTGGAAATATTGAAATAAATACACAGAAACAAATATGGATATATATATATATATATATATATATATATATATATGGCTCTTGACGATATGGAAACAAAGTAAATGTTACGTGATCAAAACATTGTGCAAAAAATAAATGTCTATATCTTTTTTTTTAAATATCAAAAAATATCATGGTTTGTCATAATCATAAACACTGTTATTCCTTACTACCAAAATGTTACGGCAACCGTTATATTACGTTCCCATTTCGTTTTAGTTCCGAACAAAGTGTTATACAAGAAACTGTTCCAAACGTTTTCAAAACGTTGTTTTTAATAACGTGTTCGAGCCCTGCTAGAAAGGTGATAGGTGATAATTGCCCTTACTCCTATGTGTGGCCAACTGCTTGCGGTCACGGTCAACGTCCACGCGAGGTGACTCGAATGAAAACTATTTAAACGACAATTTAACATTTTCATCTACTTCTTCTTAATCATTTATTTAGTTATATATATATATATATATATATATATATATATATATATATATATATATATATATATATATATATATATATATACATATATATATATATAGTAATTATATAATTTATTTATATAGTATTATTTATTTATATAGTAATTATATAAATCATTAGGGCGATTTCAACTTTTGAGACCGCTGCTCTAAACAGTGATCTTGTGCTCTTCCCGAACCACTGGCGCAAGTTCTTCAGCCACGATATCCTTCTGCGGCCAGGCCTCCTTCTGCCTGCCACTTTCCCCTGAATGATAAGTTGAAGGAGTTTATATTTTTTTGGTGTTACGCAAAATATTCCAATTTCCTCCTCTTTATGGTTGTAAGTATCTCTGTGACCTTCCCCATTCTTTGTAGCACGGTGGTGTTTCGTACGCGGTCTCTCCAAGAATTTTTAGCATACGTCTGTACACCCACATCTCGAACGCTTCCAGTTTTTTAGCCATGGCTTCTGTCAGCGTCCAAGCTTCTACACCATAGAGAAGTACAGAAAAGACATAGCACCGCGCTATGCGTGTTCGAAGAGAAATACTTAGGTTCCGGTCACAAAGAACTTTTTTTCATTCTCGAAAAGGCGTTGCGTGCCTGCTCTATTCTGCATCGTATTTCGAGTCTGTGATCTCCTGTTTCGTCAACCATTGTGCCTAGATATTTCAATTTGGTGACCCGTTCAAGACCCTGACCACTTAGGGATAAAGACGTGATAAGCTCAGGTGTTCGGCTTATTACCATGTAGGTACTTCGTCTTATTGGTATTGATGTTAATACCGTATTCAACACTAACGGAAGCCACTGAATCTACTAACCTTTGAAGACCCACAAGACTATCGGCGATTAACATCGTGTCGTCTGCGTACCTAATGTTGCTCAACAATTGGCCATTAATTAATATGCCGTCTGGACTGTTATCTAGTGCCTCTGAAATATAGCTTCAGCATACAAATTAAACAGTAAGGGTGACAAAATACATCCTTGTCGTACGCCTCTTTCTATGTCAATGTATGACGATGATTTTCCGTTGACCCTTATATTTGCATGCTGGTTCCAGTATAAGTTTTTTTATGAATCGGCGGTCGTTGAAGTCTAAGACAATTTTCTGAAGTATTTCAATCAACTTGCCATGTTGAACACGATCGAAGGCTTTTTCATAGTCAATAAAGCAGACAAACAGATCTTTATTCATATCCCAACACCTTTGTACCAGCACTTGATAGCCAAAAAGTGCGTCTCTAGTTTCCAAACCGCTTCTAAAACCAAACTGAGTATATGATAGTACGAACTCACATTTTGAGTAAATTCTATTATAGATTATCTTTAAGAACAGCTTCAAAACATGACTCATGAGCGAAATGATACGATAATCACTGCATCTTTTAAGATTCCTGAGCTTGGGTAAGGTGATGAATGTCGATTTCAGCCAGTCGGATAGAATCGTGCCGGAGTTGTAAATAGCGTTGAAGAGGCTAACAAGATAATCCAGATTATACACTTCAATCACTTTAATTACCTCGACTGGTATGTCATCGGGACCAACAGCTTTCCTTGTTTTTGCATTTCTGATGGCATAATAGACCTCACTCCTTGTTCATTTTCATCTACTGTGCTACTTTAATCGTTGTAAATAGTATTTTATAAAACGGGAACGATGTACATTTAACTATATCAGCGGCGCAGTTAACGACAATTAACGTTTAATTGTTCAACGACCAGATGTCGGGATGGAATTACAACATGCGGCGAGACAGCCGTTCACCAAGCTACATTATAATAAATATCTAGGACCCAAATAGTAAACATTTAACGTACAAGTTACAATATCTAGACATGTGGAACACCGTATTACGTGGAAACACCTCCTTGTAAGTACTGCTGTTCCGTTCTGAAGAGTAAAGAAATCCAGGGTAATTACAGGCATTCCATCTTAGTTGCTAGAATCAGAAGCGGCAACGCGGAGTTGGCTGCAGGTGTCCACGGGCTGCAGCATCAGGTAGCCTGCACCTAAGTTCGTTTGTTATTTCAGTTTTATAAAAAAAATGACTGCAAGTGATTGTGATAATTCCGAATAGATTTTTTTAATGTATTTGTTCATACTACTTTTGTCGGGTGTGTTTATCTTCTACAGAAGACTTATTTTACTGAAACCTATTACTAGGCGTTCCATTTCATTCCATCTTAGATCTTGGGGGTGAGAACCCATCTGTATCTTGAGATGTAGGTTTCTAAAGGCTCAAGCATCCACAATACATATTTATATTAAACAGTAATAGTAATAATTAGGTATCAGCATAGATAAAGAACTATATAGTATTTGTATTTTTATCTAGCTTAATTAACATAACCACACATAACATTAGATAATATGTATACAAATATCAAATACCCTTCTTTTATACAAATATTCTTCAACACTTACAAATACTCTTCTTTTATAAAACGGAAGTGTCCGTCTGTAATATTAAAACAACCAGCATTTATTAATGGTTAATTAAAAGCCATTCAGATATGAGCAACCAACCATTTGTAAATGTTTTGTCTATCTGTCCGTGCTAATCTTCGTGCGGCTGACCCGATTGTGATGAAAGTTCTTTGATTATCATTAATACTCATTCAGGCGAAGTCGCCCAGGCTCGCTAGTTAATATCTATAAATTAAACATATTGGGCAATACAATTGCCAAGAGAATTAATGATTCCTCTCACCAACTACATCTGTGTAAGCTTGCAACAAAGCGCGAACAAAATGATTTGTAACAGTCAGTCGGTTTAACTGACGTTGTTAACGAGATGAAACGGGTTGAGCAAGCGCGAGCGCGACCCACTTGCAGCGGACGCCGCTTCATCGGCTACAAACTTACAATAAGAACGTCTCACAACGTCATGGCATCTACTGCAAAGTCTAAGCATATTATAGTTAAAATACGAATGGGTCGGCTCGAACGGGAAAGAACCACATACTGCGTAACAGCAGCAGCCCAATAGGTACTTCTTTGTTTCGTATGGTGAGTGTAGAGAACCGGAGAGATTTCTTACTAGAAACGAGGCATTTCGTATTTATCGAGGATTGATGTAGATGTTAATGGGTCACAGTATCCACTTGCCATCAGATGAATTGTATGCTAGTTTGTTACCCTTTGTTTATAAAGAAGCACTAAAGTTGTGTACTAAGAAACAATACTGCATATTCTGTCCATAAGGATTGAGCAACACGTGTAAAATTCTATTCTTCCATCCATGCCAGCATTACCGTTCAGTAAGCGTTCGAGTAAACACTGAAAACACAAGTAAATATTTAACTTTTATTAACTTACTCGGTGACATAACGTAGCCTTACATGACGGTATTTAGTAGTTTTGACCTTTTTGAAATTATAATAAATCATTCATTACAATTTCAAAAAGGATACATAAAATTAAGTATATATAGAACGTAATGATTATAAACTAGAGTAGCCAATCGCCCACAGTACATATTATTGCCCGGTCATTGGTCGGAATCATTTTAGTTACACCCTCTGATTTTACGGTATATAACCAAAGGCTTAACCTTATTTGAGATGATTATTCTATCTATGTATTTATCAGAGTTTGATCAGAGTAATCAAAGCTAATCTGGCATATGCCTGAGATGAATTTTACAATACTCTTGATCGCGGTGGATTGATGCCATCACACGATCTCAATTGTTTTATTTTAATGTTACTAAATATTTTTGTAATGGCGGTGTAAATATATCCACTACCCTATAGTTTCCCGTGGGTCCCGAAGGAGGCGGCGGAGGGAAACGAACCAGGAGTTAGGCAGCAGTGTCTGTCTAATTACAATCTAAAAAAACTGTGGTTGCAAACCCACGTACGTAGCGTTGCGAATGTAGCAAACGTTCTCCCTATGGGGTAATCTATGGCGAAGCCTATGTTCTGCATTGAGCTTTTTATAGGCTCTAAAAGTAACGGTAATATTTTTCCAGCTGAGTTGGTTCGACACGTGACGTAACCATGTGTCACGTGCACTCCACGAAATCTCTTGCGCTCCTGCGCTAAGCAGCTTATAGTATTTAGTATGGATAATCTGCATGCCTCAATCGACCTCACGTATTACTCGTTATAATAACAAGTACATTTAACATTGTATGTTGACAACAAACAAGCCGTATAAACTTATTAAAATGTTTGCCTTTTAAGACGAACTAATTACGAGGTTGATAATAATGTACCATTTGTCATGGAAATAAGTGATATTATATTATTACTATATAACACATTACCTAAGAATTTAAAAGAAAAAGAAGGAGCCTCTTTCAAAACTTATTCAACAATATGGTTACTGGAAAACTGTTTCGATAGCCTAAAAGAATATTTACAACGGAAAAATTAGTTTAATGATTTATGTAGACCACCTATAAACCATACCATCTATAAAGATAGTTTTTGTTTTATGTACCTAAATATTTACACGTCTACGAGCAGACTAAACACATATACATTATAGATACTTAACTTAAGACCCTGTGAACTGTGTTTTGTACAAATAAAGAATTTGTATTTGTATATATTTTTTTTATTTAAAACTACAAAAAACCAGTAAAATACATTGAAAATAAATGGGACTCCTCTCCAGCCAATGAGTGTATCTGGTTAGGAAGAAAGATGGTAGCTACTGGGCGGCAGAGATAGATAAGGCCCGGTTTACATTTTGAGTAGTGACAAGTGCGAGTGGCAAGTGCAACTGACAAATGACAAGTGCTTACTGCGTGTGAACAGACAGTGACAAGTGATAAGTGGGAATAAAATGCGCACTAAGCACTTGTCATTTGTCACCTGTCAGGTGTTACTCGTACTTGTCACTTCTCAAAATGTAAATCGGGTCTTAGCTATTTCTGCCATCAACTAGTTGCACTGCTGTGTTTCGGCCTAAAGGATATTATACAGAGCTACTATGATTCCAGGGTGTGGGGTTTTCCGTCTTAGTCGTCAGAGGTGACAACGCTGTAGCCTGCCTTGTTCGACGTTGGTTGCAGGTTCTTATGGGCTGCAGGCTGCATCAGCCACTTGACATCGGATGCTGTGAGTACGTCTGTCAGTTCAGTTTCGTAAGACAATAATGTTAGCGATGATCATTACTTTACATTACATTTTCAACATTTGTCTTTGTTTTCGGATGATTTTATAATAAGTATCTACTTCTTATCATGTTTAAAATTAAAATGTTTCCGTTTTATTATTAGCGAAATTTATCAATATGCGAACATATACTATGGCAACATTTTTGTAATAGGGATTATGGAGACAATAGACGTTTCGGGTTTTTTTTAGAAAAAAAACATGGTGTACAAAACTATTGATGAGAGATACATGTTTTGACTTAGCTTAAGGAGATTGGAACATATTGTTCGTTTAGGATAGTGATTTATATACTTTTGTTAAAATACTTGTGAACAGCACAAAGTTTTAAAGATTAAACAGAAAAGTACGTTAAGGATTTAATTAAAGTGTATTTGATGCAAATTATGATTTATTCTTTTATTTCGAAGTCATTCAGCTAATAATTCTATAAACAACAATTACTATAAATGATAGTAAATAATAGATTGCAAAGCAATGATATTTAGTAAAATATCGCTGTTTCAAAACGACAAATATGTACAACAATGTGCTTCATAGGCATATAAAGGTTTTTTAGCAAAAAATATTTCTAGGTCGGAATTGGAACTGTAGGTCATGTAGGAAACTTTTATGCAGATCTGAAACAGAAACAAAAACTTTTTTATTCAATATAGATTATAATAAAATCAGTAATACTTTTTGAAAGTCATTCTTTTATTTTAATTACGACGGGTACCGAAACAACCTATGTTCTGGGGAGAACCAGCAAGAAACCCAGCGGGACTTTTTTTAGATGCCGCAAAACTATTTCCTACCCAAGAAAGCATTATTCGGTAAAAGAAATTGGTTTTCATTTAATTTATCGAAATATACTCATACGTGTGATGAAAGAAGAGAAGCGGCCACAGTGCTCAGTGCTAAAGTACTAGGACATGGGATATAAGCCACCCGTATCAGCTGATGCTGCTATGAGGAAGTAACGTATAAGCTCGTTACGCTAATGTGATTATTCGGTCGCCGCTCGGTGCTTGTACGCGAACAGCATGTTCTTTTTATTATGTCAGCTATTTCAGTGGATTAAGCAGAACTCTATGATGCAATCACTTTCAAAAAGCAATATCACTGTGTTATAAGACTGTAGTGTTAATAAAAGTGCTGCCACTCGCGTGTACGTATATATAACAAGCGGCGATTTTTGTTAAACAATTCCCTGAATACTTCCCAAGTAATAACTTTTTAAGAGATAGAAGTTTAAGAGAAAAATCTAATAACAGAATATACTTTCCAAAATGTAAATTAATGCTCTTCCAAAAAAATTCATATTTAATGGCGTATAAAATCTTTAACTCTGTAAAAATTTCCCAATGACAAAGTTAAAAAACCAACTTCATGAATGGCTTTTACTTAATTGTTTCTATACTATTAATGAGTATCTTGATCACAAAAATCAAAACAAATTACATATTTAAAAATCTGTATCCAAAAATGCTTGAATTTTTTTGCTGTGAATTTATAAAGCACTTCGATAGTTATAGAATAATTATTAGTTAGTTAATTTTACTGTTTTGACATATGAACATTTTGATATTTGTAAATAAGTTAAATTCATCAAAAAAAATTATTATATCTAATTATTCAAAATTTGCACGCCTCGACAAAGCAGAATGTATAGGAACTTTCATGTTTTAATAATAATCTTGTAATATCTACCTACATTCTATGCAAATAAATAATTATGAATTAAGAAAGTTTTGGTGGTTTGGTCATGTTGAAGAAACAAATGAGGAAAGAGTGACAAAGCAATTTATGTTGCAGAAATGAACGACAGAGTCGGTATGGAAAGTCCTAGTCTAAAGTTTATCTACCAGATCGGCGATATATTGAAGATGGGCCAGATTAAGAGTACCCAGAACCGACAAGCGTATATGCATATATGGAGACGATAGAGGTGCGTTAGGATCGTGCCAAATGAAAGTCCGTAGTCTCTGTCTACTCCTGCGGGTACCTCCTATACATGTGTGACACCATCTAAGGAGTGGAGCCCACAGATATTACATAATTACGCGTAATACAGTTAATACGATATCTTTTAAGTATAAAATTCTGTAGAATTTTGATAGCAAGCAAATCGACTATACCTAATCTGTGAGTCAAGTCTTATCAGCTATCAAATACTGTTAATGTTTAAACATAATACAAAATGACCGCCTGTTATTTCCCGTATAAAGATAACTGTTAAAGAGCTCGTTATCGATCAGCGATAGTTCTCTGAACTAGTTTACTAATGACTGTTGTAAACGCCCATCATTTCAAATGACGGAACACGAGAAAATAACAGTGAAATAAAAAAATCTTGAAAGTGCTATTTTAATAGCTGCTTAATAGGAATTATGAGTCAGGGTTAACAGTAGAGTCGTTGGGTTACATTGATGGCCCACAGGGAAATAACACTTCAGCTTTTTATTTAAATGTATTTGTTTACAGCGAGCACACAGTCCACCGGATAGTAAGTATATGTTGTGGCCCATAAACATCTACATCTATCCTCGATTAAGAATCAAAACGCAGATGCCTTGTCACCCGTGAGGACTAAGATGGAATGCCTCGTTCCCAGTAAAAAGGGTCTCCGGTTTTCTACACTCACCAAACGAAATACAGCAGCATTAAGCTACTATTTGACGGTGGTATTCCATAAGAGCGTGGTCCTACCCCGGTCAAGCCGACCCATTCGGGCTACAACCATAATATATCTGCAGCGTGGCTGTACCAAGTACAAAATAAATAGATAATTCAGACGTTTAATAACACTATTTATATTCATAAAATACCCAAAACAAGCTGAATAAACACTAGAAATCCGTTATCAGTAATCAGAAATCACGCTTTTACCTAGGCTTTACTAGCTTTAGTATAGGTACTTTTGGGATATTAACTTAACATCGATATATCGAATCTATTCAATGTTTTCACAAGTATTTATTGTATTAGATATATCGTAATATTTATTTATAGAAACACCGAATATTTGCTTTTTTTCTTGTCGAATCTATTAAAAAACTAAATAATTTTAACACCACTTGATGACTTCAATTTTAAATAGGGTTCATTAAGGGGAAATATAATGTCAAATGGCTTAGCAAGATCCTTCGTTATGCCGAAAACATTGCAGCATTAATTTTGAAATAAATATATGGTAAAGTTGAGGATTAATGTTAAGGATTATGTTAGACGAAAACACGATTTCGTAAAATTTTCTCGATAGAAAAAAAATCCAAAGTTACTTCCAAAATAAACAATAAACCGCTGTTATTCATAAAATACTTTAAATAAGATCATGAAACTTTGCATACTAACTGAACTAACTATAAAGCAGTGCTCATGTTATTTACTTTTTTTAAAATACCATTATTTTTACTGTAAAAAGAAATTACCTAAACTATTGGCCTTTTCAAGCGTGATTCCTGCAGCACGGTCCGGTCCATCCACGGTCACTTCGCCTCGGCCTTTGGACGGGAAGGTTGTGTCGCTTACGATCAGAATATACATTACGCAACAGTACGACGTAAAATTAAAATGGGAAATAACCGTGATAAAAATAAGAAGCGGCTGGCTTGGCGTTAAGAAACAGGCATAAATATGATAAACCTAATGAAATAAGTGTCTAACGACCTTTCTACTTACAGTATTAGTGATTACAAACATGTCGGTACATAGCATACGACGCGCGGGCAAGTGGGGACGAAATTAGAAT
Source organism: Parnassius smintheus behrii (assembly GCA_036936625.1). NCBI lineage: Eukaryota > Metazoa > Arthropoda > Insecta > Lepidoptera > Papilionidae > Parnassius > Parnassius smintheus. Next base: position 1,319,873 of record JAUPFT010000004.1, on the reverse strand, counting down.
TTGAGCTGACTTACTCTATCCTCTTAAGATAATGACATCTGTGAGTAACCAGCTTAATAATCTAATCATTCCTGACAGATCGATCGAGAATTCACTCCCAATTCAAAGTAGTTGTGAATTCTATAGGTTCAATATATTTATGTACTTTAAACTCACTCTCACTCTTCTTGCGTCGTTTTCTGCTGTTTGGCGGTAACGTAATTAAATTATTGTTTAGATTGTTTATCTCATACAAGCTAAAATAACTGAGTTGACGCATCATCAGATTGCTAGTTCGAAGTTGAAAAGGTATGTAATAATTCTATTATGTTTACGAACCTAATCTCTACTCGTTTGTGACAGTGTTTTATATATAAAATATAATGTAATGATCTTTTATATTATAATACATTTCATAATAATAAATATATTTCCTTTTTAGGGTTCCGTAGTCAACTAGGAACCCTTATAGTTTCGCCATGTCTGTCTGTCCGTTTGTCCGTCCTCGCTTAATCTCTGTGACCGTTAGCACTAGAAAGCTGAAATTTGGTACCAATATGTGTATCAATCACGCCGACAAAGTGGTAAAATAAAAATTGGAAAAAAATGTTTTATTAGGGTAGCCCCCCTATATGTAAAGTGGGAAGTGATTTTTTTTTAATTTCAACCCTAACGTGTGATACATTGTTGGAAAGGTATTTAAAAATGAATAGGGGTTTACTAAAATGATTTTTTGATAATGTCAATAATTTCGGAAATAATCGCTCCAAAAGTAAAAAACAATGTGTCCCCCCCTCTAACTTTTGAACCATAAGTTTAAAAAATATGAAAAAAATCTGAAAAGTAGAACTTTATAAGGACTTTCTAGGAAAATCATTTTGAACTTGGATGGAACAGTACCCACTACCGGGAGCAGTTGCAGGAGCGCGAACATAATGGATACCCACCTTTAAACTCATAAGTTGGAACACTCATTGTGACGGACGGGAAATTACGGAACCCTACACTGAGCGTGTCCCGACACGCTCTTGACCGGTTTTTTATTCTTATAAATACTATAGGTATCATTATAATGAGGTAAGTAGTTATTCCATATGTTATGTAGCACTACTAACGTGTATAGCTTCAAATCATTTCTTTAGTGTATTTTTCATTTAGTTTTTGAACTAGTAAACAAATTAACTCAAATGATGTGACACTACGGACACAAAATAAAATTATAGAAAAAAAAACATTAATTGATTTGTTCTTTTTTAGATTACAAGATGACACTTCCAAAGAAAAGTCATGTATAGGTTTTTAAGAAAATTGAGGGAAATAAAAACTTTGTAAAATGCAAAATATGCTGCTATGTTACTCTGGTCTCTGATTCTACATTCACACATACAAAATCAAGGATCCACAAACTTTGCATGTTTCACTAGAAAAAGCTAATATTAAACTTTTGTGGAAAGTATTCGATAGTGAAAAAATATACTTACAAGTGTTGAAACAGCTAGAATAGTTTACTTTAGTTATTTCCATAGCATTATGTCGTATGGTGTTTTGCTATGGGGACACGCGACTGACACTGAAATTATATTTATTTTACAGAAGAGAGCCATAGAGCAATATATAATTTAAAACCAAAGGAGTGACAAAAATTTAAGGAAATTAATATATTAACTCTGGCCTCTCAATAAATTTATGAAAATGTAATGTACGTACACAAGAACAAACGTAGTTTTGCAAAAATAAGTGATATTCATTCTGTAAATACTAGGAGCAGACACAAGCTAGTAGTACCAGTTACTCGACTCCACCGAGTCAGTAATTCATTCTTGGGGCGATGTATACGCTTTTACAGCAAAATCCCAGAAAATATACAACATTTGTCATATGTACGCAAAGTTCAAAAATTTTATTAAACTAAGTTTGTATAAATAAATAATAAATAAATAAATAAATTCTTTATTTCAGATAATTAAAATCCATATGTGGTTTAGTAACACAATAATAATAACAATTATAATAACAGGTTTCTTTGTCGCAGAGTTAGTAAAAAAACAATGGTTTGTTTAAAATCTAGGGAAATAAAATAAATACACTGTGCCGAGACAGATCATCATGGGGGTGGATAGGGCTCAGTTATCAGTCTCTGCGCAAGACATTTCCACAGCGGCGATGTATATCTGTCCGCTACGGTCCTCAGAATGCTGTTGTGACTGGCTCGTACCCTGCTAATAAGGGATGCGGTTTTTTTGCGTATGATGGCATTAAAACCGTCTGTTTAGTATGCCGCAAACATCCCTGATGCACTACAAAAACGAGGCAGTTCCAACAGCATCCTGAATATATTATTATATCAGATGCGCAGGGCTTCAAGCGATCTTTTGGTGTATTTGACCCACAGACTCCCCGTGTACACGCTCTGGCAGTAGGCTTTAAAAAGCGTAATCTTAACCTGTTTTGTACAACGGGAAAACCTGCGAGCCAACATATTACCTCTAACCGCCAGAGCCCTGCGCTCCCTTTCGATGTCAGCATCATCCTTGAGGTCACCAGTAATAATATACCCCAGATATTTAAATTTAGTGACTCGTTACGTTCATGCCATTAAGGGTAACATTAACTGCAATATTGTGAGATTTACCAGCGGCGTCAAAGACCATGTACTCTGTTTTATTGACATTGTATGTGAGCCCATGCTCAGTAGCATATATCTCACACACCTTTAACATTTCACTTAGGCCTCCCACCGTTGGGCTGAGCAGCACCGTATCGTCAGCGTAACTTATTAATGTTAAGGCCATCTATACACATCATCTAGGACATCCGACGCGCATGCCGCTCAACTCCATGATAAGGTCATTTACATACATGTTGAAGAGCTTGGGAGACGTCAACCCCCCCTGCCTCACCCCGCACTCCAACACGTATCCTTCCGACAGAGAATCAGCCCACTTTACATAGTTAGTTTGGTTGGAATACCAAAACCTAAACACTTCCAGCAAATCGGCCGGCACGCCCCCCTCTGCCAACTTTCTCCAAAGTATCTCATAGGACACAAGGTCAAAGGCCTTGGAGAGGTCAAGGAAACAGGCTTATACCGGCGTCTTGCGATCTGTGTAGTATTGGACTTTAGGCTAAGGATTGCGATTTCAGTAGAAAGTCCAGGTCGGAACCCGAACTGCGCGTCGTGTATGTTTGCATACTTATCTAATTCCGAGTTAAACACACTGTCCAATACCGTAGCAATTGCTGTTGCAAGTGATATAGGGCGGTAGTTCCCCCTGCTCGAGAAGTCACCGGTCCTGTCCTTTACAATGGGCACTACGATGGTCTTTATGAGGTCACGTGATAAATAAGAGTGACTTATGCACATTCAGAAGAACAGGGCCAGCACTCTCGGCAGATGAGGCCCGGCATGCCCCAGATGTTCCACACTAATACCGTCATGACCGGGGGACTTCCCACCGGTCATTCTTTTTAGCGCCTCTCTAATCTGCTTTGTAGTAACGCGCTTCAGTGGCACGTCCCCCTGACATCCGGCCTCAGCACTATTCACAGATACTAAGGGCCCCATTGGGGAACGCACTTTGAAATGTCGAGCAAAAATATTCGCAATATATACTGGCTCGCTATTCCCATCACACTCGCCGGGAGGCCAGGCCTAACATCACATTTCTTGGTAGCCTTCCAAAACTGTTTAAAGTTTTTGTCCACCCTATGTTGTGCTATGATGTCCATTTTTAATTATTCCTGGTTTCGTTGACACCATTTTAACCGACTTTTGAACATTTTGCGGGACTCGTTCATTTGATCATAGATCCTTCCAGATGATGGCCTATTATACGAGAACCATATTCTGAAGTTAAGCCTGGCCATCCGATGCGCCTCTTGAACATGTTTGTTCCAGCCAGCAGTTTTGCTAGCCGCATCACTCACGTACAATGCTGTCATACATCCGGTCTAACACCCGCTTGTGTTCATCCAAACTGCATAGCCCGCGACTGCACTCTGTAAACTCCGAGGGGAAATCAATCTCGCGTAGTCTATTGTGACAGAGTTCTTGATAATTACATATTTGTTTCTGATCTCTTTCCCCCCATATTACTGAGCTAGGATGCAAGTCACGTGCTATCCATTTAGGCCTAACAATCCTTAAGTCACATTTAACTATTAAAGGTAAATGATCAGACACAAAAACGTCTTCTATAAAATAAAAAGGGTTATTATCATAATAACCCTTTTTATTAAGGAATTTATGGATGATAATAACCCCTGGGAAGGGTGATCGCTATCAAGTTATTTCTAATTTGTCTTGTGTTGTTAATAGTAAACATGATTGTAAGCTATTATTTGGAAAAAAAATAGTCCCGCTGGGTTTCTTGCTGGTTCTTCCTAGGACAGAGGTTTTTTTGCAAACCAGTGGTAAACGAAAAAATTGACTTTCAATAAGTATTGTTTATAATCTACATTGAATAAAAAAGATTCTGTTTCTGTTTCTATCGATGTTTTCTAGCGATAGATCGATAAACATCGATGCTGGGATTCGATGTCTTACATTAAATATAAATATCGATATATTTTTTATGTGAACACTCCTAAGGTACCTTATTACGAAAGTACTCTTTACATATAAATAAAATTGAAGTGTCCGTCTGTAATATAGAAATTACTGGCTTATACTGAGTTAAGGGAATTATTTCATTGCCTTTCTATCAATCCGCCTGTGTGTGTCCGGGCTAATCTCCGGAACGGCCAATGGTTATGAAACTTCATGAACAGATAGAGATCATCAGCATCAGGAGTGGCTTAGGCTATATTTTATTCGAATTTTTTTAAGGACAACGAAAAATTTATAAAATAAATGATATTTGAGAATCTTTAATCCAAATAACGCTTGTCGCAAATAAATTCAATTCTACACTAATATCATTCAATAATCGGTGTATATGTACAAATTGTGACGTCGCTCCCCTCCGGCGGTGGAGTCCAATTGATTCGACCTCCGCTCCCCTCGCCACGCTGCCGGCGACCAACCAACCGGCGCGACACACATGTCGTACGCGAAATTGAATTCATCTCCCCATCGTAATTCGTACTTGTTGATACTTCAGGGACCCGGTTGCTGTAGGGTCTTTGCAATTTTTTTACAAGTGCAAGGGTTAAAGTGATTTCTATAGTAAGGCTGTGCCAATAAAAATGATTATTATTATATATACACAGATAGTTGCTTGGCAATCGGGTTGCCAAGCGCCGTTATTTATTAGTCGTTATAAAGAAGACGACGCTGCACATTTCTTGATTCGTTCCTTTTTGTCGCCTCCCACGAGAGCCTGGTATTGTTTGAGGCAGTGGATATATTTACGCCGCCACTGTACGGTTTATTTGGTATACACCTGATGGTTAGTAACTATTGCAGACCACAGCTACCTGCAGCGAACTTCGTACACGGAAAACTACAGATGCGTTGTCACCCCTGAGGAGTAAGATGGAATGTCAACAACGTATAATTGTAATATCCCTATATACCCTTCAGATCGGAACACAGAAATGCAAGCACTGTTGTTTGGCAGCAGAGTGGTAGCTAAGTGAAAGTGAAAAAGGAGTCGTAACATTCAGCAACAAGTAGTAAAAGAAATGTTTTATATATTATATAATATATTTATAACTCGATTTAACCGTTTATGGCATTTTGTAAATGATGACAAATAATTATAGTGCATTTTCCTACAAAACCTGCATTGTTATATCGTTCAACAGTTCAATGATTTGAATTTAACCGCTTATCACAAGGTGCAAACTATTACAGTAATTATCCCCTCCTGTATTAATGCCCAAAGATATGTATTTATCTGGTCTGTACTTACGCGTAAAATTTTATGTAACATAGTAATAGAGCTTGCGAATTGCGTGCAAATCAATCAGTGGCAGAGAGAAGTGGACGAGAACGTCATTGCCCCGGTTGCCAGAAAGCGAAGGAGGTCGAGGCATTCCGCAATGCAGCGTGACCCACATCGTACAACCTGGCGCTGGCTAAAACTTATTTAAAGCGATATCTCACTAGAAATAATGGAAGGCAAGTTTTAAGGCTCAAGAATAACCATGAGATACAACTGGTTAGCGAACCTAATATCAATAAAGCAATCAAACTTGCTAGGGTGGAAATAGAGGTGTCGGTGGTACACTTCTAATCTCACTACTCGCAGACTGGTCGTGAAGAGAACGCAGGTGTGATTTTCTGTTTAAGCAACCAGATAAAAAACGCTGAGTTTATTCAAAAGCTCCGTTTATTTGTACAAAATGCACAAAAATATTCGGTCATCAAGAAATCTTTACAAACTTGTAAACAGTCTCGCATACAAAATCGACTTCATCCTACCTCATTTTTGGATTTTATACCGGTCGCGCGTCTGTTACTCACACGCTGTTGTTATGTACAAAACAAATAAAGTTTGTCGACATAAATGTTAAAACAAATAAAAAATATGTAATTTTAAAATACAAAAAAAATTAAATGCTGGGTCTCCCACAGTGGGGATGTTCAGTGTGGACAACAGGGGACCGCCGTAAACTCTGAACAATAACTGGTACTTATAACAAAACAATTTTATTAAATTTTTGTCTATCTGTCTGTTTCTTTGTTCAGGCTAATCTCCGAAATGGCGGGACTTTCACTGGTATTAGCTGATGTTATAAGGAATAACTCAGGGTACTATCTTTTAAAAAACAAATTAGGGACCCGCGCAATTTTTAGGGTTCCGTAGTCAACTAGGAACCCTTATAGTTTCGCCATGTCTGTCTGTCCGTCTGTCCGTCCTCGCTTAATCTCTGTGACCGTTAGCACTAGAAAGCTGAAATTTGGTACCAATACGTGTATCAATCACGCCGACAAAGTGGTAAAATAAAAATTGGAAAAAAATGTTTTATTAGGGTAGCCCCCCTATATGTAAAGTGGGAAGTGATTATATTTTTAATTTCAACCCTAACGTGTGATATATTGTTGGAAAGGTATTTAAAATGAATAGGGGTTTACTAAAATGAAATGTCAATGTAAAATGTCAATAATTTCGGATACTCAGTTTTCGACATTTTGAAAAAATACGCGACTCTCGTTATTCAAATGCCTGTTAAACTAAGACTAAGCATTTTTCATGTCGATGCATGTTTCTTATATTAAGTGCACGATAAACGTACTATTTAATGCAACACAACATGTAGCGACATGTCGCGTTGAACTATATCAGGCCAGTTCATTATGGGACCGCCTACGTACATCAGTGACACCAGCCTTCGCAAACTTTGGAAGAGAATTACGGCTGCCTGCAGACCTGATCACCGGGATACCACCTGATGCCCCACGAAGTATAACCGATTATGCAAATGACTTGCGGAACAAAATGAATGACATTTATGAGCACGACAGACAATCGGGCCAGCAAATGTCTGAAAAGATGAAAACCCGGTATGACCGATAAATGAACAACAAAGGGTTTGACGAAGGTTCACTAGTGTGGTTGCACAATCCAGTCCGCAGCAAAGGGAAATCTCCTAAGCTTCAAGCTAAATAGGACGGCCCGTACCGGATTGTGACCAGGATCAACGATGTAACCTACCGGATACAGAAAGGCGCAAGAGGGACTCCTAAGATCGTCCATGTGGATCGCCTGGCGCGTTATTATGGGGCCGGTAATGCTCGGGACGAGCATGTCTTAGGAGGGGGCAGTGTTGCGCGGCTAAGTTGACATCTGGCCATCTGGTGTCGGGTAACAGGGCGAGGAGAGCTTTCCAGAAAATACACGACTCGTCTTTCAACCAACAGCGCCATCTAGTATTGAACAGAAGAATTAAGCTTTCTGGAAGCCGCACACTCGAATTTTCGGTTTTCGCTCGGTCGGTTGGCGCGCGTATTTACTTGAATATTCTGGATGTTTTCGTGGAAGAGCCCTATATAAAGGCGCTGCAATACGCGATCGGGGAAGTATTGAATTCGGCGAGACAAGCGAAGCTTCGAAACGAAATAAAGTGAATTAGTGTGATTAAATATTAGAGTTTTAATTTGTGTAAAGAAAATTAAAGTGTTAATTTAGGTAATTTTATCGGCAATTTTTATTGTCACGAACCTCAAGCTCGTAACAATATCAAAACACGACGTAACCAGGGTCCGATTTCGTAGTAAAATTATCCTAATTGTACCATTATTTCATAGTTTGTAGTACATATTATCGTAATAATACTAAGCGAAAATACCATAATTGTATCTAAAAGTTGACTTGTGTTATTATTGGGTCCTTTTACATTTTAATATTAACCCTAAGATATCGGGAATTTCTGTATTGTACATGGGTACAGAGTTTTTTTTTTGATAAAATTGGAATTAGCTTCCTTTCTGGTCGATCGATGTATTTATGTTGCATCCTTGATACAACTATAATGAGGGGTACCTACCACGACAAAAACTCTATACTCCAGAAGCAATCGGGTTTGAAAAATTTCGAAATATTTTATGAATCAGTTTTTCAGATTCAATTAAGCAGATATGGTTTTTTTTTGTACTCTTTTCGCGTTACCCTTATTGAATATAAAATATATTAGGTATCAATATTCAAAATTTAACTTATACTAAGTTCTTTAGACAAAAATTGAACAGAAATAGAAATAAAACCGTCAAAAAACGAAGCGTATAGATAAACTAAACGTGTGACGCCTAAATCCCAGCACATGGGAAAAAAGAAACATGAAACGTCAAACGTGATATAATTTTTTTAAAATAGTATAATTTTATTTTCCATGCACGAGTATAATACTTTCGAGGGTCTGAATCCAACCCTGGCCTAATCTTGGTAACGTAACTAAACTAACTGTAAAATATAACTTTAAAAATGCGTTTATATAATAATTTAATTGTAACAAAATTTATATAAGATTATTTACTGATGATACGATATCTCATGTTCCTTTTTAATCTTTGTATCGTAATTTTTGCATTCTTTTACCACGTAACTAGACATATTTGTGACAGGAAAATCTGTCCTGCGCGCGCACCACTCGACCGATTCGCGTTAGTAGTTACGATGTACCAGTTCTGGCGCACTTGTAGAGAGGTTGTACCAGTTCTGGCGCACTGAGTCACAAGTACGACGTTCGTCGATTCAATCCTAAAAAAAAAAAAAAAAAAAAGAAGGTTTTGGCATGCTCTGATCACGAATCTGCGGTCCATTTTTGCGTAGGATGCACGGTTCCGGAGATGTGCAGATCAATTAACTCTTATCTAATTGATATCCGCTGCGAGCCTCCACCGTCATTAGCGCTCCATTGTTCTTATCTACTAATCTATTGTTCGTTCAATACCGTCATTATCTATTCTTCCTCAGCGTGGTGCGTTCCTATCTACAACGGTAATCTGAATCATCAATAAAATACATTACCTAATTTTGTTACAATTTTTATTTACGAAATACATAATGTTATTACTTATTATCTATAAAATAGGAGCGAAACATCTCATCCACTAAAATATCGTTGTACAATGTGTTCCCTGTAAATATACTCGTAAAACGATGCATTGAACATCCCTGAAACTTATATAGCAAATACATTAAGCAAATTCGCCACAAACTGAAGTCCACTCATTCTGAATCCTATCAACATTCCAGTTCCATCTTTTACAATTCTTTTTTAAAAACTCTAGATGATATCGTACAGGTACTCGTCTGTATGAATCAAAATATTGACCGACGTCATTCGATATCGATATACAAAGCTACCCAATGTGACCCTGGTTTATCATCTGTACCCAAATTGCATATTACCTAGTCAGTTCATAAATTCTATTACATATTTAATATAAAATAATTGAAACAAGTTTATTCATTATGTAACCATTTATATACCAAAATGAACTTAAAAAACATAGATTCTTATGACACTATAGTTTATTCAAAATGACCTCCGTGATTTTGAATACAGGCCTTCAATCTGCGCGGCCAGTCGTCTATCGCACCACGAACGAGGTCCATGTCAATATCGGCGGCTGCCTTAATTAAGGATGTCTTGAGTGACTCGAAATTGGGATGAGGCTTTGAGCACAGGTGATTTTTATATTTATTTTTTTGATGGCAGCACTGGTGATGCTCTTTACACCGGCCGAGCCAATATTTCTCGGGAAAACGTCTCCGAGTGCCGGGACAAACTTGTGTCTGAAGTCGAGTCTTTGCTGAACAGAGTCTCGGATTGGGGGCGACTAAATCTAGTCCAGTTTAACCCCCAGAAGACACAAGTTTGCGCGTTAACCGCTAAAAAGAACCCCTTTGTCGTATCCCCTCAGTTTCAAGGCACTCCCCTTGTTGCCTCAGCCAGTATCGGAATCCTCAGCGTCGACATATCGAGTGACGTGCAGTTTCGTGGTCACTTGGAAGGGAAGGCCAAATTGGCCTCTAAAAAGCGTGGCGTGCTCAGCAGAGCGGGACAGTATTTCATGCCGGCACACCGCCTGCAACTTTACAAGGCGCAGGTTCGGCCGCACATGGAATACTGTTCCCATCTCTGGGCTGGGGCTCCCCAGGACCAGCTCCTTCCACTTGACCGCATTCAGCGCAGAGCGGCTCGAATCGTCGACGACCGAGTGCTTTCCGATCGGCTCGATTCACTGGCGCTGCGAAGAGATGTTGCATCTCTTTGCGTATTTTATCGCATCTATCACGGGGAGTGCTCTGAGGAATTGTTCGGATTAATCCCAGCCGCCAAATTTCGTGAACGCACTACACGGCAAACGTCCCGATACCATCCACACCATCTGGATGCTTGGCGATCCACCACTGTACGTTTCACAAGGAGTTTTCTTCCACGTACAACCTCTCTGTGGAATAGTTTACCACCGGCGATTTTTCCGGACCGATACGACCTGGGGACCTTCAAGAAAAGAGCTTACTCCTTTTTAAAGGGCCGGCAACGCACCCGCAATTCTCCTGGTATTGCGGTTGATCATGGGCGGCGGTAGTCACTTAACATTAGGTGAGCCGCATGCTCGTTTGCCCCCTCTTTTATAAAAAAAAACACGCCTTTTCCTCCAAGTGTTACCATATCTTGTAATCTAACGGATTTAAATCTTAACTGGAGGAGGGCCAGTCTTCGTGTCGGATGAAGTCGATTTCACGCGCCGCCAGCCAGTCTTGTGTGCTCTTCGCTCTATGAGCTGACGCCGAATCTTGTTGGAATACCTAGTGCCTGTTATTGAACATGGTATGAGAAACAGGTTACACAAGGTTCGTCAGGACTGTATTTTGATACACAACTGCATTCGTTTTTAAACCTTTCTCACAAAAATGTACCTCTGTTAAGCCCCAATAAGAAACTCCCAACCATACCATGAGCGAGGATGGAAAATGTTGGACACGCGGAATACGGTTGCTCGCTTCTTCACTACTGTGTGCGTACACCTTATCATTTTGTTTGTTGTAGCTCTCTTCTACGGTAAAATTTTTTTCATCCGAAAAAAGAATTTCCCGATATTTTTTCCCGCGTACCGCTTCAACAAAGCGCGGCATCTCTTCAGTCTCAGGTCCATTAGACGAGCATTCAAACGATGTCCTGTTTTTCTTCGATATGCCCGAAGCCCTAAGTCTTCATTTAACACCCTTTTCACCGTGGTTCTGCTTAACCCCATCTGAAGGGCCAACAGTTTCTGCTTACGTTTGGGATTTCTTTGAATTCGCGCCTTCACAGCTTTTATCACTGCTGGAGTCCTAACAGACCGAGGGCGACCACTTCTTGACCTGTCATCTACACTAGAGTCTTCATTGTATCGTTTGATGGTACGATAAACGAATATTTTGGTTATATTCAAATTTTTCAGTATATCAAAAAATTTAATTGGCGCGTAATCACAACGATGCAACGCAATAACTGCAACACGGTCTTCTTTAAACGTCCACTACATATTAAAAAATTAGTAAAATTCTAAAAAGTATACAGTTTTATTTTTATGAACAATTCGAAAGTCGAATTCAATAAACTTTTTTGTGGCCAGCATTCTAAAAGAAAAGTTTTTACTGTGTGACAATACTTATGACCTGACTAGGTATATACGTTGGTACGTGGGTGTACATGGGCCGTCTATTAGCAGCATAAACATTATTTTCTAGACTGGGGTGAATCTTTTTCAGATGTTGTTGTCATCTAGTGTATCCATGATATTACTGCTATTAGTAGATTATTACAGTACAATCTACTCAATGACTAACATAGGAATGATCAATTATAGTGATTTCTAAATATTAAATTGCATTATTTTGTATTATTTTTGTACGTATTTGAGTCATCGATACACTGAACAGGACGACACGAAGTAACGCTGAGATAAACAACAGAATGTTAGATAAGCTTGTTGACGCATAAAGTTATTGTCAATTCCACTGTAGAAATTCTTTAGATTAGAATTATTACTTACTGGTACTATATAAGACCAAGCAACTGCAGTCATGGAGTTAGTGTATGGTCGTTTAACCGCAGTGGATCTATCAATACTATATTTGTGTTACTTCAAGGCATCAAAGGCCATAGATGTAAGTGTTTATTCTATTACCAAACTTACTTTTCTTTCTGTTATTTTCTTACGTGTGTATGATTTAGTGTTAACAAATTATATTTAAATATTGTGTGTGTGTGTGTGTGTGTGTGTGTGTGTGTGTGTGTGTGTGTATGATTAAGCCGTGGTAGCTCAGATGGTTAGCGCAAGCTGTAAATTTTGCAGTACGCGACGCGGGTTCGATCCCCGCCGACACCAATTAAATTGTTAATTGCAATTTTAAGTGTTTATTCTATTGACAAACTTACTTTTCTTTCTGTTATTTTCTTACGTGTGTATGATTTAGAGTTAACAAATTATATTGTTAAGAAATTATATTTAAATATTGTGTGTGTATATGATTAAGCCTTGGTAGCTCAGATGGTTAGCGCAAGCTGTAAATTTTACAGTACGCGACGCGGGTTCGACCCCCACCAGCACCATTTAAATTGTTAATTGCAATTTTAAGTGTTTATTCTATTGACAAACTTACTTTTCTTTCTGTTATTTTCTTACGTGTGTATGATTTAGTGTTAACAAATTATATTTAAATATTATGTGTGTGTATTTGATTAAGCCGTGGTAGCTCAGATGGTTAGCGCAAGCTGTAAATTTCACAGTACGCGACCCGGGTTCGAACCCCGCCGGCACCACTTAAATTGTTAATTGCAATTTTAAGTGCTGATTTACCACGTGCTCGGCGGTGAAGGAAAACATCGTGAGGAAACCTGCATGTCTGAGAAAATTTCGAAGGCATGTGAAGTTCGCCAACACGCATTGAGACCGCGCCGCGGACATTTCCTAGCCATAAATACAAAGACAATAGCAGAAAGTAAAAAGTTAAAAAATACTTTTTTAACAATGACAGTCATTAGTTGATCATTAGTGAATGTGATTCTGTTTTCTTAAATTACAGGAAGAAAAGAGCAGAAGGAAGAAATGGGATGATGGGAAGTAATGAAGAATGAATTGTTATGTGAAGTTTGTTGGAACAAACATATTTTAATCACGTGTAAATACTTTTAACATTTTGGTTCAAAATGACACAAAATCTAAAAAATATTAGATACATCATCGACATGGACGGATTTTACATTACATATCCTCATAAACATTTTCAGTGTAGAGAAATGGCTATTCTAGACGTAAAACTATCTAATAAAAATGATTCGTTTATCGATCATTATTTGTTTCGGCCAAGTTATCCTTTCAATTATTTGTCGCCAAAAGACAAAAAAACTGTTCGTTATTGTGAAACACACGTGCACGGCATTCCATATTTTGATGTGACCGAAGAATTAAAATGTGCCTACAAACAGGAGAACATCATTCCCATATTAAATTGGTATATTAGAAATTTGTGCAAAGACGAAGTGATCGCATACAGAGGTGGTTCAACAGAAAAACAATTTTTAAAAATGTTGACGACGAATGATAGAATTTTTAATATTGAAGAATACAAATGTCCAAAATACAATGATTTGGTAAATGTCATAAATTTAAACAAACGTTATGTGTGTAATAATCATATGTTTGCAAAAAATAATCACAAAATTTTACATTGTTCTTGTGACGAAGTGTGGGTTTTTTACAAGTGGTTATTACTTGAAAATAAAATTTTAAATTAATCATAAATTTTGTTTGATTTCCAAAAAAATTTGTCATAGTATACTATATAATACAAAGCTGGTTCAACAGAAAAACAATTTTTAAAAATGTTGACGACCAATGATAGAATTTTTGATATTGAAGAATACAAATGTCCAAAATACAATGATTTGGTAAATGTCATAAATTTAAACAAATGTTATGTGTGTAATAATCATATGTTTGCAAAAAATAATCACAAAATTTTACATTGTTCTTGTGATGAAGTGTGGGTTTTTTACAACTGGTTATTACTTGAAAATAAAATTTTAAATTAATCATAAATTTTGTTTGATTTTCAAAAAAATTTGTTATAGTATACTATATAATACAAAGGTGGTTGAACAGAAAAACAATTTTTAAAATGTTGACGACGAATGATAGAATTTTTAATATTGAAGAATACAAATGTCCAAAATACAATGATTTGGTAAATGTCATAAATTTAAACAAATGTTATGTGTGTAATAATCATATGTTTGCAAAAAATAATCACAAAATTTTACATTGTTCTTGTGGTGAAGTGTGGGTTTTTTACAACTGGTTATTACTTGAAAATAAAATTTTAAATTAATCAAAAATTTTGTTTGATTTTCAAAAAAATTTGTCATAGTATACTATATAATACAAAGGTGGTTGAACAGAAAAACAATTTTTAAAATGTTAACGACGAATGATAGAATTTTTAATATTGAAGAATACAAATGTCCAAAATACAATGATTTGGTAAATGTCATAAATTTAAACAAACGTTACGTGTGTAATAATCATATATTTGCAAAAAATAATCACAAAATTTTACATTGTTCTTGTGACGAAGTGTGGGTTTTTTACAAGTGGTTATTACTTGAAAATAAAATATTAAATTAATCATAAATTTTGTTTGATTTCCAAAAAAAATTGTCATAGTATACTATATAATACAAAGCTGGTTCAACAGAAAAACAATTTTTAAAAATGTTGACGACGAAGGATAGAATTTTTAATATTAAAGAATACAAATGTCCAAAATACAATGATTTGGTAAATGTCATAAATTTAAACAAACGTTATGTGTGTGTATGAGTATGATATGCTGATGTAAATATACTGTTATTAAAAGATGGTTATTTGTTGAGTTTCACCATCAAATATTTTAAGATTTGGAATTCCTTGATGATAGTTAACATTTGGTAAATTATATAAAGGTTGGATTTCATCAAAGCACCATGTGATCTGATTAAAATCACAATTACATATTTCTGTAACTGATTTTATGAAATTTGTTACAAAATTTGACTTCCCACATCCACTTGGTCCTGCCACAATAACAGTACACGGATGTATAAAGTGAAATATTACACACGTCTAAAGTTCTAAAGTGAGAAATAAAAAATGAAAGTGTTGGTGTAAACAATTCAAACAAAATTTATGATTAATTTAAAATTTTATTTTCAAGTAATAACCACTTGTAAAAAACCCACACTTCGTCACAAGAACAATGTAAAATTTTGTGATTATTTTTTGCAAATATATGATTATTACACACATAACATTTGTTTAAATTTATGACATTTACCAAATCATTGTATTTTGGACATTTGTATTCTTCAATATTAAAAATTCTATCCTTCGTCGTCAACATTTTTAAAAATTGTTTTTCTGTTGAACCACCTTTGTATTATATAGTATACTATAACTAATGTTTTTGAAAAATCAAACAAAATTTATGATTAATTTAATATTTTATTTTCAAGTAATAACCACTTGTAAAAAACCCACACTTCGTCACAAGAACAATGTAAAATTTTGTGATTATTTTTTGCAAATATATGATTATTACACACATAACGTTTGTTTAAATTTATGACATTTACCAAATCATTGTATTTTGGACATTTGTATTCTTCAATATTAAAAATTCTATCATTCGTCGTCAACATTTTTAAAAATTGTTTTTCTGTTCAACCACCTTTGTATTATATAGTATACTATAACTAATGTTTTTGAAAAATCAAACAAAATTTATGATTAATTTAATATTTTATTTTCAAGTAATAACCACTTGTAAAAAACCCACACTTCGTCACAAGAACAATGTAAAATTTTGTGATTATTTTTTGCAAATATATGATTATTACACACATAACGTTTGTTTAAATTTATGACATTTACCAAATCATTGTATTTTGGACATTTGTATTCTTCAATATTAAAAATTCTATCATTCGTCGTCAACATTTTAAAAATTGTTTTTCTGTTCAACCACCTTTGTATTATATAGTATACTATGACAAATTTTTTTGAAAATCAAACAAAATTTATGATTAATTTAAAATTTTATTTTCAAGTAATTTAACCAGTTGTAAAAAACCCACACTTCACCACAAGAACAATGTAAAATTTTGTGATTATTTTTTGCAAACATATGATTATTACACACATAACATTTGTTTAAATTTATGACATTTACCAAATCATTGTATTTTGGACATTTGTATTCTTCAATATTAAAAATTCTATCATTCGTCGTCAACATTTTAAAAATTGTTTTTCTGTTCAACCACCTTTGTATTATATAGTATACTATGACAAATTTTTTTGAAAATCAAACAAAATTTATGATTAATTTAAAATTTTATTTTCAAGTAATAACCAGTTATAAAAAACCCACACTTCATCACAAGAACAATGTAAAATTTTGTGATTATTTTTTGCAAACATATGATTATTACACACATAACATTTGTTTAAATTTATGACATTTACCAAATCATTGTATTTTGGACATTTGTATTCTTCAATATCAAAAATTCTATCATTGGTCGTCAACATTTTTAAAAATTGTTTTTCTGTTGAACCAGCTTTGTATTATATAGTATACTATGACAATTTTTTTTGGAAATCAAACAAAATTTATGATTAATTTAATATTTTATTTTCAAGTAATAACCACTTGTAAAAAACCCACACTTCGTCACAAGAACAATGTAAAATTTTGTGATTATTTTTTGCAAATATATGATTATTACACACATAACGTTTGTTTAAATTTATGACATTTACCAAATCATTGTATTTTGGACATTTGTATTCTTCAATATCAAAAATTCTATCATTGGTCGTCAACATTTTTAAAAATTGTTTTTCTGTTGAACCAGCTTTGTATTATATAGTATACTATGACAAATTTTTTTGGAAATCAAACAAAATTTATGATTAATTTAAAATTTTATTTTCAAGTAATAACCACTTGTAAAAAACCCACACTTCGTCACAAGAACAATGTAAAATTTTGTGATTATTTTTTGTAAATATATGATTATTACACACATAACGTTTGTTTAAATTTATGACATTTACCAAATCATTGTATTTTGGACATTTGTATTCTTCAATATTAAAAATTCTATCATTCGTCGTCAACATTTTAAAAATTGTTTTTCTGTTCAACCACCTTTGTATTATATAGTATACTATGACAAATTTTTTTGAAAATCAAACAAAATTTATGATTAATTTAAAATTTTATTTTCAAGTAATAACCAGTTGTAAAAAACCCACACTTCACCACAAGAACAATGTAAAATTTTGTGATTATTTTTTGCAAACATATGATTATTACACACATAACATTTGTTTAAATTTATGACATTTACCAAATCATTGTATTTTGGACATTTGTATTCTTCAATATTAAAAATTCTATCATTCGTCGTCAACATTTTAAAAATTGTTTTTCTGTTCAACCACCTTTGTATTATATAGTATACTGTAACAAATTTTTTTGAAAATCAAACAAAATTTATGATTAATTTAAAATTTTATTTTCAAGTAATAACCAGTTGTAAAAAACCCACACTTCATCACAAGAACAATGTAAAATTTTGTGATTATTTTTTGCAAACATATGATTATTACACACATAACATTTGTTTAAATTTATGACATTTACCAAATCATTGTATTTTGGACATTTGTATTCTTCAACATCAAAAATTCTATCATTGGTCGTCAACATTTTTAAAAATTGTTTTTCTGTTGAACCAGCTTTGTATTATATAGTATACTATGACAAATTTTTTTGGAAATCAAACAAAATTTATGATTAATTTAAAATTTTATTTTCAAGTAATAACCACTTGTAAAAAACCCACACTTCGTCACAAGAACAATGTAAAATTTTGTGATTATTTTTTGCAAACATATGATTATTACACACATAACGTTTGTTTAAATTTATGACATTTACCAAATCATTGTATTTTGGACATTTGTATTCTTCAATATTAAAAATTCTATCATTCGTCGTCAACATTTTTAAAAATTGTTTTTCTGTTGAACCACCTTTGTATGCGATCACTTCGTCTTTGCACAAATTTCTAATATACCAATTTAATATGGGAATGATGTTCTCCTGTTTGTAGGCACATTTTAATTCTTCGGTCACATCAAAATATGGAATGCCGTGCACGTGTGTTTCACAATAACGAACAGTTTTTTTGTCTTTTGGCGACAAATAATTGAAAGGATAACTTGGCCGAAACAAATAATGATCGATAAACGAATCATTTTTATTAGATAGTTTTACGTCTAGAATAGCCATTTCTCTACACTGAAAATGTTTATGAGGATATGTAATGTAAAATCCGTCCATGTCGATGATGTATCTAATATTTTTTAGATTTTGTGTCATTTTGAACCAAAATGTTAAAAGTATTTACACGTGATTAAAATATGTTTGTTCCAACAAACTTCACATAACAATTCATTCTTCATTACTTCCCATCATCCCATTTCTTCCTTCTGCTCTTTTCTTCCTGTAATTTAAGAAAACAGAATCACATTCACTAATGATCAACTAATGACTGTCATTGTTAAAAAAGTATTTTTTAACTTTTTACTTTCTGCTATTGTCTTTGTATTTATGGCTAGGAAATGTCCGCGGCGCGGTCTCAATGCGTGTTGGCGAACTTCACATGCCTTCGAAATTTTCTCAGACATGCAGGTTTCCTCACGATGTTTTCCTTCACCGCCGAGCACGTGGTAAATCAGCACTTAAAATTGCAATTAACAATTTAAGTGGTGCCGGCGGGGGTCGAACCCGGGTCGCGTACTGTGAAATTTACAGCTTGCGCTAACCATCTGAGCTACCACGGCTTAATCAAATATACACACATAATATTTAAATATAATTTGTTAACACTAAATCATACACACGTAAGAAAATAACAGAAAGAAAAGTAAGTTTGTCAATAGAATAAACACTTAAAATTGCAATTAACAATTTAAATGGTGCTGGTGGGGGTCGAACCCGCGTCGCGTACTGTAAAATTTACAGCTTGCGCTAACCATCTGAGCTACCAAGGCTTAATCATATACACACACAATATTTAAATATAATTTGTTAACAATATAATTTGTTAACTCTAAATCATACACACGTAAGAAAATAACAGAAAGAAAAGTAAGTTTGTCAATAGAATAAACACTTAAAATTGCAATTAACAATTTAATTGGTGTCGGCGGGGATCGAACCCGCGTCGCGTACTGCAAAATTTACAGCTTGCGCTAACCATCTGAGCTACCACGGCTTAATCATACACACACACACACACACACACACACACACACAATATTTAAATATAATTTGTTAACACTAAATCATACACACGTAAGAAAATAACAGAAAGAAAAGTAAGTTTGGTAATAGAATAAACACTTACATCTATGGCCTTTGATGCCTTGAAGTAACACAAATATGGTATTGATAGATCCACTGCGGTTAAACGACCATACACTAACTCCATGACTGCAGTTGCTTGGTCTTATATAGTACCAGTAAGTAATAATTCTAATCTAAAGAATTTCTACAGTGGAATTGACAATAACTTTATGCGTCAACAAGCTTATCTAACATTCTGTTGTTTATCTCAGCGTTACTTCGTGTCGTCCTGTTCAGTGTATCGATGACTCAAATACGTACAAAAATAATACAAAATAATGCAATTTAATATTTAGAAATCACTATAATTGATCATTCCTATGTTAGTCATTGAGTAGATTGTACTGTAATAATCTACTAATAGCAGTAATATCATGGATACACTAGATGACAACAACATCTGAAAAAGATTCACCCCAGTCTAGAAAATAATGTTTATGCTGCTAATAGACGGCCCATGTACACCCACGTACCAACGTATATACCTAGTCAGGTCATAAGTATTGTCACACAGTAAAAACTTTTCTTTTAGAATGCTGGCCACAAAAAAGTTTATTGAATTCGACTTTCGAATTGTTCATAAAAATAAAACTGTATACTTTTTAGAATTTTACTAATTTTTTAATATGTAGTGGACGTTTAAAGAAGACCGTGTTGCAGTTATTGCGTTGCATCGTTGTGATTACGCGCCAATTAAATTTTTTGATATACTGAAAAATTTGAATATAACCAAAATATTCGTTTATCGTACCATCAAACGATACAATGAAGACTCTAGTGTAGATGACAGGTCAAGAAGTGGTCGCCCTCGGTCTGTTAGGACTCCAGCAGTGATAAAAGCTGTGAAGGCGCGAATTCAAAGAAATCCCAAACGTAAGCAGAAACTGTTGGCCCTTCAGATGGGGTTAAGCAGAACCACGGTGAAAAGGGTGTTAAATGAAGACTTAGGGCTTCGGGCATATCGAAGAAAAACAGGACATCGTTTGAATGCTCGTCTAATGGACCTGAGACTGAAGAGATGCCGCGCTTTGTTGAAGCGGTACGCGGGAAAAAATATCGGGAAATTCTTTTTTCGGATGAAAAAAATTTTACCGTAGAAGAGAGCTACAACAAACAAAATGATAAGGTGTACGCACACAGTAGTGAAGAAGCGAGCAACCGTATTCCGCGTGTCCAACATTTTCCATCCTCGCTCATGGTATGGTTGGGAGTTTCTTATTGGGGCTTAACAGAGGTACATTTTTGTGAGAAAGGTTTAAAAACGAATGCAGTTGTGTATCAAAATACAGTCCTGACGAACCTTGTGTAACCTGTTTCTCATACCATGTTCAATAACAGGCACTAGGTATTCCAACAAGATTCGGCGTCAGCTCATAGAGCGAAGAGCACACAAGACTGGCTGGCGGCGCGTGAAATCGACTTCATCCGACACGAAGACTGGCCCTCCTCCAGTTAAGATTTAAATCCGTTAGATTACAAGATATGGTAACACTTGGAGGAAAAGGCGTGTTTTTTTTTATAAAAGAGGGGGCAAACGAGCATGCGGCTCACCTAATGTTAAGTGACTACCGCCGCCCATGATCAACCGCAATACCAGGAGAATTGCGGGTGCGTTGCCGGCCCTTTAAAAAGGAGTAAGCTCTTTTCTTGAAGGTCCCCAGGTCGTATCGGTCCGGAAAAATCGCCGGTGGTAAACTATTCCACAGAGAGGTTGTACGTGGAAGAAAACTCCTTGTGAAACGTACAGTGGTGGATCGCCAAGCATCCAGATGGTGTGGATGGTATCGGGACGTTTGCCGTGTAGTGCGTTCACGAAATTTGGCGGCTGGGATTAATCCGAACAATTCCTCAGAGCACTCCCCGTGATAGATGCGATAAAATACGCAAAGAGATGCAACATCTCTTCGCAGCGCCAGTGAATCGAGCCGATCGGAAAGCACTCGGTCGTCGACGATTCGAGCCGCTCTGCGCTGAATGCGGTCAAGTGGAAGGAGCTGGTCCTGGGGAGCCCCAGCCCAGAGATGGGAACAGTATTCCATGTGCGGCCGAACCTGCGCCTTGTAAAGTTGCAGGCGGTGTGCCGGCATGAAATACTGTCCCGCTCTGCTGAGCACGCCACGCTTTTTAGAGGCCAATTTGGCCTTCCCTTCCAAGTGACCACGAAACTGCACGTCACTCGATATGTCGACGCTGAGGATTCCGATACTGGCTGAGGCAACAAGGGGAGTGCCTTGAAACTGAGGGGATACGACAAAGGGGTTCTTTTTAGCGGTTAACGCGCAAACTTGTGTCTTCTGGGGGTTAAACTGGACTAGATTTAGTCGCCCCCAATCCGAGACTCTGTTCAGCAAAGACTCGACTTCAGACACAAGTTTGTCCCGGCACTCGGAGACGTTTTCCCGAGAAATATTGGCTCGGCCGGTGTAAAGAGCATCACCAGTGCTGCCATCAAAAAAATAAATATAAAATCACCTGTGCTCAAAGCCTCATCCCAATTTCGAGTCACTCAAGACATCCTTAATTAAGGCAGCCGCCGATATTGACATGGACCTCGTTCGTGGTGCGATAGACGACTGGCCGCGCAGATTGAAGGCCTGTATTCAAAATCACGGAGGTCATTTTGAATAAACTATAGTGTCATAAGAATCTATGTTTTTTAAGTTCATTTTGGTATATAAATGGTTACATAATGAATAAACTTGTTTCAATTATTTTATATTAAATATGTAATAGAATTTATGAACTGACTAGGTAATATGCAATTTGGGTACAGATGATAAACCAGGGTCACATTGGGTAGCTTTGTATATCGATATCGAATGACGTCGGTCAATATTTTGATTCATACAGACGAGTACCTGTACGATATCATCTAGAGTTTTTAAAAAAGAATTGTAAAAGATGGAACTGGAATGTTGATAGGATTCAGAATGAGTGGACTTCAGTTTGTGGCGAATTTGCTTAATGTATTTGCTATATAAGTTTCAGGGATGTTCAATGCATCGTTTTACGAGTATATTTACAGGGAACACATTGTACAACCATATTTTAGTGGATGAGATGTTTCGCTCCTATTTTATAGATAATAAGTAATAACATTATGTATTTCGTAAATAAAAATTGTAACAAAATTAGGTAATGTATTTTATTGATGATTCAGATTACCGTTGTAGATAGGAACGCACCACGCTGAGGAAGAATAGATAATGACGGTATTGAACGAACAATAGATTAGTAGATAAGAACAATGGAGCGCTAATGACGGTGGAGGCTCGCAGCGGATATCAATTAGATAAGAGTTAATTGATCTGCACATCTCCGGAACCGTGCATCCTACGCAAAAATGGACCGCAGATTCGTGATCAGAGCATGCCAAAACCTTTTTTTTTTTTTTTTTTTTTTTTTAGGATTGAATCGACGAACGTCGTACTTGTGACTCAGTGCGCCAGAACTGGTACAACCTCTCTACAAGTGCGCCAGAACTGGTACATCGTAACTACTCGCGTTGGCCCTAAACTGTAATTTTAGGGCCAGCGCACTCGTCCGTTTTAGCTCTTCGGTTCTTACGCTAGTAATATGTAAGTCAATGTTTAGAACCCTTTAGAATTTATAAATATGATTATTCAAAACATTTACATGTGCGGTCAAGCTATGCTTTTCGATTTTTCAAATATGTTTTTCAACTGATATGTAAATGTAGACGACACGTGAAATCAGTTTTTATCAATTTTAATCTACAAGCGGTTTAACTACTACAATGTAAAAACAAAACAAATATAACCGAAGTAATATACTAGGCCAGCAGGAATGAAAAAGAGCAAAAACATAGAAGAATGTCAAGGCAGCCGACGACCAGCCGGCAGTTAACAGCGGAATGCGAAAGAGGTCGCCTGCTTAGGGATGTTCGAATTTATATAAATGCTAGATAAACATCGATGATAAGTCATCGAAAACATCGACACATCGATGTTACGAGAAGTGCCGGAACATTAACATACTCTAGGCCATTTTTGGATCCATTACTTTTATGGCGAGTGACTAACCTAGGATCCAAGTGTACAAAGGTAAAAAAGTAGCCATTAAACATTTGTGTTGCATAGCGACTTCAACAGTTTTGAAAAGAGATTTCTTCAAAAGTCACCATCTTTTGTATCAACAAAGGAAAACTTCTGGCAAAGTTACCTTTTTACATTGTTAACAAAAATTACCGGGAATGTATCTTTTTCCAGTTTACGTAATAAATACATTTAACAAATAAAATAATGTTAGATTATTAGCACCTAGAACCTAGAACATCGATATTTACGGACATCAATATTTTCCTTTCAATATACACCGTACACCTACTTACCCTACAGTGGTGGAGTGAGAATATCCACTACCCCATATCGTGCCGCGGCTGTGGTAAGACAGAGGGAAACAAATTAGGAGATGGTAGCAGCGGTTTCCTAATAACGACTATAAATAAAAACAGCGTTTGCCAGCCCGCTTGCCAAGCGTGGCAACTATGGCAAATATCTTATGTGGCAATCTACGAGGAGGCCTATTTTCAGCAGTGGACTTTAATAGGCTGTAACGGTTATGGTTTATCATACTTTGATACCTTTGAATCGATATTAACATCGATTTCAACATCTATGTTTTCCTAATGTCGATTATCCCTAGCCTGCTCCCGCAATGCAACGACCCAGATCTGCGCTCCGCTGTGGGCCGCCCTGCAGCGACAAATAATGGGCCAGCTATTATTGTTTGCCGGGAAGCAAAATTACTCTGTATTTATACTGAGACAGCGTTTCCTTTCATCTGCCTGTCGCTTTCGTCTTGTTGTCATACACATCGCCTGATTGCTAAGACTTTTTTGTAAACATTCCATTCATATAGTGTGGCCTATTCAATTTTACTAGTAGGACACATTACACTTACAAGGGTGGGACTTATGGACAAAGGATATGTTGTAAACATTATCGGATAGGAAAATGCGACCATGACGATGTTTTAACTAAGTGCGTCTCACCTGGATAAAATTATATATCAGTGACTGGTATAGTCTGAACTCGTTTTTATTTAAATTGGAGTCAATGAAAAAAGTAATCATAAATGATTATGTAGTCAGTATCATCCCCTTATGAGGGACCTTCTTCGTGGTGAGTAATATTGTCTTGCTAGGTTATCACGATGGTATTATTTGTATTATTTAAAAGCATATTTGTATTTAACCACGCCAATCCTTGAAGAAAAAGAAAGAGGCTAATTGTTTCTAAAAGGCCGGCAACAGACCTACAATTCCTCTAGGTTTGCAAATGGACGACGATGATCACATACCACCAGGTAAGTATTGCTGTATGCTGTATGCCATATGCTGTTTTCCCCCTCTTCTATTCAAAATAATATGAGTCGTACCGATAATTTATTTTCAAATTAGGATATACACTAGTTTCGCCAGTGTTGTCAATGATGAACTATGGATCTGGAAGATAGTCCTTAACAGCTGGCCGTACAAGAAAGCGCAAGGTAGTTTCTCGTCCTGATACTTAAAAACAAGGATATCCGCAGTAGAACCTGAGCAACCAACATGGCCCAACAGATGAGAAGCTGAAGTGAATGGGCCAGCTATATAGGTCGAAACGGACAACCGATGACGAAGAAAGGTTCTCGAGTGGCAGCCTCGTACCGTCAGGGCGTTCCCCCAATAGATGGAGTGACGACCTAGTAAGAAATGCAGGAAGGCGATGGATGCAGCTGGCTCAGGACCTTGCTTTGTGGAATTCCTTGGCGGAGGCCTATGTTCAGCAGTGGACTTGTGAAGGGTTGTAATGATGATTGTAGACCTAACACAATTTTAAAACTATCGTGGTAAAGTTATTGTATTATTATGATCAGTACTTTAATTTAGAATAGAGTAGAATAAAAAATAATGCGAAAAAAGTATGTGGCAATATTCCAAACAACGATATCGAGCAAAATCTCGAGCGCAAATTTCTCCTTGGATCAATCAAATAATTCCATAGTCGCAACAGTGCAAAATCGAAAGCTACTCCGCTTCGATTTGTTTTGGTGGTGCTACCATTTTATATCTATCAATCACGTTTACACACTGAAAAACGCTTTCCACGGCGCACCTCCTGAAACGGTACCAGGCGACCATGAGCCGGTAGCGATCATTGTTGCCGACCGAACGGCGGCGGCTGGGTGTACGCGGGGTCGAGGCGGAGAGCGGGAGGGGGAGGGGGAGCGCCGCATCGCATCTGTGTTGAACCTGGTTGAACCGCAGTTACAAGCACTGATATCTTATCAACGAAATGAGCAAAACAATCGCTCGCAGCAAGCAGGCGCTGATAAATCGCTTCATACTCATGACGGCCTGGTACAATATGCGAAAATTATTGAATTTTACCGTAATTTCGGAAAATTTAAGCTAAATTACAAATAACTAATAACACATTTTTGCAATTAAAATCCGAACTGCAACAAACTGAAATGACGTGATATTATCACAACTACGCAACTACGCTCAACGTATATACGTCTCAATATAAAATATTTAAAAAAAACTAACAAACAGATAACAGTATAA
The DNA here is from genome assembly GCA_036936625.1 of Parnassius smintheus behrii. NCBI lineage: Eukaryota > Metazoa > Arthropoda > Insecta > Lepidoptera > Papilionidae > Parnassius > Parnassius smintheus. The sequence continues at coordinate 1,293,419 of JAUPFT010000004.1, read as the reverse complement.
AAAATAAAATAAAGCAATAAAAACAAAAAATAGTTTACTAATAATTACTTAGTTTTATACCAATCTTAAAATAACATTTTGTAAACAAATAATGTTATCCTATGGCCGGGTCGACATTTGATGATTTTGTTGTACCTATATAAGTTAACTCCATCGCGTGATATGGATTAGGGATGTTGCGAATATCCGCATCCGCAAATGCGGAGCTTCCGCATAGATTTGGACTTCTGCATCCGCATCCGCAATAATCAATGCGGATTTTCATGCGGATGCGAATGTAATACAAGTTGTAACAAGAAAGAAATGAGCGGGGCCGGCAGTGGCGCGTGCCTTTCGCACGTGAAAATGACCAATGGGAGCGAAAAAATTGGTTGACAAGATCCGACGCGTTTCTTGTGGTGCATCATTTGTTTATTGTAAATAAATCACAAAGTGTTTGTTTGCGCTGTGGATGACTTGTCGTATAAATAGATTTTGAATGGTATTGTGGTGTGTACTTAAATAATTGTTTATTGGGAAATCGTCAGGTAAATACCATTATGTTACACCGATAATGCGTTTTATTGTAGGTAAAGTTTATCATTTTAAAACAATATTCTTTATTTATCCAGCGAGGTTCCTGTTTTTGTTAAATTATCTAACAAGTTAATTAACAATGTCACCACCGACACAAAGTAATATATGGAATTATTTTGAACCAAATAAAGAGGACCATGATAAGGCTGATTGTACTATATGCAATAAAAGCTACTCTCGCAAGGTTCGAACCACCTCTTCTTTAAAAAATCATCTAAAGTCGATGCACCAAGAATAATTTTCCATATTTGAGAGCATGAGTAAAGAAAAACAATTATAGAAGATAAAATCTGACGCAGGTATGTTTCATCATATAAAGTTTTAGTTAATTAGTTTTTCCTTGATGGTGCCTTGATGGGCCTAAACCAGGCGATGTTTCCACTCACAACTATTGTTTGTTGCTACCACGTAACTCGGTCACTTGTAAAAAGATTTAGACAATTGGGTATCTATTTTAAAGTCTTACAGAAATTTTATTAAGATCGGTTCAATATTTTTATATATGACATTGTAAACGAATTTGCATATTCCGCTTTTTTAGCAAATAATTAGACTAGAAATTTATCATAATATCTTTATTTAAATAGGTATTGCTGTCTATTTTTAGCATTTCGTTGGTCGTAGCTGCTTTGATGCTTTATCCTTCCCATTTTACGAAAAAATAAAATGTAAACAAATAAACCTGGCTGGTATAATCCGACCATATTAAGAAACACTCGTTCCAATCTAAATATTATAGTCTTTAATGATGAAGTACTCTTTAAATTAGCCGCGTATAAAATGTTTATAGGTTTTAGAAAGGAAACATTGGCTTTTTAGTTTCTTTGTAAATGTAGATTAATTGTTTGTTTTATTTTTGTCTTAATTTAAATTTTATAGGTATTAATTACGACTTTGACAATAAAATGTTTTATGTTTTTCGTAAATTAAAAAAGCATAATTACATAACATAGCTATTTGTGAAAGCGACTTCAAAAGAACTCTTATTACGATTTGTTTACATTTATTTTTTTCGTAACTTGGATAGGGAGTAGAGGGTCATTTCTCAGTTTGACATGGCATTGACAATTATCATGTTATTTTTTTCGTTCTATTTCAACTTTCTTGATTAGTAATAATTAAAAAATCCGTTTGGCGTTATTGTATTATATCTAATGTTTATTTTTTTGCAATATAATGTTATTTGGACAATTTTTTTCTTAGATACATTTTGAGAAATATTTACAAAAATATAACAGGTCGTTTTTTTTCTTATGAAAATTAAACACGTCCTTTGGTTGTTCATTTGTTTTAGGTAGTTTTTTGATTCTGAATTTTTTTATTTAAGTATATCTTATTCTTTTCAGATAAAGTTGCCACTCCTCTGCAAGAAGCAAAGAAACAACTCTCTTTAGAAGATGTAATCTTAAAAGAAAAGAAGTGGGACATTCATAATTGAAATTCGAAAAAAATTGATAAACTAATTGGAGAAATGATTGCACTTCAAAATTTACCATTTTCCTTTGTTGAAGGGCTGGGTTTTCGCAGATTGATACAAGAATTAGCACCAAGATATAATTTTAGGGGACGCAATTTTTTACTGATTTTGTATGCAAAGAATTATACGGCAAAGTTGCTCAAAAAGTTAAAGAGTTAATCGAAAAATTTGATTACATGTCGTTTACGTCTGACATTTGGTCGGATCCAAGCTCAAATGCTTCTTTGCTTAGCCTGACTTGCCATGGTATTGCAGAAAACTTGATAGATCATCAATTATATTGAAATGCGAGACATTCGACGGCCGTCACACTGGTGACATAATTTCCGAAAAATTTAACACCATGCTTTCTGAATGGAACATTAAAAAAGAACAAGTGCATTGCCTAATCAGAGATGAAGGCTCTAATATGAAACGAGCCGTGCGATTAGCAGCATTAAATGACATAGATTGTATGGTTCACAAAATACAACTTGCTATCCGCAGTTGTTTAGGTTCGCAAGAAAACATAAAAATACTCAAACAAAAATGTAAGAAAATTTCGACTCATTTCAATCATTCTACCATCGCTCAGAAACAACTGCAAAAAATTCAAGACCGACTGAGTCAACCTCATATCAAAGTGTTCCAAGATTGTGTAACGCGATGGAACAGTACTTTTTACATGTTCGAACGTTTTTCAAGGGTAAAAGATGCCCTAAGTCTCTACATCAAAGATAATGAGATAAACCCTATTTTGCCAGAAGAATGGAAAATCATTGAAAGCTTTATTCAATTACTGAGACCGTTTGAGGAAGCCACACGAGAACTGAGCAGCTCTCACGCCCTTATTTCATCTGTGATTCCAATAATTCAAATGCTTGAAAAAAAAGTTGATGAGTATTTAACAGGATCACAAGAGTTAGAACCGATTCGACAGGCCGCCACGACTCTGAAAAATGAACTTTCCACAAAGTATTCCAGCTTGGTAGAGAACAAATTATATATTATCGCCACCTACTTAGATCCTCGTTATAAGCACAAATTTTTTACACCGGTGACTGAGGAAAAGATTAAAGACGACATTTTGATGATTACAATGACAAATACTGAGAATGATGATTCCGGTTCTGTTACTGCCAATTCCGAAGGGGCCAAAAGAATGAGAATGACTGAATTCACGAAAAAGAATATGGAACAATTAGGACCAGGGCCATCAACTTTCGTCAGAAAGCCATGCTTAAAAACCGACCTTGCTATGATGTTGGATTCATCGAGTGAAGATGAGAGTCAAGAAGTATCAGAAAATCGCAGCACTGAAGCTGTACTTAAAAAGGAATTACTTTCTTACCGCGCTAAAAAAAGAGTCAATGTGGATGAAAATCCTCTTAAGTGGTGGTGGTGGTGTTCATCGAGAGGAATTTAAGATATTATCACCGATAGCTCGAAGATTTTTATCTACTCCACCAGGCAGTGTTCCTAGCGAACAATTATTTAGTAACGCGGGTTTAATTTACGAACCTCTGCGTAACCGCCTTGAATCAGAAAAGGCGGCAATATTACTCTTTATTAAGTATAATGCTCCTATTTTTAACTTCACTTACTAATATGAAAATTAGTAAGTGAAGTTAAAAAAAGGATCATTATACTTAATACTAATTTTCATTAATAAAAATGTTAATAATTACTTTACCATTGTTTTAATTCTTCATTTATATACTATATTTGTATAGGATCTTAAATATCCGCATCCGCATCCGCATCCGTGGATGTGAACCTTCAAAAATCCGCATCCGCATTCACATCCGCGGATGTGAAAAAATACGCATCCGCAACATCCCTGATATGGATGTGTGTCATGATAACTGGAACCTGGAACGCAAACCTTTTTGCCGCTGTGATACCGTATTTGATACGTACGCACAAAACCTCGTATCTGAAATACAGCTCACAGCTTAAATAGTATTTTTATAATGTATCACAATACCTTATACGCCGCGTTCCAACTTTAGTCGGTTTTTACCCGCAGATTCGGACGTAGAAAAGATAGGAGGAGCAGAGGAAAATTTGTATAGTCCGCATATAAAGAACGTTATTCCCATACGCTGTCATGATCGTTTTGGATACGAAATGGGCGTCCATACTTAAATACAAGTACTCGATGCGTTACGTCTAGATATTTGAATATCGGCGTGAAATATCAGCTTAATGCTGCCGTGTTTCGCGTATGGTGAGTGAAGAGAACCGAAGACCCTTTTTACCGGAAATAAGGCATTTCATCTTAGTCCTGAGGGCATTGACCCGCTATAGTAGTATTTTGATTCTTATTCGAGGGTAAATGTAGATGTCTATGGGCCACAGCATCCACTTACCATCAGGTGGACTGTGTACTCCTCTGTCACCTCTATTCTATAAAAAAACGATCAACTGTGGATCCGGCCTAAGAAATGAAGAAGTTTGAACATAAGACGCGGATTACCGAGTTTATCGGCAGGGACGTTACGTACATGTGACGCGGCTGTCATAATATTATGTATAATATGAATAATCAGGCACGCTTAGTAAGTAATGATTCATTAGTATTTATTTAAAAAATACTAGTAATGCTTTTAAGCTTTTAACATTAGTGTTATCTGGATATTGTAAAAGCGAAGAAAATAATATTTAGGAAATGCAAAAGCATAATAACAGGCAAAACGGTATTACGTTACCCATAGGCACAGGAACCCTAAGATTTAAACAGGAACCAGGCAAACAGTTTACCGGACTTCAACACCAGTTAATAATTCGGCGCGAGATCATAGGTGTGTTCATAAATATAATGTTTCATATGTCCGGCCGTGCTGCGCCGCGTATCCTTCATCTAACAGACATTATAGTTGGGGAATAGGATTGAAGAAGGGCAGGCTATTTGGTGGAAGGAAGTATGCGAGTGTCCGTCTGCAAATATTACAAAGGGTTAGGTTTTATGGTACAATCACTAATATTACCGTCAACATCTACTATTAAGCTTATAATGCTTGTGTTAGGAGTGGTTGACGACAGTAGTCTAATGGCGGATTCGAACCCACGACTTTAGAGTTCGCGGACCGTACCCTACTATTAGGTAATTGTTCTGTAATTGATAGAATAGTTTAAATTTGTATATACGAAAGACGATGATCGACCATACCAACAAATAAAATAAGATCAAATATTAGGAAAGTTATTATTTATAGCTTTTCCTTGAAGCGTTTAGAAGCGGCTTCGTTGCGGCAAATTGATAACTGACAAAATCAATATTTCAGCTGGTTCATCTGTCTACTTTGAAGTTCGTCGTCTCCTTTGATAGATTTCTATTTCAAAAGTTTAAAGCAGTGTGTTTTAAAACAAAATAAGTGTATGATAAAATGCTTATTGCTTTTTATTTTAATTATCTTTACCATTATAGCCTTTTTACCTGGTTCATAGGCGGTATTATGGCATAGTTGTCACGACTGGAGGATTATAACGTCCAGTTGTTATGAGTAAGACGCTGGTTCCTCTCTGCTGCTTCAGTGTCCCGCGCGCGCGGGGTGTGCCAGACTTCATCAGTGGATATTCTTACACCGCCACTACACGCTCATTTTTATTTTAATTCAATTCAACTTAATTCTGGTTTGAACAATAACATTAAAGTACAAGAATAAAATAAACATTAGAAATACATTTAAAAAATTTTGCAACATTTATCTTCTATTATTTAAATTATCTTTCAAATTTAATATACGTTAGAAGTTAGTTACAGACGGTCAGGAAATGATGAATGAATAAAAAACGTTTTCTAAAAACGTCTGTTAGTGACGTCACACAATATTATAGTGCGTACGAACAATGAGGCAACGGATCAGTCTCTCGGTATTGTTTGAAGACAAAATGTCAGTGACAAGGCGATGTTGTACGAGTACTGGGGACAGTGGTAAAGTGAAGGTTAGTTAACATGACAATGTGTTTTTTGTAAGTTAAAGTTAGTATGATAAACTGAATACACCTTAACTATTCCGGGACAAGGGAACTTGTATGTTCACGCCTCAGTGTGAAGTGCTCCCCATTAAAAACTTGAGTAAGATGCGCCATACATTCACCGCCCGCTGCACTTCCGACTAGGTGTAAAATATATACGAGCACAAAGCTGACAACAAACGGCAGTGCATATAACATAATATAAAACAAAACGTGTGAGCGTGTTGTAATTTAAGAAAGAATTAAAAATTCACAACCGCCGTTTCCCTATACGTCTCTTTTATGCATTATATTTACGTTCTAGTGTCTTTTTGAAAAATAACTTTCACTTAAGTGTCAAGTACTGTCTCGGAAGCTTACACTGGACGCGAGCTCGTGGTCTTTCACGGTTGTATGTCGATGCACCGTGAACATTGTATTCAAACTCCTCGCTCCTTACTTGATATTATATCGCACATGGCGTTAATATGGTAAATAAATGTAATTGCCAATTGTAATTGAAGTGGAACGTGCGCAACACGTACGAGTTTTCTTCGGCAAACCAATTTGAAATGGGTGCCCAATTTTGCAAGCGAGCGCAACTGAACCATGCCTCAGTTACAACTCATTGATCTGGAAGCAATTTGCGTGTGATTAGCTGCGCTCCGAATAATGCAGCGGTGTCGCACCACACTGCCCCACATTGTGTAATTATTTTTGAGTTTCAAGTTTAATTTGAAATTTTCCACATACAGGAGTGTAAAAAAATTTAATACTTAATTTTTTTTAAAAATCGTAATTTTAAACATCATACAATGTTTGTACAGACGCCATCTTGGCGTTGTCTATAGTGTTGAAATTACTGTTACCGTTATATCCCATCCCAGACAATCATATATATATATATATATATATATATATATATATATATATATATATATATATATATATATATATAATAAATTAGATTTCAAGATAATATAAGCTGAATGAAATTTCGTGTGTGATTTAGTTGATGGTTAAGAATTGTCTGCATTCGCGATTGGAACCGATAGGTGACAGTGTTGTTGAGAAACAGAAATAACCCGTGCGAAGCCGGGGCAGATCGCTCTTACCTACTTAATGAATACAGTTAAAAATCTTTATGTGGTAGAGCCATGCTGCATATTAGTAGTATAGTTGTAGCACGAATGGGTCGGCTCGACCGTGGCAGGACCACACTCTCACAGAATACCAGCGTAAAATAGTAGCTTAATGCTGTTGTGTTTCGTCTGGTGAGTGTAGAAAACTGGAGACCCTTTTTACTGGAAACGAGACATTCCATCTTAGTCCTCACGGATAACAACGCATCTGCATTTTGTTTTGTGATCGAGGATAGATGTAGATGTCTATGGGCCACAGCAACCACTTACCATCAGGTGGTGCTAGTTTGTCACCCTATCCTATAAAAAAATGCCTGTATAATTTAGAGCTTACTTGATAAATTCCGATGTTGTAAATAATATCATAGGGTTAACTTTTAAATTCGTTTCTGCCTGAAATTGGCCTAATATGAAAGAAAAAAAACTTTTTTCTGTAAATATAAATCTGAGATTCAAAGGAAAACTTTTGATACAATATCTTCAAACAGTTTTGGTTTACCATACAAAAATTTATGTATTTAAATTTTAAAAACTAATATCCTAAGCGATGTGAGAATAATGGAGCGTTAACTGCAACATTATCCTCGCGCCAGGTGCACAAACAAAGCCGACAGCGCTAAGCACCGAAGTCAAAGTTCGAAGATTTAATTACAAAAATTAGGTACAATTAGGGCTATCAGATACCCTACATTATAAAAGGACATCCTCTAATTCACGCCCGAAAATTGACCTTGTGCCCTCGTTTGAGAAATCTTTAATAGAGCATAAGGCAATATCGCGCGTATTAGGCATTCCCTTAGATAGTTGACGAGAATTTGAAAAACACGTTGAGGTGAGAGGACAAATTATGTTATATTGCGTATGAACATTGATTTTTTATTAATAAATGTCGCTACTGATACCGTAACAGCATTTTACAGAAAACAATGTGATATCATCTATTTTTATGCTAACTTCATTGTTTAATCTTGTCAAATCGTCTAAAACTCTAAAACATAAAACGGAAGGTAGCTGCACCAGGTGTATAGCACATGTAAGCATTATGTTTCAACTGGACACACAACAACTCTATCGCGCTCTATCAAAATAATAACACACAAAATAATGATTAAAAAACGTTTATTCCTAATATCTCGTATAATAGGTACCGGCGTGAATGACCTTTTGGTCTGAATTCGAATCCCCGGTCAAGAACGATTAACACTTGGTCCTGCATCTAATCTTTCTCTGTTCGTTCGTGTTGGATTGCCGCCCCATGGGAGTATGAGTGAATGAATATACAGTGGCGCACACTGACGAGCACTGTAACGTTGTCCTGCGCAGATGGCTAGTGTTGCCCTGTGTAGATGTACAGTGGCCGCCGTGACCGATATTTTATTAATATTACACATCGATCACTAATATTTTTATTAGTGATCGATGATATTACATTATTATTTCCCACTATCAAAATTTCACCTTTACGAAACTACTACTACGACATCATAACTACTAAAATTTGAGGTGTTATTTAGTTGGCGGTAGGACGGTTTTTATGCCAAGGAATTCATTACTTTACACCAAGTGTACATAACCACATAGGTGATAACAATCAGCGTCAAAGGTTTGATACGCCTGGTTACCGTTCCGTGCTCATGATGGAATAGAAGAACACTAACATATTTACAAGAGATTGGTGAATCTTATTATTACGCTACCGTTCTCGTGTCAACGGATGTGTACCAGATCCTGGCGGTATTACGCTTAATCATCCGTATTGATTCACTTTGCTGATCAACTCCATGGCCTAAGTTTTATGTAATAAAGTATAATTTACATTAACTCGGCTGCGTTTCAATGTCTATTCAAAACACTTCAATGCTCAGCCTTAAGTCATTCGAAATAAAATTCATTTTTCTAAGTCTTGTATATTATTATAACGTGTCGTGTAGCCGGTGATTATGGGGTCAAACGCCTACGAAGCAGTAACTGCATCGAGGTAACTGTCCTTTTACTCAGTTAAGATAAAGATGATAATGTAACGTCTTGTAAACTGTACTAACCTACAGCAAGGCTCATTAGATAGTAAACGTGGAAGATGTTGCCTCCTGTTCCGTTAACTACCGGCCAGTTTATTTTTGAAATGTGCTTAGAAATATAATCGAAAGGCGCACATTAACAGCTCGTGCGGTACTACACTAATGAACTTATGAGTTTGTAAACTAATAAACATTAAGCCGGTTTTCAGGGAACTATATATATTTCCGTCGTAAAATGATAGCATTTCGTATTAGATTAGAAATTGTTAGTTAAGAGTGGTCTTGGAGTAGAAGAATAGTCTAGTAATTAGAGGTCAGCTGTCCTGGAGATATCTCTCCTGATGGTGTTTTATAGGAACAGGGTGATACACGAGCACACAGTCTCAATCTAACGGTAAGTCGATGCCCTGGGCCCTGGCCCATAGACATTTACATCTATCCTTGATTAATAGAATGCTTTATTTCGAGTAACAAGCGTCCCCGGTTCTCAAGCTTCACCATACAAAACACAACAGCTGCCATTCAAACGTTTGACGTAAGTTCAAAACACTTAGGCTGAGATATATATAGACCATACCTTGATTTTGCTTAGATCTTACTTTCGAGCTGAGACAATGTTGGTACATTAGAAATAACCGGATATTACATAGAGCTAACTTCGAAGTCGTGCTGAGTGAGCGTTTAGCAAAGCCTAAGTCAACGAAATCGACGACGTACGAAAAACTTAGAATATTAACTAAAACCACCATATTAATTTTAAATTTTTGTTTTTATGTTATTTTAATTATTTATAACAATAAATAGGTAGTTATAGGCTGTTTAGTTTTAAATAGCATTATTCCATTTTCAGTTTAAGTAATTTCAAACTTTTTGGAATTTCTTAGTCTTTTTTTTTCTTTATGTTTTTTACCTTTTACAATCTTCGAGTTAGCAGAAAAAAACAACAATTTTAGCCAAAAATTATATTACTACATATAAAATCTAAAAAAAAAACTAGATTCAAATCTATCTCTATTCTCCATTATATCACAATGTCCTTAAAAAACTTACAGAAAAGCCCAAAGAATGTCGGGTAGTGGAAGTGTAGGACGAATACATAGGTACGTATACACTATACAGGTAGGATCAGGAGTCCAAGTTCCAGTTAGTCGTAAGAAAAATTTCAGGCATTTAAAATATAAATGGAAACTTAAAATGCCCTCAATATCAATAAACCAAAAATTTCACGTCTGAAACAGTGATTTGACGACAGCGCTTGACCGGCTGACCAAATGTTCGGTTTCTTTATCATATTTTAAACTAAAACTAGTAATATATATATATATATATATATATATATATAATATATATATATATATATATATATATATATATATATATATATATATAATATATATATATATATATATATATATATATATATATATATATATATATATATATATATATATATATATATATATATATATAAGATATAAGATATAAACACTCACGCCTGTCACCCAGAGGGGTAGGCAGAGACTACGGACTTCCATTTGGCACGATCCTGACATACCTCTTTCGCCTCTTTTACATCCATATATCTACGCATACATGCTCGTCGGTTAAGGGTTTTTGTTTTATATAGGATAGGGTGACAAACGAGCACACAGTCCACCTGATGGTAAGTGTTTGCTGTGGCCCACAGACATCCACATCAATCCTCGATTACGAATCAAAATGCAGATGCGTTGTCACCCGTAAGGACTAAGATGGAATGCCTCGCTTCCAGCAAAGAGGGTCTCCGGCTCTCTACACTCACCATACGAAACACAGCAGCATTAAGCTACTATTTCACGCTGGTATTCTGTGAGAGCGTGGTCCTTCCCCGGTCGAGCCGACCCATTCGTGCTACAACTATACCACTAATACAACTGCAGCATGGCTCTACCACGTATAAAAGGGTATTCCTAACGTGGCCCATTTTCAAAATACCGCCAGGGTACTTCTAACGTGGCCCATTTTCAAAATATCGCCAATTTGGTCGATAAACTTTTTCCTAGGGCGTCCCGTCCCGACTCGGCCGTTAACTAGTAAATGTAATAATAATATATAAGAAATAAAATTTGGATTGTTTTCGACTTTTAAATATTAATATTTTCAAATTTTATATGCTTTGCTTAATCTTCATCATTACAGCCCTTCACAAGTACACTGCTGAACATAGGCCTCCCCCAAGCAATGCCACAAAGCACGGTCCTGAGCCACCTGCATCCATTGACTTCCTGCATGTCTTATCATGGTCGTCACTCCATCTAGTGGGGGGTCGCCCTACACTACGCCTACCGGTACGAGGCTACCACTCGAGAACCTTTCTTCCCCATCGGTTATCGGTTCTTCGAGCTATATGGCCGGCCCATTCCCACTTCAGCTTACTAATCCGTTGGGCTATATCGGTCACTCCGGTTTTACTGCGGATATCCTTATTTCTGAGTCTATCACGCAGAGAAACTCCGAGCATAGCCCTCTCTATAGTTCGCTGAGCGACCTTGAGCGTCCTCATACGGCCAGCAGTGAAGGACCACGTCTCAGATCCGTAAGTCAACACTGGCAACACGCACTGGCTGTACACTTTAGTTTTTAGAGATTGAGGAATACCTGACGAGAAGATGTGTCGTAATTTCCCGAACGCTGCCCAGCCGAGTGGAATCCGTCGATTGACGTCTCGGTCGAAGTTGGACTTACCTAGTTAGACTATTTGACCCAGGTAAACGTACACGTCAACAACTTCGAGCATAGTGCTCCCAACAACTACCGGCATAGGTGTGACATGGACATTAAACATGATCTTTGTTTTGTCCATGTTCATCTTAAGACCTATCCGTTGGGAGACACTATTGAGGTCATTGAGCATAGTGTTAAGGTCCTCCAGCGATTCTGCCATAAGGACTATATCGTCGGCAAATCGATGGTGAGTGATGTACTCGCCATTGATGTTAATACCGTATCCTTCCACTCCAGTAGCTTGAAAACGTCTTCCAAAGCAGCGGTGAAGAGTTTCGGGGATATAACGTCACCCTGTCTTACACCTCTCTGCAGTTGGATAGGTTTCGAGCTCTGGTTCTGTACTCGGATAGCCATCGTAGCCCTACTGTACAAACACTTCAGCACTTCGATATACCGACAGTCAACTTGGCACCGCTGAAGGGACTGTAGCACCGCCCAAATTTCGACGGAATCAAAGGCTTTCTCATAGTCCACATACGCCAGGCAAAATGGCAGATTGTACACTTCGGTCTTCTGTACAATGAGATTGAGAGGTTCTATGGGCAGCTGTACACATCCTCGCCTGGGGCCCTGCCGTTTTTAAGGTGCTGGAGAGCCATTCTAATCTCGCTCAGACTGACGTCCGAGATATCATCGGAATAGTGTCGGGTAAGACTTGCTCTTGGATCGTTACTCAGACATGCGTGTGGCTCCAACGATGATGTGTACAGCTACCCATAGAACCTCTCAATCTCACTGAAAATCTCAGCTGTCCCGGAAACGATGCTGCCACACTCAGTCTTCAGCTTTGACAGTTGGCTCTTTCTGGCAGACAGATCTCTGGCAAAGACTTTGGAGCCCTGGTTCCGCTCGATTGCTTCTTTAATACGAGCAGTATTAAAGTTGCGTAAGTCTCGCCGCATGCATTTGGAGATCTGTCTGTTCAGTTGCCTGTATGCTGTCAAATCTGTTGACGATTGCAGCCTCATCTCCCGTCTAACAGCCATGAGATTAAGAGTGTTATCGGAGAGTTTTTGTGTTCTTCTGCGGCGGGTTTTGCAGAACTTAGCTCCGACCGCATGGACAGTTTCCACGAGCTTGTCATTCATATCGTCCACTGCATTGCAATCTTCTAGGCACTGAAAGCGGTTATGTAACTCGAGCTGAAAGGTTTCGGGATTCTGGATCGAGCACGAGGGGGACGGAGTATTGACTTCATTAGACGAGACCTCTCAAACTTAACGTTTAGGTTCAGTGTGCCTCTAACCATTCGGTGATCGCTGCCGGTTTTCACCCTTGCGATCACTGAGACATCACTGAACAGTTGGCGTCTGGTCGTCATAATGAAGTCAATCTCATTTTTTGTCGAACCGTCGGGGCTCGACCAGGTCCACTTCCTGTGGGGCCGCTTCTGGAAGAAAGAGTTAATCATAAAGAGTCCCTCTTTCTCCATAAAGTCAGCCAGCTGCTGGCCCCTACGGTTCCGTAGCCCTACTCCAAATTTCCCTCACTTCAGCTCACCGCCTTCTCTTGTGCCTAGTTTTGCGTTGAAGTCTCCCATCAACACCGTGTAGTGGGTTTTGGAGGAATGCATGGCTCTAGAAATATCCTCATACATTTCCTCCACCTCCTCATCGGGATGTGCCGAGGTTGGTGCGTAGACCTGTATGACCTTCAGCGAATACCGTTTGGTGATTCTGAGTATCAAGTACGCGACCCTCGTCGACACACTCCCAATCTTTACAACGTTGTTGACGAGAGACTTGTGGACGATAAATCCGACACCTCCTTGGGACAGATGGTCGCCCTCTCGGTGATAGAACAAGTTGCCGGACTCGAGGATTACCATGTCCTCCCCCTCTCTTCGGACCTCAGATAATCCAATAATATGCCAGCGCAACTTGTCTACCTCTTCTTCCAGCTCCAGTATCTTCTCGTCAGTCCTCAGGGTTGCGTGCGTTATAAGTTGCCAGGTCGAGTCGTCGTAGGTGGCAACCGAACCTCCACCGGAGATTCTTAGCACCCCCTGCCCTGCCGTAACCATGGTCGCCACCGTAGCCAGGAATAGCGGGGCCGCCGGAGACTGGGGTCGTTTGTTTGCGTCGTTGCTCATGGGGGGATATTTGCCATAGTTGCCACGCTTGGCGAGCGGGTTGGCAACCGCAGTTTTTTATTATGTTATTGTTGTTATTAGGAAGATGCTGCTGCCTATCTCCTGCCTGTCTCCCTCTGTCGCCTCTTGCGACACCCACGGGAAGATATGGGGTAGTGGATATTCTCAACCGCCACTACACGGCATAATCTTAGCCCGATGCAACTATAAATTCAGAATCAAAGATGATGCTAAGCATATACTTAGCTAAGTATTTCGTAAGTAAAGTCTGAAGTCTGAAGTCAAAGTGCGGTCTAAAGATCTCAGACGTTCAGTAGTTCACCTAATGGTAAGTCGATGCCCTGCCCCGTAGATATCTACACTTATCCTTGATTAATCGAATGCTTCGTTGCGAGTAAAATGGTCCCCGGATCTCAAACTTCACTATACAAAACACAGCAGCTGCCATTCAAAGGTTTGAAGTAAGTTCAAAACACGTATAGTCCACCTAATGGGGTAAGTCGATGCCCTGCCCCGTAGATATCTACACTTATCCTTGATTAATCGAATGCTTCGTTGCGAGTAAAATGGTCCCCGGATCTCAAACTTCACTATACAAAACACAGCAGCTGCCATTCAAAGGTTTGAAGTAAGTTCAAAACACGTATAGTCCACCTAATGGGGTAAGTCGATGCCCTGCCCCGTAGATATCTACACTTATCCTTGATTAATCGAATGCTTCGTTGCGAGTAAAATGGTCCCCGGATCTCAAACTTCACTATACAAAACACAGCAGCTGCCATTCAAAGGTTTGAAGTAAGTTCAAAACACGTATAGTCCACCTAATGGGGTAAGTCGATGCCCTGCCCCATAGATATCTACACTTATACTTGAATAATGGAATGCTTCGTTGCGAGTAAAATGGTCCCCAGATCTCAAACTTCACCATACAAAACACAGCAGCTGCCATTCAAAGGTTTGACGTAAGTTCAAAACACGTATAGTCCACCAAATGGGGTAAGTCGATGCCCTGCCCCATAGATATCTACACGTATCCTTGATTAATGGAATGCTTCGTTGCGAGTAAAATGGTCCCCGGATCTCAAACTTTACCATACAAAACACAGCAGCTGGTATTCAAAGGTTTGACGTCAAAATTTAAAACACGTATCGTATTATAGATAGAACATAGTGTGTGTATAGGGTTGCTAGGTCTTAAAAGCGTAACGACGGACAAACCAGCGAGCTTAGCCGGATATTTTGGTAAAAAGGCCGAACACCCTTAATTTCCCAGTCATAGTATATAACAAGACAATTTTTTTTAAAGTAAAACAATGCTTTCTATCTTTTACCATAAAATCTTCTTAAATTCTTATAAAATCACAGTAAAATTGAATAAATCAGTCTTCTTTGTTATTAATCATTCAATATTCATTAGTAGGTATGTAAGTAAGTACATGGAAAATGTAAAGAAATGGTCAAATTTAAAAAAGTTAGACAGGCCGGACACCGTCTAATTCCGCCGGACACGCCACCAAAAAGCGTGACTGTGTCTGGCTTTATCCGGACGCCTGGCAGCGCTATGTGTGTAGATATTGGTGTATGTATTTCTTAGCGTACAGGTTAGTGTGGTATTGGGTTTAGTGGTGGCAGTGATGACACATCGTCTCTCTCCAGCACTAGTTTATAAGTCCACTCCTGGATAATAATATTTCACTTACAAATAATAATTACTAATGTTTTCTCGAATACCGCACACCGAATGGAAATAATTTTACTCATTATGTACTAATTTACTTCTTCTTACTTGTATAATCTATGGACGAATCGATAACTATTAAAATTAAAATTAAATCATAACTTCAATAGAGATGATGCTCAGATGCTACCACTTACTACGCGTTCATTTCGAGTTTGCCGTCGTAGACCGTTACGACGTCAAAGCTGACGGTACCGTAGACGAAAAAAGTCATCATGTTTATGTTTTTTAGTATTCATATTTTCAATAAAGTTAAATAATAACGTGTTCGATGAAATAAAATATTTTTTGAATGATGATGATGATGAAATAATAACGTGTTCGATAAAATAAAATATTTTATTATAGTTTTATTTTACATTTTAAATATATCAAATTAAAGATTTTCGAAATCGCTTGTTTCTGTGTCACTGTCATCACTCCATTCTGTGTCACTGTCATCAGTCTCTCCGCCCACCGAAATAATCAATTCTCTTTCGTTGAGTTCTTGCAACCTATCGCTTTCCCAATATTGTTGCCGTAAACTGTCAACGTGGTTTACCTCTTTTTTCCAGTCCTCTACAGAGATACTATTAATAGCTTCCAGAGTGAGTTTTTGTATTTCTTTTTCAGACTGGCTTACATTTTTATCGGCTACTTTTTGCTTCACTAGATTCCACACGTACTCGATGGGATTCAAATCACATTGGTACAGTGGTAGGCGTAAGACTTCGTGTCCATGACTTTGGACAATTTCGTCAATTTCATATTTTTTGGTAGGCTTCGAACGACATACTACATAGTATAATTCTCGCTTCGTCATCTTTGGGTCAAAGGATATACCATTTTCCTGCAACCATTTTTGCGTAACTTCTTTGCGTGCCACTGAAGTCGGTGGTTTATCAATCTGGCGGCTGTGATACGGTGCATTGTCAAGTACAAGAATGCTAATGGGAGGTAAGTTGGGTAGGAGTTTTTCCTGTATATACTTTTTGAAATTATTTGCGTCCATTTCATTATGGTAGTCCCCTGCAGTGCTTTTGCATTTATAAAGGAGTTCGGCACCTTTGACAAAACCATTCTCGCTGCCAGCATGGACCACAATCCAACGTTGTCCGGGATTGAAATTCTTTTTTACACTTGCATCAGTTGCATTTTGCCAGCATTTTGAAACGGTATAGTGGCTGTGTATCCACGTTTCATCCAAATATATGACTGGTTTTTAATAGACTCCCTGTTCATCATTTTCACGTAATCTCCGCAAGTAACGTGCTCTCCATGCTGCTATCTCCGGTTTCTGAATAAGATATTGTCTTATATTTTTACATTATGTTAACTTATATCCAAGATTCGTTTTTATAATTTTCCAGAGAGTGACTTTCTGCCTAGGAAAATTGAAGTCTTTGTTTGCTTCTGCTAATATCTTGCGCAGCGTAGGAAATTCCTTTTTAACTGTGTAGAAACGGTCAATTATGTTTCGAATCGAACACACCATAAAATCATCTATTTCCAAACTCTTTGTGGCTATTTTCTTTTTTCTCGGTGACGTCAATTTTATTTCTTGTGTACTTGAAGTACTGGGCTCAGGTGAGCTCGTTTTAATTTTTTTTTTGCTTCAGTCTTTATATTTCTTAAAGTACGTTCAGATATACCAGTGGCGGCCGCAGTTCTCTTGATAACGTTATCGAATGATTTTAATAGCGCCTGGTACTTCTTTTCATTTTCCAACAACTTAATTTCTATTTCCGACGGTGCATCGGGCTGTGTGAGCAGTGTGCTGCCACAAGTATCACGTGAGTTTTCATTTTTTTAATCTGGCAATACTTTTCATAGCTACGACATCGTGAACATCATAAGGCGTTATCAACTGCTTTTCAACCTTTTCTTGTTCAAAGAATGTCATTATCTTATATAATAAACTGCGTTCGCCACTGTGCAAGACCTTTCCTCTTTTATTCATTGTAACAGAACAAATTAACGAATATCAACAGAAACAAAAAATCAACAGTAACAAAAACAACAGCAAAAACAGTAACAAACTAGAGAACGTACGGGAGCATAAAAAACGGACGTAAGTACACTTCGACGTTGCTATCGGTACTAAAAGGGCGACGCTTGAGGCGCGGAATGAGGGGGCGCGGCGGGAGGTAACGGCATTCTTGAAGTGAACGACTAGTATGCTTCTATAATCAATACATTCAAAGTATGGATTTGACCACAGTTGATAATTAAAAGCGGAAGGTAGACCTTGTTAACCAAATCATCGGGACGAACACCTAAATCCGTCGGTGATTACGAGTGCTGCAAAGCAATCATATCGTTGCATTGAAAATATAAAAAAAGTAAATTAAACGCGATAAATTCTCGAAAATGTATTTTATTTCAATAAGTTTTTTAGTTCAAAATTAGTAACTAATAAAATGTAAGAACTGTTACCGTACTGTGGCATTGTAAGTTAAAATCCGTAGAATAAGTTTATCAATGTCAATGTACAAAAAAAATTCCGTGTAATATCGGCGCAAGGGAATCCACTGCCGCATATCATACCATGAGTGGCGTAAGAGGCGACAGGGGGAAATTGAAACAGGTCCTGGACAGCAGCATGTCTGCCTATCCACCTGGCGAGTGTGGCAACTGTGGTAAAATCTATTCATCATGAGGCAATCTATGTGAGGCATATATTCAGCAGTGTGGACTTTTATAGGTCGGAATGGATTGGAAAAAAACGGTTAAAAAAATGTACCGTATACACATTACGGTACATTTTTTTAATTTCATATTCGTATTGATCAATTGTTTCAAAGTACAACCGTTTCTCAGGTAGCAAGGCAGACTCTGATAATACCTATTTAATAAGTTGTTTGTAGGGGACATAACTGATTGATAAATGTTTTTTTTACAGACAAACAGCTGGTATTCTATGAGAGCGTGGTCGTTTCCCGGTGGGGCCAACCCATTCGTGCTACAACCACAATATAGCGGAAGCATGGCTCTACCATGTACGTAAGCAATAGTAAGTTTTTCGCAGCGTATGAACTATAATAACAATGTCCTCCAGGCCGGATTTCGGTCTGAACGGAGACTAGCCATCTGCCCAGGACAGGATTACAATGCACAAGTGCATCCGGAGTGCACTTTCTATTCCCTCACTCTCACAGTCCGAAGGGACGGGAACCGACACGAGCGGAGAGAGATCAGGCGCAGGACCAACGGCTTTACGTGTTATTTGAGCCACGAGGGTAGAATACCGATAACTTCCTGACTCCGGGCTGCTACAGAACTGCTATGTCTATGGCTTAAACATAGTTTGTCCTTGTACATTCACGATACAGAAGAAATTCGAATTGCTGGGGTAAACGTTATACACAAAATTGTTAAAAATGTATGTGTTGTGTGTGCTAGTGTGAATGTGAAGTTCAGTCGAGAACACAATGGGTTGCCCTTGGCTCGGCCGCGAACACAATGCTCTTATTAATCGTATATTCAACGAATCAGAACGGCACGGCGCGGCATTCGAAGCTGCACACGAGTTGCCCGCTATCTTACTTCGTATGAACCACATAACGATTGCGACATACCAAACAAATCCTTAATTTAGTCATGAATATGTTAATAGAAAATAGATATATACGTATACGCCGCATAGTGGAGGCGCAAGAAATAGAAAATATATGTCGCAGGTTTATGTAAAATCAGCTTTTTGATTAAAATCCTAGGCTAGAATTGGAAGAAGACGAAGTTATTACTTCATATTATCATTAACTTCGAAAAAATCACGTTTTTTGATCAAAAACGCAAACTTGCTCAGGTTTACGATTAAATTTAAGCTTAAGTTAGATTAGGTTAGGTTTTTTGGTTAGATTTTATAATAAAACTGAATCAGTCTAAATTTTTGATCAAAAAACTGGATTTTCTTAGCTTTTTGACAACATAAAAGTAGTAATTTTGTCTACTTCCGGTTCTTGATCAAAAGTTTAAGTTTTTAATCAAAAATCAGAATTTATCATAAACCTGGGACACATATAAGAAGCGACAGAGGGAATCTGAAACATAAAATAGGCCGCAGTTTTCAGTTTTTGGTATAGCAGACAAAAATACTCCAAATATATAGGAACTGACTAGAACTCGAAATATGAAAATGTTAATATGTTTTGTTTGTGACCTTATTCAAATAAGCACGGTAATTACGTTTACGTAATGCAAGTAGTACTGACTTTTACTTTTTTGTATTAAGATGCTACAAAGCAATGTTCAGTAAAACGTTGGATAGGACCCTGCCGTTATTCTTCAAATCATGTTTGTAAAACGGCCTTTTTACATTAATGACAGACAGGTATGAAAATATCGACAGCTTTTTTATATAATAAGTGTGGCAACGAGTCCACTGTGATAAGTCACTGCAGCCCATAGATAGACATTTACATCTATACCTGATTATGAACCAAACTGCAGATGCGTTATACCCCTGAGGACTAAAATATAATGCCTTGTTTCCAGTAAAAAGGGTCTGAGGTTCTCTACATCCATCATGCGAAACACAGCAGCGTTGAGTTGTTATTTTGGTATAATGTTAAAATATTTTTTGGAAAAAAAAGACTAGTTAATGCCTTTAATACGAATTTACGAGTAATGTTTTAACATATAAACATAATCATTAACGCGCGTAGTGCTACTAGCAAATTGTTGTATAGGTATAATTAAACAGCATTTCGAGTAATGCCAACCAGGTCAAGGCGATCATAGGTTGTGCTTAGTTCGTGAGAGGCTTTGGTTTTAGAATAAAATCTCGTAAAGTATATGTTCCATAAATGAAATACTTTTTAAATATTTCGCTTTGAAAACTTAGAGCTTCAACTTCACCACCGAGTACGTCAATATCAGCACTTTAATTGCAATTACAAATTCATTGTTCCGGCGGAGTTCAAACTCGGATTACTCGTAAATTGCGAAGTATTTGTGAACGGTTTGCCCTTGGACTACTCTATAATGTACAGTTTGCTAATTCTTTCTGAAAATAAAAACTTCGGAACTGAATTCTGGAAAGAAGTAGTAGCTCACACGTTTGTACTTCTTTTTAATGGAATAAGGGTAACAGACCAGCACAAAGTCCACCTGAAGATAAGTGGATACTGTGGCAGTGGCACATAGACTTCTAAATTTATCGTCGATTACGAATCAAAATGCAAATGCATTGCCAATCTTGAGGACTAAGTTGGAAAGCCTCGTTTTCAGTAAAACGAAACAGTCAACAAATCTAAATTGATAAACATTAACGAAGGGCGTTTCACAAGGCCCCATTTTAGGACCCATATTTTTTATAATATTCATTAATGATTTAACTGCTTACACACATACCAAACAGCAAGATGTGACGTAAAGTTAAATATTTATGCGGATGATAAAAACGCAATTGTATCTGCTTACACGATAGACGAACTAAATACCAAAATAAAAAACACACTGTGTGACTTTAAAATTGGTTTGCTAAAAAATACGCAATGCTTTTCAAATCTACAGCAAGACAAAACATCATCATCATGGACTCAATAAACATTAACATTGACGGTAAAAATATTGACTCGGTTCAATCAATAAATTTCTGGGAATCCACATTGACATGTATTTGAATTCGAAAAAGGAAATGAAGGCACTAGCATTTGCTATCAGTTCAGCATGCTATGCCTTAAGAAGTTTACGAGACAAAGTTACGTTGAAGCAGCTTAAGTTGGTTTATTTGCTTTAGTAGAATCAAAACGTCGTTATAGCATACAATTCTGGTGCAACAGTTATAAATAAATATTATGACAGCGTTTGTATTACAAAAAAGAGTGATCTACAAATTGAGTCGTGTTAAGAACATTTTCGAAAACTTGGCATACTTAGGTACGGTTTCCTCTCTGTATATCTTAGTTTCACTTACATATTTAGTAAAAAAATTATAAATATGAAACGAACGAAGAAAGGAAACAGAGAGAAATGACAGGTCGAAAAAATTTAAAAATTTTAATTACACCAATATTGTATGTTGTACGCCACAGCACAAGGCATCAAGCCATGGCACTATTTAATTCTTTGCCTACCTCATTTAAAATAATTTATTACCACCACTGACGATTACCATAGAATACTATAATACAGAATAGAATGGCTGTCAACCTTATTTTGTACGAGGATCCGCATCGACGGGAGCACACACACAAGCAATTACGTCGTATTATCACTACTACAAACCCATTCGCTGTGTTGACAGATTGAGCGAATATACAACATTTTAGACTTTTGATTAATGTTCAAGAACATCATTAAAAAATAACATAAAAACAAACATAAACACTTACGCCTGTCACCCAGAGGGGTAGGCAGAGACTACAGACTTCCATTTGGCACGATCCTGACACACCTCTCTTGCCTCCTTCAAATCCATACACCTACGCATACATGCTCGTCGGTTAAGGGTACTCCTAATTTGGCCCGTTTTCAATAAATCGCCAATTTGGTCGATAAATTTTCGCCTAGGACGTCCCTTTCCGACTCTGCCATTCACTTCTGCACCATAAATTTTCTTTGTCACTCTTTCCTCATTCATTCTTTCCACAGGACCAAACCACCGAAGCATTCCTTTCTTAATCCTGGTCACCACATCATCTTGCAAACCACACTCTCTACAAAAATGATTTATGGAAATGAAAAAATAACAATAGTAGTAAATAGTACAGTATTGGTAAGCTGACACAAGGCAAGCGCGAAATCGGATGAAAAAGTATGAATGTTGGCGACGCGCCTATAAGAATACTTCAATTTATTAGTTAACCGATTACGAATAGCTTCTAAAAAGCAAATTATCAAGCAATAATATTCTAATGAGAAAATGCTTAGTTGAATCTTAAAGAAATATCGAATTAATGATATGAAGGTCTTGGGTTCGACTCCCAGGCCGGAATAGTTTATCGTTTTCTTAGTAATATCTTTTAATAAATTCATATAGGGAATTTTTAAGATATAAATTATGTTACCGGATTTGTTCCCCGGTTGAAATCATCTTTCCAATGATGTTAATTTAAAGAAATATTAAAATAAAGTTAGAGACCGGATTTGTTCCCCGGTCGAGATGATCGCTGTGCATAAGTAGAATTAATAGAAATTGATTGCATAAGTATTGTCTTATATGAGTTTGATATGTTTTGTATGAAAACAAATGCCTATTTTCAATGTATTGATTCATGAAATATTTTGTCTATGTTATCTGATAAGAGACATGATAACTGATAAGAATCTGATTAGAAATAGTTTCCTACAGTTTGAGAATTGTGTAGAAGCATTTATTCACCCATTATTGTTGATATTAGACTTTCCATTTTTACTGATAGTCGATAGCCGTGCAAAAGTTAGTTGTTCAAATAGTGTGAGATCATAGACGCACGCTAGCCACGTACTTAGGAGGCCAAATATGTAGAAATTTAGATATTTGCAATTTCAGCAATTTATGTAAAAATGACTTGTGAAACATTTCAGATTAATTGTACGTGTAAAAGAGGTGAATTCTGTGTTATTTTTATGTGAAAATTCCTGTGAATAAGTGAAATAATGATAGTTTTGTATAGGAAATTTAAAAGTGTTTTAATAGTGAAATGAATAGAGAAAATGTAAATTAAACTGTTGTATTAGTTAAGATATGTATAATTTCAAGTGGAAAACATTGTTTTAACTTTCTATGTTAAATATTTAAGAAATTTCAACTTTGAACATGTGAGGCATATTTTGTTAAATAAATAAAAGGTTTTTTGTGACATGAAAATGTAATGTATATCGTAGTATAGATATTTTTTGTGCTATCTTTATAAGTAAATTGTAAAAATGTATGTCTTATAACAAATAAAATTATTGAGAAAACCGTGAGAGAGTGATAGTACAAATTGATGTAATTGAGTTGCGCAAGCGCACAAATGGCGCGGCTCACTTTCGCGTATAGCTCAGGGGTAGCTCAGTAAACGAGTTTTCTTGCAATTCGTTCGGGAATCAGACCAGCAGTCAATAATAAGAAGAAAGAAAAAGTGTAGGGAAGTGATAGGGAAAAGTAATTACTCTCTCACGGAACGGTTTGAAGATAATGGCTGTTTTATTCCCGAGGAATTCGTCCCTCGAAATAATACAGCCCACATCGAAGAATTAAGGCGTTGGGACCGGGACGACTTCGGAAGACCCGTAATCCCCGCCTGAACCTATTTTCTGAAAAGGAAGAGGTTATCGCCCTTGTGTGTTACTCCGTTGCGGAGATCACATACGTTGTTCCCGAACCCAACGTAGGCGTTATAGGAGGCCGGATCGAGAGAAGCCTCGATTCTTTCCTTCTGTTTCCTAGTTTAACGTGTGTCTGGTTCCTTTTCAAGTGGTCCTTCGAGCAGGATCAAGAAACCAGCTGTGGACTGCTGGTTATGGAAAAAGAAGACCTTCGGAGCCGAGTGAAGATCAGCAACCGACGGAAGCCGGAGGTTTGAGCTGAAGCAACAGGACCAAAGGCCAGAAGACCAGGTCAGCGCAGAAGGACTGGACCTGGAACTACCGGAAGAAAGAAAACCGGGATTGCGGCTTGGGGCGTGTGCTCGCATGGGGCACGTATCGCAGCCAGGCGCAGGTGCCTTGTGAAGGCGCTCATCGAGGCCAAGCAGGGCTTGGCATTTTTCCTGTCGGGCAAGCGTGCTCGGCATTTCCTGTCGGACGACCGTGTCCGGCATTTCCTGTCGGGTCATCAGAGGGTGCAAGAAGAAGAAGCATCCACCGCTGCTGCTGCCAGGCGAGGGTGCTCGTGGGCACCTGACTGCATCGCGGCCGGAGGAGGGCGCTTGGACGAGGCGTCACCAGCGACTGGGCGACGAAGCGCAGCATACATCCCGACCACCTAACGGTGCCAAACGGTCGGGCTCTGGCACAACACCTTCGGGTGGAGTTCAGTTCTCAGTTCTCTCGAGCGAGACTGCGCTTGCACTACCGCTCGACTGTTTCGTCATATTCCTTGGCGGGACAGTTCCTAAACCTTTCCTCCATTCCATTCCTGCACGACTTCATCCCTGGACGACTCACCTCGGTAGGCCCCGTTCAGGATTGATAGGGCTGATAGGGCTGTTAGGGTGGTAGTAAGGTTGTAGGGTTGGGAGATAAAGGGGGGGGTAGTGGGGTTAGGTTGGGGTGTAGAAGGGTTGTAGGTAAGGGGTTGTAGGGACCGTAGGGATAGTTAGGGACCGTAGGCCAACAATCACCTTCCTGCAAGATGAAGAAGGCACAAGACCAGACAGAGAGGAGCGAAGGAAGCAGGACAAGAACAGGGCTCTCAAGAAAGGCTAAAGAGGTGGAATCATCTGGAGCGACCACAGCTACTGCTTCGAGTGGAACAACTCCTTCAAGTGGAGTCACCACCGATATGTCCACATGCACGTGGGACTCAGGGGCGTCCATGGCAACGACAAGCAATAGGACGGACACCAGTGGTACGCAGGCCAGCACCGCACAACAATCTGTTATATCCAGGAGTGAAACGTAGTCGAAAAAGTAGGTCAAAGGACCGAAGAAGCGGCATCGTCAAGGACAGTAATCGGGCACACTAGTGACAAAGGGTCACAGAGAGGTAGTAGGTCATCGCGATCGGCGAGGCTGAAAGCCTAATTAGAGGCGCGGATTAAATTCGAACGCTCAGAGCTCGAACGAGCACAGGCAGCTGCTGCCTTAGCCAAGTCTCAATTGGAGTTGGCACGTCTCAACCGAGAAGAGGAGATCGACTCGAGTGAGGATGATGAAGAGCGGAATACTCAGGTGGAACCTTTCGTAAGGAGTTGGGTTCAGCAGACCATAATGAGCGCGCCGGTTAGTGTAACGCAACCCGATATTACTGATAAGGAAGCGTGTAAAGGATCACGCCGCAAAGGGGCGGAGATCGAGCGCAACCAAGGAAATGCACAGAAAACACACTCGAGTGAGGTGTCAGAATTGACCGAAGCGATTGTGAGTGCAATAAAGATAGCGGGAAAAGATAAGTCTTCCCAGCTTCATTTCCTCCAGGAATTACCGGTGTTCGATGGAGACCCGGGTGAATGGATAGTTTTCAAAACGGTGTTTGAAGACACAAGAAGCCAATTTTCAGGGGTGCAGAATGTCGCACGCCTTAGGAGGGCATTAAAGGGCACCGCTAAGGAAGCGGTTAAGTCATTGTTGTTTACTTTGTGTGAACCTGAAGAAATAATGAACGCTCTCGAAAGAAGATTCGGTAGGGTTGAGATGCTCATTCTAGCCGAAATCAAGAATGTAAGACGTATGCCAAGATTGGCAGAAGATTGCCGGAATATAGGATCTTTTGCAAATCGCATTACGAACGTGGTTGCCACAATACAAGCATTGAACCAACCACAGTATTTATACTCACCGGAGTTAGTAAGCCGCATAGTAGAGAAACTCGGATCTATGATTAAATTTAAATGGTTTGAATATCGAGCTCAGCATCCTTTGGAGCCAGAGTTACAGAAGATGGCCAAGTTTTTAAATTTATTGAGTGAACAATTTAGAACGTCCTTAAGCAATGAAAATGCGCCTGAAAAACGGAAGCGTCCTGAATTCAGTAAGCAAACTGTACACACCGCAAAGGGGTCTGTACGTAACCGTGTCAAGAGCGAGCGCTATGAGCGCCGAAGTAATACGAGCGAGCGTCTAGAACGCCGAAATAATAAAGGGCACAACCGACAAGTGGTTATGACAACCCAGGACAAGCCTGTAAGTCGGGTAACACATAAGTGTGTTATATGCAACAAGGAGCACTTTATAGTGAGTTGTTACAAGTTTAAGGACATGAATAATCGCGAGAAATGGGACGCGGTTAAAAAAGCGAAAATATGTTTTCAATGTTTGTCACCTAACCATAGGAGGTTAGAGTGCAGAGCGAAAAAATGTGGTGTAGAGGGATGTAGAATGTCACATCATCGGATACTACACCGATACCCCAATGAAAATACCTCGCCGCAAGGGGACGAGGGGGGTAAAGAGGCTCAAATTACAACTGTTAGTACAGTAAATGCACTAGCATGTGCATACTTAAAGATTATACCGGTCGAGTTGTATGGACCTAGAGGAAAGGTCAAGACAACAGCTCTTTTGGATGAAGGATCAACCATGACACTCATAGAGGAGTGGATGGCTCAGAAGTTAGCGCCTCGCGGACGTAAAGAAGAATTACGTATTGAAGCCGTGGGAGGTAGGCGAATTAACGACGACAGTTCGTATCGCTTAAACGTTAAGATAAAAGGCATTTACTCGAACGACTTGGAAGAGATAAGTGTACAAACAATTAAGTCACTTAATCCTTCTCCGCAGTCAGTACCTACCATACTAATTGGCCAGGACAATTGGCATCTCATAGTTACTCGTGAATTAATTTCAGGAGGTAAGAACCTACCTGTAGCATCGCTCACCAAACTTGGATGGGTATTACATGGTCACATATCGGGTGGCATCAAACCAATCAAGATTGTTAACTACATTTCCACGAAGAAGGAGGAGGACATGGATAAGTTGATCAAAGATTATTTTAGTTTGGAATCTCTGGGAGTGTCTGCGAGAAAGCCCGCGAACGACCCAGAAGAACGAGCTTTAAATATTTTGAGCAAAACGGTACGTCGTATACCTAATGATAGGTACGAGACTGCTTTGTTGTGGCGCACAGACAATGGGTGCATGCCGTCGAATAGAGCGCAGGTTGAAAGTCGCCTGTTTAATATCGAAAAGAAGCTCGATAAAATAGCAAGTTGAAAAAGGAATATGAGAAGCAAATTGAAAATCTCATCGTTAACGGTTACGCAGAGAAAGCGAACCACATTTCCATTTCCCCACGCACGTGGTATCTTCCTCACTTCGCAGTGACTCACCCACAAAAAAAGAAAATAAGAATAGTTTTCGACGCCGCCGCTAGGATGGGCGGACGTTGTCTTAATGATGCATTGTTAACCGGACCCGACTTATTGAAGTCGTTATTTGGCGTTCTGCTACGATTCGGAGAAGGAAGCGTGGCAGTGATGGCAGACATTAAAGAAATATTCCTGCAAGTGAAAATCCGGGAAGAAGACAGGGATAGCTTTCGATTCTTATGGCGGCACAAGCGTGACACGCCACCGGAAGAGTATAGAATGACGTCACAAAACGTGGCAGACGACGCCACTAGAAATTTTCCTTCCACCTTCGATGTAAGTCATCGCTGGTTTCAAGGACCTGAATTCCTCAGGAGCAGTCCTGATTTATGGCCCAAACAAGTGGACACCATAAATAGCTTAGAAACAGGTGAAGAAAAATCGCCAAAAGGCGAAAATGCGCTGAGAAAGCAAGAACCGTTAAGTCTACCCGACTACGGACGATTTAGCAGCTTTAAGAAATTCCTTGGGGCAACTACACGCACCTTACAAGCGGTAGAAAAATTCAAGAGTTTAAGAAAGTCGGTTAAAGAACCCGACAACGCAGCCGAAAAGTCGGTTATGTGTTCCAACGAAGTTTTAGCAAAGTCGGTTAAAGGACCCGATAGCGCGTTGGACATAGCGCTCTTGAAAAAAGCTGAATTATTAATTTGGAAGTTCGTTCAAGACGAGTGTTTTCATTCGGAAATAAAATGCTTGAAAGCAGGCAAAAGCGTTGAAAGAAGTTCACGCCTAAGTAAATTATCTATGGAAATAGGAGAAGATAACTTACTCCGTTTAAATGGGCGTTTACCTTTTAAGTCTAATTTGACTGAGGAAAGTAGAAAACCTGTCGTATTAGACGGTAAACACAAAATCGTTAAAATGATCATTAGAGAAGTTTATCATCATTTTGGACATGCCAATCACCAGACGGTGATGAATGAGGTGAACCAAAAATTTTATGTCTTGAACTTGCGTAATGTAGTACGAAATGTGTCACATCATTGTCAGTGGTGCAGAACATACAGGTCAAAACCGCAGAACGTGCCACAAGGAAATCTTCCTCTGGAGAGAATAGCTCATCATGAACCACCTTTTACATGCTCAGCCGTGGATTATTTCGGACCTATGAGTGTGACTATAGGAAGGCGACACGAAAAACGTTGGGGTGTTTTATTCACGTGTCTGACCACCAGAGCAGTACACCTAGAATTAGCAGCCTCATTGACACCAGCGTCAATGATAATGGCATTGAGGCGATTTATCGCCAGAAGAGGAAAACCAGCCGTTATATACAGCGATAACGGGACAAATTTCAAAGCTGCGAATAAAGAATTATTGAAAGCATGCGAGGAATGCTATGAGGGCATGAAAACTGAGTCATTTAAAAAATATATTAAATGGAAATTTATACCTCCGGGAGCACCGCACATGGGTGGCGCTTGGGAGAGGTTAGTAAGATCAATTAAAATTGCGTTGACCGCTACGCTCAAAGAAAGGAGCCCGCGAGAGGAGGTTCTGCATACGTTGCTTTTAGAAGCAGAGCATACTGTAAATTCCAGACCTCTGGTAACATTCAGTATGGATAGTCCTGAAGAGGGTTTGACACCCAATCATTTTCTTCTGGGACGCTCATGTGGTGATCGACCACCTGGAATATTTGTAGAGCAACATCTGACGGGTCAACTCAATTGGAAATCTGCACAGAGGTTAGCCGACCATTTTTGGACAAGATGGCTAAAAGAATACATGTCTACTTTAATACCTCGAACAGGTAATAACGGAAGGTTCATGGAACCTAAAGAAGGTGATATTGTCTTGATAATAGATCATTCGTCGCCACGAAATACGTGGCCCAAAGGCAAGATTAGTAGGACGCTACCGGGACCAGACGGTCACACCAGAGTGGTTGACGTCATTACTAGCACAGGTATCTTGAGGAGACCTACATCCAGAATAATGGTCCTGGTACCCGCGACGCCTCCCAAATGATGGTGCTGGTGCACGGGGGGGGGGGGGAGATTGTTGCCGACGCGCCTATAAGAATATTTCAATTTATTAGTTAACCGATTACGAATAGCTTCTAAAAAGCAAATTATCAAGCAATAATATTCTAATGAGAAAATGCTTAGTTGAATCTTAAAGAAATATCGAATTAATGATATGAAGGTCTTGGGTTCGACTCCCAGGCCGGAATAGTTTATCGTTTTCTTAGTAATATCTTTTAATAAATTCATATAGGGAATTTTTAAGATATAAATTATGTTACCGGATTTGTTCCCCGGTTGAAATCATCTTTCCAATGATGTTAATTTAAAGAAATATTAAAATAAAGTTAGAGACCGGATTTGTTCCCCGGTCGAGATGATCGCTGTGCATAAGTAGAATTAATAGAAATTGATTGCATAAGTATTGTCTTATATGAGTTTGATATGTTTTGTATGAAAACAAATGCCTATTTTCAATGTATTGATTCATGAAATATTTTGTCTATGTTATCTGATAAGAGACATGATAACTGATAAGAATCTGATTAGAAATAGTTTCCTACAGTTTGAGAATTGTGTAGAAGCATTTATTCACCCATTATTGTTGATATTAGACTTTCCATTTTTACTGATAGTCGATAGCCGTGCAAAAGTTAGTTGTTCAAATAGTGTGAGATCATAGACGCACGCTAGCCACGTACTTAGGAGGCCAAATATGTAGAAATTTAGATATTTGCAATTTCAGCAATTTATGTAAAAATGACTTGTGAAACATTTCAGATTAATTGTACGTGTAAAAGAGGTGAATTCTGTGTTATTTTTATGTGAAAATTCCTGTGAATAAGTGAAATAATGATAGTTTTGTATAGGAAATTTAAAAGTGTTTTAATAGTGAAATGAATAGAGAAAATGTAAATTAAACTGTTGTATTAGTTAAGATATGTATAATTTCAAGTGGAAAACATTGTTTTAACTTTCTATGTTAAATATTTAAGAAATTTCAACTTTGAACATGTGAGGCATATTTTGTTAAATAAATAAAAGGTTTTTTGTGACATGAAAATGTAATGTATATCGTAGTATAGATATTTTTTGTGCTATCTTTATAAGTAAATTGTAAAAATGTATGTCTTATAACAAATAAAATTATTGAGAAAACCGTGAGAGAGTGATAGTACAAATTGATGTAATTGAGTTGCGCAAGCGCACAAATGGCGCGGCTCACTTTCGCGTATAGCTCAGGGGTAGCTCAGTAAACGAGTTTTCTTGCAATTCGTTCGGGAATCAGACCAGCAGTCAATAATAAGAAGAAAGAAAAAGTGTAGGGAAGTGATAGGGAAAAGTAATTACTCTCTCACGGAACGGTTTGAAGATAATTGCTGTTTTATTCCCAAGGAATTCGTCCCTCGAAATAATACAGTCCACATCAAAGAATTAAGGCGTTGGGACCGGGACGACTTCGGAAGACCCGTAATCCCCGCCTGAACCTATTTTCTGAAAAGGAAGAGGTTATCGCCCTTGTGTGTTACTCCGTTGCGGAGATCACATACGTTGTTCCCGAACCCAACGTAGGCGTTATAGGAGGCCGGATCGAGAGAAGCCTCGATTCCTCCCTTCTGTTTCTTAGTTGAACGTTTACGGCAACCTGGTTCCTTTTCAATGAACATACATATTTTTTTACTTTTAACACAAAATTCTAAAATTTTTATTAAAATATTTCACAAAATAACACAAAACCTGTAATTCCCCTGGTGTTGCAGTGTTCATGGGCGGCGGTAATCACTTACCATCAGGTGAGCCGCATGCTAGTTTGCCCTCTCTCCTATAAAAAAATGGGTCTACCCAACCCTTTGTGAGTAGTGAGGGGTGAGGTGAACACATAGTATATAGTTATTAAGATGATCGAATCTAAATTATGTATAATATATATTATTACAAATTTTTAATGTTATCCTATAGGGGGAATAAATTTACAATTTAATAAAAAATGTTAAAATTGAGTTTATTCATAAATATAAATTAAATTAATATTTTCATCGTATTTTATCGTCTCTATTTAGCTTTTCATTAAGCCAAGTACAAATTTAAAAGCAACAATATTTGTCGGCTTATCGGTATCGGAAAAATTTTGTTACATCTCTAGTGCTTCCAATATCTGTTATTTTTGGCACATCACTATTTCTTTATTGGTAACGTCAAAAGAGATGTGTTGACATTTATAAGTGTGAATTGATATGTTAGTGACATATTAGTGGCTACACGGGCTCCGCCCATTCCGCCGTTCTATTGTAACGGGTGAGGCAACACTATCACCCTATTGGAAGACGCTATAATTTTTGCTAATGGCGTCAAATTTCAAATCGGTTTTGACATATTTGAAGTAAACAGATGTAAAAAACATCTCGACAATCCATAGATCGCTATACTAGACTCGTCGCAGCTTTCCCACCATCCGACACCAGCTGTACAAACACTGCTGCGTTTGGTCGCCCACCTTGAAGAGACTGGGAAAAACAAGATTTTCCTCGGCGTAGCCAGCCTCGGACTAGTCGTTCTGCTGAGAATAAGCCGCGGTAGCCATAGATGTCGAAATGAAACCCCGGAACATCGACCAGACGACGTGTCACGCAATTGGGCACTAGCACGCGGTCCGTACGACGAATTTTGAAGAAAGGCCTGAAGATGTTCCCTTACAAAGTTCAGACAGGCCATAAACTGTTCAATGTTTACCGCCAAACGCGCGTAACCCACGCTCAAGCCCTCCTGAATCTCAACCAAGAAAATGACCATTTTTCATTGAAATTCATCAGGAGCAATAAAGCTCATTTCCACCTCAACGGCTGCACGAATGGTCAACATCATCGCTTCTGAAGCACCGAACATCTACGTGCGATCCACGAACAGCCATTACAACAATTCTAGGTTACGGCATGATGCGCTGTTTACGTTGGGGGAATCATCGCGCCATTTTTTTTCGAGGACGCCGCGGGCCGCACGGTTAATCTGGACGGCGACCGCTACATAGCCATGATTAGTGTTGCCAGGTCTAGCAAGTAAAATTTCGGGATGGAAGGCAAAAATAATCGGGAATTTGGTTTTCACATCGGGACAGCTACAATGGCTACAAAATACAGGTTTTTTGTAGCCTTTTTATGCTTTATAATCATTATTCGAGTAAAATCTCATGAACGAATAACTTTTCATCCAAACATAGTAAAAACTGCGTTTTCTTCGCTTATGTTTTTTCGTTTTAGGCAAATCAAAACATTTTTGAACTATTTGTTTTTTTTTTGCAGTTTCAGTCTCTTATAGTTTTTTGTCGACTGGTGAGAAAAAATATTTCATTGTAAAAATATTTTAATGTAGACTAAGAAGATTAGTGAAAATCGGGACACCAGACCCTTGAAAATCGGGACGTCCCGCGCAAATCGGGACACCTGGCAACACTAGCCATGATCAACCAGTTTTTTCTTTCTCAATTGGATGAACTAGGACTGAAGGACGTGTGATTCTAACAGGACGATGCAATGGCGCACACTACCCAAGCCACGACCAACATTTTGAAGCAGGCATTTCCGGGTCGCTTAACCTCTCGTTTGACGATTTGCACTGGCCGCCAAGATCGCTCGATTTGATCGTACCAGACTTCTTTTTGTGGAAGTTTTTGTAGTTTCGTATTTACTTGAACAAGCCTCAGAGTCTGGAAGTCCTCAAGGACAACATACAACACGAATGCGCGAACCTATCGCCTGAAATTCTGGCAAAAGTGATGTAAAATGCCATAAAAAGGGCCCTATGTTCATCAATGCTGGCGGCGGCCACTTGTATGATATCATCTTCTCAACTTGATAGAAAAATTCTAATGAATTAAACATAAATTATCCACAAATCCACAGTTTTTATTTGTAAAATTACAGCCAAAGAACATCGGATGATTACTTTTACTTCACTCTGTATATGTTTTCTAGTATTCTATGAAGTTTACCTAAATGACAAAAATAAACTTAATAAATGTAATTTTTTTGTTTATGTACTGCTTAATACGAGTATATTATAATTTATAATCTTTTAAGACATGAAAAACATTTAATTGAAAATGAGAAAGTGAAATGTTTTAAATGTAGAATAATTGTCAAATGATATTTAATTTTTTATGGATTTTAGTTTTATTTAAGTTAATTGCATGTAAACGTAATTCTTTATTTTGTGTTATTAATTTTCCAATACAATGTAATATTGTTCTATGGAAAAAAAAGGATCTCCAGTTCTATACGCTCACCATACGAAACACCGATGCAATCGTGCTACAGCCGTATATAGCTGCAGCATGGCTCTACCACGTAATCATTGGTTAATCTGTTACAAGGCAAGGAAAACGTAAATGTCAAATGCGTCACCGACAAGAAATTGGTCCTGCTTCGTGAGCACCCACGGCAAGACGCAGGTGACGTAGCTGACGTAAGCGTCTGTGACAAGCATCGCGTCATTAAGTACGACAATAAAATCATAATTTTTTTTAATAATAAATCTAAATTTAATTATTTCTTAAATTTAAGTTTACAAGTACAGATACTCTATATTATGTGTATATATGTAACAAGAATAGAATCGTTAAGCATGTATAAAGTAACTGAAGTATTATCTTGAAGCTAATGTTTTCAATATACTAGACTTGATATTGATGCACTATATTGCAACAGTTATTTATTGTATTACTGACATTCTTGATGAAATAGGTATATCATATAATTAGTTCATACTTAAAAAATCGATCGATAAAAAACTAGTTGTTGTTATGAGTTTCTCTAATCGTTTCACCATTTGTACATCACCGTTGCCTTGAAAAGCGCAGCTTTTCTTCGTTATTGGTCACCGAGAATCTTGATGACACGACTGACCCGGCCGTTATTTTGGAATACGTCTCAAAGCCTTTCATGACATCGAGGACTTACTACTATCATGTTAATACTTGGATTCAAAAATGTATGGAAACGTCTCCTAGTAAAACGATAGAAAGGAGATTCTATCGTTTTGAACAAGAAAGGCCAGATCTCAAGTTGACGTCCATCTATCCGTCAATTTTTTCAATTGCATTTCTTACGATTTTATTAGGTAGTTTGAATCAACAAAAGACTCGGAACAGTAAGCTAAGATCGTATGGTGAATGACGAGAACTAGCAAGGAGCATTTCATTTTAGTCTTCAGGCGAACTTGATCGAGAATAGATGGTATGTTACTTAATAGAATCAGGCGTTACTTTGCGGAAATCCTTCACATTAAAATTGTTAACAATTAATTAGCTAAGATCTGCTAAGACTTAGCGGTTAGCCGTCGCGGAGTCTACTTCACCTGAAGTTGCCTCGTGTAGAGGCGCAACACGTGTCGTATTGTCGACGTCTGTCCTATGTAGAGGTGTGTATGTGTAGGAGGAGTGGTGGTGCTGGGGATAATGCACGCAATTGAGACAGGGCAGCAGGTGCTCTTCGAATTAAGTAACACACATCATTTCATTTTATCACGCCCATCTTAATCAATTAATTTTTAACATATTTAATACATGGTATGTGTTTTTGAGCTACATGATCCACTTTCTATCAGGTGCTCTTTTGGCACTCAAACTATTTAAAAAGTAAATCATACCGATATGTTAGTGAATTCAGGAATGTATGAGGCGCAACAACCTCAGAGGGATGGAAACAACCAACAACAGCTACGAACCACCCGTTGTAACAGATGTTTGACAAAATCGGTGTTCCTACTTAGTGGCAAGGGGCATTTTATCTAAGTCCTAGGGACTTAAACTGGGGGATGAAAATGCATCTGCATTTTGATCCTCAATGAAGGATAGAAGTACCTACCTATGTGTACTGAGGACCACATTATCCACTTACTATCGGGTGGATTATAATATGTCCTTTCGCCGCCCAACTTACATAAAAAAGTAAATCATACTGATAGGTTAATGAAATAATAAGGTTAATGTACAAGGCAACAACAAAACAACGTAAAAGCCAATCGGCCGTTACAACAGATGATTGACGAAAAAATCCAATCGAAACATGATTGGAACCACACCGAAACGTGACAGCACAAAGCACGTACCCTGCAACGCGCGGGCCGACAGCTCTCAGCTTTCGAGTGCGATGTCACACACGCGTCACTCCAGTAGTGTGCCGATGCAATCAACGCACGAAGCAAACTGTTGAACGCTCGAGAATAGGTTGACCAGACTTTATAACGTTTCATACACTACATCATGTACATGAAACTCTTTAGAGCAGTGATTCCCAACCAGTCGTCCGCGAGAGCTTAAATATGATTCGCGAAGTGATTTCAACATTTTGCCCACCCTAATCGTTTTAAAAACACATTTGCTATTTTTAAGTACCTAGTGGCTTTTGTGATTTTTAATTTATTACATAATAATGTTAACAGTTGTAATTATAGTTTATTGTTAGATTAACATAGTTTTTTCTTTCATCTTGTGGTCCTTTCTAACACAAAAAAATTTAAGTTGTCCCTGGTCAAAACAATAAAACCGGCCAAGAGCGTGTAGGGCCACGCTCAGTGTAGGGTTCGGTAGTTTCCCGTCCGTCACAATAATTGTTCCCACTTGAGTTTAAAGGTGGGTATCCATTATGTTCGCGCTCTAGCAGCGCTCCGCGCTCCTGCAACTGCTCCCGGTAGTGGGTACTGTTGTTTCCATCCAAGTTCAAAATGATTTTCCTAGAAAGTCCTTATAAAGTTCTACTTAACAAAAATTTTTTCTTATTTTCTAAACTTATGGTGCAAAAGTTAGAGGGGGGGGGGGGCACATTGTTTTTTACTTTTGGAGCGATTATTTCCGAAATTATTGACATTATCAAAAAATGATTTTAGTAAACCCCTATTCATTTTTAAATACCTTTCCAACAATATATCACACGTAAGGGTTGAAATTAAAAAAAATCACTTCCCACTTTACATATACGGGGGCTACTCTAATAAAACATTTTTTTCCAATTTTTATTTTACCACTTTGTCGGCGTGATTGATACACATATTGGTACCAAATTTCAGCTTTCTAGTGCTAACGGTCACAGAGATTAAGCGAGGACGGACAGACGGACAGACAGAAATGGCGAAACTATAAGGGTTCCTAGTTGACTACGGAACCCTAAAAAGGTCGGGAAACCCTTCTTTAGATATACCTATGCTAATTAAATAACTTGTAAACATTGAAGTATATAATAATAATATATACTACGTACTTAGAAGTGACGTCGAGACTTGGTTGTTTATAACACGCGTTAGAGCCGACGGGTTAAACTTACTCCATGCCTCCGACCACGATCCTCGCAATGTCGCACAGATTATGTTCGCGGTACGAGTATTCTGGTATGTAGTACAGTACGGGTAATTCTAAATACCCGAAGCTTCGAGAATTTGAATAAGTTAAATGAAACGTAATAAAATCCATTAGTTTTATTCAATGTGTAGAATTCCTGAACTATAAGAAATAATTATATCAAATCTGCTTGCACCAATCCGCTTCTAGCCAGTGTTACGAGGAACATTTTCCGCATTTTCAGTTATTGTTTAAGGAATCAGTCCAATTATTCTTACTAGTATAAGTAATCCCAGGCATCACAGTATAAAATTGCAGTAAAATTAGTATCCCTTACGGAGATACAGTGAAGAACTTGGGGATTCACACAGATAAAAATCTGTAATGGGACCATCAAATCAAAGAGATTCACCGTAACGTTTATGCCTCTGCAGCCTCCTTGCGTAGATTACGTAACTTCTTCCAATATACACCAAAACTGCGCTTGCAAAGTCCCTTCTCTTCCCTATTTTCGACTGTACGGACGTCAGCTATCTAGATCTCACCGAAGCTCAGCTTGATAAACTTGAGCGAATTCAGAATTTCTGTATTAGGTTTATATTTGGATTACGCAAATATGACCATGTCTCTCTTTTTCGTACTAAGCTCAGGTGGTTGTCGATACGACTTCATCGGAATGCTCACATACTTCATCTTCTCTATAGTATTCTCTTTAATCCTTCTTACCTCAAGAATCGTTTTGTGTTTCATCGTGATTCCCATGCGCGTAACTTGAGATCAGCAGAGAGTTTGAAATTGAATGTGCCACTAGCCACTACACAGTAGTAAATTTATGAACAAGTCTTTTACTGTACAGGCCGTTCGTTTATGGAATGAACTCCTACCGGTTTTTAAAAAACTAGTAAAGAACCATTACCTTGCACTTCGCTCCCACACTAGCCATTTAATATAATATAATACAATATAATATAATATATATGTAGTATATTGATTGCATTTAGTTAAATGATTAAATATATATTTTATATATGTTTGTAGTCT
Source organism: Parnassius smintheus behrii (assembly GCA_036936625.1). Classification (NCBI taxonomy): domain Eukaryota; kingdom Metazoa; phylum Arthropoda; class Insecta; order Lepidoptera; family Papilionidae; genus Parnassius; species Parnassius smintheus. The sequence continues at coordinate 1,255,412 of JAUPFT010000004.1, read as the reverse complement.
ATCTATGTTTTGTTATATATGTATATGAATGTATGTGTATGTATATATATATATATATATATATATATATATATATGTATATATATATATATATATATATATATAATATGTATTCTTTTTTTATCACACCAAACAGAAATGACAAGGGTAGGGCCTTGTCATTTCTGTGTAATCCTGTCCATTCACTGGTTGGCTGGAAGAAATTGCTATCAGCAATAAGACCGCCCATTGCATACTTCTTTGTATATATTATTAGTAATTTTTTATATGGTGTGCAATAAATAATATTAAATAAAATAAATAAAATTGTACATTGGCAGAAATATAATTAAAAATAAACTCGTCCTGTATTGTTACAAAATGTTTTAAATGTTATTAAAATTAAAAACATTAGCGTAAGGTAATCACACGTATCACATATTATTGAAAATACCTAGAAAACTCTGTTTAAAATAGCTCGTGAATTAGTTATTATACAACAAAATTTCATATGAACCTAGTATTAAAAATTACATAATTAATGAGAAAGCAAAATGTAAACTCATTTCTTTTATAACCTACTCGCAAGTTGATTAAGGAACTACGAGGCCAAGCAAATAGGTCAGGAACATTCCATCCAATAATGTAAATAAACTCATTTAACCCTGATTCTTTCTCCTTGGTTCTGTATAAAAAAATTATCTATTGATTTTTTTATACAGTATCTTTTGCTCATTGCTCTTTTTAAGGCTTCTCATAAGATATTGAATATTAATCTTCAAAATGGAGGCGGGTTTAAACTAGTCGGTAAAATTTTTAAAAGATAAATTCCGTGTGCCGCAGAGTTAATATGCATGTAAACATTTTCTATTCACAAATGTAGAATTGGGTATGAAGAAAAGTAAATTTCTTCCAAAAAAAAAACTTATATTTTCCCTAAAATTCAAGGTACAAGTTAAATCTTCCAACTTCTTACAAACAATTTTTATTAGTATAATAAAATCAAACCCTCTCACTCGCCCCATCCCACCCCCGTTGCTCATTTTTATATCTCATGCCATGGACAATAATACACTCAGTCTATTCCTATCCTGCCTTTTGTGATGTCTTGATTACGCCAGTGTTACCTCTGCACTCCATGGCCAGTATGTTCTAAGTCTGTGTTTCTGATTTATAAAAATGATCACAGATTATCTTTGCTATCCATTACATAATTTTTGAACATAACAGAAAACAAAACTATACTTTAAAAATTAAATTCCTTCCTAAATAACAAAAATATTAAGACACGGATGCGATGACAAGACGCGACTGCTGTCCAAGTCTAAAACTCACCAGGCTACTATTTCCTATTAATTCTCTGAGGCGAATCTCATTAAAATATCTATTCAAGTTTCAATAACACGGCTATATACGTTTAAAAGTTTTTACAAACGCATTCTCAAAGAATTGTTTTTACATGAGTCATATAAATGGAAGGCGTAAGTTCGTCATAAAAACTAAGGTCTCATATAAAACTGTTATGGAAACAAGTCTGAGAAGGAGTTTCACGAGAGAAAAGATAATACAATTGTTTCCCATAACAGCAATCGGTGGATTATGTCTTTACTTCCGTAATTGTGAACAAAGAAAAATGATTAAGGGAACTCTGTCTCAATGTAAGCTTATTTAAATCCACAGTTTTTAATCCAAATTAAGTAACAGTATCGTTTTCCAGTAGATAAGTTATAGAATGCTATGAATAACAGTATGATATTTTTAAATAAAATTAATAAAATTCTTTATCTACTTACACGGTAAAAAAGAAAGGTTTTTTTAAAAGAAAATAACATTTACTAAAAATGACGGAATATCCAATTTCCCATGTTTCCCGTATCGCTACAGGCGACATAAGGAAACTGATACAGGAGACGAGCAGCAGCATTTTTCTGATTAACTCAAACTAATAAAAAACTGAGGTTGCCAAACCGTCTGCCAAACCTGGCATGCCATATTAGCACTGGATTTTTGAAGCCTATACTGAAAGAATAAATATTTCATACCGTTTGTCAACTGCAAATAACGCCCACGTCCGTAGTTTGTTTAGCAGAGATGAATTATTTGGGGACTTTTAAAAGGAATCGGTTAAACGTGACGTCAAATGTTATAATGATAAAATTGTGATGTAATGATTTCTTAACTTGAACGTCAAACATCTCAGTCCCCCCCCCCCCCCCCCCGTGACCATGGTTGATGTAAAGCACATGAAACGTCGGGAATTGAAAATAAGTAAAATCAGTTAAATAAACGCGATAGAATCCGTAAATTTTGTTTTATTCAAAATTGTGATGATTAATATTCTGCTTTGGTCAAAAAATATTAAACATTTATTGCTTGACACTTAAGAAAACACGAAGAAAAATATAAAGGTTTCTTGAATAACAGAGAGCCCTTGAATTTTTCAAAAATGCATTTAAGAAAAAAGTAATAAATAACATTCTGATCGTCGTTAGTCCAAAACTGTACCAAAAATAAAACCTTAAGAACGTTATTGATTTAAGAAACAAAATTAAAAAATACCCCATACTACTAGACAACTACATGTTTATTGTTTTCCTGTAGGGATCTACAGGAAAACAATAAACATGTAGTTCTACAATCTTCAATATTATTTGTCCAAGTCTGATATATTGAATTCGTTGCAAAGCACATAAAGTTTTTTTCTAGTGCTTTCCTAAATGTTACCGGTTTCACTTGCGGCGAGCAAAATATCAGTTCACAGACAAGTTACCTAGTACCTGCCTAGTGCCTACGCACGGATATAACTGCGATAATAATATCTACAAGTTGTGTAGTTTGTTTCAGTTTTATTTGTATAGTTTAAGGGTGACAAAAGAACGCAGAACACCTGATGGTAAGTGGATGCTGTGACCCATAGCAATCTACATTTTAATGCGTTGCCACTCTTGAGAATTAAGAAAGGTTTCTGGTGGCCTACGCTTACCACCGGCGTTTGCCGGCGCGAATATAGGTTAATCCCAGAACCACCACAGCTTGACGTTATTATAAATTACAATGGTGTTGACGTACAGCTTGTTCTCTGCGTTTTGATAAGCACTTAAGGAAAACAACAGTGAAATAGAAAATAAACCAAACAAGTAACGCAGAAAGTCATTACTTGTTTGTTTATTTTAAATTTATATAATGAGTAAATGGTAATTCAATGGTCGGCTTTAGTTATTTGTCGTATTTCCTGAGTGGTCGTGTTGAGGCGGGCCTTCCCACCATGGCAATGTCAGTGTGCTAAAATTATAATAATGGAACATGATAGCGATGTCTGCCGAATGGAATAATGTAAAAAGTTCAAAGGAATTAACGATGTTTTTGTAATGTCAGACTTCAAATATCAAAAGAAAGCAATGTTCAAAGTGCAGGGAAATAAAATTAGATCCTATGTGTGTATATTTTCCTAATTTCCATATTACATATTAAAAAAAGCCGTGTAGTGGCGGTTAAGAATATCCACTACCCCATATCTTCCCGTGTGTGTCGTAAAAGGCGACAGAGGGAGACAGGCAGGAGATGGGCAGCAGCATCTTCCTGATGACAGCAACTGTACGACAAAAAAAAACTGCGGTTGCCAACCCGCTCGCCAAGCGTGGCGACTATGGCAATATACCCCCCATGAACAATAACACAAATAGACGACCCCCAGTCCCCGGCGGCCCCGCTATTCCTGGCTACGGTGGCGACCATGGTAACGGCGGGGCAGGGGGTGCTAAGAATCTCCGGTGGAGGTTCGGTTGCCACCTACGACGACTCGACCTGGCAACATTTAACGCACGCACACTGAGAACTGACGAGAAGATCCTGGAGCTGGAAGAAGAGATAGACAAGTTGCACTGGAGTATTATAGGATTATCCGAGGTCCGAAGAGAGGGGGAGGACACGGTGATTCTCGAATCCGGCAACTTGTTCTATCACCGGGAGGGCGACCATCTGTCCCAAGGAGGTGTCGGATTTATTGTCCACAAGTCTCTCGTCAACAACGTTGTAAAGATTGGGAGTGTGTCGACGAGGGTCGCGTACCTGATACTCAGAATCACCAAACGGTATTCGCTGAAGGTCATACAGGTTTACGCACCAACCTCGGCACATCCCGATAAGGAGGTGGAGGAAATGTATGAGGATATTTCCAAAGCCATGCATTCCTCCAAAACCCACTACACGGTGTTGATGGGAGACTTCAACGCAAAACTAGGCACAAGAGAAAGCGGTGAGCTGAAGTTAGGGAAATTTGGAGTAGGGCAACGGAACCGAAGGGGCCAGCAGCTGGCCGACTTTATGGAGAAAGAGGGACTCTTTATGATGAACTCTTTCTTCCAGAAGCGGCCCCACAGGAAGTGGACCTGGTCGAGCCCCGACGGTTCGACAAAAAATGAGATTGACTTCATTATGACGACCAGACGCCAACTGTTCAGTGATGTCTCAGTGATCGCAAGGGTGAAAACTGGCAGCGATCACCGAATGGTTAGAGGCACACTGAACCTAAACGTTAAGTTGGAGAGGTCTCGTCTAATGAAGTCAACGCTCCGTCCCCCTCGTCTCTAATCCAGAATCCCGAAAACTTTCACCTCGAGTTACACAACCGCTTTCAGTGCCTACAAGATTGCAATGCTGTGGACGATATGAATGACAAGCTCGTGGAAACTGTCCATGCGGTCGGAGCTAAGTTCTGCAAGACCCGCCGCAGAAGAACACAAAAACTCTCCGATCACACTCTTAATCTCATGGCTGTTAGACGGGAGATGAGGCTGCAATCGTCAACAGACTTGACAGCATACAGGCAACTGAACAGACAGATCTCCAAATGCATGCGGCGAGACTTACGCAACTTTAATACTGCTCGTATTAAAGAAGCGATCGAGCGGAACCAGGGCTCCAAAGTCTTTGCCAGAGATCTGTCTGCCCGTAAGAGCCAACTGTCAAAGCTGAAGACTGAGTGTGGTAGCATCGTTTCCGGGACACCTGAGATTTTGAGTGAGATTGAGAGGTTCTATGGGCAGCTATACACATCATCGTTGGAGCCACACGTAAGTGTGAGTAACGATCCAAGAGCAAGTCTTATCCGACACTATTCCGATGATATCCCGGACGTCAGTCTAAGCGAGATTAGAATGGCTCTCCAGCACCTTAAAAACGGCAGGGCCCCAGGCGAGGATGGAATTACAGCGGAGCTTCTGAAAGCGGGTGGAACACCGGTACTTGAAGTCCTTCAGAGGCTCTTCAATTCCGTCCTCCATGGTGGCACTACTCCAGAGGCGTGGAGCAGAAGTGCGGTGGTCTTGTTCTTTAAGAAAGGCGACACCGCTCTCTTGAAGAACTACAGACCGATTTCCCTTCTGAGCCGCGTCTACGTGCTGTTTTCGAGAGTCATTACGAATCGTCTCGCACGCAGACTCGACGACTTCCAGCCTCCCGAACAAGCCGGTTTCCGAAAAGGCTTCAGTACCATAGACCACATACATACCCTGCGGCAGATTGTACAGAAGACTGAAGAGTACAATTTGCCACTTTGCCTGGCGTATGTGGACTATGAAAAAGCCTTTGATTCCGTCGAAATTTGGGCGGTGCTGCAGTCCCTTCAGCGGTGCCAAGTTGACTGTCGGTATATCGAAGTGCTGAAGTGTTTGTACAGTGGGGCTACGATGGCTATCCGAGTACAGAACCAGAGCTCGAAACCTATCCAACTGCAGAGAGGTGTAAGACAGGGTGACGTTATATCCCCGAAACTCTTCACCGCTGCTTTGGAAGACGTTTTCAAGCTACTGGACTGGAAAGGATACGGTATTAACATCAATGGCGAGTACATCACTCACCTTCGATTTGCCGACGATATAGTCCTTATGGCAGAATCGCTGGAGGACTTAAGCACTATGCTCAATGACCTCAATAGTGCCTCCCAACGGATAGGTCTTAAGATGAACATGGACAAAACAAAGATCATGTTTAATGTCCATGTCACACCTATGCCGGTAGTTGTTGGGAGCACTATGCTCGAAGTTGTTGACGAGTACGTTTACCTGGGACAAATAGTCCGACTAGGTAAGTCCAACTTCGACCGAGAGGTCAATCGACGGATTCAACTCGGCTGGGCAGCGTTCGGGAAATTACGACATATCTTCTCGTCAGGTATACCTCAATCTCTAAAAACTAGATTGTACAACCAGTGCGTGTTGCCAGTGATGACTTACGGATCTGAGACGTGGTCCTTCACTGCTGGCCGTATGAGGACGCTCAAGGTCGCTCAGCGAGCTATGGAGAGGGCTATGCTCGGAGTTTCTCTGCGTGATAGACTCAGAAATGAGGATATCCGCAGTAAAACCAGAGTGACCGACATAGCCCAACGGATTTGTAAGCTGAAGTGGCAATGGGCCGGCCATATAGCTCTAAGAACCGATAACCGATGGGGAAGAAAGGTTCTCGAGTGGCAGCCTCGTACCGGTAGGCGTAGTGTAGGGCGACCCCCCACTAGATGGAGTGACGACCTGGTAAGATATGCAGGAAGTCGATGGATGCAGGTGGCTCAGGACCGTGCTTTGTGGCATTACTTGGGGGAGGCCTATGTTCAGCAGTGGACTTGTGAAGGGCTGTAATGATGATGATGATGATGATGATATTAAAAAACTAAAGTTAAGAATTACTTTGTAAAAATGTATATATTTTAAGACCACAGAATATAAATTATTTTAAAACTTTTGAAAAGCATTTTTACAAGTAGCATCGAATGGTCAATACTTTTAGACGATAGTTGTTACTCGCTTGATAAACAAGTTTCAAATTAAAACTGTGGTTCGTCTTTATTTCAGTTTCAGACACGAAAATTATTCAATTTATTTTACGTGATTAGTATGAAAAAATAGTAGATTAATAACGAATTAGTAATTTAAAGGTTCACACATCAATACACAAACACATGCAAAGAGCCGCAGCATTCACATACCATAAAGTGAACTGTGCGCTCGTTTGTCACTGTTTTCTATAAAAAAAAATCAAATTGTTAACTGCAATGTTAGGTGCTGGTTTACCACGTGCTCAGCGGTGAAGGAAAACATTGTGAGGAAACCTGCACGTGACGCATTGTGGCGGCGCGTTGAACACTTCCTTGCTTTAAAACGTTCTTAGTAATGAGAATAAGCCTGCACCCGGGAGTCGGACGCACATTATAGGCTGTGACTCCATTACCCTTAACTTTTATACACAGATACACGTACGTGAATACAAATTTGAAGCCTTATATGTAATGCATATAAAGAACAAAATGATGCATCTGGATTTTTTTAAGGGAGGAAAATAAAGATATCAATTCCGACAATTTCATATCGGATGTGAAACGATAAGAGGCAAACACGCGACACCACTACACATGACAGCGGTCGCACATGCGGTAGTGTTTATAATTATATATAACTGATTCTCCGAGTTTGTGTAACTTTCGCCGATAAATAATATTATGGAAAACCAACATAATACAAAAAAACCTACTAAGATAAAAATGTAGTCATGAACTGTAACAGAATAGATTGCTTCATAGTGGTAATATTTCTCATACTACGAGTAGCCTCGCATGTCACGAGGCTTGGCAGCCGCAGTTTTTTGTAGTTTTATTAAAATGTTGAATTATTATCAGGAAGATTACGTCGCCCATGTTCAGTTTCATCTGCCTGTGTCACCACTTACGTCACATGACTTGGGGCAGTCGATTTTGTTATATTGCCACTGCCCAAGAAAAATTATTTATTATTATTAAAACTATTATTCTTTATTCTTATGTATTGCAGCAGAATACAATCGAAGCTCTGGCAAAAATTTATTCCTCAGACGGCCAAGGTTACACTAGTCAACTCTCTGTTGCATCCTATTTTTGATTATGCCGATATCCGGATATAACTGAGGAGCTGCTTAGCAAACTCTACCGTCTGCTCAATCTGTGCACACGCTATATTTTTGGCCTGCGCAAGTTTGAACATATATATCAAAATTCCGCTCAAGACTTAAGTGGTTCGACATCCGTTTTCGCTGGAACACACACCTTCCAACCACTTTGTATGGTATTCTACACAATCCTTGTTCCCCAATTTATCTAAAAGAGCGTTTTTCATATTTAAGCTTATCCCGTTCGATGACCAACAAAACTCTAACTATCCCGATGCATAAATCTGCATACTACTCGGATTCCTTCACGGTATCATCAAATACACTTTGGAATAACCTTCCACGAGATTTAAAGCTAAGCTTGAGGCATATTATTTAAAATTACTTGATTAATTTTATTGATTATGTTTATTATAATTTCGTATTCTATATTGTATGCTTTATTGGTTTAGTATATATTTTATTTAATTATATATGTATGTATGTACTTATGTGTATAAGTGTATATATGTATAAACTAACATATACATAATATAACATAAACACTCACGCCTGTCACCCAGAGGGGTAGGCAGAGACTACGGACTTCCATTTGGCACGATCCTGACATACCTCTTTCGCCTCCTTTACATCCATATATCTACGCATACATGCTCGTCGGTTAAGGGTACTTCTAACGTGGCCCATTTTCAAAATATCGCCAATTTGGTCGATAAACTTTTTTCTAGGGCGTCCCTTTCCGACTCGGCCATTCACATCTGCCATATAAATTTGCTTTGTCACTCTTTCCTCATTCATTCTTTCTACGTGACCAAACCACCGAAGCATTCCTTTCTTAATCCTGGTCACAACATCATCTTGCATACCACATTTATCTCTTATCACGCAATTTCTCACCCTGTCATTCAGATTAAACCCTAGCATATTCCTTAAAGACCGCATTTCTACAGCATTTATTCTACTTTCGTGCTTCTTCTGCCACACCCAGCTTTCACTACCATACATTAAAGTAGGGACTAACACAGCATTATGAATTACCATACGTGCCTGTTTTGACACATTCTGGTTCTTCATAATAGAGTGTAGTGCCCCATTCACTCTATTCCCTGCATTTACTCGTCGTTCTATTTCCCTATCATATCTACCATCCCTGCTAAATACACATCCCAAATACACAAACTCATCCACTTGCTCAATTAACTCTCCTTCTATTCTTATTTCACATACCGTTTTGCTTTCTTCTCTTTCAAAAACCATCACTTTCGTCTTACTTGCGTTCACTTTCATTCCCCTTTCTTTCAATTCCCAGTTCATTAATGTAACCATCATTTGCAACTCTGCCGCCGATGACGCAAGTATGACTTGATCATCGGCATACAAAAGGCATTTGACGGTTAACTCGCCCATTCTTAACCCACATTCTTCATCTTTCAAAGTTTGCAAACACCGGTCCATAAATAGGTTGAACAGCCAAGGGGAAGCTACACAGCCCTGTCTGACACCTTTTTGGATGCCAAACCAGTCCGAGTAGACTCCATTGATCCTGACACAAGCACTAGAGTCCCTATAAAGAGACCCTAATGCCTGTATCAAACCAGCGCTCAACCCATATGAGTTCAGTGTTTGCCATAACACATTCCTGTCCACTCTGTCATAAGCCTTTTCCAAGTCCATGAACACACAAAAAACTTTCTGGTTTTTGGCCAAAAACTTCTCCGCAATCATGCGCATGGAAAAGACTTGATCTGTACACCCCATTCCCTTTCTAAAACCCGCTTGCACATCCCAAATTTTTCCATCAGTTTCTTTCATAACTCTTTCAATTAACACCTTAGCATACAGTTTACCCACAATACTAAGCAAGCTGATACCGCGGTAGTTTTTGCAGTCCTGCTGTGACCATTTTCCTTTATATATTGGTACTATAACTGCTTTACACCAGTCATCCGGTACCCGTTTTAATTCCCAACATAAATTAAACAAGGTGTACAGCAGGCCTGCCACCACTCCCTCTCCAGCCCTTAGCATCTCGAGTGATACTCTATCATATCCAGCTGCCTTACCTGCTTTCATGCTTTTCATTGCTTTCATTATTTCATCTACACTTATCTCCATACCCCTTTCCACTTCTTTCGGAATTTCTAGTTCATTTAATTCATACGACTCTTCACTCATAAACACGCTTTCAAAGTATTCCTTCCATCTGTTTAAATTCGAAACTTCATCATTCAGAATACATCCATTCTCGTCTCTTATAGCATTTATTATAGGCTGTTTTGTATTTCCCCTGGCAGTTCTTACGAGTTTCCAGAACATTTTTATGTTAGCCTGGAAATTATCAGATATCCTTCTATCATTCTTATCCGTTCTTTCTTTCTTTTTCCTTTCAACAACTTCTTTTACTCTCTTATTTAGACGTCTAAATTCTGCCTTTTTTCTTTCAATCTCATCATTCATACCAGAAGAATTACCAGCTTTGGTTGCTAGTAAATCTAACCATGCTTTCTTCTTTGATTCAACTTCCACCCGTACCTCATCATCCCACCATAACGTATTACTTTTCCTTTCATTTGTTCTCTTACTTACACCACATACTTCGGTGGCGGTATCCACCAAACCTTTCTTAATATTATCCCACACAGTATTCAAGTCTAAATCATTCATACACAACTCATTCAAACATCTAATATTTTCTCTCAGTCTACATTTATACTTCTCTATCACATCTTCATCTTGTAACTTCTCTATTCTTATAGTAACGCAGTGGTAGATACAGATGTCCGATGCCGCCAACGCTTGAAAAGACCATTAATTCGACATAAGACCAAGTAATGATCCGTCCCTACGTTGGACCCCCGGTAAACCCTTGTATCTACGACTGCGCTCCTCATTCTTTCATCCACAATTACGAAATCTATCATGCTTCTATCATCACTAATATATGTATAAACTAACATATACATAATATTATATAATGCGTTTTGAATAGTATGAATAAATAAGTTAGTTTTTCTTTCTCTCGCGGCTCTACCCATAGCTCTCACCACACTACAAAAGGTTAGCTGGCAGAGAATGCCTTTTGGCATTACGTTCGCCTTCCACCATCGCACCAAATTGTTTTGTTTGATTGCAATAAAGAATCTTCTATCTATCTAAGAAGCGCTTTGTGCCAAATCCAATCGAAGGCCTTCGCTATGTCCAAACTATCGTCCAACGCCTCCCCCTTGGACTCTACTGTCTCCGCCCATTTATGAGTTAGATAACCCAGAAGATCATCAGCCGAGCGACCGCGACGAAAACCGTACTGGTGGTCACTAATCAGCTGGTGATCTTTAAGGTACCGCATGAGCTGGCTGTTAATAATGGATTCTATTATTTTAGAAAACAAGGAGGTGATGGCGATAGACCTATATTTGGACGGATCAGAGCGGTTACCTTTTTTAGGGATCGGGTGCACGAGGGCTGTCTTCCATGATTTCGGGACTACGCCGAGGGAAAGACGCGTAAAAACCGGTGGCAACTCCGGAGCACACGTCTTCAGCACAATATGAGAAACGCCATCCGGCCCACTACTTGTTGACGTCCAGGGATAGGGGTGCTCTGCGCACTGAGCGTTGGGTAAACAGGACGTCCTGCATGGATTACTCACACCGCGGGATGGTCGGCGGCGGCGGTGTGTACCCTCAGTCATCAAGAGTCGAGTTGGACGAAAAGAGAGAGACAGAAGATCGGCTTTGTCCTCTGCGACATGGGCCAGTGAGTCGTCCTCCCTGTGCAGAGATGGGAGAGATGGCTGGCAGAAGTTCCCTTGGACAGCCTTGGCGAGAGACAAGAATGCACATGTTCCCGAAGGAAAACGAACTAGTTTCTCGCCAATTCTGCCGATGCGCTCTGACTTTGCCTTGACAATGACACTTTTGAAGGACCGGGAGGCGGAATTGTACTTCTTTTTACGAGCGCTGGTATTTGCATCCTGAGACGTCGATGCGCGAGCCCAGACCTGGTAGCACTCTTGCTTATGACGTAGTGCAATTCTGCAGGAGCAATCAAACCAAGCCTAGGTTCTGTCTCCGATAGGTACCACAGATGATTGAATAAAAAGTTCTATTCCCTGTAGCACCACATCAGCAACAATATCAGCTACAACGCTGGGATCATCCGGCGAGAAGCAAACCCGCCTCCAAGGGTAGGATGCAAAAAAAGATCGCATCTGGTCCCAATCTGCTGACCTATAATACCAAACACGGCGGCAACCTGCAGTACGAAAGCGCGATAAGAGCGTGAGTGGCATCGTATTCCGGATCAGACAATGGTCCGAGGAGCCAAGAGGGGCATCGACGGAGACCTGATATCCGTACGGATGAGAGGTCAGCAGAAGGTCTAACAGGGAAGGTACATGGTCTTCCACATCTGGGATCCGTGTAGCCGAGGTAACCAGTTGTGTCAGACCATATGCCAAAGTAAAGTCATAAACAGATCTACCCGTATGATCGGTTAAATGAGAACCAAGCCATTCAGCGTGGTGGGCGTTAAAATCGCCAAATATCACGATCTTTGCGGATGGGATATGTTGTAGCACGGAGTCTGTAGCCATCTGGACGTTGTCGATGAGTCGGTCTGTTTCGGCATTACCGCTATGGGATCTATAGAGGCACCCGTAGACGCGGGGATGGTCGTCGATGTCTACGCGCAGCCATAAGATGGACAGGTACCGTCCCTACCTTACCGTACCTTCAAGGCTGCCGAGGCGTCGAAAACAGATATCCTCTCTGACGTACACGCAAACTCCAGCCCGGGGCACAAAGGAGTGTTCTAATCTGTACCCCGGGTAGGAGAGATACGAAGTATCAGCCGGAGAGGCCACCTGTGTCTCCGTTAGAAAGAGCAAGACCGGCTTCGCCGTTTCCAGATGGTAGTGGACGCCGTTAAGGGGATATAGTAAGTCAGCTCAAATTCTAATTTCGCCCCCACTTCCCCGCGCGTCGTATGCTATGTACCGACATATTTGTAATCACCAATACTGTAAGTAGATAGGTCGTTAGACACCTATTTCATTAGGTTTATCATATTTATGCCTGTTTCTTAACGCCAAGCCAGTCGCTTCTTATTTTTATTACGGTTATTTCCCATTTTAATTTTACGTCGTCCTGTTGCGTAATGTGTATTCTGATCGTAAGCGACACAACCTCCCCCTTCAAAGGCCGAAGCGAAGCTGACCGGGCGGCAGGAATCACGCTTCAAGAGGCCGATAGTTTAGGTAATTTCTTCTTACAGTCAAAATAATGGTATTTAAAAAAAAAAGTAAATAACATAAGCACTGCTTTATAGTTAGTTCAGTTAGTATGCGAAGTTTCATGATCTTATTTAAAGTATTTTATGAATAACAGCTGTTTATTGTTTATTTTGGAGGTAACTTTGGATTTTTTTTCTATCGAGAAAATTTTCCGGAATCGTGTTTTCGTCTAACATAATCCTTAACATTAATCCTCAACTTTACCATATATTTATTTCAAAATTAATGCTGCAATATTTTCGGCATAACGGTAGAACTTGCTAAGCCATTTGAGGTTATATTTCCCCTTAAGGTTTGAATGAAGTGCGTGCAACAACAAAGGCTGCCGCGTGGCTCTACCACTGTTAAAAATTAAATTAATATTCGGCCTATTTAACATAACTACATGACTATTTAAAATAAGTACATAATATCAACAGAGGAAACTGAATAAGTCGAATAATTAACTACGAAAGGAAAAACCTCGTGTGGATAATTCTTCCGCACATAAAAATAAAGAACGCATGTTCTAAAGCTTACATACCTACTTTTTAATTTTTACTTTCGTGCCTGTGTTATTACAAATAAAACGTATTTAACAGCACTATAATGTTATCTAATAATATTATATTATCTATCTACTATAGGCGCTACTCCTAGCGAACGACCTTGAGTGTCCGCTCCCATACATTCCACGCGCTCTCGCTACAATGTCTCTTGCGATATTAGACCACCATGTCATTGGCGGGTGGCCTCTACTTCTCTTTGTTTCTGGCAAGCTTAGAGCTATTTGAACTGCATGATCTTCGCTGCGTCTTTTAATATGTCCATACCATCTTAGGCGATTTTAATGATTTTATCTGAAATAGTTGCGATTTTTAAAGCTGCCACGTATATATGATATGTTCATTACGGACTTTGTCAAACCGAGTCACACCTCCCGCCCACCTAAGCATCTTCATTTCGTTAGTATGGACCTTTTGCTCATGCGTCTTTTTTGTTGTCAGCATTCAGAACCATACAACATACATAGCGCTAGACGTACTGCGGTTTTATAAACTTTGCCCTTAGTTTTTATGGGAATACGTGGATCACATAATACCCCTGTAAGTGATCGCCATTTCAACCACGCGGCACTTATTCTATGCGCCACGTCTGTGTCAACGTTCGCATCTGTTGTAAGCATAGAGCCCAAGTATTTACATTTATCTACTGTAGGAATAGGTGTTGTCCCAATACAGATAGTTTCAGATACCGTGTTTCCACTGAAAGGGCATTTCAGATACTCAGTTTTACTCCCACTCACCCTCAGGCCGTACTTTTCAAGAGCGTGTGTCCACGTATTAAGAGTTTCCTGCAAATGGCTTGCGGTATCAGCAGCTAAGACAATGTCATCCGCGTATAGAATAGTCCATGGCAATGGGGCAGGTATATCCTTAGTGAGGTAGTCCATCACCAGATTGAATAGGAGGGGACTAAGAGCAGATCCCTGATGGACACCCACTTTGACTTCAAAAGCTTTACTCACGCCGGTTGGGCTTCTGACTCTCGTGTTGGCCTTGCAGTACATAATTTTTATAAGTTCGATATAATACTCTGGCACCCTTTGGGCACGAAGTGCCTGCCATACCAGCCTACATGGAACTCGATCAAAGGCTTTTTCTAGGTCTACGAATGCTTTATTGTTTATTTTATGTTTTTCCATCAGGATTCTAATCGTTTGGATGGCATCAATAGTTGATCTGGATGTTGTAAAACCGAACTGATTTGGAGATATTTCAGCAATGTCAGTGAGACCTGTATTGTTGTCTTGTGCTTTCATGTAAGGAGAAAATGTTTTGGCTATTTGTTTTAAGGCCGGTTGCCACCTGACGCCAATGCAGCAACCCTTCTGAAGGGTTTGGGAGCCGCCCTTGGATTGAGGTCTCTTCCGCCGCCATCCCTACTACATGACCTTGCATGGTGTTGCAGCTCCAGTGTAACCTGGGGTCTCAATATGTGAGAGCAGCTTTCCACTGGGTTTGTGCTTCTTACGCCTAATCCGCCGTACCGATAACTATTATCTTCGCCTTCGCAGCTGTTGAAGTCTTCACCCGTAACTCTGGGTAAGAGATTGTGTTATACCCCACAGCACTGGGTCCCTGCCTGAACTTGGCCACCAATTTACTCCGGCCTACTGAAGTAAACGGCGCCCACCCCCGCGGCTCGGACGCGCCAGACAGGAATTACCCTAGAGGGAGACAGAGAGGATGCCTCTACCTCCCCCAGTTGTGAGGGTTTTAGGAGCTATCTACTTATTATTTAAAAGATTAGATGATATATATCTTTTAAATAATAAGTAGATAGCTCATAAAACCCTTACAAATAACGACTAGCGCGGCATTTTGTTCAAACACGCACCCGGGCAAATTTTGAAGCCCTTTTTAAGGATATTGCGCGCAAGTAAGTTAAAATTTATACGAGTATGGAGTGCGAGAAGCTGAAATGTATAAATATTTTGTTACAAATAATTTATGAATTCATCTACAGCACTACAACATAAATCAAATTTAATTACTGAAAAGCAATATTGATTTATAATCAAAATTACGAATCAATGTTTTATAAAGTTTATCTCGTGTTCTTTCTTTTCTTCCGTCGGTATTCATTGTGAACTTTAAGAAAAAAACCAATAAGTCAGAGCAAAGCATTTTGTGATTAATAAATCCTTTGAACAATATAGAGCTTTACGTTTTAAAATTAAACTGAATAAAATATGTTTAAATTGACCAACAAATATTTAGATTTTATAATAACATTTACAGTTTTTCAATATTAGCTTCCGTTGCTTGGATGAGACAAAATGAAAATGGAAGTTAAAAAAATTAAACGTAGATCCTTTTGATTTTAAAGTACCGTTTGTTGAGTGCCATAAAAAGTCAAATAGTGGTCTCAGCGGTACGGCGGCTTCACATCATTAAAACGACTGGAGAAGACACTCATGGATTTTTTTATTTTTTAATATATTCATTTGCGTTAAAATAAACGGGATCACCAAAACAAAAAATATGAAAAAACATAAGAAACATATGACTTAAAAAGTAAATCGTATTTGAAACTGAATATTTGTATTGTTTGCTGATCAGTATATATTTTTATTTCTTAAAAAGAGATTCACTTTAAGTGTTATTAAGGGTGAGTATCTAAAGAAATTTAGCAGATTTATTTATGGATTTTAAAAACATATATTTTTTAAAGTGACTGCAGTTCAGAGCCGTTACGTGCTGATGTAAAATATTTAAATATTTTAATACTATTTAAACTACTTCATGCATTAATAAAAAATTATGCACAAAACACCTACGACAAATTGGCTTTCAAAGCCTTTGAAATTATTTGTTAGTATTACCTAATTACTGACATACGAATAAGCTAAAACTTTCGTCATAATAATGCGTATTGTGGGATGGAATCGATCATTATAATATTGCGTGTTGTATAACAAACAAAAAGGTTCTAGAAGCGTTGTTTATTTATAGAACAATTGAACAATACTGTTGTCTACTCCGGTGAATAAGTGGCTCACTAAAGGTTTCATTAGTAGTAGTACAAGACCGTGTGGTGGCGGTTTCAGGATATCCACTAGCCCACACCATCCCGCGGGAATCGTTGGTGACGACAGAGGGAATCAAAGCGGGAGATGGGCAGCAGAGTCTTCCTAATAACGACTAAAAATAAAAACTGCGGCAGCCAACCCGCCCGCAAGCGTGGCAACTATGGCAAATATGCCACGCTTGCACTATAGGCAATCTATTTTATGGGGCAGTGTTCAGCGGCGGACTTCAATGCTGCAGTTAAGGTTTGATTGGTAGACTAGGTGTACTGAAGGAACGTCCTTGAGCATTCGCTCCCATACAATCCACGCGCTCTCGCTACAATACAACCAAATTTTAAAATATTTTTTTAATAAAGTCAAATTTTAGTCATTTGAAACAATTAAATTGATCAAAATGTTCATTAATAAATTGCCTATCCATTAATGTCAATCGCAAAATAAAATAATGCTTACTTTATGAAAAGATGCATGTTAACAATAATTATTTCGCATTTCTGTGGTTTAGTTGTAGACAGATTCATCAAGTATTTACTCCTTTTTAAAAAATTGGAATTGGCTATTATGAAATCAAGATTATGTAGAAATTTAATAGATTTTTATTAGTAGCTAGCTCCTACCTAAAAACCTCACAAATAACGACTAGCGCGGCATTTTGCTCGAACACGCACCTCAATAGTAATGATATCTGCGAAACAGTAACATACATACATAAACACTCACGCTTGTCATCCAGAGTAGGCTGAGACTACGGATACGGATTTCCATTTGGCACGATTTTGTTACACCTCTCTTTTGCTTCTTTATATCCATATACACCTTCCCATGCCCGTACTGGTTACTTTTAATAGAAATAGAAATAGAAACTTTTTTATTCAATGTAGATTATAAAAATACTTATTGAACGTCACTTTTTTAATTTACCACTGGTTCGCAAAAAAAAACCTCTGTCCTGGGAAGAACCAGCAAGAAACCCAGCGGGACTTTTTTTTTAATAATAGCTTACAATCATGTTTACAATCAACAACACAAGATAAATTAGAAATAGCTTGGTAGCGATCACCCTTCCCAGGGGTTATTATCATCTTCATTGTTATTATGATTTGGTTCATCTGCAGTATATCGCCAATTTGGTCGATAAAGTAACACATTCCTTTGCCACTCTTTCCTCATTCATTATTTCTAGTTTCCACATGACCAAACCACCAAAGTATTCCTTTCTTAATCGTGGTCACAACATCATCTTGCAAACCACACTTATCTCTTATCACACAATAATTATCACTCTGTCATTTAGATTCAGCCCTATATATCTGCGAAACTATAAAATAAATATAGTAATAATTTAGTAATAGTAATCAGTTCATTGTATTTGTTTTAAAAATAGTCTCAATCGCATGTTTACAACATTTAGATAATATTGATTGTTGAGAGCTGGCAATCAGCCACATTACGTGCTAGGGGTGTCACGTAGGATCCGCTAAGTGAGTCGGAGCCGGCTGTGGCGCGCGACACAGCCCTGTGCGGGGTCGACGCCCCCGCTGCACTCGACACGCGGCTTTAAGCCCTCCGCCTCCCCGCCTCACACATTTTACAGCATCCCCTGTGATCATTTGATACTTCAAGATAAGAATTACTAATTTATTACAGATAGCGAAAGTCAAGACAAAGTCAAATATTTTTAGTTAAAACTAGCAATTCGCTCTGGCTCCGCATGGTTATGAATAATGATCTATTAACAGTATTTAGATTTAAGATAATGAAACACTATTTCTTTGAATAATTATTTTTTTTAAATATCCAAATTTTCCGACAAATATAGCCTGGATTCTGGATCACTCCAGGCATTTCTCTTTATCTGTTTGTGCAGTTTTATTACCATTGGTTCAGCCATTCCAAAGATAGCCGGACCAACAGACAGACTAAAATTTAAACAGTGATTACTCATGTATTAAAGGCATGCAAATTTACCAGCATTTATTTCGATATTACAGCGACACTCCTATTTTTTGCTCTTTCAAAGCACTTTTTAAGTAAAAATCCACACCATTAAATCTATGACAATAAAAAATAAAGATGTATATAAATTATAAACATGATTTTACATATATATTATATATTACATGCTATAAATATATAATACAAAGAAAAACATAAATACATAAACTTTCATGCCTGTCACTCAGCTTTATATAAATTAAAATAAGAAATTCCTACTGCTTTATCTCAAAAACACTTTGTAATGAATAATTCAGTGATAACAATTAAAGAAAAGGAAACATTAACAATCACCATGGTCAATTATTTAAACAGTTCTTATATAATTTTCTTTCTGCATTTATAATCTAATATAAAAAGTATTATTGTCTCTTTATATATTTATAAGTAGCAGTCATACAACACCCTTATTATGGACACTTTATGAATCTTTGCTCAACTGAGGAAGGATCAGTCTGTGTCAGATTACCAGTATAAAATAATAACATAATACTGTTACTCACAGTTAATTATTTCATTAATGTCCTAGTGTAGCAGTATTCTGTTCACTAACATAATTTGTGAATTCAAATATTGTAAAAACACTTTTATGGATCAAGCAGAGTAAGAATATCCACTACCCCATCTTGAGGGCAGCATACCAGGAGATACGCAGCAGTGTCTTCCTAATAACAACCAGAAAATAATAACTTCTGTTGCCAATCTCTCCCGGCAAGCAAGGTCACCATGACTATGTTCAGCAGTGGACTTTAGTAGACCATTATCAATGAAAGAAAAAACTGATTGTATAAACTATTATATTAAATATGTTTAACATAACATAGAGTGTGTCAAAATTAGACTTACTGGTAGTGGGGCATTCCAGCTTAGTCCTTTGGGTCAAAAATGCATTCAGGTTATGATTCTTTATTGTTCATCGATGTTGTCTTGAGCTTATATGTGGTGGAGCTCACTACAGGGCAATGTGTCCGCAGCATGAGGACAGCTCCACAGCGTAAGGACCACACTCACTCGTAATACATCATAGAATAGCATAATGCTTCTGAGTTGTATATGGTGAGTGAAAGTTCAACTGCTAGACAATGAGACCTTAAAGACTCTCTTTCTTATTCATTTCTTCCAAATGTTACCCCACACTAGATCTTTTCCTGTATTGTGGAGGCACTTACAAAGATAAATTACACGAGAACAAAAATTCAGATCTGGAATAACTATTTGTAGGCTGTATGGCCCACAAATGGTAATACATGCAGGATTCAAACCCGAGGCCCTTAGCGGCTCAACTCAAGCTAATACCATTGTGGCACGGAGCCATAAAAACTAAAAAAAGACTATCATTGTTATTGATTTTTTTGCAAATTGACACTACAACTCCGAATGAGAATGTTTTATGTTGTAATTCGACAGAACATTTTGACCTTTAACATGGAAACAAAGTTATGGGTGGTGTTTATATTTTAAATCAAATTAAATATATGCTTTTTTGAAAATTGATATGTAATTTATGCATTAGTAGTGAAGCCAGAAGTAGTATGCTCTTACTATATTTCATGGGGGGACAGGGGGCCAGCGGTTCTTTCATAAAATATTGAACAGTACAAGTGTATGTTGAGGCCAATAAAACACAGAAGCCCATAGTCCTCTATATACTACATCCTGAATTATCTTTAACTTGGTTGGCGGCACTTCTCTACAGTATGTGCTGAGGTAACATGTGAATGTAAATAACAAACTAACAATATAATTCATAACAAGTGATAACAGTAGATAAGATAACAACTAAAATGCTTTAGGATCCTTGGAATGCTTAAACACTTAAGGACAATGTCATACAAGGGAGTATTTATTTATATTTGAAACAAATTATTCTGTGTGAAGAAAATTATTCTATAAATCTTAAATAAATATTTATATAATGAACTTCAACATAATACTTTAGACTTTCAATAACAAGTTAACTTATTCAAGGTTGTTCATGTATTGCATACTAGAAGGAGGGTAAGGTTTATCGAGAGTATGTATATTTAGTTCTTTTCCACAGTCTATAGCTTACGCTGCTTACTATTATGATAGGGGTTACTATTATGGGTCACTTAGTTGTGGAAGTGACATAGGGTATAAAATTTTTCTCCATTGATTTAACTTTTTTACTCAGTCAGACTTGTTCAATTACTCCATCCATTATCCACGCACGGCATGCGGGTTGGCTACGGCAGTTTTTTATTGTTTTGAGTTGTTGTCAGCAGGACGCTGCTGCCCACCTCCTGTTTCCATGTCCGTCTGTCGCCTCCTACAACATCCACAGGGATGAGGTAGTGCATATTGTGCATACAGGTGTTTCATTACTGCTTTAACCTAATAAGGTTATTATAAGTGATAGAGAGACTTGCTACAGTATATTGTTGTTGCAGCATAAACAAGTCAACACAACTGGAAGACAGGAAAAGAGTACCATGCTTGCACAGTACATGAGAGAAATAGCAGCATGATGCTGTGCATAAAGTGAGTAACTAGAACAGAAAATGCTTTTTACTGATAACAAAACTTTTTTATGACGAACCTGAGGGTGACAACACATCTTACTATATCTCACTGATGAACTACGATATACCAATTCGCAATCCTTGCTTCTGTAAAATTTCTTTTATAGGAGACGGGGCAAACTAGCATACGGCTCACCTGATGGTAAGTGATTACCGCCGCCCGTGAAACTTTAAAAATTATTGTTATATGCTCTATAGTTAAAATTATTTTAAAACACCAGAGCTGCTAGGAAGGTCATGAATCCTTCTATGTTTTAAGATTAAATTAAGCTAAGAGAGAATCGGGGATGATCACAGCACTTACTGTTAAGTAGTGGTGTAAGTGGCAACAGAGGGTAATTGAAACAAAGGTGACATGCAGCAAGCAGTACCTTCCTGATAAAAATTAAAAATAATAAAAAACTACAGTTCCTAACCCACCTGCCATGGGTGGCAAATATGACAAAATCCCTCCTATAAGGTAATCTATGGGGGAGGCCTATGTTCAGCAGTAGACAATTATAGAATGTAATGGATGGAAAGAATGAACAGCACTATAATAATTATTTGAGATAAAAACTCTATCTCTCTAATTATCTTAAATAACTATTAAATGTAATTATTATCCAATAAGAGGCATAACAATCCTAACACTAAAATTTCATATTCTAGAAAAAAAATTCGCAAGAAGTCTAAGACTATAGTGAATTTTGGTGTCCCTATGTGTTGTCTCCATTGTTGCCTGACTGTACATAACGACAATCAGCAACACCATTGTTATATATGTAACCCATTGTATGGAAATAACACTTTTCCATGCCATACATAGTACTGTTTGAAACACACCTTGAAATATTATTATTTTCTAAGTAAACATTTGATATCAAAAAACCAAAAAATATTGATTGTAAAACAAAAATATAAAGGTGAGTACATATGTATTAAACATATTGTTTATTTACTTTATTTATTTAATGGTTTCAAAGTTCTGGTTTTTGTTTGTTCACACATGCCTATAAAGCTGTAAAAGGATCCTTGTCAACAGACATCACTCATCAAACATCAGCACAAAAACAAAAAATATAAAAATATATAAAAAAATATAAAAAACAGACAAAAAATTATTTAACTTGCAAATATTTAATGAATTGAAAATAAGTTCCTTATTATGTTGTTACGAAGAAATTTAAACCGGCTTAATTTAAATATTCTTTAACTAAAGTGATTTTAGCTTTGAGCTAAAAAGGTTAGGTTATCAAAATTGTGTTATATTTCCTAAGGACACGAAAGCACGAAGAGTTCTGAAATTCATTTTCTGATTTAAAAAAACTTACCTTCGGGATAAGCCTGTTTGTTGACGATAAAGTCGATTATCATGTGCGTGGAGTTATAAAGTGCGCCCATCGCACGCATATCAAACTCCACACCGGACACGTACGTGGTGTTGATGATGGGGTCCGAGTAGTTAACTTCAATCATTCCCATCGCGTCGTACAACTCCGAGTGGATTTTTAAGCCAATATCACTCAGCCAAGGATCCGGTGCAGCAACGGCAAAAGCCGCTGCTGCCAGTAAAAGCACCAATCTTAGGGACATCGCGACACCTCACCCAAGCACTCCGAACATTACCCTCCTCGTAAAACGTCGCGCACAATAAACTCGCACTGATTAGTGTTTATAAATTTTTAGGTGGGTATATTAGCTGTTTGCAAAACAAATGTTAAAAGAAACCCGCTTACAAAACATAAATAAACACTTCAAACTTGGATCGATTTAATTTTTTGAGAGAACAAAACTACACTAATTGTAATTAAACATTTTAATTGGTATTGTGAACAATTATATAAAGGTTTTATGTTAGAATTTACATGTCTACTTTTGAAAATATAATAAAATCTTTCCTTGTTGGGGCAAAAGCTACAAGACGTTCTACCCTAGACGCTGGATACCACTGAATGAAATAGAATGAATGGTGAAATGACAAATGAATGCTAAACCACTGGTTCAGAACCAGTCGATTCGAGAACTACCACAGCCTCCTGTAAAGCAATATAGAAGGCTGTGGAACTACACATTCCAGTTGGCGAATGGTTGAGCGAACATTCTACTTTATGAATGAATAGAATAGTTCGGTAGAATGATAGTGTTCCCAACTTTAAAAATTCTTTGTCAACAATTTTAATAAAAAAGTAATATGTGAAATCCAGTCTATTCCAAGTATGTGCAAAATACAAATTTATTTGAAGTTAAAGAAAAAGAAATGTTGGGATTTATAAAAAAAAATTTTTTCGATTTCTAGTATTAGTATATCATATATAAATATATGATGTATATCATATATAACCTATACATTAAAAATTCCTCAGTACTGTATTCTTTAAATTTTTGCGCATTTTTTTATTATTTTTTTTTTAATTTTTCTACTTAATGGAATATTCGTAGTTTTGTTAATTCGTTTCTAATGTAATTTAATATAAAATATGAGTAAATATTTCAAAGACAAACATTAATCTTTACACTTATCTAAAGAATTAACTTCCGCCGCTATGATATCTGTCAAATATTTCAGTGGCGGAAAAAAGACGTGGATGCCCACACTTTGCATTAGCTTAACTTAACTTCTAATATAACGTGATTAATTCAAATCTCGAATCTGTCAGGACTAGGCTTGCTTAATATAATTACTACCTTTAGCGAATAGGTCATAAATTTGGCATAATTTCAAACGTTTCTACCATAATTTTCGGAAAAAAAATCGTAATTGAAGTAACAGAGTTGTAATTTCCTATGAAATAGTAACATTACTAAAATGCCTCTCTTTGCATGAACAAAAACCAGAAATTAATGATTATAATCTCGTTTATTATTCGATAAGATTAATAAAATATTTTAAATACAAGCCCATATTAATTGTAAATAATGCAAAATTTTAATTTAAAACTTTTGATATACAAAAGCTGCCAAACAAAAAATTATACTCCAATTGTGGTTTTCCCAGTTCCTTGTGAACCAAGGAACATCTCCCCCAAAATCAAAACTCAATTTATTCCGTGTTTTAAACCCAATTTATTTGTTAAGTCAAAGATAACTTAATGCGTAAAATAATAATAATGATTGTTTTAACATTTAGTAATTGAACTACAAAAATAATGACCCAACTTTTAAAAAGGATCTACTATACCTTGTAATCTTTCATTTCGCAAATTAATTGGTTTACATCTTAAGAAATAAATTTTGTAATTTGTGACAGTCTTTAAGCGTCCTTTTAAGCCAACTCGCTTTTTCATTTTAGCAGAATCGTTTAATTTTGGTAATTTTCAAACTAGTTATTAGGTCTATGATCTCTGCATATTTGGCGTAATTTTTTTGGTTTTGAAGTTGGCAATATATTTGTCCCTATTTTTTATTTATTTATGGTGGCATCGGCTATAAGGCTTTCAGCCCAAACACAAAATTACGCTGTCGTAAATATAACATAAAAATATCTTGAAATCTGACCAATTTCATCACAATATTACGTTGATGAGTCATACTGTGATGATTTTGGGAGATTTTGATGGTAAGCTGTAGTCAAAATATCTTGACTACAGCTTACCATCAAAATCAATCATCATCAAAATCAAAATATCTTGACTACAGCTTATGCTACCATAAATAAGTAGTAATATGCCTACTAGTGTATGTTTCGTTGTTTCGCCAATAGTTCACAATTCACATAATGCTACAACATTAAAATGTAGCTAAAAAAGTAAACAATATTTACCCTTTGTCCCCCAATAAAAAAAAGACAAAATTCAAAATTGATTGCTAAGCCTTAATTATCTGGAAACACAGAAGTTAATCAGTATTTAAGTTCTAACACACACACACACACACACACACACACACACACAGGCGCGCGCGCGCGCGCCCGCGCACGTACGCAAACACGCCCGCTCACACGCACGCACGCACGCACGCACGGACGAACGCACGCACGCACGCACGCACGCACGCACGCACGCACGAAGGCACACACGCACGCACGCACGCACGCACGCACGCACACACGCTCGAACGCACGCACGCACGCACGCCCGCACGCACGCACTCACGCACGCACGCCCGCACGCACGATGCACGCACGCACGCACGCACGCACGCACGCACGCACGCACGCACACACACACACACACACACACACACACACACACAGGTTTGTGGTAATTAGAAAGTTTTCTCTTCATTTATTTTTTATTTAACTTAACACGTTTGTGTATTATATAGCGAAATAATTTGTCATTTTTTATTGTATTTGTGTTGTACTACTCAGGGTGGAAGACGCTGACGGCTGTAACACTAGTATGGCCTGCCGACGTGCCCTCCACTTCACGGCTCATCCCAGGTTGGGGCGTAGTGTTGCAAGATATTGGTGAGGCTAAAAGACCAAGTCAAAATCAAGTCTCGCAACTCAGTTCTACTTGTGAGATCCACGTAATACCAAGTCAGTTAATTTATTCAGTCCCTTCTTAAGGGTCCTTGTGTTTTAAGTTATTACATAATTAGCTAACATAACAACATCTTATAGTGACTATATCAATGTTAAAAATTCTTTATGTTGTAAATAAATACACTGTCTATACTAGTATGGCCGTTAACGCCAACTACTTTGAATAAATATAGTCAAATAAATTATTATTGGGGTATATATATATATATATATATATATATATATATATATATATATATATATATATATATATATATATATATATATATATATATATATATATAGTTTTCGCATCTGTTTGAGTTCTATAAACATATAATTATAAAGAAAAATAAAAGATAAATATATATTAATATCAATAAAATAAAATAAATACAAAAAATACATAAATAAAAATAAAGATCCAACCAGAAGGAAGCCCTCGGCAGGGGAGACCAGACGGCCGAGAGTTAGGAGGAAAGGGAAAGAAACCGGCGGACGATGCGGGCGGTATCGAGGAGCACTGCCTTCTGCATTTGAGCCCGGAGCGGTCCGTCACGGAGTCCCAGTCGCCTCAGATGACCCGAGAGGCTAACTGGGATTAGACAATTCGCAGAGACGACTACAGGAATAATTTCGGCCGGCAGACCACCCCACACGTCGGTTACTTGGTGAGCCAGGTCCAGATATTTTGTTCGCTTATCTGTTTCGGCTTTCACGAGGTTCTCGTACAGAATGGTAATGCCGACCAAAAATATCCTTGACTATGCCCGGTCCATCAGCACAATATCAGGCTTATTCGCAAGAATAGTCCTGTCTGTGATGATGGCCCAGTCCCAGTAGAGCCCGGCGCGATCATTTTTGAGCACGGCTTCGGGCAAGTACTTGTAATACGGAAATTTCCGGTCCACGAGACCGTTTTTCAGAGCGAGCTCCTGGTGTAGAATTCTGGCTACTAGGTTGTGTCTGTGCAAGTACTCAGAATTAGAAAGCCCCGAAAAACGGGAGGTGACATGCCTAAGCGACTCACCGGGATGGCGACAAGTTCGACAGACGTCGACGGTGCCACCCTTTAGGATGTATCTCCCATAGTTGTTGGTCTTTTTTTTATATATAGAAGACGGGGTAAACGAGCATGCGGCTCACCTGATGTTAAGTGACTACCGCCGCCCATGATCAACCGCAACACCAGGAGAATTGCGGGTGCGTTGCCGGCCCTTTAGAAAGGAGTAAGCTCTTTTCTTGAAGGTCCCCAGGTCGTATCGGTCCGGAAAAATCGCCGGTGGTAAACTATTCCACAGAGAGGTTGTACGTGGAAGAAAACTCCTTGTGAAACGTACAGTGGTGGACCGCCAAGTATCCAGATGGTGTGGATGGTATCGGGACGTTTGCCGTGTAGTGCGTTCACGAAATTTGGCGGCTGGGATTAATCCGAACAATTCCTCAGAGCACTCCCCGTGATAGATGCGATAAAATACGCAAAGAGAAGCAACATCTCTTCGCAGCGCCAGTGAATCGAGCCGATCGGAAAGCACTTGGTCGTCGACGATTCGAGCCGCTCTGCGCTGGATGCGGTCAAGTGGAAGGAGCTGGTACTGGGGAGCCCCAGCCCAGAGATGGGAACAGTATTCCATGTGCGGCCGAACCTGCGCCTTGTAAAGTTGCAGGCGGTGTGCCGGCGTGAAATACTGTCCCGCTCTGCTGAGCACGCCAAGCTTTTTAGAGGCCAATTTGGCCTTCCCTTCCAAGTGACCACGAAACTGCACGTCACTCGATATGTCGACGCCGAGGATTCCGATACTGGCTGAGGCAACAAGGGGAGTGCCTTGAAACTGAGGGCATACGAAAAAGGGGTTCTTTTTAGCGGTTAACGCGCAAACTTGTGTCTTCTGGGGGTTAAACTGGACTAGATTTAGTCGTCCCCAATCCGAGACTCTGTTCAGCAAAGACTCGACTTCAGACACAAGTTTGTCCCGGCACTCGGAGACGTTTTCCCGAGAAATATTGGCTCGGCCGGTGTAAAGAGCATCACCAGTGCTGTCATCCGCATAGCAATGAATGTTACGGGTATGCAACATATCATTGATATGCAGAAGAAACAGCGTTGGCGATAGCATGCAGCCCTGTGGAACACCAGCATTAATAGGCTTGCAATCGG
Source organism: Parnassius smintheus behrii (assembly GCA_036936625.1). NCBI lineage: Eukaryota > Metazoa > Arthropoda > Insecta > Lepidoptera > Papilionidae > Parnassius > Parnassius smintheus. The sequence goes on along the minus strand of JAUPFT010000004.1, from coordinate 1,227,509 downwards.
AGCTTGCACCGTCTACAACGACCTTGATGCTCCGATCTGCAAGAAAGCTGGTGATCCAATCGCACAATTTCTCGGGAAGCCCATAGGAAGGGAGATTCGAAAGAAGCGCTTTGTGCCAAACCCGATCGAAGGCCTTCGCAATGTCCAAACTAACGGCCAATGCCTCCCCCTTGAACTCTATTGCCTCCGCCCATCTGTGAGTGAGGTAGACCAGAAGATCACCAGCTGACCGACCACGGCGAAAACCGTATTGGCGGTCACTAATCAGCTGGTGATCCTCAAGGTACCTCATGAGCTGGCAGTTTACAATGGACTCCATTGTTTTGGAGAACAAGGAGGTGATGGCGATTGGCCGGTAGTTGGACGGGTCTGAGCGGTCGCCTTTTTTAGGGATCGGGTGGACGAAAGCCGTCTTCCATGATTTTGGGACTACGCCTAGGGAGTAGGAGTACCGGAAAAGACGCGTTAAAACCGGTGCCAACTCTGGAGCACACGTCCTCAGCACAATTGGGGGGATTCCGTCAGGCCCACTCGACTTGTGGATGTCCAGGGAGAGGAGTGCTTTGCGAACCGAGCACTGTGTGAACTGCACTTCCGGCATGGAGCACTCACACCGCGGGATGATCGGCGGCGTACTCCCCCCGTCATCGAGAGTCGAGTTAGACGCAAAGAAAGAGCCTAGAAGATCGGCTTTCTCCTTTGCAGTATGGGCCAGTGAGTCGTCCTCCCTGTGCAGAGATGGAAGAGATGGCTGACAGAAATTCCCCTGGACAGCCTTGGCGAGAGACCAGAATGCACGGGTTCCAGAAGGAAGGCGAACTAGTTTCTCGCCAATTCTGCCTATGTGCTCTGACTTTGCCTTGGCAATGACTCTTTTGAAGGACCTAGAGGCGGAATTATACTTCTTTTTTAGAGCGCTGGTGTTTACATCCCGGGACGCTGATGCATCAACCCAGGCTTGGTAGCACTCCTGCTTATAGCATGATGCTATTTTACAGAAGCGACCAAACCATGGCTGAGATTTGCCTCCAATGGGCACCACAGAGGAAGGAATAAAAAGTTCCATACCCTGAAGTACCACATCAGTAACAGAATCCGCAACAACGTTGGGATCATCCGGCGAGAAGCAAACCCGCCCCCAAGGGTAGGATGCAAAGAAAGACCGCATCCCATCCCAATCGGCTGACCTATAGTGCCAAACACGGCGGCAGCCTGCAGAATGCAACCGCGATTTCAGCGTGAGTGGCACAACACTCCGGACCAGACAATGGTCCGAGGAGCCTAAAGGGGCGTCGACGGAAATCTGATATCCGTCCGGGTGAGAGGTCAGCAGAAGGTCCAGCAGGGAAGGTGCATGATCCTCCACATCTGGAATCCGCGTAGGCGAAGTAACCAGTTGTGTCAGACCATATGCCAAGGCAAAATCATGAACAGATCTCCCCGCATGATCGGTTAAACGTGAACCAAGCCATTCGGCGTGATGGGCGTTAAAGTCGCCGAGGATCACGATCTCTGCGGAGGGGATCTGCTGTAGCAACGAATCTGCAGCCATTTGGACGTGGTCGAAGAGTCGGTCTGTTTCGGCATTACCGCTATGGGACCTATAGAGGCACCCGTAGACGCGCGGATGGTCGTCGCTGTCTACGCGTAGCCAAAGGATGGACAGGTCCGAACCTTCAAGTCTGCCGAGGCGTCGAGAACAGATGTCCTCTCTGACGTAAACGCAAACTCCAGCCCGAGGCACAAAGGAGTGATCCAGTTTGTACCCCGGGTAGGAGAGATACGAGACATCAGCCGGAGAGGACACCTGCGTCTCGGTCAGAAAGAGCAGAGCCGGCCTCGCCGTCTCGAGATGGTAGTGGACGGCGTTTAGGTTAGAGTGAAGTCCCCTGATATTGCAGAAATTCACGGACAGCGTGGCAGGGGTCGCCTTGGTTTTGTTGCTCCGTTTACCCCGAGCAGTTGTAGTCTTGAGCGAAAGTTTGCCCCCCCCCCAGAATACGCGGGGCAGCCTGAGCACCCACGCTCAGAAGTGGAGAAACATGGTCGTGGATGCTCAGCGAGGGATTCTCCAGGGGTGCTGGTACCCTCCTGGGGTAGTCTATCATTATTTAATTCCGCTACCATGTTTATGGGGGGGGGGGGGGAGGGGGATTTGGGCCTCCGGCCACCTGCACTCACCAGACGAAACGCGGAAGCAGAGCTTCCACTTCACGCCGGTATTCTGTGAGGTCGTGGTACCACCCCGGTTTGAGCCGGCCCATACGTGCAACAGCAAAGCTGCCGCGTGGCTCTACCACTGTAAAATGGTCTTAATAACCTGATCCTGTATTACACAGATAAAACCCTCAGTTTCTCCGAAGAGTTCACCGAAACGTAGTCAGTTGAGGGAGGCGACTGTATCTACGAAGGGCTCATGTAGAGCGCTGTAGTACCTCCCGTGGAGCTCCTTCTCCTTCCACACGGCCTCCCGGTCGGAAATGCTAAACACTGCTGTGTCCTGCCATTGCTCGTTGGCTAAGATATAGGGGTAAGCCCTTTATCACTAGAAATGACATCATTATAGAATGGATCATCCGATCTCGCCAGGAAGTATTGACGGAGGCTGCACACTTCGCTATTATGCATGGTGAACGTGCTCAGGAAGCCACGCCCACCATGCTTTCGCGGCAAGTACAACCTCATTACCGACGATCTCGGATGATGTATCCTATGGGACGTCGTGGTAGTGCGGACTTTTCTATCCAGGGCGTGAAGTTCAGTCTGAGTCCACCTGAGTATGCCAAAGGTACATGAGGACAGGCATGACCCAGCCGCTATAAGCGTGTGTCTTATTTACACCGGACAAAACGCTGTTAAGCATTTTAGTCAAGCGTGCATAAAACACGTCGCAAACTGACTGTTTCATACCAGCCTCATCGATACCGATGTTCTGTGACATACCCATGTATCCGTATGTTTTAGCCTCGGAAAGGGTCCTTAAGTTAACGGGAATAGATAAGTCTATGCCCTCGGATTTAACAACCCTTCCCCACTCAACATGGAGGACCGCACATTTATCCGTCCCCAGCTCCATTCCAATGGAATTGCTAAATTTACAAGTGATGTTTAGCAATTCCATAAGATGGGAGCGACTGGAGGCGAATAACTTGAGGTCATCCATATAGAACAGGTGGGTCACTTTTGCTCCTCCTTTCCGTAGCTGAAATCCCCTACCGGAGCCCTCCAGTAAGGTACTGAGAGGGTTCAGAGAGAGGCAGAACCAGATTGGACTCAGACAATCGCCCTGGAAGATACCCCTTCTTATCCTTATGTGGTTCTCCGCAGCCATCATCCGCTCGCCCAGATGACATAGGATCGTACTCCACTGCCCCATACACTGCTCGAGGAAGTCTCTAACTATTACTTATTAATTACTTATTATTATTATTATTATAAAACACGTAGCGTCATCTAGTTGTAAGCGCGTGTGCGCGTGTGCGCGTGCTCGTGCGCGTGCGTGCGTGCGTGCGTGCATGCGTGAGTGCTTGCGTGCGTGGATGCGTGCGTGCGTGTGTGCGTGCGTGCGTACGTGCGTGCGTGTGTGCGTGCGTGCGTGCGTGCGTGCGTGCGTGAGTTCGTGCGTGTGTACGTGCGTGCGTGTGTGTATGTGTACTATTTTACTGTATGTAAAAGCAGCTCAGTGTTCTCATAATTAAGTGACTCTAACCAATTATGTACTACCTTTTTACATTCGATATATTGTTTTGAATAAATATCTAGTTCTTTATTGATTTTATTATAAATTTTGACGAACGACTATTATATTGAGTACTAGCAAACTTAGTTTTAGTTTGGGGTACTGTAACCACATTTTTTCTTCTTTTTCCTTTTTTACTTGCATCTTAGGGTATATTTTTGTGTTCATTTAGTGTGATCTGTTTTATATACAGCTTCCTTACCGAAAGTAGCCCACTATCGAGATAAAGCCTTTCCATGGGTATCTAACATTTTTAAAGTTCATAACTTTAATAAGCGTATGTTGTGATCTCTCAACCTCTATAAACTTGGTTTTTGCCGCACAGTCCCCAAACAGGAATACAATATTCCAAGACAGATTGAACCAAGGCGATATATGTTTCATTCAAAATTGTTTGTAATAGTGGTGATATGAGGTCCACTATTAACAGACTCCAAGTGGTCTAGTGGCGGAGAAATTAAACTACTATTTTATGTGCAAATGAGTGGTGTATGGAGTATGGAATATGGAATATACGAGTATTTTTACGTCAACCCTGCCTATATTTATATGTCCGGCTACGTCGTTAGTTTACCATTAATAACAATTTTTATTTGCCTAGCCAATTACAATTCTTACATTATCTATACAAATAATAAAACAGTAACGAAAGAAAAACTGTACATTGAGTATTTTCGAGAAAAAAATAAGTGGCTTTTGTTAGAAAAACGTAACTGATGACAAAAAGTGACTTTTTAGATTTTTTGTCTGTTTGTCTGTGTGTATGGTACGGCTTCACGCCAAAACTACAGGATAGATTGAATTAAAATTCAGCAAAAATGTTTTTCGTAAACCAAGGAAGGCTTTAGGCTACATATTATCACACCGTATGTTATAGGGGGTAAGCAGTATTGATTTTAAAAGGTTTTTCTTAGTAACTGAATGCACAAAATGACTTGTTATTAGTTAAAATAAAAATAAAAATGTAACTCTGGGAACATAATAATCACGCTATTTTTATAAAGGAGCGGGGCAGTAATATTAAAAATTGCAAGGGAACAGCTGTTTAACAATACGTCAACGGGGAGTTTAGCGGTAAGGTCAGGCGACCGTTTACCGCATTAAATGGTGAAAGTTTAAATCCAATAATATTGTTTTGAAAAATCGTAATTTTTGTTTAATTTTTGCACTTTTTATGTGCATTAGGAAATCTGAGAACTTTACATGCCCTATCTAATTGTATGGAGAGTTTCACACCAATATTACTAAACAGATTGATTGGTGGTACAACAAGTTACACTATCATGAAGTCAAGTCAAACTTTTGGTTCTAAGTTATATCTTACCAAGCACATTTGTTGCAGGTAATTGATTTAAGTATGTAATTCTTAGTTTTGTTTCTTGCTGCTGTTATCATATTATTTAATGCAAAAATAATGTACTTGTCTATTAAATTAAATAATTTAATTCATTTGGGTAAATAATATGTAGTTTTCGTTTATTAACTAGATGGCGTTGGCGTCGAGTTAGATCGCGCTATGGTTTCGTTCCCAAAAAGTGATGTTATAGATGCCTATGGGCCGCTCTAATCTTATAGAAACGGGGGTTACCTTTGTTGCCTGTGTTGGATTTGGATGTTGGTTGATGTGTTTAATTTTCCTGCGAATAATTATTATTTTTCTACTTACTAGCAATTCTTACGTACTTGTTCGATTACTTTTCGTTGTTTTGAATATCGTTAGTATCGGATTAAGAAGGAGTAGATTCCTTCTTTATCCGATACTAGATTAGATCCAATTGCTAGAGCTATGCCTTTTAGAAAAAGGTCAAATCTGTCTTGAAACTCAAGAGTTACTAAGATAAGCAGGTTAGTTAGTAGTAGCAGTAGTTTCTCTCGAACCCACGAAGAGTGTTAACAACGGCTAGGTGCTAACCGTGAGCGTAATGCACTAAGTTTGTAACTAGCATGCAGCGCCAATTACGACTAGAATTTAAACGAGTCCGCACTACTGCTTCTCGATCTCAGGAAAGGGTGGAACAACGAGAAATACTTTTAGCTATTGACCGGGATCGTCATTCTTTGTCTCGCGCATCTGAAACGGTTACACAGAGGGATCAGAGGTTGAGTTTTTAGAATATCCGCTCTGAGACTGCTCGATCACTTGAGAGAAGTCAGGAGCGTGAGATACGATTTGTGCGTGACCGAAAACGTAGGCAAAGCCAAGGGTACATATAGTTTATAAAGAAGTTTTTTTAAAGTGATTTGCAATATTATTGTTAATTCAGTGCACCCTTGGGATCCGGTGCATTCCGCACCGTATCGGTGAAATATACGGGATGAAAAGTTTTTTGTTGTATAGGTATTAAGTCTAGGTAACATATAGGCTATAATTTATTTTGGAAAATGGAACACCTGATGCAGAACCGCAACAGACCAGCTAAAGTATAAGGGATATAAAATGGTGTCATAGCAAAAAATATTCCACGTGAAGAGTTTTTTCTGCTGTGAGAATAAATTTGAAGATCTGGAACAACTGTTGTGGAACTCCAAAGCCCCGCAACATTATAACATATATAGGAATGACGTCTTAGCAAAAGTTGTTTTGTCTGATGGGCATTTCGTGTTTACTTACAAAAATGAAAGATCTGGAACGTCTCGAATCGTCTCGCGCATCACGTTGTTTTCCCGTCCCCGAGCTCTTAGAATTCGACATCAGACGTTTTAGATCTTCAATTTTGATGACCCCGTTGTCGCTGGCATAAGCAACATCATCTGCGTACGAAGTCGCAGGCAGCAGCTAGTGACCAATAAAGATTAATCAAAATACAACTATTATGTGCGTTCCGTTTGCCGGCGTAAAACTCGTGTATATCTTCTCGTAGTTATCGCTGGACTGGGCTATAAAAGTTGTGCAGGCCGGTGCGCGGGTTAAGTGTGATGACCCCTCTAATATCTGCTTCACAAGCACTCACAAGAATTAGGCCGTGCGTCATAGCACGGGTTGCTTAGTAAGAGATATTTTAATATAAATACTAGGCTAAGCTAACTGTAAGACGGATTAGTTTTGGAAGTAATTATAAGCTGTAACTCTGTAATTTTGTATAAATTATTAAGCTATTGCATAGCTTCTATCGCCGGCCTTGAGTGCGGGAAAATCCAGAAATTTCGTAACGAAAAAAACCTCACGCTCTCCGACGGGCACGGAGGTGTGGCTTGAAGGCCGTGCATTGTCTAACGATGGTCTAACGTCGTTTCTTTTCCTCAGTCTTTGTTGTCTTTGTCGAAGAGTTTTGAAATTTTGAATATGAATGAACAAAGTGCATTTATTAAGGCTGCTCTCTCGCAAAAAGCTTGAAAAAAGCGTGCAGATGAACCAACTTTTCGTCGACACTTACAGAGAAATTACATATGAAAAAAATAGCTAGTAATCTACATGATCTGATACGTAATTTGGTTTAGCCATAATTTTTCTATCGGTGTCACATAATAAATAAAAAAATACCCAAATCACCTCCAAAACGTTGAGATGAAACCACTTTACTCCTTCATTGCTTATCAAAGGAATATAAAAAAAATATCTACTGCTTTGCAATACAAAATAAAATAATTTGGTTTGGTTACTTTTTAGAAATATGTATTATTTTTATGATAATAAATTAAAAATGCGTCCCGATTAAATACTGCGTCTATATCACCCCCGCATTCGTCCACGAATTCAGTAGAGGTGGGTCGTCGACGTAATTTTCGTCAACGAAACTAGACCGTCTATTGCCGTCCATCGACTAGGTGATCAACTAGTTGAATTCGTCGACTAGTTAACGCGATAACGGCAGACGTTCAATCGATTAAAAGCGCGGTGTCTACGGGCGCAACGCAACGACGACGGTGTCTTAACTAGTTTTGCCCACTATTGGACAGTTGAATGAACGGCAAAGTTAGTTAAAATTCAAAGAAATTTGATTTGAGCACAAAGCACTCTGACTGGTGTATAAATACCTACTATCGAATTTTACAATCAATCGATTTAAACTTCCCTTCGTACTTTTCCAGGCTTAGGACTAGTGAATACGTTTTTAAAAGATTTTACTACTATCGTATTTCAGGCGTATTTAGAAGATCAACTGACTTTATGTACATATTTAATTTTAATTATTAACATTTTTTATTTACATATTTTTATGGATAGGTGTTTAAGGAATATTTTTATTTGCTTTTTTCTTTGTTTTTGTTTTTTATTAATGTATGTACAGAAGAATCATGTAAATTATTTTATAAATGAATAAAAAAACCTCTCCTTTTTAGGGTTCCGTACTCAACTAGGAACCCTTATAGTTTCGCCATGTCTGTCTGTCCGTCTGTCCGTCCTCGCTTAATCTCTGTGACCGTTAGCACTAGAAAGCTGAAATTTGGTACCAATATGTGTATCAATTACGCCGACAAAGTGGTAAAATAATAATTGGAAAAAAATGTTTTATTAGAGTAGCCCCCGTATATGTAAAGTGGGAAGTGATTTTTTTTAATTTTCACCTCTTACGAGTGATATATTGTTGGAAAGGTATTTAAAAATGAATAGGAGTTTACTAAAATCATTTTTTGATAATGTCAATAATTTCGGAAATAATCGCTCCAAAAGTAAAAAACAATGTGTCCCCCCCCCCTCTAACTTTTGAACCATAAGTTTAGAAGATATGAAAAAAATCTGATAAGTAGAACTTTATAAGGACTTTCTAGGAAAATCATTTTGAACTTGGATGGAAACAACAGTACTCACTACCGGGAGCTGTTGCAGGAGCGCGGAGCGCTGCTAGAGCGCGAACATAATGGATACCCACCTTTAAACTCAAGTGGGAACAATTATTGTGACGGACGGGAAACTACGGAACCCTACACTGAGCGTGGCCCGACACGCTCTTGGCCGGTTTTATTTAAATCTCTCCTCAGGTGTATTTACGTTTAGGACATAATTTGCTCAACTTTGCTTGTCGTTAGTCTCGTTCGCCTTTCATTAAAATTATAAGACCTGCTTTAGAAAACATCCGTTCGCAAGGAACAGATGTTGCTACAATGTTACAATGGATTACAAATATTTTTTTTAATTTGGGTGGACGTACAACACGTACGAATTAACTTGAGACTCCGCTGGAATGCGACCCCCTTCCCGACTCCCCGCACCACGTCCTGCGCTGGCAGTGCGCGCTCAGTACCGATAGCATTTTTGTTACGGATACGCGTCTCGACTCTAGTTCGATATTTTTGATAATTGTTTGTTGTTTGGTTTGGACTTTTGTTTGTTTTTGTTATACTTGAACGTTATTTTATCTGTTTGGACGATCTAATGGATGGAATAGAACCGATCGTATACGGTGACAATGAATAATAAATATTATAATAAATCCTTATTAATATTCCTTACTTCTATTCCTCGATTTTACATAGTTTGTGCTGTTCCGCTTATCCAAGATTGATTCACTTTCACCTAGGCATGGGCGTTTTTGGATTTGAACGCAAACCGATATTTATCCGATTTCAGATTTCAAAATCGATTTCAAAATCCGTTTTTAAAAATCCGATTTCAGTATCGCTTAGCCACGCCAATTCGTTTGCGTACTTAGATTTCGTTTTATAAGTTAACAAAACGACAAACGCAAATCTAATACAAAAACAGATTTGCGAGATTATCCAACGTGCTTTATTTAATCTAGGCTTAGGACTAGCAGAAAATTTTTGTATGAAATTAAAACTTTTCCGGCGCATTTAATAATCGGTATATTTACAATGATTTCTTATTATATATTTTTTTGGTTTCTTTTCGCTTTTTATTTTTTATTTCAGAATCTGTTGGGATTAAGATTTGCGTTTAAAAACGCAATTTGCTCTACTTTTGACGACTTTAGACGACACCTCTTTTCATTTATTATTAATCCCGTCTGAAAAAAAATCGTTCGCACGGAACGGATGTCGCGACAATATTGCATGTTGAGCGATATATTTCCGACAAATGCGGATAAATTATTTTATGATCAATAACTTACTCACTTAAAACGTACACTCACACACAATTCACTCCTGATTTTTAAACATTTTTATAAACTTTTTTCATATATTTACTAAACAAAAAGGTATTAAGGCAATAAATATCAGTAAATAATATAATACAATACACTGTTACGACTAACAGGCATGCGAGCAGTTGTCACCAGGATTAAATTTACGTCTAAAGTCTAAAACATAACAACATGAAAACAAAAAATTATTTTAAGTAAGCAAACACTTAACTAAAAACAAAAATAAATCATCACACAATCTCGCAAATATAGCCTTAAACGACTTAACAATAAGAATGATATTGATCGCACACTGAACCAAAAATTCTGCAACGCATAATCTCGCAAAGCCAATATAGACTTTACGTACCAAGCAGTAAGGATAATATTGATCCCATATCTCAATGTGTAATAGATTTCGATATTCCATAGCCGACAAACCGAAATCTGAATCTTAAACTTCACGTCATCGACAGAGACACTGAAAAAACAGATTTGGATTTCTACGCAACAGTTTGCGTTTAGATTCGGATATTGTCGACTTTATTTTCGATTTGGATTGGTTTGGTTGTACAGATCGTAAGAGTTTAGCTAGTTAGGTCGATTTTTGAAATCGGATTTTCTAGTTTGAGCAATCTATACGAATCGATTTGTGTTTGAAATCGGATTTTAAATTGCTTTTTAGCAATAAGGTCGCCTGTTATGCTTTGTATTTTTATTGTGTACGAATCTGTAACACTTTTTATAGTGCAATAAAGTGTATAATAAATAAATTAATAATATTATAAACGAGAAAGTGTGTATGTTTATTTCTTTGTCCTTTCTTGACGCGTTAACTAAAAATAATATTATATATATTATAAAAAATAAAGATTTAAAATATATAAAAATGGCAACAGTATATCACTTATTACTTCACCCCTTGCCAGAACATTTTATTTTGTTTTTATTAATAATCTCATGCAAATCTCAAAAATTTCAAATAAAAAAATATTACGACGCATTATTTTGCACACCGTACATTGACAATTACGTCATCGGCCCAGGTCCCAAGTTAATTCGTACGAGTTATACGTATTGGTGTTTTCTCCACCATTTAAGGGGACACGCCAAATGTCCCCTCTGGTCCTTTCTTGGAAGAATTTCTTTAGCTTTGACCTTGCGACGCGAGTCGATACACTAATTTCAAATTTCTAAGCAACGGCAACGTTTAGGTACGGTAATATTATCTAGTTTAGGTAAACAATAGTCCGCTAGACCGTCGACTTACTCTTTCACGCAATATCAGAATGCTCTTGCCTTTTCACTAAAACAATTCTATTAAAAAGGAAATATTAACTCCTATGTCATATACTTAAGGTTTAAATTGGTTTGTACAATGATACTAATTCAGCGAACGCATGCACTTATATTAACCGGGTATGTTTACGGCGTCGTCGTCGCATTGTTAGTAGATAAGAACGCTGTGGACTCTCAGTTTAGCCGTCTAAGAATTCGACTAGTTAACGAATGAACTGTAGACCGTCGAAGCGTCGATTGAACGTAGACAGTCTATTTAAACCGTTCGTTGATTCAACGCCCATTACTAGAATTCAGTGCGGGGCGCATCGTGTTGCTAGGTCGACGTACGTCGCGTTGCGAGAGCTCAGCACTACGAAATAAAATCGTAAAATATTACTGCAAAAATTTAACTTTGTTAATAGTGGAGTAGGTTTTTTCTGATTCTTGTTTAATAGTAGTGTTTTATAGTTATATTAATTGTACAGTTTTATTAATGTTTAAGTTTAGTTTGTAGAACATGGGGAAAAAGCAGAAACGATTGAAGAGAGGTCTAAAAAAATATTACAAACAAAAGGGTATATATTTATCAAGGTAAGTTTTAAGTTTTATCTACATATTTTATAATATTAGACAGGTGCTGTTTATAAAATACCTATATTACTGTGATTTCGCCACTCTGTGACGAGACAAAGCGCGGCAAACGCAAGTGGCGGCAAGGCGCGGGCCACGTCGTCGCATGCTGGTAGCGCATGTCTGAGAAATTAAAAAATATATATTTCGAAGAAATGTGAAGTTCGTCAACACGCATTGAGGCAGCGTGGCGGACATTTCCTTGCCTTAAAACCCTCTCAGAAATTAGAGGAGGCCTGTGCCCAGCAGTGGGACGTATATAGGCTGTAACTTTACTTTTTTTACTTTTATAAATATGTTATTTTACCGACGAAAATTTTAAAGAAAATTAAAAAATAAGCAACCGACAACCTCCTAGGTCCCTAGGTGACTTGCGAGATGTCAGTGTAACGAAACAAAACGGCCCAGAAAAACTTGGTAGACTTTCCAACTGATAGCTAAATCAGCACGCAACAATTTCATTGGTGCCAGTGGGGATCGAACCCGGGTTGCTCCCGTACTGTGATACCTATAACGAGCGCTAACCATGTGAGCTACCACGGCTCTCAACGACATCGTTCCGTTCGTGTACAGCGCTGAAGATAGCAGAGTAAAAAATTAGAGATTGTGGTGTTTGAAATTTGTCATCTGTGAGAGTGAATTTTGTCTGTGTACTCTGTAACAAATAACTATATAGAAAAAAATCTGAAAATGATATTTCGCAATTTTTGCTTGTGTACTGGTTAGGAACTCGATCAAAAATTTGATAATTTTTCTGTTTTTATACGTTATTTCTAATGTTATTTTACATCAAATTAATTGTGAAGATATTTTCTTTAGGAAATATGTTTCATTACGACGATTCAAAAACGTTTACATATAATAATTTACCTCGAAATTCACTATACGCGATTATCGTTTATTGATTATAATAGAGCGTGCCATTTGAATTTAAAGACAATTAATTGGACAATAAATAATAAGTGACAAATCTTGCCGTGGAGCGTGGAACTGAGTTGTTGCGCATCTTGTTAATATAATTGCCGTACGGCCGCCCTGACGTATGTACTGCGCGAACCTGAGTTTTTTGCGATGCGGTCCGGTGATACAGTAAAGTTCGTTATAACGCGGGTTCGGTTAAATCTGGTTGAATTTGATTGGATTAACCTAAGTAACTTGAATTAATATCAAAGAAAAAGAAATACTGCATAAATAAAATAAATAAATAATTATAATTGCATAAGTTGATACAAAATGCTATGCAATAGCTTTACCGCGGCAGTCCCCGAGTGCCACACGTCTTTTTTTATTTTTTAAATAAAGCCGTAGTCGTCAACTTAATTGGCGCAGCCGGTAAGATATTCGTAGTTGTCTAGGAAGAGTCTGTGTCGTCGGTTATCATCGTGATCCAGTACCAGTATCCTGACAACGTGCGTTTCAACGCTTGGACGAATATCACCGAACAAATAAATAAATTAAGGACTTCGCGACTTCAGCAGAAACAGCCGAGACTCCAGAACTAGCAATATCCCAGAGGGACGTGGGCAGATCTGCGAGACTCTGAGTAAAACTTTTCACTTTCCGTAACCTTCCCTTTGTTTCCTCTTGTATTAGTTATACGTAGGTATTGTCTTGGATTAGAAAACGCCATAACAATACTCTTCTACTAAACAATCAAAATTTTGTTAGTAGATCTTAGCTAAATCAATTTTATTCTCGGTATTTAAAAACTTTGATATTTATTTTATTTTAAAAATGGAAAACATTGAAAGAATTCCCGTAGAAATGACGAAAATTATCCCAATTTTTGATGAAGATGCTAGCTTATTACCTTTATTCATAAAAAATGCGAATATACTTTACAAACATTCCAAGGGGGTAACTTACAAAATGAATATTTATTTCACGTCATTACCAGTCGCTTGTCAGGGGAAGCTGCTAGTTTAGTGGGAGAAAGGGAGCAGATAGACTCTTGGGCAGACCTCAAGTCGCTGTTAAACCAACGCTTTGGCGACCCAAGGTCTGAAGAATGCTTAGCTATGCAGCTAGAGAGTCTTAAAAAACATAGAAACGAAAGTTATCAAGAATTTTGTCACCGGGTGCAACATTTAAAAAGCATTTTATTTTCAAAAATTAACGAAACCATTAATAATCGAGACTTACGGCAAGCTAAACAAACGATATACGATAAGGATCAAGACATTTATTCTCATAAGAATTTACAAAAATTCACTTAAATGAGAAATACATTAAAAACAAAAAATACATAATTAGTGTTAGGTAGTAAGTGGTCACCGAGCGTGCCAGGCAAAGTACACAAATATTTTATTATGTTACAAGATTATATAAATAGTGCGGGTAGAAATTTTACCATCATAACAGGATCGCCCGTGCAAACAAAAACAAACGGTGCAAGCGAACACAGATACGTGGATTTAAAGATTCTTTGCTGGAATTGACTAGCCATCATAACGAGAATTATTGAAATATTGTTATATTATATTAATTATTAATATGAATGTTTAATGATATTTAGTAACCGTGGTGATGGTTTTTAATATTTATTCGTTTATTATATATTTATTTGTTTGATAGTTTTTTTTTAGAAGTAGTTAGGGTGTTATTATAGTTTGTGATTTTGTAGGCTATTTTTTAACAGTCTTTTAAATGTTAGCATACTTTTAGCTTCCTTAATATCTACAGGCAATTTATTGTATAGTTGTGCGCTTTCATAAGTGATGTTCTTTTTTCCGTAGTTGGTTCTTGGCCGTCGTAGAATTAAGTTATTAGCACTTCTTAACATTTTAGTTTGCAAATTTTTCTTTTTGTAAAGGTTAAGTTAGTATGTATGTTTTTATTTAAAATTTTTCGTATTAGTACGCAGGAAAAGTATGTGTATGATTGTTCTATATCAAGTATTTTAGTATCTTTGTATATTTTAGTTGTAGATGTCAGGAAATCATAACCGGAAAGAATTTTGATCAACTTGTTTTGCGCGATTTGAACAGAATTGAGATTAGTTTTGGCAGCCGATCCCCAGATTTCTACCAGATAATCGATGTGTGGCTTAGCTAGGGAGTTATAGATAGTGTAACGGACTTTTTTTTGGAAGGCAGCGAACTATTCCGCGTAATGCTCCGGATAGGGATATCAGTTTTTGTTTTATTTTTTTCAAGTGTTCTTTCCAAGTCAGTTGGTTATCAAAAGTAAGGCCCAAATACTTCTCGTTTGTTACTTTATTGATTACTATGTCATTAATTTTTAGAGGTGTGAGATCGGGTATTTTTTTATTCTTTGCTGCAAAAATCATATAGTTTGTTTTGGCTACGTTTATTGTAAGTAGATTTGAGCAAAACCACTTACTAAGTATGTTTAGATCATTCTACGCGTCTTGATTAATTGATTCAATATTGTAACCGAAGTAAAATAAGCTGGTATCGTCCGCATATAGTGATAGGTCTGCTTTTAGTTCTAATGTGCTTACGTTATTTATGTAAATAAGGAAAAGCAATGGTCCTAAAATGGAGCCTTGAGGGACACCGTACGTTATTTGTTTTAGGCTGCTTTTGTGTTCTGCGAGTTTAAGTATCTGGTAACGGTCGGAGAGGTATGAATTAAGAAGTTCAAGAGGCTTTGCTGTTATACCTATATCTTGTAACTTATCCAAAAGTATTTTATGTGACTGTATCGAACGCCTTTTTTAGATCTATGAAGACGCCAAGAGCAACATTTTTTTCATCTATATTGTTTTTTATTTTGGTAACAAGGTCTACAGTCGCTGATAGTGTGCTAGATTTGGGTCTGAAACTATAATGTTTGTGATAAAGAAAATTTATAGAATTTAAATAAGTCTCAAGTCAGTTGTGAATAATTTTCTCGAAAATTTTAGAGACAACGGGAAGAACCGATATAGGCCGGTAGTTGCCGGGGTCGGTTTTGCTGCCAGATTTGTGAATAGGTGTAACTTTGGCGATTTTGAGACTACTGGGAAATTTACCTTGTTCTAGACAACTATTTAAGCATCGAGTTAGTTCTGGAGCTATAAGGTTTTTTACGCATTTTATGGACTTAGTATTGACGTTATCAATGCCCGAGCTAGTATTTGGATCTAAGTTGTCTATTATTTTAATTACCTCCTCAACTGAAGCCGGTGCCATTGCCGTTAGTCTTTTATCGTTGTTGTTAACTTTTACATTTGTAAACAATTCTGTTATCATGGTACTGAAGGGGAATTTTTTGTGCTAGTTCTGCACCAATAAATGAAAAGAAGTGGTTGAAACATTCGCAGATCTCTTTTGTATCGGTTACCGAAGTTCCTCCTATTAGTAATTTGGGTGGTATCGATATTTCTCTAAATTTGTTATTGCTGAGGTTATTTATTAATTTCCACATCTTGGCTGGATTGCATTTATAATCTGTAAATTTCTTGTAGTAGTACTCTTGTTTCATTCTTTGAATTTTATTAGCTACTAGGTTCCTTTGTTTTAGAAAGTTGTCCTTGGCGAGTTTATTATCTGGATGGTGTTTGTATTGTTGCCAGAGTATGTTTTTATTCAAGAGTATGTTTTTATAAGTAATATCCTTAATTATTCTCTTATTAATCCATTCCTGTTTCGGTGGATTTTTAATTTTGACTTTCTTTACCTTACAATTCTCTATACTTTTCATAAGTTTTTCTTCAAATCTTGTGTATTCTTTATTTTCGGTACATTCTACGTTTGATTTTTCTAGCGTTTCATACAGTTTTTTGTAATCTAATGCTTCATATTCTATTCTTTCCTTAAGTTCTGGTTTGTATTCTTTTATTTCAAAAAAGATCTGCTTATGGTCTGACATAGACGATTCAACAATTGCCAGATGGAATTTGTTTTCCTTTAAGTTTGTAGATATATGATCAAGAATAGTTTTACTTTTTGATGTTTCACGCGTACAATACTGAGGACATATTCTATTAATTATTGAGTAGTCGCATTCTAGGAGTGTATTTTTATATTCTTCAACTGAGCTGTCCAGGTTAAGCAGGTCCAGATTAAAGTCACCAAATACTATGGCTCTTTTTTATGATGTAGTTGTAATGAAAGAGTTTCTAGAAATTTTGTAAAGTTTGTTCTACCAGGCCTGTATACTGCGCCAATATCTAGTGAGAATTTATCTATGTGTATCCACAAGAACTGGTTTTCATCTTTTTCGAGTTCATCAACATAACAATGTTTAAGAATGTTATGGACAAAAATTGATACTCCACCGCCAATAACATTTTGTCTGTGCTGATAGTAGTGAGTATATCCGGGTAATTGAAATCTCTTGGCTTCATCATTAGACTTAATCCATGTTTCAGTAAGAATAAGCACATGTATCGTAGATTTGAAAGATTCAACAACACACCTCAATTCATCGAATTTTCCTGGCTTTACGATACTTCTAGTATTTGCGTATAAGAATTTTAAAGATTGTTTATTGGTTATAAGGTTTGTTATTTGGTAAGTAGTATTATGTTCGTTTGCTTTGTCACTCATGCATCGAACTTTTTTGGTAATGTTTTAATAATTTTCGGTACATTTTTAATATACTTAATACGTATATTTTCTTCTCCCTCTTTAGTTCTACGTTTCAGTTCTTCTTTCAGAAGTTTAAGTTGATTTTGCTGGAATGGTGTCTGATCAGCATAAAATTTAATTTTACTATCTTTTATGATTATATATTCCTTTGTTGCGCAAAATAAGCTTTACAATTTCTTCCAACTCAAATGTAACTTTTATTGGACGATTCGTTCCTGGCTTGTATCTTCCAATACGTACATTTTTTTTGGTTCAGGGCAGTCTTTGAGTAAGTTTTTGATAGCATCAACTACTTTACTTTTATCTATATCAATACGTTCCTTGGTGTCCGTTGACTGAGTTTCGGAAATACCAGCAATAAGTATGTTCTTCTTTCTCATACTTTGGTCGTTTAATTCAGACAGTATTTCTTCATAGGAGGGTTTTATAGATGTATCGCTTGGTAGATTTTTTAAGTTTTCTACATTAGACTCCAGTGATACAAATTTATCCCCAGCTTTCTCTGCAAAGTTTTTAAGACTTTGTATTTCGTCTTGAATGCTACTTTGATTTGTGGCTAGGTTTGTTATCCGTTGCTCAGTTGATCGCATAGCATCTCTAATGTCTTGAATTTCACATCCTATCATTGCGATGTCATTCCTAATTTCATTAGCACTCTCTTTCTGCGCATTAATTGATGAAGTTAAGAGTGTCATCATTTCGGTCATTTTTTTCTGAATATCAGAGAGTTGACATTGGACCTGATCATATTCGCCGTCGGAATGCTTGCGTTTATTACGAAAAGTAATCGTTGAGGGTTCGGAGATTGACGCACTGGGCATGTTTGATAGATTAGGTTGGGAACCACTACGCTCAAAGTTCGTGTCGCTTCCAGTAGGTGATCGAAGTACATTCATGTTTACTTCCACGTAACAAACAATTTGATTTCTATGACGCACGCACTAAGATGTCAGACCGAGTCGAGAAATTGGAGCCCGTACCGTTTACCCGAGGGGGTGAAGAGGGGTTACCGCCGGTCGTCAACTGGTTACGCGCAGAGTAAAAAGTAGTAACACAATGCACACGCGTAATGTAAATTACAAGTTTTATGTTATGAGGTAAAGGTTGAAAATAGTTTGACTTTTACAATTTATTTTTTAAGAACAATCAGCAACACGTCCGCCTCGCACACTCGCGTGACTCGACGAGTCGCGCGAGTGACGAGACGACTCTACGATACCACAGCATTAAACGTTTTTTTATACAATTTACCTGCTTACTTCGTGAGACTAGTACGACTACGTAATGTTACCACCTTAGAAGACGCATTAAAAATTGTATTAGAGGAACAGAACTTCCAAACAGTTTACGAAAATAGGAACCCAAGGTCTAATCAAAATTTTAGACCAAGCTATTTCCAAAATCATCCCAATTTTAATAATTAATATAAAGGCCCCAGTTTTCAATATCAAACGAACGGCCATTCATCGAATAACGAAAATAATTCATTTAATTCAAATAATATTTCTCCCCACTTCGGAAGTAATCATACAATGAACAATAGAAACAACTTTAATGCGGACTTTGAAACTGGGTCACCGGTGCGACCGTCATCGGCGCAACACCGTCAGCATTTTTCGCAAAACAATATGCAACACAGAGCGTCACAAGTGCCGTCGAACTCTAATACTGACGTCACAATGAGGACAGTCAATTCAAGACGCGTAAATTATACCCATACCGAAAATAGCATTCAACCTAATATCTCGCAAAACCAATTTGATTTTAGTTCTCATTCGGTCAAAAGAGAATATGAACAAATAGGATTTTTTTTATAACAGCCTCAACAATAATAGAAAAGATACCTAAAACACCGTCAGTTATGTCAATTTCCGACACGGAAAGCGAGAAATCTATAGTTGTTTCTGATACCGAAGCCGAGCCACCGATGGAACTGATGGAATTATCGGACGATGGTGACACAGCTAACTCAGTATCAAACAGGGAACACGAAGGGATTCCTATCCTGAACGAAGCTATAGATACTAAACTACGTAAAATTTTAGTTTCTACAGGGTTTAGCGATAAAATATCTGTTAAAGATATTTCAAATAAAAGACAACGTATACTAAAAGTTTACATGCCTTTAAGTAATGAAAAACTTGTCAAAAATATTTTTAAAGAATATATCGATTTCAAACATAAATATTATATCTATTTCGAAAACACGAAATCACTAAATGTTTTCAAAACAATAGAACAAAATGTACAAACTATTTACCCAGTAACAAAAAATAACTTATTAAAATTAGAACGTAACATTATCCTAAAATGTCATATAGACAAAGACAAATTAGTTTTTATTTTAGAAATACCATTAAAAGAAAAAGAAACGTATAAGTATTACAAGATTATTCCTATCCCTATAAAGAAATTGACCAACACTTATACCATAATTCCTAAATACCCCTACCTATTAGTGAATGGTTTGAAATACAGAAACGTAGTAAGCCCGTGTACCCAAATAGAACCAATCAAACACTGGCAGGAAAATATGGCACCAGTTGATGAAGAAACATGTATCGAAGAAATAATGCTGGTTAAAAATAACTAGAGTAATTGCCATCAACATCAAATAAAAATAGAGAAGTTGAAAATACAGAAAATAAGTTTTGACCACTGGATACTCTATGCAGAAGACGATGTTATACTGACGGAGCAGTGCAAAGATGATACCCACAGATTTAATCTACAAGGAACATACATTTTGACGCCGAGCATGGGTTGCAGCATACAAATGGGAAAAATAACCACTGGCCTAGCGAGCAACATGTCGGAAGCCAGTCTACAGACACCACTTGTGAAGATTCCGGAGGTGCAGTACGACGTGACGAAAGAAGTAAAGAAGTTGGACTTAACAAATGTAGATTTCAGTGACGTAAAAGAAATTATGAACAGTGTTAGAAATAGTAATAGTGAAATGGTGGTGGAAACTCTAGTGACGAATAAAATAAGTATATGGACTTTAAGTCTTTATGTTGTGGCACTCTTAATTATAATTGTTATTGTATTTAAATGGAAATTTCATAGATTAAGTCAGAGACAAAATACTCCGAAGTCAACTTCATCTCCTTCGGATAATTTTTCTCTTGGGGAGGGAGAGGTTAAGTGTGATGACCCCTCTAATATCTGCTTCACAAGCACTCACAAGAATTAGGCCGTGCGTTATAGCACGGGCTGCTTAGTAAGAGATATTTTAATATAAATACTAGGCTAGGCTAACTGTAAGACGAATTGGTTTTGGAAGTAATTATAAGCTGTAACTCTGTAATTTTGTATAAATAAATAATTTTTAAATAAAGTCGTTGTCGTCAATTTAATTAGCGTGCGTAGTCGGCGAGGGGCGGCGGCGTGGGACACAGCTCCGGAACAGCAAGAAGAAGCGAGCTGCGGTGTTGAAGAAACGGCTCAAAAATGGTCGACGGATACATGACGATAGCGGCGTGTGAAGACAATGTGGCGCTGAATGATATTTGCGGGTATTTCTTGTTTCTTTATTAGAACGTTAAATATATACGTCAAATTATCTCGCATCGATATGCAGCCCGCAGTATCTCAGTAGCCGGGGATAGTTAGAAAATAAATGTTTTCTTCGCCTTCTGTGTTATGGTAGCAGCAGGGTATATATTATTTAGGGTTGATTAGCCTGGCTGCTACATGTTCTTGATGTTTCTCGGTCATAATTTTTTATTATTACCTGGAACCACATGCCTTAATGATCGAAAGACCCAAATCAACTTTCTGACTCTTCCGACAACTTGCTCAAGCTGTGGGTACCAGGACAGTCTCTGATCGGGCAATTGCAGTTTGTATCCTGGGTGTTACAACACTCATGGACCCTTATACTAAATCTGTCATCAGGTTGATTTTTATTATAGATACTGAAACATATATAGTTAGTTTTATTTGTGTTCAGTGAGAGCAAGTTTTATTTTAACCAAGTAGCTATTTGAGCCATTCCTTCTTCAGCACTATTTTACACAGCTTGCCAGGAATTTCCAGAGAAGACGACTGCAGTATCATCGGCATAGGAGAATATTTTTGCGTTATTTATTTTTAGGCTACAGAGGTCGCTTACATATACAAGAAATATTGTAGAGCCCAAAACGCTTCCCTGTGGAACTCCGTATGTTATTTCTCCATCTTCACTTAAGTAGTGTTACAACTTGACTATCTGCTTCCTATTAGAGAGGTAGCTTTTAAAAAGAGTTAATGGTGCTCCCCTTATACCAAACTTTTCCAATTTATTTATTATTTATAAATCATTTACTAATGCAAATCATTGTACCACATTAGCTTTTTAATATGATTATAATATGATAGTTAGTGATAATCATAACATATTTGAATGTCTCAATTATCTTTCGTGGTAATTAATTTAAAAATGACAAACATTTGTTTTTGACATTTGTAGGTACTTCTCAATAGATGACGGTACTTTTATAAATTATTCAAAACAATTCCATGAATTCCATAGACCACATAGACTAACATTAAATAAGGTAATGTTGAATTATGATATTAAATTTAAATAAATTAAAATTAAATACGACGAAATCCGTAAAATTAGTTTTAATCAACAAACTCGATGCTCCTTTATTTTTAGAATAAACTATTGTATAATAAAGTACTTTTCATTCGACACAAATTTTAATTATTATTAATAGTGATCTTTTAAAACTGAGTCGGAAAAGGGAAAACCCTCTTTGCATTGAGGTGCGGCGTTGAAAGCTGCATGTTCAAATTCCGCACGGAACAAAAAAATTTTGTATGGCCTACAAATAGTTGGTCAACGTAATAGAGTTACATAACGGTTGTAGCACGAATGGGTCGGCTCGGCTGGGGTAGGATCATGCTAGAATACCACTACCAGCATAAAAGAGTAGCTTAATGCTGTTCTGTTTCGTAAAGTGAGAGTAGAGAACTGGACCCTTATAATATAAGGAGGTATATGTTTATATATATACGTATATATATATTTATAATTTTTTGTGCTTTTTATATACAATATATTTTATATATAAAGCACATGTTACACGTATTACATGTTTGTATTTTTCTTAGAATTTTCTCTAGCTTACAAAATTATCAAACACATAACAAAAATCGTTGGCCGTGCCAATTGTTCCGGGTCGGTATGTAATCAGGTCATCCTCACATACAAGCGACGAATTACCCATGATTAGTTGTATTTATAGGTCTAAAAAGGAACTCTGTGACTAACTACTTCTACTTTACGGACGGAAATAGAACAATAAATTTAGTAGGCATCTTTGACCTTGTCACTTCGCAGGGTCACAGGCTCAAGGGCAAAGTAATTGTTCAAAAATATTTTTCAAACGTTTAATTCAAATTTTTTTTTTGTAAGATATAATAGTGTAATGTGTTGTATTATATACATTCAATAAAACTTGCTGCATGGGATTACTTCTACGTGTGCTCATGCTGTTACCTATTATGGCTACAGCACGAATGCGTCGGTTCGAGCGGGGACGAACTGCACTCGCACAGAATATAAACGTGAAATAAAAGCATAATGCTGCTGAGTTACGTATAGTACGTATAGTATTATATCAGCGTAAAATAGCAGCTAAATGCTGCTGTGTTTCGTAC
Source organism: Parnassius smintheus behrii (assembly GCA_036936625.1). Taxonomy (NCBI): domain Eukaryota; kingdom Metazoa; phylum Arthropoda; class Insecta; order Lepidoptera; family Papilionidae; genus Parnassius; species Parnassius smintheus. Next base: position 1,204,647 of record JAUPFT010000004.1, on the reverse strand, counting down.
AGCAAGTGTAGAAACAAGAGATCATTTTTACTGGAAGCGAGGTATTCCATTTTAGGCCTCACGGGTGAAAACGCATCTGCGTTTTGATACGTAATCGAGGATAGATGTAAATGTCTATGAACCACAGCAACCACTTACCATCAGGTGGATTGTGTGCTCGTCTGTCACCCTACGTTAATACGTTAATACGTAATATCGTTACCAGCAGATTTTTTGCTGGTAACGATATATTCTATATTAGTCTTTGTAGCGGCGCTGTCGTCGCGTCGCAAGCGAAACACACCGAAGCCTAAATCACGCTATCAAAATTGCGAATCATAAACAGTATATATAGAACATATCCGAACTATCACACGGAGTGTTGGCCGCTCCCCGGGCAGAACACCTTGCCCGGCGGGAGATCTCCCCTTTTCCTTTCACGGCCTCATCTTCAAGGCATCTGTATATTGATTCAAAATAATGAGCAAATGTAGGTGTATACGGGTCACAGCATTCGCTTACTTTCAGGTGTACTGTCTGCTAGATTGTTACCCTTATTTTTACAAAAAAGACTCAGGACCATATTTTAAGTTTTTGGAGCAAAATATGAGGGAGGTCTGTTTTTAGCATTGGCTTGTATTGTTTGCAACGATGACGGTGATGATGATGACCCGGGTCATTACATTACATTGTATCGGTGTTTATAGTAACGCAAAATGTAGTAGACTGTTTGATGCAATTTCTGAATTTTTTAAATAATATACACCATGATTAGTTTTATGCTTTTACTTTTATTACTGGGTTTGTTTTGCAAATATATAAACATTACAGCGTAGAATTTATTAAGTTGACTGTACAGCATTAGTAGAGTAATACTATCTCAATACCATCCTACTATACGTTTTGTAAATTCATTATTCATTTCATTATTGTACAAAGCTTCTTTCACATTGGTTTAAATGAAATAATTAAAAACGTGGATAATATTTTACATATTCATGTAATTAAACAAAGTGTAAGTAAGCACAACATATTATTGATCTATTTTTTATCTATCTTTTTTTCTATCTTGTGTTGGTAGTGTAGTGTCACATTCATCTTTACGGTTGGATAATTTGTGAACTTTTAGAAATAGTTAACATTAAATTTGAAATACTGGTTTATTAATTTAAAATTTATTTAAAAACATACCATTAATCATTATTAACGGAAACGCTTATTTTAAGGTTATTGAAAAAACATTTTTGAAGTTAGTTATATCATCATTAAATTTACACTAAAAAGAATACAAAAGTTTTAACTTATTTAAGTAATAATTTATTCTTACTTTTGTTAATTGTTAAAGGTAAAGGGGTACTTACATTATTTAAATTAACACAGAATAGGTACCATTAGGTACTCCGAACGGAGAATATCACAGTGCATGGTGCTAAATCTTGTTGTGTATTTATTATTATTTTTATGTCAGTTATAAATTGTGTAGTGTTTCGTATTACATAATATTTGTAATATATTATCAAAATAAAAATGTAAATAAATCAAAAATTTGTTGCCGGCATACATAAGCTATAGGGCAGGGATGGCGAAACAATGGCATGCGTGCCATCGATGGCACGCGAAACAATATTTTGGTCACGCCACCAAATACAAAGTTCACTATGTGTGTATAGAGTCACTATGTAAGTGTTATATTACTAACGAACGCAAGTGATCCTAGTTACATCGTGGACTACCATTGCTAATAATACTAAGTTTCTTCATTATCATCACTCACAAGTCCACACCTCCCCCAAGGAATGCATAGTACGTTACGCATAGTATAATAGCCAATTTCGTCGACACAAAGGTATTTAAAAATTCTTTTGTGTTATATTTAGGATTTTACAACCCCAATATAAGTTATTTTTTCATCTAATCTGCAACAACGGAAGTTACACTAATGTTACTTTAATTTGAATAACGCGTAACATTTATTATTATACATTGCAAAATGTATTTGTCTCAACTCAAAACTCTTTATTTTTTGTAGTAAATATGAGTTTTGAGTCGATAGTATTTGATACTATTATTTTCCCCATAATCATGGAGTCAAAATTCACATCTGTTACCATAATTAAACATTTCTTTAGAAAAATGGCACGTTGATACAGAAAGGTTCGCCACCCCTGCTATAGGTGTACCCCCTATAAATTGGAGGAACAGAGGCTTTAGGCCTACATAGATTAAATTATAATCATTTACCTACGTCGTCATTATCCACGAGAATATAGACTAAAACGACATTTGCACATGTGTAAATTTACTAATATTATTACCTAAAAATTATATTTGATGAACACTGTCACTGGTTACAAAACAATATTATCTATTCAACTCATAAAATCTTGATCACATAATTAATCTTGAGTTTCACCAAGTGACAACAATTGCAAATATAAATTATAATTCGAAATTAAATAAGCAAAGTTAGGTAATTCATGGTCACGGTCACCGACAAAATTAATAATACTGAAAACATAATGCTGCTAGCTATTTTATTATTTAATTGCGTTGAAACATGAAACTCGATCGATCACTTTTGAAAATTTGTTCACATATTGTTAATGCATCAATGTAATCGGGTTGTTATGAGGACATCATATCATAACTGTATGTATGTTTTTATTGCATTTATGTTTGTTGAATTTGTTTTCTGGATGTCTTATTACGATGGTTTAACTGGGCTGTTTTAGTAGGAAGGTAATTAAAAAGGTTTTCTATTTTTTTTTTATAATGTATTTATGAGTAAAGCAAAAACTAGTATTCTACCACTGTAGACATTGACTGTATCGTAAAAACCACTTTCCCTGGTCATTAGGAAAAACTAGGGAAGATATTATTTATGTTAAAGTCCTAGTGTCATTATCGATGGAGTAGAAATGGCCACCCAGATTAATTGGAGATTTGGTTACCCTGCCAGTGAAACAGGCGTCAATAAAAATACAAAATTGATGTAGATTTGTAAAGTTCTATCAGAAAATATTTTCATAGTTTCATGTTGATAGTTTATATATATGCGAAAATGTTCATTCTTAATGCTTCAAAATATTTATATCTCAGTATCTTAACACATCTACAACTATCTGTTACGTAGAGCAATTTTCTATAGCACTTTAATAAATAAAAAATTATATTTACAAACTACACTATTAGACTAGAGTGGAACGTATCAAGTCACATATGAGTTATAGCGTTTGTTGTGGCATATGTCAAACGTTGGAAATCGATGGGTCGAGAGGCTCGTGGGGCACGTGGGGCTCGTGGGGCACGTGGGACACGTGGGGCACGCCGGGCTCGTGCGCGCGATGCAGCAGCGGCGCGCGCTCGCCGGGAGGCGCGCACCGCACGAGCGCGAGCGCGGCCGACACGCTGTGCGCGCGCAGCGCACGCGCGTCCAGCCCCTCTATCTTTTCCAGTTTCTTGATCACATCCGTCGAAGCGTTATAGAATACCAATTGCTGTTCGTTCGCTTCAAATTGTTTGATTAATTGTCTCAGGGTCTGTGAAAGGTGATTCCAGTTATAATTGAATCGGTATGAAGCCTAAGCAAATAATACTTCTGTTGCGAGATGTCGTAATGTTGCAGCCATATGAACAAAAGTTATAAAAAGCTTAATGGTTAAAACATTAATTAAAAAACCCGACCGCGTAAAACAGTTTACTTTAAAGTAAATAAGACCTTAAGATTTAATAACATTATAAGTTTCGAAAATTTAAGTGAGTATGGTTCCTAACCAACTTTAAATCGTTATAGATCCTAAATGATAATTCAAAATAACAAAGACAAAGAAATTTAAAAATTATTTCGAAAGACCCATTCAATGACTGAATGTAGTTCGTCGACTTTCATTTTCTGCTTTTTCTATATAGAAGAGGGGGCAAACGAACATACGGTTCACCTGATGTTAAGTGACTACCACAGCCCATGACCAACCGCAACACCAGAGGAATTGCAGGTGTGTTGCTGGCCCTTTAGAAAGGAGTAAGCTCTTTTCTTGAAGGTCCCCAGGTCGTATCGGTCCGGAAAAATCGCCGGTGGTAAATTATTCCACAGAAAGGTCGTACGCGGAAGAAAACTCCTAGTGAAACGTACAGTGGTGGACCGCCAAGCACCCAGATGATGTGGATGGTATCGGGAGGTCTGCCGCGTAGTGCGTTCATGACATTTGGCGGCTGGGATTAATCCGAACAATTCCTCAGAGTACTCCCTGTCATAGATGCGATAAAATACGCAAAGAGATGGAACATCTCTTCACAGTGCCAGTGAATCGAGACGATCGGAAAGCACTCGATCGTCCACGATTCGAGCCGCCCTGCGCTGGATGCAGTCAAGTAGAATGAGCTGGGGAGCCCCAGCCCAGAGATGGGAACAGTATTCCATGTGCGGCCGAACCTGCGCCTTGTAAAGTTGCAGGCAGTATGCCGGCATGAAATACTGTCCCACTCTGCTGAGGCCGCCAAGCTTTTTAGAGGCCAATTTGGCCTTCTCTTCCAAGTGACCACGAAACTGCACGTCACTCGATATGTCGACGCCGATGATTCCGATACTGGCTGAGGCAACAAGGGGAGTGCCTTAAAACTGAGGAGATACGACAAAGGGGTTGTGTCCTGTGTCTTCTGAAAGTTAAACTGGACTAGATTTAGTCGACCCAATCCGAGACTTTATTCACCAAAGACTCGACTTCAGACACAAGTTTGTCCTCTCACTTTTGAAAATTCTGTACTTTTACAGTGTACAGTGTGCACAATGTGTACAGTGGCGGCGGGTTCATACCTGAGCGGCCGCGTAGTCGAGCATGGCGAGCACGCCGCAGTCGACGAGCACGAGGCGATGCGCAGCAGCGAAGCGCGTCAGGCGCTCGGCGAAGCGCGCCGCGTTCAGGTACAGCAGTGCGCGCGTCGGTCGCGCCCGGCACACCTCGCCCCACCGGCTCTGCGCATTTAAAAAAAATCGAGGTGACAATGAAGCACACAATTCACCTAATAACAAGAACCCACCATCTCCCATGGCCAACCGACTCACAGGTCATATAGACCACGATAAGTGGACTGAGACTGAGACCCATAGATACCTATATCTACACTTGATTAAGATTCAAATTGCAGATACGTTGTCACTCCTGAGGTCTAAGATGGATTATCTCATCACAATAAAAAAGGTTTCCGGTTCTCTTCTTCTCTTCACTCACCATACGAAACACAGTTGCATTACGCTGCTATTCTGTAAGAGCGTGGTCCTAGCCCGGTCTTCTCGATACATTTAGCCGCAGCGTGACTCTATCACGTATAAATGTATTGCGTCAGGACTGCTAACACTTAGTAAAATTTTTGAAAAAAAAAATATTCTTGATCAAATGTTAAAAAAATCCAAGTAATTTACTATATAATGATCAATTCGGTTTCACAAGGGGTCGCTCGAAAACTGATGCTGGTGTTGAGCTGATTTTAATATCTTTAATACATAGAAGAATTCACAAGACACACCTGCAGTTGTACATATATATGGGGTGGTCGGGAGTCCGACTGCTTGAAGTACTGGAGCACAATGACTAGTCCTATATTAGTGACTTATGATAGTAAACTCAAATACAAAAGCAATACTATAGAAGGTCTCTATGATGAATTTGCATTACAATAGTAGGGTCGTGGGTTCAAGTCCTATATATTAATTAATGACTTATGAAAGTAAGGTCTAATACAAAAGCATTATTATATAAGGTCTCCTTGATGCATAAGCATTATATGGGGTGGTCGGGTGACCGACTGCTCTTAGTACTGTAGCAAAATGACTAGTCCTTTATTAGGGACTTGAAAAGGATTATAATGGTGGTGTGTATGCTACTTCACGAGCAATTGGTCCCAGGTAAACTTGGACTGGCTAACCGATGTGTCCTAGACATATCATCTTAGTGCCGGTGGTAAGCGGGTTTGTTGTAGCAATACGGCTTTCCCGTGGACATCGCACACCCATACCGTTTGTGGGCGGCGTCGTGGCGCGTAGCGATGCGTCGTCTATCTTTCGGATTGGGATGAGTGTGTTTGGTAGCACTTTTAAGTGTAACAAGCATACTGAACTTCATGTCTTAGTGCATTAGCGCTATGATACGTGGAGTTTTGTTCACTAGTGTCTAGTCTAGTAGCGTGCTACTATGATACGTTGGTGTCATTTTTAGTTAACAACAATACAAACTTTGTTACCAAAGTCGATAGGGATCATGTGGGTGTGTTGTGAGGGAGCGCCACCCGTATGGTAGTTGCATTGATGCTTACTGCTACTTGCGATATTGTCTCTTGTGATGGATCTGCGGGTGCACTGCGCCTGATTCGACGCATTCTTGCGGTTCTGGAAGATGTAGGTATGCGGGTGGTGATGTCTGCTGTGATGTATGGGGGTTATTGGGATGGTGTAAGCTCGACGACAGTCGTATTGATGCTTGTTGCGTTCTGCAGCATTGCGTCTCTGCGATGGTTGTTTGGTGGGACGCTATTCTCAATGGCGCACTCTGCGTCTTGGTTTGACTCACACCTGAGTAGATTTGCCCAAGTCGAGTCCCTTCATTACCTACGTGGCTGCAGACTGTCTGACCTCCATGATATTTTATATAACAACATAATAATATATCTCTGTAACTTTCCTACCTTTGAATGATTGAAGGCAACTTGTTGGTGGGTGAGACAAACATGATCGAAAATGCATTTACTCAACGTCAGTGACACAAAACCTTTCTGATGACAAATTACTACTAACATCTTATAACTACCTTTTGGCTATATGGCCTTTGTATTGGTTGGTGGAGCATATGTGTCGACCTCATGCGGGTGGTAGCTGGCGGGAGGATCTGAGGAGACTCTCAAGGCTGCGGCCGAAAGCCGCACAACGTGGGACCCCATTCCCTTGAGGTGAGCGGTAGACTCATGACACGCTCTGCGGCTAGTAGCCGTACTGATCATGCAATTGGTGGTGATGCCATACACTTACATCACGCTTGCAGGAGCGGCGGTCTGGCAGGTGGTGGCGCTCACGGAGGGTTAACGGTCAGTTTGCCTATTTGCCTAAATCGTGTGACGTACCTTCACTGTGGCTGGATTCGTTCGTATTCTGTATGGCGTTTACACGCATTGACATGCGCGACTTCGGTCGATGTTTGTGCTAACGCACTAATAAGGGGCCAAGCCTCTTTTACTGGTTTGGCAGTTATTTTGCTGTGGACTACGATTCAGTTCCCGAATTAGCGTTGCCTGTGGGGGGAGTGCATCAAAATGGTTGGTGCTCACTGCGCACGGCGTGTGTCGGGAGCCGTGTGCTTCCCCTACATTTTTTTTAAATAAATGTAGGAGAGCGAAGCCCTTGTATCGGGTATTTTGCATAAATATATTGTGAGCCTTTTCCAGAAGGGATAATTAATAGTAAATTAATAATGTAAGCCTGATACAAGTGGAATAGGAAAGTTTTATATACTAAACCTTTCTCGAGCCCCGTCTTCGTGAACGGGGTTCACTTAGCTTATAAGGCACTACCAACAGCTTTCAGTTGCTCTAGTGAATATTCATTCTTACAAAAGACACCTACAAGAACTAAGTTACTAAACAACACAACGTAAATAAGGGTCCTAACTAAGACGATCACGCCACAATATTACAAACGGCCCACTATTAAACCTTTTGAAAGATCATTTAGAAAGATCAAAACATATTTTATTTATCCTGGTCACAAATATATAATGTTATTGTAAAGGGGTAAATTAATTATATAATCTATTTAATATAATATTATTTATATAGAGAGGGGGGAGCGTTACATTGAGTATTTTCTGTGACCTATCCAAGGCCTTCGACTGTGTTCACCATGAAACATTAATCAGGAAACTTCAACACTACGGTGTTAGAAGTGATGCTCTTAAAATAAATATTTCATATTTTACTTTTTTCAAGAAATCTAAATCATTATATTAACTTTTTTGTTAGGTTACTTATGAATATCGAATGTTTCACTTTTTTTAATTATCATCATTACATTACATTTAATTCTCGGATTTATTTCAGCAACTTATGTGTATCATTTAATGTTTTTCATATTTTTATTAGTTTAATTTTAAAGCAGGGTAAATGCAGATAATTCGCAGGCTCTCACAGAATACCAGTGTAAAATAGCAGCTTAATACTGCTGTGTTTCGTATGGTGAGTGTAGAGATCCGGAGAACCTTTTTTACTGGAAACGAGGCATTTCGTCTTAGTCCTCAGGGGTGACAACGCATCAGCATTTTGATTCTTATTCGAGGATAAATGTAGATGTGTATGGGCCGGAGCATCCACTTAGCATCAGGTGGGCTGTGTGCTCGTTTGTCACTTCTTGGTGGCAACAAGGGAAGAAATCAAAAATGGATTAAAATGCTTGTTAGAAAAATATGGAAAGTGTGAAAAAAGAACGGTTAAAATAAAAAAATATTAGTTAAAAGATAAATCTTATTAAATTAGTTGAAAATTGTTCTATTTCTTATAATAAAACTGAGGGGAATTTGTGACGAAATTCTGTCCCTTAATTAAGAAATTTGACATGTTAATTTTGACGTTGGCGTTGTACATGTTGCACCGAAATTTATCTACAAGATTTGCACACAACAACAATTAGAGGCGGCAAGCACAATAAAACCTGCAAGTAATTTTTAATAGTTTTGACGTACCACTTTTCAAATTCAAAGTATTGGACGGATTAAAAACGTAATGTCAATTAAAATAAAATAAAAGAATTATTTTTTACATTAATTATGATAGATTAATCAACTGTTGATATTAATTGCAATTGATTATAACTAATAAATTATTCAGTACCATATCATTTGTATTTTCTTGTACAAAATCAAAGATAAGATGAAATAGTGTTTATAATTGTTTAAGTGAGTACCCAATTACGTACGTTTAATAATTTTAATATAATTTTTCTAGTAACGAATTGCTTGTTGCGCCAGGGTACAATTGAATGTCTAATTGTATTAAAAATAACAACTATAACTTTTAAATTCCATATGAAAACTTGTCGTAGGGATAACTATACTTACATAACGTAAGTACTCACGACTGTCAGAGGGATAGGCAGAGACTACAAATTTCCATTTTGCACGAACCTAACACACCTCTCTCGCCTCTTTCACATCCGTATACTTACGCAACGCAAACGCAACTATTGATGTTACGAAAACGGCAGACTTATGGGGGATTTCCATTAAAGTTATTGCATCCGTAATAGATACAATAGCACCTTATCTAACCACTATTTTTAATACAAGCGTCGAATCTGGTGTTTCCTGATTTAATGAAACATATTAAAGTTATACCTTTATTAAAATCTGGTAGTAAATCAGACCCCACCAATTTTAGACCAATTTCTGTACAATCAACTTAAAGAAATTTTTTTTTTTAAATTATTTTACATCAGATGATAACTTTTTTTAATAAAAATAAATTGCTCCATACAGGTCAATTTGGTTTTACAAGGGATCGCTCGACAATCGATGCCGGAGTTGAGCTTATAAAAATGTTTTGTGCATGGGAGAGTTCAGAGGATGCCTGGGGGATTTGTTGACCTTTCTAAGGCCTTCGATAGTGTTAACCGTGAGACATTAATCAGGAAGCTACAGTACTATGGTGTCAAGAACACAGCGCTTAAACTAGTTATTTCATATTTAAGTAATAGAGTGCAGAAGGTTATTATCAACGGTAAAAGTTCTTCCCGATGGCCCTACAGATGGTTGTCCCTCAGGGTTCAATTCTTGGCCCATTCCTATGTTTATTGTTTATTAATGACTTAGCTTCCCTTGTAGGGGATAATCATGATATAGTATTTAATGATTTATTATATTTACGCGAACACTACACATTGATTAAAACTACTTTTACTGATTTTATGGCGTTTAATTTACTTTAAATTATTTTTATTTTTAATTCCCGACGACCGATTGTTAAACAATGACATCGGGACGTCAGTTACCTCAGTCCCCCGTGACCATGGGTGCTGGAAAGAACCCGAAACGTCGGGAATTAAAAATAAAAATAATTAAAAGTAAAATAAACGCGATAAAATCTGTAAAAGTAGTTTTAATCAATGATATATTTGCTGATGATACATCCTTGATTTTTAAACTTAAACGTTAATTATTTAAATGTGACGAAGTGAATAATGCTATATCGAAATAAGTGCACTGGTTTATCGCTTATAATCTACATTTAAACGGCAATGAAACTAAACGTATTGTTACGAGCATAGGGTTCGCGACAGTAAAAATTGGCGATTTAATTACCAAAATTGACACTTTAATTACCGAACACCAATTAAAACTTAAATCACACAAATAATTAATCACACTTAACATTTTAGTTCACTTTATTTCGCTCCGAAAGCTTTGCTCGTATCGCCAATTCAACACTGACTCGGTCGTGGCCCTTAACGGCTTTATGTAAGCCTTTTCTACCGAAACATCTAGAATGTTCCACCAAATACCGATCCCGACTGACTAGGTATAGAAAGTTCGAGTGTGTAGTTTTCTATAAAGTTTAGTTCTTCTATTCGTTACTAGATGGCGCTAGTGGGAGAGTTCTAGAAAGATCTTGACGCTCCTATTTCTGCTCCTTGATACTAGATGGCGCTAATAATCACCCAATTTATGCGCGGTATCTATATACTAAATTATGCCGCGCAACAGTATTAAATTTACAGCAACAAATGTTAATAATCTGAGTACCAATGTGTTTTTAAATGGGGAAGAACTGAGTCCTGTTGAATCCTCTGTTTTCCTTGGCATCACTCTCGACGCTAAGCTTCAGTGGGGCCCTCATATATCTAAACTAGCTAGCAGACTAAGCTCTGCAGCTTATGCTGTAAAAAAGATTTGAAATCTCACTAGTGTCGAGACAGCTAGATTACTTTCTTTCAGTTATTTCCATAGCATAATGTCAAATGCGATTTTGCTATGGGCGAATGCGGCTGATTTAGAAACTATTTTTGTTTTGCAGAAGAGGGTCATAAGAGCTATTTACAATCCTAAACCGAGAGAGTCTCTTAGAGAAAAATTTAAAGAAATAAATATATTACTTTTGGCCTCTCAGTACATCTATGAAACTTTGATGTATGTTCAAAAAACATACATCAAAGTCAAACAGAAACTTTTTTATTCAATGTAGATTATAAAAAATACTTAGTGAAAGTCACGTTTTTCATTTACCACTGGTTCGCAAAAAATACCTCTGTCCTGGGAAGAACCAGCAAGAAACCCAGCGGGACTATTTTTTTTTTCAAATAATACATAGCTTACAATCATGTTTACAATTAACAACACAAGACAAATTAGAAATAACCTGGTAGCGATCACCCTAAGGTAAAGGTAGTTTTTGTAAAAAAAGTGATATACACTCTGTAGACACTAGGAACAAACACAAGCTAGGGATACCAGTTTCTCAACTCCACAGAGTCAGTAATTCATTCTTGGGGCAATGTATACGCCATAAATCCCAGAAAATATACAAGGTCTCTCTATTACCAAGTTTCAATATTTAATTAAACAAGAACTATATAAAAAGGGTTATTATAATATAAATGAATACGTGGTTAATAATAGCCTCTGGGAATGAGGTGGTCGCTTCCAAGCCGTTTTAAAATAAATTTTGTAAATTTTTTGTGACCATTGACATTCTAAAGATTATTTTTTTTAAAAAAATGTTCCGCTGGGTTTCTTGCTGGTTCTTCCCAGGACAGAGGTTTTTTTTCGAATAGACTGACTTAATAAGAATTACTTGCAATCTATATTGAATAAAACATTATTCTATTCTATTCATACATGCTCTTCGGTTAAGGGTACTCTTTATTCGGCCCCTTTTTAATAGATCACCGAACGAGGAAAGAGTTACAAAACAAATTTATGTTGCAGAAGTGAATGGCAGAGTCGGTAAGGGACGCCCTAGGCGAAAGTTTGTCGACCAAATTGGCGATCTATAACTAAACTTATCAAATAAAATTTGGGAATGTCGTTACGTATGTGGAAATGATTAAAGTGCTTACCGCAAGGACACACAAACTAACCAGTAGGCATTTGTTTTGGCGGGATTGATTATTAATTTTAGTTTTTGAGACAGTTTCGTGTTAACGTGCGCGTGAGTTACCGCTGACGCTCGTCTGATAACAACAGCATTTCATCGAGTGTTGGAAATCGGTCTATTGCTCCGGTAGCGGCAGGAGTTGGAAGTCAAGTGGCTGTTCACTCCGAGGAGCGTATCTTATATGTTGTTCACCAGAATCTCAATCTAGGTACACGAAGTATCGCTAAATTGTTAAAGCGTCGGGATAGAACCTGTGTGTCATACTGGACAGTTGGTAAAGGTTCACAAGGTGTTAAAGCTTAATTGAATACGCCCATACAAACTGCTCAAAGTGCAAGCTTTAGTTCCTGGCGATCACGAACGCCGGCGAGTTTTCTGCCGTTGGTTATTAGACCAGCGCAATTTGAGTCGTATCTCATAAGGCCACGGGGGATTTAGATCTGTAAGCTGTTTCATACCTAATTTTTTTAATAACTTAGTACTGCCATTTAGATGCCCTAGGTTAAGTGCTCGCTCCAACGCAGTATTCTCTACTCATTTTTGCAGAACTAAGTATTCGAAAAATCGGTTTCTGGTCCGTGCTTGCAACAAACATAATGAACGATATAACCATATTGATATATTTAACTGCAAACTAAGTGGTTATATTTCATCTATTAAGCAAGTTGATCACGCTTAAGCGCAGTGTGTACCTCTTGTTCTCTCTCTGAATATAAAATTACCTTTACTAACATTGCTTTTAGGCATGCATTAAGTGTGTTTTTCTCTTTGACAAACACAAATATGTACTTCATTTAATTATGTCTAAAGTTTTCGCAATGTAATTCTTATCGTTAGAAACCGTTCTGGCTAATGTATTGTTAATATTCACCTTACATTCAAATGTAATATAAGAGCTGTAAGTTTCTTTGAATAAAAAAAAATGAACTGATTTGAACAGGAACATAACTGAATACATCAGCATAATGAACATACCTACACGATAAAAAAGCATGACTCTATCCTTGTTAAAACTCCATTTAAGTAAATTTTTCATTAGCGGGGAATCGAACCATGTATTTGGTTTATTTAACCTGTGAATTCGAATTAAAGTGGCTAGGTAGAGACTAGCACAATGGCAAAAAATAGATGAAGTAAATAAGTTAGGCATTTAGACAAGTGTTTTAAACCTTTAGCTATTGGTACGGTCGCGGGCTGCGGTCCGCGCACAAATTGACCCTTATCAGCTGATGTTAGGTATTTGAAGTTTCACTTCTTGTTTTAATGTCTAAGTATTTTCATGGTTTTCGTTTATGAAATTATCGTTTCATTTAGCTGTACTATCATGATAAAGCGTGAATAAATCTAAAACTTTGTGAAAAATGTATTTTTTCTTCTTTGTGAACGATTTTCTTTTTGTCATATCATCGAATGTATCGTTAGTACTATCGTCTGTCTTCGTTTTCGGTAGCGTTTCACAAACACCCGGTAGAATACTATCATATCGATAGTTCTGAAACATTTATGAATTGTTCTATAATCAACTCTTACGACACCCACGCGACGAATTCAACACATTATACAAAATAAAACTTCTTAAAAACTACTACTCCACCAAAATACAACGAAAAGAAACTTATTTTAAATTTAAACATACATACATAAGCACTCACGCCTGTCACCCAGAGGGGTAGGCAGAGACTACAGACTTCCATTTGGCACGATCCGGACATACCTCTCTTGCCTCTTCCACATCCATATACCTACGCATACATGCTCGTCGGTTAAGGGTACTCTTAATTTGGCCCCTTTTCAATAGATCGCCAATTTTGTCGACAAACTTTCGCCTAGGGCGTCCTTTACCGACTCTGCCGTTCACTTCTGCAACATAAATTTACTTTGTGCTTCCATACTAATATAATGTACGTACTACTGTACCTACTACTGTATGTACTAATATAATTCCAACATAATGTTGCTTTCCTCATTCATTCTTTCTACATGACCAAACCACAAAAGCATTCCTTTCTTAATCCTCGTCACAACATTATATTGCATACCACACTCTTCTCTTATTACACAATTTCTCACCCTGTCACTCAGATTCAGCCCTAACATACTCTTTAACGATCGCATTTCTACTGCGTTTATTCTTTTCTCGTGCTTCTTCTGCCACACCCAACTTTCACTACCATACGTTAAAGTAGGGACCAACACAGCATTGTGAATTGCCATACGTGCCGTTTTTGACACACTCTAACTTTCCACAATAGAGTGTAGCCCCCTTTACTCTATTTCCTGCGTTCACTCGTCGTTATATATCACTATCATATCTCCCATCCCTGCTAAATACGCATCCCAAATATACAAACTCATCTACTTGCTCAACCAACTCTCCTTCTATTCTTATTTCGCATATTGTTTATTAAAAAATCTTATACAGTATTCCATAATAACTAAAAGTCCTTTGTTTCGCATGCATTTTAAATATAATTGTAACTTTATACGGTTTAATATACTAACTTTAAGGTTCAATATACTATAATAACTGACAAGCTCAAATTCGACTCGATTGCGACTCATATTTATCAGATGGTATGAGTAAGTTATTAAATTATAAGTTTATTCTATGCCTGTATAATAAGGTTTACTGTGAACTGCATTCTCCAACCAAATCATTCCTAAATTAATGATCGAGTCAAATAACCATGTACGATGTATAGTCGGCAGTATGCAGTGTGTAGTATGTAGTAATTGTGATACAATAATCAATGTGTAGTGTGTAATGCCCGTGATATAATAAGCGACTGTGTACTGTGTAGTATGTAGTTTTTACCGTGTATTATTCAGTACGCAGTGTGCGATGTGCAGATTGCAATGTTCGGTGTGTAGTGCGTAGCACTCATTAAGTAGTTTGCAGTGTGTCGTATATAGAATACAGTGTGTAGTGTTTATATGCAATATGCAGTGCCCATTAGGTAATATTCGGTGTGTAAAGTGAAATGTGATAAACTTAGAAATGATTTTAGATTTTAAGATTAGGAAAGGATATCCGCAGTAGAACAGAGTGACCGACATAGCCCAACGGATTAGTAAGCTGAAGTGGCAATGGGCCGGCCATATAGCTCGACGAACCGACAACCGTTGGGGAAAAAAGGTTCTCGAGTGGCAGCCTCGTACCGGTAGGCGTAGTGTAGGGCGACCCCCCACTAGATAGAGTGACTGGTAAGACATGCAGGAAGTCAATGGATCAGGTGGCTCAGGACCGTGCTTTGAGGCTTGGGGGAGGCCTATGTTGAGAAGTGGACTTGTAAAGGGCTGTAATGATGATGATGATGGAGTATTCAATGTGTAGTGATTGTTATGCAGTGAGCCGAGTGTGTAGTGCTGGGTGTGGTATGTTGTGAGTTTGTAGTGTTGATTGCTCAGTATACAGATGCGGTGTGTAAAGTGCGGTGTTTAGTGTGCAGTGTAGCACTCACTACGTAGTATGCGGCATATAGTGTGCGGTATGTAGTGTGTAATCTGTAGCGACGACTGCCTCGTTGGTCTAGTGGTTGTAGTAGTGCGACTGCTGCTCATGAGGTCCTGGGTTCGAATCCCGGGTCGGGCCAAAAATCAATTATTGGGTTTTTATGTCAAGAAATTCTCAGTAGATGCCCGTCAGGAAGTTGGCGGTGTCTCACCCCCGTGCCTCGGAAAGTACGTAAAGCCGTTGGTCCTGCGCCTCATCTCTCTCCCGGTCAGGTCGGTTTACCGTTCCATCGGATTACGAGAATGAAGGAATAGAGAGTGCATCTGTGCTTGCGCATACACTTGTGCACTATAATCTTGTCCTGCGCCGATGGCTAGCCTCCGTTGAGGCAAGCCGCCGTGGCCGAATTCGGTCTCGGGGACATATCTGTAATCTGTAGTGGTCGGTGTGTAGTGTGTAGTGTTCAGCATGTAATGTGTTATGAGTACGCGGCGGGGGGGGGGGCGTGAGGCACCTTGAGCGTGTGCAGGTGCAGCGGCGCGCGGCGCAGCGCCAGGTGCGTGCCGGCGAGCCCGGCCAGCGCGCCGCACAGCACGGCCAGCTCCACGCTGCGCCATACGCCCACCGCAAACGTCAGCGCCGCCACCACCAGCTCCTCGCGGTGGTGCTCCCACAGCTGCGGCACGATCTTGTAATCGATCTGTAAACCGAATTTCATTTCCTTTTTTACTACAAAACGTTACTCCGTCTCACCAATTTTCTTTATAGAATAAGAGTGATAAACGAGGATACAGTCCGCCTGTTGGTAAGTGGATGTTGTGGCCCATACACATCTACAGTTATACTTCATTAAGGATCAAGTTGCAGAAGCGTTGTCACCCCTTAATACTAAGATGGAATACCTCGTTTCCAATAAAAAGAATTTCCGGCTCTGTACACTTACCACAAAACATGATAGAATTAAGCTGCTATTTTAAGCTAGTATTTTGTGAGAATGTCTTACTCCTAGTTAGAGACTTACTACTAGTTAGTCTCGGTCTACCTCGACACCTTTTAATATTTACTTTCGCTCTATATATTTTCTTCACCATTCGGTCTTCACTCATTCGTTCAACGTGCCCAAACCATTGGAGTACGCCCCTATCAATTTTTGTGATTAGGTCATCTTTCAATCCTGCCATATTGCGAATCTCTTCGTTTCGCTTTCGGTCGGCTATGGTAACGCCACACATTTTACGAAGAGATCGCATCTCCACTGCATTCAACTTGCTTTTATGCTTCTTCTGGCATACCCAGGTTTCGCTGCCATATAACAAAGTCGGTACCAACACTGCGTTATGTATTGCAAGGCGTGCACTCTTCACCACGCCTTGCCTTTTGACTAATGCATTCAGGGCACCATTGACTTTGTTTCCGGCAGCGACACGCCTATCCACATCTAAATCACATCTTCCATCCCGGCTGAAATCACTCCCCAAGTATACAATTTCATTTACCTGTTCTAGACATTCCTGATTTACCCATATTTCACATTTCGTTCTCTCTTCGTCCTTTTCAAATACCAGAACCTTAGTTTTATTAACATTCAAACGGAGACCTTTAATTTCACATTCCTCTTTCATACACGTGACTAATGCCTGCAGTTCTGCTTCTGATGGTGCAATAAGCACTGCATCATCAGCATACAGCAGACAATTAACTTTTATGTCACCCAATTTCACACCCAAACTTTCAGCTTCTGTAAACAGCTGTCGAGATACAGTATGAACAGCCAGGAAGACATGACACAACCCTGTTTTACGCCCGCTTGGACGCTAAACATGGGTGACAGGTCATGCCCTACCCGCACACAGGCTTTACGGTCATAGTAAAGTGACTGCACAGCCCTTAACAATCGACCATCCACACCATATCCCGGCAACAGTTCCCACATTTTCTTCCTTATAACCTTATCAAATGCTTTCTCCAGATCCACAAAAGCACAGAAAATCCTCTGGTTAACACTCAGAAGCTTCACCGTGATCATGCGGAGAGAAAACATTTGATCCGTGCATCCTCTTCCAGGTCTAAATCCGCATTGTGCCTCCCATAAGAATCTTTCCGATTTCTCTTGCATCCTGCGTGTCAAAACCTTCGAATAAACTTTACTTGCTAAACTTGTCAAGCTGATCGCCCGATAGCACCCGCAGTCAAAATGTGAACCTTTACCTTTATATAAGGGCACAATGACCGCGGATCGCCAATCATCCGGGACATCTCCCGTCCGCCAGCACAAATTGCACAGCAGATGAAAGCTGTCCCAGACGCGAGGCCCACCGTACTTGACCATTTCAGCAGTAACTCTGTCTAGTCCCGCAGCTTTACCACATTTCAAACTTCGAATCGCACGTTCAATCTCTTTCATGCTGATGACCTCAGTGTCATCGAGGTCCGTGTCTGGCGTGCCAGTCACGGCGTCACCCCCGGATCCTTCACTAAGATCATGACACGCATACAATTCTCTATAAAATTCACTCCATCGCTGCATGACGTCCGATTTTTCTGAGAGGACGTCATTGGTTCTCGAAAGCACTTTGTTCATTCTTAAAGCTGTCGCACCACTCCGGGACCTTCCAACCTCTTTCCAGAAGAGTTTGGAGTTTTCCCTAAAGTTGTGCGACAACCTCTCGTCCGCTTCTATTCTACACCTTTCACGTACTTCCTCAATCAATGTTTTCGCATGAACTTTCTGCAGCTTATATCTTTCTTTCATCTTCTCTCTCATATGCTCATCGTTACTAGAGGCCAAGTAGTCTAACCATGCTTTTTTCTTCTTTTTTACAGCTTCTTTCACTTCGTCATTCCACCATGCATCTCTTCTTTTACTACTACCTCTTTTTGTCGTACCACATACTTCTTCCGCTGCACTTACCATTCCATCCCTAAGGTTCTGCCATGTTTTCTCCACACATTCTTTCCTGCCATCGATGGTGTCAAGCTTTTCGGATATAAGACTCAAATGGAAATACATACATACATTAACATTATGTACATATTTATAACAGACATTTCGCTTCACTTGCCATTTTAAAGTTATTTAATTAAATTTACAATTGATTTGTAAATTCTAATGTACATTTTTTAGTTTTGGTTATTTTATTTTAGTAGATATAAATAAATTTTATGGTAAATAATTACTACTTAAATAGATAGTAGTGACATCTATCGAAAGTCATAAAATTAAGGATGTTTTTAAGTAAAATTTCTAACCTATATAAAGTTTTAGTAGTATTTTATCTATAAAATGCGTAGTATCCTCTTAGTAGTCTGTGTCTATAAATAAACTTATAAAAAATTGCAATTGGTATGTAAAAGCTTATTATCCCTATAGTTTAAATAAAAAGAGTTTTATAGATATATTGGTCAGATCTAAGAACTTATTATATCATAAATTAATCGATTATTGAAAGTGCAATGACGGTATTTCATGAAGTTTAACAATGATTGTTGACTATATCATGATATAGCTTGACCAAATCAATGAATACATATTGTTTGGCGATATTAACAACTAAACACGACATTGCCATTTTTAGATGTTACTGTTAAATCGTAAAATAATTTCATTACACACCTCTAGCGGCGCTGATTGCGTATATTTGATAAAATCAAAATTTATGCCAAATTTATGTAGGTATTATATAAATGTTAGCGTCTTTGTTTTGCGATAGAGCCAGTCGCACCTCATTGAGTCAGAGTACTAGAGGGTAAAGTTTCGGTTGTCATAGGTTTAATATAATAATAGGGCCATCTACTTACTGATAAATAAAGTAACTATAAGTACGTAACTGGTCAAATTAAAGACAATTCTATTAAATATGTACTTATTGTTGCAGCATCAAAAATTCTCCGACCGGTACCTATAGACCTGTGGCCACAGTCTGCATGATTAATCATACCTAATTGTCGATTTTAACAAAATTACAAACAAAACTGTGTAAACAAAACTTTGATTAAGAGAGAAGGTCTTTAGTTAAATATGTTGTGTGTTTAACGGCATAGCAATATTTCACCATTTTTTTTGTATCAAGTCCGATATGAGTAACTGAAAATTAAATGCACTATAAGATTTATATTCATAATTGGTGGAATAGTTCGTGATACCGTTGATGCAGCCTTTTTTACTTTTAATGAGATTTATAAAGCAGTTTGTCATAGGCGGCACTGAAAATTTCGGGAATCAAGGAAGTGTCACAACATTACTATTTAAAAATGTATTTATACCTTTTCGAAGTATTCTCCGCGAAATTTGACACATTTTTCCATACGATGGAACCAATCATTGAAGCAACCATTCCATTCGGAAGTTGAGGTCTCCAAAATGGCCGTTTTGTAGGCGTCCACAGCTTCTTCAGGTGATGAAAATCTCTGTCCACACAATTTATTCTTTATTTTAGGGAAAGTATAGAAATCATTAGGGCTTAGGCCGGGGCTGTACGGCGGATGGTCTAATAATTCTATGTTTTCTTGCTCTAAAAACTCTTTTATTCTGTGTGCGGTGTGAGAACTCGCATTGTCGTAATGGAGGATGATGCGGCGGTTGCAGTTCTCTTTACGGAGTTCAGAAACGACCTGTGGCAAACAAATGCTAGCATACCATTCTGCATTAACCGTTCTTTGTCCCTCATGAAGAATAGTCGTAACATGGCCGGTTTTGGAGACAAACGCCACGTTTGTTACCATTTTTTTGCAACACTCCGTGACTGGTTTTTTGTTTCGGGTTCGTACGCGTATATCCAGGATTCGTCACCTGATACGATGTTGTATACAGCATTTGAGGATTTTGCGTGGAATCTTTCAAGAGTTCTGACGCACCAAGTAACGCGAGCCGCTTTTTGCTCTTCACAGAGCGTATGTGGTATTCATCGAGAAAACAACTTTTTTACACCTAATTGTTCATGCAAGAATATTTGTATTTGACTCATGCCAATGTCTAAAGTTGCCTGAATTTCGCGGTATGTCACATGTGGATCTTCCTCAATCAACTTACGCACAGCATCAACGTTTTCTTGGGTGATTGCAGTTTTTGGACGACCTTGACGGGGATCATCACTGAGCTTGACACGTCCACGTTGAAATTCAGCAAACCAGCGATAAATTGTGGTTTTGGATGGGGGTCCATCACCAAATGCAGAAATCATCCGGTCAACACACTGTTTTTGTGTTAAACCACTTCGAAAGTCATAATAAATCATTGCTCTTGAATTTTCTCGAGTCAATTTCATTTTCTCAACGACTAAACAAGTTTGACAAAAACCTTGTGGCAAGACCGAAAATCTTTTTTTAAATAAATAAATGGTATTCGATTTTTAAAACCAAGGAGTTTCAATTAAAAAGATTTTAATATGACAGGAACAGTGAAAATATTCCATTCCCGATACTTTTAGTGCAGAGTAGTATTAAGATAGCTTTCATATTTTCAGACATAACTATTAAAATTTTTGTGACGTGAGTTCCGGTTGCATAGCTCACATGAGTAAATGAACGGGTTGTTATGAAAAAGTTCTATAAATATCAAAGAAAGAAAATTTTAAACACAGGTTTATTTTTATTTTAACTATGAGTAGAACTGCACGGATAGAATCTTGACAGTCTTCTGTATAAGCCTGTAATCAAACCGATCTAAACGTTGGTACTTAAGCAACTCAAATTAGATCCGCGCTGACTCCACTCATATTTTACCTGCAATTTGAAGTTTTGAATTATCACGTTCTCGGTGAATATCTGAGATGTTAAAAAATATTTCGGAAATCATTTTTAGGTATATGTATGTGAAGTCGCTCATCCAGCGTTGAATTCAACTTAACCAACTCCTTTTTGACCTAAAACTCGCTATGGCCTGTGCCCAGTAGTGGAATGTATATAGGCTCCTACTTTTTTACTTTTAATAGGACTTTCCACTGTTGATCATAGGTTTCCCCCATTGTATGACAAATAGACCGGCTATTTGCGGTAGTTTTCACGCTTGGCAAGTGGGTTGGCAACCGCAGCTCTTTATCACTTTGCGCTGTTATCAAGGCGGTGCCACCCAGCTCCTGTTTCAGTTTCCCTCTGTCTTCTCTTGGCAAGTGGGTTGGCAACCGCAGCTCTTTATCACTTTGCGCTGTTATCAAGACGGTGCCACCCAGCTCCTGTTTCAGTTTCCCTCTGTCTTCTCTTGGCAAGTGGGTTGGCAACCGCAGCTCTTTATCACTTTGCGCTGTTATCAAGGCGGTGCCACCCAGCTCCTGTTTCAGTTTCCCTCTGTCTTCTCTTGGCAAGTGGGTTGGCAACCGCAGCTCTTTATCACTTTGCGCTGTTATCAAGACGGTGCCACCCAGCTCCTGTTTCAGTTTCCCTCTGTCTTCTCTTGGCAAGTGGGTTGGCAACCGCAGCTCTTTATCACTTTGCGCTGTTATCAAGGCGGTGCCACCCAGCTCCTGTTTCAGTTTCCCTCTGTCTTCTCTTGGCAAGTGGGTTGGCAACCGCAGCTCTTTATCACTTTGCGCTGTTATCAAGACGGTGCCACCCAGCTCCTGTTTCAGTTTCCCTCTGTCTTCTCTTGGCAAGTGGGTTGGCAACCGCAGCTCTTTATCACTTTGCGCTGTTATCAAGGCGGTGCCACCCAGCTCCTGTTTCAGTTTCCCTCTGTCTTCTCTTGGCAAGTGGGTTGGCAACCGCAGCTCTTTATCACTTTGCGCTGTTATCAAGACGGTGCCACCCAGCTCCTGTTTCAGTTTCCCTCTGTCTTCTCTTGGCAAGTGGGTTGGCAACCGCAGCTCTTTATCACTTTGCGCTGTTATCAAGGCGGTGCCACCCAGCTCCTGTTTCAGTTTCCCTCTGTCTTCTCTTGGCAAGTGGGTTGGCAACCGCAGCTCTTTATCACTTTGCGCTGTTATCAAGACGGTGCCACCCAGCTCCTGTTTCAGTTTCCCTCTGTCTTCTCTTGGCAAGTGGGTTGGCAACCGCAGCTCTTTATCACTTTGCGCTGTTATCAAGGCGGTGCCACCCAGCTCCTGTTTCAGTTTCCCTCTGTCTTCTCTTGGCAAGTGGGTTGGCAACCGCAGCTCTTTATCACTTTGCGCTGTTATCAAGACGGTGCCACCCAGCTCCTGTTTCAGTTTCCCTCTGTCTTCTCTTGGCAAGTGGGTTGGCAACCGCAGCTCTTTATCACTTTGCGCTGTTATCAAGGCGGTGCCACCCAGCTCCTGTTTCAGTTTCCCTCTGTCTTCTCTTGGCAAGTGGGTTGGCAACCGCAGCTCTTTATCACTTTGCGCTGTTATCAAGACGGTGCCACCCAGCTCCTGTTTCAGTTTCCCTCTGTCTTCTCTTGGCAAGTGGGTTGGCAACCGCAGCTCTTTATCACTTTGCGCTGTTATCAAGGCGGTGCCACCCAGCTCCTGTTTCAGTTTCCCTCTGTCTTCTCTTGGCAAGTGGGTTGGCAACCGCAGCTCTTTATCACTTTGCGCTGTTATCAAGACGGTGCCACCCAGCTCCTGTTTCAGTTTCCCTCTGTCTTCTCTTGGCAAGTGGGTTGGCAACCGCAGCTCTTTATCACTTTGCGCTGTTATCAAGGCGGTGCCACCCAGCTCCTGTTTCAGTTTCCCTCTGTCTTCTCTTGGCAAGTGGGTTGGCAACCGCAGCTCTTTATCACTTTGCGCTGTTATCAAGACGGTGCCACCCAGCTCCTGTTTCAGTTTCCCTCTGTCTTCTCTTGGCAAGTGGGTTGGCAACCGCAGCTCTTTATCACTTTGCGCTGTTATCAAGACGGTGCCACCCAGCTCCTGTTTCAGTTTCCCTCTGTCTTCTCTTGGCAAGTGGGTTGGCAACCGCAGCTCTTTATCACTTTGCGCTGTTATCAAGACGGTGCCACCCAGCTCCTGTTTCAGTTTCCCTCTGTCTTCTCTTGGCAAGTGGGTTGGCAACCGCAGCTCTTTATCACTTTGCGCTGTTATCAAGGCGGTGCCACCCAGCTCCTGTTTCAGTTTCCCTCTGTCTTCTCTTGGCAAGTGGGTTGGCAACCGCAGCTCTTTATCACTTTGCGCTGTTATCAAGGCGGTGCCACCCAGCTCCTGTTTCAGTTTCCCTCTGTCTTCTCTTGGCAAGTGGGTTGGCAACCGCAGCTCTTTATCACTTTGCGCTGTTATCAAGGCGGTGCCACCCAGCTCCTGTTTCAGTTTCCCTCTGTCTTCTCTTGGCAAGTGGGTTGGCAACCGCAGCTCTTTATCACTTTGCGCTGTTATCAAGGCGGTGCCACCCAGCTCCTGTTTCAGTTTCCCTCTGTCTTCTCTTGGCAAGTGGGTTGGCAACCGCAGCTCTTTATCACTTTGCGCTGTTATCAAGACGGTGCCACCCAGCTCCTGTTTCAGTTTCCCTCTGTCTTCTCTTGGCAAGTGGGTTGGCAACCGCAGCTCTTTATCACTTTGCGCTGTTATCAAGACGGTGCCACCCAGCTCCTGTTTCAGTTTCCCTCTGTCTTCTCTTGGCAAGTGGGTTGGCAACCGCAGCTCTTTATCACTTTGCGCTGTTATCAAGACGGTGCCACCCAGCTCCTGTTTCAGTTTCCCTCTGTCTTCTCTTGGCAAGTGGGTTGGCAACCGCAGCTCTTTATCACTTTGCGCTGTTATCAAGACGGTGCCACCCAGCTCCTGTTTCAGTTTCCCTCTGTCTTCTCTTGGCAAGTGGGTTGGCAACCGCAGCTCTTTATCACTTTGCGCTGTTATCAAGACGGTGCCACCCAGCTCCTGTTTCAGTTTCCCTCTGTCTTCTCTTGGCAAGTGGGTTGGCAACCGCAGCTCTTTATCACTTTGCGCTGTTATCAAGGCGGTGCCACCCAGCTCCTGTTTCAGTTTCCCTCTGTCTTCTCTTGGCAAGTGGGTTGGCAACCGCAGCTCTTTATCACTTTGCGCTGTTATCAAGACGGTGCCACCCAGCTCCTGTTTCAGTTTCCCTCTGTCTTCTCTTGGCAAGTGGGTTGGCAACCGCAGCTCTTTATCACTTTGCGCTGTTATCAAGACGGTGCCACCCAGCTCCTGTTTCAGTTTCCCTCTGTCTTCTCTTGGCAAGTGGGTTGGCAACCGCAGCTCTTTATCACTTTGCGCTGTTATCAAGACGGTGCCACCCAGCTCCTGTTTCAGTTTCCCTCTGTCTTCTCTTGGCAAGTGGGTTGGCAACCGCAGCTCTTTATCACTTTGCGCTGTTATCAAGACGGTGCCACCCAGCTCCTGTTTCAGTTTCCCTCTGTCTTCTCTTGGCAAGTGGGTTGGCAACCGCAGCTCTTTATCACTTTGCGCTGTTATCAAGACGGTGCCACCCAGCTCCTGTTTCAGTTTCCCTCTGTCTTCTCTTGGCAAGTGGGTTGGCAACCGCAGCTCTTTATCACTTTGCGCTGTTATCAAGGCGGTGCCACCCAGCTCCTGTTTCAGTTTCCCTCTGTCTTCTCTTGGCAAGTGGGTTGGCAACCGCAGCTCTTTATCACTTTGCGCTGTTATCAAGACGGTGCCACCCAGCTCCTGTTTCAGTTTCCCTCTGTCTTCTCTTCAGACTCCCGCGGGACGAAATGGGGAGTGGTTTCTTTTTCGCCGCCTCTACATGGCTAATATATTATTTCTGCTCCAGTTCATCAATTGTATTTCCAATAGTTAATAAAGTTAATAAATTTGTATATTTGCCATAGTCGCCACGCTTGGCATGTGAGCTGCCAACTGCATATATTTAATATTTTGAGCTATGATCAGGAAGACGCCGCTTCCCATCTTGTTCATGAATTTATTTCTTCTCACACGTTCTCCGAATGTACCTACATTTATGAAATTTTGAAGTCTACTCGAACGTAAAAAAATCTGGCAGATGCTAATCAATATTCAATGGGAACAATATAAATAACGACCATGAAATTAAACCTTATTTTATCAAGACTGCATCAACTTTAATAATGAATATTACGTAAATAACGCATTTCCGATACCAGGACAATTTTCGGTAAATAAAGACACATCGGAAGTCCGATATAAAAAGTGTTGCTTGACGTATGATATTTACGCAATTCTAATAAACTAACTTATGTGTTTCTGTAGCCTATAATATTGCCAATATAGGCACCAATATAGTCACAGATAGCGGCGTCTCTCTACAAGGAATCCAGTTTTGCTAATTTTAGTACGAAATAGTATTATCGATGTTTCTAAATTCAAGCCTACGCGAGCGAAGCCGCAGGTAAAGGTAGTTATCAATATAGACGCTTTAAATTACGTAACGTACGTAAGTATTCTTTGTTATAATTAGTATCCGGTTGACCGAGCTTTGCTCGGTATTTTTCGCTCGATTTTTTTTTAATTCGTGTGTTTTGGAAATTATATTTAGATACAAATTACATGCTGATGAATTATAAATAATATTTTTTGATCTTAGCGACATAACAGAATAAATGGAACTGGTTATTTGAATAAAAAATCATGGGTGCAATTATTTTAATTTAAATTTTAGTGTTTTTAAAAAATACTAAAAAAAGGGCTCGAAAAAATAGATTTTCTGAAAAAAAAAAGAACTTGAAAAAAAAATTAAAAAAAGTCGGTCGGTCGGTCTGGGCTCGAACCGGGGTTTTACGGTTCTGTGACCGCCCATTATACCAATTAAGCTATTTATTATCATTAACAAACTGTCAAAATTTACCTTCTTATTCTAACGATATTGTAGCATTTTTTCATTGCCTAAAAACACGGACAAAAATACATTTTCTAAAAATAAAACCTAGCTAGATCGATTTATTATCCCCGAAACTCCTTGGACACTAAATTTTATGAAAATCGTTGGAGCCGTTTCCGAGATCCCGATTATATATATATATATATATATATATATATATATATATATATATATATACAAGAATTGCTCGTTTAATAGTATAGGATAATACTTTTAGATTTTACTATCATCATTAACAATCACCACAACGCTGAAAATAGTCGTGGTTACTCGTGAGACAATTTATAGTAATAATAACTGATGAATAATAGGTAGTCCAATTGAGAAATCGATTATTTATTGGGAATTGTTTGCCGACGGGAATCAATCCGCAGCCGCATTTTTTGTTAATTGTGATTATATTTGGTTACCTCCAATAAGATATTAATATAAAAAAGATTTTTTTTCGACTCCCACCCGGCGAGCTCAACGATATAAAAAAAACTAAGTGATTGATTATAATGCTCTTTGTCAACGAAGCTAATAGAGTAAGTACACAATCGCACTGCAATGTGTACTGTGTGGATTATTTAATTATATCTCGTCAAATGTACATTAAATTAGAATTGTTTTGAAAAAAAAAAAGACATTAAAAATATATTTTTATACAATTATCTTTTACGAATAATATTTAAACACTTACCATAAATATCACAGCACAGATGAGGACTGAAGACAAACAAGCTTTTGGTATGAAGAAGAAATATTGCGTCAAGAACTTTAACGCAAGCAGTGTGATTATTCCTGGAAATGGATAAAAGGGTTCGATAAACATTATGTATTAGCTGAAATACTCTTTCTTTTAGATGTCCTTAAGAGGAAATGCGGGCCAAGAACCTTTTGAAAATTAGGTATTTGAAGAAACTATCGCTTGAGCGCGAGTGCGTTGAAGTCAACTGCAGATCTGACTGAATAGCCTAAGGTAAAAGGCATAATTCGAGATTTGGCGTACACGAGCGCGTGCTCGTGTTTGACGTCATTTCAATGCATTGTACACATGAACACTAGGCTTCTATTGACAGTGGCTAACTAGGCAATTTTGAGCATTTTGTAAGAGTTCTATTGCTTACAACGATAATGTATCATCAAAAAGGAAAACACAAGCGCACGAGCGCATGCGGGGTGGCGGTGTAGGTGTGGGAGTGGTGAGGTATACGGGTGTGATGTGGTGCGGTGCGATACACTCACCGGAGTAGAGGCCGGCGGCGGGGGTGCGCACGAGCGCATGCGGGGTGGCGGTGTAGGTGTGGGAGTGGTGAGGCATACGGGTGTGATGTGGTGCGGTGCGATACACTCACCGGAGTAGAGGCCGGCGGCGGGGGTGCGCACGAGCGCATGCGGGGTGGCGGTGTAGGTGTGGGAGTGGTGAGGCATACGGGTGTGATGTGGTGCGGTGCGATACACTCACCGGAGTAGAGGCCGGCGGCGGGGGTGCGCACGAGCGCATGCGGGATGGCGGTGTAGGTGTGGGAGTGGTGAGGTATACGGGTGTGATGTGGTGCGGTGCGATACACTCACCGGAGTAGAGGCCGGCGGCGGGGGTGCGCACGAGCGCTTGCGGGGTGGCGGTGTAGGTGTGGGAGTGGTGAGGTATACGGGGTGTGATGTGGTGCGGTGCGATACACTCACCAGAGTAGAGGCCGGCGGCGGGGGTGCGCACGAGCGCTTGCGGGGTGGCGGTTTAGGTGTGGGAGTGGTGAGGTATACGGGGTGTGATGTGGTGCGGTGCGATACACTCACCAGAGTAGAGGCCGGCGGCGGGGGTGCGCACGAGCGCTTGCGGGGTGGCGGTGTAGGTGTGGGAGTGGTGAGGTATACGGGGTGTGATGTGGTGCGGTGCGATACACTCACCAGAGTAGAGGCCGGCGGCGGGGGTGCGCACCAGCGCGTGCGGTGTGGCGGTGTAGTGTGGGAGTGGTGAGGTATACGGGGTGTGATGTGGTGCGGTACGGTACACTCGCCGGAGTAGAGGTCGGCGGCGGGGGTGCGCACGAGCGCATGGGGGGGTGCCAGTGTAGATGTGGAAGTGGTGAGTTATACGGGGTGTGATGTGGTGCGGTGCGGTACAATCGCCGGAGTAGAGGCCGGCGGCGGGCGTGCGCACGAGCGCATACGGGATGGCGGTGTAGGTGTGGGAGTGGTGAGGTATACGGGGTGTGATGTGGTGCGGTACGATACAGTCACCAAAGTAGAGGCCGGCGGCGGGGGTGCGCACGAGCGCGTGCGGTGTGGCGGTGTAGGTGTGGGAGGGATGAAGAATGCGGGGAGTGATGTGGTGCGGTGCGCTACACTCACCGGAGTAGAGGCCGGCGGCGGGGGTGCGCACGAGCGCGTGCGTAGTGACGGTGTAGGTGTGGGAGTGATGAGGTATACGGGGTGTGATGTGGTGCGGTGCGATACACTCACCAAAGTAGAGGCCGGCGGCGGGGGTGCGCACGAGCGCGTGCGGTGTGGCGGTGTAGGTGTGGGAGGGATGAAGAATGCGGGGAGTGATGTGATGCGGTGCGCTACACTCACCGGAGTAGAGGCCGGCGGCGGGCGTGCGCACGCCGCTGGAGTGCGAGACGGCGGAGCGCGTGAAAGCGCCGCACGTGGGCATGGCCCGCACCAGCGAGCCCGCCATGTTGCAAAGCCCCAGCGTCACCATCTCCTGCGTCGCGTCTACGCGCCCGCCTTCCGCTGTACCAAACAACCACAACGCTATTCTGTATGGTCCACACAATTTTAGTCAAGGCGGCCATCTGCGCAGAACCGGATTATTGTGCATAAGTGTATGCATAAGCACAGGTGCACTCTCAATTCCCTCATTTTCACAGTCACCGCCAACTTTCTGACTTAAGACTTTCTGATTTAAAAGCTCAACAATTTATTTTAGTCCGACCCAGCATTCCAACCCGAGACGTCATGATCAGCGAGTATGACCACTAGACCAACGAGGCAGTCACGCTATGTTATAGTGCTCAGTGAACAGGATTGTCACCGCACAGATTACCAGAGACTAGTGGGTAGATTAATCTACTAATCCATCTATTTATTCAACTGCATCTAAGTTAATTTTATAAGGTCATTTGCATCAAAAAACGAATTCTGAAATAAAAAAATATCTCAAAATGCTGTAGCATGAAACTAAGAAAAGGACCGGTTTCAATCGGTTTTTGTCCTATCCATACTCCGATGTACTCGTAACACGCTCTTAATGTTCGAAGATTTTTTTAAAAATATAAATGGACTAATGGTAGGCTTAGACTAGACTTGCAACGAATATTCGGCTATTATCGGTAATTAACAATCTCAACTATCCATTATTTTTATTATCGAATCTGGTGTGTTTCCTATTTTATGAAGCATAGTAAAGTAATAACTTTATTTAAATCGGGTAGTAAGTTAGACCTCTCCAAGTTTAGAGTTATTTCTGAACAGCGAGCACTTAATAAAATTTTTGAAAAAATATTCATCATCAAATGTTAAATTTTTTTAATGTAAAAAAATTACTACACAAAAATTATTCGGTTCTACAAAGGGTCGCTCGACAACTAATGCTGGTGTTGAGCTGATTAAATATATCTTCAATGCATGAGGAATTTACAGGATGCTTCGTGACCTGTGACCTCCTTTGTGTGACTCCAAGGCTTTCGATTGTGTTCACTATGAAACATAAATCAGGAAACTTTAACACTACAGTTTAAGAAGAGATGCTTTTTAATTAATTATTTCATATTTGAGTAACAGAACGCAAAAAGTTGTCATTAAGTTTTGTCAGTTCTTTCGGGTCTATTGTACAAAAGGGCATGCCTCAGGGCTCAATTCTCGGTTCCTTTCTCTTTTTTGTATATATTAATGACCTTCCATAGTAGGGCATAAACATGATAAATTATTATTATAAGCTGATGATACTAGATTAATTTTTAAATTAAAACGACAATTATTAAAATATGACGAAGTAAATAACGCTATATCTAAATTAGTAAGTTGGTTTAATATCAATAATTTGCATTTTAATAGGAACTAAAACCAAATTTATGAAATTCATAACTCCAAATGTCAAATATCTAAATATCAACGTAATTTTAAACGGGGAGGAGCTGAGTTTTGTCGATATTACCATTTTTCTTGGAATCAAACTATACGCGAAGCTTCAGTGGGGATCCCATATATCAAAACTAGCAAGCAGACTTAGTTCTGGAGCTTATGCCGTAAAAAGATTAGAAGTCTTACCAGTATTGAAATGTAGTTAAAATAGTTTAGTTTAGCTATTTCCATAGCATAATGTCGTTTGGTATTTTGCTATGGGTACACGTGACTGACAATGAAATGATATTTGTTTTACAGAAGAGAGTCATAAGAACAATGTATGATTTAAAATCTAAAGAGTCGCTTCGAGAGAAATTTAAGGAAATTAATATATTAACTTTAGCCTTTCAATACATTTATGAAAATGTAATGTACGTACAAAAAAAGTAGTTTTATTCTGTAAGTACTAGGAACGTCTGAATATCACTTGTTTTCACAAGCTAGTAGTAACAGTTACTCGACTTCACCGAGTCGGTAATACATTCTTGGGGGCGATGTATACGCCTTTACAACAAATTCCCAGAAAATATACAAAATTTGACTTGCACAAAATTTTAAACTTTATTAAACTAAGTTTGTATAAAAATGGTTATTATAATATTAAGGAATTTATGGATGATATATATAATAAGCCCTGGGAAAGGTGATCGCCATCAAGCTATTTCTAATTTGTTTTGTGTTGTTGATTGTAACGTACATGATTGAGAATGTTATTTAAAACAAAAGTCCCGCTGGGTTTCTCGCTGGTTCTTCCCAGGACAGAGGGTTTTATCCGAACCAGCGGTAAATTAAAAAAGTGATTTCGATTAGCATTACTTTTAATCTATATTGAATAAAAAGTTTCCGTTTCTAATCGGCCTATTCGGCTACCGGTTGCGTCGAAACGAACACACATCTGTATTCATTCAGTTAGTTAGTTTATTATCTGGCAATATCCTTCCTCTTCACTTCCGAGTTCTTCCTACGCGGGCACGCCTCCAATAGGAGGCTAGACATGGTGGCGACATTCTGTTCGACCAATCGAACACGCCGCTGACACAAACCAGAGCTGGCGACGTGCGCCGCCGCCGAGCAAGTGAAGCTCAACCTTAGATATGATAGCACCTGTGGCAGTTGAGCTACAAAACAGAACAATTTCGTAGTGACCTAGCGGTCGCTACGAAATTGTTCTGTTCTGTCTACGCACAAGTGCATTTACCGTCGTGCACTAGTGCAAATAATTCGTCGTCGCGCACCACCGCAGTTGCAGCTCAGTGTCATCAACCTCGAGGCCTGAGTAAGAGGCCGTCAGAAAACCAAGCCCAAGTAAGTGCCCGCTCCTGTTTTTGAGCTATTCTCATTTGTTGTTTTTTTCCTACAACAGCTCATGCTCCTGCCTTGCTCACTGATATAGTAAATTAAGTTTCAGCAAGTGCATTGTCCAAAACGCGCCACGTGCCTCATCCGCCATATTGTTTTGGTTCTAACTAAGTACGTATATAATACTTTCGTCGTTCGCACACCAAAATTTCGGCGTCATTATTCCCGGAATCGAACCCGGGAGCCTGTGGCCGCACCATTTTGTGGTTCCTTTTGCTCTGGATACGAAGGGCAACCTAGTCTCCCTAACCATTTTGTGACCATCCGTTTCAGGGTTCGAACCCAGGAACCCCTAACACCGCAACATTTATTGGCCCTGCACTACGGATTTAAATTTAGCAATCATTAGCGCCACCAGCTACGTTTATCTTTTTTTTATTATTTATTAAGTAAGAAAAAGTTTATACGTGGTAGAGCCACGCTGCAGTTATATTAGTAATATAGTTGAATGGGTCGGCTCGACCGGAGAAGGACCACAGATTACCAGAGTAAAATAGTAGCTTAATGCTGCTGTGTTTCGTATGGTGAGTGTAGAGAACCGGAGACCCTTTTTACTGGAAACGAGGCATTCCGTCTTAGTCCTCACGGGTGACAACGCATATCTGCATTTTGATTCGTAATCAAGGGTTGTTGGCGACGCGCCTATAAGAATATTTCAATTTATTAGTTAACCGATCACGAATAGCTTCTAAAAAGCAAATTATCAAGCAACAATATTCTAATAAGAAAATGCTTAGTGGAATCTTAAAGAAGTATCGAATTAATGATATGAAGGTCTTGGGTTCGACTCCCAGGCCAGAACAGTTTATTGTTTTCTTAGTAATATCTCTTAATAAATTCATATAGGGAATTTTTAAGATATAAATTATGTTACCGGATTTGTTCCCCGGTTGAGATGATTGCTGTGCATAAGTAGAATTAATGGAAATTAATTGCATAAGTATTGTCTTATATGAGTTTGATATGTTTTGTATGAAAACAAATGCCTATTTTCAATGTATTGATTCATGAAATATTTTGTCTATGTTATCTGATAAGAGACATGATAACTGATAAGAATCTGATTTGAAATAGTTTCCTACAGTTTGAGAATTATGTAGAAGCAGTTATTCACCTAGTATTGATAATATTAGTGTATACTAAACTTTCCATTTTTACTGATAGTCGATAGCCGTGCAAAAGTTAGTTGTTCAAATAGTGTGAGCTCATAGACGCACGCTAGCCACGTACTTAGGAGGCCAAATATGTAGAAATCTAAATATTTGCAATTTCAGCAATTTATGTATGTAATGACTTGTAAAACATTTCAGATTGATTGTACGTGAAAAAAGGTGAATTCTGTGTTATTTTTATGTGAAAATTCCAGTGAATAAGTGAAATAATGATAGTTTTGTATAAGAAATTTAAAAGTGTTTTAATAGTGAAATGAATAGAGAAAGTGTAAATTAAACTGTTGTATTAGTTAAGATATGTATAATTTCAAGTGGAAAACATTGTTTTAACTTTCTATGTTAAATATTCAAGAAATTTCAACTTGTTCAATGTGAGTAAAATATGCATATTTTGTTAAATAAATAAAAGGTTTTTTGTGATATAAAAATGTAACGTATATCGTAGTAAAGATATTTTTTTGTGCTATCTTTATAAGTAAATTGTATAAATGTATGTCTTATACAAAATAAATAATTGAGAAAACCGTGAGAGAGTGATAGTACAAATTGATGTAATTAAGTTGCGCGAGCGCGCAAATGGCGCGGGTCACTTTCGCGTATAGCTCAGGGGTAGCTCAGTAAACGAGTTTTCTTGCAATTCGTTCGGGAATCCTTCAGGATTAGTTCAGGAAAAAGTGCAAGACCAGCAGTCAATAAGAAGAAAAAGTGTAGGGAAGTGATAGGGAAAAGTGATTACTCTCTCACGGAACGGTTTGAAGATAATTGCTGTTTTATTCCCAAGAAATTCATCCCTCAAAATTATACAGTCCACATCGAAGAATTAAGGCGTTGGGACCGGGACGACTTCGGAAGACCCGTAATCCCCGCCTGAACCTATTTTTATTTATTTATTTATTTATTCACAAATTGCGTTACATGTGACTTAGAGACTAAACAAAACATGCAAGTTCTAACAATCACGTGCACCTCGAAAGGCATAGCAATGAACAGGAGAGGGGCAGACACTTAAAAATTCTTTTCCTCAATGTATTCATTAATTGAATAATAACTTTTTTTAATAAGTATCTCTTTTAAAGATCTTATGGATTTATTAATATTTGTTTCGGCTTTTATGTATTCCGGCAATTTATTATAAATTTTTATTGACATCGAGAAAGGACCTGTACTGTGTAATTTTAATTTAGATTTTGGTTGCAAAAGGTTATTCTTATAGCGAGTTACGTTGTGTCGGGGCGCGTCTATGATTTTGGTGTAAAAACTTGGGTGTCTTTTTACAAATTTACATATTTCTAATATATATAGGCACGGTAATGTTAAAATTTTGAGACTTTGAAAGTGAGGTTTGCAACTTTCTCTTTGCTTGATATTTGCAAGTACGCGTATACATTTTTTTTGTAAAATAAAAAGTTCGTGTGAGTCTGCACTGTTGCCCCATAGTATGATGCCGTAGTTTAGCCACGCTTGAGCGTAGGCGTGATAGGCTGTCACTGCCGTTTTTAAATTTGTAGATTTTTTTAATTCTCTTAAAGCATATATAAATTGTGATAATTTTAACTTATTTTTTTGAATATGTGATTTAAAATTAACATTCGAATCTATATTTATACCCAGCAAAGAAAAATTTTGAACACATTCTAATTTTGTTTGATTATATGTATAATTTATCTCTAGTTCATGTTTTTGTCGTGGTCTGAATTGTATTAGTTTAGTTTTTTTGAAATTAACTTCTAAATTATGATCGCTTAGCCATTGTTTTACTTTATTTATAATTATATCGATTCTTTCATTAAGTTTGGTACCATTGATATAAGGGAACACAACGGAAAAATCGTCGGCAAACATCACACAAAACTCATCAATAATCTTGGGGAGGTCATTGATGTAAATAAGGAAGAGGACACATCCGAGTACGGAACCCTGAGGGATAGAGTCCCGCACCGGCTGAGTCCTCGACCTGACACATGTTATGGTTTTTGAATCTTGATCTACATTTTCTATTTCGACGTACTGTGAACGATTGCTGAGAAAGGAAGCAAACCACTTATGAGCTACACCACGGATACCAATGTCATAAAGTTTATTTAAGAGAATGTCATATTTAATTTTTTCATATGCTTTTGTCATGTCAAATAAAATTCCTATTGCGTATTTCTGATCGTTTAATATGTTCAAGACTTCATTAAAATATTTAAATGCGGCTAGGGTTGTCGAGCGGTATTTTCTAAAACCATTTTGGGCGTCGTCGAAAATATTGTACGTTTCACAAAATGAGTATAATCGTTTGAACATAGCTCTTTCAAAAATTTTTGAAATTATAGGTAAGAGTGCAATGGGTCGGTAGTTATTGGGGTCCGTTTTTTTGTCTTTTTTATGTATTGGCTTTATAATAGCAATTTTTAGTAGGTCAGGGAATACTCCTTCAGAAAAGGATTGATTTATAATTAAAGTTAACGACGGAACTATTTCTTCGGCACATTTTTTAATAAGAGTGGACGGCAGCTCATCAACACCGAAGCTAGATTTTAATTTTAGTTGTCGCACCAATGACATTACCTCTCGTTCATCCACTGGCGTTAAGAACATCGAGTGCAGAGAGGGGCACATAACCGGGCGGCCGCGTGGCGCGAGCGCACTACCTGCCGCGCCGCTCCCGACTGACGCGAATAGTTCGTTAAAAACATTAGAAACCTCATGCGGGTCAGATATTGGTTCATTGTTGATATGCAATTTAATATTTTCATTATATTTTTTTACCTTAACATGCTTCGTTTTTTCATTTATTATTTGCCACATACATTTAATTTTATTAGTTGCTTTATTCATTCTTTTAATTGATTGTAATTGTTTTGATTTTATTATAACCTTTTTTAAATATTTTTCATATTGTTTGTAATAATTTCGTAAAATTTTATTTTTCGAATACATAACATGAATTTTTAGTAATCTTTTATGTTTACAAGATTTTTTAATACCGTATGTTAGCCATGATTTATATCGTTGTTTATTATAAATTTTTAATCGTTTATATGGAATACAATATTCTAGTGCATCGTGTAAAATTTTATTTAGTGAATTGTAATTACCATCAACAGTTTTATTATTAGAAATGAACTTTTGCCAGTTTGTATTTTGTAAATATTGTTTGAATTTATTTATATTATTTTCATTGTATATTCTTTTACGTATATAAAAATAAGGATTGTTATTTTGTTCTGATGGAACATTTTTTAATTGTAGCATTGCACATTTGTGGTCTGAAAAGCCTAACTCTAATACCGTAGCACTTACGTTTTTTTGACTGAAATTTGTAAATATCAAATCTATACATTTTTCCAGGCGTGTGGGTTTTTTTATAAGTTGCTTAAAATTTGACTCTAGCATGGTATTTAGGAGTTCTGATGATTGTTTTGATTTTACTAATGTATTCACATTAAAATCGCCACCAATAATAATTTTTTTATCTTTATATTTTTTTATGATATATTGAAGAATTTGATTTAATCGACTGTAAAATATGTCTGTCTCTCTACTGTTCCAATATAATGTAATTAACAATATATCCAATGCCGAAAGTTCAACAGCACAAACTTCAATAATATATTCAATAGACATGTACATGATATCCGTTCGTTCAACGTATTCGATGTTGTTTTTTAGTAATATGCACACACCGCCGCCGATATATTTTTCTCTGTGGAACGCTGCAGCCAAGTGGTAATCGCTAAGTTGCACGTCTGAGGCCTTATTTTTTGTAAGCCAAGTTTCGGAGATACAAATTGCTTGGTATTCATTTTTGTGGTCATCCAGGAATGATTCTAATAAATCTCTCTTATTAAATAAGCTTTGCATGTTTTGAAAAATAATGTTAAAAGTAGGTGCTGTGCTGCTCACGAAAGTTATAATTTTTTTTATTTATGTTTTTCGAACGTCTATTATATTCTCTTCCTTTCGTTTTCTCACTTTCAGTGTTTCCTGATTTCGATGCATCATTCACTTCGACATCGACATGTGACTGATCATTATCAGTGTGTTTATATTCCTTGCCGTTAATTAAAAGTTTATTATTCCTCAGTATAGCATGATGGCCTTGTTTTCTGGCTTCATGCATTAAATTTCTTAACTTTTTCCGTATCTGGCGTGAATTTTCGTCCAGGTGTTCAGTGATGGCAAGTCCTGTATTTCTAAAATATAATTTGTTATCAAGGATATAATTAACCATTTTTTTGCTTATTAGTTCGATAACAAGCGGTCTTCTATTTCCCTTCTTTCCAAGTCTATTTATACTTTCTATATACTCCTCCAAATTAATATTTAATAAATTCCGAAATATGTAAGTCACTCGGTTATGCAGTTCGTGTTCAGTCTCCCAGTAGTTTTCGTCCAATCCGTATAGGACAAACTTCCTATTATTTTCGAAATTGCACAACCACTCTGCTTGCTGTTTTGTTTGTAGTGACATTGTTCGCTGTAATTCGTTAATTTCTAACTGTAATCTATTTGTTTCATTCTGGAGATCTTTTATTTGTGTGTTTAGTACGTTTATTTCTGTTTTCATAGTATGTTGTTCTGTAGATATAGTATTTATATGTAGTGATATTTCATTTGTTACTGTAGTTGAAATTTCTTGTAATAACATAGTTTTTAATTCTGATAATAGTGTATTCTTATTGTTTTCCAGTTTTTTTTCTAAAAGTTCTTCTATTTGGGTAAGCAGTAGTGAGTCAATTTGACAGTTGTAATTTTTCAAGTTGTTCTCCGTACACGTATTCCCCAAAATACTTTCATCATCATCATAGACCATGGTTGTATCATACGAGCTTGTTGTTTGCTTCCTTCTCATCGTCACATTAACCTCAGTTGTTGGTGATTGTTGTGGTTGAAGGCTATTTTGGGTGCGTACTGGTGTGTTTGTGTTTCCAGTTTTGGGCATTTTACAACGACAAGCCTGGCATTTCCAATTTTGTTTGTGTTCAGCGCTCATCGTATTATTAAATCGCACAATAGGAACATTTGCGCAATCTAAATCATAGCTTGATTTACAAAGCGAGCAGGTTAAGTATTCTCTCTTTGGAAGTTTTTGTAAACAACCAGCGCATGTGGTCGCCATTTTAAAGAATTCCTCAAACGAAACGAAAAAACGAAAAAGACAAATTCGACAGCCGTCCCCTGGGTTTGAACTTGCAGCTACAAGAATGTACAATGTGCAGTCCGTTACTGGCCACAACGCTGTAAGCGATTCACTTACAGTGGCGAAAGTAAGCAAGTAGTTGTTAAGTAAATAGCAAGGTGACTTCGGGTACTTCTTGGTTTAAAGTCCGTTTATTAGCTGGCAAAGTACCTTCATTATTTTTGTTGATTATTTGAATTTGTGTACACTAATTTCACTTCTAGAAACCGATTCTATTTAAATATTGGTTGCTCACTTTGAAAAGTTCACACCGGTAAATTTATTGCGGTTGTTTTTATTAACTTTATTGTTCATAGTTCACAAATAAACAGCACTTTTTTGGGTTTCACACACCACTATACTGAATTTCGTTTTTTATTTCCTTTTTTATGAATAAAATACCGAGATAACAATATTCACTGATAATTTTGTCTGTCTTTATAATTTTTTTTATGCTATGATAAAGAATTTTGAAGAAATACTATTTATTTGAATATTTTTCCGCGGAGCTAATGCGTAACGTGTCGCGCCCTCTACGGCTATGAATTTTCTGAAAAGGAAGAGGTTATCGCCCTTGTGTGTTACTCCGTTGCGGAGATCACATACGTTGTTCCCGAACCCAACGTAGGCGTGATAGGAGGCCGGATCGAGAGAAGCCTCGATTCCTCCCTTCTGTTTCTTAGTTGAACGTTTAAGACCGACTGGGTTCCTTTTCAAGAGGACCTTCCGAACCTGGTTCCTTTTCAATTGGTCCTTCGAGCAGGATCAAGGAACCAGCGGTGGGCTGCCCGGTTCCTTTTCAATTGGTCCTTCGAGCCGGATCATGGAACCAGCAGTGGACTGCTGGTTATGGAGAAAAAAGACCTTCGGAGTCGAGTGAAGATCAGAAACCGAAGGAAGCCGGAGGTTTGAGCTGAAGCAACAGGACCAAAGGCCAGAAGACCAGGTCAGCGCAGTAGAACTGGACCTGGAACTACCGGAAGAAAGAAAACCGGGATTGCGGCTTGGGGCGTGTGCTCGCATGGGGCACGTATCGCAGCCAGGCGCAGGTGTCTTGTGAAGGCACTCATCGTGGCCAAGCAGGGCTTAGCATTTTTCCTGTCGGGCAAGCGTGCTCGGCATTTCCTGTCGGACGACCGTGTCCGACATTTCCTGTCGGACGACCGTGTCCGGCATTTCCTGTCGGGTCATCAGAGGGTGCAAGAAGAAGAGGCATCCACCGCTGCTGCTGCCAGGCGAGGGTGCTCGTGGGCACCTGACTGCATCGCGGCCGGAGGAGGGCGCTTGGACGAGGCGTCACCGGCGACTGGGCGACGAAGCGCAGCATACATCCCGACCACCTAACGGTGCCAAAGGGTCAGGCTCTGGCGCAACACCTTCGGGTGGAGCAGTTCTCTCGAGCAGGATCAAGGAACCAGCTCTACCGCTCGACTGTTTCGTCATATTCCTTGGCGGGACAGTTCCTAAACCTTTCCTCCATTCCATTCCTGCACGATTCCATCCCTGGACGGCTCACCTCGGTAGGCCCCGTTCAGGATTGATAGGGCTGATAGGGCTGTTAGGGTGGTAGTAAGGTTGTAGGGTTGGGAGATAAAGGGGGGGAGGGGTAGTGGGGTTAGGTTGGGGTGTAGAAGGGTTGTAGGTAAGGGGTTGTAGGGACCGTAGGGACAGTTAGGGACTGTAGGCCAACAATCACCTTCCTGCAAGATGAAGAAGGCACAAGACTAGACAGGGAGAAGCGAAGGAAGCAGGACAAGAACAGGGCTCTCAAGAAAGGCTAAAGAGGTGGAATCATCTGGAGCGACCACAGCTACTGCTTCGAGTGGGGCAACTCCTTCAAGTGGAGCCACCACCGATACGTCCACATGCACGTGGGACTCAGGGACGTCCATGGCAACGACAAGCAACAGGACGGTCACCAGTGGTACGCAGGCCAGCACCGCACAACAATCCGTTATATCCAGGAGTGAAACGATAGTCGAAAAAGTAGGTCAAAGGACCGAAGAAGCGGCATCGTCAAGGACAGTAATCGGGCACACTAGTGACAAAGGGTCACAGAGAGGTAGTAGGTCATCGCGATCGGCGAGGTTGAAAGCCGAATTAGAGGCGCGGATTAAATTCGAACGCTCAGAGCTCGAACGAGCACAGGCAGCTGCTGCCTTAGCCAAGTCTCAATTGGAGTTGGCACGACTCAACCGAGAAGAGGAGATCGACTCGAGTGAGGATGATGAAGAGCGGAATACTCAGGTGGAACCTTTCGTAAGGAGTTGGGTTCAACAGACCATAATGAGCGCGCCGGTTAGTGTAACACAACCCGATATTACTGATAAGGAAGCGTGTAAAGGATCACGCCGCAAAGGGGCGGAGATCGAGCGCAACCAAGGAAATGCACAGAAAACACACGCGAGTGAGGTGTCAGAATTGACCGAAGCGATTGTGAGTGCAATAAAGATAGCGGGAAAAGATAAGTCTTCCCAGCTTCATTTCCTCCAGGAATTACCGGTGTTCGATGGAGACCCGGGTGAATGGATAATTTTCAAAACGGTGTTTGAAGACACGAGAAGCCAATTTTCAGGGGTGCAGAATGTCGCACGCCTTAGGAGGGCATTAAAGGGCACCGCTAAGGAAGCGGTTAAGTCATTGTTGTTGTGTTTTCTTTGTGTGAACCTGAAGAAATAATGAACGCTCTCGAAAGAAGATTCGGTAGGGTTGAGATGCTCATTCTAGCCGAAATCAAGAATGTAAGACTATGCCAAGATTGACAGAAGATTGCCGAAATATAGGATCTTTTGCAAGTCGCATTACGAACGTGGTTGCCACAATACAAGCGTTGAATCAACCACAGTATTTATACTCACCGGAGTTAGTAAACCGCATAGTAGAGAAACTCGGAACTATGATTAAATTTAAATGGTTTGAATATCGAGCTCAGCATCCTTTGGAGCCAGCGTTACAGAAGATGGCCAAATTTTTAAATTTATTGAGTGAACAATTTGGAACGTCCTTAAGCAATGAAAATGTGCCTGAAAAACGGAAGCGCCCTGAATTCAGGAAGCAAAATGTACACACCGCAAAGGGGTCTGTACGCAACCGTGTCAAGAGCGAGCGCTATGATCGCC
The DNA here is from genome assembly GCA_036936625.1 of Parnassius smintheus behrii. NCBI lineage: Eukaryota > Metazoa > Arthropoda > Insecta > Lepidoptera > Papilionidae > Parnassius > Parnassius smintheus. The sequence continues at coordinate 1,163,439 of JAUPFT010000004.1, read as the reverse complement.
GAAGTAATACGAGCGAGCGTTTAGAACGCCGAAATAATAAAGGGCACAACCGACAAGTGGTTATGATAACCCAGGATAAGCCTGTAAGTCGGGTAACACATAAGTGTGTTATATGTAACAAGGAGCACTCTATAGTGAGTTGTTACAAGTTTAAGCACATGAATAATCGCGAGAAATGGGACGCGGTTAAAAAAGCGAAAGTATGTTTCCAATGTTTGTCACCTAACCATAGGAGGTTAGAGTGCAGAGCGAAAAAATGTGGTGTAGAGGGATGTAGAATGGCACATCATCGAATGCTACACCGATACCCCAATGAAAATATCTCGCCGCAAGGGGACGAGGGGGTTAAAGAGGCTCAAATTACAACTGTTAGTACAGTAAATGCACTAGCATGTCCATACTTAAGGATTATACCGGTCGAGTTGTATGGACCTAGAGGAAAGGTCAAGACAACAGCTCTTCTGGATGAAGGATCGACCATGACACTCATAGAGGAGTGGATGGCTCAGAAGTTAGCGCCTCGCGGACGTAAAGAAGAATTACGTATTGAAGCCGTGGGAGGTAAGCGAACTAACGACGACAGTTCGTATCGCTTAAACGTTAAGATAAAAGGCATTTACTCGAACGACTTAGAGGAGATAAGTGTACAAACAATTAAGTCACTTTACCTTTCTCCGCAGTTAGTGAGCCGAGAATTATTGCAACGGTGTTCTCATTTGACACCGATTAAGGACGAGTTGATGTATGAGAGGTCCAGACCTACCATATTAATTGGCCAGGACAATTGGCATCTCATAGTTACTCGTGAATTAATTTCAGGAGGTAAGAACCTACCTGTAGCATCGCTCACCAAACTTGGATGGGTTTTACATGGTCACATATCGGGTGGCATCAAACCAATCAAGATTGTTAACCATATTTCCATGAAGAAGGAGGAAGACATGGATAAGTTGATCAAGGATTATTTTAGTTTGGAATCTCTGGGAGTGTCTGCGAGAAAGCCCGCAAACGACCCAGAAGAACGAGCTTTAAAAATTTTGAACAAAATGGTACGTCGTATACCAAATAATAGGTACGAGACTGCTTTGTTATGGCGCACAGATAACGAGTGCATGCCGTCGAATAGAGCGCAGGTTGAAAGTCGCCTGTTTAATATCGAAAAGAAGCTCGACAAAAATAGCGAGTTGAAAAAGGAATATGAGAAGCAAATTGAAAATCTCATCGTTAACGGTTACGCAGAGAAAGCGAACCATATTTCCATTTCCCCAAGCACGTGGTATCTTCCTCACTTCGCAGTGACTCACCCACAGAAAAAGAAAATAAGAATAGTTTTCGACGCCGCCGCAACGACGGGCAGACGTTGTCTCAATTATGCATTGTTAACCGGACCGGACTTATTGAAGTCGTTGTTTGGAGTTCTGCTACGATTCAGAGAAGGAAGCGTGGCAGTGATGGCAGACATTAAAGAAATGTTTCTGCAAGTGAAAATCCGGGAAGAAGACAGGGATAGCCTTCGATTCTTATGGCGGCACAAGCGTGACGCGCCACCGGAAGAGTATAGAATGACGTCACAAAACGTGTCAGACGACGCCACTAGAAATTTTCTTTCCACCTTCGATGTAAGTCATCGCTGGTTTCAAGAACCTGAATTCCTCAGGAAAAGTCCTGATTTATGGCCCAAACAAGTGGACACCATAAGTAGTTTAGAAACAGGTGAAGAAAAATCGCCAAAAGGCGTAAATGCGCTGAGAAAGCAAGAACCGTTAAGTCTACCCGACTACGGACGATTTAGCATCTTTAAGAAATTCCTTGGGGCAACTACACGCACCTTACAAGCGGTAGAAAAATTCAAGAGTTTAAAAAAGTCGGTTAAAGGACCCGACAACGCAGCCGAAAAGTCGGTTATGTGTTCCAACGAGATTTTAGCAAGGTCGGTTAAAGGACCCGATGGCGCGTTGGACATAGCGCTCTTGAAAAAAGCTGAATTATTAATTTGGAAGTTCGTTCAAGACGAGTGTTTTCATTTGGAAATAAAATGCTTGAAAGCAGGCAAAAGCGTTGAAAGAAGTTCACGCTTAAGTAAATTATCCATGGAAATAGGAGAAGATAACTTACTCCGTTTAAATGGACGTTTACCTTTTAAGTCTAATTTGACCAAGGAAAGTAGAAAACCTGTCGTATTAGATGGTAAACACGAAATCGTTAAAATGATGATTAGAGAAGTTCATCATCATTTTGGACATGCCAATCACCAGACGGTGTTGAATGAAGTGAACCAAAAATTTTATGTCTTGAACTTGCGTAATGTAGTACGAAGTGTGTCACATCACTGTCAGTGGTGCAGGACATACAGGTCAAAACCGCAGAACGTGCCACAAGGAAATATTCCTCTGGAGAGAATAGCTCACAACGAACCACCTTTTACATGCTCAGCCGTAGATTATTTCGGACCTATGAGTGTGACTATAGGAAGGCGACACGAAAAACGTTGGGGTGTTTTATTTACGTGTCTGACCATCAGAGCAGTACACCTAGAATTAGCAGCCTCATTGACACCAGCGTCAATGATAATGGCGTTGAGGCGATTTATCGCCAGAAGAGGAAAACCAGCCGTTATATACAGCGATAACGGGACAAATTTCAAAGCTGCGAATAAAGAATTATTGAAAGCATGCGAGGAATGCTATAAGGGCATGGAAAACGAGTCATTTAAAAAATATATTAAATGGAAATTTATACCTCCGGGAGCACCGCACATGGGTGGCGCCTGGGAGAGGTTAGTAAGATCAATTAAAATTGCGTTGACCGCTACGCTCAAAGAAAGGAGCCCGCGAGAGGAGGTTCTGCATACGTTGCTTTTAGAAGCAGAGCATACTGTAAATTCCAGACCTCTGGTAACATTCAGTATGGATAGTCCTGAAGAGGGTTTGACACCCAATCATTTTCTTCTGGGACGCTCATGTGGTGATCGACCACCTGGATTATTTTTAGAGCAACATCTGACGGGTCAACTCAATTGGAAATCTGCACAGAGGTTAGCCGACCATTTTTGGACAAGATGGCTAAAAGAATACATGGCTACTTAAATACCTCGAACAGGTGATAACGGAAAGTTCATGGAACCTAAAGAAGGTGATATTGTCTTGATAATAGATCATTCGTTGCCACGAAATACGTGGCCGAAAGGCAAGATTAGTAGGACGTTACCGGGACCAGATGGTCACACTAGAGTGGTTGACGTCATTACTAGCACAGGTATCTTGAGGAGACCTACATCCAGAATAATAGTCCTGGTACACGCGACGCCTCCCAAATGATGGTGCTAATGCACGGGGGGGAGATTGTTGGCGACGCGCCTATAAGAATATTTCAATTTATTAGCTAACCGATCACGAATAGCTTCTAAAAAGCAAATTATCAAGCAACAATATTCTAATAAGAAAATGCTTAGTGGAATCTTAAAGAAATATCGAATTAATGATATGAAGGTCTTGGGTTCGACTCCCAGGCCGGAACAGTTTATTGTTTTCTTAGTAATATCTCTTAATAAATTCATATAGGGAATTTTTAAGATATAAATTATGTTACCGGATTTGTTCCCCGGTTGAGATGATCGCTGTGCATAAGTAGAATTAACGGAAATTAATTGCATAAGTATTGTCTTATATGAGTTTGATATGTTTTGTATGAAAACAAATGCCTATTTTCAATGTATTGATTCATGAAATATTTTGTCTATGTTATCTGATAAGAGACATGATAACTGATAAGAATCTGATTTGAAATAGTTTCCTACAGTTTGAGAATTATGTAGAAGCAGTTATTCACCTAGTATTGATAATATTAGTATATACTAAACTTTCCATTTTTACTGATAGTCGATAGCCGTGCAAAAGTTAGTTGTTCAAATAGTGTGAGCTCATAGACGCACGCTAGCCACGTACTTAGGAGGCCAAATATGTAGAAATCTAAATATTTGCAATTTCAGCAATTTATGTATGTAATGACTTGTAAAACATTTCAGATTGATTGTACGTGTAAAAAAGGTGAATTCTGTGTTATTTTTATGTGAAAATTCAAGTGAATAAGTGAAATAATGATAGTTTTGTATAAGAAATTTAAAAGTGTTTTAATAGTGAAATGAATAGAGAAAGTGTAAATTAAACTGTTGTATTAGTTAAGATATGTATAATTTCAAGTGGAAAACATTGTTTTAACTTTCTATGTTAAATATTCAAGAAATTTCAACTTGTTCAATGTGAGTAAAATATGCATATTTTGTTAAATAAATAAAAGGTTTTTTGTGATATAAAAATGTAACGTATATCGTAGTAAAGATATTTTTTTGTGCTATCTTTATAAGTAAATTGTATAAATGTATGTCTTATACAAAATAAATAATTGAGAAAACCGTGAGAGAGTGATAGTACAAATTGATGTAATTAAGTTGCGCGAGCGCGCAAATGGCGCGGGTCACTTTCGCGTATAGCTCAGGGGTAGCTCAGTAAACGAGTTTTCTTGCAATTCGTTCGGGAATCCTTCAGGATTAGTTCAGGAAAAAGTGCAAGACCAGCAGTCAATAAGAAGAAAAAGTGTAGGGAAGTGATAGGGAAAAGTGATTACTCTCTCACGGAACGGTTTGAAGATAATTGCTGTTTTATTCCCAAGAAATTCATCCCTCAAAATTATACAGTCCACATCGAAGAATTAAGGCGTTGGGACCGGGACGACTTCGGAAGACCCGTAATCCCGGCCTGAACCTATTTTCTGAAAAGGAAGAGGTTATCGCCCTTGTGTGTTACTCCCTTGCGGAGATCACATACGTTGTTCCCGAACCCAACGTAGGCGTGATAGGAGGCCGGATCGAGAGAAGCCTCGATTCCTCCCTTCTGTTTCTTAGTTGAACATTTAAGACCGACTGGGTTCCTTTTCAAGAGGACCTTCCGAACCTGGTTCCTTTTCAAGGGTGGATGTAGATGTCTATAAGCCACAGCAACTACTTATCATCAGGTGGACTGTGTGCTCGTTTGTCACCCTGTCCTATTAAAAAACAAAACAAAAAGAAGCGATTTTATTGTAGTGTGTAGTCACATAATTGATAAAATGTAGATATTTATTAATTTTATAATTACATTTCTTTTTCTTGTAATAATTAAAGTAGTCAAAGGTACATAATAAACTTCCATATTATAAAAATTAAAAAAGAACTATCAGATAAATGCCTATGCACTGGAGTTATCGCAATCATCGTGGAAGATAACGGTGCAGAAAGACTAATCATACTTCATTTTCAGACAGAAGTTTACTCCTTTTCTTCTCGTAGACACTTCAGCTTCAGAGAATAGCTATGAAGTGTTTATTCTTCCTTTTTTCTTCCACTTCCTTCCGAGTCGATTACTTTTGCCTAATAATCGGATATTCGCCTAGGAATTCCGCAAAATATACGGTATTGTGGCTAAGTATAATATATATAGGTACTACTGGTTGCAAGTCTAATTCAGACCTTTTTTATTTTTGTAAATAAAAATTGAAAGTAAATAAATACACAACTTGTATAAAGATTACTCACAAAAAGCCTTGGCAATGGCAATGTTAGCCAGTACCATAACCACAGGCAGCATGAAGATAGCGGAGCCCAGCTCCTGTGCCATCTCCACAAAGCCCACGGTGCGGTTGCCCACTACTGTGCTAAAAGGTGGCAGGCTCACAACTGGCAAGCCCGGCTCTACGGTACCTGAAAATTTTAATTAATTACAGTGTACAATTGTTCAAATAATAATAATAATAATAGTTGTCCTCCAGACTGAATTTCGATCGAAATTATGGAGCCCAAGTGTGTGCGCGAACACGGGTGCACTCTCTATTCCCTCTCTCTCACAGCCCGATGAGACGGTGATCCGATACGACCGGAGAGAGATCAGGAGGATCAACAAGGACCAATCAGGCTTTACGTGCTTTCCGAGGCACGGGGCTTCCTGACTCCGGGCTGCTGCTGAGAACTTTTTGATAAGAAACTCAATAGCTGATTTTGGGCCGACCCGGATTCAGTTCCGGGACCTCATGATCAGCAACCACGTCAAGCCATTGTTCAAGTAACAAAATAACAGGAGTAGCGGTGTGGGGTGAGATAAGGTAGGTACTATAAATGTACTATTTGCTTTATAAAATATTACAAAATAATTAGCTATAACAATAATAAAAAATAATGCTCGAAAATGATGTGTCTGGCTCTACTTGGACTTATTTATTCATTTATTTTTTATTTTCTATTATTTTTTTAAAAAAATATAAAAAAAATTATATTATTCAGCGCAACTAGAGGAGAATACTCTATTAATACCTCGAAATAATAGTAATAATCTTTATTTGCAATGGTCATTAGCCCCTAAACTAGAATATTACACCAGTATTTCTGGGGCTGTTTCATTCCCTATTCTTAGTTTTTATTACTATAATTTGTTATCGATATTTATTATATTATATTTGTAAGTATTATTAAAAACGTAGTTATCACAATTAAAATAAAGCGAAATAAAAGAAAATGAATGTCATACACTTGTAACTGTTGCAAAAACTGTGTGTGTGTGTGTGTGTGTGTGTGTGTGTGTGTGTGCGCGTCTGCGTGCGTGCGTGCGTGCGTGTGTGCGTGTGCGTGTGCGTGTGTGTGTGCGTGTGCGTGTGTGTGCGTGCGTGCGTGCGTGCGCGTGTGTGTGTGCGTGTGCGTGTGCGTGCGCGTGCGCGTGCGCGTGCGCGTGGGCGCGTGTGTGCGCGTGCGCGTGCGCGTGCGCGTGGGCGCGTGTGTGCGCGTGCGCGTGCGCGTGTGCGCGTGTGCGCGTGTGTGCGTGTGCGCGTGTGTATGCGCGTGGTGTGTGTGTGTGTGTGTGTGTGTGTGTGTGTGTGTTTATGTACGCGCGCAAATGTGTGAATGTCTGTACTGGCGTGTGTTGTTTATATATCCAAAGAAGGAAGGTTCTCCGTACCTTCATAATCAAATCAGTCAATCAGCCAGTTTGTTATTTTGTCTGTAATCTTTTCACTTCAAAGTTATTTAGTGATCTTCTGTTATGACATCTACTAAGTTTGTTTACAGCCTATGAGTTAAAAAGTTAAAATATCTTGTAAACACAGCACTATTACATCTTGGAACGGGACATCGTGCCGTCCTCCTATTGCTTAATACTAGTTTACGGACAGTGACGCGATCGTGCCTCCTTAAACTTTGAAAAATAAAAGTTTTGCGGATAGATAACACTTTCGCTCGATAGATAACTCTGTCATATACGAGCAGACACTGTTGATGGGCGAAATGGTAGACAAAAAATACTTTATAAATAGCTCTCTATGCGCGTTCAACCTTTATTAAATAGCTTTTAGCGGCAACGCCCCAAGACCCAAAGCAGTAAGTACAGAGACACTCTCTTGTCTCAATGCTTTGTATGTTTTGAAAAGTAATTTGCTACAGGTTACTGTTCGTAAACTTTTAAATATACTAATAAGTTTTCTTAGTTTATAAGCTGTTGTATCAGTATGGGCCTCCCAAGTTAATTTATTGTCAATCATTACTCCAAGATCTCTGATAAAATCAGTTTTGGCTAAATTAAGTGTAGAGTTTATAGTGCAATTGATAGGATACCTGTGGATTATAATTTTAAAGTTCTTAGTTGGAAGAGTAGCATTAGTCTTAAAGAAACATAGGTATTTGGTTTTAGAAACATTAAGTGACAGTAAATTGTCTTCAAGCCAACTAGTTACTAACCTCAGACCATTTTCTGCGAGTTGCGCTACTTTATTATAAGTGTCACTTTGAAAAACCAACGCAGTATTGTCAGTAAACATAATGAAATCGCCATTTTTGATATTAATTTTACACAATCATTTACATAAAGAAAGAGTGAAGGTCCTAAGGTACTTTCCTATGGTACACCGTAAGAGCAAGAGGAAGTGATTTTTGTATACTTGTTATTCTTGACTCGTTGTCATTTTTCGGATAAATAATCCCTAAACCAGTTGTAGACAACACCTTTAATTCTCATGTTTTCCAAACGGTGGAGCAATATAGGAATCGACACTGTACGAAAAGCTTTTTGAAGGTCCAAGAAAACACCTACACAGTTTTTACCACTGTTAAGATATTTTGATACCAGAGATCTTAATCTTAATACGGCATCTTCTGTTGACCTACCCGAAGGGAAGCCAAATTGGTTATTATTAATGAAATTATTTATTTCAAGATACCGTATAAATCGTTTATTCCCTACCTTTTCCAATATCATTGACAGAGTACTAAGAAGTGTACTTAGCCTATAATTTGAAGGGAGCTGCTTATCGCCAGATTTGTAGAAGGGCCAAACTGTAGCTTTCTTGAAAATGGCAGGAAAAACAACATGCCCTAAACGTAAGTTGTATGCGTACACCATTGGCTCAGAGGGCTTATTAATATACTTCTTTAGGAAATATGAACAAACAGAGTCAAATTCAGGAGCCACATTTATTTTTAGACCTTTTATGATCCATTTTATTTCTTCGATTCGACGCTTCGGACTCGAGCGACATAGAGATAAGATATTATAGTCTTTTTTAGCCTTTATTTTAACTCTTGTTTACTTTTTTAAGTGTAATGTTAGCCTAGTTATGCCCCAGTGATGTAAAATAAGAATCAACTTTGTCCAGAGATTTAGTGGGAGAAATATCAACATCAAATAATTCCTTGGGAGATACCTTTTTCATATGTATGTTACAACTGTATTTATTTTATTTTTTTGTATATTACGGACTAAGATAAAATGCTTATAATATAGCTGCAGCATGGCCGTACCACGTAATGATGCCATAATCATAGAGGAGGGCAGGAGATAGGTACCTAGCAGAAGTCCTAATTCAAATTCGAATTTGAATTCCTTAATTTGCCATAAATATCCTATTCGCGTATAGCGTAAGTATGTATATATTATTTAGTATGTAAGTATGATGTTGTTACATTAAAAATAAGTTGTTAAAAGACCTATTTAGCATGTAAAATTTTCCAAATTACCAAGGGCATGTTAGAAAAAAGATAAAAACATGTAATGTTCATGCCGCCCATGATCAACCGCAACACCAGGAGAATTGCGGGTGCGTTGCCGGCGCTTTAGAAAGGAGTAAGCTCTTTTCTTGAAGGTCCCTAGGTCGTATCGGTCCGGAAAAATCGCCGGTGGTAAACTATTCCACAGAGAGGTTGTACGTGGAAGAAAACTCCTTGTGAAACGTACAGTGGTGGACCGCCAAGCATCCAGATGGTGTGGATGGTATCGAGACGTTTGCCGTGTAGTGCGTTCACGAAATTTGGCGGCTGGGATTAATCCGAACAATTCCTCAGAGCACTCCCCGTGATAGATGCGATAAAATACGCAAAGAGATGCAACATCTCTTCGCAGCGCCAGTGAATCGAGCCGATCGGAAAGCACTCGGTCGTCGACGATTCGAGCCGCTCTGCGCTGGATGCGGTCAAGTGGAAGGAGCTGGTACTGGGGAGCCCCAGCCCAGAGATGGGAACAGTATTCCATGTGTGGCCGAACCTGCGCCTTGTAAAGTTGCAGGCGGTGTGCCGGCATGAAATACTGTCCCGCTCTGCTGAGCACGCCAAGCTTTTTAGAGGCCAATTTGGCCTTCCCTTCCAAGTGACCACGAAACTGCACGTCACTCGATATGTCAACTCCGAGGATTCCGATACTGGCTGAGGCAACAAGGGGAGTGCCTTGAAACTGAGGGGATACGACAAAGGGGTTCTTTTTAGCGGTTAACGCGCAAACTTGTGTCTTCTGGGGGTTAAACTGGACTAGATTTAGTCGTCCCCAATCCGAGACTCTGTTCAGCAAAGACTCGACTTCAGACACAAGTTTGTCCCGGCACTCGGAGACGTTTTCCCGAGAAATATTGGCTCGGCCGGTGTAAAGAGCATCACCAGTGCTGTCATCTGCATAGCAATGAATGTTACGGGTATCCAACATATCATTGATATGCAGAAGAAACAGCGTTGGCGATAGCACGCAGCCCTGTGGAACACCAGCATTAATAGGCGTGCAATCGGAACTTGCACCGTCTACAACGACCTTGATGCTCCGATCTGCAAGAAAGCTGGTGATCCAATCGCACAATTTCTCGGGAAGCCCATAGGAAGGGAGCTTCGAAAGAAGCGCTTTGTGCCAAACCCGATCGAAGGCCTTCGCAATGTCCAAACTAACGGCCAATGCCTCCCCCTTGAACTCTACTGCCTCCGCCCATCTGTGAGTGAGGTAGACCAGAAGATCACCAGCTGACCGACCACGGCGAAAACTGTATTGGCGGTCACATTAGTGACCGCCAATACAGTTTTCACCTTGAGGATCACCAGCTGATTACAGCTGGTGATCCTCAAGGTACCTCATGAGCTGGCAGTTTACAATGGACTCCATTGTTTTGGAGTTGTTCTCCAAGGAGGTGATGGCGATTGGCCGGTAGTTGGACGGCTCTGAGCGGTCGCCTTTTTTAGGGATCGAGTGGACGAAAGCCGTCTTCCATGATTTTGGGACTACGCCTAGGGAGTAGGAGTACCGGAAAAGACGCGTTAAAACCGGTGCCAACTCTGGAGCACACGTCCTCAGCACAATTGGGGGGATTCCGTCAGGCCCACTCGACTTGTGGATGTCCAGGGAGAGGAGTGCTTTGCGAACCGAGCGCTGTGTGAACTGCACTTCCGGCATGGAGCACTCACACCGCGGGATGGTCGGCGGCGTACTCCCCCCGTCATCGAGAGTCGAGTTAGACGCAAAGAAGGAGCCTAGAAGATCGGCTTTCTCCTCTGCAGTATGGGCCAGTGAGTCGTCCTCCCTGTGCAGAGATGGAAGAGATGGCTGACAGAAATTCCCCTGGACAGCCTTGGCGAGAGACCAGAATTCACGGGTTCCAGAAGGAAGGCGAACTAGTTTCTCGCCAATTCTGCCTATGTGCTCTGACTTTGCCTTGGCAATGACTCTTTTGAAGGACCTAGAGGCGGAATTATACTTCTTTTTTAGAGCGCTGGTGTTTACATCCCGGGACGCTGATGCATCAACCCAGGCTTGGTAGCACTCCTGCTTATAGCATGATGCTATTTTACAGGAGCGACCAAACCATGGCTGAGATTTGCCTCCAATGGGCACCACAGAGGAAGGAATAAAAAGTTCCATACCCTGAAGTACCACATCAGTAACAGAATCCGCAACAACGTTGGGATCATCCGGCGAGAAGCAAACCCGCCCCCAAGGGTAGGATGCAAAGAAAGACCGCATCCCATCCCAATCGGCTGACCTATAGTGCCAAACACGGCGGCAGCCTGCAGAATGCAACCGCGATTTCAGCGTGTGACCATTGTCTGGTCCGGAGTGTTGTGCCTGAGTGGCACAACACTCCGGACCAGACAATGGTCCGAGGAGCCTAAAGGGGCGTCGACGGAAATCTGATATCCGTCCGGGTGAGAGGTCAGCAGAAGGTCCAACAGGGAAGGTGCATGATCCTCCACATCTGGAATCCGCGTAGGCGAAGTAACCAGTTGTGTCAGACCATATGACAAGGCAAAATCATGAACAGATCTCCCCGCATGATCGGTTAAACGTGAACCAAGCCATTCGGCGTGATGGGCGTTAAAGTAGCCGAGGATCACGATCTCTGCGGAGGGGATCTGCTGTAGCAACGAATCTGCAGCCATTTGGACGTGGTCGAAGAGTCGGTCTGTTTCGGCATTACCGCTATGGGACCTATAGAGGCACCCGTAGACGCGTGGATGGTCGTCGCTGTCTACGCGTAGCCAAAGGATGGACAGGTCCGAACCTTCAAGTCTGCCGAGGCGTCGAGAACAGATGTCCTCTCTGACGTAAACGCAAACTCCAGCCCGAGGCACAAAGGAGTGTTCCAGTTTGTACCCCGGGTAGGAGAGATACGAGACATCAGCCGGAGAGGACACCTGCGTCTCGGTCAGAAAGAGCAGAGCCGGCCTCGCCGTCTCGAGATGGTAGTGGACGGCGTTTAGGTTAGAGTGAAGTCCCCTGATATTGCAGAAATTCACGGACAGCGTGGCAGGGGTCGCCTTGGTCTTGTTGCTCCGTTTGCCCCGAGCAGTTGTAGTCTTGAGCGGAATTTTGCCCCCCCCCCCAGAATACGCGGGGCAGCCTGAGCACCCACGCTCAGAAGTGGAGAAACATGGTCGTGGATGCTCAGCGAGGGATTCTCCAGGGGTGCTGGTACCCTCCTGGGGTAGTCTATTATTATTTAATTCCGCTACCATGTTGATGGGAATGGGGGGATTTGGGCCTCCGGCCACCTGCACTCACCAGACGAAACGCGGAAGCAGAGCTTCCACTTCACGCCGGTATTCTGTGAGGTCGTGGTACCACCCCTGTTTGAGCCGGCCCATACGTGCAACAGCAAAGCTGCCGCGTGGCTCTACCACTGTTAAAAGTAAAATACACACAAATATTCTTGGGTTTGGCCTGAAAAATGCTCACTTACAGCGCACTTGAGCTCATTATCGCCCGTAGTTTTCCCCGAAGGTACTTTTTTAAGTTTGGGAATAAAAAGTAGGTTTATATGGTGGGTGGTTAATTTACTCAAACCCACAGTCTCGTGCCTTGGAGAGCCGCGCCGTATGAACTGGTGCATTGTCGTGTTGAAGCAGCAATTCCTTGGTTAGCTTCCCTGTTCTCTTTTTTTAATTGCCTCTCTCAAACGGCGTAAAGTGGCTAAATATTTGTTTGCGTTGCACCTTTTTTTGTGAACTCGATCAAAAGTATTCTTTGGAATCCCAAAACACTGTGGCCAAGATTTTACCGGCCGATGGAGTGACTTTGAACTTTTTGGGGGGGGAGTTTGTTAGTATAGTTTTTTCATTTGGTTGGGTTCTATAAATATATAATTATAAATAAAAATGAAAAGGTAAATATCAATAAAATAAAACAAATACAAAAATACATAAATAAATAAAAGCCCAACCAGATGGAAGCCCTCGGCAGGGGAGACCAAACGGCCGAGGGTTAGGCAGAAAGGGAAAGAAACTGGCGGACGATGCGGGCAGTATCGAGGAGTACCGCCTTCTGCATTTGAGCCCAGAGCGGTCCGTCACGGAGTCCCAGCCGCCTCAGATGACCAGAGAGGAAGAGGACTAACTGGGATTAGACCATTCGCAGAGACGACTACAGGAATAATTTCGGTCGGCAGACCACCCCACATGTCGGTCACCGCGTGAGCCAGATTCAGATATTTTGATTGCTGATCTGTTTCGGTTTTCACGAGGTTCTCGTCATACGGAATGGTTATATAGACCAAAAATATCCTTGACCGTGCCCGATCCATCAGCACAATATCAGGCTTATTCGCAAGAATAGTCCTGTCTGTGATGATGGCCCGGTCCCAGTAGAGCCTGGCGCGGTCATTTTCGAGCACGCCTTCTGGCAATTACTTGTAATAAGGCAATTTCCGGTCCACGAGATCGTATTTCAGAGCGAGCTCCTGGTGTAGAATTCAGGCTACTAGGTTGTGCCTGTAGAAGTACTCAGAGTTAGAAAGCGCCGAACAACCGGAGATGACATGCCTAAGCGACTCACCGGGATGGCGACAAGCTCAACAGACGTCGACGGTGCCATCCTTTAGGATGTATCTCCAATAGTTGTTGGTCTTAATAACCTGATCCTGTATTACACAGATAAAACCCTTAGTTTCTCCGAAGAGGTCACCGAAACGTAGTCAGTTGAGGGAGGCGACTGTATCTACGAAGGGCTCATGTAGAGCCCTGTAGTACCTCCCGTGGAGCTCCTTCTACTTCCATACCGTCTTTCGGTTGGAAATGCTAAGCACTGCTGGGTCCTGCCATTGCTCGTTGGCTAAAATAGAGAGGTAAGCCCTTTATCACTAAAAATGACGTCATTATGGAATAGGTCATCCGATCTCGCCAGGAAAGTAATGACGGAGGCTGTACACTTCGCGATTATGTATGGTGAGCGCGCTCAGAAAGCCACGCCCACCATGCTTTCGCGGCAAGTACAGCCTCATTACTGACGATCTCGGATGATGCATCCTATGGGACGTCATGGTAGTGCGGAATTTTCTATCCAGGGCGTTAAGTTCAGTCTGAGTCCACCTGAGTATGCCAAAGGTATACATGAGGACAGGCATGACCCAGCCGTTATATGCTTGTGTCTTATTCACACCGGACAAAAGGCTGTTAAGCACTTTGGTCAAGCATGTATAAAACACGTCGCAAACTGACTGTTTCATACCAGCCTCATCGATACCGATGTTGCGGCAACACCGACTAATAATCAGCGGTATAATACAAGGCGCCAGAGGGCGCCCCGCGGCAGTTTCCACCAGTCTTCTTTAAAACGGGTCTTACCTTTGTACCAGAACAGACATTAACACGTCATTATATCATTTTTACCAGCGACCGTATTTTATTTTATTTTGTTACGTCCATTTGTAAACAAAATTGGTCCTTCGCCGCCTTGAAGAAAAGGAATAATCAACGAAAATACATTCAATAATTGTGTGGATCAACAAGAAACGTGAACTTTGGACCTAGGCTGCACTGTACAACACGCTACGTACATCGAACGTTAAGACAAAGGACTTGATTTGAGTGAGTTCGTTCTAATTCCTTTCTTTTCTCCCTTTACGTGTCTTTTTTAGATTAGCGCAATTCGGATCCGACATTGGGATCTCTTCATATTTTGTGTTGCTTTTCTTTATTAATCAATATTACTTGCTAATACACCATAGTACCAGCCATCCCATTATCGCATTATAATCTTACGCATCAAGTAACTCATACTCTGAAGCATATTATTTTGCATTGTAGCCATATATAACGCATATTATACAACACATTACTTCGTTTTACTGCATAACCGGGCGCATAACCGGTTTCACTTTGTGTCGCTCGATTAGATTAGTTCACCCGCTTACTCATTATAAATTGTCACAGTGCTTTGTTTAGTAATTTTCTTACGTGCTTGTGAATTTCTTTATTTTTGTGTAATTTGAATAGCTGAAAATGAGTGAAGTTAATAAAGAACGACTTAGAGACATTGTGAAGGCACGTAGCAGCATTAAAGCTAAGCTTACTCAGTTTTATAATTATTTAAATATCATAAAAAGTTGTGAGTCATTGAGTGACCTTCAAGTTAATGAATTAGAATGTCGTTTATGCAAAATAGAACCCTTACTCAGTGATTTCGACACATTACAGACAGAGTTCGAGTCGTTATCAGAAGATACTCCTGAATTGTTTGCGGAGCGAGAGCAATTCGATTCTAAATACTTCTCACTGGTGGCTACGGCCCGGACGCTTCTTGAATCAATGCGTCGTCGACGTTCGCCTTCGCCCGTGTCAACTTCAAGCCACGAGAGCAGAATCGGGATGAGTCACGATTTTGTGAGGCTACCCAAAATCAATCTACCCAGCTTTACCGGTGACTTCCAGCACTGGCTTGAATTTAGAGATACGTATATATCACTCATAAATCTTGATAAAAATATTAGTGACATCAATAAATTCCACTATCTTCGGGCAGCTTTAAAGGGCAGTGCATCAGTGATTATACAAAGTCTAGAATTTAGTGCCAATAATTACAATATTGCATGGCAATTGCTATCAAACAGATATGACAATGAACGTTTGCTCATTAATAATCACTTAAACGCTTTATTTAATTTTGAACCTTCTCAAAAGGAGTCAAGTTATGCTTTAAGACACATTATTGACGTCACTAATAAAAATTTGTGCGCATTAAGTACACTTGGACAGCCTACGGAACACTGAGACACACTCATAATTTACATTATGTCTAAAAAATTAGATAGCGCCACATTCCGTCAATGGGAAGAGCGCCGCAATATTATTACAGGCTCACCTTCTTTAAAGCAATTTTTGGAGTTCTTAACTAATCACGCGGATCTTTTAGACACCTTACAACAAGAGCAGATACATAAAAATAATACACAAACAAGACAGTACTTACATTTAGGCATAAACAAAACAAAACACTTTTGCCACAATACATCGAAACAAGCAGATAAACACACAGATAATTATAAATCTGTGCTATGTCCCATGTGTAAACAGAACCATTTCTTATTTAACTGTCAAGATTTCAGAAATTTAGATGTAAAATCGCGTTTACAAAAAATTACTAATTTTAACATTTGTAAAAATTGTTTGCGGCCTGGGCATAAGGAAAAACATTGCATGTTAACGCATTGCAAGTATTGTAGACATAAACACAATACGCTGTTACATAAGGATACTGATACACCAAGAAATGTAGTTTTGTCTACTGCCATTAAAACATCTGACAGACCCTACGTATTACTTTCTACAGCGTTGGTGAAAGTGGTTGACGCGCAGGGAAGACTTCGCACAGCTCGCGTCATACTTGACAACGGCAGCACTTCACACTTTGTCACCCGACACCTCTGTGAGAAACTAGGTCTGGTAAGGCGCAGCTCCACTATAACAGGTATTAACAATCAAAAATCCTTCAGTGCAGAGTCTTGTAACCTCACCATCAAGTCGAGCTCGGGAAATTACACTGTAGACTTAAATTGTTACGTATTGCCAAATATCACAAATGTTTTACCTTCGTCGTATATTGACCTTCGAAACATACAGCTATCTTCACACGTTAAGGCCGAATACGAAGAGAACTGGCGAAAATTAATGTATTTCTCTTGACTAGAACTTTGACCTAAAGTAATTCTAAGCTTTAAAACATTTTTGTAGGTTTGTTCGGGTCCTTCACAAGGTCACCGTCATTTTAAAATTTTAAAATAAATGAATATACCAACAAATAAAAAAGTTAAGAAATGATATATAAAATTATTGTTCTTCCAAAACTCTGCGAATTTTAATTTAGGAAAAATTCTTTTACGTAAAAATGTTTGTATTGTGATTCCGGAGGTACCTGCTATCTTTATTTTCGATACAAAATATTATTTATTAACATAATTCGTTTTAATTAAAAACACCTAATAATAATATCGTATATTGCCAGATAAAAGTTTGCCGTAATAAATTACCAGGCACTTCGACGTGTGACGTAAGGCAACAACAGTCGATGTGTCTGTAGCGAAAATCGTTAATTTATTGTTTTATACACGTTTAAGTGTCTATAAATATAATATGGGTAGGAAAAGAAATAAATGTTACTTAAGTGGTAAAACAAAGAGAGTTTATCGCATGAACGCTGCTCGAATGTTGTATTTTGAGGTTAATACTTATATTTTTGTAAGGTAATTTTTTGTTTGAGGCTGCCTAATAGGTTGCATTTTTACTCATTTACATTAGCCAAACTGATCATTTATACTTTTCTAGTTTCAAGTGAGAAACACTAAAAATGTAAAATATCAAGAGACCCAAACGGAAAAGAATGTACAGAGTAGTGCAAGCACAGAGACCGCAAATAATGTCAGTCAATGTATTGTCCGAAAGCATGGGGTAAAAGTACATAATTAAGAAAAACCGAAATACTTCGGGTGTGAAGTGATTGACCAGTCGGAGTACTCTTGTGAGAATTTACATACACAGTACCTATCCCCACTATGGGGCAATCACCGACTTTTTAGTTTTTTTCTTTATTATTTATGCAATTTGCATTACGGCATCTTGTAAGACTCACAAGAACAAACATTTTCAGTTATATGAGGTTCTTTACGTACGATGCACCAATTAATAAAAAAAAATCGTTATCAATTCAATAACTTTTCGAACAATATTTTATAACGAATAAAGTACAGAATTTATAATCTATAGGAACTAATATTATAAATAAGAAAATTTATTTAAGAAGTAAGCAATGCTCTCTGTGTTGTTCATTACTCTGCATCTGAGCTAGTTCAGTCGAATATAATCAAAGCCCGTACGGCTTTGATTATAGGTATTATACATGTCTATATAAACAAAGCGTAGGTACTGGCGGCGCGTGGTTTGCTGCGAAACGTGCAAGGTCATTCGCGTCGTATTCGGCCTTAAGTTAGCAGACCCTTCGTTCAACATTCCTTCCACTGTTGACATATTGCTCGGAGCAGATTTATTTTGGGACGTCTTAGGTTCTGATTCAATTGACTTAGGTAAGAAAAAACCTAAGTTGCAACTGACAAAGTTCGGTTGGATAATATCTGGCACAATACAACAAAGCAAAATCCTTCCATTCTTGTTTATTTATTCAAAATTGAGCTTGACTCCGTTTCGGATAATTATAGTTTATCTGTCGAGGAAAAGGCTTGTGAAACTAGTTTTAAGAGGCATACTAGGCGTGATGAAGAAGGACGATTCATAGTCACTATCCCTCTAAAAGATTCACCGGAAGTTCTCGGCGACTCCTATGATTAAGCAAAGCGTCGGCTTATTTCTCTCGAACGTAGGTTAAAACATCAACCCCGTATTAGAGAAAGATACTTAGAATTCATATCAGAATATCTTAACCTAGGTCATGTGAGTGAAAACTTAGTACCTAATCTAAATAAATACAATTATTATTTACCTCATCACGGAGTCATACGTGAATCAAGTACAAGTACAAAATTAAGAGTCGTCTTCGATGGCTCAGCGGTAACAACGTCTGGCAAGTCTTTAAACAACATTCAGATGGTGGGGCCAGTAGTGCAAGACGACCTATTATCAATTTTATTAAGGTTTAGACAACACAGGTACGTTGTGTCTGGAGATATAGATAAAATGTACAGAGCAATTCTCGTTGACCCTTCACAACGACCTCTCCAACAAATCTTATTTCGGTTTAATCCTTCTGAAGAGATTAAAAAATATAGTCTTAATACGGTGACATACGGCACGGCATCGGCACCGTACTTAGCCACAAAATGTCTGGTCACTCTTGCAGAACAATGTTCGGAGCCAATGGTAAGGAACGCCATTCGCAAAGACTTTTATGTCGACGACTTTCTTAGCGGTGGCGATACCATTGCATATGTAAAAGAGCTATGTCAAAAGGGGACTACTACTTTGCAATCGGCAAACTTTCATTTACGAAAATGGCGCTCAAATAACTTAGAAATATTAAATTCTTTGGTAGTGAATTCTCATGAGAATACCGTAGAGAAATCGTTGAGTTTAAGTGAAACTCTTCCTAGCAAAACTCTTGGTTTACAGTGGGACTCAAGCACGGATAGCCTATTGTTTTCAATTGATATAAATTTGGATTTAAAAAAGGTAACTAAACGTAAAATTTTAGCGCTTGTAAGCCAAGTGTTTGACCCTTTAGGACTATTAGGTCCGTGCACAGTTGAAGCAAAAATTCTCATACAGCAACTTTGGTTAGACAAGCGTGGTTGGGACGATGAAGTGTCATTGGCAATAAAAAATAAGTTTTTTTGTATGATTCAATCTCTAAAATTTAAAAAAAAAACGCTTAGCATTCCACGGTGGTTTTCTTTTGACATGTCTGCGATGCACGAAATTCACACTTTTTCGGATACCTCCAAACGGGCGTATGGCGCATGTGTGTATATAAGAACAATAAACAATAAAGGTGATGTCTGCGTTCGTCTTTTAATCTCAAAAAACAAAGTAGCACCGTTAAAACCAGCTACTATTCCTCGTCTCGAATTATGTGCCGCATTGTTGGGTGCAAGACACTTACATGTAATTTCAATAATTCTTACCTCTTGACAGACTCGACCATCGTCCTAGATTGGCTAAAATGTCTTCCAGCAGTCTAAAACATTTGTTCGTAACAGAGTGGGGGAAATTCAAGACAGTACTGCTGGTAGTATGTGGAGTTACGTACCGTCGAAGGAGAACCCTGCAGACCTGGTTTCTCATGGGGTTAAGGCTGAATTCCTCATACATTCCGACATATGGTGGTCTGGGCCAAGCTTTTTACATAAAACCGAAATACCATTTCCAACACGTCCACACTCAAACATAAAGTCACTTCCAGAAACATCATTAAATTTAATAACAATACACAATGCAAATAAAAATGCAAATACACTATCTAAATTAATACACAAAATCTCAAATTATTTAAGGTTAATCAGAATAGTTGCTTATATAAAGAGATTCATCCACAATTGCAAAAATCATAATAAAAAATATTCTGATGTACTATCTTTATTAGAACTTCAAAATTCGGAAAATTGCATACTCTACATAGCACAACAAGAGATGTTCCCTGAAGAGTATAAATTAATAAAATCTGGACAATTCTTACACAAGCGTAATAAATTCACTTTATTAACGCCATTTATATATGACAAAAACATTATGCGCGTTGGTGGACGTCTTAATAACTCACCTTATTCCTACGATGTTAAACACCCCATTATATTATGTAGTAAACATCATCTTACAAAAATCATTTTTTACAAATATCACTACAAGGACATGTTACACTCAGGCCCACAGTTACTGTTATCTCAAATACGACAAAAATATTGGCCACTTGGGGGGAGGAACCTCGCAAAGCGCGTAGTTCGTGGTTGCGTTCGTTGTATTCGATTTAAACCAAAATCTATCCAGCCAATCATGGGTGATTTGCCAAGCGATCGAACTCAATTAGAGTTTCCTTTCTTTAACACAGGCATAGACTACGCAGGGCCAGTGCTATTGGTTGACCGTATAGGTAGAGGTAGCAAACTTATAAAGTCTTATATATGCGTTTTTGTATGTTTCGCAGTCAAAGCTCTTCACCTTGAACTTGTCACGGGCCTTACAAAGGAAGCCTTTTTGGCAGCACTCTATAGGTTCATGTCACATCGCGGTAAGCCTCGAACTATATATTCTGATAACGGCACGACGTTTGTAGGTGCTAGCAACGACATCAATGTTGTTTTTCAATTTCATTCCAAAGATATTCAAACAGATATGCGTAATAAAGGAATAGAATTTAAAACTATTCCTCCTTACTCTCCTCACTT
Organism: Parnassius smintheus behrii; assembly: GCA_036936625.1. NCBI lineage: Eukaryota > Metazoa > Arthropoda > Insecta > Lepidoptera > Papilionidae > Parnassius > Parnassius smintheus. The sequence continues at coordinate 1,142,520 of JAUPFT010000004.1, read as the reverse complement.
CGGCGGCTTATTGGAGGCTGGAGTAAAATCGGTTAAGTACCATCTGAGACGCATACTAACTTTAGCACATTCAACATATGAGGAGATGACAACTTTGTTGATCCAAATAGAAGCTATTCTGAATTCCAGACCCTTAACACCTCTATCCACTGATCCTTCCGACCTGTCCTGTTTAACACCCGCACATTTCCTTATCGGACGCTCGCTTATATCAGTACCACAACCTCTGGTCATGGACACGAAAATCAATCGTCTTCAGAGATACGAGAAAATCGAAAAATTGAAGCAACATTTTTGGCAGCGTTTTTCAACAGAATATGTATCACTTCTCCAACAAAAATTAAAATGGAATTATTCATCAGGTGACCTGCAACAGGGATCGTTGGTCTTAGTGAAAGACAAGAACCGACCACCACTGCTTTGGCTTCTCTGCAGAGTGGTGAAGATGCATCCAGGACGAGACAACGTCAACCGTGTAGCAGACATATTGACCAAGAAAGGTGTTATCCAGCGGTCCTACAACAACATATGTCCTCTACCAGTCATTACTTCGTCATATTGAAGTGAAATACTTCAACCCGGGCAGCATGTTGCAGCAACACCGACTAACAATCAGCGGTATAAAACAAGGCGCCAGAGGGCACCCCGCGGCAGTTTCCACCAGTCTTCTTTAAAACGGGTCTTACCTTTGTACCAGAACAGACATTAACAAGTCATTATATCATTTTTAGCAGCGACCGTATTTTATTTTATTTTATTTTGTTACGTCCATTTGTAAACACCGATGTTCTGTGACAAGCCCAGGTATCGGTATGTTTCAGCCTCGGAAAGGGTCCTCAAGTTGACGGGCATAGATAAGTCTATGCCCTCAGAGTTAGCAAACCTTCACCTCTCAACATGGAGGACCGCACATTTATCCGTCCCCAGCTCCATTCCAATAGAATTGCTAAATTCACAAGTGATGTTTAGCAATTCCATAAGATGGGAGCAACTGGAGGCGAATAACTTGAGATCATCCATATAGAAAAGGTGGGTCACTTTTGTCCCTCCCTTCCGTAGCTGAAATCCTCTCCCTCCAGTAAGGTACTGAGAGGGTTCAGAGAGAGGCAGAACTAGATTGGACTCAGGCAATCGCCCTGGAAGATACGCCTTCTTATCCTTATGTGGTTCTCCGCAGCCATAATCCTCTCGCCCAGATAACAAAGGATTGTACTCCACTGCCTCATATACTGCTCTAGGAAGTCTCTAACTGTACAGTCAATCTTGTACAGCTCGAGGACTCTCTTTAGCCATGTATGGGGCACCGAATCGAATGCCTTTCTGTAGTCTATCCAGGAGGCGAAGAAGTTCCAACGGTTGCGTTTCACTACTTTGTCAATGACCGCGTTAATGAGGAGTGGTTCCTTGGTTCCACGATCACCGCCGCAACAACCATTTTGAGCGCGTGACATCACCTCCAGGTGACGAGTGATTCTCGCGCTCAAAATGGATGTCAGTGTCTTATATACGGTGGGTAGACACGTGATGGGACGGTATTTGCTCGGATCTATAGTATCCTGATCTTTAGGAACCAAATGAGTGATCCCAGTAGTGAAGAGGCTCGGGAGCGACTTCTGGTTGAGAGCCTCTTGGAACTGTCGGGCGAGCACAGCGTGACACACTACGAACTCCTTCAGCCAGTAATGATGCAGCCCGTCGAGCCCCGGCCTTTTCCAGTTCGGGGTCCTACGGACCGCCTCAGCCACGTCTTCTGGCGTTATGGTGACGGGGGTCCATAGGCGTAACACTCGCATTCTGGCTCGCCACAACTTCCATCCAAGGGCCCTCGTTGTGGTTTACGGGCTCTGACCACAGGCCACGCCAAAATGCGACAGTGTCAGCCTGATCCGGTCCTGGGCCCGCTCCACATACCTCTAGTCGCTCCAATGATTTATAGAGCCTCTTCTGATCACTCTGGAAGAGACGATTCTGGTTGAACCGCCTTGACCTCTCGCTAAATCGTCGAATCCGCTTCCCCCAAGCAGCGATTTTTTGCTTTAGGTCATCTATGCGCTCCGTTAGTTTCTGCGTGATATCCGGTTGGAACAAACTAATATTTGTCCCAGCAAACGCCATTCTAACGGTGCGCACAACTCTCGGTCTATTATTACCCGACCTGAAGCTTGTCAGTCTGCCCATAAGGGCCCTTGCCTTTGCGATACGGTCCTCAATTCTCTTTTTCTAGGCTGGGATGGCGCTACTTTGTCTAGTAGCACGTCCAGCCATGGGAATTTTGGCGCCAATAATACGGCATATTGCCTAAGAACTTGGTCTGCCTGGTTTTGCTCAGTGAGATAGCTCCAGCTCTGCAAAAAAGCGATGCATCCCAAATCGATATGCCAAACATCCAGTTTCTTCCCCTATTGCCCTAAAATACGCCCGCAGTGCGTTTGCGTTCATTGTTTGTGACTAACGCATGCGACGTGCTCCACCAGCGGCGGGTGCCGCTTGCTGAGTCCGAGAAGACCCAGCCGATACCAAGCCTTCTGGTGGGGATGATGGATGCGGGGGGCTGCTAGGTGGTCTTGCAGCACCCCGCGCTCGGCTGGCGGCCCGCATGCTGTCACGTCCAGCGCCAGCCCCAGACGCACCCTGGTGACCTCCAGGCACCGGCCCTTTGCGCACTATCTTTCTATCCATCATCCATGATTTGGGCGTCCATTAACGGGAGACGCCCAGTCCCGGTACCGTATCGTGTGCGGCCATAAGCACAAACGGGCTTTTGCACCCTAAATTCTGCCGAGGCACGGCGCTAACACCTCTCGCAAGGCGCTGACTGTCTGCGTTGACGTAGCAGTTTTGTCACTTAACTGTTACGTCAGCGGGCGATGGGGTCGTCAATTACCTACGCCTAGTTACTATTATTATTAATATTATTATGATATCAACGGATATGCTAATCATTTCTGGTAACATCTTAATTCTTACTCGTGCATCTTCCAATACAAGTTTTTTAATAATTTCCATTTTTTCTTCCGTAGCCGCTGTGTTGGCCACGAGATCGGGGGTCATCTTCGATGCTTTCCCTGCCTCTTTTGAATTCACTTTATTTCTGTACGGTGAACATTGAAAGCGCAGAGTCTTGGTAAACAGGCATCGTTTCTTCATGGACTCTTTTTGAGTTTTTCCTTGTTTACTGAGGAATTTAATCACCGCATGGTGTTAGATATTTTTCAACAATGTCGACTTAGTCTTTCCCGCCGTCTATGACTGACATAAGGAGTAATGAAGTTATCAAGATGAAATTTCATATTTATACCCTCAAGTACTGTCGTTACCTAAATTTTTTTTAGTTACATACATTATTAGCAAATCACGCTAATACCGAGAACGCCCATTGAGTAGGTGATAATAGATTCCAAAAGGTCAACTTATTCGATGTAAGGTTTAAATTGCTAAAAGGATAACAAGAAGTGTTGGTTACCGGAGAGCTTGAGCAGAGGGCGCGCCGGGTCGTAGGTGCAGTACGCGAAGGTTGAGGCGGCGAACACCACCAGTGCGTTGCGAGCGATCGACACCAGCCACAGTGCCTTCTTCAGCTTGTGTCTCTTGGTACTTACATTCACATCCTTCAGTTTCTGGAAGGATACAATCGCCATCTTTATTCAGATGTGAAAACAAAAATAGAACGAAATAGAATAATATGGAACATTTTTATTTGATTTAGATTACTAATGGTAATTATGAAAAAGAATTTGGATCCTTCAAAACTTCTAACCCATAATTATGTTGAAAATATAATACAGTATAAACGTTCCAAAATAATCCCAATTGTTCAAAAATAACTTTATATCTGAGGGTTACGATGCAATTTGTTCACTGCTTTGCTCCGATGTGTGTTTTAGAGGACTCTACGTATTTTCATTATTTATCGAGGATAAATGTAGATGTCTATAGAAATCCATTTACCATCAGGTGACCAACTACCAAACAATTTCAAAGAGAGGTTGTCCGAGGAAAAAAACTGAGGAAAATATCAGCTCGATTCACTCTCGAGCAACTCGAGAGAAAGGCGTCGACGATTCGAACTGCTCTACGCCCATAGATGAGAATAGTATTCCACGTGAGGATGAACTTGCGCCTTATAAAGTTGCAGGCGGTGTGCCGACATGGAATACTGTTCCGCTCTGCTCAGCACGCCACGCTTTTTAGAGGCCAATTTGGCCTTCTCCTCCAAGTGACCACGAAACTGCACATTGTTTGATATGTCGATGCCGAAGATTCCGATGCTAGCTGAGGCAGCAAGGGAGTGCCATGAAACTAAGGAGATATGACAAGGGGTAACTTTTAGCCGTAAACGCGCAGACTTGTGACTTCTATCACTCATATGTGACCCTTATTCTATAAAAAAACTCACTCGTAGTAATAAAAGAACAGCGCAGCACACGGCGCTGAGCACGCAGTCGGGTGTGCGTACGTCGTGCCAGTTCTCGATGATGAGCTCGACGTTCTCATACAGAGTCTCGGCTACAAAGCTCAGCCCCAGCAACCCCTTCACCTGCGCCACGGCGATAATAATCGCAGTCGCCGACGTGAACCCGCTCGTGACGGACGGCGAGATTAATTCCACGAGAACACCTGCAGACAAATGATACGTGTGTGATAGAATAGGTACTAATATCTACAAAACATGTATGAATGTATAGTGGCGATGGCAAATATCCACCACCGCATCCCGTCCCGCGGGTGTCGCCAGCGGCAACATGCGGAAACAAATCAGGGGATGGGTGGCAGCGTCTTCTTAAGAACAACCAAAAATAAAAAATGGCGGCCAACCCGCTGCCGAGCGTGGCTACTATGACACATATCCCCCCCCCCCCTTTATAAAGTAATCTATGGGAGATGCCTATATTCAGCAGTGGAGTTTGATAGACTGAAATGGAAACGGTATAAATGTGGATTATGTATTTACAAGGGAGGTTATTTTCTTTACAAGTATTAAATATTTATTTTTAGTTGCTAGAAGTATTAAAACTATTGAAAAATAAGTATTGAACTAACTACCTAACGTCTCTTGTTTGGCAACCATTGTCTTATAAAGTAACTGTAACCATGGGTAGACTTGTGATGGACAAGGAGTAATCAACGAGATAAATTAGGTATTGTTATAAAAAAATAAAAATATCAATTTCTTTGCAACTTTCCGCTAAACATATAAAATGATGTGTCTTACCTGGATTGAAGCGCACCTCCCGCCCTCCCTCAATTGCATACACTAACTCCGTCACCACTAGACCAAGCACCACTACTCTCAACACCACTATTCCAGGCGAGACACACCATCGACGATAATACGACACGTGTTTCGCCTCTACACGAGGCATCCTCAGGTAATATAGACTCTACGGCGGCTGACCGCTAAGTACGTAAGACCGCTAAGTAAGTAACTTAGCGGTCAGCCGCCGTAGAGTCTATATTACCTGAGGATGCCTCGTGTAGAGGCGAAACACGTGTCGTATTATCGTCGATGGTGTGTCTTGCCTGGAATAGTGGTGTTGAGAGTAGTGGTGCTTGGTCTAGTGGTGACGGAGTTAGTGTATGCAATTGAAGGAGGGCGGGAGGTGCGCTTCAATCCAGGTAAGACACATCATTTTATATGTTTAGCGGAAAGTTGCAAAGAAATTGATATTTTTATTTTTTATTATAACGGATTTCCGCAAAGTAACGCCTGATTCTATCAATTAGGTATTGTTGTTGCTATTGGTTTGCTATTTGTTTGATAATTTGATATATTTTGGAGTATGTTTGTGTTTACTTCATTTTGTTCTATGAATTATTATAACGTGAGAGCCAATACTGAGAAATATTTCTTTAAGTAAATATTTAAGAAAATTACGAGACTTTTACCTAACACTTGTAGTCGATATAGGTTTTACCGGTATATAACAAAATATTTTTGAAAAGGAAAAATATATCCTTTGTCCTTTTCCCTTTTAAATTAGGGTTAGGACAGTAACCTTTTATTGCTTCAATTTTTTATTACTTTATTTAAAGCCCTGCAACGAATCTGCAATTTCTCTGGTGTTGGAGCTGATAATGGGCGGTAATCACTTACTATCAGTTGAGCCTCATGCTCGTAAATATAGATAAAAGTTAGTTAATGTCTATTGCAAAAAGACGTTATGAACATCGTTTCTGTATAATTTCTTATACTTACGCGAACACTACACATTGCATAAAAATATCAATGCAGCCGAAACAGGAATTAAAAATAAGTAATACTAAACACAATGAAATCCGTAAAAATAGTTTAATTGAATCGTCCCTGCATTAATTTATATCCTGAATAATTTTAACAAAATAAAAATCCACACGCAAATCTATTTTAAATATTAATTTATGCAAATATGGCAGCATAATTAATTAAATCATGTCGCACAAACAACATGATGAGCACTCAGACGTAGCGTGGAAATGTATATTCAATACAGTTTTAGTTACAGTTTGAGTTATCGATATGTATTGCGTTTTCAATTTTGAATAGCAACGTGTTGCTCTCACAACCACAGGGTAGGGGTGTAGCCGTAAGCAGGCGATTCCCCCCGTCAAACTATAGTCTCATAAGACTAAAAGTAAGGTACGTGAGATTAATATGGTCAATTTTAAGCTTTAGTATTACGAACAACTCGCAGCCTCAGAATGACTTTGGCCTTAAAATTCATACGTGTACTGAGGATGCTAAAAACAAAGCTTTTGACTGCCCATCAATTGAAAAAGTCTTTAACACTAAATATCTTATAGACCAGAGGCTATCGTGGTACCCATACATGGAGCATGTCATTAATAAGACCCGAAAATTGATTTGGATGTTCAAAACTCTAAGACACGTAATACCTGATAGTACTAAGCAGTCGGACTCGGCCAGATATCTTCTAAACCAAATATACACGTCCCTTGCACAATCTATCGTAACATAACATAACAAACCTGCAGAGACCAAATTTCTCAAGTTGGAAAGAGCCCAACGAACCCTTAAGGTCATGTAATTAAAAAAGACTATTTTCCACTGAAAAACTGTTGGCCTACTCTCAGTTAGACTATCATATGTTACTATGACAACCCTCAAATCACACAAATCCCTGCTCTTTGACCCATGCATCTTGAAAAAGTGGCGAAAAGATGTTGTGGCTGTGCCTTCTGTTAGCTCATTATCTGCGTTCCTAAAAATATTTAAAAAAATAAATGAAATAAATATAGAATTGAATATATACGGTAGTGTAAAAAGCTTATACTAAAATGGGTGCAGCCGAAAACCTTTGACGAAACTGAATTTCTGCTGTACCGAATATACCGCATTTCATAATTCGCTGTTAACACACACGCATGCACGTGCACACACACACACACGCACGCGCACACACACACACACACACACGCACACACACACACACACACACACGCGCACACACACACACACACACACACACACACACACACACACATACGCACACACACGCACACGCACACACACACACGCACACACACACACACACACACACACACACACACACACACACACACTCACACACACACACACACACACACACACACACACACACACACACACACACACACTCACACACACACACACACACACACACACGCACGCGCGCACACACACACACACACACACACACACACACGCACACGTACACATACACACGCACACACACACACACACACACACACACACACACACACACACACACACACACACACACACGCACACGCGCGCACGCACACACACACACGCACACGGACGCGCACGCGCGCACGCACGCACGCACGCACGAACGCACGCACGCACACACACACACACACACACACACACACGCACGCACACATACAATTTTGCAATTTTTGTAATTTTTGGTTGTTAAAATAGAGTAATTAGTTTTTATGTATGTTTAGATAAGAAAGAGCGGGGTTTCCAAACATAAAAATTACTTGCTTAAATGGAGACCCCAATCAACTATCTAATTAATTTAAGTTTTGTGAAGAAAAATAAATGATTTTATTTTTATTTATTTAAGCTATACCGCCCTATAAAACCAAAACTAGTAAGGACAGAGTCAAAAACACAACGTCGTATACGTATAAGAAAAATATATAAACAAGCTTTAGCAATAATTAGGAACACTTCGAAAAATCAACTTAAAAAAAACTAACTACAATACAATACCTGTACGGGCTGCAGCACGTACATTTTTGTGGCGTCGGCAGTTTACGCTATAACGCTACAATAATGCATTTTGCGCCAGTGCGCTAATTGAGCCCAGCAATACCGGTCACGCGTGCTCGCAGTATCATTTCCCATCTATCATTAAATTAGATTTAGTTGGGTCTATCAATAAAATATCGATTATCAACTTCCCGGTATTGACTATCATTTATTATCACATACTATCAACCGACCACGTGGGGGTCCCATCGCAGCCCACACATATTTTTGGTCCTTCGACAAACTCGCGTGTGTTTACAAAAAGTGTGCAACACAAGTGAGAGCAACCAGCAGGAGACGTAAGCTATCATCGGATTGTCAACATCGGGAGTCGGTGAACTGCAAACAGCTGAGCAGATCTGAACAAGTAAGATCTTTCCTTTTTTTCTATCACTATGTCCAACATGGAGGATATTTTGGCAAATCAACAACAATGGTTCGGGGCAATAGAGCAGACTTTTACCAATTTTAAAAAGGATAGTGCCGATCGAAAGACGGCAGATTATATCAAACGGAGGTTAGATACTCTAGACAAATACTGGGCAGAATTTCAATCTAATCATGGTATATTAAGGGGAATAGAGTATGCGAAGTCTCATTCCTATTTTACGAGTAACCAATTTGAATCGTGTAGAAATAAATACGAGAAAGTTAGAACAGCAATCGCTACCTATCAGGTTAGAGAGGACAGGCCGGCAACTCCAGTGTTGAAACCCGCTACACCGCTAGGGACGCCTGGACCATCTTGGCAGCCGTCGCCGCAGGTTACTCTGTCCCAGTCCCAGGGGACTAATAGCAAGACGGACGAAATGTTACGCAAGCAAACTAGTAATTTTAAGGCATTCGAACACACAGTATCCAATATCAACTTAGATTCGATATCAGAAAAGTGGGAATTCGATCATTTATTACGTGCTATACAATCGCGTTGGTCTTTAATTGATAATATGCATTGGGAGTTAGACAGTGAGCTTGGGGGTAGGAACCCAGATTATGAGTTATCATTTTTCACATACGAAAGAAAATACAACGAGATTATCAAAGCCATCAACCGTAAACTGTGGTCTGTATCATATCGAGAGCAATCGACCCATCACGTAGAGATACCTACATTTAGTGGTAGCTACCATCAGTGGAGTTCCTTCAAAGACCTATTCACGGAATCTATTCACGGCAACCCGTCATTATCTAACGCACAAAGGATGCAATTCCTTAAAACTAAAGTTAGAGGTGAAGCGGAGAGACTAATTCAACATCTACCAATATCATCTGATAATTATCCAATCTGTTGGGACATACTTAACAACAGATATAATAATAAACGCTTAATTTTCCGCTCGCATATCGATATCTTACTAAATATCCCTATAATGCAACATACGTCTTTAAATCATATAAAGCGTATTCACGACACAACCCTAGAAACATTAAACGCTATCAAAAATTTAGGCGTTAACGTTGATTCATGGGATTCATTGATTGTGCATCTCCTTTCGCAAAAACTCGATGCTGACACGCATAATGAATACATGGCGTCAGTCAAGGAGCCTCGCGAGTTACCTAATTTGCATGAATTTCTGTCATTTTTAGAAGGCAAGTTTACAAGCTTAGAATCTTCTCGAAAGAAGTCTGAGACCTCTGCAAAAAATGTACATAGCAACAACAATTATTTGCCGCGACCTTTCAATAATAGGTATCAAAGAAACTTGAATAAACAAGCCTTTCCGTTGCACGGTAAATTCACTTTACAACAATCAAACGCTAATAACAATACTTCATGGAAATTTTATAAGTGTGCACTTTGCAAAACCAATGAACATTGTCTTCATTACTGTCGACAGTTTTTAAACATGACACCTTACCTAAAGCTTAAAACTGTATCAAGACTGAATGTATGCGAAAATTGCCTTTATTCACATAATGGTAAGCCATGTATTTCCGAAAAAAGATGTACAGAGTGCAATGAAGCGCATAATTCTATTTTGCATAAATCATTTCAACATAATTATAATAATTCGCCGAAGGCAGCAACCCGCGTAAGCAACCAGAAACCTGAAACTTCGGGTCAAGTACGAAGCAACTTACACGTGTCGATGCAATGTGAAGTGCCTGAAATTCTTTTAGCTACAGCTATACTTAAGGTACAAAAATATGATGGGAGTTTCGTCAGCATGCGTGCTTTAATAGATCAAGGGTCCCAAGCTTCTCTCATCAGTGAACATGCGGCTCAGTTGCTCGGCCAACCTCGACTTCGATGTAGGGGAGTGATATCTGGAGTAGGTACTAAGGAGAGCAATTGTAAAGGCGTCATGACTATCAAATGCAAAGCTATAAATAACGATTTTGAATTTGAACCGGAAGTATACATAATGAAAAGCCTTATCAAAAATTTACCTAACTTTAGCTTTTCAAAACCGTCCTGGACATATTTAAATAACATCACGCTAGCAGATCCCGAATTTAATATCAGTCGCCCGGTCGACCTTCTGTTAGGAGCAGATGTTTACTCTTTGATTTTATTAGAGGGAATTTGTAGGTTGAATGATAATATACCGATAGCTCAGAATACTCGTTTAGGCTGGATTTTAACCGGTAACGTAAAAACTTTACAATGTAACGTGATCATTAACGACTTAAAGGAGATTCAAAAATTCTGGGAGATGGAGGATATCAGTGAAGAATCTACCCTATCATTTGAGGATCAACTATGCATCGACTATTACAAGTCTACTACTATCAGGCGCGAAGACGGTCGATACGAAGTACGTTTGCCCCTCACCCCAGACTTCCCGGATAAGCTGGGAGAATCAAAATCAAAAGCTATCGCTCAATTTAAATCGTTAGAAAACACATTCGGAAAACACGAAAACATTAAAAATCAATATCAATCATTTATAAAGGAATACCGCGCCCTCGGACACATGATTCCAGCTACCAATAAACCGACTCAGAGACGTCAGCATTGTGTATTAACTCATCATTGTGTGCGTGCTGACGACACTATCATTAATTCCAAATTTAGAGTGGTATTTAACGCTTCGTGTAAAACATCATCAGGTAATAGCTTGAATGACGTCATGAGATGTGGTCCTAATCTCCAACTGGATCTGCAGTCTCTCATAATCAAGTGGAGACAATATCAGTTTGCGTTCACAGCCGATATTGAAAAAATGTTCAGGCAGATTTGGATCCACCCCGATGATCAACAGTTATTAAGGATCGTTTGGCGTGACTCTCCCTCAGAACCTATCAAAGACTATCAACTAACCACAGTCACATACGGAACGAAAGCAGCGCCGTTCCTAGCGATGATGACTCTCAAGCAACTTGCATGTGATGAACAACCTAACTATCAAAACAGTCAGGCGATCGACGTATTAAACAACTGCTTTTACATGGATGACCTGGTCCATGGGTGTCACGATATAAGAACCGCACGTTAATTACAGCAAGACCTTATCAATTTATTAAAATCAGCTGGATTTCATTTGAGGAAATGGAGATCGAACTGCGATGACTTGATCAGAGAGGAAGAGTCAGCTCTATCAAAGGATGACAACTTTGATTTCAAGCAATCAGCGCAAACGAAAACCCTTGGGTTAAGATGGAATCCACATGAGGATGTTTTCATGTTTCAATCAAATTTAGAACCGACGGAAGTCTCCAACAAGGTCACAAAGAGAAACCTTTTATCAAACATATCAAAACTTTTTGACCCGCTCGGTTGGCTATCACCACTATCAACTAAGTTAAAAATTATTTTTCAACAAGTGTGGACTGCTGATAACATTAACTGGGATGATCCTATACCGAATGAAGTATATGTCGAGTGGAAGAAGGTCAGAGAGGATATGCACAATATTCAAGACCTTCAGTTACCCCGATGGCTGCAGATCCATGAGTGCGACAGTATCGAGCTACATGGGTTCAGTGACTCGTCTGTCAGAGATCGTATCAACACAAGAGAGAGTATCAACCAAAGCAATAAATCGTCTGTAGTGTTGGTGGCCGGCAGAGCCAGGCTTGTGCCAACCAGCAAGACAGTCTCGCTACCGCGGTTGGAACTGAGCGGAGCACTACTCCTATCAAAGCTAATGGGTAAAGTCGCAGAGTGCCTTAGTGGGTACAATATCAAAATATATGGTTGGACTGACTCTATGGTAGTACTGGGGTGGCTCAACGGAGAACCATCCAGATGGAAAACGTTTGTGGCAAATAGAGTTCGTACAATAACCAAAAATATGCCACCTGACTGCTGGAGGTACGTTAAGTCGGAAGAAAACCCAGCCGACTGTGCCAGTCGTGGTCTAACTGCATCACAACTCAAAGCCCAGACCTTGTGGTGGCTGGGACCGACTTGGCTATCAACATATAATGATCAAGGGCATAAGATCGCTTATACCACAAACGAAGAATTAAAATTATCAAAAACAATTTTCAACAACATCAACCTGATTTTATCATTCAAGAAATCCTATTAAAATATAGTACAATTAACAAAGCGGTAAGAATAGTTGCATGGATTCGGAGATTTCTAACTATCAAAAAAGGACAAAACTAAAATATTTAACAGTACGAGAGTTGAAAGAAGCTAAGTTATTAATTATCAAAAATATACAACAAACGGGATTTGCAAGAGAGTTATCAGATTTAAAACAACGAAATAAAATAAATCGAAAAAGCAACATTTGTGAACTAAATCCGTATAGTGATCAAGATGAAGTATTGAGAGTCGGTGGGAGGTTGCGAAATGCCAATCTGGACCCAGACATGAAAAATCCTATCATTATACCCGGCAACAGTCGTCTTGCGGAGTTTCTTATAGACCAGGCGCATGAAATGACATATCATGGTGGTGCTCGGCTAACGTCAGCCAACCTGAGACAAAAGTACTGGATCGTCGGTGGCAACAGAGCTACAAAGAAGAGATTACGTCATTGTATCAAATGTAGAAGGCACGAACCAACCAAACACTATCAAATTATGGGTGACCTTCCAGCAGCTAGAGCAAACCCTTCACGCCCCTTCCATCATGTCGCTGTAGACTACACGGGCCACGTGTTCATCAAAGCTAACTCAGGCCGTGGAATCAAAACTACGAAAGGTTATATCGCTGTGTTCCCGTGTATGGCAACAAAAGCTGTACATTTGGAGTTGGTGTCTGACCTGACGAGTACTGCATTCTTAGCAGCGTTACGGAGAATGACAGCTCGCCGTGGAAAACCTAATCACATTTATAGCGATAATGGCACGAACTTCATAGGAGCCAACAAGGTCTTACAGCAGGAATACGAAGAGCTCCTCAAAACATTTAGTGATGAGTTCCTCTCAGAAGTGTCCGAGATGGGTATAAATTGGCACTTGAATGCACCTTCGTGGCCGTCAGCCAATGGTCTTTGTGAAGGAGCCGTGAAAAGCCTCAAGTATCATCTAAGGAGGGTGGTTGGTGATCAAAAACTCACCTACGAAGAGTACAGCACGCTGCTAGCACAATTAGAAGCTTGCTTAAATTCGAGACCACTATGTCCATTGACGGAGGACGCTGATGATTTAAATTATTTAACCCCTTCACATTTTCTATCAAGCGGTCCGATTCTATCAATTTATGAGACGGAACGAGATCTTAGGACTAGGTGGCATTTAACACAAAAAATATTCCAAGACATTTGGAAAAGGTGGCAACAAGAATATTTAACAAATCTATCAACCCGGAGCAAGTGGCGCCAACCTCAAGAAAATATAAAATTAAATGACATCGTACTCATCAATGATGGCAACCTTCCTCCAGGCAGATGGGCCCTCGGTAGGGTAGTCGAATTGCACCCTGGTAATGACGGCTACGTGCGTGTTGTGACGTTAAAAACAAAAAACGGTTATATGAAAAGACCTGTTATCAAACTATCAATACTCCCTATCATCTCCGAAGAAACACAAGATCAGGAATTAAAGCAAGAGAAACCAATAAAGCGTAAGATAAAACAAAGGAATAGAGGATACAGTTTCATTACAGTTGCAACTTCAATCTTATTATTTTTTATGACCCTTATAACTAATACTAGAGGACTATATACTATAAATAAACTGCAAAATAATACTAGCCTATTTTTCGACAAGATTGTAAACATGCATTTGATAGCTGACGATTGGAAACTCGTTGTCTATTATGATCTCTACCCATATTGGGAAGGCACCGCGGCGTCCTCGAAGTACATGGAATACCTAGAAAACATCTGTTCGAAGATAAGAGGGCATTCACACTGCGAGAGTGTCATGTATCAATTGAATCACGAGCGGTCGGAACTACGGCGCTACAATATCGTGTTGCAAGATAAGGACGACCTACTCACACGTAAGCGCAGGGGACTCATCAATGGTGTATGTAATATCGCAAACGCGTTGTTTGGGGTGCTTGACAGCAACTTCGCTGAAAAATATGAAAAAACCAAGGACACCTAGCCCAGCTGTGGAAGAATCAAACTTCAGTCGTAGAAGCAGAGTTCAATGTCATCAAGAAGGTAGAGTCGATCATGGAACAGCATCATAAAACAGTCAACAAAAAGATGATCGAACTTGAACAATCAATGAACGCACTAAAGTCACAAGTCTCAAATAACTCATATATAAACGAATTTACCTTGGCCGCTATAGTTACAAACAACATTTTGAACAAGTTAAAAGAAATACAAACTTATCTTATTGAAACTATCACAGACGTATTTCACGGGAAGTATGATATTCATCTCCTAACCCCCAAGCAACTCCAACACGAATTAAATGCCATCTCTACTCAGATACCTAAAGACCTATCACTACCTACCGATCACGCGAATTATTCAAACATATACAAATTACTTAACGTAAAAGCACGCTTATCGAAGTCCTTTCTTATTTTCGAAATCCGAATACCATTATTAGCACGAGACGCTTACGAAGTCCTTAAAGCAATTCCCATACATAAACAATCGGGTAGCAACATGATCAGCATTGTCCCTAATAGCGAATATCTTGCTTTAAACTTAAAAAGGGATTCGTTTATATTGCTATCATATGCTGATTTACGTGACTGCATTGATCGCGATTTAAATACTGTGTTGTGTCGATTCAAGAAGCCTATTTATCATATGATCAATGATAAGAGTTTGTGTGAGAAGGATGAAGGACTTGGAAGCTGTAGAACGATCATTAACACCTGCAAAAATATTTTCATTGCAATAAGTAAACTCAATAACTACTTTTATTTCTGTTGTAATAAATGCTACTTCAAGTTGTTATGCGAAGATCAAGTTACGGCTATTCAATTGCGTGACGCCGGACTTATTCCGCTGGGACAGGACTGCCTTATCAAATCAGCTGATTTCCATTTTTATGCATACAAACCAGATACATCTCAAATCAATTTAAAGCTCGACATTGGTATACCAAAGATCGCTTCGATTAATCATTTAATGAATATCTCGATACCGGAAATGAACGCCAGCACGAGCTTTGAGACTATCAGCCAACAACAACTGCTTGCCATACGAGAACAATTGGATGTCTTGAAACAGACTGAGCCGTTAGCAGCAGGTGTATCCTATCACGACATTCACCATTACACCGTCCTCTACCTGGTGATTATA
The DNA here is from genome assembly GCA_036936625.1 of Parnassius smintheus behrii. Classification (NCBI taxonomy): domain Eukaryota; kingdom Metazoa; phylum Arthropoda; class Insecta; order Lepidoptera; family Papilionidae; genus Parnassius; species Parnassius smintheus. The sequence goes on along the minus strand of JAUPFT010000004.1, from coordinate 1,126,641 downwards.
ACGGCTGGAGTGTTCGGAGGATTCTACGTGTGGCGGCGCGTGCGGCGCGCGCGGAGGCGTGCAGGTCGCGATCGCGTACAAAATAAGTGTAGTGAAGTGCAGTGTAATAGTGAAGTGCAGGGTAATAGTGGAGTGCAATTTGTAGATGTAGAGTTGCAAGCAAGTGCAGTGCAGTGTAACAGTGATGACATTACTAGCGAATTAAATGAAAAATTTAAGAACTCGCGGAAACAAAAACAAAACCGTGGCACCTCACCAGTGCTTCAATCGGTGTTTACTATCACGGACACGGGTGTCTAAATACACTGTTATTATTTATTTGTATCAATTATTTGTAACTAGTTTTAAGCCAAAATGTTTATCACCTTGTAATTAGTTTTAAATTCATCTCATCTTCATGACTCTCTATCTTTCAGCCCGGGAGCATGTACGGGCTGCAGCATGTACATTTTTGTGGCGTCGGCAGTTTACGCTATAACGCTACAATAATGCATTTTGCGCCAGTGCGCTAATTGAGCCCAGCAATACCGGTCACGCGTGCTCGCAGTATCATTTCCCATCTATCATTAAATTAGATTTAGTTGGGTCTATCAATAAAATATCGATTATCAACTTCCCGGTATTGACTATCATTTATTATCACATACTATCAACCGACCACGTGGGGGTCCCATCGCAGCCCATACAATACCGTAAAATCGACTAAAATATTTACTAAAATGTCAACTGTCAGAATGGCGACAATAAAGTAGCGCCCTTTTGACCCTATAATTATTTATTGATGGAGAGCTATCGTATCGTGTTAGGATTTAAGATAATTAATATATCGTGGTATTTAGATTAAGATAAATACAATTTTTTTTATCCTATTTTTTTAAATCTAAAAATCTTTGGAATTTTTAAAATATAACCAAGAATCTCCTGTGACACGCACACTACAAAGCCCATCTTCAATAAATCGCCAATTCGGTCTAAATTCTAATTTAAAAAAAAGTGTGTGTGCTCACAATATGGGAAATAAAATTACGTAAAATAACTGGGCATAAGAGAAAGAAACTGTGCGCGCGCACTGCTCTCTCTCTCTTGCTTATATCCCTCAACTCCCGTTCGCCTCGCCCGATCATACTTTTCGTAACGCTATCGTCACGCGTTCGCCAGCTTAATCCCCCAAATCGTGTGCGTATAGAAGTTTTTCTTCAATTACAAAAAATATTGCGATTACTAACTCGCCTGCCAAGCATGGTAAATATGTCAAGGATTTTCGGAAGGCAATCTAAGGGGCGAACCGTGTCCAGCAGTGGTCTTTGATAGGCTGTAATAAATGAATGAATGGAAAAACTAATAGGATAAATAGGGAATTTTAGATACAAGATAATACATATATATATATATATATATATATATATATATATATATATATATATATATATATGTATATAATAAAGTAGGACTAACTAACATGGGATTCATTGTACTATGGAAGTATCATTGTTAAAAACAACGAAATTTAGGCAATAAGCATTGTTCGTTTTCTATACACTATAACCAACGAGCACAGTCCTAAGGTGGAATACCTCGTATCTAGTAAAAACGATCTCCGGTTCTCTACACGCATCATACGAAACACACTGCATCAAGCTGTTATTTCAGTCTCATGTTGATATTCTATCTAGAATTCTATAGTGTTCTATTTTCAGTTCCTGGCTGAACCAAGTAATTCGTGCTACAACAGTAATATAGCTGCAGCATGGCTCTACTACGTATAATCTATGATTCTGAGTGTCTTCTAAGCTATCGCAACGCGCTACTAAAATTAAAAATAAAAGTATATATATATACAGGATGTAAGTGTAAACACCGTTGTCCTTGAAACCAGTGGTTTGGTTTCACTTATAGAACGTGAATTCAATAAATTTAAAAAAAAATACGCTATTTTCCGCCCGCGCTAGCTACCTACCCAACATTCAACATAAAAACAGAATAGGTACACATAACCTGTGATATGACTTTTTCTTCATACTTTCATCCTGGCTTAGAATGGGCAAAAATTGAGGAGTTAAGGAAAAATTTAGATTTTAATAAAAAAAAAGTTGTTATTTTTCATTGAATTTACGTTCTATAAGTGAAACCAAATCACTGGTTTCAAGGACAACGGTGTTTACACTTACATCCTGTATATATATATATATATATATATATATATATATATATATATATATATATATATATATACATATCCTTTTACAGTACGGTAAATATTGATCAGACGCGACTTCACTGAGATAGATGTCTGTAGGACACAAAATCCACTTACTATCAGGTGGACTGTATACTCGTTTGCCATCCTTATTTTATAAAAAAGTATGCGTTGTAGGCGACTCACCAATTCTCAGCAGGCCCATGAGCAGCACGACGCAGCCAGAGAGGAAGGCGAGCAGGATCACGTAGTCTATGGGCAGGCCGCGGCAGGTCTGCAGCGTGAGCAGCGCCATCAGGCTCGTGGGACCGATAGACACCTCCTTCACCGTGCCCAGCACCACGTATAGCATCGTACCTGCGTGTACATTTACTGTTACCACGAGTACTGTACCGTATAGTGGCGGTGTGAGAATATTCACTGCCCCATGTTATCCCGTATGTGTCGTAGGAGGCGACAGAGGGAATTTCTTGACATAGAAACCCAATTACCGATTTTACAATACAGTACAATACAATAAATACGATATAATAAATTGTAAACTGCGCTGTCGTCGCGCCACAAGCGAAACACATCGATGCGCTATCAAAGTTCATGTAGAATAGCTCCGAACGTTGCACTGTGTTTAGGTGGCGTTGGCCGCTCCCCGGGCAGAACCCCTTGCCCGGCGGGAGATCTCCCGTTTTCTTTCCACAGCCACACTGGAATTCTAACCCAGGACCGCATGATGATTTAAAATCACTAATAGAATAGGGCATTACTTTGCGGAAATCCATTATATGAAAGTTTGTAAGAATAACTTCGCTCAGAACCGCTCAAACTAGTCTTAGCGGTCAGCCACCGCAGAGTGTACATCGCCTCAGGATGCGTATTATCGACAATGTTATGTATTTCGTAGTGTAGCGGTGCTGGGAGTAGTGGTGACGGGGTTATTGCACGCAGTTGAGGGAGGGCGGGAGGTGCTCTCCAAACGAATTAAGACAAACCATTTTATTTCACTAAGTGGGTGTGAGCGAAGTAATTCTTACCAACTTTAATCACGATGATTTCACTGCCTCGTAGGTCCAGTGGTTGTAAACGCGGTTGTATGCATATTATATAGTTCTTTCCAAGAATGTGCTTCCTAGACACATTTCAAAAGGTCTACACTTCGTGCATAACAAAAAACACAATTACTGATAACGACTAACCTAACCATTAATTATAAGGACAGTGTGCTTGTCGCCTCGCGTACTATCAAGTGACTTCTGAGTACTCTTCTATCTTCACGGTACTTTTTATATCACGATAAGATGTCCGCGATAAAAAAGTTAAGAGAGGTACGAAAAAGCTTTTTAAAGGATTTTGCTACGTGAGCTTGGTAACTAGCATGGGACTACTGAAATTGTCAATCGCAACTTTTTCTGCTCATGATAACATTGTGCTTCCTTCATATGCGAGAAATAAAAAATATTATTCAAACATGTAGAAGGTCTGCCTTTACGCACCGAAACAATACTGGGCACTCTTACTTCACACCCATTTTTGACCGCCTCGTTGTTCTAGTGGTTGAAAACATGAAGTAAAATTCTAGTGAGTGTTCCGGGTCGGGTTGAAGTTACTTGTTGGGTTTATCTGTCAGGAAATGCTCCGTTTCTGTTCGGAGTCAGGAAGTGGCGGTGTTTCAGCACGTGCCTCGGAATGCACGTAAAGCCATTGGTCCTGCGCCTGATCTCTCTCCGGTCGTGTCGAATGACAGTACCATCGGACTATATTAGTGCACCTGAGCTTGCGCCCTCCATTCTTCCAAGGAGGGTCGCGTCCGTTTACGGCTTAAAGATCTCCAATCAGATCGGTAGGCCAATCCCTTAAAGCAGTGTTTAGTGGGTAAGAGTCTCCACATAACCACGCAGCCAGCCGCTTTCCGGAGGGGAAAAAAAAGTGCACCCGTGTTCGCGCACACTCTTGGGCGCTATAATCCTGTCCTGCGCAGATGGCTGCGTTGAAACTAACCGCCGTGACCGAAATTCGATCTGCAAGACATTATTTATAACTATCATTTAGGTTGTCACTGCATATATATTGCACACAACACATGGCATAAGTTTACGTCCCTATATTGGTACTGGATGACTTTTGCCGTCTGGAAAAAAATGGGGTGTAACATGTGAACAGAGCAGAAGCCTATGGCACTGATATTTTACAAAAAAATTAAAATTAAAATTTTGAATAAAATATATAAATTAATTAAAATCTATAAATATTCAAATCATTATATTAAAGTAGGTATAAAAAAGTAGGTAGTAAGGATAAAGAATGTGGTTAGAAATGGCGGCTCAACGAGCCCGTACTACCCGCTATTAACGATATAACGTTATATTATTTGATTAATTGGAAAATTTCCAATAATAGGTAGATATTTGAATAGGACTGTATACGCAAGTAGGTACATTAATTTCAAAATAATATTTATAACTAGCGACCCACTCTGGCGTCGCATGGATCTATCAATGTGGCGTTATTTAGACTTAAGATAATGGATGCGTTTGGCAGAAAAAAGCGCTAGCAAGCGCTTGTAAGCAAAATGGCGATCGTAAGCGGTAAGCGCTGTCGAATCGTAAGTAGCTATTTTCCTCCTGGACACGACGTTAGTTTTAACCGAGGAACCTAACCTAATTTAAATATATGTTTGTAAAGTATTCATATTAAAAACTTACCAATCATGAATTTTTAATAACATGTATATGTTTGTTCATGTCATTATATTACTTAAAACTAATGTTGCACAAAACAACTTATAAACTCTACTTCAAAACAAACAAATTAAATAAGCAAAATGGCGGATTGTGTCAGCGCTACTGAAGTAGCAATCGTGTCCTGGCCGAAAACTATTTCAGCGCTTATAAGCGCTTGCTAGCGCTTTTTTCTGCCAAATGCACCCAATCATTACAGATTTGTTTTATCTTATCAATAATTTTCTATTTTAAAAAAGTCTCTAAATTTTTGGGATAAAATTTAATCCAGATCACTCCTGGTGTTACTCTCTATTTGTTTGTGAAGTTGTATTGCAATCGGTTCAACAATTCCGAAGATGAGCTGTAATAGACGGACCAACGAAAATTTAAACAATGGTTACTCATGTCTCGATAGCATGAAAATATTTTATACAAAAATATTAACAAACAAAATCGACAATAATTATAAAGAAAACTATCAGGACGCATCTAGCTCACAAATTAGCGAAATCGGCCTGAATTTTTTGTAGTTTAAGCATTTTGTTATCTTTGATTGCAAACTGGACTATAGTTATGGAATATAAGAAAAACCCATAAAGCAACATAAGTTTTTTTGCAGTTTTTACCAGTGGGTGTGAGTATAGATAGTGAGATAGTATACGAGCGACAGGTGAATAGAGGCGACGCCATTTTCAATGCCATTCTCTGACCGCACGGATAGTATGTGTAGTCAATATAGTGACATAATAATAATAATAATAATAATGTCCTCCAGACCGAATTTCGGCCACGGCGGCCTGCCTCAGCGGAGACTAGCTATCGGCACAGAACAGGATTATAGTGCCCAAGTGTAAGCGCAGGCACAGGTGCACTCTCTATTCCTCACTCTCATAATCCGATGGGACGATAAACCGACACGACCGGAGAGAGATCAGGCGCAGGACCAACGGCTTTACGTGCTTCCCGAAGCACGGGGGTGAGACACCACCAACTTTCTGACTCCGGACAACTATTGAGAATTTCTTGACGGAAAAACTCAATAATTAATTTTTTGGCCCGACCCGGGATTCGAACCCAGGACCTCAAGATCAGCAGTCACACTACTACAACCACTAGACCAACGAGGCAGTCAAAAAGTGACATAAAAATAAACTTGTTACACCATTGCTTAGACTAATGGTCATTTAAGTCAACAAGTTTCACACAGAATAATGTAAACAAATTAATGTCATTTTAGTATTATATTATTACCTACGATTATTAGCAATATCCATTTAAATGTTGACATTGATTAAAACTGTTGTCTGGTAATATTTGTTAATATGTTAAAATGAATTTTTTCTCTTGTAAAGTAAAGTAAAGTTACAGCCTATATCCGTCCCACTGCTGGGTACAGGCCTCCCCTCATTTCTGAGAGGGTTTTGAAGGAAGTGTCCACCGCGCTGCCCCAATGCGTGTTGGCGAACTTCACATGTCGTCGAAATATTTTTTTTCTTATTCCTCAGACATGCAGGTTTCCTCACGATGTTTTCCTTCATCGTCGAGCACTTGGTAAATCAGAACTTAAAATTGTAATTAACAATTTCATTGGTGCTGGCGGGGATCGAACCCGTGTTACTAGCGTTCTGTTATATTTACAGCGAGCATTAACCATCTGAGCTACCACCGCTACCACGGCTCTCTCTTGTAATGAACCACAACTCTTCCTACCAGCAGGGCGGCGCCATTTAAAATGAGGTGGTAATATATGACAGATTTCATAGCAGAGAGGATGATTTGTCCGAAAAATGTAAAGGTTAATGTTTCTTTATATGGTATTAGTTATATTTTATATTAATTAGATTAAAAATAAATAAACCAAACCACAGATATTCATAGAAGTGGAAAATTTAAAAAAAAAAGGAGTTAAAAATGTGCAAAAAATAATTAAAGAGCAAGCCATTGAGGCATTGTTTTATGTATTAATATTAAACTCTGGGAACTGATAATTTTTATAACTATTAAAACCTATTAGCTTATTAGATATAACCTATTAGCTCGTCAAATTCTTTATCAAAGTCAGTTTTATGTTCAATGGCTGGATCGCAAGGCCAGATAGACGTTCCTGACTTATTGTTGAACGCAGATAGGTTTTAATTATTTGCAGTTTGCTGAAGCTTCGCTCACAGCTTGCAGATGTCGTAAGTAATGTGCTGTATATCATTCTTAAAACTATACTAACTTAACTAGAAAACGCTAACAAGTGATGCTTGCACAGATTTTGTAACAGGTCGAATCCACTTGATTTTTCATTAATTTCGATTACTAGTTCTTTCAAAACTGCAAGTTCCTGGCAAAAATCAATTGGATTCACGTCTTTCGAATATTTTTGAACTAGATCGACTCACGACGAAATTTTCATGTATACTTTTTGCGTTCTCTGCCCTTGTTCTAATTTACGTTAAAATTTTGTTAAACACTATTTTTATATCTTTGGAAAATAAACCATTTGGATCTAGCGTTCTCGATTCATCCTCGCAGATTTCATCATGTTGGCTTTTCTTTTTGGAAATTCGTTAAATTTTTAGGACTGGGATAATTTCTAACTTTTCTAATATAGATGCAGCTTCTTTGAACCAATGTTTTATTGATTTTTCTCTCTTTCCTTGCAGGATCTGTACAAGGACCTTGCATAATTGCCACAGAATGCGAAATGATAATATCCTCTTTTCGTATATTAAAGTTTACTCTATTAATTTCTCGAAGAATATGATCCCAAATTGTTAAGTTTAGGATAAATTTAAAATCCAACACCGCATGTAGTGAATGGCCAGCTTCATACTTGGATTCTACTACTAGAGAAGATTCTTTAATTCCTTACAGGGCTTTGCCAATTTCCGGTAAATTATTTATTAAAGCAGTAACAGCCTGTTGTTTAGCCGACCATCTGCTTTGACTACTTCTTTTTAAGTTTGTTTTTGTACACTTGCATTATTTTCCACTGTGTGGTGGATCCATCAAAGAAACAATAAAGTTTTTGTACAAGCCCAAATAGGCTAACTGTTTCTGCACATGATGACGCTGAATGCACGCTCACAAGATTTAAATAGTGTGCTAGACATGGTACAAACTTTGCCAGTCTGTTTATTTGCAAAACTCTGCATTGGACTCCTTTATATATGCCGGCAATATTACATCCGTTGCCATATGATTGTCCGCGAACATTTTTGTACATCTCAACCATCAGCTTCTATTTTCTTTTGAACTCGTTGTGTAATTTATTCACCAGTCTTTCCATCAACTTCAATAAAATCAATAAAGCTTTTCTTTATTTCACGTCCAGATTCCGTTATTTTTATAAATTCAATCACTTGGCTCATTTGTTCCATGTGCGATACATCTGGAGCGCAGTCAAACTTGATGATGAAATAGTTTACTTCCTTGATGTCATTGATAATGGTATCTGGAACTTTGTTACCGATTGTATCGTTTTCGACAAACAGGATACCTCTCCTTTTTTACGTGGTTGAGATGGCATTTGAAGGATCGTAATTATTTAAATTAAAATTTCCGCCATTAGATGTTGCTAACAATATGCTGTGCTGGTGCTGCTGGCAGCACATTTCGGTATGAACCATTAGGATGTGTTCAAAAACCAACTGAGCGTTTTGACCTCTAGTGAATAATTGATAAAACAACGTGCCTTGGATACTAGACGCTTTATGGAACAAGTTTTTCTAAGTACATATTATATTATATAATTTTGATACCCCATAAAACTGCCGCCCGGGGCGCGTTCCCCGGTTTGCCCCCCTTTAGATCCGGGGAGCACCGACCGAATATATCGAGATAGTCTGGGAAACTCTTTATTCAATAGTTTCATTGAATGCTGAAGAAAAAACTACATTAATTGCTTTTTCTTATAGAATATAGGTGACAAACGAGTACACAGTTTGCCTGATAGTAAAATCAGAAAAAAGTTAAAAACATTATGATTCACTTTATCAAAATTTAAACCTTTGAATGTTTTTTTTTTTAGAATGAGGTGACAAACGAGCGCACAGCCCACTTGATAGTAAGTCGATGCTGTGGCTCATTGACATCTACATCTATTATATATTAAGAATAAAAATGAAGATGCGTTGTCATCCCTGATGACTAAAATGAAATGCCTCGTATCCTGTAAAAAGGGTCTCCGGTTCTCTACACTCCTCATGCGAGTTGATGGTTCTTCCTTGGTCGAGCCGTTCAATACGTGCTGCAACCATAATATAGCCGCAGCATGGTTCTACCACGTAAAAATTATGTTGATGATTAAATACAAACCAATGAATGCTGAGTAGAGGCCATATTGTACGGGCAGGTCAGCAAGCGAGGCATAGGCGATGCTCTGCGGCACGAGTGTGAGGCCGAGCGTGATGCCGGCGACCAGATCGGCTACAGCGGCTGTGCGCTCGTAGTTCCGCGTCCAGCGAAGCACCGGCAATCTCCTCTCTAGCACTTCGCGCCAGCCGTTGCCGTTTTTTTGATGCAGCTTCAGTGGCGTGCCTTCCTCTGTATCCATTTGTACCTCGTTACAGATCCACTCTTACACTGCAAACCTTACGCAATCTCCTCTATCTATACTCAAAGCCTCACCACACCCAGGAGTTATAAGCGTTTGTTCACCCTGATAAGTACCTTAGAACTGGCGAAACACTTAAATATTATGTTTAGTTTAGTTTAGTTTCTGCATCGAGAGCAAACAAGATAGCGTGAGATCGACTCCTGGCGCCGTGTGAGGTGATCCTTCTTATTTATTAATAACTGAATATGGTTCGTTATCAATGAAACAAACAATGTTTAATTGGTGCTGTTTGTGCTAAAGCCGCTGTGACAATTTACGTCGAGATAAAAATGTAACCGCGTGTTTGCAAAAGTTTTTATAAGTTAAGTTGTTATCTATACGAGTATGTCAAATATAATCTTTCTGGCAATAAAACAAAAACAAAAAATTACGTTGTTAAAAAGATCTCTGAATTTTTGTTTGATGTTTTGTTGGAGTATCTCGGGCTTACTCGTCACAGTCGTGAACAGGTACCGCTTGTGAACAGGCACTGCTTGTGAACTGGTATTACTGATCTGCTCGGGTTTATTACACATTTAATGTAACGTTATTTTTGCATGTCTTATATTGTTGTGTAAGAACATGCTTTTGTTAACTATGGGTTTGTTTTATTTTTATTTTTGTTAAGAATATTGTAGCATTGACTTCTAAAAAATCGACAACAAAGATGAGGATACCTGAGTAATTTTGTTTGTTTCGACGTTTTTTATGCGGGCAGAGCAACCTCATTTGAACGAAATTTTAATCACTTACGTCTAAAAATAATGTGAATTTAATTAATTTCATTTCTTTTTATTTCTAATAATGTTTTCAATTATGTCTAATGCCACTAGTCTTAAGACTTTACATATAAAACACTTATTCTGAAGTTAGATGTTCTAGAAATTTATGGTATAATAACAATACTTTTTTATTTTTTTTACACTAAGTGCACAGCCGACATTGTCGCACAGCTCTTGAATTACCATTTTTTTTAATTTAAAATCATCCCTTAAGTTTGGGTTTAGAGTATTTGTATTTTTTTTGTCTTAGATCAAATGCATTGATCGCTTATCAATTAAAAATTTTACGTTATTATTATTTCAATAAAAATTGTTAATTGTTGACAATGTGCAGCAGCATCTTCCTGATAACAACTCTAAACAATAAACTGCGATTGTTTCCTCGCCCGCCACGCATGACAACCTAGTCAACCCCCTGTGGGGCAATCTATGGAGGAGACCTACGTTCAGCGATGGAGTTGTATAGGCTATTTTGGATGAATGAAAATGATAGATGGACTGAATATCACACGGTATTGAGTCAATTTTCGGTCTTTAAAGTCACATCGGGTTCAAGTTCATACACTATATGTCAGACCCTGGAATGTTAATAATATGAGTATGGTCAAGTTGGTACATTATATGCCAGACCCTGGAATGTTAATAATATGAGTATGGTCAAGTTGGTACATTATATGCCAGACCCTGGAATGTTAATAATATGACTATGGTCAAGTTGGTACATTATATGCCAGACCCTGGAATGTTAATAATATGACTATGGTCAAGTTGGTACATTATATGCCAGACCCTGGAATGTTAATAATATGAGTATGGTCAAGTTGGTACATTATATGCCAGACCCTGGAATGTTAATAATATGAGTATGGTCAAGTTGGTACATTATATGCCAGACCTTGGAATGTTAATAATATGAGTATGGTCAAGTTGGTACATTATATGCCAGACCCTGGAATGTTAATAATATGAGTATGTTCAAGTTGGTACATTATATGCCAGACCCTGGAATGTTAATAATATGAGTACGGTCAAGTTGGTACATTATATGCCAGACCCTGGAATGTTAATAATATGAGTATGGTCAAGTTGGTACATTATATGCCAGACCCTGGAATGTTAATAATATGAGTATGGTCAAGTTGGTACATTATATGCAAGACCCTGGAATGTTAATAATATGAGTATGGTCAAGTTGGTACATTATATGCCAGACCCTGGAATGTTAATAATATGAGTATGGTCAAGTTGGTACATTATATGCCAGACCCTGGAATGTTAATAATATGAGTATGGTCAAGTTGGTACATTATATGCCAGACCCTGGAATGTTAATAATATGACTATGGTCAAGTTGGTACATTATATGCCAGACCCTGGAATGTTAATAATATGACTATGGTCAAGTTGGTACATTATATGCCAGACCCTGGAATGTTAATAATATGATTATGGTCAAGTTGGTACATTATATGCCAGACCCTGGAATGTTAATAATATGACTATGGTCAAGTTGGTACATTATATGCCAGACCCTGGAATGTTAATAATATGACTATGGTCAAGTTGGTACATTATATGCCAGACCCTGGAATGTTAATAATATGACTATGGTCAAGTTGGTACATTATATGCCAGACCCTGGAATGTTAATAATATGAGTATGGTCAAGTTGGTACATTATATGCCAGACCCTGGAATGTTAATAATATGAGTATGGTCAAGTTGGTACATTATATGCCAGACCCTGGAATGTTAATAATATGAGTATGGTCAAGTTGGTACATTATATGCCAGACCCTGGAATGTTAATAATATGAGTATGGTCAAATTGGTACATTATATGCCAGACCCTGGAATGTTAATAATATGAGTATGGTCAAGTTGGTACATTATATGCCAGACCCTGGAATGTTAATAATATGAGTATGGTCAAGTTGGTACATTATATGCCAGACCCTGGAATGTTAATAATATGAGTATGGTCAAGTTGGTACATTATATGCCAGACCCTGGAATGTTAATAATATGAGTATGGTCAAGTTGGTACATTATATGCCAGACCCTGGAATGTTAATAATATGAGTATGGTCAAGTTGGTACATTATATGCCAGACCCTGGAATGTTAATAATATGACTATGGTCAAGTTGGTACATTATATGCAAGACCCTGGAATGTTAATAATATGAGTATGGTCAAGTTGGTACATTATATGCCAGACCCTGGAATGTTAATAATATGAGTATGGTCAAGTTGGTACATTATATGCCAGACCCTGGAATGTTAATAATATGAGTATTTTCAAGTTGGTACGTTATATGCCAGACCCTGGAATGTTAATAATATGAGTATGGTCAAGTTGGTACATTATATGCCAGAGCCTGGAATGTTAATAATATGAGTATGGTTACGAAAATATATCTTAATACCGATAAGTGATTTACTTAAATTTTTTTTCAATCCTAGTATATATTTCCAATAATTTAGTGTAGATTATTCAATAAAAGAATGTAAGACAAGTGTGTGCAACTACGTTTGTGCAAATGATTCCGAAATTTTTATATCTTGCGCTAGTTTCTTTCTTCCAAACAATGAACATAAACGATCATTTAAATATAGAATGTTATGAGTAAAAGTACACACATACCCATCATACCGTCACTGTCTGAGGAGTGCAGGCTCGCCAGCGTCTCCACGGACGGCGCGGGGCTGCTCGAGCGGCGGCCGCAGCGTTGCCTTATCGCTCTCATCGCTGTCGCGTGTAGTTTTAGTGTTAATCATTATTTAATATTAACACTAAAACTACACGCGATATATATGTTAATCATTAGTAAATTATTTAATTAGTAACTTATTAAAATATTGTAATCTGCGTTGTACGATCACTTTTAGTTTCAAGTTAGGCCTCTCACGAATCCGGGCTACTTAGTAATCAGCGCAGATTCGTGAGAGGCAAGTCAACAATGATCACTTTGTTGGAATATAAAAGTTACTTAAGAGGTTTGCTACGCAGTAGGGTGAAGTAAAAATGTATAGTGATTTTGCCGTCAAATTTGTTATAGCATGGTTTTAAAAGTTACCTATGGATGAGAAAATGAACTACTTTAAGTATTTTTTATGTATTATAAATGTATGCGGTGCTCCAACACGAAAGATTTTTTAAAAAAAAAGTATAATTTTATTCGATTTTACAGCGTCAATCAAATGTTTATAGGCCCTAATAATTTATTGGAATAGTATTATATATGTTTAAAACGCTTACAATCGACTAAAACATAGATTATGTATATTGTATACTTAAGACTGAAAGTGTGAAAATTGACGCTATTGGATTAGAATATTCAGAAATAGCAGAAGAACAATTTCAAATTTTTATAAAGGTTTGTATTAACGAACGTTGACATGTTTCGGAATTATTTTCAAAATTTGTTGAGACCTCTAAATCCAAATAAATAAAAATATTTTCGCATTTGCTTAATGAGCTTATCACAAAGCTTTTTGCGGGTATGTCGTAGTGAATATAAAAAAAAAAAAACATTTTTTCACTAGTGGGTAAGTTGAAGCCATACGCATGGATTTTATTTATTTATTTATTTATTTTATTCTTTATTGCATCCTTAAACAAAAGAATACAAAGAGCGGACTTATGCTTGAGGCATTCTCTACCAGTCAACAAAATCTATTGACAAAGTAAATAATTTTTTGAACAGCAAAGATGAGTATTCATGGAAATCTATTGCGCTATATTCATTCCTACCTCAGTAATAAAAGCCGACCTATCTTTCTTAAAGGTTTTATTATATATTTTTGTTTTACCCGAACAGATTAATCTAGCTTTCCTCAGGGTTCAAATCTTGGTCCCTCATTCTTTATTATTTTAATAAATGATCTTATTTGTGAACTGTCCACTCCTTGCCGTGTAAGATAGGAGTCATCTGATTGCGGTAAAGTAGAGGATGATATTGATTCAATCTCTTAATGGTGCCGGCATTACGGTATGTACCTCAATGCTAAAAATATTTTAGCACAATTTTCACCAATCAGATATATGAACATACTTATGACCATAGAATTAACGAAGAGAGGTTAGATAGGATAACGGCAGCTAAAGGCCTGAGTGTACTGTTCGATTCTTAATTAACATTTCACGAGTACTTCGTTTACATTAAGAACAAAGCATTTCAGTTACTTGGTTTGATAACGAGGTGCACTAAGGACTTCAACCACCTCAAAGCCTCCCTACCGTCTATTATAGCCTTGTCCGCAGCATTTTTATTAACTCCATAACAAAAATGTGTCAGGTAGCCATGATAAGCTCCGGCTTAGATATTTTTGACCCAAGATCCGGGATATTCAAAAGTGCAATAAAACAGATTTCACTTATACACACTTATTTCCATATCTTTTTTCTTTTTGGGTTTCCGGCAAGAGATTGCCACGATATTGTCTGGCAACGGATGACGTGATTTCTAATATTATTCGGAAGAAAGTATGAGAAAATTACTCTGTGTACTTTACAAATTCAAGTTGCTATCTTATACACATTTGCTGCCTGTTACCTGCCAAAACCACGATCAACCAAACTTCACAGTGCTCGCAGCTCATCGTTCATACCTATGTTGTGAGCATGCGTCGAGCTTTCAGCTTTTATAAAACAAGGAAGGTCTGTCGATCATGGACCCTAGTTTCATGTAATTTATATAAAAATGATGTTTCAACATATTTAGGATATTAATAGGGTACAGAACTATAACATAAGTGTTTTATTTTTAATGTAATTTGATCGTTCTGTTTTGTTGACCATATAATAAATAAATTATATTTAAACTAGATAACCAGGCAGACGTTGTTCTGCTCTTTCTGACGACCATTTTAACCTTTAAAAACCCCTTTAATTCGCAATGAAGAATGTTGAGGGTCACTTATGGGGATAAAACTGTCCTATATTGCAGCTATATGGTTGTAGCACAACAATGGGTCGGATATACTGGAGAAGGACCACGCTCTCTTATAATACCAGCGTAAAATAGCTGCTAAATCCTGCTAGGTTTTCGTATATATTTTTTGTTTGATTTGCATTTTGATTCTTATTCGAGGATAAATGTAGATGTCGTTGGACCACAGAACCCACTTACCATCAAGCGGGCTGTGTGCTCGCTTTTCACTCTGATCCTATATAAAAATGTTTTATCTTAAATTCATTGCAACAAAGAGATTTAAAAAAAAAAACAGCAATCAGAAATTAATTGTAAAAGAAATTAGAATCAAGTCACAAGAGTATATCCTCTTAATCTATCGGTATCTATCTAGCTAGACTACGCGCTCGTTCGACGCCGTTACTTCTATTATAGTATCGTCTTTATGATTTTTTACGTCGCTAAAACACTTCACGAGTTCACTGGTGAACATTAACTGTCATAAATATGTTTGCCAATCCTATTGCATGGATTTGCAGGAAAATTACAATTACAATGCGGGACGTGGCTAAAAAAAGCGAGACAGAGATGTAAAAGTATATTACAGTAAAAATGTAACAGAAATAATTTAAAAATTTCATGTTTTAAACATGTTTTAAGGGGATAGGATATAGTAAGTCAGCTCAAATTCTAATTTCGCCCCCACTTCCCCGCGCGTCGTATGCTATGTACCGACATGTTTATAATCACTAATACTGTAAGTAGATATGTCGTTAGATACTTATTTCATTAGGTTTATCATATTTATGTCTGTTTCTTAACGCGAACCCAGTCGCTTCTTATTTTTATTACGGTTATTTCCCATTTTAATTTTACGTCGTCCTGTTGCGTAATGTGTATTCTGATCGTAAGCGACACAACTTCTGAAGCATGCTTCTTTCCATGGTAAGTTTATTAATTGTGTTCCTTGACAAAGCCCATGTTTGGCTTCTATACATTAGAATTGGTAAAATACAGGTATTGAAGAGTTTATTCTTTGCTGCTATATGTAGGTTTTTGTCTTTCAGGCCCCGGTATCTCTCCCAACTATTTCCTATTCTTCTTTCGATTTCTTAATGTTATCTTGAAATGATATTAGCTGCCCTAAATATATGTATCCCTGGACATAGCTAATTTACGATGCTTTTGTTTCCATTGGTCATTATTTTTGTTATGTCAGGATTCAATTTTAGTCATACCTTTTCACTCTCTGATATTCGTCATCCTGTCTAAATCTTCTGGCATTTATGCAAACAACACAATGTCTTCGGTAGATTTTATGTGTGTTAGCGTGCGCCCGTCGATATTCAACCCTAGATTTTCCCACTCTAAGTTTTTGAAGATCATTTCCAAAACAGCGGAGAAAAATTTTGGAGAAAGGTGGTCTCCTTGTCTTACTCCTTTCTGTATATTAAATAGATTACCTTTCTTTTCTAATTGAATGCACGCCGAACAGTTTTTGTAGACATTTCTAACTTCATCGTTGGTCTAGTGGTTGTAGTAGTGCGACTGCTGATCATGAGGTCCTGAGTTCGAATCCCGGATCGGGCCATAAAAATCAATTATTAAGTTTTTCTGTCAAGAAATTCTCAGTAGATGAAGAGAGAAGAAGTCGGCGGTGTCTCACCGCCGTATCTCGGAAAGCACGTAAAGCCGTTGGTCCTGCGCTTGATCTCTCTCCGGTCGTGTCGGTTTACCGTCCCATCGGATTATGAGAGTGAGGGAATAGAAAGTGCACCTGTGCTTGCGCATACACTTGGGCACTATAATCCTGTCCTGCGCCGAAGTCTCCGTTGAGGCAAGCCGCCGTGACCGAAATTCGGTCTGGGGGACATTATTATTATGTATTATTATTAAAGTATGTGAGTTGGTATTCGGCGTATTTTTCTATGATTAGCCTCTACGAAAGCCTGCATGAACTATTGGCTCTCGTTATCTAGTTTTCCTTTAATTCGTTTGAGTAGAATCCTTGCAAATATTTTACACAGGTTGGACATCAGACTTATGGGCCGGTAGTTTCCAAAATTATATTGACCCCTTTTTTTAAACGAAATGAATTATATCAGAGTGAGTCCATTGTTGTGGAATGGTTTCTGTGTTAATAATATCGTTAAAGATTTTAGTGAGGATAAGTGCTATAATCAGCTTCGCTTGTTTTAAGATTTCATTATTTATTCCGTCGGGTCCGGGTGCTTTATTTTTTCTTTGAGTTTCTATGGCAATTTCTATTTTTCCCAGCATAATGTTGGGTACAGTTGAGCTTTCTAACTGTTCTATTTATCTTTGAGCTGTAGTATTTCATATAGTTTCTTGTGGTATAATGTAGCAATGCCTAGTTTTTTTTTTTTTTTTTTTTTTTTTTTTTATAGGATAGGGTGACAAACGAGCACACAGTCCACCTGATGGTAAGTGGTTATTACTGTGGCCCATAGACATCTACATTTATCCTCGATTACGAATCAAAATGCAGATACGTTGTCACCCGTGAGGACTAAGATGGAATGCCTCGTTTCCAGTAAAAAGGGTCTCCGGTTCTCTACATTCACCATACGAAATACAGCAGCATTAAGCTACTATTTCACGCTGGTATTCTGTGAGAGCGTGGTCCTTCCCCGGTCGAGCCGACCCATTCGTGCTACAACTATACTGCTAATATAACTGTAGCATGGCTCTACCACGTATAAAATAATTTTATATAAGTTTATTGCTTGCGATTTTTCTTTATTCCACTTCTACCTTTCATCTGTACTATCCAGTCCTTTTTGTTGGTTAATTCCTTGTACTCCTTTTTGATTCCACCTGTCTGTAAAATGTGACGCTCTAATGATTCCATTCTTCTTTGAGTTTTATCTCTTCTAATACTTTCTTTCTTTGTTAAGCTTTGCTATCTGTTCGCGCCTGCGGTTCGTATTTTTTCATTGATTAAAGCAGCTCTTTGGTCGAGAAGGTTTTGGCTGATATCCATTTGTTGATTTGGTGTTTGCTATTAGTCCATTGTTGAATAGTAGATTTAACTGTTCCTTCAAACCAGTTGTATTTTTCTTGCACCTCCTTGTTTATTATTTCCAAATAGTAGTAATCCCAAGTTTTGTCTTTAGAGAATATTTTTGTAATATTTTTGATCTCTTTGGCATTTAGTAGGTTTTATAATTTTTCATTTCGTCTCTTAATCTTGGTTATTTTGGCAGGGTTGTCACCAGCATTGCTCTAATCATTCGATGATTGGTATTAAAGTTGAAATTGTTAATGACACTCATGTTCGAGAAGTATCTGGTTTTATTGGTCATTATGAAATCTATTTATTATATCTATTATATTCATTTTTGGTTTTCCCATCAGGTGATGTCCAAGTCCTATCCTATTTCTTTATTTCTTGAACATTGTGTTTAGGACATTTAAGTTATTTTCCAGTGCAAAGTTTATAAGATTTGTTCCATTTCTGCTTCTGGTTTTATTGTTATATGTAAAAGGCCTGAGGACTGTGTCTTCTTCTGGTTGTCGTTTCCCAATTTGGCCATTGAAGTCGTTCATCACTATTAAGTTATTGTGAACATGTGTTTTTAATGATTAATAAAATAATTCTACCAGGATCTAAATGTGCTTTATTTAGCTCCTGGTAGAATTTTTCGATGGTTACAATGTCTGTTTGTTCAGTCAGTACACTTGTGCAATAATCCAGAGATCTTTGTTACCTGGTAATTTAAGATTTAATAATGCAATTCGTTCAGAAATACCATAGAACCCTTCTATATCGCTAGTAAGATATTTTTAAATATAAATCCTATTCCATGGCTACCTTGGGTCTCGCCTATGTGACAAAATACATATTTTGGATGTGACTCAATACATTCGCACATCCTTCTTATTACACTCAATCCTGAGATGCTCCAGTTCACCTTATTTAGTGCATATGTAAATTCTGTGAGGTTATCCTCTGATTTTAATGTAAGTACATTCAGAGCAGCTATAAATATTTTTGGAGTCCGAGAGTTATTGTTTTTGCAATTGCATAGGCTTTTGTTAATATGTCAGTTTTCATTAATATTTTCATTAAAGTTTTATTAGTGTTTTGATTCTTTTTGGAAGTTGGGTTTTGGTCAAATTCCCCGCGGGGACCAGTCGTGTTGGGGAATTGATATATTATTTGGTTATGTTTCATTTGTGTTACATGGTTTCGGTGGCCAGTGTCCTTGTTTCATGCAATTTGTTTAGTTGGTTGGTTTTGTGATTGATTAAAACTACTTTTACGGATTTCTTTCGCGTTTTATTTATTTTATTTTTAACCCGACGTTTCGGGTGCTTTCCAGCACCCATGGTCACGGGGGACTGAGGTGACTGACGTCCCGATGTCAAAGTTAACCCGGAGTACCTTCAGCTTTTTTAATTATTGTCTTTGGTCCGATCTACGCAGAATGAACTAACTGTGGTTTGAAGTCTTGCAGTGGTATGCTTGGGTTTAGTTTTAATTTTATTGATTATAGGATCCCAAGCAGGTGGTAATACCAAGCCTCCCTCTCTATTGAAATTAGGATGTTTTTTAATTTCAATAGCCTCACGTATCATCCTTGGTAGGAAACTTCGGGTTAAAAATAAAATAAATAAAACGCGAAAGAAATCCGTAAAAGTAGTTTTAATCAATGTACAGTGTTCGCGTAAATATAAGAAATCATTATGGTTTTGTGATATTAAGAAATTGCTTTTTCCTTTTATCACATCAAAATCATTAATGAAATTCCCTGTTTGTTTTGCAAGTTGCTTTTCTGGTTTGATTGAGGTTTTTGGTGACACAGAAAGATCTTGTTTCTGGTTTTCTGTTTTAGCAGTTTTCCTTTTTAGTAATTTTGTCATAATTAATTATTGCATAATTTCCCTTCTACCTTTCCTATTTTAATCTTTCCCTTAGCTCTCATCTCCTTTATTTTTTATTTAACTGGCTTTACGGCTCCGGGTACTAGCCCTTCTGAGCGTATCATTTCTTTCAGAATCTTCATCTTAATATATATAAATGACGTGTCACGTTGTTTGTCCGCGATGGACTCCTAAACTACTTAACAGAACAAATTTGCACACCGTATTCAGTTTGATCCAACTTGAGAGATAGGATAGTTTTTTGCCCATGAGTGACCTACAATTTTTTTTTGCGAATTTAAGGAGTTTTAATAGGACATGACAAAGGTTAGTCGAAAAGGGCAGAACAACGTCTGCCTTGCAAGCTAGTTTTATATTTTATTTCTTCACAAAATGCAGATGCGTCACATTGGGAAGTTTTTGGGAGATTTTGACGACAGCTAAACCCAGCGGACTGTTGATGACAACAGCCACTCAAGTTCATAAGCCACACAAGCGATCAAATTAACTTGAGGTTTATATCAACATCAAAACACTTGTCTCGTCGTTTTCTCTAATAGTTCACATGCGTAGACACTTAATTCACAAAATCACATCACTTTTACGAATTAAAATCCATTTCAAACCATTATTCAAGCGACAAAACAGGAGCGATAGTCCGTCGTCGGCCAAGTTCCCGCCAAAACTCTTTTTTTATATTATTTATTAATAAATTTATAAGACAGTGGTGTTACTTAATTCTAAACCCGCCAAACTTTTACGTTTGATGGCGAGAGGCGCTGTTTTACATAGCTATGAACCACCTTATGTACTCCTAATATTGGACACAATAATATACAATTATATAAATAACACAGTAATAATATATAAACCTATGACATCTTGTTGTTATGTTAACTATATGATCTTATATACACACACACATATATATATATATATATATATATATATATATATATATATATATATATATGTAACTATATGATCTTATATACACACATATATATATACAGTATGTAACGCAATCAATGCACACCCTCAGACACCCCAATCAGTATATATGACAGAATTAGTAATAATACAAATAAAACTGCACTCTTAAAAGTCTTATTGCCTTAAGTTACGGTGCATTTCAGTTTGCTTTGACTGTACAGATTTAGTTAAACTACTTTCACAAAGTGCGTTAATTATGTTACAAGTTGCATACATATTTAACTTTATTTATATAAATTAATTACCTGATAGTTATATATTATATTGTTATGGTTTATTAATATACTATCGTATTTAGTTCTATTAGCCATCCTGTATAATGTTTTTTAATTTTCTCTTAAGTGGTCTTTTACTAATTTTAACTTTATCTCTTTAATAGATCTATTTTGTTAAACACTTTAGATACCAAATACTTAGTTGTTCTCTTACCATAATAGTTTGTTATTTTAGGTTGAACCAGTTTGTTTTCTCTAACCCTATGTGTGTTTTGTACTTGTTTTTAACATTAACTTTATATTCATCATTATAATAGTATTCCAAACCTACCAAATAATCTATTTTTTTATCTATGGGAATAATTTTACAAATGGGAAACAACTTATTATAGTCTTTGTTGCATTTTTCTTTAACATTTTTACTAACTAGAAACTTAATCAGTCTTATTTGTATGTCTTTGATATTTTTCAGATATGTAATAAAGGTTCGCCCATATACAAGAAGTCCATAACTCATTAGCGAGTCGGCAAGTGCAAAGTATACTATTCTTAACGTTTGTTTATTCAATACATTTTTTAATTGGTAAAACTTACTTAGCATTAACCTTAGCCTATTGCAAATGTCATTTACGTGTATTCTCCAGTTAAAATTCCTATCTATTGTTAGACCTAAATATTTAAAATTTATCTACATATTCCAATCTCTTACTCGCTCTCGTCTCTTCTCTAATACTTCCTTCGAGTAGTGTTCTGATACTTAATACGTTCCTAGCCTATTCTTGTCCTCCAAGACAATATTTCTCATCCAATAGTTGACAAAGGAGATTAGTATGGGCCTGACTTTCCTACCTGAGGGGTCTTACTGCCCAATCCTATATATTTTATTGAAATTCTTGCATTCAAGATCTAAATTTAGGTGTGTATAAGACAATACTTACGCAATTAATTTCCATTAATTCTACTTATGCACAGCGATCATCTCGTCCGGGGAACAAATCCAGTCTCTAACTTTATTTTAATATTTCTTTAAATTAACATTATTGGAAAGATGATTTCAACCGGGGAACAAATCCGATAACATAATTTATATCTTAAAAATTCCCTATATGAATTTATTAAGAGATATTACTAAGAAAACGATAAACTATTCCGGCCTGGGAGTCGAACCCAAGACCTTCACATCATTAATTCGATATTTCTTTAAGATTCAACTAAGCATTTTCTTATCGGAGTACTGTTGCTCGATAATTTGCTTTTTAGAAGCTATTCGTAATCGGTTAACTGATAAATTGAAATATTCTTATAGGCGCGTCGCCAACACTCCCCTTGGTATCTTGCCAAGAACGCTGGCTACGTTTCCTCGTTGAACGGCCGTACTAATTAAATAAACATTAAAATATCGTGTCAGGGTATCTTAATAAAAAGTGTAATTCATAACATTCTCGACAATACGAAAATACATGTTACAAAAATGTTAACTGTATTAGCATTTATAAGTTAAAGTTTTTTTTTTATAAAACTGAAGTATCCAACACACTTACAGTCTACCTGACAACGGTAAGTGACTACTGCAGTCATTGGAAACTTGCAGCTAACTCCAAACAAAGGAAGTCGTCGTGACCTCTATGGACTGAGATGGAATGTCTTAAAGCTTGTATTTGTACCGGTACTAGGGAAAAGGGTGATACCTCACCAGATGACGACAGAAATGGGATCCTATAACTTAGTTTACACATAAGCATCAAAAATTGTTAATAAAAAGTCGCTGAAAAAACCGCTGTTTTAAAAAAATAATGTGTGTTATGATGTGTAAATAAATTAAATATTGATAACTAAAAACAAACTAAGTTTAACAAAAAGGTATTAAACAAGGCTAATAATTTTTTTGTAAAAATTAATTTAAAAAATGTATTTATTGTAAAAAATAATTTATTGTAAAAATGTTGTGAGCTAGCCATGCTGCTGCTATATTATGGTTGCAGCACGAATGGGCCGGCTTGACCGGTGCAGGATGACGATATTACAAAACTCCAGCGAAAATAGCAGCTCAATGCTGTTGTGTTTCGAATGGTGAGTACTACAAACGACGATTTTCATCTTAGTCCTCAGGGGCGGCAACGCATCTGAATTTTAATTCTTAATCGAGGATAGATGTAGATGTTCATGGGACACAGCATCCACTTACCATCAGGTGGGCTGTGTGCTCATTATCTATCCTTAATCTATAAAACAAGTGGTAAAATTAAAAAAGAACTGTGCAACTGCCTTCAATATAAATAAAATGAGAACGTATTTAATGTAATCGAAGTCAATTAAACTCCATTATATTTTGTGAAAATCTCGCACAGCATTCACTTAACATTAGAGTGACACTTAACGTTAGTGTGCTCGTTTGTACCCCTAATTCCAATAAAAAATATTTTTTTCTAATATTAATATTCAGCTTCGGAACCCTGAAAATAAAAATAAAAATACTCAGTTGAATGAGGCTGCATGCAAGCCGTACTTTAGCCCGTTATGTTTACATTTCGATAAGATATTATCGATAAATTCAATCTATTGCTTTATCATTTTCGTGAGATCCGTAGTTGAATCCTTACTTTCTCTAAATCCGTGAATGACGATGTTGTTAGATCTTTCGGATTTTTCTAAACGCTTTACTTTTTCCTTCAATATTTGATTTTCATATCTCAAATTATTCGAAGTCTTCAAAGTCTTCTAATTTTCTAAGTTTATCACGCAGAGAAACTCCGAGCATAGCCCTCTCCATAGCTCGCTGAGCGACTTTGAGCGTCCCCATACGGCCAACAGTGAAGGACCACGTCTCGGTTCCGTAGGTCATCACTGGCAACACGCACTGGTTGTACAGCTTAGTTTTCAGGTTTTGAGATATACCTGACGAGATGTGTCGTAATTTCCCGAACGCTGCCCAGCCGAGTTGAATCCGTCGATTGACCTTTCGGTCGAAGTTGGACTTACCTAGTCGGACTATTTGTCCCCGGTAAACGTACTCGTCAACAACTTCGAGCTTAGTATTCCCAACAACGACCGGCATAGGTGTGACATGGATATTAAACATGATCTTTGTTTTGTCCACGTTTATCTTAAGACCTATCTGTTGGGAGGCACTATTGAGGTCATTGAGCATAGTGCTTAAATTCTCCAGCAATTCTGCCATAAGGACTATATCGTCGGCAAATAGAAGGTGAGTGATGTAATCGCCATTGATGTTAATACCGTATCCTTTCCAGTCCAGTAGCTTGAAAACCACTTCCAATACAGCGGTGAAGAGTTTCGGGGAAATAACGTCACCCTATCTTACACCTCTCTGCAGTTGGATAGGTTTCGTACTCTGGTTCTGTACTCGGATAGCCATCGTAGCCCTACTGTACAAACACTTCAGCACTTCAATATACCGACAGTCAACTTGGCACCGCTGAAGAGACTGTAGCACCGCCCAAATTTCGACGGAATCAAAGGCTTTTTCATATTCCACATACGCCAGGCAAAGGGGCAGATTGTACTCTTCGGACTTCTGTACAATTTGCCGAAGGGTATGTATGTGGTCTATGGTACTAAAGCCTCTTTGGAAACCGGCTTGTTCAGGAGGAATCTTCTAGGCACAGAAAGCGGTTACGTAACTCGAGCTGAAATGTTTCGGGGTTCTGGATCAGAGCACGAGGGGGACTGAGCGTTGACTTCATTAGACGAGACCTCTCCAACTTAACGTTTAGGTTCAGTGTGCCTCTAAGCGTTCGGTGATCGCTGCCGGTTTTCACCCTTGAGATCACTGAGACATCACTGAGCAGTTGGCGTCTGGTCGTCGTAATGAAGTCAATCTCATTTTTTGTCGAACCGTCGGGGCTCGACCAGGTCCACTTCCTGTGGGGCTGCTTCTGGAAAAAAGAGTTCATCATAAAGAGTCCCTCTTTCTCCATAAAGTCGGCCAGCTGCTGGCCCCTACAGTTCAGTTACCCTACTCCAAATTTCCTCCATCTCCATTCCTTATATTGTAGCAGTTTTTCACTGCCTGAAAACACAGACAAAAGGTCATTTTCTTAAAATGAATCCTAGCTAGATCGATTTATTGCCCCTGAACCCCATGGACACAAAATTTTATGTTATTTTTTATTGAGATTATTATATACAGAATGGGTCCCACATATATGCAATAAATGAAACCATATACTTGTTATCGCCTTTGCTGACGATATACAAAAAATGAACATAATCGGTCCAGTAATTAGGTCAAAAAGTAGAGTTTTAATTTTAAGCAAATTTGAACACTCTATAGCATTGGGTCACTAAGTCAATGATTCAATGAACTTGAATGAATCCTTGAACATTAAAAAGCGACGTTGCCACGCAGTGCAAACTATTGGTATTGCGACATATCGACAGCGGTGTCTTTTGTCGGCGTGCCACCCGCGTGCAACGTTGTCACTCTTCCAAGGGGTCAAGGTACGTTGTCTAAACAGAGTGTTCACTTTTACTGATTTTATTTTAATATTTATTTTGTTTGAAAATTTCACTGTTTTATTTTACGGGTTTTAATTTAATTTTTCTACACTTCTACGGACTAGTATTACTTGTGGTTTCATTTATTGCATATATGTGGGACCCATTCTGTATAATAATCGGAATAAAAAATAACATTAACAATACAAATGCAAGAATTGCTCGTTTAAAGGTATAAATAGGTACATTATCCTTTTAAACTTTTTACACAACAATTTTTTTTAACAATTTTTTACTTAGATATTTCACGTTTTATTACTGTACTGTACGACTCGCAAGGAATAGTGTAATTAGATAATGGTAACGATAGGTATATATCATAATAATTTATTCAAGTAAGTAATTATTATAATATTAATAATAATAACTAACTATTGAAATAGTCTCCCACGAACTAGAGAAAATGAGGAGTATATTGGAAGAGGCGATTTTGGAAACGCGCAGCACCCCTATCGAAAATCGACCGCGACTTCCCCGCATACCCCTAAGCAAGCGAAATCGGGCTGTCGTGAGGGCTCATAACCCAATGCTGGTGACCTATTTGGAAGCCAGCCGGGACCTTTGCGAGACGGACTCAATTCTCTTTGGCGCCGCAGTGGCAGTTTGCCGTATTATCGGCGCCAAACTTCCCATGGCTGGACGCGCTACTACACAAAGTAGCGCCATCCCAGCCTGGAGAAAAAGAATCGAGGACCGTATCGCAAAGGCAAGGGCCCTTATCGGCAGACTGACAAGCTTCAGGTCGGGTAATAATAAACCGAGGATTATGCGCACCGTTAGGATGGCGTTTGCTGGGACAAATATCAGTTTGTCCCAGCCGGATATCACGCAGAAACTAACGGAGCGCATAGACGACCTGAAGCAAAAGATCGCTGCTTGGGGGAAGCGGATTCGACGATTTACCGAGAGGTCAAGGCGGTTCAACCAGAATCTTCTCTTCCAGAGTAATCAGAAGAGGCTCTATAAATCATTGGAGCGACCAAAGCTATGTGGAGCGGGCCAAGGACCGGATCAAGCTGACATTATCGCATTCTGGCGTGGCCTGTGGTCAGAGCCCGTAAACCACAGCGAGGGCCCTTGGATGGAAGTTGTGGCGAGCCAGGGTGCGAGTGTTACGCCTATGGACCCCATCACCATAACGCCAGAAGACGTGGCTGAGGCGGTCCGTAGGGCCCCGAACTGGAAAAGTCCGGGGCTCGACGGGCTGCATCATTACTGGCTGAAGGGGTTCATAGTGTGTCACGCTGTGCTCGCCCGACAATTTCAAGAGGCTCTCGACCAGAAGTCACTCCCGAGCCTCTTCACTACTGGGATCACTCACTTGGTTCCTAAAGATCGGGATACCACAGACCCGAGCAAATACCGCCCCATAACGTGTCTACCCACCATATATAAGACACTGACATCCATTTTGAGTGCGAGAATCACTCGTCACCTGGAGCTAAACCAGGTGATGTCACGCGCTCAAAATGGATGTCGGGGCGGTGGTCGTGGAACTAAGGAACCACTCCTCATTGACGCGGTCATAGGCAAAGTGGTGAAACGCAACCGTCGGAACTTCTCTGCCGCCTGGATAGACTACAGAAAGGCGTTCGACTCGGTGCCCCATACATGGCTAAAGAGGGTCCTCGAGCTGTACAAGATTGACTGTACAGTTAGAGACTTCCTCGAGCAGTGTATGGGGCAGTGGAGTACGATCCTTTGTCATCTGGGCGAGCGGATGACGGCTGCGGAGAACCACATAAGGATAAGAAGGGGTATCTTCCAGGGCGATTGTCTGAGTCCAATCTGGTTCTGCCTCTCTCTTAACCCTCTCAGTACCTTACTGGAGGGCTCCGGGAGGGGATTTCAGCTACGGAAAGGAGGGACAAAAGTGACCCACCTTTTCTATATGGATGACCTCAAGTTATTCGCCTCCAGTCGCTCCCATCTTATGGAACTGCTAAACATCACTTGTGAATTTAGCAGTTCCATTGGAATGGAGCTGGGGACGGATAAGTGTGCGGTCCTCCATGTTGAAAGGGGAAGGGTTGCTAACTCTGAGGGCACAGACTTGTCTATGCCCGTCAACTTAAGGACCCTTTCCGAGGCTGAAACATACCGATACCTGGGTATGTCACAGAACATCGGTATTGATGAGGCTGGTATGAAACAGTCAGTTTGCGACGTGTTTTATGCACGCTTGACCAAAGTGCTTAACAGCCTTTTGTCCGGTGTGAATAAGTCACGCGCATATAACTGCTGGGTCATGCCTGTCCTCATGTATACCTTTGGCATACTCAGGTGGACTCAGACTGAGCTTAACGCCCTGGATAGAAAAGTCCGCACTACCATGACGTCCCATAGGATGCATCATCCGAGATCGTCGGTAATGAGGCTGTACTTGCCGCGAAAGTATGGTGGGCGTGGCTTTCTGAGCGCGCTCACCATGCATAATCGCGAAGTGTGCAGTCTCCGTCAATACTTCTTGGCAAGATCGGATGATCCATTCTATAATGACGTCATTTCTAGTGATAAAGGGCTTACCCCTCTATCCTTAGCCAACGAGCAATGGCAGGACCCAGCAGTGCTTAGCATTTCCAACCGGGAGACCGTATGGAAGGAGAAGGAGCTCCACGGGAGGTACTACAAGGCTCTACATGAGCCCTTCGTAGATACAGTCGCCTCCCTCAACTGGCTACGTTTCGGTGACCTCTTCGGGGAAACCGAGGGTTTTGTCTGTGCAATACAGGATCAGGTTATTAAGACCAACAACTATCGGAGATACATCCTAAAGGATGGCACCGTCGACGTCTGTCGAGCATGTCGCCATCCCGGGGAGTCACTCAGGCATGTCATCTCCGGTTGTTCGGCGCTTTCTAACTCTGAGTACTTGCACAGGCACAACCTAGTAGCCAGAATTCTACACCAGGAGCTCGCTCTTAAATACGGTCTCGTGGACCGGAAATTGCCGTATTACAAGTACTTGCCGGAAGCCGTGCTCGAAAATGACCGCGCCAGGCTCTACTGGGACCGGGCCATCATCACAGACAGGACTATTCTTGCGAATAAGCCTGATATTGTGCTGATGGACCGGGCACAGTCAAGGATATTTTTGGTCGATATTACCATCCCGTATGACGAGAACCTCGTGAGAGCCGAAACAGATAAGCAATCAAAATATCTGGACCTGGCTCACGAGGTGACCGACATGTGGGGTGGTCTGCCGGCCGAAATTATTCCTGTAGTCGTCTCTGCGAATGGGCTAATCCCAGTTAGCCTCTCTGGTCATCTGAGGCGACTGGGACTCCGTGACGGACCGCTCCGGGCTCAAATGCAGAAGGCGGTGCTCCTTGATACTGCCCGCATCGTCCGCCGGTTTCTTTCCCTTTCTCCCTAACCCTTGGCCGTTTGGTCTCCCCTGCCGAGGGCTTCCATCTGGTTGGGCTTTTATTTATTTATGTATTTTTGTATTTATTTTATTTTATTGATATTTATGTATATTTATCCTTTCATTTTCGTTTATAATTATATATTTATTGATCCCAACCAGATGAGAAAACTTATAAAAAAAATAACTAATTCACGTCTGGACAGTGGCAACAACATTCCACCTAAATTACCTCACTGCGGACCACAATGTCAGAGGTTCGTATCACAAATAAGGAGGTTCTCAAAACTTTGTGGTGTCTAGACGTGTATAAAGGTACTGGTATACCGGCTATAGTTCTAAAGGCTTGTGCATCAGAATTGCCTCCTGTGTTGACACGCTTGTTCCGCCTCTCATTTAGGACTGGAATAGTGCCAACAAATCCCGAAAGCTGGCCAACGTGTAACCTGTTCCGAAAAAAGGCAGCCGTGCCCACCCTGCCAATTACCTCCGTACTCTGCAAGATTATGGAGCGTATATTGAACGTCCGCTTAATGGCATATCTAGAACAGAATGACCTAC
Source organism: Parnassius smintheus behrii (assembly GCA_036936625.1). NCBI lineage: Eukaryota > Metazoa > Arthropoda > Insecta > Lepidoptera > Papilionidae > Parnassius > Parnassius smintheus. Next base: position 1,096,904 of record JAUPFT010000004.1, on the reverse strand, counting down.
TTAGTGACCGGCAATACGGGTTTCGTATAAATATTGTAGACACTTTTAACACACTATTTCTTTCTAGACTAATGGTGACAAATGAGCACACAGTCCACCTGATGGTAGTAGCTGTGACTCATAGACATCTATATTTATCCTCGATTAAGAATCAAAATGCAGATGCGTCGTCACCCTTGAGGGATAAGATGTCTTGCTTTGTTTCCAGTAAAAAAGGGTCTCCGGTTCTCTACCATCACCATACGAAACGCAGCAGTATTAAGCTGCTATTTTACGCTGATATTCTGTGAGAGCGTGGTCCTGCCCCGGTTGAGCCGACCCGTTCTTGCTACAAGTAATATAGCGGCAGCGTGGCTCTACCACGTGTAAAAATTGTCTACAATGCTAATCGAATAATATAAAAAGCGTGCAATAAGATCTATGTGCTGTTTAGGAGCCCGAGTGTCTCTGAGAGAACTGTTTAAAGAAATTGATATCTTGACTTTTGCATCACAATATATTTTTGCAAATATCATATATGTACAATAAAACATTCACTCACATGTAAAGAATAGTGATTTGCAGAATTTTAATAGTAGAAAAAAAATCACATTACCTACTTTCCAGTTACACAAGGTATACAATTCGTTCTTTTCTTTCTCGTTTATAAGAAGATTCCAAAAGAAATGTTAGATCTTTCACATTTTCAATGTCAGTCACACATTAAAGCTTGTTTAGCCAAAAAAGCATATTATTCCGTAAATGATTATCTTAATGACAGAATGATTGGAACTGACCTCTCGTACTACGCAGGATTAACTAGAAGTTTCTATACCGATTTGGTATCTACATACACATTTGACATTTTATGTTTGACTTATCGCTTTACGTAATTATAGTACCTACTACTGTAAAAATATTTTGAAAAGAGCAACTACTGAGTTTCTGACTTTCTTCCATGATTCTTCTCAGTAGAATCAGCACCCCTAAACATGAAAAAGAAAATAATTGAGGAATACAGTGTCTAAGTGACTATTCAAAGTGTATAAGAAGAAATATTTGAATTTTGAATTTCGATTGAGTGAAGTCATATACACGCATTTTGTATTTTAAAATCACTCACTTCCAAAAATTGATTAGCAGTGTCGGTTTATTAACTTCTATCGTCCTCTAGTAGTTAGTAAGTACCTAGATTTAATACATGCAAGTAACTAATCTAGGAAAATTTAATTTAATTAACATAGATTAATTACGTTACAAGAAGAACATAACATAAACAATTTTATTTACATATTTACATTTCAATGTTACGTGTGTAATGTGCCAGTAGGCACATTACACACAGGTGTAGTAACACCCACATATCTGGCAACGCATCTGTTTTATTAATATTTCGAAGAATCATTATTTTTATCAAAGGATGCCGAACTTTCCTTTGTCGGTCTTTCGGCGTGTACTTACAAATAGTAGTATTTATTTTAATTTCAGTCATTCCCAGTGTTGCCAACTTGACGGGTTTCTCGTTAGATTTGACGGGACAGCGACGTTGGCAACGGGAAAAAATTGTGTTTAACGGCTAACGGATTTTTTAACGGGACAACAAAAATTTATGTTTTTTAGATTTGTTTTCTAAATAAAATAATTTGGAAATGGCAAAAATTAAATTATAATTTTATTCGTTTTTTCAGTTTAAAAATACGAAAAAATGTGCAATACAAATGAATGATTGACACTTGTCTACCGTACTTGACGGGATTTGACTGGATTATAGCGTTCTCTACGACTTGAGCTAAATTTTAATGTTGGCAACACTGGTCATTCCCTATTGAGCTTCGCTTCGAGTCTAATGTATTAGTTATTTTTACTCTAATCCTTGTTGTTCTCGGAGTGATAACTTTACAATTTGACATGAGCGACGAAGAGTCAAATAGTTCTAGTCGGAGTAGTGAGAGTTGGAGTTATAGACCTAAAAGCAAATTTGATGCGTTTTTCGAATAAATTCATGTATCCTAAATTGCTTCGTGTAAATTGTGCCAACATAAAAAGATTGAAATAAAAATGAAAAACAGAAACACTTCAGGCTTAAGGAAGCATCTAAAATCTTTCCAAAAAAGGAATCACAAATATTTCTTCCTGAAAAACAAAATAAGTGGAGATATCACAAGCTTTTTAATAACCGCTGGAAAAAGTGGTCAGGTAAGAAAAAATATACTTATCACACAATTACATAACACGTATATTATCTAACTAGCGCCCACCCGCGACTTTGTCCGCGACGATATCTGATTTCCGTTCAGATCATGAAATTTTCCCGCTGCCTACAAAAAAGGCCTACCTAAGTATAATATAGAGGCTATATGTAGATTATAGTGTAAAATATGTATTTATAATTCACCCATATTTTCATTTTTTTATAATAATGATTTACAGTTTTATTTCAGTCTGAAAATAACAGTAACAACAATATGACAGTTACAGTTGATTGGATATATATATATATATATATATATATATATATATATATATATATATATATATATATATAATATATATATATATATATATAAATTGATAAAATACAGACTCACCAAGAAATGAAAAGAAAGTATGTGAATATGATGATGATGAAGACTTTGAGAAACTGTATGCGTGTCCCTCGAAGTTATCTGGATCTTGTCTTCAAGACAGTTATTGACGAGTTGGAGGAGTACCTAAGTAAACCCAGAGCCACCAGCTCGGAAGAGATTTTAGAGCGGTGGAGGACGCATAAGACATAATATCCAATTTTATCGAAGATGACCCGTGATTTTCTTTCAATACGTGCAATTTCAGTACCTGCTGACATATTATTTTCTAAAGTATCATTAGTAATTAGATAACATAGTGTTGGCGACGCGCCTATAAGAATAATTCAATTTATTATTTAACCGATTACGAATAGCTTCTAAAAGGAAAATTATCGAGCAATAATATTCTAATAAGAAAATGCTTAGTTGAATCTTAAAGAAATATCGAATTAATGATATGAAGGTCTTGGGTTCGACTCCCAGGCCGGAATAGTTTATTGTTTTCCTAGTAATATTTTCTTAATAAATTCATATAGGGAATTCTTAAGATATAAATTATGTTACCGGATTTGTTCCCCGGTTGAAATCATCTTTCCAATGATGTTGATTTGAAGGAATATTAAAATAAAGTTAGAAACCGGATTTGTTCCCCGGTCGAGATGATCACAGCGAGCATAAGTAGAATCAATGGAAATTAATTGCGTAAGTATTGTCTTATGTAAGTTTGATATGTTTTGTATGAAAACAAATGCCTATTTTCAATGTATTGGTTCATGAAATATTTTGTCTATGTTATCTGATAAGAGACATGATAACTGATAAGAATCTGATTAGAAATAGTTTCCTACAGTTTGAGAATTGTGTAGAAGCATTTATTCACCTATTATTGTTGATATTAGACTTTCCATTTTTTCTGATAGTCGATAGCCAGGCAAAAGTTAGTTGTTCAAATAGTGTGAGCTCATAGACGCACGCTAGCCACGTACTTAGGAGGCCAAATATGTGGAAATCTAAATATTTGCAATTTCAGCGATTTATGTATGTAATGACTTGTAAAACATTTCAGATTGGTTGTACGTGTAAAAAGGTGAATTCTGTGTTATTTTTATGTGAAAATCCCTGTGAACAAGTGAAATAATGATAGTTTTGTATAAGAAATTTAAAAGTGTTTTAATAGTGAAATGTATAGAGAAAATGTAAATTAAACTGTTGTGTTGGTTAAGATATGTATAGTTTCATGTGAGAAACATTGTTTTGACTTTCTATGTTAAATATTTAAGAAATTTCAACTTCGAACATGTGAGTAACATAGGCATATTTTGTTAAATAAATAAAAGGTTTTTTGTGATATGAAAATGTAACGTATATCGTAGTAAAGATATTTTTTGTGCTATCTTTATAAGTAAATTGTATAAATGTATGTCTTATACAAATAAAATTATTGAGAAAACCGTGAGAGAGTGATAGTACAAATTGATGTAATTGAGTTGCGCAAGCGCACAAATGGCGCGGCTCACTTTCGCGTATAGCTCAGGGGTAGCTCAGTAAACGAGTTTTCTTGCAATTCGTTCGGGGAAGTTTCGGGAAAGTTCGGAGAAACTTCGGAAAAAGTGCAAAACCAGCAGTCAATAAGAAGAAAAAGTGTAGGGAAGTGATAGGGAAAAGTGATTACTCTCTCACGGAACGGTTTGAAGATAATTGCTGTTTTATTCCCAAGAAATTCATTCCTCAAAATTATACAGTCCACATCGAAGAATTAAGGCGTTGGGACCGGGACGACTTCGGAAGACCCGTAATCCCCGCCTGAACCTATTTTCTGAAAAGGAAGAGGTTATCGCCCCTGTGTGTTACTCCGTTGCGGAGATCACATACGTTGTTCCTGAACCCAACGTAGGCGTTATAGGAGGCCGGATCGAGAGAAGCCTCGATTCCTCCCTTCTGTTTCTTAGTTGAACTTTTAAGACCGCTGGGTTCCTTTTCAAGAGGACCTTGCGAGCCTGGTTCCTTTTCACATAGAAATAGGTTAAGTGATGAGTACTTTGTATTAATTCTTGGTCAAACGAATTGATATAAAGTAACAGTAATGTCAAAGCTATTGTGTACTCCTATATAATTTAATTTGTATTGTATTTTTTATTTCAATAAATGGTATATTAACTCTTTTATTCCATTTCATATAAGGTGAGGGTCTATCAATCTCTTTCTAGAAAGTTAATGTAAGCTTATTAAATGTAAACGTTTATTAAGAAACAGACTGACTGCCGTGGTCGTGGGACACCCTAGCGTAGATAGCTCAGTTGGTTAGAGCATCGGCACGGATCGCTTAGGTCGTGTGTTCAAACCTCGCCAGGTGTCAGATGATTTTTAGAATTTCTCATTAAATGTTTAGACCTTTATTAATTTGGTTTGTCTTTACTATGGCTATGTTAATTCAAGCTTAAAATGCGCCTACTCTGTTAAGTTGTTCTTAGATCTAAAGTAACGTTTAATAAATAGCAAGAGGCTAATAGGTTAATGCGAGACTTCTTGCAAGACCAAGGCCAACACTGGCTAAACCTCGTCTTGTTCTCGCATTTGGGCAACACTAGGTATATATAAGTAGTTTATGTTTTAAAAACTTAACGTCAGCATAGCATATATAGGTGTTATGGAAATAACTTTTTCAGATCAATAATTATTATTTTGGTTTCTTGTTACTTGTCAGTTGTGCCGTTGCTTTGGTATCCCTAGTAAAATTAATGGAGCAAGAAGATTAATATAAAGTTAAAAACGCTACGTTTTACCAAGAAGTGAGAACATGGTACTTTGAACTATCTTTATTTGTACTTCGTACAAAACTTTTGATTTGTACGACAAAAACTATTAAATAAATGCACTAATGTTTAAAAAAATTAGATTTCAAATTAATAACTGGTTAGCAGTAAGGATAAGTCTTTAAGCTTTCCGCAACATCATTCGTCAGTTTAAATTTTTCTGCTTTTTGCTCAAATATATGATTTAAAAAAAATATATTGTAGTGACAGACGTGCAAACGATGCAGCTGGTGGTACGTGGTTGGCAGGTAATAGACACCTACACACAGAACACTAAGTTACGTCTGAAATCTAACCCAAACCATGCTCAACTCCTTGACGCACACTCACGCATACTTCTTTTTTTTATCTACCCATAAAGTTTTCCGCCGGAAGCACTCTTGCATCTAATACCTTGTTGTTGGTTGCAAAAGCTTGCTCTTACAATAAGTTTAGCGTACTTTTGAGCCTGCTACGGCGTTACTGGAAATGTAACTAGTTTTCCGTTAATCTATCTTTGTTGGCCAGAGCCGATGGCCAACGACAAAGAAGAAGAAAGAAATTCATATGTAAATGCGTTACCACCTCTGAGGAGTAAGGTGGAATGCCTCACAGACTATAGCCATAATACTGTATTTTACCGTTAAGTTTTGATAAATTAAAGGAAAATAATATTTACCTGTTTCTTTGTTTCTTACGTTCTTTGATAATTTAGTTTCAAAGCATTAGAAGAATATTGACACACTTATATTGTTTAAAGTAATTTTAAGAGACTGAAGTTCACAACTATTAGATATTTACTTAACAATTACATACCCTTGTACACCGCCAAATCAGTAATTTTAAATAAAGCTAATATCGTATCAAAAATATATACTGCACGCGTGCGTGGTGAGAAGATCCACACTGACTAAGTGACCGATTCGCAAAGACTGCCCCGACGCGACCCAACATCCTCGCACCAACGATTTAGATATTTGAATAGGATTCCGTATTTCAATACACACATTATCGCTCTACTTAGATATATTACGGAGTTCGACGTAACGTTCTACGCTTTAAATTAATTGCAGATAGCATAGGACAAAGGGTTTAAAGTTTTCCTAAGATATGAGTATATCTAGCTTTGAAGTCGGCGCTGAGACATAGTGCACTGAAGAATTAAAGACTCGGCTGCTCACGCTATTACCCATGTGAAAATTATTTAACTTTTTTTAGTTCTTGGAAGTTGTTTTCACTTTTTATTAAATATTTTAATTTTTTGACCTTTTGGAGTGAACGAGGAATATTAGAAGCTCCATAATTAAAATATCGTCGAAATATTTATTTTATAGAATAAGGTGACAAACCAGCATAGTCCACCTGATGGTAAGTGGACGACGTAGCCCATAGGCACTTACATTTATCGTCGATTAAGTAGGTAGCGGTGTAGGAATATTCACCACTCCATGTCGTTCCGTGTGTGTCTTAAAAAAGGAAACAAACCCGTGAGATGGACACCAGCGTCCACTCGCCCACCTGACAAGCATGGCATATATGGCAAATATCTCCAAAAGAAACAACCTATGGGGGAGACATGTATTTGGCAGTGGAATTTCGATAGGCTGTAATAATCGATTAATCATGGCTTGAGCTGAATGAGTCGGTACGTAGCATTGGCATCAAAATCGATGTGCGGAAATTTGCCTAAATCTTACCTAAATCCTAATCTAAATCCTTTTTACCTAAATCCTAACTTATTTTCAGCCAGTGCTTGTGATGACAATTCCACCGGTAAGTGATGATGAAACCCTAATAATAATAATGTCTTCCAGACCGAATTTCAGTCACGACGGCCAGTCCTGATGGAGACCAGTCCTTTGCATAGGAGAGGGTTATAGTACCCGAGTGCATGCACAAGCACAGCTGCACTCTCCATTCCCTAACTCACAAAGTCTGATTGAACGGTACTCCGACACGATCGGAGAAGAGATCAGACGCAGGCTTCCGAAGCACGGGTGTGAAACCCTACCAACTTCCTCACTTTGGGCTGCTACTGTGAATTTCTTGACAGAAAAACTGTGCAATTGATTTTGACCCGACAAGGATTTCGAACCCGGGGCCTCATGTTCTGTAATCGCGTTTACGATCATTAGAGCAACGAGACAGTCAAAATCCGTGACGGTAAATCGCACTATCTCAGCGTAAGAAGGGCCTACTCAGTTTTGTCTCGAAGACACCCAAACTGTAATCGGACGGAAAGATATAAGAGTACGACATCACATTATTCCAACCTTAAGTAAATAATTTAAATTACGGCACTCGATTCTTATGGCAAAATAAATCTTAAGATTTCTTACTGTAACAGCTATTGGCTAACAATAACCATTAAATAAATTAAAATGTCTTAGAAACCTGTTGATGTACTCCATGAATCTCAAATATACATTAATTTTAATATGGTAATAAATAATGACCACATAGTCTACTAGTCAAAGTAGCTAAGTATTACGCTATTCTACGTGGGGATTCAAATCTTATTCAAAGAAAACATTTGCAGAAAAATACAAATTGTGGATGTCTGTGGTACGAATGTATCGTGTTGTGATTATTGTAGAAATTGTTTGCCAGTGAGAAGCGCTTTGCAACTACGTTGTCTTTTCATTATCATATCGTACCGTTTAATAACCTAAAACCATTAAGACATCGGCTTGTAATTTTAATCACTCTAATTTCTCTTTTTTATAAATAGAGTAAGGGTGACAAACGAGCACACAGTCTACTCGATGGTAAGTGTATACTGAGGCCTGTAGACATTCATTCTCGATTAAGAATTAAAATGAAGATGCGTTGTCAACTACTCCGGTCGATCCGAGCCATGTGACAAGCATAATATAGCTGCAGAGTGATCGTGTCGTACCACGTACGTAGTGGTGCTTGCCCTGCTGTGTACCGATCTGAAGGGCGTAGAGCCTGAGAGCCAGTGTACTTGCACACTGTGACACATTGCATCTGAGTCCTCAGAGGTTTATAACGCGTCGCAGTCTGCAGGTGCAGGAGTCCTGGACTGCAGCCACGTACCATCAGGCGGACTGTAAGTTCGTTTGTACGTTCCACACGTTTTAAAAAAAAACGTGTGAAAGCCCACGCGCGCTACAAGTGAAACCTAATATTTCACGGCAAATGATTTATATAAATAAGATTATTGTAATCTACTAGTGCGGCATTGAATATAAAATAAGTTTAATTTTAAAAAATACGTAGCAAATGTTACGATCCTCACTTGTAGACTAAATTTTAGTGTACTAAGCACAGGAATATTTTATTTCGAGTTAAATTGCTTTGAAACAGAACCATCTCCTTCATTCTGCAGGTAAGGTCATTTTACTTGTAAAATAGATGCTATATGGCCTGAAGATATGAAATCGTGGATTGTTGTGAATGGATTGGTGAAGATAATTTTATTCAATATAGATAATTTTGATGTTTATTTTCACAGTTCTTTGTAGTAACCATAAGATAACAATAACCATAAGGTGGTAATTTGGGTTAAATCACTTAAATTTTTGCTAAAAATTTAGTGCTAATTTAGTGCTGAAAAAATAAACTTCACACCAAAACAACTTTATAAAAAATTAGAAAACTGCTAGCTTTTATTTAAGCTTACAGTGTTTTATCTCTTAAAACGATAACCGCTTAATACAGCACCAGGTAAAAGCATCGATAATTTATTGCTCTTTTAGTATATATAAACTGCTACTTGCACTTGGCACGCTTGGCAACTATGATACAATCCTCCCTACGAGGTAATCTAAGGGAGAGACCTATCTCTCTCAGTGGATGTTTAGAGGATGTAATGGTAAGTAATTACCATAACTGTTTGAATACTAATTTTACTTGCGGTAGCTGTGTATGCTAATACAGAGCACTAAACGGTGCCAGGGAGTTAAAAATAATAGTCAGTGATGCATTCATTGAATATTTTATTGCTATCCAGTCTATAGCTGCTGCAGCACGCAACCACTGATAGCGTATCACTTAAAATGCAACCCCAAAGCTTGGTTTCGCCCTCAGATTAGAGGTGCAAATGACCCCCGGACCGGTGCCCGCCACCGTATTATTTACAAACTTTATTTATCAAAAATGGTATTACACACAGTTGATGCCTATCATTTAAATAAATAAAAAAACTATATACTTAATTCATAATTAAGACAAACTGAAAGTTAATATAAATATATTGTAATAACAAGTTCAACGTTTAAATATAAAATGTATACAATAAAGTTAACTACATAATAAATATGTTAGCTCGTTTAATTACAGTTTGAGATGCGCTGACGTATACAATGCGTAATATCCCTAACAATTGTTACAATTTGAGCATCAGCTGTTAACAATAATTAAAATATAATAAATCTAAGCAAACACAACACCGCTAGTTAAAATAAAGGTAAAGAAAGGAAATGCTCCCCAGTAGGCGATGCGGTAGATGAGTGACGTCTCACTTCACTTTCTGCATTATTAGATCAATTTGCTCGTCCACACGTGGGCTCGTGCCCCTGCCGACACAACACATGATTGTGAGATATTATACACTTAAATATATACATATCAAAATGGTGATTCGGGGTTCCGCGTGTGCTTCTTTTTATAGAATAAAGGAGATAAAAGAACACACAGGCCCACCCGATCGTAAGTGTATGATTTGGTCCATACATACCTACATTTATCAGAAATTAAAAATCTAAATGCAGATACTTTGTCACCCCTGAGAACTAAGATGGAATGCCTCGTTTCCAGTAAAAAACATCTTTGGTCTTCTACACTCCCCATATGAAACATAGCAGCATTGAGCTGCAAATTTGACAGTAGACCTTCGATCTATTATATACCAGTAGACGAATAATTTTAAGTCTCGCCGGTATCTATTAATCGTAATTATGTGTAAAATCTAATAGAGTGTTTAGTGATAATAACATTTAAACAAATCTGCGAGACATAAAAGCTTTTGCCAATTAACACTAGGGCTCGGCGGAGTTTTTCTTTTTTTTCTTTCTATTTTACCGCACATTGGTGTTTTGCCGAATGTTGGTAATTGCACAGTTCTATTAGGTACCAGCAGTTTGTGACATTTGGTTTCAAGTAATTGGTTGCATTACTCGCAGGAGCGGTTAGCACGCAAAAATGTTCGTGTTTCTTACACAGCAAACGAATAGTAATGAATATTAAAAAAATATAGTTAGGAGTGAGATGAGTCTTTGTGCTGTTTAAGACTGCAGAAAAACACATCATACTCTATTCGCGTTAGAAAATAGCCAAAGGGGTCATTGTAGTTATAAATAGAATTTGACCCCGGCGGATGGCTGTTCCTGTATTATTGTTTAAATAACGGTTAGAATTAGATATTGATACGTAAATGTGGTGCAGTTTTGTGTATTAAATGTCTGCGCATGTGAACTATTAGTGGAGATAGTGAAGCAAGTGCTCTGATGGTGATGTGAAGATAACGTCACCATCAAGCTGCCGTCAATATCTTCCAAAAATGTGACGCATCAACATATTGTACAGAAGTGTACGATAAAATATAATTTTTTATTACTTGATACTGGAAAGAGTGCAATCGTATGAGTCCATTATCAAAGATAAAAGGATACTTGACATTGACAGAATTTGTTATTACGAGATTGCCGTAAACGTTTTTCTTTTTATACGTGGTAGAGCCATGCTGCAGTCATATTAGTAGTATAGTTGTAGCACGAATGTGTCAGCTCGACCGGGGAGGGACCACGCTCTCACAGAATACCAGCGTAAAATAGCAGCTTAATGCTGCTGTGTTTCGTAGGGTGAGTGTTGAGAACCGGAGACCCTTTTCACTGTTAACGAGGCATTCCATCTTAGTCCTCACGGATGACAACGCATATGCATTATGATTTATAATCGAGGATAGATGTAGATGTCTATGGGCCGCAGCAACCACTTACCATCACCTGAAATGTATGCTCATTTATCACCCTATCCTATAAAAAAGAAGAGTCGTGGTACAATTGGATAGTGTTCAAAACGGGTGAGTGTGCGAAGTTAGAAACAGGCAGGTGTGTGAAGTTAGAAACGGGTGGCTGTGTCGGCGGATGTACGAAGTTAATAACGGGTGGGTGTGTCGGTGGTTGTGTGTAGGGATACGGGTAAGCGTGTAGTTAGAAAAAGGTGAATGCGTCTGTGGGTATGCGCAGTAAGAAATCGGTAAGTGTGTAGGCGACTGTGCGAAGTTAGAAACGAGCAGGTGTGTGTAGTTAGATACGGTTTGGTGTGTGTAGTTAAATACGGGTGGGTGTGTGTAGTTAGATACAGTTGGATGTGTGTAGTTAGATACGGGTGGGTGTGTGTAGTTAGATATGGGTCGGTGTGTGTAGTTAAATAAGAGTGGGTGGGTGTAGTTAGATACGAGTGGGTGTGTGTAGTTAAATATGGGTGGGTATATGTAGTTAGATACGGTTGGGTGTATGTAGTTAAATACGGGTAAGTGGGTGTGTGTAGTTAAAATAAGGGTGGGTGGGTGTAGTTAGATACGAGTGGGTGTGTGTAGTTAGATATGGGTCGGTGTGTGTAGTTAAATACGAGTGGGTGGGTGTAGTTAGATACGAGTGGGTGGGTGTAGATAGATACAAGTAGGTGTGTGTAGTTAAATAGGGGTGGGTGTATGTAGTTAGATACGGTTGGGTGTGTGTAGTTAAATATGGGTGGGTGGGTGTAGTTAGATACGGTTGGGTGTGTGTAGTTAAATACGGGCGGGTGGGTGTAGTTAGATACGAGTGTGTTTAGGCCAAATCGTAACAACCTAAAACTTGCAAAAACGCTCGTCTCGGGCGAAAAACCGGTAACCTTAGCAACGTATGGGTGTGTTGGAGTGTGTGCGCACTGCGTACCTGTGTGCGGAGGGGTCGGGTCCTACGACGGCGACGAGCTGCGGCACGTCGGGCGAGTGCTGCGCCAGGCGCGCCAGGACGGCGCACGCGCGCCACAGCGTCTCTTCGTCCAGCGCCGGCGCCGCACCGCTCAGCAGCTGCAGCGCCGCCATGCACAGCTCCACGCACACCTCGTCGAACACCTGCACACACACACACACACACGCACGCTAGAACATACACTCACACACTAGAACGAAGATGGTAAGTGGATGCTATGCCCCATAGACATCTACATTTACCCTCGATTAAGAATCATAATGCACATGCGTTGTCATCTCTGAGAACTAAGATGTAATGCCTCGTTCCCAGTAAAAAGGATTTCCGGTTTCCTATACTCATCATACGAATCACAGTAGCTAGTATTTGACGCTGGTATTCTGTGAGAGGGTGGTCCTACTCCGATCGAACCGATCAATTCGTGCTACAACTATAATATAGTGGCAGCTTGACTCTACCATGTAACGCATTTGCGTCCGTACTTGATAAAATAATAACTGCTTTAATTTGAAACTTGCAGAATGTTCAAAGGGTGGTTGGAGTAATCACTATCAAGTTGCCGCAATTGCTAATCTTTATGCACGTGTTCGCGTGCTTGTGTTCGAGTACAGTCAACTTCATACTTATTGTTGTATCTCAGTAATTTTTTCGCTGTGTTTCGCAAGAAAAAAATGTAAACTACCCCATATCATTCCGTAAGTACGAATAAAAAGACGGCAAGCAGCATCCTTGTGATAACAACAAGAGTGTGACAACTATTACCAAATCCCCCTATACAAACTATCTTTGAAGACGACCTATGTTTAGCCATATTACCTCGTAATTTCGATAGGTTGTAATGAATGATTACAAATATAATTAAATATTTTGTTTCTTATAAATATTTTATATCGATCTTTACTATCGTTTTTTTTAAAATAAAATTTTCAAAAATTCCACAGTCCACAGTCCAGTTTCACAGTTATAATAATAAATATAAATAATAAACTAATTAATAAATTATATAAAAACGTGATAAGAAAATTTACATTATTTATCGGCAATCAGACTGTACCTGCACAAAGCAGCATTTACATTTACTGCGAATCACTGAGACCATCAAGCTCGAATCGAGTGATACACATGTACTATACATAAAGGTGTTCCACTTTCTGCCTTCTAGACATCCATCCATTCCATTCAGTTTTGAGACGTGTGGATACAATATAAATACAATCTATAAGATATTTCATCTTAGTTTTTATGAATGACGAATACATATACAGATTTGTTTTATTTAAAAATGCTACAAATATCTATAAGTTGATTACCATCCAATGAATTGAAAACTCCTTTGATATAAATTTTATAAATAAGCAACCATCAACAAATCAGACGGTTAGACAAACTTTCTAAGACTGCAATATATGCGACTATAATTTAATTAATATATGCGAATATTGCGATTCAGTTATAAATTTATAAAAAATTATGTAATTGGTGTATTATTGCATGTTACGTAATTTTCATACGCACAGATTATATACCTGTAGTATATCCGATGTATATGTACATACGATAAATAATTATAACAATAATACCCTATCTCACTCACTTTTTTCTTCCTTAAGCATTCCATTAGAATTTAAATATTTTTCATTAGTATTAAATGGATTGGTTATATCTTCATTTATCGAAGATGACCAAATGTTCTGATCGATCCCATAAATCGCTTCTTGCTACAACTTCAAATTTCAATGAAGTAAATTCTCTTATACTACAACCACAGGAAGTTGCTCTTCCAATGGAATTTCGCTTTGTTTCCATTTATTTTGAAATTAGCAAGCACATACATTTATTGTTATTAGTTCCTGTATGGTGATGTGGAAAAATAGCATTGTAATCAAATTTAAGCCATTATATCCTACACATTAACGGAAAAGAAATCATATTAGATGATTGTTAAAACCAAAAATATATATACTGTTTGATCGTAATACATATATGTAATAGATGAAAAATAGTTACTTTTCATCCTTCGAGCGGGATGTTTAACTATAATGTGACCAAATAACCACATGCATAAGGTAATAATCTCACTCTAGTTCAGTAAAACAATAAGCTTCTAATATATAATCAATTAGTTTTAATAAAGCAGCAAACAATTAGTAACAATAACAGCACAACTTTTAATGTTTAGTTCATTCATTAATTACAGCTCGTCAAAGCTCCACATTGCTGGACATAGGCCTTGTCATTATACTGTCCTCAGGGGAGATATTTGCCTCAGTCGCCACGCTCGACAGGCAGGTTTTCAACGATAGTACTTTACTATTGTTGAGTTCTTATCAGGACGATGCTGCTGTCCTTCTCTTGGTTCAGTTTACTTCTGTCGCCCAACACGACGCCCAGGAATGATACGACAGACACGGCACATTATGTTGAGTAACGAAACGAATCAAAATTCGTTATATAACCCATACATTTATTTTAAGAACTAAAAATTATTGCGATGCCAATAAATAAAGGAATATTATACGGGTCCTCCTTTACCCTTGCACTTACATTGCTTACTGAACTTGTTCTTAAATGTTTATATGTTTATTTTCAAGTTTAAATTAGGATGCGCGGTGGTAAAATTTACAAGTATGAAATATTGGTTTGCATGTTATGGCCTCAGAGTGCCATTCGTTTCTGGAAAGTCCTTTGCGGTAACTTATGGAAAACAACTACATATTATAATTTTTACGCCATCGGTTTTATAAACATGCCGTGGCGGTGGTATTTCTGTTGACGTTAGATTATTACTAAAACTTTGGGTTAGAACAAAATTCATAAAAATGTTTTTATAGTAATACAGGGTCCGCCATCTAACTTTTTTTTTCAACTAGTGCTTATTTCGTGAATGGCAACACTTAGCTCATGTCTAATTTGACAGATAATTAGTTTTATCTTTCCGCTGAACGAATATGGTTGTGTATACGCTTGAACAACGCTGGGAAATATTGCGACATTACTTTGAAAATCATGGTAATGTTGCAGAATGTGTGCGAAAATTGCGTACGGATTTTGGAAGAAATGAAGCACCGTCAGCTCCGTATGTTCGTTACCTAGTGAAAAAAGTGAAAGAAACTGGCATCCTCATCGATAAACCAACGCGTGAAAAGCCAAAAACAGTGCGTACACCCGAGAATATTGCTGCTGTGGCCGAAAGTGTGCGTGAAACGCCATCAACATCAGTTCACCGTCGTTCTCAACAATTGGACATTTCGGAGACATCATTGAGACGAATTTTGCGTAAAGACCTTGGTATGACGCCGTACAAAATCCAATTGGTTCAGGAGTTGAAGCCAACTGAACATCCAATGCGTTTTCGCTTCGCTAAGTGGGCCTGCGATCGACTTGCAGAAGATGCGGATTTTGCCAAAAAAATCATCTTTTCAGATGAAGCTCATTTCGAACTTGGCGGGTATGTAAACAAGCAGAATTGTCGCATTTGGGGCACAGAAAACCCGCACGCATTCATCGAAAAGTCGGTGCACCCAAAACGAGTCACTGTTTGGTGCGGATTTTGGTCCAGAGGCATAATTGGGATACTTTTCTTCGGAAATGAGCAAGGTGTGGCCGTTACAGTCAATGGCGATCGTTATCGGGCCATGTTGAACGAATTTTTGTTCACAGAAATTGAAGAGGAGGATATTGGCAACATTTGGTTTCAACAGGACGGCGCAACGTGCCACACAGCCGACGCTACACTTGATGTTTTGCGCCCTGTTTTTGAAAATCGCATTATCAGCCGCAGAGCTGATGTCGTTTGGCCACCTCGGAGCTGCGATTTGACACCGTTGGACTATTATTTGTGGGGTGCCGTCAAAGATAAGTGTTACGCCGAGAAGCCAGAGACAATTGACGCTTTAAAGGACAATATTCGTGAAGCCATTGGTGAAATGCAGCTGCACACAATCGATAATGTACTCAAAAATTGGACCGATCGTGTAGGCTACTGCATGGCCAGCCGAGGCAGCCATTTGAATGAAATTATTTTCCATCATTAACCGGAAGGATTGTACTTTCAAATAAAAAAAGAAATTTGAAAAAATATTTAGTAGTTTTTTAATAGCATTTTTTAAAAAAAAAAGTTATTTGGCGGACCCGCTAGTTACTGTTTTATAGAAGAGGTGTGTAATATGTGTATAAGTGACCACCACCGCCCATGAGCAACTGCAACACCAGAGAAATTGCAGGTGCGTTACCAACCTTTAAGAAAAGAGTAAGCTCTTTTCTAGCAGGTGCCTAAGTCATATGGGCCCGCAATAATCCCCGATGGTAAAAAATTCAACAAAGAGGTTGTAAGAAGAAGAAATCTCCTAGTAAACGCACAGTGGCGAACCGCCAAACATCCAGATGGTGTGGATAGTACCGTGAGTTTGATGATGAATGATGACGCGATGTGCGTTCGTGACATTTAGCGGCTGAAATTAATCCGAACAATTCCTCAAAGCACTCCCCTTGGTAGATGCGAAAGAAAATGCAAAAAGATGCGCATCCCTGTGTAGCGCCAGTCAAACGAGCCGATCAGAAAGCACTCGGTCGTCGACGATTCGAGCAGCGCTGGATGCAGTCAAGTGGAAGAAACGGGCACTGGTGCGCGCCGACCCAGAGATGAGAGCAGTATTCCATGTGAGCTCGAACTAGAACTTTGTAAAGTTGCAAGTGGTGTGCCGGCATGAAATACTGTCCCGCTCTGTTGTACACGCCAAGCTTTTAAGAGGCCAATTTGGCCTTCCTTTCCAAGTGACCACGAAACTGCACATTATTCGATATATGCTGAGGCAGCAAAAGGAGTACCTTGAAACTGAGGAGATACGACAAAGGGGTTCTTTTTAGCTCCTTATAAACCTTAATGCATCCGATCAGCATGGAAACTTGTGATCCAATTGCACAATTTCTCGGGAAACCCGTAGAACGGGAGTTCCGAAAGAAGCGCTTTGTGCCAAACCCGATTGAAAGCCTTTGGTATGTTCAAACTGACGGCCAATGCCTCCCTCCTGGACTCTCCTGCCTCCGCCCATCTATGAGTCAGGTAGACCAGAAGATCACCAGCTGATCGAAACCGAAGAAAACCGTGTTGGCGGCCACTAATCAGGAGATGATGGCTATAGACCTGTAGTTGGACGGGTCTGAGCGATTGCCTTTAGGGATCAGGTGGACCTGGAGGTGGGGAAAACTGTCTTCGATGAATTTGGGACTATGCCTTGGGAGTAGGAGAACCGAAAAAGACAGTGCCAACTCCGGAGCACACGTCTTCTGCACAATGGAAGGGACTCCATCAGGCCCACCGGCTTGTTGACATCCAGGGAGAGGAGTGCTTTGCGAACCGAGCGCTGTGTAAGCCGCACATCCAGCATGGAACACTCACATCGCGGGATGGTCGGCGGTGTGTTTGCCTCGTCATCTAAAGTCAAATTATACGCAAAGAGAGAGCCTAACAGACGGGCTTTCTCCTTTGCGGCATGGACCAATTAGCAAGAGACCAGAATGCACAGGTTCCCGTAGGAAGGTGAACTAGCTTCTCGCCAGTACTGCCGATGTGCTCTGACTCTCTTTAAAGGACTTGGAGGCTGGGTTATATTTCTTTTTAAGAGCGCTGGCGTTGACAGAGTCGGCTACAATGCTGCAAAAAATCAGACCCGCACCGACTGAAAGTAGGATGCAAAAAAAGACCTCATCCAATCTCAATCAGCCGACCCACAGTGGCAAGGACGGCGGCAGCCTGCAGAATGCAACCGCATCGTTAGCGTTAGTGGCACCACACTCTGGACTAGACAATTGTTCGAAGAGCCAACAGGGGTCGTCGACGTCGAAACCTGATATCCGTCCGGATGAGAGGTCAGCAGGAAGTCGTGGTACACCCCGATTCGAGCCAACGAAAAGTAATTTGTAAAGTTCATAGTTAGCCTAAACATATATTGTCATTTCATGGCGTCGGTCAAAAATAATAACTATACAATCTGGGTTTCCCTTCGTCGCTACTCGTTATTTTTGACACGCAATCATTTGTGTATTATTATTCTAGTTAAAAAAATTAAAGATCAATTATAGTAGATTCTTACGCTACTGTTGGGACATACCAAACTTATGTTATCATTTCAGTTTAGTATCTATTCACCCTAAAGTATAAAAGGTCTTTTACCAGTTGCGTTACATCTTGGTTTCGCTAATAGGCCTTAATACTGCAGGTGTTAGCAGTTATGGTGAGCAAATAAAGTTGTTAGTTTATAGTTTTCTTTATAAAATCGCAACAAAAAACTAACTTTAAGGTTTTTATTATTCCGAACTATCTATTAGCTTGACCTCTACGTATGTTTGTAAGAAGGTATGTAATGTTATACCTATTATAAACTTAAGTTAAAGTAAAGTTATAGCCTATATACGTCCCACTGCTGAGCACAGGCCTCAAGAAAAAAATTATACGTTTTGTTACGGAAAAAATTCTCTCGCTGTTACAAGTGCCCTAAATTCATTTACATTTAATATATTGTAGTAAAATTGTAACAATGTAACTTCAAATAAAACCATTATAAAAACGAAAAACTGGGGTACCATTTGCTATAAAAACCGAGGACATCAAAAAATTTACTCTGGCGCAGACTAGGATCACCATAGCTTAATAATTGAAAGAGCGTGTTGTTTTTTTCTTAAATCTAATTATATTTTACACAGATAATATAATTGTACAACAATTTACATATTACATAATTTGGTTGCGCGATGCTTTTGCCGCATTACTTTTTCTATGAGACAAACAGTGGCTGCCTGACATCTTGTCACTCACCTTTAAATCCCGTTCAAACTCGCAAATAATCTTCTTTAAATGAAAAGTGAGCCTTAGTAACTGTATAAAACTTTTACATAGCACGTAGCTACGAGGGACGTTCAATGTATTCTCGGTACGGGTATGTCAGGAAATAGATAAAATTATGAAATATTTTTCAATATGTCTCCCATCGACATATTTACTTGTTCGCAAAAAAGCTTTTTTATTCCCTTGAAAAAAATTTCTTCGTCTAGGCCCGAAAAATGCTCATTTACAAAGTCAAAGTCAAAATTTTTATTTGCAGAATAGAATGTTTAGGTAATACAGGTATTAAGTATAAGAGTAAGTCTCAATAATATTCTACCGGGAGTTGTAGCGGTGTGCAAATATATCTTAAAATAATCAAATTTAATTGTACATATAATATGTCAAAAAATTAAATAAATTATGTAATACATTAAATAATATTGCAATTAATTAAAATATTCCTTAACACTATAATAACACTTGTCAAGAAGCCATTTATTAATCTCAATTTTGAATTTATTCAAAGGCATTTCTTTTAAGTTATTGGGCAATTTATTGTATATTTTAATAGCCATTATAGGAGCACTATTTGCATAAAATCTAGAGCTGCATTTAGGATGAAATAATCTGTTTTTATGCCTTGTTTGCCTTTCGAGAGATTCAGCGTGGGTTTTGAAGTAGTTCGGGTGTCGCTTTACAAAAATACATGTTTCTCGAATATACATGCGTGGCAACGGCAATACGCGTATCTTTTTGAACAAAGGCTTGCAGCCATCAAGAACCCACGCACCACATATCGCTCGCACACATTTCTTTTTACAGCGGACTTGAACTCATTTTTGTCAGTAAATATATAGTATATATATATATATATATATATATATATATATATATATATATATATATATATATATATAATCATAGCTGCATCATGGCTCTACCACGTATATAATTTATTTTACGTTTAGAGTTTGTAAGGTTTAGAATAAAGATTCAATACGTATATAAATGATGACCAATGAGGAGGTGGAGGAAATGTATGAGGATATTTCTAGAGCCATGCATTCCTCCAAAACCCACTACACGGTGTTGATGGGAGACTTCAACGCAAAACTAGGCACAAGAGAAGGCAGTGAGCTGAAGTTAGGGAAATTTGGAGTAGGGCAACGGAACCGTAGGGGCCAGCAGCTGTCTGACTTTGTGGAGAAAGAGGGACTCTTTATGATGAACTCTTTCTTCCAGAAGCGGCCCCACAGGAAGTGGACCTGGTCGAGCCCCGACGGTTCGACAAAAAATGAGATTGACTTCATTATGACGACCAGACGCCAACTGTTCAGTGATGTCTCAGTGATCGCAAGGGTGAAAACCGGCAGCGATCACCGAATGGTTAGAGGCACACTGAACCTAAACGTTAAGTTGGTGAGGTCTCGTCTAATGAAGTCAACGCTCCGTCCCCCTCGTGCTCTAATCCAGAATCCCGAGACTTTTCAGCTCGAGTTACGTAATCGCTTTCAGTGCCTAGAAGATTGCAATGCAGTGGACGATATGAATGACAAGCTGTCCATGCGGTCGGAGCTAAGTTCTGCAAGACCCGCCGCAGAAGAACACAAAAACTCTCCGATCACACTCTTAATCTCATGGCTGTTAGACGGGAGATGAGGCTGCAATCGTCAACAGATTTGACAGCATACAGACAACTGAACAGACAGATCTCCAAATGCATGCGGCGAGACTTACGCAACTTTAATACTGCTCGTATTAAAGAAGCGATCGAGCGGAACCAGGGCTCCAAAGTCTTTGCCAGAGATCTGTCTGCCAGAAAGAGCCAACTGTCAAAGCTGAAGACTGAGTGTGGCAACATCGCTTCCGAGACACCTGAGATTTTGAGTGAGATTGAGAGGTTCTATGAGCAGCTGTACACATCATCGTTGGAGCCACACGCAAGTTTGAGTAACGATCCAAGAGCAAGTCTTACCCGACACTATTCCCATGATATCCCGGACGTCAGTCTGAGCGAGATTAGAATGGCTCTCCAGCACCTTAAAAACGGCAGGGCCCCAGGCGAGGATGGAATTACAGCGGAGCTTCTGAAAGCGGGTGGAATACCGGTACTTGAAGTCCTTCAGAAGCTCTTCAATTCCGTCCTCCATGACGGAACTGAAGAGCCGCTACTCCGGAGGCGTGGAGCAGAAGTGCGGTGGTTGTTCTTTAAGAAAGGCGACAACGCTCTCTTGAAGAACTACAGACCGATTTCCCTTCTGAGCCGCGTCTACGTGCTGTTTTCGAGAGTCATTACGAATCGTCTCGCATGCAGACTCGACGACTTCCAGCCTCCCGAACAAGCCGGTTTTCGAAAAGGCTTCAGTACCATAGACCACATACATACCCTGCGGCAGATTGTATAGAAGACCGAAGAGTACAATCTGCCACATTGCCTGGCGTATGTGGACTATGAGAAAGCCTTTGATTCCGTCGAAATTTGGGCGGTGCTACAGTCCCTTCAGCGGTGCCAAGTCGACTGTCGTTATATCGAAGTGCTGAAGTGTTTGTACAGTAGGGCTACGAAGGCTCGGGCCTGTGGACGACGAGCAATGGGTAGCTCGCCGTCCTTCCGTCTAACGACGACAGGCCGTGTCGACGGCGCGTTTTGTTCCACGCGCGCCTTAAAGAGCTGTCAGCAGCGTGAAGGGGCCCGCAAGGGCCGACGCCTGCAGGGGCTGCGGGCTGTTCGAAAGAGATACCGCGGCTCCGGAACGTAAGGGCACTGAAGGAACACGGATGGTTTTTAGTCAGTAAAAGTCTGACACTCCCTTACGCTCCACCCAGAGCGAAAGGCGTCATTAGATGATTTTCCATCCGCAAAAAAAAAAAAGGCTACGATGGCTATCCTAGTACAGAATCAGAGCTCGAACCTATCCAACTACAGAGAGGTGTAAGACAGGGTGACGTTATATCCCCGAAACTCTTCACCGCTTCATTGGAAGACGTTTTCAAGCTACTGGACTGGAAAGGATACGGTATTAACATCAATGGCGAGTACATCACTCACCTACGATTTGCCGACGATATAGTCCTTATGGCAGAATCGCTGGAGGACCTTAGCACTATGCTCAATGACCTCAATGATATCTCCCAACGGATAGGTCTTAAGATGAACATGGACAAAACAAAGATCATGTTTAATGTCCATGTCTCACCTATGCCGGTAGTTGTTGGGAGCACTATGCTTGAAGTTGTTGACAAGTACGTTTACCTGGGACAAATAGTCCGACTAGGTAAGTCCAACTTCTACCGAGAGGTCAATCGACGGATTCAACTCGGCTGGGCAGCGTTCGGGAAATTACGACACATCTTCTCGTCAGGTATTCCTTAATCTCTGAAAACTAAAGTGTACAACCAGTGCGTGTTGCCAGTGATGACTTACGGATCAGAGACGTAGTCCTTCACTGCTGGCCGTATGAGGACGCTCAAGGTCGCTCAGCGAGCTATGGAGAGGGCTATGCTCGGAGTTTCTCTGCGTGATAGACTCAGAAATGAGGATATCCGCAGTAAAACCAGAGTAACCGACATAGCCCAACGGATTAGTAAGCTGAAGTGGCAATGGGCCAATCATATAGCTCGAAGAACCGATAACCGATAGGGAAGAAAGGTTCTCGAGTGGCAGCCTCGTACCGGTAGGCATAGTGTAGGGCGACCCCCACTAGATGGAGTGACGACCTGGTAAGATATACAGGAAGTCGATGGATGCAGGTGGCTCAGGACCGTGCTTGGGAAAGGCCTATGTTCAGCAGTGGACTTGTGAAGGGCTGTAATGATGATGATGATGATGATGACGTATATAAACAAATTATTGTATTAAAAAGACAATATTATTAAAGTATTAGTGCAGTCGCATAGCAAGTTAGCAAGCGTTATTTGTTGCGCTTGCGGGAAACTCCTAGATGTTTCTGTTTTCTTACTTCATATCGTTTGTTTATATTAATGAATTTTATATTAATGAATTATTACTTTTATCTAAACCGCGATGGGATTACTTCACTTAAACGGAAATACACAGGGCCGGCACCCAAGGTTGCATACGAGGAAGTGTTTTGAAATGCATTGTTTGCACGTCGATTAGACGCGTTTATGAAGATGTTATCTCAACATAATGTTAAGTACTGCGACAAGGCGCAATCGTTCATAATTACAATAACATAGTGATAGACGATTATGATATTATTAAACGGCTATAAAATACGTTATTTGTTGAAAAGCGGGTGTTTAATATCCATTTATAACTTTGGAATCTTAGATAATACGAGTAATGTACGTAACTACTTTAATGCAAACAATGCATAATGGAGAAGCCTGGACGATAAAACAAAAACGTGAACTTGAACTGTGCATATAACGTTAATCTGTTCAAATAAATAGATTTTTATCATAATATGCAGTTATACATAATGTACTCCAGAGCAAGGTCCAGTCACAGCGCCGAGTTACAACGAAGACTAGGTAACTGTGCGGGACATGATTAGATATAGTGGCCGAGTGTATGCGCAAGTACAGGTGCGCTCTCTATACCCTCCCTCTCATAATCGACATGTCCGGAGAGACACCAGTGTTGTCAACTGCGAGGGACTACTATTGTTTATCCCTGCAGGTTTCGGGCCTCGGGGTGTCCCCCATTACCCGGGTAATAGTCACAGCCTATTTATATGGACCGGTCTTGGGAAACGTACAAGGACGGCATTGTAGGTACTCTTCGTTGGCGTATTGCGCGCCACCAGGTAGGTGCTTCCGGAGGGTCAGCAGTCTCGAAGCCCCGCAGAGTCCCACGGACAGGGAGTCGACGCAGGGCCAATCCTGCAGACAGTTGTGTGCTCCTAACAGCAGCACTCCGGGCCTCCAGTGCTCCTCCCTGGCTCTAGGTTAAGGCCTGGTGAGTTCCTAAGCAGAAATTGGCGTATCTCGCGTCTCTGGGAAGGGATCTGCCGAAGGGTCAGCAACCTCTAGGTCCCGCGGAGACGCATCTCGACGCGGAGCCGAAGTCACCAATAGGCGCACGCTCCCCTAGCAGCACGCCGGGCCTTCGGAGTTCGCTTCCCAGCATGGTAGGTTAAACGTAGCGTTGGGTATGTAACGAACCTGACCCCTCAGGGGCGTCCTCTAGGCTTGACGCAAGCCGAGTTGGCCCCACAGCACGTGTACCCACTGCGAAGCGACGCGCTTCTCCCGCCCGGGCGGGAGCTGACGACCGACGGACGTGACCGACTGCTAGCGCGGTCCGGATGCAACTCGAGACACCAATATTTGCTTTAGTTGCCACAGAACAGTTGCAGGTAGATTGGCAGGCAGATTTTTTTATTTTATTTTTTCAGTTTTTATCAGGAAGTTGCTGTTGCATATCTCTTCTTATTTTTTTGATGATACTAATCTTTAATGGATAAATAAATAATCTGGCTTAATGGATACAGTTCTGAATTAAAATAAAGAATGCTTGAATTTTTTTTGTAAAAATTCGGTTATCTAATTGGTCGCGGGACAATATTCGCCAAGGTTATGTTCATTACCGGAAATTCCTTGTCGAGGAATTCAAATGGATTACTCTGATCACGTTTCAATCGCCGATGTAATTTCCTCTTTTTTTTTCACATTCTGATGCGAAAATGATGCTCCGGTAGGCTCGCGACATCATTTTTGTGTTATTATGCTAAGAAGGTAAACTTAAATCCACGTTCAACGAACTAGGATAAACTGTCCCTTTAAAATGTCAAAAAAGGATAATTTTTGCTCTCTCATTCGGCCTCTTGCTACGTACGGGGAGACACGTCTACTCATTATGTCAAATGAGGACGTACTTCTCCTTTCCCTTGTTGCCGTGCATAGGGATAAAATAATTTTATCTTTTGTCAGTGTATTTGTGAGTTTGTAACCGAGGGATAAAATTTTTGTCCGCAGCCCATGCTAGCCCTGCTGCAGCATGGCTCTACTACGTAGAAATCTCGTACTTTTGATAAAAAAAATGTTTTGCAAAAGATACAAATATGATGATGAACATGTAGCAGATTATTGTACGAGCTCACGAAATCAAGTTATTCGACGTGTAACCAAAAGTATTACATTTTTGAGATAAAATTAACTGGTATGATATATGATTATATTATACATGATGGTAAAGGGCAAATCTGTTGCTACGATAAGTAAACTTCACTGTCTGTAATGAACTGCCTGAGCCATGTTAATTCGAGTATTAAAAAGTTTTCGTGAATAAGTCAAAAGATTAGTTTCATTTTAACAAAATCTCAACAAAATGAAATCAAAAGAAAAGATGTGATGACATTAAAAATAAAGCTATATTTCGCGTTGAAAAAACTGATGACTGACAACATGGTAATCTATTACATCATTGTGGATGATATCTAGATTATTAACTAAAGGCGATTTTCATAGTTTCATCAAACTTAGGAATAGGTTTTTATATAGATGAGTGGCAACCAGCATGCGGTTCTCTCAATGCTAAGTGTTGACGAATTTACAGATGCGTTGATGGCTTTTTAAAAAGGAATAAGCGCGTTTCTTATAGTTTCCTAAGTCGTATCGATCTGGAAAAATTGCGGGTGATAAATTATTACACAATATGTTGTGCGAGAAAAAGAACTCCTAGTAAATCGATCAGGGGTGAACCGCCAATTATTCAGATGGCGTGAATTGTATCGTTCGTGAGTTTTGTTGCCATGGGCGTTGGTGAAATTTTGGCGGCAGGGATTGACCCCAACAATTATTCAGACCACACAAGAAAATATTTGAGAATCTAATTTTTTTAAAAAAATGTGTTTGCTTTAGTATTATCTGAAGTATTGAATGTTTGAATTTTTTAACGTTTTTGAAATATGAGTGTTGTTTTATTTTTTTTTATTTTTTTTTATGATAGTAAACATCAAGTAATAGAAAAAGGAGGAAAAAGACGAATTATAAGTTTTAACAGTGGTAGAGCCACGCGGCAGTTTGCTGTCGCACGTATGGGCCGGCTCAAACCGGGGTGGTACCACGACTTCACAGAATACCGGCGTGAAGTGGAAGCTCTGCTTCCGCGTTTCGTCTGGTGAGTGCAGGTGGCTGGCGGCCCAAATACCCCCCCCCCATCAACATGGTAGCGGAATTCAATGATAGACTACCCCAGGAGGGTACCAGCACCCCTGGAGAATCCCTCGCTGAGCATCCACGACCATGTTTCTCCACTTCTGAGCGTGGGTGCTCAGGCTGCCCCGCGTATTCTGGGGGGAGGGGGGGCAAAATTCCGCTCAAGACTAAAACTGCTCGGGGCAAACGGAGCAACAAGACCAAGGCGACCCCTGCCACGCTGTCCGTGAATTTCTGCAATATCAGGGGACTTCACTCTAACCTAAACGCCGTCTACTACCATCTCGAGACGGCGAGGCCGGCTCTGCTCTTTCTGACCGAGACGCAGGTGTCCTCTTCGGCTGATGTCTCGTATCTCTCTTACCCAGGGTACAAACTGGAACACTCCTTTGTGCCTCGGGCTGGAGTTTGCGTTTACGTCAGAGAGGACATCTGTTCTCGACGCCTCGGCAGACTTGAAGGTTCGGACCTGTCCATCCTTTGGCTACGCGTAGACAGCGACGACCATCCGCGCGTCTACGGGTGCCTCTATAGGTCCCATAGCGGTAACGCCGAAACAGACCGACTCTTCGACCACGTCCAAATGGCTGCAGATTCGTTACTACAGCAGATCCCCTCCGCAGAGATCGTGATCCTCGGCGACTTTAACGCCCATCACGCCGAATGGCTCGGTTCACGTTTAACCGATCATGCGGGGAGATCTGTTCATGATTTTGCCTTGGCATATGGTCTGACACAACTGGTTACTTCGCCTACGCGGATTCCAGATGTGGAGGATCAT
Source organism: Parnassius smintheus behrii (assembly GCA_036936625.1). Lineage (NCBI taxonomy): Eukaryota > Metazoa > Arthropoda > Insecta > Lepidoptera > Papilionidae > Parnassius > Parnassius smintheus. Next base: position 1,069,893 of record JAUPFT010000004.1, on the reverse strand, counting down.
GCACCTTCCCTGTTGGACCTTCTGCTGACCTCTCACCCGGACGGATATCAGATTTCCGTCGACGCCCCTTTAGGCTCCTCGGACCATTGTCTTGTCCGGAGTGTAGTGCCACTCACGCTGAAATCGCGGTTGCATTCTACAGGCTGCCGCCGTGTTTGGCACTATAGGTCAGCCGATTGGGATGGGATGCGGTCTTTCTTTGCATCCTACCCTTGGGGGCGGGTTTGCTTCTCGCCGGACGATCCCAACGTTGTTGCGGATTCTGTTACTGATGTGGTACTTCAGGGTATGGAACTTTTTATTCCTTCCTCTGTGGTGCCCATTGGAGGCAAATATCAGCCATGGTTTGGTCGCTCCTGTAAAATAGCATCATGCTATAAGCAGGAGTGCTACCAAGCCTGGGCTGACGCATCAGCGTCCAGGGATGTAAACACCAGCGCTCCAAAATAGAAGTATAATTCCGCCTCGAGGTCCTTCAAAAGAGTCATTGCCAAGGCAAAGTCAGAGCACATAGGCAGAATTGGCGAGAAACTAGTTCGTCTTCCTTCTGGAACCCATGCATTCTGGTCTCTCGCCAAGGCTGTCCAGGGGAATTTCTGTCAGCCATCTCTTCCATCTCTGCACAGGGAGGACGACTCACTGACCCACACCGCAAAGGAGAAAGCCGATCTTCTAGGCTCTTTCTTTGCGTCTAACTCGACTCTCGATGACGGGGGGAGTACGCCGCCGACCATCCCGCGGTGTGAGTACTCCATGCCGGAAGTGCAGTTCACTCAGCGCTCGGTTCGCAAAGCACTCCTCTCCCTGAACATCCACAAGTCGAGTGGGCCTGACGGAATCCCCCCAATTGTGCTGAGGACGTGTGCTCCAGAGTTGGCACCGGTTTTAACGCGTCTTTTCCGGTACTCCTACTCGATAGGCGTAGTCCCAAAATCATGGAAGACGGCTTTCGTCCACCCGATCCCTAAAAAAGGCGACCGCTCAGACCCGTCCAAATACCAGCCTATCGCCATCACTTCCTTGTTCTCCAAAACAATGGAGTCCATTGTAAACTGCCAGCTCATGAGGTACCTTGAGGATCACCAACTGATTAGTAACCGCCAATACGGTTTTCGCCGTGGTCGGTCAGCTGGTGATCTTCTGGTCTACCTAACTCACAGATGGGCGGAGGCAGTAGAGTCCAAGGGGGAGGCAGTAGAGTCCAAGGGGGAGGCATTGGCCGTTAGTTTGGACATTGCGAAGGCCTTCGATCGGGTTTGGCACAAAGCGCTTCTTTCGAAGCTCCCTTCCTATGGGCTTCCCGAGAAATTGTGCGATTGGATCACCAGTTTTCTTGCAGATCGGAGCATCAAGGTCGTTGTAGACGGTGCAAGCTCCGATTGCAAGCCTATTAATGCTGGTGTTCCACAGGGCTGCGTGCTATCGCCAACGCTGTTTCTTCTGCATATCAATGATATGTTGCAGACCCGTGACATTCATTGCTATGCAGATGACAGCACTGGTGATGCTCTTTACACCGGCCGAGCCAATATTTCTCGGGAAAACGTCTCCGAGTGCCGGGACAAACTTGTGTCTGAAGTCGAGTCTCTGCTGGACAGAGTCTCGGATTGGGGGCGACTAAATCTAGTCCAGTTTAACCCCCAGAAGACACAAGTTTGCGCGTTAACCGCTAAAAAGAACCCCTTTGTCGTATCCCCTCAGTTTCAAGGCACTCCCCTTGTTGCCTCAGCCAGTATCGGAATCCTCGGCGTCGACATATCGAGTGACATCCAGTTTCGTGGTCACTTGGAAGGGAAGGCCAAATTGGCCTCTAAAAAGCTTGGCGTGCTCAGCAGAGCGGGACAGTATTTCATGCCGGCACACCGCCTGCAACTTTACAAGGCGCAGGTTCGGGCGCACATGGAATACTGTTCCCATCTCTGGGCTGGGGCTCCCCAGTACCAGCTCCTTCCACTTGACCGCATCCAGCGCAGAGCGACTCGAATCGTCGACGACCGAGTGCTTTCCGATCAGCTCGATTCACTGGCACTGCGAAGAGATGTTGCATCCCTTTGTATTTTCTTTCACATATACCATGGAGAGTGCTCTGAGGAATTGTTCGGATTAATCCCAGCCGCCAAATTTCGTGAACGCACTACGCGGCAAACGTCCCGATACCATCCACACCATCTGGATGCTTGGCGGTCCACCACTGTACGTTTCAAAAGGAGTTTTATTCCGCGTACAACCTCTCTGTGGAATAATTTACCACCGGCGATTTTTCCGGACCGATATGACCTGGGGACCTTCAAGAAAAGAGCTTACTCCTTTCTAAAGGGCCGGCAACGCATCTGCAATTCCCCTGGTGTTGCAGTTGATCATGGGCGGCAGTAGTCACCTAACATCAGGTGAGCCACATGCTCGTTTGCCCCCTCTTCTATAAAAAAAAAGAATTAAATTTATATAAAGTTAATAGTTTGTACGGTGGAAATCGGTTATACATTATTTGTGATCTAGAAGATGCATACTTCGCATAAATGTACGAGATATTAGAATTAATTTAATATATTACATAAACTTTTTATGTCTAGTTGACGCTTGTGTTCAACATATTATTGTATTCTTATCAAAAACTAACACTTAACGGCTAGATTTTGATAAATTTAGACGCAAATGAAATTTAGTCGGTATTAGAAGAACAAACGTACATGTGGACAACACTCACTCTGTTGTTCTTAACATTACACGTTAGTGAGACGCGTCGATCACGCGTCTTACGATATTGTGTCGGAGTAATTGTTATAGCGATGCGGAAGTTATCACTGGGAGCCATTGAGATGCGACGGTACCTTGCAGGTGGCGGAGCTCGGCATCCGACGCCGCAGCCCGCCGTGCGCGCCCAGCCGCTGCAACACGCGCGCTGTACACGCACGCACGCACGCTCGCACGCACGCACGCACGCACGCTCGCACGCACGCACGAACGCACGCTCGCACGCACGCACGCACGCTCGCACGCTTGCACGCACGCACGCACGCACGCTCGCACGCACGCACGCACGCACGCACGGACGCACGCACGCTCGCACGCTCGCACGCACGCACGCACGCACGCACGCACGCACGCACGGACGCACGCACGCATGAACGCACGCTCGCACGCACTCACGCACGCACGCTCGCACGCACGCACGCACGCGTACACGTAAACGAATATATCATGCATACACTCAAGTTGCATTTATGTATACCAACACATGCGACTCAATCCTGTATTTTATATACCACATCATTTCTATTATATTAGAATCACTCTACATTATAATAAACTTTAGTTACATAATTTACATTACTTAAATCCCTAAAAAAATATTAAACGACGTTTATATTAATACTTAACTTTCATAATTTTGACTATAATGTGTAATGATCTCATAAAATAAGATAATACTTATATAACAACTTGTATGCATCACAGCTGGGCATCAGTAGACATAGCTAAGCAGCTTTATGTATCACCTGCCTAGCGTGTAGTAAAAGACAACTAATGAGAAATTGGGTTTGTTGACTCCTTTCACAATTTATTATACTGCTATATATATGCAAATACCTATTATATAGGTTATTTGATTATTTTATTGTATATTTATCTATATATTGTTATCTATGTATATTTCAGTAATGTATGTATTACCCTATGATTATGTCAGCCGAAATTAGCTGTCTCACTGTAAGTATAATTTTTTTAAATAGTATAGAACCGATTCTCGGGATACACGAAACGAGTTTTTTAATGACTAAACGTACGCACACATACACCATTTTTAAAACAGTCAAAGTTCGTCCAAAAAATAATAAAGTTGAAATCGGAATGGGAATATCAAGACTATAGGTTACAATAATTCCAAGTGGGAAGCAAACAGCCAGTAGAAGCCATTAGCAAGTATCGCAACAGAATTTCGTTTTATAAGTAGGTACTTTTTCATTCACTTCATGGACTGCAGAGCGGCATGTAAGAGAAGCGAAACGTTTTTAAATATAGAAACCAGGCGTTACATAAACACATCAACAGAATCTAGGGTTCTAGGAATATTTTATATTTTACAAATATGTAAAAATCTATGAAGAATTTTCTCATATTGTAAATAAAAGAATGACAGGTTACTTTAGGTCGTTAATAAAAATCTATGAAGAATTTTCTGACATAGTAAACGAAAGAATGACAGGTTACTGAAGGGCCTTAATAAAAAATAAAAATGATAACTTTATTAATCGCCGTAGAAAATTAGTATTATGAAAAAACTTCATTTCTTCATATAAAACTATTAATTTTAATTAAAATTAAAAAAATTATAAAATTTAAACGTGGTAGAGCCATGCTGCAGTTATATTAGTAGTATAGTTGTAGCACGAATGGGTCGGCTCGACCGGGGAAGGACCACGCTCTCACAGAATATCAGCGTGAAATAGTAGCTTAATGCTGCTGTATTTCGTATGGTGAGTGTAGAGAACCGGAGACCCTTTTTACTGGAAATGAGGCATTTCATCTCAGTCCTCACGGGTGACAACGCATCTGCATTTTGATTTGTAATGGAAGATAGATGTAAATGTCTATGGGCCACAGCAACCACTTACCATCAGGTGGACTGTGTGCTCGTTTGTCACCCTATTCTATAAAATAAAAAAAAACTTCGATCAATTATAGCTTACAAAGAAACTGGGACCTCATGCCGCAGCAAGGTATTGACAATTTAATTTTCAGTATGAACAATCGATGTCGATGTGTAATTTATGTAAGAGATGCCAACACTAATTATTAATAATTAGATTTTTTTTTTCTGGTATTCTGTGAGAGCGTGGTCTTTCCCCGGTCGAGCCGACCCATTGGTGCTAGAACTATACTACTAATATAATTGCAGCATGGCTCTACCACGTAAAAAAATACGAAATACGAAGTTTGTATGTGTTCGTAAAGTTATTGTCCCCTCGTCAAATTTGGTGGGAAATACCTCAAAGCTTTTCGTTGTAAAATTTCCCAAGCATGCTCGATAGGATTCAAGTCCGGCGACTGTGCAGGCCAATCCAAAACTTGAATATCGTTGTTTGGAAGAGCGGTGATATCAGCCCCGCTGTATGGGAAAGGAGCATTACCTAACAAAACTGGGTGGTCAGACCCATTACCATTGCTGCTTTTGTTCTACCGTAATGCGCGACACACACGACGTTGACAAACTCGCCAAGCAATGTAATGTGAAACATTAGATATCATTGTGCATTGCGTATGTTTATAATACGGTAACATGTGGCGACATCGGTTTTGGAAGCCATCGGGCGCTAATTCATTTTTATTGTCGATTTCTGTCAGTAGAACAATTTTAATTTTTCTTTGACGTAACGAATTACTAACAATTTTGCCGGCGTATTTAGTTTCTTTTTTTGTATTTTCTATTTACATTTTTAAGTTTTGAAAATAGAATAAAAATGTTTCAAACTGTATGTAAACTTTTTACGGCAAAAAAGATTTTAAAATATAAAGTCGTAAATAATTTAGAATTAAGGTATTATTAATTAAGGTCTCTGAGTGCCGGGACAAACTTGTGTCTGAAGTCGAGTCTCTGCTGGACAGAGTCTCGGATTGGGGGCGACTAAATCTAGTCCAGTTTAGCCCCCAGAAGACACAAGTTTGCGCGTTAACCGCTAAAAAGAACCCCTTTGTCGTATCCCCTCAGTTTCAAGGCACTCCCCTTGTTGCCTCAGCTAGTATCGGAATCCTCGGCGTCGACATATCGAGTGACGTGCAGTTTCGTGGTCACTTGGAAGGGAAGGCCAAATTGGCCTCTAAAAAGCTTAGCGTGCTCAGCAGAGCGGAACAGTATTTCATGTCGGCACACCACCTGCAACTTTACAAGGCGCAGGTTCGGCCGCACATGGAATACTGTTCCCATCTCTGGGCTGGGGCTCCCCAGTACCAGCTCCTTCCACTTGACCGCATCCAGCGCAGAGCGGCTCGAATCGTCGACGACCGAGTGCTTTCCGATCGGCTCGATTCACTGGCACTGCGAAGAGATGTTGCATCCCTTTGTATTTTCTTTCACATATACCATGGAGAGTGCTCTAAGGAATTGTTCGGATTAATCCCAGCAGCCAAATTTCGTGAACGCACTACGCGGCAAACGTCCCGATACCATCCACACCATCTGGATGCTTGGCGGTCCACCACTGTACGTTTCAAAAGGAGTTTTCTTCCGCGTACAACCTCTCTGTGGAATAATTTACCACCGGCGATTTTTCCGGACCGATACGACCTGGGGATTTTCAAGAAAAGAGTTTACTCCTTTCTAAAGGGCCGGCAACGCACTTGCAATTCCCCTGGTGTTGCGGTTGATCATGGGCGGCGGTAGTCACTTAACATCAGGTGAGCCACATGCTCGTTTGCCCCCTCTTCTATATAAAAAAAATTCTGTTAATGTGCTTATTTTAGTTGTATTACGTACGTAAGTACTTATACATTAACAATTAGTTGTTTTGCGAGAAACCTAGCTACAAATATCTTACAAACAAAAGACAATCTGTCATGAAAAGAAGCAGCAACAACATAATCGCTGTTTTCTTAACAAATTAAATTGTATTTTTAATCAGACCTGTCACTTGTAATCAAAAGTAAGCAACGCTTTCAACGCAAAAACGACGATGAAGGTAGATGATGCCTAGATTGCAGAAAATTACTCCACTCCATTTTGCTGCATCACGAATGATGTGGATATGCATTACGAGCGTTTAGATAGATAAGTGGGATGTCGATAACAAAGGGGTGGTGGTCCGATGGTGCATAGGGCAAGGATGAATTTTAAATCACCTAATTCCTGCGCATAGATACACCACTTTTCGTGTTTTCTTTATCAGTCTGCCACACTAAATTACTGATTGTGACCTCTCCCACTGTAGGAAAGGTTTACCGCATGCATCACGCTTGACAGGCGTTTATCGATAGTATTATCAGATATCTCACACCATTGTCGATACTCCTCGTCGCAAGTCTTGGTTTTTACATGTGACATGTACAAGACAGTTATACCACCTTTTGTCGCGGGCCATAAGTCTGGCGTGTCTAATAGTCGCTACCAGGAGTATAAAAGTCCTCAGTAGCTTCCTTTTACGTTAATACTAGCGCCATCTCACAGTCAATATATATATATATATATATATATATATATATATATATATATATATATATATATATATATATATATATACGCTATCGAAGTTTTGAAATACATAACTTTTTGAAATAACATATATATATACTGAGTGACTAGTTTAACGGTCTTGAAAATAATATGGTGCTTTGTATAAGTGGAATAGAAACTATCCTCGAAAGTAGTTAAAAAATATAATAAAATATAACTAAACAATTCATCCTACGGCGTTTGCGTAAAACTAAAAACAGGGTAATGATGTGTATGAATGTATGAAATATGTAAATATGTATGTATGAAAATATGTGTGTGAATGTGAAATGAACTTTGTAAGAGCGAGCGAGATGCATGCACATCTTTCAATATGTCGGCGCCAGACGGCCGAGTGGGAGAGGAGCAACCGTCACATCGTTGTAGCTAACATTTTTAGAAGCAGTTGATCGCGCCTTACGAAACCAAAAATTATTTTTCTCTTATAAGTATTTAGGCACTTTTATATTTATTTTTGATTTTGACTGCCACGTTGGTCCAGTGGTCACAATATGACAGCTGATAATGAGGTCCTGGGTTCGAATCCCCGGTCGGGACAAAAAATCAATTTATTGAGTTTTTCCGTTAAAAAATTCTCAATAGCTGCCCGGAGTCAGAAAGTTGACGGTGTCTCACCCTCATGCTTTGGAAAGCACGTAAAGCCATTGGTTGGTATTGGTTTTTTTGCGTATAATGTGAATGATTTTAAATAGTTCAGTGTAAGTAGACCTCCCGGTACTAGTTACTGCCTACTAATGCAAGATCAGCATATACTGGTTATTAATAAAATACTTGGTCGATAAAAGAAACAGATTTAAAACAGCAGCACTTCTCATCGCCACTCTTTCAATAATAACGTCGCGTGTCGCTTGTTTGTAAATAGCAAAAAAAAAAAAAAGAAACAAAGAAAATACACCGGCGACGTGATGTCACGCCTGCGCTAACTACAGGTAAACGAAATGAGAGTTGAAGGCGCGGGCGGAGTTTGCCCTTGAGCCTGTGACCGTGTGAAAAAACATTGACAAAATTGTTTTATTGCCGTTTGTAAAGTACAGTGGATATGATTCAAATATAGATAGATTTTAATTGATTTATTTATTTTATTAAAATTTTATTTTTTGTAAAATATTAGTGCCATAAAGCTTATACTCCGTTCATCTGCTACACCCTATTGTTTCCAGACGTTAAAAATAGTTATCCAGTAAAGAAAAACTAAAAATATAAAAATAACAATTCAAACCATGGTTATTTATTAGAAGCTAAATGAAAAGTTATATAAGTAAAGCAAATTCGTTTCTAATTAAAAACATTTCTCTTTAATTTTATTATAATGTACAAAATGATACTGAACGAAGTTGATAGCGCCATCTAGTGTATTTTCAGTTATTTATAATCCCAACGCCATCTATGATAGTGCTAAAGAAACTTACTTCGTTTCGTCACCAATAATTTGTCAGAGCGACTTATCTATGCCCTATAATATACTATATATATTATTATTAATGGTCGCCACTACACTGCAACTTTGAATAACTTGAATGTACTACTCGTTCATTCCAAGAATGCCGTTACCTCTCGCCGCGCTTCCCCGTTTCGCGCCTCAAGCGTCGCCCTATAAGTACCGATATCAATGTTAAAGTTAGGGAATGCAATCCAGCACCCAAAAGATAATCTCGCAAATTCGCAAGATTGAGACCATCAGTCCCGCGGATCCGGCAAATTTGCAGGATTTTACCTTTGACCTGACTTTTACTTTGGCGTTAAAGTATTTTGTTGTGAATGCTGCTGAGAACAGCTTGTACTGGCGGTTTCAGTATCACTAACGCTACGTACAGATTCCTCTGTTATCTTATACTGCAAGTACACTTGCGTACGAGCAAGTGTACTTGCAAGCCCTTAGTAGATCGAGCGCTTATTTTGATGATAGAAGGATAACGTTTACACTTAGCAGAAAAGCCATCTTCCGATCTTAAGAAGTGCTGCCATACAAATTTATTACTGTCGTATTCCTTATAAATTACTTTAAAATTCATTTTTAAGTTTCCGATTCCAACTTCACTTATAGCCAATTATTAATTAATTAATTTTATTAAAATAGAATGTTGCTGTTCAAATATATAAATAAACCGTTTAAATTTATTTCAATTTAAATCGCATGTCACATAGTACACACTAGTACGCACAGTACGTCACAACTGAAATAGTGCACGCATTAGTAGAGTACCGACAGATATTTTGGGGAATCCCCTTACGACTCACACACATACGTACTTCAATTTGGGGATCCGACTATTGTCGTTCATTCGTGCCGTAAATGATGTTAAGCGAATTTTGGGCGGAAAAATAAAATCTTGCAAATCTTGCGGATCCCACATGTGCTATCCCGCATTTGTGGGATTGCGGATCCGCGGGATTGCATTCCCTAGTTGAAGTGTACTAACGCCCGTCTTTTGTGCTCCCGTGCGTTCTCTAGTTTATTAATGTTTTTGTTACTGTTGATTTTTGTTTCTGTTAACGCTCGTTGATTAATGTTACTACAATGAGTAAAAGAGGAAAGGTCCTGCAAGTGGCGAACGAAATTTGTTATATAATATAATAAGATTCCTTGAACAAGAAAAGATTGAAAAGCAGTTCATAACTCCTTATGATGTTCAAGATGTCATAGCTATGAAAAGTATTGCCAGATAAAAAATACAAATTAACTTGATACTTGTGAAAGCACACTTCCCACTCACCCCGATGCACCATCGGAAAAGAAAGAAAGTAGAAATTAAGTTGTTGGAAAATTAAAAGAAGCTACTTCTTTATTAGAATCCTTTAGATATGCATTATTAAAATCCTTTGATAATGTTATCAAGAGAACTGCGGTTGCCACTGGTATACCTGAATGTACTTTAAGAAATACAAAGACAAAAGCAAAATAATTTAAAATAGCCCGCCTGAGCCCAGTACTTCAAGTACACAAGAAATAAAATTGACCCCTTAAAAAAGTTTACAAAAAGAAGTAGAAATAGATGTTTTGATGGTGTGTTCGATCCGAAACATAATTGACTGTTTTTATACTTCCTTGGATGGATGTTCCTACGCTGCGCAAGATATTAGCAGAAGCAAAGAAAGATTTCACTGTTTGGAAAATTATAAAAGCAAAACTTGGATATAAGTTTAGAAAATGTAAAAGTATAAGACAATATCTTATTCAGAAACCAGAAATCGCAGCATGGAGAGCACGTTACTTGCGGAGATTGCGTGAAAATGACGGACAAGGAGTCTATAGAAAACCAATCATATGTTTGCATGAACCGTGGATACACAGCCACTACACAGTTTCAAAGTGCTGGCAAATGTAACTGATGCAAGCTCGGATGATGATTGTGGACCATGCTGGCAGCGAGAATGGTTTTGTTAAAGGCGCCCAACTCCTTTATAAATGCAAAAGCACTACAGGGAACTACCATAATGAAATGGACGCAAATAATTTAGTATAAGTTAAAACTATATTTGTCGGTCGTTTATAAATATACATTTACAATAGCTGGCCAGACGTTATTCTGACCTTTACGACGACCCTTTGTCCCATAAAAAATCCTTAAATTCGCAATAAAAGTTATTGAGGCTCACTTATCTTATAATTATATTATTAAACTATCCTATCTCTCAAGTTCAAGTAAGCAATCCGCATCTACATTACTTCGTTAAAATCGGGTAAGTTGTTAAACATATATAAAAAATTTAATATAAATATTTTTTTGGTCAACCTAGAAATGAAATATTTTATGAACAAAATTTACTCTAACCTTCACAAGAACTTAATAAACCACAGTTTAAGAAATACCACAGCGACATTTAACGAGTCAAGAAAGGTTTGACTAGATGTGAACTTAAAAACTACCGACAAATGAACATGATATAGTAGTCCTCAGATGTGTAACGTTTTAATTTAGTGTAATCTAGTATAATGAGCCGAGATGTAACACAATTTTGATCTTAATCCGTACCTATACCGTATTACACGGGTACATCAATGTTATCATTTATTAACTAATTAACTTAATAATTTAGTTTATGTGGAAGTTTATGCTAATAAGAAATTAATAAGAAAAGAGAGCATTGAAGATCAACTCGGGTGATTCCAGTCAAAACGTGTTCAGTTTAACTACGTCTGATGGGGTTATTGTGTCAAATAATTTTAAATAATTTTAGAAAATTTCATATGATGATTAATAAAAAAAGAAATATAGAGACCACAAATTTAAAAGCTTTTGATAGCTGCTAGATATATTTTATGAGGCTGTATTATATATGAAAGAAGTTGCAGTTTTGTCTTACTCAAACGCATAACAGTGTACATACTTTTTCTAATTAGATTTCATTATGTTAAATTTTTTACAAAGCAGCAGATAGCGCAACATTGTAGCGATTTATTGTTTAGAGTGCATTAACAGCTAGTGTAGTGAAACTAAATTTTATCGATTTTATCTTGTATATTAACATATTTTATATTTTTCACGTTTCTATGTCGAAGACCTCAGTCCCCACCCCCGTGACCACGGGTGCTGTAAAATACTTGAAACGTCGGGAATATAACCGTTACAGATTTCTGAAATAAACCAATGATAGGCTGCTCTTATAGATTGCCTTACAGGAAGGATATCTGCCATAGTTGCCACGCTTGTCGAGTGGGCTTTGTAGCTGCAGTTTTTTATTTTTAGTTGGTATTAGGAAGTCGTTATTGCTCATCTCCTAATTTGTTTCTCACTGTCGCCTTTTACGACATTTTCAACTACACGGTAAATATAAAACAAGTTAATATGCGTGATAAAACCCGTAAAAATATGCTTCGTTTAAATGTGTAGTGTTAGGTAAACTTAAGAAATCAGTTAGTTGTGTTAGCGAATGTAATGTGGCTGCATGTGCGGTGCGGGTGCAGCGCGAATGCGACGCTGGAGCGATACCGACCACGGTCTTTACCTCCCGCGTGGCCACGTTGTACAGCAGCGCCGTGCCCGCGTCGCGCAGCCGCGCCTGCTCGCTCAGCGCGCAGTGCACGCACACCTGCGCACGCACGCACACACACGCATTACTGCCGCACTGCATTACTGCACAACCTCACTACCTAGCAGACTTCTCATGTATTCGATTGCCTTTTTTATTTTATTTTAAATAAACAAGTTTCCTTACGATATTTATTTACTGTCGAAGATGTGGCAAATCGGCACTAAAAATTAGAAATAGTAATTTCATTGATGCCGTCGGGGATTAACCTCCAGTTACTCGCGATTTAAACTTGCGGTAAGCCAAGCTATGCCAAAACCTGTAAGCGTTGGTTATACGTAATCTTAAATTACACGATTATTTAAATAAAAGTACGTGTGTATGTAGAAGTTTAGTAATGTACTTATTAAAACATAAGTTCATCCACTTTTTGTTTTTGTTACTTAGAACTTTTTTATTTCTGGTATTCATGGTTAACCATACCAAATTACAGTCCCAGTACCAATAGTCTCTGCACTACGCTGCGGACAAACGAACAGACTGACAGACTTGGCGAAACTAAAAGCGTTCCTTGTTGTGTTACTACGGAACCCAAAAAAAAACTTGCTACTCTGACTAACCAAAGAGATGATTTTAATTGTCTGGTTGCATTTTGCTAATGCTTTTTAACTTTGACTTGTAACTGTTAGTAGCAGCTGTTCCGCTTCAACAGACCAATTCCATTTTAAATTGTGGAGCTTCTGAATGTTATCTATTGATTGATTAATATGTATGATGGAATGGAATAAATCATGAAACGATGGCCACTCGGTGTATTTTCCAGAGAATTGTGGTATGTTAATTGTCGGCAACTTTAACTCGGGCGTTGTTTTTTTTTGTTTTCGGGTAAGGCAGTAGTAGGCGTAACGGGCGATAATTCGGACATTTTTGTTTTTAAACCACTTTTGTAAGTGATGTAAATTTCCTCACAGGTCTCATACAAATCATCGTTAAAATAGCTTAAGGCACTTCTTGATTCTATAGGTTTTTCTTGCACAAGGTATTCATGGGTAGTTTTGAATGAATTTCATTTCAACTCCAATATTTCTAAACACATCTGCAAGTATGCTAAATTAATCCTGGACTTTGGAGATATCTCATAGTTTACTTAAGCTTTTCTAATTTCGTCTAGTCTTTCATTTCGTAGGTTTAACGATTTATTTATTTGTTCCATTTTGAGGTTATGAATTGATATAATTGTCTATCAAAGTTCAATTAGAAGTTGCTTTCACTGATATTTATTTAAAGTTCATTGCTGTCAGAAAATATTTTAAGTGTTTTATTAGTATTTAGAGTTAAAGTCAATTTCACTTGCAAATTTTCTTAGTCCTGTGTCCATACAAAATGAATCGAATTTTTTTTTATCGAAAGTTATTCAACTCGCGAATTTTCTAAGTCCAATGTTCATCCGAAATTCTTCTATGTGTTTACACTCGCGAAAGATTATACAAGTCCCTGCTACTTATTCCATTACTCACGGTTACCGAGGTCCAATCCATAACACTTAAATCCGTAAGTTTGTCACTAATCACTACACAAAACTACTAGAACACTGCACTACGTCCTATTTCCGTTAACACTTCCCACTATGCACTCACTTATCCGGCTCGAAGGACCACTTTGTTCCGAGAAATTACCAACTAAATTAAAACACTATTTGAAGGAATAATTCTGTAATAAAGAACTGACTATACTTTAAAAAACAACAATATTATAGTATAGAAAAATCGATTGTATAGCGCGAATTATATGACAATCAGCGCCATAGCTAGAATTTTTCTGTCACGAAATTCCCGGAGTCAGAAAGTTGGTGCTGTTTCACCCTCGTGTCTCCAACAGCATGTCGTCAGATGTGTTGGATGACCGCCCCATTGGATTATAAGATTGTGGGAATGGATAGTGCACCTGTGCTTGCGCGCACACGCTTGGGTACTATAATCTCGTTCTGCGCAGCTAGCTAACAACAAGGAGACTGGCCGGCGAGACCAGAATTCGGTCATACATACACGCGATCTTTTATTTCAATAATACTATTATTTATAATAACATACAACCAATGCTTACACCTCTTACAACTCGCAGCACGTAACTCTAGCGCTGAACGAAACGTGGAGGGGACAGTTGTGAATGTCGTATCAGTGCGTGCGAACGATACGCACACCCATCATACGCAATAATGCGTAATACGGCCAATTATGTGCAATAACGGTAACTGCTAGATTTTCGAGTAACGAGTTGTAGCACAGCAAACTTCAAAGTACGCGAGGTACCGGAGTCAATATCCGACGGCACCAATAAAATTATTAGTTGTTATTTTAAGTGCCGATTTACCACATCTTCGACAGTAAAAAAATATCGCCCGTTTGAAAAATTTGCACGTTTGAAAAATTAAAAAAAAAATCAATCGAAGACATGAGAAGTCCGCTACTACGCATGGTGGAAAAACAACGGACAGTTTCTTGCCACAAAAACATCTAAAAAATCACAGGTGCTTGTGACCAGCAGCGTAACAAATATAGGCTGTCACTTTACTCCTTTACTCTTACATCACTTTACTAGGTGATGGAACTCCTCTCCTACATATCGTATGTGAACTCGCAATTAGTCCTATTTATTCACTGCCAACGATACAAATTACTTTAAAAAATGCTTAAGTCGTGTAATATAAAGAAGAATTTAAACCAAAAAATTTTTAAACCATTTATTGACTTTTTCTTATGTCAATTTTACTGATACATAGTATTATTTAAGATTCATTGAATCGTCAAATAGGACTTTTTGTTAGGATACACACATGACATGAGAGTCCTTCTGGGTTAGGTCCACTTTACACCCACTAATAAACGAGCACACAGTCCACCTGATAGCAAGTGAATGCTGTAGCCCATGGGCATCTACATTTATCCTCGATTAAGAATCAAAATGCATATGCGTTTGCTACCGCAGATGATTAAAATGGAATGTTCCGGTTCCAGGAAAAAGAGTTTCCGAAACTCTACACTCGTTATACGCAGTATATTTCACGCTGGTATTACGGTTTGTTGGTTGGTAATTCTGTGAGAGCGTGGTCCTTCCCAGTTGAGACAATCTATTCGCGCTGCAACTGCACTACAGCTGCCACACAGCTCAACCGCTTAAATTTATTACAATCACTTCTTTTTCATACATTATTTATATTTGGCTCTAACAGAGTACCAGCGTGAAATAGTAGCTTAACGCTGCTGTGTTACCACTTAACATCAGGTGGACTGTGTGCTCGTTTGACATCCCATCTTATAAAAAAAATATTTTTACATAACAGCACCCCTGGGGTTTGGATGTTTTTTGTTGTGCAATTTACGTATGAAGCTACCACGATAAGAGATAAAATTCTAATGTGTAGAAACGTCTTATCACAAAAAAAAAACACATCAGTTAAAACGAACATACCGTTACCGTTGCAGCCTGCTGGTGGTCCCCATAGATCGCGTCAGAGAAGGTGTTGTCTCCACACTCGCCGCGCTTGGCGAGCAGGACGGCAACTGTAGTTTTTTTTATTTAGCCGTTATTAGGAAGACGTTCCCGTCCATCTCCTGGTTCGATTTCCTCTATCGCCTCGTACAACACCCGCGGGGGGGGGGGGGGTACTATACGTGGTAGTGAATATTCTTACACCGCCCCGGCATAAACCAAAATAAATGTATGCGCACCTTGGTGGTGACGCGGATGTTGGAGAGCCGAAGACCGTTGGCCTCCCACTCGCTGATGTACAGCAGCCATTCAGCCGACGACGTGTGCTCGAACAGGTTGCACATCTGCGTAGCGGAACCACACGTTATAGGTATGTATAATATCTATCTCTCTCATAGTTCATTCTAGACAAATATCATATTATACGTTATATACGTTTATAATTGTCAAAAATACTTTACAATTAGCGCAAGTAATTGATATATAAATCCTTTATCAAGCTAATTCCAGTTTTTTATTTAAGTCTTTTGGTTTTATTAAATACATACTATTTATGACCTTTCTACAATTTTTAATATGACAAATTCACTGCCTTAAAATTTCTTTTTTCATTCACACAGTAGACTCGTATACCAAGTAAAAATCCTGCACATCCGTTTAGCACATGGATGGTTGGTGGATGGTGGATGACCACCAGGCCTGGTGTGGTATAAGTGTTACAATAGCATCAACATTAGAAAACTTTTTTAAGTCGCGCAACAAAGCTCACTAAGCTTACTGGTGTTAGAAAAATACATAGATAGAGAGCAATATAGTGTACGCCACAAACATATAAATATGAATAAAAAAGAGCTCTTTATATAATAAGGAACCGTGTAGTAGAGTGAGTGTACTAGGGTTCTGAAGCGACAGTTGCCTAATGGCAGGGCGCGGATCGCGAACTCAAAAGGTAGTGGGTTCGAATCCGCTATTTAACTACTGTCGTGACCCCTCCCAACACAAGCGTTCCAAGCTTACCAGGAGTGGTTAACAGGAATATTAGTAATGTAAATTAAAAAGAAAACTAACATTAAAAAAAACAGTAAATTAATAAAGGTTACTATATATATTTAATTTATTTCTTTTGAATCATTGGGAGAGTTTACATGATAATAAAATTATATGATGTAACAGACGTCAGCTATATCTCTGCGTGCGTTTAGAAGGAGTAGGTGAAATGAGTGCATCGTCTCTCCTAGTCATCAATCTCCTCACGGAATAAAAACCCAAGAAAAGATAGCAAAACGAATAATTTGTACAAAAACAACTGTCGCTAAACTCACATATTGTCAAGAAAGAAATGTGAATCAATAATTCTGTACCATTTCAATACTTTTTGTTCATCTTCTTGGCTTGGCTTGGCTTCATGTTAGCCACCATTCGTTTGAGTACGAACCATTAGTTCTCAAAAATGGATATCATCACTTCACCGAGTTCTATGGTAACTCCTTCACAGTTCAGGCTACACGCCTTTGGAACTCCTTGCCCGATGACATCAGAAAAGCTCCCAATAAGTACGCTTTTAAAAAGTTGGTCCGTGATCATTTATTAAAGACAACGCACTATTCTACATGACTCATCTATTTAATATGTATTGCCAAACAGACGTATATTACCAATTATGTATGTATTTAAATATGTTTACTTGTATGTATATCCATTTATTTATATATTTGTATATGTGTACGGATAGATCATATATGTACAGTTTATTTATTAGTAGTTTGTATACATTATGTAGTTAATTATCATTTGTATTGTGTTATCTTATTCTATATTGCCACACCTACGTCAAATTCTCACCACTCCATGGGTTGACCGGTAGAGAATGCCTCAAGGCATTAAGTCCGCCCTTTGTATTCTTTTGTTAAGGATGCAATAAAGAATAAAATAAATAAATAAATATCATATTCTTTTTCATCAACGAAGTTTCTATTAATAAGCAAATTTAGCTTCTTAACGTAAGATGTCTTTTTTTTTTTTATAGAAGAGGGGGCAAACGAGCATGCGGCTCACCTGATGTTAAGTGACTACCGCCGCCCATGATCAACCGCAACACCAGGAGAATTGCGGGTGCGTTGCCGGCCCTTTAGAAAGGAGTAAGCTCTTTTCTTGAAGGTCCCCAGGTCGTATCGGTCCGGAAAAATCGCCGGTGGTAAACTATTCCACAGAGAGGTTGTACGTGGAAGAAAACTCCTTGTGAAACGTACAGTGGTGGACCGCCAAGCATCCAGATGGTGTGGATGGTATCGGGACGTTTGCCGTGTAGTGCATTCACGAAATTTAGCGGCTGGGATTAATCCGAACAATTCCTCAGAGCACTCCCCGTGATAGATGCGATAAAATACGCAAAGAGATGCAACATCTCTTCGCAGCGCCAGTGAATCGAGCCGATCGGAAAGCACTCGGTCGTCGACGATTCGAGCCGCTCTGCGCTGGATGCGGTCAAGTGGAAGGAGCTGGTACTGGGGAGCCCCAGCCCAGAGATGAGAACAGTATTCCATGTGCGGCCGAACCTGCGCCTTGTAAAGTTGCAGGCGGTGTGCCGGCATGAAATACTGTCCCGCTCTGCTGAGCACGCCAAGCTTTTTAGAGGCCAATTTGGCCTTCCCTTCCAAGTGACCACGAAACTGCACGTCACTCGATATGTCGCCTAGGATTCCGATACTGGCTGAGGCCACAAGGTGAGTGCCTTGAAACTGAGGGGATACGACAAAGGGGTTCTTTTTAGCGGTTAACGCGCAAACTTGTGTCTTCTGGGGGTTAAACCGGACTAGATTTAGTCGTCCCCAATCCGAGACTCTGTTCAGCAAAGACTCGACTTCAGACACAAGTTTGTCCCGGCACTCGGAGACGTTTTCCCGAGAAATATTGGCTCGGCCCGTGTAAAGAGCATCACCAGTGCTGTCATCTGCATAGCAATGAATGTTACGGGTATGCAACATATCATTGATATGCAGAAGAAACAGCGTTGGCGATAGCACACAGCCCTGTGGAACACGAGCATTAATAGGCTTGCAATCGGAGCTTGCACCGTCTACAACGACCTTGATGCTCCGATCTGCAAGAAAGCTGGTGATCCAATCGCACAATTTCTCGGGAAGCCCATAGGAAGGGAGCTTCGAAAGAAGCGCTTTGTGCCAAACCCGATCGAAGGCCTTCGCAATGTCCAAACTAACGGCCAATGCCTCCCGCTTGAACTCTACTGCCTCCGCCCATCTGTGAGTGAGGTAGACCAGAAGATCACCAGCTGACCGACCACGGCGAAAACCGTATTGGCGGTCACTAATCAGCTGGTGATGCTCAAGGTACCTCATGAGCTGGCAGTTTACAATGGACTCCATTGTTTTGGAGAACAAGGAGGTGATGGCGATTGGCCGGTAGTTGGACGGGTCTGAGCGGTCGCCTTTTTTAGGGATCGGGTGGACGAAAGCCGTCTTCCATGATTTTGGGACTACGCCTAGGGAGTAGGAGTACCGGAAAAGACGCGTTAAAACTGGTGCCAACTCTGGAGCACACGTCCTCAGCACAATTGGGGGGATTCCGTCAGGCCCACTCGACTTGTGGATGTTCAGGGAGAGGAGTGCTTTGCGAACCGAGCGCTGAGTGAACTGCACTTCCGGCATGGAGTACTCACACCGCGGGATGGTCGGCGGCGTACTCCCCCCGTCATCGAGAGTCGAGTTAGGCGCAAAGAAAGAGCCTAGAAGATCGGCTTTCTCCTGTGCAGTATGGGCCAGTGAGTCGTCCTCCCTGTGCAGAGATGGAAGAGATGGCTGACAGAAATTCCCCTGGACAGCCTTGGCGAGAGACCAGAATGCACGGGTTCCAGAAGGAAGGCGAACTAGTTTCTCGCCAATTCTGCCTATGTGCTCTGACTTTGCCTTGGCAATGACTCTTTTGAAGGACCTAGAGGCGGAATTATACTTCTTTTTTAGAGCGCTGGTGTTTACATCCCGGGACGTTGATGCATCAACCCAGGCTTGGTAGCACTCCTGCTTATAGCATGATGCTATTTTACAGGAGCGACCAAACCATGGCTGAGATTTGCCTCCAATGGGCACCACAGAGGAAGGAATAAAAAGTTCCATACCCTGAAGTACCACATCAGTAACAGTATCCGCAACAACGTTGGGATCATCCGGCGAGAAGCAAACCCGCCCCCAAGGGTAGGATACAAAGAAAGACCGCATCCCATCCCAATCGGCTGACCTATAGTGCCAAACACGGCGGCAGCCTGCAGAATGCAACCGCGATTTCAGCGTGAGTGGCACAATACTCCGGACCAGACAACGGTCCGAGGAGCCTAAAGGGGCGTCGACGGAAATCTGATATCCGTCCGGGTGAGAGGTCAGCAGAAGGTCCAACAGGGAAGGTGCATGATCCTCCACATCTGGAATCCGCGTAGGCGAAGTAACCAGTTGTGTCAGACCATATGCCAAGGCAAAATCATGAACAGATCTTCCCGCATGATCGGTTAAACGTGAACCAAGCCATTCGGCGTGATGGGCGTTAAAGTCGCCGAGGATCACGATCTCTGCGGAGGGGATCTGCTGTAGCAACGAATCTGCAGCCATTTGTACGTGGTCGAAGAGTCGGTCTGTTTCGGCATTATCGCTATGGGACCTATAGAGGCACCCGTAGACGCGCGGATGGTCGTCGCTGTCTACGCGTAGCCAAAGGATGGACAGGTCCGAACCTTCAAGTCTGCCGAGGCGTCGAGAACAGATGTCCTCTCTGACGTAAACGCAAACTCCAGCCCGAGGCACAAAGGAGTGTTCCAGTTTGTACCCCGGGTAGGAGAGATACGAGACATCAGCCGGAGAGGACACCTGCGTCTCGGTCAGAAAGAGCAGAGCTGGCCTCGCCGTCTCGAGATGGTAGTGGACGGCGTTTAGGTTAGAGTGAAGTCCCCTGATATTGCAGAAATTCACGGACAGCGTGGCAGGGGTCGCCTTGGTCTTGTTGCTCCGTTTGCCCCGAGCAGTTGTAGTCTTGAGCGGAATTTTGCCCCCCCCCCCCCAGAATACGCGGGGCAGCCTGAGCACCCACGCTCAGAAGTGGAGAAACATGGTCGTGGATGCTCAGCGAGGGATTCTCCAGGGGTGCTGGTACCCTCCTGGGGTAGTCTATCATTATTTAATTCCGCTACCATGTTGATGGGGGGGGGGGGGGATTTGGGCCTCCGGCCACCTGCACTCACCAGACGAAACGCGGAAGCAGAGCTTCCACTTTACGCCGGTATTCTGTGAGGTCGTGGTACCACCCCGGTTTGAGCCGGCCCATACGTGCAACAGCAAAGCTGCCGCGTGGCTTTACCACTATTGAACAGGTATGTCGCAGTTATACTGCAATTATTTGAAAACGCAACATACATTCTTACTAAATGATATCGCTCTGTCTTAATCTCAAAAGCTTCTAATATTGACGAAAAATATTTGCTACGTGGCGCTAGATGTCGCAATAATCAATTCACACTATTATAGGCACAATAGTAATATACATAACGATGACTTTGCCAAGCTAATCTGCTACTGTTACGTGAATGATGTTAGTGATATGGGTGGGTCGATCAACTATTTTTTGTCCTACCCCTGTCCCGGACATTCAAATATTTTTTTCTCAAAAAGTATGGTTGCGTATCGGAAAATTAAGTATTTGCCTTATCATTAGTATTATGTTTAATACACAAGGATTAAGATTTGGTAAATTAACACAAAATTAACTGAAATATTTGTGGTTGTCCAAAAGACGCAAAGTTCTTTTCTTTGTACAATTATATGTCCCCAGGCACTACTCATCTATAAAAATAAGAATAGTGAAAAAAAAATCCATTGTCACATTAAAACTAGTTTCTTGAAAATATTCAACCTTATTTAATAGTTCATAAAAGCTTCCAATAATATTTTCATTGGCCATCTATCGCCTAATTTCTGAATTATTACGTTGTCCCCCATGTTACTTCAAAATCGTATGTCAATCGGACAACCACTAAGAATTTCTAATACGAAAGAGAGAGTGCATTATAAGTCCGCAATCAATAAAGTAATCGATATTAAAAGCGCGACAATACAACCGTCCTTTTGTTTATTGGAAGTATGTTCGAGTCAGTCGGCCGCAAACAACAAGACAAGTTGCGTGTGTTAATTGTGAGTCCACTGAACCACCGCACCAAAACTGTAAGTATCTAGATATTTCATTACAGATTTTATAAAAAAAGTTAGTTCACATTATTAGTTTAATGGTAAACTTTAGAATCAGGATAATAATTCAATAATTTTCAAATTAAAAGCGCGTCAATACAAGTTACTAGTCCCTAAACTTAAAATGTGTCTCTTGGACAACCGTCACTTAGACAACTGAAATGGTTGTCCAAGAGACATTTTTGGTTGTCCAGGGGATTCATTTCAAATGATTTCCGATTTATTAAGAATTAAGTAACAATACTTGCATAAAATAAATTAATTTTATTTTTATAAGTAAATATAAATTTAAACATTCAAATTAATATAAAATATTTTTATGTTATGTACAAAATGGGAATAACATCAAAAGAAAAATCCAAACGTCATAGAGAGAGACTAAAACAAAACCCGGAAAAATATGATGAAAGGAAAAGAAAAAAATCGAGAGAGTTCCCATAAAAATAAAAAAAACTATTATCAGATCTTATGCCACAAGAAGAAGTCAACTGCAGGATCATTTGGATACTGAGAAAGCAAGAACAAAGAAAACGTACAAAAGTAATACAGGAATTTTTGAACAATACACCTCCAAGTTCACCGTCCATACTTCTCCAGCAACCAATTAATCAGCCTTTATTTGCTCCCACTCCACTGAGTAGCCCTGCAAAAAGTATGACTAGAGGCAGAAAGAAGGTACGCCGAGACAAAACAAAACTATATAGAGAGAATAAACGATTAAATAAGAAAAGTTAAGGAAAAAATACGAAAAATATAAGAAAAGAGTTCAAAGAAATAAAACAAAATCTAAACAGACAAACAAAGAACTAGAGATAAAAAATTGCACATCTGATGGACAAAATAAATACACACAATATTATGTAATGCGACCAAAGAACGATATCAAAGAGTTCACAATAACAAAGAAAAGACGTTTCTCAAAAATATATTTCGAGAACTAGGAAACAGAAGAAAGACGATCGTAAAAGAGTCATTGGGATTGGAAGGCAATATAAGGATTCGTACAAAAGACTACCAAAAGGATAATATTGGGATAATAATTTGATTAAAAATTAAAGATTTTTTCAATAGAGATGATGTTTCTAGAAATACCGCAGGTAAAAATGAAACTACTGGTAGAGGTACTAAAAAAGCTCAGAAACGGTTTTTGCTGGATTCGATGATCAACATTTACTGGTCATTTAAATTGGAAAACCCGGAAGTTAAATGTTCATACTTTTATTGTATACTATTATATTTTTTTACAAAATATATTATTATATTTTGTCATGCAAACCCACTGTCGATGGTAGAGAAATGTGTCTGTGCAAGATACATACTAATGCAACATACAAGGCAAAACTACTTGTTTTGAGTAGTAAATCTCAAATAAATACTTTTAATTACCAACAATATCTTTAATTATCCTTTTCTTTTTCTATAAATGTAAAGTATTCGGTCATATAGCCATAAAATGTCTCTTGGACAATTATTTATGTCTCTTAGACAACTGTCTTGTCCCCAGAATCAGGATTAACAAAACCTTCATGTTTTAGACAGAAACGGAAAAAACTTAATACTTATTATAAAATATTCTTAATAGTGTTAAGAAAAATATCTTCAGTTATGTTTTATTATATTATACGTATAATTTAATGCTTTTATTAAAACTTCTATGTTTTATTTAGACGGTAGTTGTCCAAGAGACATTTTAACTAAAAATAATTTGATAACAGTCAATGCAGTACTGATAATTCAGTGCTCTAGGATAATATTTAACGTAGAACTACACAACTAGGTTGTTTAATTTAAACTTAAGTCTTTATTTTAGCTGTTAAAAATTAAAACCTATGGTTGTCCAAGTGACCGATTTATTGGCTAGTCATCAAGTTTTTTTTGTTAAAAATCCAATTTTAGTCTTAAAAAGTGCGCTGCTGGGTGTGAAATTTAAAAATCTGATAAATTATCTACATTTCAATAAAGTTAAAAACTAAAAGTAAAACAATAAACATTTTTTTAAAAATAATTATAATAGGACAAAAAATAGTTGATTGACCCAGGTACTCTCTCTGAATGTGATCTGACTTATCGTATTAAGTCAATATTAAAGTATGGGAAAATATATGATGAAATGAGTAAAATAACAAAATTCATTGGAAATTGTAATGATTTACTACATATATCCTCGTAATTTCGTCATACATTTAATTGCCTTTGATGGAAATTTATTAACAATAAGCTAATTTATAATTTCTGAAATAAGAAATAAGGACAATAATTAAAAAAATATTTAAGCAATTGTTTATTGTCCTTGAAATAACACATTTTTCTAATATCTAGTTTTAGATGATAATTAATTCGAATACTAATGTAGATTATGGTATTAAGATCATTTTAATTTTAGCATCTTTCTAAAACCAACGAGTAATACTAAACTATTTTCTTACTTCTTTGCTTTAGCAACCCTAACAAAAACGTTCATTCATAGGATGTCACCAAATAATTTCTTATATTTTCATGGACATCTAGTATTTACACATTTTTATTAATGTTATTAAATAAGCAAAACAGAAATAACATTTTATCGATAATTTTAATTTCCGCGTACTCACAACACACATTAACAGATGAACCTTAGAATAACGAAATAAGGTTATATATTAGTTGTAATAAATGTAATTTGATATTTTGCCCATGTTTATTTTCGTTTCTATGCAATAAAGAAAAAATACACATGCCTTTGGTACTTTCGTACTTTTTGGGCTTCCTATTGTGTTTTATATTCCGTAAATATTCTAGTAACCTAGTCAGGAGAAGTCAGGTTATAATATTATGTGACTCTAAGTTCGATTCATTAGCTTTTAGAAAATATATTTATCGAAGGGTAAATTCGAAAATTATTTTAATAGTGATGTTGGGATAATATGTATGCATCGTATTATATTTTGCGAATAATAATCATTTATAAGAAGAGTACAGAGACATACTGCGTGTGTGTGTAAATATAGCGGCACGAGTTGTAAGCATAGCTTTGACATGTGTTATAGTCGATTATAATATCAATAATTCGATAATTTAATATCGATAACATCGATAATTCGACGACTCCGTGGCGCAGTGGCTTAGCAATTAGTGGCTGCGCTGGGGGTCGCGGGTTCGAATCCCGCACGGAACAAGTATTTGTATGGCCTACAAATAATTGTTCCGGGTCTGGATGTTTGTCCTTGTGCAATTTATGTTTGTAAACTGCCCCCACGATACAGGAGAAAATCCTAGTGTAGGGGTAACGTTTTTAAAAAAAAAATATAGGTCTCTATGGTGAATGGCGCGGAGTGGGTACTGTGAACGTTCATTCACATGATTAGTCTATTAGTAAATCTTTTCATTAATTGGACATTCATACGTCATTCCTTTGCAGTATATCGGCTGCAAAATGTACACTTTTTATATATCGATGTCGAGCTGCCACAAGTTTTTGCAAAGGAGCACCTAGTGATAAACCGGGTAAAGTGAAAGAGACTCACGAAGAGCGCGAGCGCGTGCTGCTCGGGCGCCGGCAGCTCGTCCACGCGGTGCGCGTAGGCGAGCAGCGCGTGGTGGCGGCGGTCCTGGTGCAGCAGCAGCGACACGTCGTCGCGCAGCGCCGCGGCCGCCAGGCAGCGCAGCGCGCAGCACCGCACCTCGCCGCCCAGCCCGGGCTCCGACAGCAGCCGCCCTGCACCACACTCAACTTTTACGTATACTACTCAAAGTTTTCTATGCATACTCCACAAAGACTTCTATGCATAATACTCAAACACTCCTATGTATACTACTCAAAGACCTCTATGTATACTTTTTTTAGGATAAGGGTAATTGCACTTGATGGTAAGTGGATGATGTGGTCCATAAACATATCGCCACTGGAAAGGCAAAATTACTTAACCGCCAAATTGGGCATATTGCGTTACATACAAATTCGGAATCAGTGATGTTTTTCTGCATCGATCAATTTAGATAGCATTGCAATCGAAGCACTTTAGTGGTGCATTCAGTAACCCGTATAAAAGCGGATTTTTTTTCCAGATTACGGAAACGACACTTTTTCGGTATTTTTTATACGAGTATTATTTAAGTCGTTTACTTACTGTAAAAATAAACAAATTTCTATCAAAGTAAATTTTACTTTCTGTTGTCAGGAAAAGAATGTTGTTTTAGTAGTTGTGCCCTTCTTGGGATTTAATAATAACTTGGTTTAAGTAATTTTGATTTACGTAAATTCGAGTGAGGCATGGCGGATAGAAAATGACTTATTTTTCTATCGAATGAAAGGCGTTTCAGTAATTTAGCCTGCCTGTTCATAGAGTATTTTGCGGGTTATCAGCAACTTTGGTTTGCAGTAAAATTTCTGCCAGTCACAAAAGTATTTCATACTTTCTGTCCTACTTGGACTACTATACCACCACCTCATAAGTAAAATTATTATTATTGCTGTATAAGTATCGACTTGATACGAAATTGTTCATGAACGCGCCCACGCAGATTCTACGCAGTCGGGTAAGTTAGTTGGCTCGAGAAAACTTTAGTGAAAGAACGTGTATTTTTGCTGCCGCTACTGCGTACAAATTGATTGGAAACAGTGTGACAGGTTACTTCATTAACGACGGCGAAGGCCAACGACCAGTGTGTCAAAATTATACAATATAGTTGCAAACTCTTTTTATGGCTCTACAAGTAAAAATATGAGAGGCAACATGTGCTCAGAAACAAAACCCCAGACCCAGTCACCGAAACTTTACGAAAATATGTACAGCATTTACCAGCATTACCCTCACACTACTGCATTCAGAAATATAACAAACTATGGATAAACTGATATACGAGTATATGATACTATTGAATATTCCTACGTCACGTAAGTAAATTAAGTCACATCTTTAAAGACGTGCTGGTTTTTTGTTTAGCGGGCGGTTGGTGACTTCCTGATGGCATTGTGTTGAATATTCTTAAGTGCTGTTATTTCGAATTTACAAAGAGAATCAAGAGAAAAATGGCTTACAGTACGTAGGAGAAAAGGTGTTTAAAATTTTTCACTACTGAGTTTAACATAGGATTTCATTTCCCCCGAAAATACAAGTGTTTGAAATGTACACACTTTGAGAATGTCAAAAACATTAACGAAGAATAAAACGGAAACATTTGGAGGACAAAGAAGAAACAACTGAAAGATTTAAAGCCCATCAAGAAAATCATAACAAGGATGATACTATTTTATGTACATCCTTTGACCTACAAAAAGTCTTGAATACGCACCACGGCGAAAATATGATGCTTTATTACAGCCGCAAATTAGCAGCGTACAATTTAACTTTTTTTAATCAGGCACAAGAAATGAGTTTTGTTAGACATAATCTGAAATAGACGGGAAAAGAGGAGTCAATGAAGTATCTTCAATTTTATTTTTGGTTTAACTTGCTTAGATGTAACTCTCCAAAATTGTAACAATCTTTTATCGATACATATATAATACTTGTTTCGTAGACATTCATAATATATGCCCGTAGATTCGGTTCATTCCATCACTGAAAAAAGCTTAAGTGGCGTTATAATTTCGGTAACTTCATAGTGGAGTAAAGTTTTCATCTTGGCTAGGAAGTCACTTAAACCCTATGAAGTAGAGGTTCTTAAGTATAATAATTTTTATAAATGGGACATAATTGTAGATAAATACCTCGAGGGAAATTGGCCGGTGAAATAAGCAAACTAAGAATCGTAACATTTAAAAAATCGACCACAAATAACAGAAACTGAACAAATTGAAATCACGAAAAAAAAACGACGCCGTCCATCACAAACCATGTTACAACTCGTTGCTGCTAATATCTAAAAAAATACTCGGATCACAACAAATTGTGTACCAACAGAGTGATACCAGTGGTGTATCATGAAGAGTAAAACAGGTTGAACTATGCTAATAATATTCAAGACTGTTTAATTGATGCAGATATAGAAGATGAAGAAACTGCCGAATAATGGAATGGTCATATACATCATCTACTCTATTCTTCTTTGTTTTTTGTTACCTACTCGTTATTATGAGAAAATCTCAGGGGAAGATTATTTAGTTATTTATTACAACTAATAAGAAGACTTGTTTTACCGTAGGAGTTATTATTATTTTATAATTAATCTTAGAAATTAAAAAAAAATATACAAGGGTTCAATAGTACAAATTCGGTGGGTTATGACGGAATCTCCACAAATTTTTTTAAGTTTTGTGCTGATTGATCTTCAGTTCTTTTATATCATTCGAATATGGAATCTTTCTAAACAAACTTAAAATTTCTGTGATTAAGCCAATTTATAAAGCGGGCAGCAAAAAATTTATTAATAATTATAGACCTATTGCTCTTATCCAATATTAGCTAAAATATTTGAATAAGTAATGCATACTTGTACATGTACTAGACTGAATAGTTTTCTAAATAAACATAAGATTTTACGAGAAGAACAAAACGGTTTTCAAAACGAAAAATCAACAACACTAGCTAATTACACAATAACTCAGCACATACCAGGTAAATTATTGATAAAGGTATGAAAGTTACTGGTTTCTTTTTCGATATGAGAAAGCATTCGATTTTGTAGACCACGAACTGTTGCTAAATAAAATTGAAAAATATGGCATTAGAGGACTTGCATTCTAATGGATACAATCTTATTTAAGTAACGGAACTCAATGCGTTGAAATAACTAGAATTAATGAATTTAATGAACATGTCACATATAGCTCTAAATTACATCCCACTACAAAAGGTGTGCCACAAGGTACAATTCTTGGTCCCTTACTTTTTATTTTATATATTAATGACCTTCCATTGGTAACCGATCAACATTGTACTCTATATGCCGACGATATATTGGTCATAATAACAGGTAAAGAAAAGCCATCTGATTATAAACTTAAAGTTAACAATAATAATGTCCTCCAGACCGAATTTCGTCCACGGCGGCTTGCCTCAACGGAGACTTCGGCGCAGGACAGGATTATAGTGCCCAAGTGTATGCGCAAGCACAGGTGCACTCTCTATTCCCTCACTCTCATAATCCGATGGGACGGTAAACCGACACGACCGGAGAGAGATCAGGCGCAGGACCAACGGGCTTTATGTGCTTTCCGAGGCACGGGGTTGAGACACCTCCAACTTCCTGACTCCGAGCAGCTACTGAGAACTTCTTGACAGAAAAACTCAATATTTGATTTTTTAGCCCGACCCGGGATTCGAACCCACTGGGTTCAGGAGTCGCACTACTACAACCACTAGACCAACGAGGCAGTTAAAGTTAACAATACTGTCACATCTACAATAAATTGGCTTGAAAGTAATAATTTATGTCCCAATCTACTCAAAACTAAATATATTACATTCTGCACTGACCGGGCAAATATCCCTAAAATAAAAGTCGTGAGTCATAATCAAGAAATTGAAAAGGTTGCTGAAATTAAATTCCGCGGCCTTATTTTAGACCAGCAATGTAGTTGGAAAAGTCATATAAGCTTAATGTGTGATAAATTAGATAAATTCGTTTATGGACTTAAACTACTAACCAATTTAAAAAGTAAAAAAGCTGCTATAACAGGTTATCATGGATATGTAGCGTCCGTGCTACGCTATGGTTTTTTGATCTGGGGCAATTCAACGGTTTTTAATAGAGCATTCCTCATCCAAAAGAAATGTGTACGGGAGATTTGTGGATGTGGACCTTTTGATTCTTGTACCACTTTTTAAACAGTTAAAACTTATGAGACTGTGTTGCATGTACGTGTATGAAATTGGAACGTTTGTAAAGAAATATCCACATTTATTTCAAAGATATATTGATAATTATACAGATAAAACATTTCCGCACAGAGATGTTACAAGACTAAGTTTTAGAAAATGTAAAACTGTCTTTTATCAGAAGAGTTGTCCCAATATGTGTATAAAAGTATATAATAAAATCCCGTATGATATTCGAAAATTGCCATTTAACTTTTTTCAAAAAACATTTAAGTGACTTGATAACTGTTGACATGTACATCTTAACTTGACGATATTTTTTTTTGGCATTAAGACTGGATCGAATTTTGTAATATTTCTTGTTTATTATTAACGTCTATGTATATGTGTGTTACATATACATAGACGTTAATAATAAACAAGACATTTTATTCTTAGGTTTATCACGAAATCGTAATTAACATTATTAATTCATAGAACACAACATTTTTTTAAAGTTGTTGAAGACTGAAATGAAACACTGATTCTCAACTTTTACTTGTGCCATGATTTAGATTATATCAAGCAGAGTATGATTAATCATACGTTAACGTAAGAATAATCCAAAAATAAGAAGAAGATAAAATAATTTTGTTTAAGCTAATTAATTTTATTTCCTGATTACTAGTGGTTCTATGAAACGACTAGTTTGTCAAATAATTGAGAATCGTTACTTCTGAATAATTATTGACACCCCGTGTAAGTTCCGGCCTGAAAAAGGAGTTTGTCATAGCTGTATAGCGCTCACTCGGCACTGTAACAGTAGTGCCACGATTATCGTGAAACTATAATTTCTAACTATAATTTCTTTTGCAAACATTGCACACCATAACAGTTATTTTAAGGACTATGTTACATCTTTTCATGCTTTCGATTTGGGTTGGCTGAAGCCCAGTACCGACAATTTTGACGGTTTACATAACCTTCCAGGTGGAAATGAGCTTCATCACCGAAACAAACGTCTTCCAAGTCAGTTTTGCCGCGGGAAAATTTCCAATATTCATTCAGCATAAGTTTTACGCTTAAAATAACTTCAGGCTTAATTTTTTGAATTATCTTGTATTCCCTAATCATTTAAATAAAAGGTTACTTTGATAACGTCTGTGTTTTATTTGAATACTTATGACTACGTCTAATAACTGAAGATTTTTGCTTCATTATTTTTTTGAGAGAATCTTTCTCCGATTCCACCTGCTGTTTTTTTTTCAAATAGTATCAACAATAGATGGCTCTAAATGTCATCCAACATCACTTTCCTTTTCCCCTTTTCTATCGCACGTATCAAACAAATTTTTTCGTTAGCACAGAACGCTTTTCTTCTACTGAACATGTTAACAGTTTCAAAGTTGTTTTACTGACTGATCGGTTGGTAATAGGTACCTAGTGTTAATTAACTGGGACCAAAATTTCCTATAGATAATGCCGTGCGTACTGTCTATAGGAAAGTTTGTTCCAGACAAATAACAATAACAAAAACATGGCAGCTGTTTACGACTTAAGGCGTATTTCTTAGAAAATTAGGCATCTCAAAAGATTTATTCAGAGACTTTTGTAAACTGATAACATAAACAATAATACTGATAGTAAATATTTACTGACGTCTTAAAATGAACGTATTTAATCGTATTTTTTATAGGAGAGGGGGCAAACGAGCGTACGGCTCGCCTGATGGTAAGTGATCACCGCCGCCTATGAGCAGCTGCAACACCAGGGAATTGCAGATGCGTTGCCGGCCTTTTAAAAAAGAGTAGGCTCCTTTCTTGAAGGTGCCTAAGTTGTATCGGTCCGGAAAAATGTCTGGTTGTAGTTGATTCTTCAAGGAAGTTGTGCGAGAAAGAAAACTTCTTTTAAATCTCACAGTGGTGGATTTCACACATCCATGTATGGATGGTATCGCCAGTGGTCACTCTTCAATTTCATATTCAGTGCTGTCAAGGACGTGTTTAACAAAGCACACAGAAGGCATACTACTGCAAGATAGATTGTATGATATATCAGCAATTGCATACCTCCGGTAGCTTTGAAAGAAGTCGTTCGGGTTTGCTTGAGAAAAAGAAAAGATATTTACATACAATACTTTACATAAGCAAAGTACAAACAAAGTATTGTTACGAGCTTGAGGTTCGTGACTATTAAAAATTGCTGATAAAATTACCTAAATTAACACTTTAATTTACTTTACACAAATTATAACTAAAAACACTAATAACTAAACACACTAATTCACTTAATTCCGCTCCGAAGCTTCGCTTGTGTCGCCGAGTTCAACTCTGCCTCGATCGCATCTTGCAGCGCCTATTTATTTAAATTAGCAAAATATCCAGAATGTTCAAGTAAACACGCGCAAGGTACCGAGAGTTCGAGTTTTAAACTTCAAGAAGTTTAGTTCTTCGGTTCGAGACTAGATGGCGCTAGTGCGCCGATTTGAGCGCGTAACACTGCCCCCTCCTAAGACATGCTCGTCCCGAGCATTATCGGCCCCATAATAACGCGCTAGGCGATCCACATGGACGATCTTAGGAGTCCCTCTTGCGCCTTTCTGTATCCGGTAGGCTACATCGTTGATCCTGGTCACAATCCGCTACGGGCCGTCCCATTTAGCTTGAAGCTTAGGTGATTTCCCTTTGCTGCGGACTGGATTGTGCAACCACACAAGTGAACCTTCGTCGAACCCTTTGTTGTTCATTTTGCGATCACACCGGGTTTTCATCTTTTCAGACATTTGCTGGCGCGATTGTCTGACGTGCTCATAAACGTCATTCATTTTGTTCCGCAAGTCATTTGCATAATCGGTTATACTGCGTGGAGCATCAGGTGGTATCCCGGTGATCAGGTCTGCAGGCAGCCGTAATTCTCTTCCAAAGTTTGGGAAAGCTGGTGTCACTGCTGTACTTTCGTGAACAGCGCTTCGATATGACAACAAAAACGGTTGTATGTGCTTGTCCCAATCTCGTTGCCGATTGTCTACAACTTTTGCTAGGTACCTCTCCAATGTCTGATTAAATCGTTCTACCATTTCATCAGATTGCGGGTGATAAGAAGTCGTTCTTGTTTTATGAGTACCCATAACTCGGCAAGTTTCCTGGAATATTTGAGACTCAAAATTCCTTCCTTGATCGCTGTGAATCTCTAAAGGTACACCAAAACGACAGAAGACTTCATGAACTAGCTTATCGGCAACTGTTGAAGCTTCTTGATTTGGAATGGCGAAGACTTCTGGCCACTTAGTGAAGTAATCCATCACAACCATGAAATACTTGTTACCGCTTTCACTCTCCGGAAACAGCCCCGCCACGTCAATGGCTATTCCCTCCCATGGTGGACCAACATTGCACAACTTCAATGCACCCCCACTACGAGTCTGAGGTCCCTTCACAGCCGCACAACTTGCACATTTGCGACACCAGTCCTCGACATCGTTTCGACAGTGGACCCAGCAAAACCGTTCTCGGATCTTCAGCAGAGCCCGTTCAACTCCCAGATGGCCTCCTGAATAATCACCATGGCACAGCTGCAGAACATCCGGCACTCCAGCTTTAGGGACAACCATTTGCGAATGACAGCCGTCTCCCCGAACATCTTCCCATTTACGGCACAGAACTCCATCCTGAAGCAGCAAGCCGTCCCACTGGGCCCAACAGCCTTTAGTGGTCGAACTCATCGCTGAGACGTCGCTCCACTCGGGCTTGGGAGCACTGGCCCTCATCCATTCCAGGATCGGCCCGATGTCCGGATCTTCCTGCTGTGCACGCTGAAAGCTGTCCCTCCACCCGCTGCCGAGGCGGTCTGCCCTGAGCATCCTCACGGACACCACCTCCCCACTCTCCCGCCCAGTGCAATGCTTGCAATCTTCAGGACAAGGTCCTCGTGACAATGCATCCGCGCTGCCATGAGACTCCCCGCTGCAGTGCCGGATAGCAAAGTCGCATTCCCGTCGCTGGTGGGCGGCGCTGCCAACCGCACCTCCCTTCTGAGACCGTTCACCCTCCCTTCCCAGGGCGCGCCTAGGGCAGCTGGACCGAAGATGCCCCCCCCACAGCCATAGCACCCAGGGCCGTACCCCCTGCTGTGGTCGCGAACCGTAACAGCTGCAATCTCCCCAGCGCGAGGCGAACGATGATCCCTTCGCCGCCAGGCAGCGCCGTCAGCCGCACCACCCTCTCGAGATCGATCAACTCTCCCTTCCACGGTTCGCCTAGGACAGCTGGATTGAAGATGGCCCTTTTCCCCACAGCCACAGCACCCTGGGCTGTATACCCCGTTGCGGTCGCGAACTGTAGCTGCTGCAACCTCCCTGATGCGATGGGAACGATGATCCTGCCGCACGGCTTCCACCTCCAGTGCATGGGCCAAGGCGTTCTTAAGCGTGTCGTGGTGCCCGAGTCTCACAGCAGCTCTGACTTCAAGGTTGCGGATGCCGTCGATGAATGTCTGAACCAGGTTCCCTTCAATGAGCGCAGTTACAGACTGGTATGCTTTTCGAACCATCTTCTCCACCTCAAGGGCCCACTGCTGCAGGTTCTCATTGCTGCGCTGCACGTGATCTTTAAGCTGCGCGCGAAAGACGTGTTCCAGATGAGCGTCGCCATATCTCGCTTCCAAGGCCTCAAGAAGCTGCTCATAGGTCACTTTCTTACCGACAGCTTCCAACACAGTTAAGGCTTGGTCGCGCAGGCCTAGGGTGAGTGCAGTCATGGCTTGGCTTTTATTCCAGCCGTTCGCCTCCATGACGGCCTCGAACTGGATTTTGTAGGCCGACCAGGAAGAGGTCCCGTCGAACGGCGGCACTTTGAATCCACGTAGCGAAGGTGCTGCAGCTACTACGGGAGCTGTAGTTCCATCCCCAAGTTTGAGGTCGTTTAGCGTTTTCTTCACGTCAGCCATCACGTTGTCAACCCGATTGTTCACATGGTTGATTCGGGTTTCATGTTCTTCGATTCGGGTTTCAGCTTCCGACAGGCGATTGTCGTGTTGAGCAACCCTATCCTTCACGTCCCAAAGGTAGCGTGAAGGTCCTTCATGAGGAGCATCTGCTCTTCCGACCGACGAGCCTGTTCCGCCTGCTGATCTTCCAACCGACGGCCCTGTTCCTCCTGTCGGCGAGCCTGCTCCTCCTGTCGGCAAGCCTGCTCATGCAGCATCACCATCAGAGCACCTAAGTCAGGTGCTGCAGATGTAGGAGCTACCGACGGGCCTGCAACCGGTGGCTGGCCCTCCGACGTCTGCGGCGTTGCACCACCAAATGTTCGTTGGTCCGTCTCCTGCTGGCGTTGACTTCGGGTACGGACACCCTCCGTTACCTCCTTAGGTAAAATCGGCATTATTTTATCCCACTTCTGACACCAATTGTTACGAGCTTGAGGTTCGTGACAATTAAAAATTGCCGATAAAATTACCTAAATTAACACTTTAATTTACTTTACACAAATTAAAACTAAAAACACTAATAATTAAACACACTAATTCACTTAATTCCGCTCCGAAGCTTCGCTTGTGTCGCCGAGTTCAACTCTGCCTCGATCGCATCTTGCAGCGCCTATTTATTTAAATTAGCAAAATATCCAGAATGTTCAAGTAAACACGCGCAAGGTATCGAGAGTTCGAGTTTTAAACTTCAAGAAGTATAGTTCTTCGGTTCGAGACTAGATGGCGCTAGTGCGCTGATTTGAGCGCGTAACAGTATGTACAAAATTAAAAAAAAAAAATAGTTATATTCTAAATCGAATAGTCTCTTTCTTAAGGAAAGATTTGATTAAATGCGCGCAAATTTTTCATTCGTAAATTTGTGATTTCGGAACTACGCCCAGGGAGTAGGAGTACCAGAAAAGACGCGTTAAAACCGGTGCCAACTCCGGAGCACACATCTTTAACAAAATAGTAGGGACGCCATCAGACGTGCTCGACTTGTTGACGCCCAGAGAGAGGAGTGCTCTGCGCACCGAGCGTTGAGTAAACAGCACATCCTGCAGGGAGCACTCACGCCGCGGAATGGTCGGCGATGTTTTCCCCCTGTCATCAAGGGTCGAGTTGGACGCAAAGAGAGAGCGCAGCAGATCGGCTTTGTCCATTGCGGCATGGGGCAGTAAGTCGTAATCCCTGTGCGGAGATGGGGGAGATGGCTGACAGAACTTCCCTTGGACAGCCTTGGCGATAAACCAGAACGCACGTGTTCCCGAAGGAAGTCGGACAAGTTTCTCGCCAATTCCGGCAATGTGCTTTGTCTTTGCCTTGACAATGACACTTCAAGAACCTGGAGGCGGAATTATACTGCTTTTTAAGAGCACTGGTATTTGCATACCGAGACGTCTATGCGTTTGCCCAGGCCTGGTAGCACTCCTGCTTATGGCATAATGAAATTTTGCAGGAGCGACCAAACCACGGCTGGGTTCTGTATCCGATAGGTACCACAGATGATGGAATAAAAACTTCCATTCCCTGTAGCACCAGATCAGCGACAGAATCAGACATTGACTCTACTGTATAATTGTTATTGCTGGTCAAACCAAGGCGTCATATTTTCAGTCAATGGACATCTTTTTGACCACGCTACTTAAGAAATTGAATTGAGAATAAAATGCATTATTGGACGATCGTAGTCACGTATCTACTTAGTTTAGTAAGTCAGTATTGCACTTAATTATTTTTAATACATAATTGTAACATAATAGTTACTAAATGTCATCGAGACATTTCGTAGTTTTTTAAAAAAAAACTTCCGCTCTAGAAACTTAGCTACGCTACCGTGGTCACAGATAGATAAATAATCAATTCAAAACTAATCTCACCCAGTAATGTGTTAATTGTGTTCTTTGGAATAAAAATATTATTTTGTTTTCAAAATTAATATATATATATATATATATATATATATATATATATATATATATATATATAAATATATATAATGTTTGCATTGGAGGAAAAGCTAAGCATTATCATGAAGTAATACAGAACAAACAGCTGAAAAACTTTTGAACTGTGATAAAAACTACAGACTACCATCTTCTGCTCAACATTTCGGAAGCAAAATGCTCCATAATTTAAAATATATAACTGCACTTTTAAACGAATTTCAAAAAGGTTCAAAGATCTAAGAAAAAATAGTTTAGAACGTGTACATAAACAATGTAATAAGAGTAGCATGTAGCGACACAGTCATCGACATGCGCCGCCGCCACTCGACCAGTGGCAGCGTGATCTTGGCTGTGATAGCACTCTGTGACAGTCGAGCCACAGAACTGTCAACCCCAGTGTATCATCCGTCGCGCTCGACCAGCTGCAACATAGTTTCGGTCATGACAGCAGCCCGTTGCAACTTGGTCGTGTTCGCAAGCCGACGACGGGCCGCAGTTACCATCGTGCCCGCGTGGCCGTGGAGAGGCCGCGCTCAAGTAAGTGGCCTCTCCTATCCTGAGCTGCTTTCCTTTGTTGTTCCTTTTTAGCACAGCAGCGCATGCTCCTGTCGTGCCGGCTAACGCACTGAATTAGATAATAGCAAGTATACTGTCCAAAATACGCCACGTGCCACATCCGCCATTTTGTTTTGGTTTAAAACGAACCACGCTAAATATAGTCTACTTTCGTAATTCGCGCACCCAATAATTTTAGAGTCATTATCGGAATCGAACCCGGGACCCTGTGACCCAACCATTAGTGTTCCTTCGCTCCGGATTTATTTGAAAGGGCAACCTAGTCGCCCCAACCATTTGTGATCATTCGTTCCGGATTCGAACCCAGGAACGTATGGCCCAACCATATTAAAACCTAAATAATTCTTGCTTGCGGCCCTCGACGGCACGCCACAGCCACTCCTTTCATTTGTCAACATTAATGCTAAGCCCCATCGTCGGTATACTATACTAAACACTTTTGCTTTGCAAGTATACAGAAATAAATATGTCCTATCATAATCCTCTAGTAAGAATGTGACGGGTCCAACATGATATTGTATTAAACAATAGTAGAATATCGACTAATACATATATAATACTATCGACAGAATAATAGTACATATCGACATATTTAATAACAAAATAATTAAAAAAAATCATTTTTAGATTAATAATACCAAATGAGGCATTCAAGGGTTATAACTTATAATATAAATGTAAATGTATATTGTTTTTAATTGTTCATTTAATTTAATTTTTGATTTTAATTTCTTTTTTTATTTAATAATACATGTAACTTATGTGTTCGTGTGCGACTGCCTCGTTAGTTTAGTGGTTGTAGTAGTGCGACTGCTGTTCATGAGGTCCTTCTAGGTTTGAATCCCGGGTCAGGCCAAAAAAAAACAATTATTGAGTTTCCGTTGAGGCAGGCCGCCGTGAACAAAATTCGGTCTGGAGGACATTATTATTATTATACAAGTATTTGTGTGAACTGTAAAGTCGTTATTGTAATGTAACCTCCAAATATCATGTTGTGTGCACATGTTTTGGATTACCATCCAGATCATAATTTGCACTTACATGTTGTTCATGTTTCGATGTCATTCTGTTTTGTGTAACTATATACATAAATTAACGGAATTAATACTGGTAGCGGATATTCTTAGGCCACCACCATTACCACCATCACCACAGCAAGCCCTACCTAACTACCTACCTATCTTATCATCTAGTACATTTAAAGTCATAAATAAGTATGTGGTGGCGCGCATTTACCGACGAAGGTGAGGAAGTCGTCGCCCAGCACCCAGCTGCCCTCGCCCTGCACCAGGTACTGCTGCAGCTCGTCCAGGCTCTGGCGCTCCTCCGCGCTCAGCTCCGCCTTCTCAAGCGCCTTTGTCAGACCCTCGAACTCTGCAGCGCCCTGCACGCATAACGCTACTTTTTACAATGTCCCTGTCCCTTTTAATTTTTACAGGCTCCTACGCATTTATGCATACGTGCACTCTCTTATCGCTCACTCTCGTAGTCCGAAGGGATGGAAATCGACACGACAAGAAAGATCAGGTGCAGGAGCAACCTTACGTGTTTTCCGTTTCGTGTCCTGCCCTCTTAGTAATCTAATATGGGCGGGCATCAACGAAGGCCACATAGTCACCTCTGCAGATGATTCTGCAGTAATATCAGTAGCTAGTAAGAAATCGGTGTTCCTTAGCGAGCTTCTTACATAGGACAAGCTAAATAATAAAGAACACATAGTTGATGTGAAGAATCGACGCTCCGGGAAGTTTGCAGTCTGTGAACACGTACAGGATTGCCTCCGTCATTACATCAGACTTTGATAGACCACAAATCCTCGCTAAAGAACACCAATAAAAAAATTCTAAACTCAATAGAGAAGATGGCTGAATGCTACTTGGAATCCTATAATTAATAAATTAAATCCCAACCCAAGCAAACAACTGCAAGGCTTCAGATATACCGGATGTAGCCGTGGTTAACATCGGGACGTCGAACACCTCAGTTGCCCCCGTGAGCATGGGTGTCGTAAAAACTAGTTTTATTTAAATGTGTAGTATTCGCGTAAATATAAAAGATTGTGCCCACACGACACACATAAAATCGTGCTTTTAGTGACACACACACAAAAACACACACACACACACAAAAAACACACCAACCAATTTTTACCTAAATATTTTATTTCTGTCACCGTTCTATCAGCTATTTATCCATATATATATGACTGATGCTTACAAATATACCGTAATGGAAAAAGTGTAATAATTTCATCGAAAAGTGATTCTAACCCACGCAGAGTTTCTCATTGGATGTGCTGTTCGTGTCAGTGCGCACCCACCACACTGACGTAAGCGACGAGCGGAAATCGCATCCGCAAGATCATTTTTTCGAAACTTATGGAAGATTCGACGGTGTCGTCATGACCATCATTATTCAGAGTCAGATTAGCTTTACAATGAATGTAAAAGTATACCATTATAATAATGTTCTCCAGACCAAATTTCGGTCACGGCGGCCAGTCTCCATTGAGACATGCACGGAGCTGAAACACCGCCTACTTCCTAACTTCGGGCAGCTACTTAGAATTTTTTGACAGCAAAACATAATATGTAACTGATTTTTGTCTCGACTTGTGATTCGAACCCTCATTTTAATAATCAGTGATTGCGCTTACGACCGTGTACGATTTGAACATTTCATTCATTGAGCAGTTCGCGTCACTCTGGTGGGGATTGTTTGCCGCTGGTGATCAGTCCGCATTCCCGGCGGGAATAATCATATTAAGATAGTTGTTACCTAAAATAAGATTATCTTTATATATAAAAATCCCGTGTCACGAAGTTCGTTCTCTCGCCTAACCTTCGAAATCGATCAACCGATTTTATTGAAATCTTGTAAATGTGTATTGTTAGAGATAGAATAGTTTTTTATCTCGATAAGTGACCCTTGTTATGTGGTAAGAATAAAAAACTCTCATAAAAATAAATTTATTTTTAATTCTTCAAACGAAGTTGGAAATGGAACTGACTTGAGGGATTGAAGGATTTATACTTTAAATAGTGTAGGAAGCTGGAAAGTGGGGATAAATATTAGGAAACAATATTATTCTTGTTGGTGTTATCATTAACTTATTCTAAGATACAATTAGGAACGGTAAAAATGGGAACAACAAACATTAATATTTAAGCATCACTATCTAATGAGTTCAGCTTCCAAGTAAATATACTATATAAATTATATAGTATCAATAGCATAACACTTCTCCCCTTCGAACATAGAAAAAACTGCTTTGCTCTTTTTGAGCTTAGTTAGTTATTTTTTTCTTTTCGTTTTTGACATCCAAGGTGGCATAGCAGTGGTGTTGTCGATGAAATGAGAATCTTGAAGTGTTGTCGGCGACGTGAACGGTCGAAGCCATTACTCAATATTTGTAAATAGCTATTGTAACCGTGTGGAGTTGTAGGCATGTCATTCCTCGGCAAGCATTTAAACTATAAAAACAAAAAAATGTTGTAGGTGAGGACATCCTTGCAGACTTTCGATTTGCGGAGTCTTTGTATTTGTCCAGAGAGCTCACATGATGACATATTGGTGTTTAGTGGTACTCATGGCAAGGTTTTTTCCTAATCTCTATCTCCACTTCCCAACTTTCTACGCTATTTAAAGCAAATACTTCCATCCCTGAAGTCAGTTCTATTTCCAACTTTTCTGTATAAAGTTCTATACCTTTAGTTTTAAGTATTAAAAATAAATTTATTTTTAAAAGAGTTTTGTTCTTACCACATAACAATTTGGCGCAGTCATCATCAGCAGAATGGGAGATCACCGAGACACATCCCAAATATACAAATTCATCTACTTGCTAGACCACCTAATAATATTTATAATAATGATTTAAATGTTAATCAAGCACTTCTTGTGAATATCGAGAAATAAAGATATTAATAGTTAGGTACTTCGCAACCACCTGCTATATTAAATGATGTGTCTTACCTAGTTTGAAGAGCACTTCCCGCCACGGACGTGATTAGTGCACGCAATTGAGGGAGGGCGGGAGGTGCTCTTCAAACCAGGTAAGACACATCATTTAATTGAGCGGATGGTTGCAAAGTAACTATTAATATCTTTTTTATAATGGATTTCCGCAAAGTAACGCCTGATTCTATCAATTAATATCGAGAAATATTTCCAAATATCGAGAATCTATAAATAATAGTCTTCTAGTCAATCGAATCCTATTTCTCGAAGGCGTACTTAACCGCCGTACCATTAGGATCAAACAACGCAAACAAACAGCGTACTTTCTAAATCACTGCTTTAGTGTCACAAACAATTACAAACACAAACTAGCGACTTAGTTACTGCTTTTTTATTAAAATAACTTACTATTTGAATAAAATACTGAACATTCACCGAATCTAGTTCTTACGACCAGGGTAGCCAGCCCCAAACCCTTGGGTTTTCAATGTTTACTATTCCTACTACATCCACCGATTCCATCAAGAACACTGCACCTTTTAGTTCCGCTGACTACACTGTTTCTTAAAAATCACGTTCGGATTCTAAAACTAAACGAACTGTAACTAAAACTATAAAGCGTAAATCAAAACTTCCCAAATTCAAATCTAACACAAAATATTTTGCCACATCCGCCTTAAAAAAAACATAAACACTCACGCCTGTCACCCAGAGGGGTAGGCAGAGACTACAGACTTCCATTTGGCACGATCCTGACACACCTCTCTCGCCTCCTTCACATCCATACACCTACGCATGCATGCTCGTCGGTTAAGGGTACTCCTAATTTGGCCCGTTTTCAATAAATCGCCAATTTGGTCGATAAATTTTCGCCTAGGACGTCCCTTTCCGACTCTGCCATTCACTTCTGCAACATAAATTTTCTTTGTCACTCTTTCCTCATCCATTCTTTCCACATGACCAAACCACCGAAGCATTCCTTTTTTAATCCTGGTCACAACATCATCTTGCAAACCACACTCTTCTCTTATCACACAATTTTTCACCCTGTCATTCAGATTCAGCCCTAACATACTCCTTAACGACCGCATTTCTACTGCATTTATTCTACTCTCGTGCTTCTTCTGCCATACCCAACTTTCACTACCATACGTTAAAGTAGGGACCAACACAGCATTGTGAATTGCCATACGTGCCTTTTTTGACACATTTTGACTCTTCACAATAGAGTGCAGGGCCCCATTTACACTGTTTCCTGCGTTCACTCGTCGTTCTATATCCTTATCATATCTCCCATCCCTGCTAAATACGCACCCCAAATATACAAACTCATCTACTTGCTCGATCAACTCCCCTTCTATTCTTATTTCACATA
Organism: Parnassius smintheus behrii; assembly: GCA_036936625.1. NCBI lineage: Eukaryota > Metazoa > Arthropoda > Insecta > Lepidoptera > Papilionidae > Parnassius > Parnassius smintheus. The sequence goes on along the minus strand of JAUPFT010000004.1, from coordinate 1,027,423 downwards.
TCGTTTTACTTTCATCTCTTTCAAAAACCATAATTTTCGTCTTACTTGCGTTCACTTTCATACCCCTTTCTTTTAATGATCTGTTCATTAATGTAACCATCATTTGCAACTCAGCCGCCGACGACGCAAGAATAACTTGATCATCATCCGCCTTAAATTATGTTAAATTATGTATCACCCGCCTCCTACACATACCGGAGCAGGGATTTTGGTTATAAAAAAAGATAAAATATAAAAAACATATAACATACATAAACACTCACGCCTGTCACCCAGAGGGGTAGGCAGAGACTACGGACTTCCATTTGGCACGATCCTGACATACCTCTTTCGCCTCTTTTACATCTATATATCTACGCATACATGCTTGTCGGTTAAGGGTACTTCTAACGTGGCCCATTTTCAAAATATCGTCAATTTGGTCGATAAACTTTTTCCTAGGGCGTCCCTTCCCGACTCGGTCGTTCACATCTGCCATATAAATTTGCTTTGTCACTCTTTCCTCATTCATTCTTTCCACATGACCAAACCACCGAAGCATTCCTTTCTTAATCCTGGTCACAACATCATCTTGCATACCACATTTATCTCTTATCACGCAATTTCTCACCCTGTCATTCAGATTAATAAAACCTTAAAGACCGCATTTCTACAGCATTTATTCTACTTTCGTGCTTCTTCTGCCACACCCAGCTTTCACTACCATACATTAAAGTAGGGACTAACACAGCATTATGAATTACCATACGTGCCTGTTTTGACACATTCTGGTTCTTCATAATAGAGTGTAGTGCCCCATTCACTCTATTCCCTGCATTTACTCGTCGTTCTATTTCCCTATCATATCTACCATCCCTGCTAAATACACATCCCAAATACACAAACTCATCCACTTGCTCAATTAACTCTCCTTCTATTCTTATTTCACATACTGTTTTGCTTTCTTCTCTTTCAAAAACCATCACTTTCGTCTTACATGCGTTCACTTTCATTCCCCTTTCTTTTAATTCCCAGTTCATTAATGTAACCATCATTTGCAACTCAGCCGCCGATGACGCAAATATGACTTGATCATCGGCATACAAAAGGCATTTGACGGTTAACTCGCCCATTCTTAACCCACATTCTTCATCTTTCAAAGTTTGCAAACACCGGTCCATAAATAGGTTGAACATCCAAGGGGAAGCTACACAGCCCTGTCTGACACCTTTTTGGATGCCAAACCAGTCCGAGTAGACCCCATTGATCCTGACACAAGCACTAGAGTCCCTATAAAGATACCTTAATGCCTGTATCAAACCATCGCTCAACCCATATGAGTTCAGTGTTTGCCATAACACATTCCTGTCCACTCTGTCATAAGCCTTTTCCAAGTCCATGAATGCACAAAAAACTTTCTGGTTTTTGGCCAAAAACTTCTCCGCAATCATGCGCATGGAAAAGACTTGATCTGTACATACCATTCCCTTTCTAAAACCCGCTTGCACATCCCAAATTTTTCCATCAGTTTCTTTCATAACTCTTTCAATTAACACCTTAGCATACAGTTTACCCACAATACTAAGCAAGCTGATACCGCGGTAGTTTTTGCAGTCCTGCTGTGACCCTTTTCCTTTTTTTTTTCAAGATAAAATATGTTAAATCAAACATCGTGTCAAATGTCAATCGTAGGCATTTCCAGTAGCCAAAATTCAACAACTTCAGGCACCACTGACATATATCTCTAGATTGTCTAGCTAAATATCGATTTCATTTCGCTTCCCTAACATTAAGGTAGATACGGGTATCCTAGGTAACGATTTTATGATAAAAATAATTATAGCATTAACATTCAACCCAAAGCGATGAACGTACGTGAAAGATTCTACAACTTACATTATTTCAACGAAAAAAGGTAAAGGTAAAGGTACAGCCTATATACGTCCCACTGCTGGGCTCAGGCCTCCCCTCATTTCTGAGAGGGTTTAGGGCAAGGAAGTGTCCGCCGCGCTGCCCAAATGCGTGTTGACGAACTTCACATGTCTTCGAAATAATTTTTTTCTCTTATTCCTCAGACATGCAGGTTTCCTCACGATGTTTTCCTTCACCGCCGAGCACGTGGTAAATCAGTACTTAAAATTGCAATTAACAATTTCATTGGTGCTGGCGGGGATCGAACCCGGGTTACTCGCGTTCTGTTATATTTACAGCGAGCTTTAACCACTGAGCTACCACGGCTCTATTTCAACGAAAATCCCCAAAATATAATCGACGCTTATTAGGTATCAGTTTCTTTGTAGCCGCTCTGAAAGTGTAATTTATTGTAGTACAAACAAAATAAATTCCAGTACAACAATAGTCGACAAATAAACTAAAGATAACGGTATTGTCATTTCCCATGCCTTAGACAAATTCAAAAACAACATATTTATTATCACTTGCGTAAATACAACCAGATCCGACAAAGTGATTAGTATTCAAAAGTTCTCCCTTACCAACGTAACCACCAAACAAACATCATTAATAATAACTCAATTAATAATTTTAATCACACATGCAATACCGACAGGCAAAATAAAGTTGTCGCCCCTATCAGACGAAAACTTTTGAACAAAGAAGAGTTGAGTCTCTTTAATTAAAATTGTTTCCAAATACATAGTACATTTAGCAATCATACAAAACATCAAATACCTACAACTATTGACACTCCAATTCCCTCAAAAACTTATCAATTTTCCCAAGTATTTTTAATAGAATAAGAATGACAAATTTAGCACACAGTCCACCAGATGGTAAGTGGTTGCTGTAGCCCATAGACATTTACATTTCTATCCTCAATTATAAATCAAAATTCAGATGCGTTGTCACCCGTGAGAACTAAGATGGAAAGCCTCGATTCCAGTAAAAAGGGTCTCTGGCTCTACACTCACCATATGAAACACAGCAGCATTAAGCCACTATTTTACGCTGGTATACTGTGAGAGCGTGGTCCTTCCCCGTTCGAGCCGACCCATTCGTGCTACAACTATACTACTAATAAAACTGCAGCATGGCTTCTCGTTAAAACCAGTTAACTTCTTCCCAACATCACATATATCGCAGAAAAATTGGGTCATTCTGAATATTTTACAACATTTGATCTTGCTTCAGGTTTTTATCAGCTGGAAGTAAATCAAAAGGATATTCCTAAAACAGCTTTTAGTACGGCCATTAAGAACGTCAAGGAATGTGTATACGGAGCCAACGAGACGTTTCACCGTAATGGACTCCGTTTTGTGTGGCTTGAAAGGCGAGAGATGTTTCGTTTACCTCGATTACATAGTCGTCTTTTGAAGCCTTTAAGAGCAAGAACAAAAACTTGAAGAAGTTTTCTCTAAGCTACGAAATAAGAACTAAAAATCCATCTAGACAACTGCGAATTTCTTTGTCGTGAATATGCTTATCTTGGCCATAAAATTGCCAACGAAAACGTTAAGCTAAACCTCGAGAAAATTTTCAAGAATTTTCTATACCTAAATCATGGAGGGATATTAAAGCATTCCTAGGTGGCATAGCATATTACCGTCGATTCATTCCTAACTTCAGAAAACTCACTAAGTCTTTAACTAGCCTTCTTAAAAAGGACATTGCTTTTATGCGGAGTCAAACTCCAAAAGTGGTCCAGTGAATGTAAACATTTTACTAACCTACCAATCTTATAATAACTATATCCTAAATTAACAAAGGACTTCATACTAGCCACAGACGCTTCGATGAACGCCTTAGGTGCTGTGCTATCGCAAGGTGAAATAGGTAAGGACTTGCCTAACATTAAATAAAGCTGAAAACAAAGCTATTAAGGTGTCGAAAGAGAGTTATTGGCAGTCAAACATTTCAGAACCTTTTTGTTTGATAGGGAATTTGAAATTGTACATTGCCACAAGTCGCTAACACGGCTTTTCTCGATAAAAGATCCTGCTAGGTAGTCAGTTAGATCGACGGGTACTGAAGCTTAAGGAATAAGAGTGCGAAATAGTACATAAAGCAGGTACAACGATACTTATGCAGACGTTCTTTCAAGACAAACAAGCAACTACAGTAGCCAAATCTCTTCTTATTTTTGTCAACATTACGGTGTAGATCCTAAATAACGTTATCAAATAATTAATGAAAGTACTAGTATCTAACCACACAATTAGTTCTGCATATTACCCTCAGAACGGATTTAAGATATAGAACTTTACACAGAAGTTGGAAATGGAATTGACTTGAGGAGATTGGAGGATTTACTTCAAATAGTGTAGGAAGCTAGGAACACATATTATTCTCGTTGTGTTATCATTAACTTATTCTTAGATACAATTAGGAATTGTAAGCTTTGGAACAAATATTATTTAAACATTACAATCAAATGAGTTTAGGCTTCCAAGTAAATATACTATATAAAGTATACAGGGTTATTTTTCAAAGAGTATAATATTTTTATATTAAAGTTCAAATATATAAGTAATGATATATTGTTATTGCAGTTTTTGAAAATACGAGTAAATTAAACTTCTCGTTTTATTTAAAATATGCCAAATCGGAAGTGATTTATGAGCAACATCTACGCGTTGCACTACGGTCTTGTCGACCGAGCGAGCCTTGCGAATGTGTAGTAAAATTGTAGGCGCTAGATACTTATGTACGACAATCAGTTGGAATAATGCATTAGCACGCATTTTGAATCTAAAAGATAAGAGGGAATTTTTCTTTACATTTCGCCTATAATATTTCTTATTGTGAACAATATTATTTATCATCGTCTTCGAAAAGGGCAGAACAAATGCCTGGCCAGCCAGTCTCTATATATAAATACATTAGCGTAGTATCGATACTGATACAAGCAAACAAAACGTCAGACGTACGAACGACAGAATAAACCCTGTCCCACCACACCAACACATTTCAGGTTTGTCTTAAGGAGCAGGTATATCAACCGCACAGCCGACTTTGACGATAAACATTTTCCTAAATAAACTAGTTAGAATTTTACATAACGCACATAAATACACAAGTGAAAATATTTTTGTTACTCGTTGCTGGACTGAAATGGTTTTTATCAAAATATTCAAATATTTGCTTACAGTTAACAACGCAACGCTATCACGGTAGGATTTTCCGCTTTACGTCGGTCGTTACAGTTCGTCCGACAGTTGGTGCACCGAGCGCATGTGAGATTAACATTTAGGGGAATATTCCATTACATGAAATTATAATTTGTATATTCACATAATAGTCACGATAGTAGTTTACTTTGGCGTTCTATGACTGGTATGTATAGTATGCTGCTGCGTTTGGTACGGCGAATGTAGAGAAATCGGAGACCCCTTTACTGAAATCGAGGCATTCTATCTTAGTCCTCAGGGGTGACAATGCATTTGCATTTTGATTCTTAATCGAGGAAAAATAGAACTCTATGGTCCACAGCATCAAATTTAACCCGTTTATCATCCTTATTCTTTAAAAATAATATACACATTCTGAAAGCGGATAGCTTTCATCTGTAAATAGCCTTTCAAAATCTAGTAAGTTTTATAACTTCCCGCTAAGAAAATTGAAAATTTTCAAAAATATGGAAGTTATTGTTTTTAGTTTTCACCCGATTTTCGAATATCGAGTTTTCATCAGATCTCGACTCTTGATATCCCAGGAAGCTATTCTGACTAAGTTTACGAGGACGCCCGTACGGATATATGGTATATGTATGTGTGTGTATAAGTACTTATGTAAACCTCCCATAACTTTTGAACGTCTTGATTGGTTGAGATGCGGTTTGCGACGTTCTAAAGATCTCAATGTGGAATAGATTTGGTGATAATATGAAGTGATTCGGACAAGCAAAATAAAAAAAATAAAAACTGTTTTTTTTGGAATAACTTTTAATAAACGGCTTCACCGATCGATGTCAAAAACTAATAAGCTCTGAATCTCAAAAAATAACGTCGAATGCCGTTTGGAAAATAAAAATCGGTTAATTCGTTCGTGAGATGTCAAAGGAGAAAGAATGTGAAAAAAAATCGTTATTTTAACATATTTTCGAGATTTCGCAACATAATTTGGTGAAATTTGTAGCGCTTTGCATTTGAAATTAGCGAGAAGTTCCAGGGACGGCCTGCAGGGTCAACCAATTTTTTATGATGTGATGTGCACCTTTAAAATTATTGAACCAACATTAGGTGTATTACATCATGCATAATTAGGAATACGAATGTGTGTTTGATTTAAAGTTAACGTGAAATTAAAGTAGGTAAAGTAATCCCCATAAACTATCCCGTAAAAGACTCCGGGGCCTATCTTTTCTTATAAATACCTGCATCTCTTATTTTCATGACATTCTATATCTGAATGTTAAAATGAAACAAGAGATGGACTGCAGCATCTTGCTCACAACAACTCAAAATAATAAAAACTGCGGTTGCCAACCCGCTCGCCAAGCTTGCCAACTATGGCAACATTTTCGAATAGGCTATTTATTAGGACGGCGTTTGTTCAGCAGTGCACTTTTACATGATGTAATGTATGTTTGGATGGATACGGTATTTATAACCACAGTAAAAACAACTAAAACTTACGAGCAAAACCCAAACTATCCCACAGTCCCGCTCCCCGCGGGACCTGTCTGTTAATATGTAGCTCTGCAGCGTATTCCTTTTTAGAATTATAGGCTCTGACCAAGAAGGGTTCCAAAAGTATCTCACTCTATTAGAATAATAATTTACACTCAGACATAAAGACGTCGACTATTGCAAGCGGGCGTTGGTGGATCGCAATTTACGATGAATATCGTGCCAACTGGAGCCCTCAGTTTTACAACTACGACTTAGAAATTTATTTATTTTATTCTTAATTGCACCAAAGATTTTGTACAAAAGGCGAGCTTAATGCTATATAGCATCCTCTACCAGCTAACCTTGGGTAGAACATTTACACGAGGTATATTTAAGGAAACTATTATGTTATTCAATAATTTAAAAAACGATTTACGATTTTTTAAAAGTACAAGTAGTATTAAGTAGTACGTATAAGTATAACACACGTCCCTTTTATTTTTTTAATACATTGAGGGTGACCAATGAGCACACAGCCCACCTGATGGCAAATGTTTTTGTTGTTGTTACCCCTTAGGACTCAGATTGAATGCCTCGATTTTAGTAAAAAAAGGTCTCCACTTGTCTACACTCACCAAAAGACTAATATGTAACGAGTACATATATATATATATATATATATATATATATATATATATATATATATATATATATATATATATATATATATATATATATATATATATATATATTAACTCGTTTATTAAGTCGAGGGATACTCATCCCAATTTACGTGTCCGGTAGTTGTGGTATGGTACACGGGTATGCGACCCCGGCTACCCTAGCTATTACTGTCCTATCCCTTGCCCTCATGGACGGTAATATCCTACATTTCCTATTTCCTACCCTAACTTACCTTACTCTTCCTTTTCACACCACCTATCCTTCTCGTTTTCCTATTCCTACCCTCCGCCAATCCAACGTCGGCCGTGCGGATGGATGCATGGCTAGGGGCGAGCCTAGTCGTTAGCGTGCCGCACTGCCCTGGGACTGGGCTACCCCAGAATTAGGCTAGCCTTACCCTGGCATGCGGGGCTCTGCTGGGGGGGACAAACCTTTCCTTCGCTATTCGTGGGAACGCAATGGATAATCAAAAAAACCCATCACGTCTCGTTTCTCGCGGGGGCGAAAAGCGGCCCACGGAGAGCCGCTTCGCTACGTTGAATGTACGAGGAGGGATGGATGGAAAGGTAGATGGAGTGTGTCAGATGATGGATGAACGTTGCATTGATATTCTGTGCGTGAACGAAACCAAGAGGAAAGGATGTGACACCACGGTTCATGGCCCCTACACGGCATACTGGTCGGGAGTCTCCCAAACCAGCCGAGGCTGTCAGGGAGTTGGTGTGATTCTTTCATCTCGGATGGTTGAATGTGTGATGGAGCATGAATTTGTAAGCCCAAGACTCCTCTGGATTAGGTTAAAAGTCGGACTCACCCGCTTGTGTATCCTTGGGGTCTATGCATCGACGGATCTGCGTGGAGGTGGTTCACTAAAATCACAACAAGAGAGAGAGGAATTTTGGGATAGCATGAGAGAGGTCTTGAATAAATGCGGAGAAAATGAACCGATCGTGATGTTAGGGGACTTTAATGGATGGGTTGGAGTAAAGCGTGATGGGTATGAACGAGTTCTGGGTATGTTTGGGGACGAAAGAGTGAACGACAATGGGAGAAGCCTGCTTGAAGTATGCTTGGAATGGAATCTGTGCGTGGCCAACACAATGTTTGACCACAAAAAGATCCATTTGTATACAGAGATGAGGGTGAGTCTAGAAGTATGATTGATTTTGTAATTGTGGATGAAAGACTGAAGAAGAAAGTGCTAGACACTCGGGCATACCGCGGTGTAGGCCTCGACACAGACCACTTCCTGGTCATAGCCCGAATGCGTGGCCTCTTTAAACGGTGGCGACACCGAGGGGCCGAGCCTACGAGTGTTTTGGACAGAGTAAAAGTGGAAAATCTACAAGACAAAGAAAAGAAAGATGAGTATGTAGAGAAACTGAAAGAAAGTTTTAAAGGGATAGAAAAGACAGGAATGATTGAATATTTGTGGGAGATATTAAAGAAAGGGGTTGTAAATGTTGCGATTGAGGTATGCGGGGTAGCTAAAAGAAGGAAAGGGAGAAAGAATGATAACGTGTGGATGGATAAAGATGTACAAAGGGTTGTGCAAGAAAAGAAGAAAGCGTGGTTGGATTGGTTAGCAACAAAAGCTAACCAAAAAGTTCAAAAGGCAACGGATGACGAGATAAAGGAAGCAAGAACGAAGTATAAAAGATTGAAAACAGCAGCGAAAGAAACTGTGTCTAGAAAGAAAGAAGAACGAAAAGATGATTTCGATAGGAGGCTCACTGAAGATTTCCAGTCAAACATTAAGTTTTTTCTGGAAAACCATCAAAACAGTCAGAGGAAAAACTTCTACCTCGGAGCTGAGTACAATCAGGAGTCAAGATGGGAGCATTATAAAAGGAGAAGAATGTGTGTTAAAGAGATGGAAAGAGTATTTTGAAAGTTTGTTTGAAAGAGAGGAAGTGCAGGTACAGCATCTGCCACCTTCCACGGAAACGAATATAAATGTTGATGAAAATGAGATAAGCATGGATGAAATAGTGAAAGCGTTGAAAAGTATGAGATTAGGTAAGGCTGCAGGGTATGACAGGATTACCGTCGAGATGCTGAGGGCTGGACAGGACCTGGTGGCTAGTCAGCTGTACCGCCTTTTCAATCTATGCTGGCGAAATGGGCAAGTGCCGGGAGACTGGTGCAAAGCCGTAATCGTGCCATTTTATAAGGGAAAAGGGTCACGGCAGGACTGCATAAATTACCGTGGTATAAGCCTTCTTAGCGTCGTCGGTAAATTGTATGCGAAAGTGTTGATTGAAAGGGTTGTGAATGAAACAGACGAGAAAATATGGGATGTACAAGCGGGATTTAGAAAGGGAATGAGGTGTACGGATCAGGTCTTTTCTTTGCGGTGCATAGCCGAAAAGTGTTTGGCTAAAAACAAGAAAGTCTACTGCGCCTTCGTAGATCTAGAAAAGGCCTATGATAGAGTGGTGAGGAATGAATTGTGATCACCACTGTCCGTGTACGGTGTGAGCAGTGTCCTCATACGAGCATTGCAATCTCTTTATAGGGATTCTAGTGCTTGTGCAAGGATAAACGGGGCATACACTGAATGGTTTAATATCGAAAAAGGTGTTAGACAGGGATGTGTAGCGTCACCGTGGCTGTTTAATCCGTTCATGGACAATTGTTTGACAGATTTAAAAGAGAATGAAAGTGGGTTGAGAATGAATGAGTTACTCGTCAAATGTCTTCTCTATGCTGATGACCAAGTATTACTTGCGTCTTCGGCCGTGGAGTTGCAGGAGATGGTAACTGCTATGAGTGGAGCTTTTGTTAGAAAGGGAATGAAGATGAATGTAAGGAAAACGAAAGTGATGGTGTTTGAAAAAGATGAGGCAGTGACAGACTGCAATATCGTGATTGAAGATGAACAAATTGAACAGGTGAAAGAGTTTGTGTATCTGGGGTCAAAGTTTACAAGAGATGGAAAGTGTGAGAGTGATATCGAAAGAAGAGTGAATGCAGGAAACATGGTGAATGGAGCTTTGCACTCCTTTATGGAGCAGTCGGAAGGTGTCTAACAAGGCTCGTTTGGCTGTGCATGAGGGGGTGTTGGTTCCAACACTCATGTACGGAAGTGAAAGTTGGGTATGGCAGAAGAAACATGAAAGTAGAATAAATGCAGTTGAGATGAGAGCATTAAGAAGTATGATAGGAGTTAAACTGAGTGACAGGATAAGAAATAGTGAGATAAGGAAACGTTGTGGTCTAAAAGAAGATGTAGTGACAAAAATTGAGAAAGGTATGCTGAGATGGTTTGGCCAGATCGAGAGAATGAATGAAGAACGATTGACGAAAAAAGTGTATAAGGCGAGTGTGAATGGAAGTGCTGGAAGGGGTAGACCTAGGCGGACTTTTCTAGACCAAATTAGGGACGTCTTGAAAAAAGGCCAGGTTAATAGTACCCTAAACCGTAGAGCATGTATGAAGGGAATAATGAAAGTGGACGAAGCGAAACAAGTATGTAAGGATCGTAGCAAGTGGAAAGAAGTGGTCTCTACCTACCCCTACGGGAAAGAGGCGTGATTATATGTATGTATGTATATACACGTTTAGCTCGATAGACAACAATAAATAACAATGATGATATATTCAAATTTAAAATTAAATGTGGTCTATATATTATTAGAACATTTTGTCGATGACTAGTCTCAAGGTCGCTTCTGCCAGCCCTATGTGTAAATCTGCACGCGTTTACGATGCAAACAACCGCACGCTCCAGATGGGTTGCCCTGCTCCCTCCGCTCGCGGTTACTTTATCACGCACAGAGAGTGGGACGAGTGAGTCACCAACGCTTGAAAGCATGTTTATAGCAAAATATTACTGCTGTTTTGTGTAAGTGTTTGTATTTGTACAGGTAATTAATAGGCATATTTACAAAAACAAGGTGCGGGAATTGTACGAGAAAACAACGCAACCTGATGTCATCTTAATATTAACTATTAATATTTGTTTAAACCACGGAAACTTTTAAAGCAAGTATATTTGTCGAATATCGAGGCTTTCTTCTATAAACTACATATGTCTTAGCACTTTGGAGTTGGACCAAAAAACTCAAAGCTTAGCACGAACTTCAGTGTGAAATTATTTTATTCTACTAGTTCTTTGAAGTGGGCTTTTACATCTTATTAAAATAAAAATATTCAAGTAAAACTGACAAATTACTATACAGTCTACATTATGCTTAAGTAGATGCTAAGGTCTATAGAGATCTAAATCTGTGTTTGATTAAGAAAGAAAATGTTGGTGCGTTGTCACTATTTTACCAGTAAAAAGCAGCGTGGTTCTGACGCGTATAAACTATGTAATGACTATGCAGCAAATGTTGATGTTGTCTTTGGTTGAAGTTAAATGAGTGCCATGGTACGATTTTGCCATTTTGGTGGGAATCAAGAATGTTTTAGTTTGTGTGTCTTCTCCAGATTATAAATTATTAGAATTACAAAAACATAAGGCAGTTGTGGATTGCTCTCCAGCAGAGTGTAATACTTGGTAGAGCCACGCTGCAGCTATATTATGGTTGTAACACGCTCTCACAGAATACCAGCGTAAAACAGCAGCTTAATACTGCTGTGTTTCGTATGGTGAGTGTAGAGAAGCTAAGACACTTTTTTATTGAAAACGAGGCATTCAGACTTAGTCATCATGGTTGCCAACGCATCTGCATTTTGATTCTTAATTAACCATAAATAGTATAGATGTCTATGGGCTACAGCATCCACTAATCGTCAGATGGACTGTGTGCTCGTTTGTCACCTTTATTCTATAAAAAAAGAGCTAGACGATGAGTGTCGCTGTGTCAGAAGCTAGCAGCGAGGAGAAGTGTGTGTGGCGCACTCACGTCCAGGTCGCGGAAGACGATGGGCGGGTCGCGGCTGTGGCGGCGCTGCTCGTCCTGGTCGCCGGGCTCGGCGCGCGAGCTGGGCCCCGCACGCGCCCTCTCCACGCTCTCCACAGTCTCCACAGCCTCCACAGCTTCCGCCATCTCTGCAAAACCACCGTGACTCACTGCACGAACTTCACCATCTCTTTATCTTAGCTAATTTCTTTGCTTATCTTCATCAGCATTCAGCATGTTACACTCCACCGCTCAACATGGGTCTCTCCCTAGTATTATGCCGTATTATTTTTAAACTGAAGATAGCCGTGGTTAACTATGACTATCGAACAACTCAGTCGCCCCATGACCATGGCTGCTGTACAGTATTCGAAACTTCGGGAATATAAAACAAGTTAATAAACGCGATAAAATCAGTAATACTATTTACTCAAATGTATAGTGTTCGCGTAAACATAAGATATAATTACGAGCCTCTTCTGTAGGATTTGATTGATAACCGTAGTACCAGACGTTATTGACGCTCCGATTGGGATCTCACTTCCGGCATAAAAATGTTGATATACCGTGTAGTGACGGTGTTACAATATCCACTACCCCACATCGTCCCGTGGGTGTCGCAGCAGTCGACAGACGGAAACTAAAAGACTTCAAAATAAAAAAATCTGTGGTTGCCAAACCGCGTGCCAAGCGTGGAAACTATTGCCAAATCCTGCCTATGAGACAATCACTGGTGGATATGTTGAGAAAGAGATTACGCCATCTATATATATATATATATATATATATATATATATATATATATATATATATTGAGATGAGGTTCTTGCAATCGACTGATGGAGGAAAACTCGTTGATAGCGCATTGAAAAGCTACACAGCAACTTTACCAAAGCGCTTTTATCGTTTTAATGCTTACCAACCCGCTTGTCCAGCGTGGTTTGTCAATGAGTATGCGCATTGTTTCAAGCTTAAACGAATTAGCCACTCCCAAGTATTGCAGCTGGCGCATTCTTGGATATGTGCGTCTAGCAGTGGCCCTCAAGACTGTTTTTGATGATCAACACTTAAAATTATAAATCTAAAGCTTATAAGGCTAACTTATAAGGCGAACTTAAGGAAAGTCTTACATAGGTGATATTTGTTACTATTTTAGTGATTTAAATTTAGAAAATCTTCTTTAAAAATTGTCACAGCCTGTCCAAGTCAAAGTTAAAATCACGACGACGATGAAAGAAAGTAAATATGTACTTGCAAAAGCAAATATATTTTCAACTAAGCAAATCTCTTTTTTAACTGTTATAAGTGGCAACGCAGCTGAAGATGGTACAGCGCACTGATTTATTCTAACAAAAGTCTACACTCTTGCCTTAAGCACACCTAGATGCTGACAAATAATTCCACGCACATTGCATAGGAATGCGTTGTATGTCGACAACAAAGGGGTGAAGTATGGCCGAACGTCTGGTTATCAAAGGTGGAAAGGACGTACATCTCTCTCCCGTGGAACACCGAAAGGCTGGCTTATCTGCCTCTGTGCTTGAGACTGGTAAGATTAGCGTTAACCAGATTAAGGTCATAATATCTACGTATGTATGTGTATCCCCCTGCAGAGTAAATGTTTTCACCCATCTAGTTTCACGGTCAGCAAACTCATTCAATGAGTCATTAAAAATCCAGCCAATTTGTATTCATTACGAATTCGCACCAAACACAATAACAAAATTTGAGAAATGAAAAATTTTCATTTTTCAGATTTTATTTTTACATGTGTAATTTCTGAGTAAATTTTTTTTATAAGTTTTATGAAATTTTATTGAAATTTCTGAGCACAAGCTTTTTATTTTATTATAAGAAGGTAATGATAAAGGTGTGGTAACTCAGATGGTTAGCGCTCGCTGTAAATTTCGCAGTACGCGAGCAAACCGGGTTCGATCCCCGCCGGCACCAATGAAATTGTTAGTTGCAATTTTAAGTGCTGATTTACCATATGCTCGGCGGTGAAGAAAGACATCGTGAGGAAACATGCATGTCTGAGAAATAAAAAAAGTTCAGACATGTGAAGTTCGCCAACAAGCATTGGGGCAGCGCAGCGGACACTTTTTTGCCCTAATACCACATTACATACCTAATAGCACAATACAGAAAAGAGGGGAGGCCTGTGTCCAGCAGTGGGACGTATATAGGCTGTAACTTTTAATGATAGAGGTATATCGAAAATATACAACAGTAAGTAACACACAACCGGGGACAACTTCAGGTAGTAAAGGAGACGTCACCACGTTTGAATCGCTCACGTCATTATCATCACAACTTGAAATTCCCAACACAGATTACACTTATCCGTCGCTTTAATGTTGTATTCTATTAAACATTATTTCATTAGCTATTTATGAAATACTGTTAACCCTTCCATGATTATGTTTTTAGTAAATGTTTGATCAAATCTATGCTAATAGAAATGAGTTTTTTATATGCTAGACTTACGCGATGATAGCAAAACTTCAATAGATTACGTTATATACAAAGTCGTTAAATTTACAAATGACGGAAAAGTCAAAGCGGCGCGGCGCGTGCAGCAGCGAAGGCGAAACGCGATTTGTTTTCCTGTAAAAGCGTGCCCGCATGAGCACGGAGCTTTAGCTGCCGGTTGGCGGAGAGGTATTTTGAGATCTCTACCGAGACGAACTTTTATTCAAATCACTGATTCACACTAAATAATCACTCAGAACTAATGTTGTAGTACAATATGTAATGAGAGAACACGCATAAACAAGAGTACTGGGATAATCTTCACAACACTGAAATTTATCTAAGAAAATTTAACAACTTAAGAAGTAGCAGCGAGCAGACATTACCTGTTGACTGTTTTAAAACAAACACCACAGACAATCTATTTCCAGATGTGACACGCGATCAGTCCGGAAGCGACGGTGGAATATGGGGAATTGCGGTCAGTGGACGGTTCAATGTAGAATGCACGTGGTCGGTGTAGTGGACGGTTCTGTGCACTCTCTACTCGCGTACTCTGCAGCTGCACACCACCGCGCGACTGAGCCGCCCGCCCGCCGATTGGCAAAACGCCAACCGTGCCTCATTGTCTCATGCTCCAATATATTTATAATCGTGGCTCGTTGGTTTAGTAGTCGTGAACGCAATTGCTGATCATGAGGTCACGGTTTCGAATCCCGGGTCGGACCAAAAATCAGTTTTTATGTCAAGACATTCTCAAGAGCAGCTCGAAGTTAGAAAGCACGCAAAGCCGTTGCAACGTTGTCCTGCGCCATCCCTCCTGTCGGTCCTGTCCCATCGCACTACGATGATGAGGGAATAGGGAATGCACATGTGCTTACGCATATCGCTCGGACACTATAATCCTGTGTGACTTTATTCGGTCGGTGAAATGGAGCACATTATTGTTATTAATCGTGGCTCACTCGCTAACTATCTGCCTTACACCAAAAACTTCGCGAATGCAATCAGTGTAACTTATGATGATAATGATGACTGTCTGATTGTGAGGATGACCGAGTTGCGTAGAGCAAATGGTGGAGCGCAATAACCGCGGGAACTATTTGAGGCCCGTTCAACCCACCAGGAATAAATAGACGAGGTCGATCACACAGCTCTAGTATTACAATTGTGCCTCGGTTCATTTCTCCGCACATGTTTTTATACTACAGGAAATATTTATATACTTAAAAAACATTTTTAAGTTTTTATCGATTTCAGAGTGCAATAAATCGCTTTTCAACACATAAACTAGTTGTTTTTGGTATCGTTTAAAATATATTATAACTAGTCTCCGGTTTTAACTAGTCTGTTACAATGAACAAGTCCCGTGGACATTATGCGACTAAAATGTAGATAAAATATAAAATTTGACAGCACACTTACTCACTTGCACATTTTCGCAGACTGTGGCGCCGCGGCTAAGACACTTCTTTCGTGACAGAGAGAATCCATGGTTTGTAAATATTATTTACAATATTTGTAAATAAACTCTTTTGTAACAAAAGGGGGTACCTAAACAACGAAGCAATTTTATTATTACTATTAGATTGATTGATAATTTAGATACTCATAATATTTTAATTAATTAGAAAGGAATAGTTAGTTTTATCACATTTTGATTAAACTATTCCTTGTTTTGAAATGTCGGGATTTTGGGGTTGTTGTCGGGAGAAAAAAATATTAAAAATAAAAATGTAAAATAAGTTTTCTTTAAATTAATAGGTAGGTAACAAAAAACTTAACACATTGTTGACACATAACTAATTAAGTACACTTAATTTTTAGGTTGACATATGTATTTGGCATTGGACTTGACTAAGTCCACCAATTTGGATCCTTTAGTAGTATTCAGGACAGATTTAAAATTCAAACAATTTACCTACTTCAAAGTTCAGTCTAATTACTAACTCAGATTTTATTAAATCAAAGGCAGCTGTGATGTTAAGAGAAGCTGTTTGTCTGGAGATTTAGAGTTTTGTCGGGAATTTGGAGATCATTCAAAATGTCGGGAAAATCCAGACGAATCCCCACCATCTGGCAACTCTTCACACAGGTAAATATCGCGACAAGCTTTTATGTCATAAAAGTTGTGTACTTATTGTAATAAATTGGTGAATTGGATTTCATTTTTATGTTTATTTTCTTCTTTTTGAGCATTTAAATGAAACCTTGTTTTTAAAATTGTTTTTAATATTAATTTTTTTATTTTTTAGTTCATTGAATTGTTCATTTCATTAAACGTGTCATTGGTAGTTGTACATCGCCATCTTGAATTTTTTATCGCTAACGGTTGACAACAAATGTTGTAGGGACCGAAAAGTCCCTACAACATTTGTTTGGACTCAACCAAAGTATCCCTTTTGTTTATGCCGAATTGCAGAGTGCCTCTTTAAAATTGATATGGCGCCCATTTCGTTTTTCGACATTTCAAATTTTTTAACCACCGTTATAATTTGTCCAGGGTGTAGACGTGTAGTCGATATTGGTTAAGACGCCATCTACTCGAAAACGTGAACGCGGAGTCATTTTATTCCTACTCTTTTCAACGAAACCTTTCATTTGATATCTATGTCATGAGGGTGAAAAAAAGACAGTCCGCCATCTTTGGGTGACCACCATATTGGATTTAGAGTGACGTCGTTTTATTTTCGTATTCTTCTCAGCAAACCCTTTCATTTAATACTTATATCATGGGAGTGCATAAAAAACAACTGTTCTGCCATTTTGGGCGATCCGCAATATGGGATTGAGAATGACGTCACTTAGCTAACCATGCATTATCATCCAAACTAAACGTGTGCAAAATTTCAGCTCAATCGGTTGAGAATAGCTGCAATTCAGTTGCTAAAAAAGCAATGTTTGTATGTTTGTTAGGGTAAAAGATTTGAACCTAACAAACATACAAACATTGCTAGTTAGATAAAAGCTTTTAAAAATGGACTCAGTTCTTTAGATTCGATATTAACTTTCGCTCCACATAATGTAGTGAAAACTTGTTTTCTAAAAACCAGTCAGAAAATCGGTTCACCATTGACGGAAATATCGAACATACAAAATCGGGGTGAGACTGTATCGTGGACACGGCCGGGGGTTCTGCGTGAATACGTGTACGCAGCTAACGTAGGCAACAGAAGTCGTGAAAGCACGTGACCTTGTCGCCGCACATGTCACTCGTACACTACAAGCGCGCGAGGAGCGTTGCTTTCGGTCACCAGTAGCTTGCTACATATTTATTTATCTATGGTCACCAGTATTATTTCGGATTCGGACACAGAGACATAAAAATGGAGTTTTGAAGCATATCCAACTGCGGAAATTCTTCCACAACTTGCAAGTTTTCAAATAAAGGGATAAAATTTCATAAATAAGTACTTAATGTTTTAAACAATGTTGTTTTTAATGAAATATACTTAAATAAAATTATTCACCTCCAGTACTACGATAGTTTCCGATAATGTAATTGTTTTCACATATCAATATCCACTGATTCTTAAGCTAGTTCATGTCTACGAGTACGACAGCCAAAAGCAGCGATGGATTTATAGTGTGGGCAAGAAACAATATTGTTGCGTACGTAAATTTCCAAGAACACGGCCGCAGGAGTCCAACGCAAGACAGTGGCGTCACACTACTACTTTGTATCCATAATTTATTATGTTTGGCTTACCTAGTTTTACAGTAATGGGAATGAAATGTGAGTTTTCGTTAAATATTTATTTACACCTACTGTATTTTTTTTTCTTTCTTAATATTTTATACCATTAACCTTTCATCAGCGATTATCTGTTTGTTAGTACTTTTAAATTACTTCATAAACTTTGATGCATTATAATAATATATAAATATATATTGCAAGGATAAGTAATTATATTGTAAGGGTGGTAGACTAAATTCGATCTGTAAGAAGCCGGGTAACTGAAAAATACCAAATAACAGAAAGTCAGTGATAGATCTTAGAACTAATAAAAAATGATAAATATGTCACCCATATATTTATTTGTTTGCTGTTTGTATAATGTTGTATTCATATTATTTATACATCGGTCTATTTAATACAATGCAATTTAATAAATTCCAGGTTTCCAAAAGATCCGGATAATAAAGATAAATGGATATACTTATCCTTAACGTATTATTATATTCTCTTTTCTCTAGTTATAAAAGCGTCTATTACTAAAAGCGTCTATTACTCAGACACTTTCAGTTAATTAGTTCTTATTCTCAAATAGTAATCTTAGTGTGAGACTCCTGGATGATCAACGAGTTTTAACATGAAGACTGGCCTTCTTCTAGTCCAGATTTAAGCCCACTGGATTATAAAATATGGTAACATTTGCAGGAGAAAGTCTGCGCTAATTAAATTAAATTAAATCATTTTATTTCGACCTTAAAGATCATATTTGTAAAGCAACGGCAGAGATAGATATGAGTGTGGTGCGTGCTGCGATTGATGGTTGCCGTGTCGTAATCAAAATAGGGGAGGGCATTTTGAATAATGTAAATAAAATTGTATTCTAAATTAAATTACCTTGTATTTCATATAAAATTTTTTATATAATTACCAAAAAGTGAATTTTATAAAAAGTTTTTGACAGAACTTATGACCTAAGCAGTAAGAATGAATTAGGAAGAGTGACGAAGCAAATTAATGTTGCAGAAGAGTCGGGAAGGCACTCCCTGGGAAGGTCTACCGACCAAATTGGAGATAGTATATATATATTGAAAATGGTCCGAATTACGAGTAGCCTTAACCGACGAGCGTGTGTGCGTAGGTATATGGATGAGGAGGAGGCGAGAGAGGTGAATCGTGCCAAATGGAAGTTTGCAGTTTCTGCCTACCCCTCTGGGTGACAGGCGTGAGTGTTTATGTTTATGTGTAAAGTAATTACTATTTAAGGTAAAGTGCGCGTCCACAAGTGTTTTTAGATTTTCCAATGGATGCCACGCGTCCGACGTGCCTCGTGACAAGGTAACAAGGGTGAACAACGAGCACACAGTCCACCTGATGGTAACTAGATGCAGTAGCCCATACGCATCTACTTCTATCCTCAATTAAGAATCAAAATGCAGATGAGTTGACACCCGTGAGGACTAACATGGAATGCCTCGTTTATAAAATGTAAAAAGGTTATCCGGTTCTCTAAGCTCACCATACGAAGTTGTTATTTTACGCTAGTGTAGAAATTAATTGCAACACAACATAATATTGACTGACCGTGTTCGGGCTCGTCGGCGAGATCATCACGCTGGTGTTTCTTCCGCTTCTTCTCGCGGCGGCGCTCCTTGCGCGCAAGCTTCTCGGCCAGCGTGCTGCGCCTCTGCTCCAGCTGCTGTGACTGCAGCCTGAAGATGTGCTGACGTTATATTGCCTGCTCACTGAACTTACATATGTTATGGACCAAGCGATTAGTAGGGCATTATTCATCATCATCATCATCATCATTACAGCCCTTCACAAGTCCACTGCTGAACATAGGCCTCCCTCAAGTAATGCTACAAAGCACGGTCCTGAGCCACCTGCATCCATCGACTTCCTGCATGTCTTACCAGGTCGTCACTGGATCTAGTGGGGGGTCGCCCTACACTACGCCTACCGATACGAGGCTGCCACTCGAGAACCTTTCTTCCCCATCGGCTATCGGTTCTTCGAGCTATATGGCCGGCCCATTGCCACTTCAGCTTACTAATCCGTTGGGCTATGTCGGTCACTCTGGTTTTACTGCGGATATCCTCATTTCTGAGTCTATCACGCAGAGAAACTCCGAGCATAGCCCTCTCCATAGCTCGCTGAGCGACCTTGAGCGTCCTCATACGGCCAGCAGTGAAGGACCACGTCTCTGATCCGTAAGTCATCACTAGCAACAAGCACTGGTTGTACACTTTAGTTTTCAGAGACTGAGGTATGAGGGCATTATTCATTATCATTATATCATTTCCTATTTCATTATTCATGATAATATATGATAAAAACTGTTGAAATAATTAAATTAACCGGGTTTTACGAATAAAGTAAGCTACTTATTAAAAAGAGTAAAAAAAAGATAAATTTAAAATAGTAAGTTCTCGACGCCTCGGCAGACTTGAAGGTTCGGACCCGTCCATCCTTTGGCTACGCGTAGAAAGCGACAACCATCCGCGCGTCTACGGGTGCCTCTATAGAACCCATAGCGGTAATGCCGAAACAGACCGACTCTTCGACCACGTCCAAATGGTTACAGATTCGTTGTTACAGCAGATCCCTTCCGCGGAGATCGTGATCCTCGGCGACTTTAACGCCCATCACGCCGAATGGCTTGGTTCACGTTTAACCGATCATGCGGGGAGATCTGTTCATGATTTTGCCTTGGCATATGGTCTGACACAACTGGTTAGTGGTTACTTCGCCTACGCGGATCCCAGATGTGGAGGATCATGCACCTTCCCTGTTGGACCTTCTGCTGACCTCTCACCCGGAAGGATACAGTTGATTTCTTATGTTTACGCGAACACCACGCTTAAATAAAACTTGTTTTTACGGATTTTATCGCGTATATTAACATATTTTTACGCCTGATACTTAAAAAAGGAGGGTTAAATATTTTCCTTACTTTAAAACATAATTTTCTAATATGTATGTTTGTTTTAGTTATGAGAGGGATAATGTATTTTTTAAATTAATACAAATTTAATAGTTTAAAATTTGTGTTAACTGTCATGTAATAATTTGATCTATATTGTACGTTTCCGAAACAGCGCCATCTGTCATAAAAAGTAAAAAGTAGTATATTTCGCCTTCAGTTATCAGTTATTTACTAATGAATAAAATAACTTACGTTTATATGTTTTAATAATTACATTTATTAAATTAAAAAGTTCTAAGATTTATTTTAAGTTTTTCATTATTTCATTATATTAGTAATTTTCTAATTCGTTCGGGCTCAATTTAAATCCCAATAAGACCCTAGCCAATATTGTTGGAAATAGTACTGTAATTTACAGAATTTGTTGGGATAACCTACCACCTATTGTTATTGATGGTGTTGTGATACCTTTTTGCAAATCTGTAAAAGACCTGGGATTACACATTGATCAAAATCTTTCTTGGTCCCTACATATTAAAGAGTCCAGTAGAAAGATGTTCGCGGCATCATCTTCCTTACGACGTTTGCGTAACTCATTACCGATTCCTACTAGAATTTTACTGGCACAATCCTTGTTACTCCCTATCCTTGATTATGCTGATGTATGCTATTCTAATCTTACTGAGGATCAATTAAATAAACTTGAGCATCTTCAGAATATCGCTATTAGGTTCATATTTGACCTCCGCAAATATGATCATGTTTCTGAGTTTCGTTCTAAGCTCAAGTGGCTTCCTATCAGACTTCGTCGGAATACTTAGGTACATTCTATCTCAACTGTACTGTGTACTATTTGATCCTAAAACACCGAAGTATTTTAAAGGAAAAATTTGAGTTTGCGGGTGCAGATAAAGATCATTCCAGATTATCCGATAAACTTATTTTGCGAATGCCTGCTCACAATTCAAAATTTTTTAATTCTTCATTTTGTGTTAAAGCAATTAAAATTATGGAACTCGCTTCATTTAACAATTAAGAAAGCCCAAAGTATTGAGTCTTTCAAAAAACTGGTTAAAACTATTATTTAAATATGTGTTCTACTTAATATATTTCATTATCATATCTACTATACTTGATAAGGTTTGTGTATATATGGTATGTATATAATATATAATATACATAGTATATAATATGTAGCTATAATGTGTTACAAAAATATTTATAAATATGTATATGTATAAATATGTATGTGTATAAATATGTATATATGTGTATGATTATGTATGTATATATATGTTATGTGTTATGCATGATTTTTTATCTACTATTTATGCACACTTCTATATTTTTGTATGTAAGAACAAAAAGATCTCCTTCACCAATGTTTGCCTGGAAGAGATCGCTGTTTAGCGATAAGGCCACCTAATTGTACATAAATTTATCAATTTAAGTTTGTTGTTAGTTGTATTATTTTGTGTGCAATAAAGAGTATAATATATAATGTATATAGTATATAATATGTAGCTATAATGTGTTACAAAAATATTTATAAATATGTATATGTATAAATATGTATGTGTATAAATATGTATATATGTGTATGATTATGTATGTATATATATGTTATGTGTTATGCATGATTTTTTATCTACTATTTATGCACACTTCTATATTTTTGTATGTAAGAACAAAAAGATCTCCTTCACCAATGTTTGCCTGGAAGAGATCGCTGTTTAGCGATAAGGCCACCTAATTGTACATAAATTTATCAATTTAAGTTTGTTGTTAGTTGTATTATTTTGTGTGCAATAAAGAGTATTGTATTGTATTGTAATAACTTAAATAGATAATAGTGAAATCTATGAAAATTCAGATGGTTTTTAGTTTAATAATATAGTACCCGGTTGAGCTTTGCTCGGTATTTTTTCGCTCGGTTTTTTTTAATTCGTGTGTTTTGGAAATTATATTTAGATAAAAATTACAACGAAATACGAATAAAATTTTTTGATCTTAGCGACATAATAGAAAAAACTGAACTGGTTATTTGAATAAAAAATCATGAGTGCAATTAGTTTAATTTAAATTTTCGTTTATTAAAAAATATAAAAAAGGGCTCGAAAAAATAGATTTTCTCAAAAAAGAAAGGAAATTGAAAAAAAAAATTAAAAAAGTCGGCCGGTCGGTCTGGGCTCGAACCATGGTATTACGATTTTGGGACCGCTCAATATACTAATTAAGCTATTTGTAATTATTAATGAACTGTCAAAATTTACCTTCTTATTCTAACGATATTGTAGCAGTTTTTAATTGCCCAAAAACACGGACAAAAAGACATTTTCTAAAAATAAATCCTAGCTAGATCGATTTATTGCCCCCGAAACTCCCTGCACACAAAATTTTATGAAAATCGTTGGAGCCGTTTCCGAGATTCCGATTATATATATATATATATATATATATACAAGAATTGCTCGTTTAAAGGTATAGGATAGGATAAAAATGAACTGATTAAAATTGGTTGCCTGCAATTATTGCAAAACTCTTATTACACTTGTACTTTATTTAAAGATACTTTTATATACGTCGCGAACAGATCGTAGAATTGATTTTACTATGAATATTCGATCGAATTAGCGAGGTTAGGCCCGAGTGTTTACATTGATAGAGCGCAAGTAAAATATATTGTAGTACATGCTTAGATGAATAATATTTAGATATATCAATAATTTCGCAATGATCATTTTCCTGTGGTTCCAGTGTTTCCAATCTATAAAAAAATTGAAGATTTTAAGATTTTAGATTACGTAGAAAAGTCAATTCAAAATAATGTAGTACTATAGTTCACAAGATACTTAGGTAATTTTGCATTTCGTTTATTTTTTGTACTATTTGACTGAAATATTTTTAAGCTATAAGAAAAAAAAACATTTGCCGACCATACGAAAATGGCGCAATTTTACGGTAGATTAAAAATAAAGAATCATATAGTAACTGACTTTTGTTGAGACTATAGAATAGAGAATTTCGTATAGATTCTATAATGCCAAACTTCTTCAAAGAAAACACTCCTTTTAAGGGTACACTAGCCACTCATTCTTCCATACAATATAATCCATAAAATATGATATGATACGTGGTAAATCCATGCTGCAGTTATATTAGTAGTATAGTTGTAGCACGAATGTGTCGGCTGGACCGGGGAAAGACCACGCTCCCACAGAATACTTAGTGCTGCTGTGTTTCGTATGGTGAGTGTAGAGAACCGGAGGCCCTTTTTACTGGAAACGAGGCACTCCATCTTAGTCCTCACGGGTGACAACGCATCTGCATTTTCGAGGATAGATGTAGATGTGTATGGGCCGCAGCAACCACTTACCATCAGGTGGACTGTGTGCTCGTTTGTCACCCTATGCTGTAAAAAAAAATACAAACGTAGTCTGGCGATTACTCAACTGTTTGATGGTGTACGTTCAAAATAAAAAATGATTTCAATTTGTCTCATCATTATCTAACCCTGTATGGAAACAAAAAAGTAAAAAAAGAATATATTTACAAATACTAATTTTAACACATCTTTGGGCGGAAATAAACGCCATAAGAAGAACGAAAACTGCAAAGCAGTTCCCACACAGAGATAGATTGGGTGTTCAAAAATGCAAATAGTTTGTAACACGAAAATTTTCGTGTACTTTATTTTAGCATATTTATGTTATTACATTCGATGAACGGACATCAGTGCGCCATCTACGTCATTAGTCCGAAGTAACTAGAAACGTATATCGACGAATCGAGCTAGCTAATTGCATGCAATTGACCTTTCGTGTTAGTTCGAAATCCTACCACGGATCGACGGTGGCGCGTAGCCCGAGAGAGGCCTGGTTTCTTTTTGGAGCGAGCCGTTCTAATGATCGGACGCGCACATCTATAATTTTTGAATCGAAACGCCGGAACATGGATTTAAAGTGACGAGTACTTGGGCGTACGGCCCCTTAAACACAATGTCTACAGGCAGTTTAAAGTGTTGAAACACATCATCCCATAAACTGTAAGTGCTTAATGTTTCTGTCTTCTTAAAAGCATTATGTGCTCTAATTAACGGTACATGGTATTTCATAGATTATTTTGTCTTATCATAGGGGTCCTTAATCCTTACTTTGAGTATGGGCCATTATCAAGTTTAACTATGTGAACGAGGCGAGACAGCTTCAACTGGTGGCTATATTGGGACTGGGCGGCATGGAGACCGCGACCGGAATACACCTGGAGGACATCTGTTACCTCACTGCTTCGCGGGATTGACCATAAACAGTGTAATATTGTGTAATCCACCAGGTTAGTCAAAACCTCAGTTCCCAGTGTATTTTAAAGTGACAACTTGATATTTAGAGCTATCCGTATGAACTTTAGAAGGAAATAAACTACCTTTCGTCTGTATATGTATCTTTGAATTTTCATTTACTAATCATCCAACCACAGGCGCCCTGGGATACTTTTATTTTAATACTCGAGTCTCTTAACTCTCCGATGACCATAGCCGGTGAGTAACGCCATAAAAAGTGTTATAAAGTGGCGCCCAACCGTTGGGCGCCACTTTATAACACTTTTTATGGACAACGAATTTGACGGACGCATGCCATAAAAACTTATATTTATAGACTACTTGTCTATAAAGAAGTTTGGCATTATAGAATCTATACAAAATTCTCTATTCTATAGTTTAAACAAAAGTCAGTTATTCAATGGATTACAAAAAATCATTACAAAAATACTTTATTGTATTTTGCACATACCAAGCGGATGTCAGTAGCATGAAAATTACTATTATTTCTATATATTACTCGATATTATTTACGTATATATAAATTATATTGACACAAAAACTTTCATAACAATTTTATAATATAAAAAACTGTTCTTGACTTAAAAAAATCCAAAAATCAACGCAACAATGTACAACAACGAACACCCTACAATGGCGCACTTTGAGCGTAGATTATAAATGAATATCTATAGAATAACTGAATTTTTATTCAACTAGAGGATAGAAAATTTCATATTGATTCTATAATGCCAAACTTCTTCATAGAAAAGTAGTCTTGAGATATAAGTTTTTATGGGTTATAGTGCTGTGGGTGGGTGCGGTCTCATGAGACCGCTGGGGATTTGAAGGAATTTGGCCGCGGTCTCATGAGACCGCTAGGGGGTTGAGCGGTTAATAAATGTATCTAAATATAATATGTTAAATATATTAAAAAAAGAAAATTTGAGTTCATATTCCTGGAATCGAACCCGGGTACTCTCGAATGCAAACTGCAAATCCATCCCGCGCTACCAAATACACAACTGTTATAAACCACGTTGGTAAAATTCATAGGTTTTTCAATTTTTGAGATTGTTGTAAAAATAAATATTTATTATTTAGTAATCATTAAATGTTAGAGTTAGTAATAAGTAAAACCTTTTAATATCGTTCATATCTTGGGTGTTTGATTTATATGAACGTTTCTTACTCTTCGGAACGGGTTTCACTTTATGTCCCATATTTACAAATGATAATTATTAACAGGGTACAATACTACGCCATCTTAACTTTAAATATTTTAACCAGAACGTCCCAGAACGTAACGATCAAACGAAAGGGGATTGTAGACCACGGAAGAACTGTTCAAAAAAATTAAGTCCTATACCTAAATTGCGTGGTTTAAAAAAAAAGATAAAGGTTGATTTATAAATTTTCCAGAAAATAACCCTTTGCGTCAATATTTTTGATGCTGCATCTGCAAAAAAGGACAGGTTTTAATTTTTTTTCTGTTTTGTATAGCCTAATAATATGCCTACTATGCCTACTATTTTATTTTTCAATACCTATTACGGTTTGGTAGAAATAAATATATAAAAATTCGTAAAAGTATAAACATATAAGTTTTATCGAGCAAGTTGGACCCTTCATACTGTAAAAAAATGTACCCACATGGACCTGGCAACTGTATTCAAAAGTTGGCGCAAATAATGTAGATTTCAAAATGGTACAATAGTTGGTACTTTTATTTCAACTTTTTGTGGTATAATTTTTTTTCTAGCAGAGGGAAGATTTTGTTCAAATTACTCAATTAGATGTTTTAGTAAAAATATTCGTCCGTTCGATTAATATTAATAAAAATAATTCGTTTTCACGCTAGTTTGATCGATTTCAGAACCAATGTTCATAGAATATAGTACCTGCACGTGGTAGAGAAGACCAAGTTTCAAAGGATCAGGTTCGAAATGATGTATGAAATTATGTACATACTGTTACGCGCTTAAGTCGACGGCACTAGCGCCATCTAGTCTCGAACCGAAGAACTAAACTTCTAGAAGTTGAAACTCGAACTCTCGGTACCTTGCGCGTGTTTACTTGAATATTCTGGATATTTCGGTGCTAATTTATATTTATAGGCGCTGCAAGATGCGATCGGGGAAGTATTGAAGTTGGCGAGACAAGCGAAGCTTCGGAGCGGAATAAAGTTAATCAGTGTATTTAATTATTAGTGTTTTTAACTTTAATTAGTGTAAAGTGAATTA
Organism: Parnassius smintheus behrii; assembly: GCA_036936625.1. Lineage (NCBI taxonomy): Eukaryota > Metazoa > Arthropoda > Insecta > Lepidoptera > Papilionidae > Parnassius > Parnassius smintheus. Next base: position 999,706 of record JAUPFT010000004.1, on the reverse strand, counting down.
AAGTGTTAATTTAGGTAATTTTGTCGGCAATTTTTATTGTCACGAACCTCAAGCTCGTAACAATTGGTGTCGAAAGTGGGATAAAATCATGCCGATTTTACCTAAGGAGGAAACGGAGGGTGTTCGTACCCGCAGTCAACGCCATCATGAGACGGACCAGAGAAGATTTAGTGGTGCAACGCCGCAGACGTCGGAGGGCCAGCCGCCGGCAACGGAGGCCAGTCCGTCAGTAGCTCCTGCATCTGCAGCACCTGATTTAGGCGCTCTGATGGTGATGCTGCAGCAACAGGCTCGTCGGTTCGAAGAGCAGCTGAAGCGCGGACAGGAGGAACAGGCCAGTCAGTTGAAAGAGCAGCAGGAGGAACAGGCCCGTTGCTTAGAACAGCAGCTCAAACGCGGTAGGGAAGAGCAGATGCTTCTCATGAAGGACCTTCACGCTATCTTCGGGAAAGAGATAAGGGAGGTGAAGGATAAGGTTGCTCAACAAGATAACCGCCTGTCGGAAGCTGAGACCCAAATCAACCAAGTTAAGAAAACGCTGGATGAACTCAAACTTGGAGATGGAATTGCAGCCCCAGCAGAAGCTACTACACCTTCGCTACGTGGATTCAAGGTACCACCGTTCGACGGGACTTCTTCCTGGTCGGCCTACAATATACAGTTCGCGGCCGTCATGGAGGCAAACGGCTGGAATAAAAGCCAGGCCATGACTGCACTCACCTTAGGCCTGCGCGACCAAGCCTTAACTGTGTTGGAAGCTCTCGGTAAGAAAGTGACCTACGAGCAGCTCCTTGAGGCATTGGAGGCGAGATATGGTGACGCTCACCTGGAACACGTCTTTCGTGCGCAGCTTAAAGATCGCGTGCAGCGCATCAACGAAAACCTGCAGTAGTGGGCTCTAGAGGTGGAGAAGCTGGTGCGAAAAGCATACCGGTCTGTACCTGCGCTCATTGAAGGGAACCTGGTGCAGACATTCATCGACGGCATCCGCGACCTGGAAGTCAGAGCTGCTGTGAGGCTCGGGCACCACGAGACGCTTAAGGACAGCTTGGCCCATGCACTGGAGGTGGAAGCCGTGCGGCAGGATCATCGTTCCCATCGCATCAGGGAGGTTGCAGCAGCTACAGTTCGCGACCGCAACAAAGGATACAGCCCTAGGTGCTATGGCTGTGGGGAAAGGGGCCATCTTCGCTCCTGCTGCCCTAAGCGAACTGAAGAAAGGAGAGTTGATCGATCTCGAGAGGGTAGTGCAGCTAACGACACCACCTGGCGGTGGCAGGATCATCGTTCCCCTCGCGCAAGGGAGGTTGCAGCAGTTACGGTTCGCGACCACAATAAAGGATACAGCCCTAGGTGCTATGGCTGTGGGGAAAGGAGCCATCTTCGATCCAGCTGCCCAAAGCGAACCCTAGAAATGGAAGGTGAACGATCTCAGAAGGGAAGTGCGGCTAACACCACCGCCCAGCAGCAGCCGGCACACGACTTTGAGATCGAAAATCGCAGCGGGAAATCTCATGGCAACGCAGATGCATTATCACGAAGACCTTGTCCTGAAGATTGCAAACATTGTACTAGGCAAGAGAGTAAAGAAGTGGTATCCGTGAGGATGCTCAGAACAGACCACCTCATCAACGGGTGGAAGGACAACCTACGACATGCACAGCAGGAAGATCCGGACATCAAGCCGATTCTGGAAGGGATGAAGGCCCGTGCTACCAAGCCTAAGTGGAGGGACGTCTCAGCGATGAGTTCAACTACGAAAAGCTATTGGGCCCAATAGGACAGCTTGCTGATTCAGGATTGAGTCCTGTGCCGTAAATGGGACAATGGTCGAGGAGACAGCTGTCGTTTGCAAATGGTTGTCCCTAAAGCTAAAGTGCCGAATGTTCTACAGCTGTGCCATAATGGTCGTTCAAGAGTCCATCTGGGAGTTACACGAACTCTACTGAAGGTCCGAGAACAGTTTTACTGGGTCCATTATCGTGGCGATGTCGAGGATTGTTGTCGTACATGTACAAGTTGTGCGGCCGTGAAGGGACCTCAGACACGTAGTAGAGGATCGAAATTGTACAATGTTGGTGCACCACGAGATAGGACAGCCCTTGAGATTGCGGAGCCGTTACAGAAAGGCGCAAGAGGGACTCCTAAGATCGTCCATGTGGATCGCCTGGCGCGTTATTATGGGGCCGATAATGCTCGGGACGAGCATGTCTTAGGAGGGGGCAGTGTTACGCGCTTAAGTCGACGACACTAGCGCCATCTAGTCTCGAACCGAAGAACTAAACTTCTAGAAGTTGAAACTCGAACTCTCGGTACCTTGCGCGTGTTTACTTGAATATTCTGGATATTTCGGTGCTAATTTATATTTATAGGCGCTGCAAGATGCGATCGGGGAAGTATTGAAGTTGGCGAGACAAGCGAAGCTTCGGAGCGGAATAAAGTGAATCAGTGTGATTAATTATTAGTGTTTTTAACTTTAATTAGTGTAAAGTGAATTAAAGTGTTAATTTAGGTAGGTAATTCTATCGGCAATTTTTATTGTCACGAACCTCAAGCTCGTAACAATACCATTGCATTATTGGCAGGAATACCTAAGACAACTGTACACAGGTTACTCTAACGCAATAGGTACTACCCCTACCACCAGTAAGTAAGTGCAGGTTCTTTTGCCACGAGATTATACCAGATTTTAACCCAAATTTTCTAAATAATATTTTATGGACGGATGAAAGCACTTTATAGCATAGTTTAAGTATGGTGAACCCGCATTTAATGCGCGAAGAAAGGTCTCACTATCAATTCAAAGTAAATCAGTGGACCGGTATTATTAACGGGCGCATAATCGGACTTTTCGAATTTCCAGAAGCACTAAATGGGCAGATCAACCTGGAATTTATAAGAAGAGACCTGCCCATTTTTTTAGAAGACATACCACTAGCAACTTTATGAGATATGTGGTTACAGAATAAATGGGGTCTATTTTATGGCCAACACGGTCACCGGACTTTAATCCATCGGATTTTTTATTGGAGATATCTAAAAGAAAAGAAACCCGTCACAATATTGCAGAGCTTCGACAAAAAAATAACCGAATTTTCTCAAAAAGCAAATAGAAAATTGGAGCGGCCTATAACACGTTCTTTCATAAGAAAAATGATTAAATAGTTATTGTACTTTCTGAATAAATAAACAAATCAGTTACTAATTACTAATTGTAATATAACCAGTGATGTACGCGTACTATTATACTATGTATAGTTAATAATATGTATAGTTAGTAATACGCCGTGTAGTGGCGGTTGAGAATATCCACTACCCCATATCTTCCCGTGGGTGTCACAGAAAGGAGATAGGCAGCAGCATCTTCCTAATAACAACAATAACATAATAAAAAAACCGCGGTTGCCAACCCACTCGCCAAGCGTGGCAACTATGGCAAATATCCCCCCATGAGCAACATGTCCCCGGCGGCCCTGCTATTCCTGGCTACGGAAGCGACCATGGTAACGGCGGGGCAGGGGGTGCTAAGAATCTCCGGTGGAGGTTCGGTTGCCACCTACGACGACTCGACCTGGCAACGTATATCGCACGCACCCTGAGGACTGACGAGAAGATACTGGAGCTGGAAGAAGAAGTAGACAAGTTGCGCTGGCATATTATTGGATTATCTGAGTTCCGAAGAGAGGGGGAGAACACGGTAATCCTCGAGTCCGGCAACTTGTTCTATCACCCGGAGGGCGACCATCTGTCCCAAGGAGGTGTCGGATTTATCGTCCACAAGTCTCTCGTCAAGAACGTTGTAAAGATTGGGAGTGTGTCGACGAGGGTCGCGTACCTGATACTCAGAATCACCAAACGGTATTCGCTGAAGGTCATACAGGTCTACGCACCAACCTCGGCACATCCCGATGAGGAGGTGGAGGTAATGTATGAGGATATTTCTAGAGCCATGCATTCCTCCAAAACCCACTACACGGTGTTGATGTGAGACTTCAACGCAAAACTAGGCACAAGAGAAGGCGGTGAGCTGAAGTTAGGGAAATTTGGAGTAGGGCGACGGAACCGTAGGGGCCAGCAGCTGGCTGACTTTATGGAGAAAGAGGGACTCTTTATGATGAACTCTTTCTTCCAGAAGCCGCCCCACAGGAAGTGGACCTGGTCGAGCCCCGACGGTTCGACAAAAAATGAGATTGACTTCATTATGACGACCAGACGCCAACTGTTCAGTGATGTCTCAGTGATCGCAAGGGTGAAAACCGGCAGCGATCACCGAATGGTTAGAGGCACACTGAACCAAAACGTTAAGTTGGCGAGGCCTCGTCTAATGAAGTCAACGCTCCGTCCCCCTCGTGCTCTGATCCAGAATCCCGAGACTTTTCAGCTCGAGTTACGTAACCGCTTTCAGTGTCTAGAAGATTGCAATGCAGTGGACGATATGAATAACAAGCTCGTGGAAACTGTCCATGCGGTCGGAGCTAAGTTCTGCACGACCCGCCGCAGAAGAACACAAAAACTCTCCGATCACACTCTTAATCTCATGGCTGTTAGACGGGAGATGAGGCTGCAATCGTCAACAGATTTGACAGCATATAGGCAACTGAACAGACAGATCTCCAAATGCATGCGGCGAGACTTACGCAACTTTAATACTGCTCGTATTAAAGAAGCGATCGAGCGGAACTAGGGCTCCAAAATTTTTGCCAGAGATCTGCTGCCAGAAAGAGCCAACTGTCAAAGCTGAAGACTGAGTGTGGCAGCATCGTTTCCGAGACACCTGAGATTTTGATTGAGATTGAGAGGTTCTATGGGCAGCTGCACATCATCGTTGGAGCCACACGCAAGTGTGAGTAACGATCCAAGAGCAAGTCTTACCCGACACTATTCCGATGATATCCCGGACGTCAGTCTGAGCGAGATTAGAATGGCTCTCCAGCACCTTAAAAACGGCAGGGCCCCAGGCGAGGATGGAATTACAGCGGAGCTTATGAAAGCGGGTGGAACACCGGTACTTGAAGTCCTTCAGAGGCTCTTCAGTTCCGTCCTCCATGGTGGCACTACACCGGAGGCGTGGAGCAGAAGTACAGTGGTCTTGCTCTTTAAGAAAGGCGACAACGCTCTCTTGAAGAACTACAGACCGATTTCTCTTCTGAACTGTTTTCGAGAGTCATTACGAATCGTCTCGCACGCAGACTCGACGACTTCCAGCCTCCCGAACAAGCCGGTTTCCGAAAAGGCTTCAGTACCATAGACCACATACGTACCCTGTGGCAGATTGTACAGAAGGCCGAAGAGTACAATCTGCCACTTTGCCTGGCGTATGTGGACTATGAGAAAGCCTTTGATTCCGTCGAAATTTGGGCGGTGCTACAGTCCCTTCAGCGGTGCCAAGTTGACTGTCGGTATATCGAAGTGCTGAAGTGTTTGTACAGTAGGGCTACGATGGCTATCCGAGTACAAAATCAGAGCTCGAAACCTATCCAACTGCAGAGAGGTGTAAGACAGGGTGACGTTATATCCCCGAAACTCTTCACCGCTGCATTGGAAGACGTTTTCAAGCTACTGGAATGGAAAGGATACGGTATTAACATCAACGGCGAGTACATGTCTCACCTTCGATTTGCCGACGATATAGTCCTTATGGCAGAATCGCTGGAGGACCTTAGCACAATGCTCAATGACCTCAATGGTGTCTCCCAACGGATAGGTCTTAAGATGAACATGGACAAAACAAAGATCACGTTTAATTTCCATGTCTCACCTATGCCGGTAGTTGTTGGGAGCACTATGCTCGAAGTTGTTGACGAGTATGTTTACCTGGGACAAATAGTCGACAAGGTAAGTCCAACTTCGACCGAGAGGTCAATCGACGGATTCAACTCGGCTGGGCAGCGTTCGGGAAATTACGGCACATCTTCTCGTCAGTTATACCTCAATCTCTGAAAACTAAATTGTACAACCAATGCGTGTTGCCAGTGATGACTTACGGATCTGAGACGTGGTCCTTCACTGCTGGCCGTATGAGGACGCTCAAGGTCCCTCAACGAGCTATGGAGAGGGCTATGCTCGGAGTTTCTCTGCGTGATAGACTCAGAAATGAGGATATCCGCAGAAAAATCAGAGTGACCGACATAGCCCAACGGATTAGTAAGCTGAAGTGGCAATGGGCCGGCCATATAGCTCGAAGAACCGATAACCGATGGGGAAGAAAGGTTCTCGAGTGGCAGCCTCGTACCGGTAGGCGTAGTGTAGGGCGACCCCCCACTAGATGGAGTGACGACCTGGTAAGACATGCAGGAAGTCGATGGATGCAGGTGGCTCAGGACCGTGCTTTGTGGCATTACTTGGGGGAGGCCTATGTTCAGCAGTGGACTTGTGAAGGGCTGTAACGATGATGATGATGATAGTATGGTTTTTACTCGTTAAAAGAAATTTTTAGAGGTATCTTTGTGATTTTTTTCTATCGTATCAAATTATTAGTATCATGTTTTCAACACAACAGTTAACTATCATATATCAAGAAAAATAGCATATATTTTTCTGGTTTTGTTTACCGCTGTGTATCATATACTTTGACGCATTATAAAACTTGCGTTTAGCTCCTGTAGTTAAGTAAAATGTTGATGATTATATTTGTATAAATTTTACGTCAAAATGATGTGGGACTTCGGAGATATTGGGGCTTGTAGCGAAGCTTTTTCGGTCGCTAATTGAATTATGTCAATTTTTTTCCTTACGTGAAAGGCATTAACGAAAATGTATTATTATATCATGATGAAAGTATAGGACCTTTATGAGATATAATTTTTTTTTATGGTGGACATACAATAGAATCTACAAATTAGAGCTCCTTATTACTAAAAAAATAAGTTATCTAAAATTTGCTATTTTTACCAAATAATTGTTATTTCAAGCGATGAACGTACAACATATAATTTCAAAGAGGAAACCTTGTAATTTCACGTTTTTAGGGTTCCGTAGTCAATTAGCAACTCTTATAGTTTCTCCATGTCTGTCTGTCCGTCTGTCCGTCCTCGCTTAATCTCTGTGACCGTTAGCACTAGAAAGCTGAAATTTGGTACCAATATGAGTATCAATCACGCCGACAAAATGGTAAAATAAAAATTGGGAAAAAATGTTTTATTAGGGTAGTCCCCCTATATGTAAAGTGGGAAGTGATTTTTTTTTTAATTTCAACCCTAACGTGTGATATATTGTTGGAAAGGTATTTAAAAATGAATAGGGGTTTACTAAAATCATTTTTTGATAATGTCAATAATTTCGGAAATAATCGCTCCAAAAGTAAAAAACAATGGGTCCCCCCCTCTAACTTTTGAATCATAAGTTTAGAAAATATGAAAAAAATCTGAAAAGTGGAACTTTATAAGGACTTTCTAGGAAAATCATTTTGAACTTGGATGGAAACAACAGTTTTTGTACAAACTCATAAGTGGGAACACTTATTGTGACGGACGGGAAACTACGGAACCCTACACTGAGCGTGGCCCGACACGCTCTTGGCCGGTTTTATTTTTTTTGTAATACTCCTCTTAACCAAATATTTATACAGGGTTACTAGGAACTTGACAACTTCCTGGCAGGACGTGAGAGGAAAATAGTTATGTACCTACAAACTATTCAATATATATCGTCTATTAAATAAAAAACTTACAAGTAATATATTTTAATTTATATAATACATATTCATAACGATGTTCAGAGGATAGCCAAGGTAATGACTTTATGTCATTTATTGGGCGCCATATTCAATTTAACGTGACGTCATATAGGCTATAACCAGCGGACGACCATGTAGTGTGGCTCATGGTATCGCTTATAACGGTAAGTAGTTGGGAAGTTACGAGGTAACAGATGAACATGCTTACATTCAGGTCGAATTTATAACTCTCCTCTTTACTTCGCTGCAGTTGGGTATTAAAAAAATGTCAGAGTGGATCGTTTGCTGACAAACGCTATTTAAAAAAATCTAATAAACTACGAATAATGAAAGGCGTTAAAAATACGTATTTTATTGACTAATTATTGAAAGGAATAGAAAGCTGAGGCCTGAGTTTGTACTTTGTCAGAAGGGGTCGGGCGCGGGGGCGGAGGTGCGGGAGCGGGGCGTGGGCGGAGCGCGGCGGCGCAGCGCTCGCCACAGCGCAGCACAGCGCAGCGCAGCACACAGCAGCGCAGCGCATCGTTGCGCCGTGCTGCTGCACAACCGCCCGCTCGTAGCGCTGCGCAAACACCACCTTATACGTGGTTCGTTGGACTGCTTCGTTGGTCTAGTGGTCGTTAAGGCTGTTACTGACCATGAGAATCTGGATTCGAATCCCGAGTCAGCATAAAATCAGCTATACATAAGTAAACATAAAAGTGAGGGAATAGAGAGTGTTTGCGCATACTCGGGCTCTATAATTCTGTACAGCGCAGATGGCTAGTCTAAGTTCAAACTGGCCGCCATGATGAAGACTGGTCCTGGGGAACATTGTTATTTTTATACGCGGTTTCATGTGGTAAGGCCATGCAGCAGCTATATTATGGCTAATAGCTTTACCACGACTCTCAACCCGTCTATCACAGAATACCAGCTTAATGTTGCTGTACTTAACAATAATAATTCCTTCCAGACTGAATGTCAGTCATTGCAGCCTGTCTTTTTATTATATGAGTAGGCAAACGAGCAATGTGGTTCACCTGATGGCTAGTGTCGACCGCCCACCGACAACTGCAACACCAGGGGAATTTAAGATGCGTTGCCGGCCTTTTCAAAAGGTCCTTAACCCGTATCGGTCGGGAAAGATCGCTGGTGGTAGTCGACTCCACAAGGAAATTGTGTGAGAATGAAAACTTCTAGTAAATCGCAAAATTTTCAAACGTGGTAGAGCCACGCTGCAGCTATATCATGGTTGTAACACGAATAGGTCGGCTCGAACGGACGAGGGCCACGCTCTCACAGAATATCAGCGTAAAATAGCAACTATAGCCGGAGACTCTTTTTTACTGAAAATAAGGCAATTCAACATAGTCCTCAGGGGTGACAACGCATCTGCGTTTTGATTCTTAATCGAGGATAAATGTATACGTCTATGGGTCACAGCATCCACTTATCATCAGGTGGACTGTGTGCTCGTTTGTCACCCTTATTCTATAAGAAAAACAATGGTAGACCGCCGCCCAGGTGGTACGGCTTCAAGTTTTATGGCGATGTGCGATGTTGAAATTGCACTTCTAGGGGTAGATGCGCTAGAATACGCAGAGATGCAGCATCTCTTAGTTTTAACGGAGACTAGCCATATACGCAGTACAGAATTACAGTGCATGAGTGTATGCGTGGAAACAAAAGCACTCTCTATTCCATCACTCTCACTGTACGACCAAACCCGTACGTTTTAATATGTTAGCGTAATTGGAGCGCAATATTTTGTTTTATAATAAATTCTGTACAATTAGCAAGGAGTTACGGTAAAGGCAAAGTAATGTAGTAAAGTAACTACAATCTCAGTATTTAAGTGCTACATACATATGTGCATATTTACGCACACACTGATATTCCGACGGGACCGGACCGCAGAGTGAGAGAGTGTAACCATGAACCAACACTCATGATCAGTAACAATGTATATTATACAGTCACAATAAAACTTTTAAGTTTTAAAATCATTTATATTGTTAATTTTAGTCGATCTAGAACTTAATTTCATAGGGTTTAAAGTCTTAGGCTTCGACTTCAGCCGAAGGTTGTAGCGATAGCCGATTAATCGGCTTCTTTCCCTCCTCATTTCGTTTTTTACGACCGAAGGTCAGACAACTATTATTTCGTAAAATCTATAAAAACTAGTGATTTACAGTCAGTTTTGACGTGAAAAGTTTTAGTACTAGTCATAAATCGAATAAGATACGGTGTAAGTACTATTATTATTCAAAATCCGTGCGAAATGAGTACCCAAAATTAGTAAATGTATTATTTTGTCTCCCTAGATAATGTTAGTATGGCGACAACTTTTAAATATAATAACGAAGCTACAAGGTTCAAGTGCACGCGTAAACATACAGACACTCGCTTGTCCTAAATCCATGCTCAAGGTAACACCTACGATGACAAGTCATGATGTAGACGGAACCAAAAATGAACAAGTAGCTCTGATATCTCTTTTGTACGTGGCTCTAGAGCTCCTTTATACGTGGTACAGCCATGTTGCAGTTATATTAGAAGTATAGTTGTAGCACGAATGGATCGACTCGACCGGGGAAAGATCACGCTCTCACAGAATACTAGCGTAAAATAGTAGCTTAATGCTGCTGTGTTTCATATGGTGAGTGTAGAGAACCGGAGACCCTTTTTACTGGAAACGAGGCATTCAATCTTAGTCCTCAGGCGTGACAACGCACCTGCATTTTGATTCGTAATCATGGATAGATGTATGTGTCTATGGGCCACAGCAACCACTTACCATCAGGTGTTCAGTGTGCTCGTTTGTCACCCTATCATATAAAAACAATATCTACGCACTATCTGTGGCTGGTGATGGTTAGAACAAATGGCTCCAGTTGCAGTCGAGTCGTGTTGTGGGAATTTTTTTATAGAATGTGGGTGACAGAGGAACACACAGGACACCTGAGGTTAAATGTAAATGTGAATGCTGTAGTCCACAGATATCTATATATCCTGGATTAAGAAATCAAAATGCAGAATGTGTTGTCACCCCTTAGGACTATGACGAAATGCTTCGTTATCAGTGAAAAGGGTCTCAAGACATTTACAAACGTTATGCGACGACTGACCGCCTCGCCAGTCTAGTGGTAGTAACTCTCGTTGGCACAGCCCAGTGCCAGGAGTTGATGAGACAGCAGCGTATTATGATGGCATATATGCCATCATAAAAAAAGGAAATATTGTATTTATACAATATTTCCTTTTTATTGGCGTAATATATAAGTATATGCGTAAAATGTTTTTCTGATGATGAAGATGCTTGGAATTTATTTTCTTTGAGTAATCATATATTACACAAAAATAATTAATTTAAAAGAGGTTAATTTAAATGAGAAGCGGCTGCCCGCTACGACTACTGAGCGGCCAGCCGCCGAGACTCGAGGGCGGCGCGCGAGCCCGCGACGCGACGCCTCGTGAGGGATTCTTGCTCTTCGAATCAGGCAAAACACATCATTTTATTTCAATACGCAGCAATAAGCTAATTAAGTTCTTATAACTTTATTATAAAGGATTTCCACAAAGTGATGTCTGATTCGATACATATAATATGTTAAAATAATAAGGTTTCCAATTGTTGAAATAATATTATGCACTCACCGAGCCTCTTCTATCTGGCTGTTGAGCGTCAGGTAGTCGGGGCTGTCCTGGCGGCCGTGTCGCACGCCGTTCGTGTACATCGACTGCGGGCGAACATTCATTGTGCATATTGTTAATAAATAATTATAAACAATATTGTTTATAATTTTTTATTTAGTTACAAAATTAAATATAAATTAACACAAAATAATTTAGGAACTAAAATAACGGCTACTTAACAAAAACCGCATAGCGATAGTTATAACGCTAACGAAACATGAGTGCAAAAACTAAATTTAATTAATGATTTCTTAAATTTACGCGAACACTACACATTGAATAAAACTACTATTTACGGATTTTATCGCGTTTAATTAACTTTAATTTATTTTTATTATTATCGCGACGTTTCGGGTGCTTTACAGTACCCATGGAACCCCCCCGTGACCATGGGTACTGTAAAGCACCCGAAACGTCGGGATAATAATAAAAATAAATTAAAGTTAATTAAACGCGATAAAATCCGTAAATAGTAGTTTTATTAAATTTAATTAATCACGGGCTCCATCATAACAACATATAAAGATTAAAAAATAAACATTTAAAAAGGGCACTAAGAATTATTTCATAAAATAAGAAAATGAATAAAGTAAAATTAAGTATTTGTTAATTTTTACCGACTTCAAAAAGAAGGAGGTATTCAATTCGAGTGTACGTTCTTTTTGTGTGTGTTATCTCATAACGTATCTCTGTGTGGACAGATTTTGACGATTATTTTTATCTAAGAGCTGGTGCTTCTCGTTTTTTCCCATATAAATTTAATTAAGATCTGACTGAAGTCGATTCGGTTGTACAAAATTTTTAATTTTACCACTTATTACATATGATTGAATATGCATTTAGCATATGAATTAATTAATTAATAAATTTCTAAAATTGCGGTCTGTCTGTCTATCCGTGCCGGCCATCGATATAAATGACAAACTATGGCCGTGCGAACAAAAATTGTTCACAGTTTAAGCATACAATAAATCAGCGCCATTTCTTAAATACTCATGGACTACCACGGAACCAGTGCTGTCACTTGTGATTTTGGTTTTACCCTAGGCCCTAGGACCTGTAGAAATACTCCCTAAATTATTGTAAAAAATCAAAATAGCCTTATTAAGGGGAAATATAATGTCAAATGGCTTAACAAGATCCTTCGTTATGCCGAAAATATTGCAGCATTAATTTTGAAATAAATACATGGTAAAGTTGAGGATTAATGTTAGTGATTATGTTAGACGAAAACACGATTTCATAAAATTTTCTCGGTAGAAAAAAAATCCAAAGTTACCTCCAAAATAAACAATAAACCGCTGTTATTCATAAAATACTTTAAATAAGATCATGAAACTTTGCATACTAACTGAACTAACTATAAAGCAGTGCTTATGTTATTTACTTTTTTTAAAATACCATTATTTTTACTGTAAAAAGAAATTACCTAAACTATTGGCCTTTTGAAGCGTGATTCTCGCAGCACGGTCACTACGCCTCGGCCTTTGGACGGGGAGGTTGTGTCGCTTACGATCAGAATATACATTACGCAACAGTACGACGTAAAATTAAAATGGGAAATAACCGTGATAAAAATAAGAAGCGGCTGGCTTGGCGTTAAGAAACAGGCATTAATATGATAAACCTAATGAAATAAGTGTCTAACGACCTTTCTACTTACAGTATTAGTGATTACAAACATATCGGTACATAGCATACGACGCGCGGGGAAGTGGGGGCGAAATTAGAATTTGAGCTGACTTACTCTTCCCTCTTAATTGCTCCTGCTTTGTGGCATACCTTGGGGGAGGCCTGTGATCAGCAGTGGACTTATGAAGGGCTGTAATGATAATGATGAATTGCTCCTACTTTACAAACATTTTAAAGAACAACATCATTACAAGATTTGAATATCATTTCACAATTAAAAATCTTGAGTTTTGTGATGAAGATGTTCTCATTTTTAAATTATAATATTACTAACTTAGTCTCATATGAGTAACGAATATGTAACTAATACTACTATACTACATAATAAGTCTATAGTTCCGGCTAACTTTTTAAACATACCCGTAGTGTGCTTGGGTTTGGATTTAATTTTATTAATTATAAGAACCCAAGCAGATGGCAGCACGTAATCATCTTTACATACATAAACACTCACGCCTATCACCCAGAGGGGTGCGCAGACTACGGACTTCTATTTGACACGATCCTGACATACCTCTTTCGCCTCCTTTACATCCATATATCTAAGCATACATGCACGTCGGTTATGGGTACTTCTAATATAATGTGGCCCATTTTCAAAATATCGCCAATTTGGTCATTAAACTTTCTTCTAGGGCGTCCCTTCCCGACTTTGCCGTTCACATCTGCCATATAAATTTGCTTTGTCACTCTTTCCTCATTCATTCTTTATACATGACCAAGCCACCGAAGCATTCCTTTCTTAATCCTGGTCACAACATCATCTTGCATACCACATTTATCTCTTATCACGCAATTTCTTACCATGTCATTCAGATTCAACTCTAGCATACTCCTTAAAGACCACATTCGAACAGCATTTATTCTACTTTCGTGCTTCTTCTGCCACACCCAACTTTCACCACCGTACATTAAAGTAGGGATTAACACAGCATAATGAATTACCATATGTGACTTTTTTGAAACATTATGATTCTTCATAATAGAGTGTCGTGCCCCATTCACTCTATTCCCTGCATTTACTCGTCATCATAACATACATTATCTTCTCTATTGAAATTATGATGTTATTTAATTTCAATAGCCTCGTAAATCATCCTCGGCATGGAATCGGTGTTACTTTATTGGATATGCTTGCACAGGAATATAACGAATGCAAGTGCTGTGCAACAAGTGCGGGCGCCAGCTACTCGAGGAAGGAGGCGAGGGCGAGGCGCTGCGGCGGCGGTAGGTAGCGCTCGGGCTGCTCCAGGATGTGCTTGCACAGGAACATAACGAATGCAAGCGCTGTGCAACAAGTGCAGCAGAACGAACCTGCTCCGCAGCGGGCGCCAGCTGCTCGAGGAAGGAGGCGAGCGCGAGGCGCTGCGGCGGCGTCAGGTCTCGCTCGGGCTGCTCCAGGATGTGCTTGGGAACGCGCGCGCCGCACAGGAACTGCGTCAACTCGTCGCTGAAATGGTTGCAGTTGTGTTGCAACAGCTGGTACGACGACGGCCTGCAGCAAGTTTCATTTTGATTTAAATACGTTTTTAAATTTGCTTCCATAACAGAAGGCGATTCAGGAGAAGGGTGAGCGCCGCCATTCTGAGGTCGTTTCGTTACGTACACATATTCAAATGCAACACAAGGCCGTTGTCACGACACAGCCACATCCCGTTTAAGTGAAGTTAAAACTTCTTTGCAACCGTTGTGATTTGAAAGTACGGTTAGCAACCGCAGTTTTTTTTAAATTGTTAATGACAAAACGTTGCTACTTCCTATCTGCTGGTTTGATTCTCTCTTCCGCCCCTTAAAACACCTACGAGAGAGTATGGGGTGACGGATCCTCTTTCACTGGCACTACACGATACAGCAACAAGTCACATTTAAGTTTATTTTAAAATATCTCAGTGGCAAGTGTTAGCTTTTCTTCAATTAAACCACAATAATCCACTTAATTAACTGTTTAATCACTGTATTCGTTGCTTATTTGCACAATTATTGCTATATACGATAATCTTTAACACACATATTTTACTTCAAAAAGCTATATTTTAACTAAACACAATCTTCGAAATAATCTTATTCACAATAGACTTTGCTATTTTTTTATAGAAGTGGGGGCAAACGAGCATGCAGCTCACCTGACGGTAAGTGACTACCGCCGCCCATGATCAACCGCAACACCAAGTGAATTGCAGATATGTCGCCGGCCTTTTAGAAAGGAGTAAGCTCTTTTCTTGAAGGTCCCTAATTCGTATTAGTCCGCAAAAATCGCCGATAGTAAGCAATTCCACAAAGAAGTTGTACGAGGAAGGAAACTCCTAGTAAAACGCACAGTGGCGGACCGCCAAGCATCCAGACTGTGAGGATGGTATCGTGAATTTTGACACAATGGGAGGGAATCCATCAGGGTCACTCGACTTACTCACATCCAGGGAGAGGAGTGCTTTGCAAACCAAATGTAAACCGCACTCAAACCGCGGGATGGTCGGCGGTGGGTTCGAGTCGAGAGTCGAGTTGGACGCAAAGAGAGAGCCTAACAGATCGACTTTCTCCTTTGTGGCATGGGCCAATGAGTCGTCCTCTCTGTACAGGATGGAAGAGATGGCTGACAGAAGTTCTCTTGGAAAGCCTTGGCAACAGACCAGAATGCACGGGTTCCAGTAGAAAGGCAAACTAGCTTCTCAACAATTCTGCCGATGTGCTCAGACCTTCCTTTGGCAATGACTCTTTTGAAAGACAGCGGAATTATACTTCTTTTTAAGAGCGCTGGTGTTTACATCCCAAAACTTTGATGCGTCAGCCCAGGCCCGGTAGCACTCCTGCTTATAGCGCGATGCTATTTTACAAGAACGAATAAATCGTGGTTAACATCTGCCGTCGATGGGCGCCACAGAGGATGGCATAAAAAGTTACATACCCTGAAGTACCACATCAGCGACAGAATCAGCAACAACGCTGGGATCGTCCGGCGAGAAGCAAACCCGCCCCCAAGGGTAGGATACAAAAAAAGACCACATCCTATCCCAATCGGCCGACCTATAGACCAAACACGGCGGCAGCCTGCAGAGTGTAACCGCGACGTTAGTGTGAGTGGCACCACACTCCCGACAAGACGATGGTCCGACGAACCTAGAGGGGCGTCGACGGAAACCTGATATCCGTCCAGATCATAGGTCATCAGAAGGACCAACAGGGAAGATGCATCTCTTTGCGTCTAACTCCACTCTCGATGACGGAGGGAAAACAACGCCGACCATCCTGCGGATGGGATCTGCTGTAGTATGGAATCTGTAGCCATTTGGACGTGGTCGATGAGTCGGACTGTTTCGGCATTACCGCTATGGGACCTATAGTGGCATCCATAGACGCGGGGATGATCGTCGCTATAAACGCGCAGCCATAGGATGAACACTGAACAAGTCTGTCTGTGAGGCGACGAAAACAAATGCCCTCTCTGACGTATACGCAAACTCCAGCTCGGGGCAAAAAAGAGTGTTCTAATTTGTATTCTGGGTAGGAGAGATATGAAGTACCAGCCGGAAAGGACACCTGAGTCTCGCGTCTGGATTCGCCATCTCCATATGATAGTGGACATTGTTAAAGATGGAATGAAGTCCCCTGATATTGCAAAAATTCAGGGATAGCGTGACAGGGATCGCCTTAGTGTTATTGCTCCACTTGCACCGATCAATTTTAGTCACGAGCGGAATTTCGCCCTCCACAGAATACGCGGAGCAGCATGAGCACCCACGCTCAAGAAGGGTAGGATAGCTTGATCGTGGACGCTCATCGAGGGATTCGCCGTCACCAGGAGGCTGGTACCCTCTTGGGGTAGGTTAGTTTTTTATTTGATACCGCTACCATGTTAAGGGGGGGGGGATTGGGCCTCCAGCCACCTGTACTTACCAAACGAAACGCAGAGGTAAACCTCTATTTCACGCTGGTATTCTGTGAGGTTGTGGTGCCACTATGGTTCGAGCCGGCCCATCCGTGCGACAGCAAAAGCGCTGCAAACTTGACGGTCGATGCCACATACGATCCAGTATATGGCATCCATTACTTGTTATTTTAGTGCATAGTTCAAATGTTCTATAAACCCTTCACGGTTGAGGTAATTTTATAATTATATAGGTTAACGTTTGTCCCTATAGTTGTACCAAATGTGTGGTAATATTTTTTATATATAGAATAAGGGTGATAAATGAGCAAACAGTCCACCTGATGGTGTGGATTATGTGACCCATAGATACAGATGCGTTGTCACCCCTGCGAACTAAGATGGAATAACTCGTTTCCTTTAAAAAAAAGACCCCTACTCTCTACACTCACCATACGAAACACACCAACATTAAACTGCTACTTTATGCTGGTATTTTGGTGTTATGTGAGGTGTTCTTTCCACGGTCGAACCAACCCATTCGTGTTACTATCTACTATAATATAACTGCAGCGTGACTCTACCACGTAAGAATAACAGTAAATACACAAAATCTCCACTGTTACAGGTAACAATAACATACTTGTGAACAGCGCACTCACATGTAGGTGGAAGTGGAAAGCGCCTGCAGATAGTCGACGAACACTGGGTAGGGCACGAAGGTGGTTCCGAGCCGCTCCACCTTGTGCGGCGGACCCAAAATCGTGCTGCCCTGTAACATACATAGATACTTACAATTTTCACGTTCCGGTTTTGAAGAGGAGGAGTTAGATGAAGAATTATCTATGGGCTTCTTCAGTTAAAGACAGTTGCAGATGTAGATGTAGTAGCCACTTACCTTTAGATACTTACTAAAATTTATTATTAAACATGGCCAATGCGTTGCCATGGCGTTCTAATGTTGGACGGTTGTTAAATGAAAGGGAGAAGTGTTTCTCTACTCAAGACTTTAATTAAAAACTCTGTGTATTAACCTAAGAGTATATTTATTAATACATGCTAGTAGGGTGGAGACACATACACTACAGCGTGTCCGAGCCACTCACATGTAAAGGTAGGGTGCCGTAGTTGCCCGTCATAATATGGAACGACATAGTACAATACAGTAGTAAGCTGAACTGGCATTGGGTCGGCCAATACAACTCGATGAACCGACAACCAATGGGGAAGAAAGGTTTTCGAGTGGCAGCCCCGTATTGGTAGACGAAGACATGCAGAAAGTCGATGGGTGCACGTGGATTAGGACCGCGCTATGTGGCATTACTTGGGGGAGGCCTATGTTCAGCAGTGGACTTAAGGGCTGTAATAATAATGATGATGATGATGATGGAGTGAGTTCGCGGTTTGGCCTCTATAACGACTAAAAATAGGACAAAAGAAAATACTATGGTAACTGAAGAACTTATTTTCCAAGAAAGCATGTAGGGAGTGGTATTCAAAAAAAAATTAAAAAACTTTTGAAAACAAAACAAATCATTTACATGCCAAGTCCGTACATAATGGAACATAGTTTACTATCCATCGATTAGTTCCCCGCAATGGAACGCTATGATATACATATGACTGTAACCAACTTCCCGTAAACCACCACTGCCCTAAACTACACTCAAGATAGCACGCGTAAATCAAGAGTAGGTACACAAAGAAACTGTATGAGGCTGTATGAATACTTTGAATAAAGCCTACAATAACTACCAACTAAAAACTAAGCGAAAGTACCAGTAATATATAAGTAGAAACCAACCCCAAAAAGGAAAAAAGTAATGCATAATATAGTAGTTTTTTTTCAAATGTTTACTTTATACAGTTTATAATAACATTACAAAAATATAATGCAGCTGGTTTCGGGTCATTTTATATGGAATTCTAAGGAAATTTTTACTAATCCAAGTGCGTTTTATAAGTGAGTCGACTGTTATTAGTTAACATTTAAGCCTACTTAGCTGTGATACTTTTCCTTTTAACTTCATTATATATACTATTTTTGTACATACTTTCCACATTTCTAAAAATAGCAATTTAGTTGGTGGTGGGTTAGGAGGGGACACATGCATTTAATAAAAAATAAAACCTGTCATACGATGGAATAGAATGTTACGCAAAGATGTTTTATAGGTACAGATACCGTGTTGCTAACACTTCGCGCCGTTCACGGTGACGCCAGTATTTGATTCATGTGTGCGTGAGTACCACGTGACGCGCATATCTTACGTACCATGCCTGCATTAGTGTGCGTGACTTCGGTAATAATAGTGCTTATCGATTGCCCAAAATTTTGGGAGATTTTATATTTCATTCATATTGATATGCCTGAGTATAAAATATGTGTGCGAGGCGTGTGCATTTGTGTACGTATCTGAATGGGGATATACACACACAAGGGATATGGCTACGTTTTATGTAGGTACGAAAATCGCACTAAAATAGTGAAGATAAGTAATAAAAACTATATATAATTAATGTAACAGTTAAAAATAAATCAAAAATCACATTAGATATTTATGTATCTAACATATATTGAACTAATCCATTATTATTGAATATATATAGAGTACCACACTTTCGTACCTTAAACCCCAAAATATTGCCGCGAAGACATTAATTATTTTTAATCTTAAGTAAAATGACGTACAAAAGTAAGTTTGGTTAAGTGTAAACTTCGGCCAAGAGATAGCAAATGTTTATTTTTTTTAAATTCATATATCGATACAGTTTCATGACTAGATAAAATCATTGCGTGAAATCAATTAAATCCTGCCACTGGAAGACGATAAAAGATTGTGTGTTTAAAGGCTACATTTTGTACTGTAAAACCTGTAAGTAAATAAATAAAAATAGCATATAAAATCAATGTTGATTGTGTATAAGTGTCCTTGACATGAAAGTGGATTGAACATTATATTATAATTATATAACATAATTATATAACAAATAATAATATAACAAATAACAATATAACATAATTATTATAATAATATAATTTAATCACACAACTAAAGCCCTCATTAGTAATGTAATGGTAAAAGAGTTTTCAAAATTAGTCAAGTAATTTTCGAGATAAGCCAAATAAAACACATTCATAGAAAGTAGTGCCATCTATAATAAAATACATCCTACATTAGACATCTTTAATTATACATAACATTCTAGTGGTAAAAGAATTTTTAAAATCGGTCAACTGTACGAGTTTAGCTAAAAAACATATTCGTTGATGGTAGTGCCCTCTATATTAAAATACATCCTACGTTTCACAGTCATAATAGCATTCTAATGGTAAAAGAATTTTTTAAATAGGTCAAGTAGTTTTTGAGCACTATTCCAAAAAGCGATTCAACTTAGCCAACCGCACACACAGTAAAAACGTAACCATCCTTTTTCGTTTGTAGTCGGATAAACAACCGGTTCACAATGGTTGCGTATCGGCTACTTTGGATAAATATCCGTCGTCAACAGTTGCTTTACGTCTATTAATGACATTAAAATAGGGAAAAACATTTCATACGGTCGGCAACACTCGAATATTATTGCGCAGTATTATTACTTGTATTGACATTCAGCTTTCGTATTATTTTATTAAGAAATACATCAGAAAATTGTATATTTACTTATGAAAAGTGATGTTCTTATCCTTATCTTTTTGCCAAGAGTAATTTTTACATGATTTCACAGCACAAACAGTCATTTTCCGAAATTAAAAACACTGGTGCATGATGTATGTTCGCAGTGAACGTCGCTGGCGTAATGGCGGAACGATCGAACGAATACGCCAATATTGGCACCTTTTAAGTGGAAGCGTTTTAGGCGCGCGTACACGGTATCTGTACCTATAAAACATCTTTGATGTTACGGATATGGTTATATCGGAACCGAATTCAGAAGCAGAGTTTTTAAATTTGATTTTTCGGAACCAGAACCGGTATCGGAGGTGAAGGCAGAAGATATAGGTATACACATACCAAGGGCCTGTTTAATAAAAAAAATTATACACATGATTTATCATAAATATATTCGGTAAAAAACTGTCTTCGCCTTAACTGATAATTCGGCACTATGAATATGAACTGCATAAGTTGTCTGAATCCAATACCTTCCACGAAATTAAAGGGAAGATCTTACAAAGCAATCATTTTAGCAAGGTTCCACGCGCGACTGGCTTGTTCGTACGCGCTGATAGCAGCCGCCACCGCCGCTATATATCGACCTCCGATATAACCTCCGATTAAAATTTATCGGAACCGAAATCGGAATCGAAGGTGCAAAATTCATCGGAAGTTCCGAACTATTGGAATCGGAACCGAACTTCCGTAACATCTCTAGAATAGACGGGTAAAAAAATATCATCAAAATCACAATGTTTTTCAAGATATTATTTCACAGTTTTGTACGCGTGATTAATATCTATAACTGTGATAAATTACAGATTTGTAATACTTAGGGTCTCTGAGTAAAACCGCGAACGGACGGACATGGCGAATCTATAAGTGTTCTTTGTTGTTTAACTACGGAACCTTAAAGAGTGATCCAAATTATAAAGTTACGTTATTTTAGACCAGCGACCCGCCCCGGCCTTTCCTGGATGTGATCTTTTAATGTGGTGTTGTTTACGTTTGGTTTAGGCAGACAACATTTTTAAAAATAGTTATTTATGTCTTCATCATCAACACCATCACAATGTTCAATGCTACAAAAAAAGGTTCTGAGCCATCTGCATCCATCGACATCCTGCATATATTAACAGGTCTTATGTATGTCTAAATATCATATTAACCCCCTTTTTTTTAATGACGCTCTCGCTCTGGGCGCTTTCGCTCTGGGTGGAGCGTAAGGGAGTGTCAGACTTTTACTGACTAAAAACCATCCGTGTTCCTTCAGTGCCCTTACGTTCCGGAGCCGCGGTATCTCTTTCGAACAGCCCGCAGCCCCGGCAGGCGTCGGCCCTTGCGGGCCCCTTCACGCTGCTGACAGCTCTTTGAGGCGCGCGTGGAACAAAGCCCCCGACGCCCGGGGCGTCTCCCGCGGCGGCCGGGGAGGAAAGCTGCTGCTCTCTCCTTCTCCCGCTCCGCCACCTCCTTCGCTAGCATCACTGCTTCGCAGAAGGTGGTGAGGCATCCCATTCCGTCTCGCTCCGGACCATGGCTTCGACCAGGGCCGGACGCGAGAGGTCGCGGCCGCCTATCGCCGCTACGAGGACACGGCGGTGCTCCGCCCAAGCAGGGCACACCTCCACGGTGTGTTCCATCGTGTATCATATTAACCCCCTGAGGTTAATAAAATCCAGTTTATTTCAATGTTATAGACAGACACTTCAATTTTATTTATATATAGTTTGATAAGGTAGAAAAGTTAATGAACATGATGGCAGTTTTCCTGCTACTGATTTAACATTACAAGTTTATCACAACAGTAATGGCACATTCTATAAAAACCATAAGTCGTGAAATATAAAATAATTTTTTATTCCCTTGTTATCCATTTCATTGTTACCCATTCTTTCACGGGGGTTACATACAGAACATATAGCTGACGTGAAGCACCGACGCTCCGGGAAGTCTGCAGTCTGTGAACATGTTCAAGATCGTCCCCACCATTACATCAGATTTGATAAACCACAAGTCCTCGCAAAAGAACACCGATTCCTACCAAGGATGATACGCGAGGCTATTGAAATTAAAAAAAAAACATCCTAATTTCAATAGAGAAGATGGTTGGGTGCTGCCATCTGCTTGGGATCCTATAATTAACAAAATTAAACCTAAACCCAAGCATACCACTGCAAGACTTCAAGATACTGTAAGTTCGTTTTGCGTAAATTGGACCAAAAATTAATATTCAAAAACTGAAGATAGCCAGGCTAACAATGACATCGGGACGTCAAACATCTCAGTCCCCCCCCCCCCCACTCGTGACCATGGTTGCTGTAAAGTACCCTAAACGTCGGGAAATAAAAATAAGTAAAATCAGTTAAATAAACGCGATAGAATCCGTAAATTTAGTTTTATTCAATGTGTAGTGTTCGCGTAAATTTAAGAAATCATTAAAAATTATTGTTTATAGCTTATTAGCATGCAATCAATATTACAGACGGCACTTCGTATTTATTAATATCTATGTAAATAAATGTATGTTACGTCATAACTTTGTCAAATGTGAACAGGTTTTTTTAAATAGGTTTATATTTCGGGGTGGTCCCATATAAATTTGAACAAAATATTTAACCACTTATGGTGGAATTATAGTGGTAAAGTTTTCAAATGTTACAATTTGTATGACATTCAAGCTGGTGATATTCATTGGTCCACTCAAAATGATCAAAAAATTAGACTTAATAAGAAAAAAAAGCCAACTTCAAAAAACCAAAAAGACTAAAATATTAGGTCCTTACATATGAAATTGGCGTTGTGTACGGGAGGAATAAAGTTTTTTTTGTAAAATATATAAATTTAATTAATCAAAGTATGCACCGTTGTTATCTATGCACGTTTGCCATTTCATAGGTAGTTCATTGATCCCTTTACTAAAAAACCACAGGGGCGAGAATCAATAAACTCTTTGAAGGCGGTTTGGACTGCCGCATCGGAATTGAATTTTTTTCCTTGTAAGTTGTCCAAATTCCGGAAAAAATGGTATTCTGTTGGAGCAAGGTCCAGGGAGTACGGTGGATGTTACAGACATTCCAATTGTATCATGCTCATCTAACTTAGTGGTTGTTTGTTATGCAGTGTGTGGTCTTGCGTCGTCGTGAAGCAGCAGTAGCCTAAAGCGATTGACCAATTTCGGTTGTTTAGCAGCTAGTTCTTCTTTCATGGATTGCAGTTGCTGACAATAGATATCTGCCGTAATCGTTTTTCAGAAAGCTGTAGTGAACAACTCCGGCGCTAGTCCACCAAACACTCACAAGTAACATTTTCTGAGTCAATTTTCGTTTAGGGCAGGATTTCCAGGATCTCCAGGTTTCAGCCATTGCGACTAACGCTTCCGATTATCGTACCGTATCCACTTTTCATCACAAGTAATGATTCTATTTAAAATCCCTTAATTTTTGTGACGGTTGAGCAAAGTAACACAACAGTCGACGTGTGTTTGCAAGTTCAATTCATTCAATTCATGAGGTACCCATCGTTCAAGTTTTTTTACTTCCCGATTTGCTTCAAATGGATTAATACAGATTTATCACTTACTCCAAAGCCTGCAGCTATCTCTGAGGTGCTTTGTGATGGATCCGCTTCCACAATAGCCTTTAATTCTTCATTTTCCATTTTGGTCTCCGGCCGTCCACGGGGTTGGTTCTGAAGGTCGAAATTTCCAGAACGAAAACGTTGAAACCAAAAACGTACCGTGCTTTCTTTTGCGACACCAGCGCCGTACACATCATTAATCCTTTGAGCTGTTTCTGCAGCACTGGTGCCCCGGTAGAACTCGTACTCGTAAATATACCGATATATCATGTTTTCTATTGTGCGGTAATAAGCGACGCCAAAGAAAAAAATAATGAGGAAAAAACAAATGAATGACTGTTGTCAAAACTCAAATGTACCAGCTAAATGAATTTATAAATTTGAATTTGGAATTCTTAACCAAAGAGGAGATATTTCAAATGAAAGTGGTCAGTACGACAAAACGCTAATATTATATGTAAGGACCTAATAGTTTGCACATTGCCGGCCTCTGATCGGTCGGTGCTTCTATACTTCAGGTCAGGCCTGTTGGTCTAGTGGTTAGTGACCCTGACTGCTATGTCGGAGGTCGTGGGTTCGATTCCCACCCAGGACAAATGTTTGTGTGATGAGCACGATTATTTGTTCTGTGTCTGGGTGTAATTTATCTATAATATTAATGTATTTAGAAATATATAAGTATGTTTATCAGTTGTCTAGTACCCATAACACAAGCTCTGCTTAGCTTGGGACTAGATGGCGTTGTGTAATAGTTGTGGAATATTATCATTATTATTGTTATACTTCTGTACACAAGATTCTCTAGCGGGTGTAGTAGCGCGACTGCTGATCACGAAGTCCCGGGTTCGAATCTCGGGTCGGGCCAAAAAATATCAGTTATTAAGTTTTTCTATTAAGAAATTCTTAGTAGATGCCCGGAATCAGGAAGTTGGTGGTGTCTCACCCCCATGCTTCGGAAAGCACGTGAAGCCGTTGGTCCTGCGCCTGATCTCTCTCCGGTTGTTTCTGTTTGCCGTATATATGTATAATACTGTATACAATACCGTATAATATTTTTTTTGGTTCTTTCAAGTAGGCATTTACTTATAATGCAAGTCTAATTTTTGGCAGAGCGAGTCTCTTCCGTGATACGAATTCTATATTTACAGACCAAAACAGAAAATTTAATACATGCAATCGAACACGTATCTCCACCACCTTTTATATGAATGGATACTTATATGGTATTATCATTTTACGACAAAACTCAGAACGTACCGCTTATTTCATTTAAAAGTACGGAAACTTCAGAGATACAAATGTCGCGGCGCAGGGAGCAGGTAACTCTGTGCCATAAATACAAACCCACTCTAATATCTCAACAGTTAAAAACAACGCGCATATTTTAAATCTCGCAGTGTCTACACACTTGACATTTACGGCTAAAGAAAAAAACTAAAGTCACCTTTGCAATTTCAGCGAATTCCTGAATGATCGTTTCCAAGGAAGCTGAGATAGTTTCATTTATCTCAAATATCTTCGCCGATGCGAACGAGACGGTGATAGTCCGTGTATTCGTATTTCGCTTTACGTTTCAGAATTTAGAACGCACGTGTAGGAGTGCATCGTGAGACCATTCCGTACATTCGGCCGCAGCGGCATTGCACTTTTAATACATTTTAACAGAAACACCTTTTAATTAATTTGAATCGTGTGCTAACTTAGCGAAAGTTTCCATTAATATCCTGCGACATTTTCAAGACCAATCACTAGATGAGTTTGAGTTAAGTGTCGTCGTCATCATCTTTGCAAAGTGTATTTTTTATAGAAAGGGTGACAAACGAGCACACAGTCCTACTGATGGTACAGGGATGCTATGGCCCACATACATCAACATTTATCCTCGATTAAGAATCAAAATGCAGTTGCGTTGCCACCCCTGGGGACTAAGATGGTATGTCTCGTTTCCATTAAAACGGGTCTCCGATTATCTACACTCACCCTACGACAGGTATATTGTTAGAGCATGGTCCTATCGCCGTCGATCCTGCCTATTTGTTCCACAATATTACAGTATTGTTACAGCGTGGCTCTACCACGTATAAAATTCTCTCGTTTCGTTCAATGCTAAGCATGGACTATACGCAGAAGGTTATTGCTGTATATGGCATGCAATCGAAATGAGATCTGCAAAGGAGACGTGAATGTGAAGTGTATCAAAACTCAATGAAGTGGACTTTTCTCTGCCGAGTGGACTCTCTCAGAACTAAAAGGAAGCCTTGGATTTGCGAGGTGAAACTACCTGAACCCTTTTATCAACTTTATTCTCGAAGTTGTGCGTACTATTATACCCTTACCTAGTGTATGTATAATATTGGAGACCATCCCAGAAATATTGCCTACCTAGAATGTTGAAACAGTTTTCTATTTATTGAGAACACAGTAGAGGTTCCCATCATCAGGACCATAGTCAGTCGAGACCTTACATCCGTCGCGTTCGGGTTTCCCCCGTTTTCCTAAATATTATAGTAATTTATAATCTAATAAACGGGGTTCCATTCCTCAAGTTCTTTTTTAGAAAGCATTTTCTAAAACCCCGACGTAATAGTACCCTTGGAGCACTTTTGCCGTCAGAGCAGGGATCCGCTCGCACTGCGGTTATACAACACATTGAACGAGTAAATAATACCATACCGTTCTGACACGTACTGATTGTCACCTTTTTCATACATTTGGCGGTTTTCCGATCACAAGCCCTAGTACGATAAACCTGTAAAAGCTTTCTGGCTTCTAGAATAAATAATACAACAAGATGTCTCTGTGGACAGTCATTTCGATCTGGCAAATGTGCTGCCGTACATTATTACTGCCGGCTCCACCTCTAGTTCTACTATATTTATGTCATGTCGCAGGGTTCGTTCATTGCAAGTCATTAGGTCCAATTTTTGGTTGTATTCTCACCTCTTTTCAGGGTTTGAGCACGCTTTGTACTGTTGTCTAAAATGCTCGCCTCTACAGTGAGGTATATCGGGCGATGATGGGAAGATTTAATTGTATAATCGCCACACTAGGTAAGTGGGTTGGCCGTCGCATGCACACACGTGTCGTTACTGCCTACAATGCTGTAACCCGACACAGGTCTGGATATTTATGTCTGAAGTAGAATTGAAACAGTTCCATCTTAGAGATGTTAAAAATTAAATACCTAAGATGATTATATGTGTGTACCATCGTAATATGGTAGATATCTGCAAAGTTATGCTTGGTTCTATTAATTGTTCCTCTCTTTATCCGATTGATTCCAAAAACTCATTTGGCATTTCCTTCAGTCAATTCTTACACAGCCCAGGGGAAGAACTTTGAGACCATCGCCATTTGGCAGCGGCCTCTGGCACTCTGGCAGTTATAAAATACACAAATTAATTTAAATCTTCCAGGAAAATGTCATATTCTATGTCAACGAATACTGAAATCGTCCGGATGTATAGAAATAAACTGCGTTCTAAATAAGAAAACCACAGGTAGATATAAGAAAACGCAGAAAAATATTTCAATTTTGAACCTTGCTGACTCGTTTAGAAACACCCACACATTTAATAAAAAGATACTTACATAAGAATTTACATGTTTATTACATTCGGTGGTTATCAGGTTGGCTCGGCGCCGTCATGCGAATAGATTGTTTACAATTTTATGGAGAAATTCCAACCGGTGGTACTTGGTCCCTGTCGTTAGATGATTACCTGCTACCAGGGGGTTTTAGCGGCCTGGTGACGCTAATGGCAAACAGAAAGACAGAAATAACGCAAGCGCGCGAGGCACGTGGAGCGCGGACACCACAGTTGTATTAATAGTCGGTAAAAATAAGTAATATTACACGCGCGTCGTAACAGTCTACGTCTCACCATGTTTACACCTTACTATACTTTACGATTATACTTTGTAGATGACTTGTGATTAATAAGCTAGACTAGCAATGAGACAACTCTACAAATGGATAAT
This sequence comes from Parnassius smintheus behrii, assembly GCA_036936625.1. Taxonomy (NCBI): domain Eukaryota; kingdom Metazoa; phylum Arthropoda; class Insecta; order Lepidoptera; family Papilionidae; genus Parnassius; species Parnassius smintheus. Next base: position 971,583 of record JAUPFT010000004.1, on the reverse strand, counting down.
AAAAGGGTAATAAAATATAAGTGCAGTCGAATTCAAATCTGCGATAATTCGAACCTCTCTATATTTCAAAGTTATTCACAAGTTCCCTACAAAATCTCTTTATATTTCGAACTAAATCAATACATTTTTATGCACTTGGTAATTCGAACAAAAAAATCATTGCTACATAACAAAACGACGCGACGCGTTAATTCGAACTCATCGGCGTCAAACACTCGACAATTCAAAGTTGCAGAGAGACGTTCTATCGCAAAGAAATTGTTAAGCTTGTTTAAGCTAACCGCAAATATCACGGTTCCTGCAGCTATTTTACTGGTTGACAAGGCATGGAGAGCTGTAACACACCTAACAATTCTTAACTGATTTAAAAAACTAGTTGACATCAGCGGTGTGAGTTTTTCTGACTTTGTTAAAGTGGATGAAGATGTTGCTGTCTCAGGTTCACTAACCGTTGGCGCAATTTTATCTGCGACAGATACGAATGAAAAAAACAACGATGAAGATGAAGACAATACATCAGAACCTTTGGCAGTGGTGTCAGTTAAGGAAGCAAGAGCCTCATTCGATACCTTACAAAGCTTCTGTCTACAAAACGAAAGTGATGAAAAAGCATTACAGGCACTTTTTCTCTTAAAATCTCTTATTGAGCAGTCTGAGCAGCAGCAATGTGCTTTGAAGCAAACCAGTATAACAGAGTTCTTTCGAAAGATTAACTAATTCACACTATGAATATGTACACTAATGTGCCGCTAAACTTTTGTCATTGTAAAAGAATAGTAGTTAATAAATAACAATTGATCAACACTTAATAACTCGAAATTTTATTTATTTTCTCTCAAAAATTTCGAACCATTTAAAATTTTAACACTTGATAATTCGTAATATTTTAAGTCTCTCGAGTTTCGAATTAACGAGAGTTGGCTGTATTATCGAGGCATTCCGTATAAGTCCTCATAGGTGAGATGGCATCTGCATTTTGATTCTAAATCAAGGATAGTTGTAGATGTCTATGGGCCACAGTATCCACTTACCATCGCTCATCTAGTACTCGTTCGTTACTCTTCACTGCTGAACATAGGCCTTCCAAGGAATGCTACAAAGCACGGTCCTGAGCCACCTTCATACATCGACTTCCTGCATGCCTTACCAGATCGTAACTTCGTCTAATGGGTGGACGTCTTACATTTCGTTCACCGGTATGATGCTGCCACTCGAAAGCCTTTCTTCCCTATCGGTTCTCGGTTCTTCAAGCTTTATAGCCGGCCCATTGCCACTTCGGCTTAATAATCCGTGGGGCTATGTCAGTTACTCTAGATCTGCTTCCAATATCCTCATTTTTAAGTCTATCACGCAGAGAAACCCCAAGCACGGCTCTCTCTGCATAACTCGCTGAGCGACCTTGAGCTTCCTCATACGGCAAGCAATGGAGAACCACGTTTCAGATCCATAAGTCATCAATAGCAACACGCACTGATTGTACAATCTTGTTTTGAAGTTTTGAAGTCTATGTTAAAAATCAAAAACGATGTAAATACATTATTATTATTTACGCTGTTTTTGCATTTTCTTCGCTGTGTATCAATTGTTGATCAATAATAAATCAATAATGCGTTTAGTGCTATTTATTTAACACTGAAAGATAGCAGCAATGATGCTGTGAATCCGCAACCGAAAACCTTATGACATTACCCTACATTACCGAAAATAAATCTAGAACATATTTTAAATCAACGCAATGGTATACCTAGCCTCGCCGGCACCTGTGAGCCTGTAACAGAGATTCTGGACGAAAATAACGAGGCAACGAGGCCGGCTTATGTGGAGACTTTAATATCAATCTCCTAGAAGCTTCCTCCACTAATATTAAATTTAGATCATTGTTTAAATCTTATGGTCTTTTTAATTTATTTTTGGAGCCAACACGTATTGCTGAATCTAGTGCAACATGTATAGATAACATTTTTACAAATGTTAAGCCGTTCAATAAATGTATAATTCAAAAATTGAGCTCTGATCACTGTGGACAATTTGTTTCATTACCTTATGTTCACAAAAAGCAAGTAGATAAAAAAGTAGTGTTTGTTCCAGTAAATGCACATCGCTTGGAGAAGTTTAGAAGTAACATAGTAAAAAAACTTTCATTACTTTCATACCAAAATAATCCAAATTTTTTGTATGCAACATTATTTAAGCTCATTTGCAATGAATTTAATAATACTTTTACTTCTAAAACATTCTCCTTGAATAATCGTAAAGCATTTAATGAATGGGCGACAGTAGGAGTCCATAAGAGTAGACAAAGGTTATATGAACTTTACAATGAAAGGTCATATAATCCTAGCGTCGAATTTAGGGAATATGTAAAAAAATATTCCAAAATATTTAAAAGAGTGTGCTCTTTAGCCAAGTCATTGTATTTAAGCAACAAAATAAAGACTGCTTCTAATAAAATTAAAATGACATGGAGTATAATTAATAGTGAAACTGGTAAGGTCAACTCTCGCAATTCAAACTACCAGTTAAGTTTTAACAATAAATTAACTAAATCAGATCAGGACGTTGCAATGGTTTTTGAGAAATATTTTACTGATATTCCGATCTTAACCACTAAGTCACTGAATTCTTCTCCTACCGTGCCCAATCATTACTTAAACAAAATGTAAATGTGTGTACAAAGAATTTTACATTTCATAAAGTTTCATCAAAAGATATTGTAAAATATTTAAAGACTATTGATATTAAGAGAACCGCCGATCTGTGGGGGATTTCTGTTGAAGTTATTGCGTCTATAATAGATACAATCGCATCTCAACTATCTATTATTTTTTATAGTAGTATCAAATCTGGTGTGTTTCCTGATTTAATGAAGCATAGTAAAGTAATACCTTTATTTAAATCTGGTAGTACCTTGGACCCCGCTAATTTTAGACCTATTTCTGTACTGCCAACACTTAGTAAAATTTTTGAAAAAATTATTCTTGATCAATTGTTAATTTTTTTTTAATGTAAATAAATTACTTCATAAAAATCAATTTGGTTTCACAAGAGGTCGCTCGACAACTGATGCTGGTGTTGAGCTGATTAAATATATATTTAATGCATGGGAGAATTCACAGGATGCTTTGGGTGTGTTCTGTGACCTATCCAAAGCCTTCGATTGTGTTCACCATGAAACATTAATCAGGAAACTTCAACACTACGGTGTAAGAAATGATGCTCTTAAATTAATTATTTCATATTTAAGTGACAGAACACAAAAAGTTGTTATTACTAGTATGAGTTCTTCCGGGTCCATTATACAAATGGGCGTGCCTCAGGGCTCAATTCTCGGCCCTTTTCTGTTTCTTGTATATATTAATGACTTACCTTACATAGTAGGGGATAACCATGATATAGTATTATTTGCTGACGATACTTCATTAATTTTCAAATTAAAACGACAGTTATTAAATTACGACGAAGTAAATAATGCTATAGCTAAGTTAGTCAATTGGTTTAATGTTAATAATTTGCATTTGAATGGAACTAAAACTAAATGTATGAAATTCTTAACTCCTAATGTTAAACATGTCAATACAAATGTAATTTTAAATGGGGAGGAACTGAGTCTTGTTGATACATCCATTTTTCTTGGAATCACACTGGACGCAAAGCTTCAATGGCTCCCCCATACATCAAAACTAGCTAGCAGACTTAGTTCTGCAGCATATGCTGTAAAAAAGATTAGAACTCTTACCAGTGTTGAAACAGCTAGAATAGTTTACTTTAGTTATTTCCATAGCATTACGTCTTATGGTATTTTGCTATGGGGACACGCGACTGACACTGAAATTATATTTATTTTACAGAAGAGGGCCATTAGAGCAATATATAATTTAAAACCAAAAGAGTCACTAAGACAAAAATTTAAGGAAATTAATATATTAACTCTGGCCTCTCAATACATTTATGAAAATGTAATGTACGTACACAAAAATAAAAGTAGTTTTGCGAAAATAAGTGATATTCATTCTGTAAATACTAGGAGCAGACACAAGCTGGTAGTACCAGTTACTCGACTCCACCGAGTCAGTAATTCATTCTTGGGGCGATGTATACGCTTTTACAACTAAATCCCAGAAAATATACAAAATTTGTCATACATAAAGTTCAAAAATGTTATTAAACTAAGTTTGTATAAAAAGGGTTATTATAATATTAAGGAATTTATAGATGATAATAACCCCTGGGAAGGGTGATCGCGACCAAGCTATTTCTAATTTGTCTAGTGTTGTTGATTGTAAACATGATTGTAAGCTATTATTAAAAAAAAATAGTCCCGCTGGGTTTCTTGCTGGTTCTTCCCAGGACAGAGGTTTCTTTTGCGAACCAGTGGTAAATTAAAAAAGTGACTTTCAATAAGTATTTTTATAATCTACATTGAATAAAAAAGTTTCTATTTCTATTTCTATTTCAACGGGCGGCGCTACGGATGCAGACTAATAAGATCGTCTCACGTTATCGGATACCGGGAAACATTCACAATTTCTGATTTTCACAAATTGAACATCTCAGTTCAAATTTCGTTTCACATTGATTAATATGATGTAGGTATGTAAATTTTATAGCATTTTTAAACATTCTATTGACTGTAAATTTAATTCTGTTTTAAGAGGTTTACAAAATATTGATATGTGCATTGTTTTATCAACTTTGTTACTATGACAGTTCACTACCATCGCACATGAGCCTATCGCACTGTAGCAGAGATTTGCAGGAGTTGCCACGCTTTTTTCACAACAGACAGATTTGCGATCGCAATAGGCCACGTCGCCTTTTGAACCGCTCCCAATACTTGCAGAAATAGGTAGGTAATGCTAAAGTTAAATATTTTACGCGCCTGATTGAAACGAAAACAACTGCACGGCGTGCACTTGGCGGAGGTCCAGCAGCCAGTCACAGTGGCAGCGCGTCGGCGCACGAAGCACAGCACGTGGCTACTGTCGCAGTCGCCTGAGCCGTGTTCTGTCACTTGGCTCAGAAACACGCAATCGATCATTTTAATAACCGACATTAATCAAACGCCTCAGCTTTGTATTTAGGGGCTCAAGGGTAAACTTATACGAGAACATTGTGAACTACACCTCTACACACAATCGTTGCTCTAATGGTGTAAGCGTAAAGAAAGACGACAAATGCTTGCCCATAAGGTCTAGAGAACAATTATTTTTTCTTTTTTCTTTTAAAAGCCAAATAATTGTCGTTATCATTTTATGACTCAAACAAGAGACGAATGGGAGAAAGCGTCACTTTCCGATCCCAGCGGCGGATCTGGTTTATTGCTCCACCGCCGATAATGTTTCGGCCGCAGAGGATAATGAGAGCGGCGTTTACCCCGCGCGGTTGCAAAGGGCAAAGGCAGAAAACAACCACCTCGCCGTAGTCCACTAAGTCTGAGGTCAAAAGACCGTACTTTGACTTTGTTCAGACTATACTTACGAAAAACTTAGCTGAGTATATAAGCATAATCTTTGATTCTGACTTTATAGTTCTAACGGTCTAAAATTAAGCTAAGCTTATACAATTCAAAAATACTAATATTTAAAAATCCTAAGCAATCCAAATTGTATTTCATAAATAAGTTATTATTACATGAAATAGAAGCAGGCGTGTTTAGGGAGAGATAAAAGTACATTTAACTAATTTTAATTTAAAATATTACGAGAAAGAAACCTAACGTTTGGTCAGCTGTCAACTGAAGTTTTAAAAGCGAAACTTTTGGTTTAATGATATTGTGTGCATTTTAAGTTTTTATTTATATTTTATATCCCTGTTTTTTTTTATTACGACTGGCTTTGGAACTTGGACTCCCGGTATTACCTACTCGTATATATACCTTATAACATTTTGTAACCTAGGCTTGTTTAGGTAAGCATTGTGATATAATGGAGAATATGGAGGAGCTTTATCAACTTTGGACGTGTGATAATAATATAAATGTTTGCCTAAAATTGCTGTTTTTCACAATTGTGAGAAGGAACGGACGAAAAGAGTGCAAAATCACAAAGAAAAAGATACATATTAAGAAATTCTAAATAAGTTTGAAATTACGTATATTTTTGAAGTGAAAACTCCTTTAGCATCGTTGTGATTTGAAAGTTTATGAAACGAAAAAGCGACAGTAGAGACAGACACATAAATTCATAACATTTAACGTGGGAGAAAATGAGATAGGAAGCATTATAGATTATAGGTCAATGTTCGCGAGAAAAAAGTCGTAAACGCCGCCGAAACGGCGTTGCTTACGCGCTTTGTTCGACAGGGTGCGAAGGTGTCGTGTTGTAAGCCTATGGAATAAACAAGCAGTAAAGAACGGCCAAACCTCAACTTCGTAATAGGTAACATTGATATAAATCTTTTTGTTATTGGTGAGTACTATATAAAGTATATCGAAAAGAGTAATATAATATCTATGTCCAATATATATATACATCCCGTAACTTATTGTACGTCCACTACGGCCAATTTTGCATATAATGTGGCGACAACCTGCTTACGACGTCGAGACTTAGCGCAATGTTCGCAAATTGTCATGTTGATCACAGAAATGTCAAAATCTAAAAAAAAATTGGACGTCATTTTTCTTCCAATCTTGCTGTACTGAATATTTACATAGTTCCGCTAATTTTCGTTGCAAAAGTAATAGCGCTGCTGTCGATTTGTGAATACTTTCATTTACGGCCGTATTTGACTTCCACACAAAATTAGAAGATGCGACGTTGCCGTTCCGTCACCGTTGCCAACGTGTTACTTGTATTTGGTGATATATGGTTATGACTGCATCGTTGGTCTAGTGGATGTAGTAGTGCGACTGCTGATCCTGAGGTCCTGTGTTCGAAACCCGGGTCGGGCCAAAAAATCAATTATTGAGTTTTTCTGTCAAGAAATTCTCAATAGCTGCCCGGCGCGGCATCAGAAAGTTGGCGGTGTATCACTCCCGTGCCTCGGAAAGCACGTAAAGCCGTTGGTCCTGCGCCAGATCTCTCTCCGGTCGTGTCGGTTTACCGTCCCATCGGATTATGAGAATGAGGGAATAGAGAGTGCACCTGTGGTTGCGCATACACTTGGGCACTATAATCCTGTCCTACGCTGATGGCTAGTCTCCGTTGAGGCAGGCCGCCGTGACAGTAATTCGGTCTGCAGGACATTATTATATGGTTTATACTGCGCTTGGTACTAGTAATTTTACTTGTTTTCTTAACCTTACATTTACCTACACATAATATGGACGTCAGAATATCCTAAAACTTTCATACTGAATGATATTTGACACCCGTATTTTTGAATTTAGTTATATTTTTATAAATGTAGATGCGGAAGTCGGCTTATCGGTTTATTTCATGCTGCACTATATTTTAACATTTTACATTTGGTACTAATCTGCCTAAAAGAACTCTTGTTAGGTATATCGTAAGCAACCCATAATTCTGTTTGAGTATAAGTTACCTTCTGATTGAGTACAGAAAGATGGACTCAATTGTAGATATTGACAGGTTTCTTAAAAGTTTGTTTTATTGTATTGTGACTAACAACCTCTGACTAATAACCTAATATGGTCTGGCGAAGAAACTCATTTTAATATAAGGTTTTACTGCATTAACTGCCAATAGGATGTTAATTTCTACAATAGACCGTGGCATATTGTTGCTGACATAACTCCGAAAATATAATTTATTTACTTGATCGTGTTGAGTTTTGGTGCTCTCACTGCATCTTAAGGATGAGTGCGACTATTGTACCTAATCTGTACGAAATTACTCTCTACTTAACTAGATTCATTTTTGTGAAAGGATATTTTTGTTAAATTATGATATTATGTTTGGTTTTGCAGTTAGTTGAAATACAATTTAATTTTTCGCACACGTTTTCTAAGCTTCTAAGCGTTTTATCATTTCTAGAACGAAACATTTAAATAAAACACCAAATTGACTATTTTACATCGCTTGGTCTCCCTACACTAAAATACGAATAAAACAATAGCGAAAAATGTCATTAAAGCAATGATCATTAATGTGTGTCTTATACACAAGGAATTAAAATATAAATATATTCATGGTTATATGGACGTCAAATATCGTGCGGTATTAAACTTTACCGATAATCTGACGTCCACATATAGAAATATAACAAAATTCCAAAATATGGACGTCAAATATCATAAAATGCAATAATCAACAACAACTTTGGACATCGGATATCGAAGAAGTGGACGTCAAATAAAACTTAGTGTGAATATTTTAGGATAATCTTACGTCCGTATATGGGTAAATACTCCGTTCGATGTCCATGTCAAGTACATTAATCAACTTACATAAGTTTATTTACCTAAGTTACTAAATATAACCTAAGAAACGTAAATGCAGGGAAGCATAAGCGTGGAAAGTTCTCATTATGCTTAGATCACAATACGGATGCCAATTAGAGCACGATATACATGTTTTAGTAATATAGCATCCAATATTTATAACAACAAACAAATTGTATTTCAATTAACTGCAAAATCAAACATAATATCATAATTTATCAAAAATAGCCTTTCACAAAAATAAATCTAGTTAAGTTGAGAGTAATTTTGTAGATTATTTTTCATTTATTTATTTATTCACTCAAATGTAAGTACATTATTTTTACTATTATCTCGCCAAACTGCAATCAGTTTGTCGGCGAGTACACGCTCTTAAAACTATATAATATCATTATGCACCATCACCTACAAAAACACAATTATTTACTACAAAAAAATATAACCTTACCTTACTACAATTTCACAATATTTAGAAATTATTAAACTAAAAAATAAACAACAACAGCAATACACAAATCAAATAAATCAAACATAAAAAACGATTAACAAAGGTATGCAACAATGTATGGTTTATAGCTCTGCTAATAATGTCCTTTTCAGAGAGGATTTTAATAAATTTTTGCTTAATTTATTTTTATTTTTATTTGGAGGCGTTTCTCTTAACCATTTTATCTTGTTATATATTCTGGGTACAATGTATTTATTCAAGCGCTGTCCATAATAGTTATTTGCACTAGGCTCTTCAAGTTTTTTTTCCCTTACCTTACGCGTGTTGTAGGTGTTAGTAATAGGTACTTTATAGTCGTCAGTATAGTAATGTTCAATTGCTATTAAATATTTTAACCGTGTTTCAACAGGGAGTATTTTACACATAGGAAATAATTTTTCGTATTGTTTTTTACAGCTTTTCTTATCTTTTGAATTAACAAAAATTTTTATAATACGTATTTGTAGGCTTTTCACTTGTTTTATATAAGTACTAAATGTACGGCCGTACACAATAAGACCATAGTTAATTAAAGATTCAATTAATGCATAGTAAACCACTAATAGAACATGTTTACTTACTACTTTTCGAATTTGATAGAATTTGCCTAAAATGGACCTTAATTTTGAACATACTTCTTCAATGTGTAATTTCCAATTAAAACTACTATCTACCAACAGTCCTAAATATTTGTAACTATTAACAAATTCTATTTTGGCACATTGACATGATAATTTTCCCCTGTGCAAGCACTCATAGTCATGCCCTACAATACCTATTTCTTCATAGCGTACATTCTTAGCTAGCCTGTTGTATGGAGAATGTAAATGCATACACTTTGTTTTTTTCAAGTTCAATATTATGCCGTTATCATGTGCCCACTGGGTAATCCTATCAAAGTCTTCCTGTATTTTATCGCAAGCTTCGTGTAAGTTTTTGGAAGCATACAATAGGCACATGTCATCGGCGTACATGTAGGTATCGCAGTGATGCACCACATTAACCACACTGTTCACCAATATAATGTACCCTACGGGGCCGTACACAGAACCGGTTGGTACACCGAGAGAGATGTGTTCTTCAGCGCCAGTCGTCCCACTCACCATAGTGCGAATAGTCCGATTTGATAAATAATTACGGAACCATTCATTTACAGGGCCCCGAATTCCACATTCCTCCATAGCCCCCAGAAGTACCTCATGGTCCAGAGTATCAAATGCCTTCTTATAGTCTATAAAAAGAGCCACCACCTGTTTACCATTATTAAGACTGTAGTTAATTGCTTCCGAAAACTTAGTTAACGCAGTACTAGTACTCCGTCCTCTCCTGAAACCATGTTGACATTCAGTAATAATGTTAAATTTCTCTAAGAATCTACACACTCTTTGTATTACTACCTTTTCTACAATTTTATTTATTACTGGAAGAATAGCTATTGGCCTGTAATTTGTGTATTCATAATGGCTGCCACCTTTAAAAATAGGTCTTATTATGGATTTTTTTAATTCATCTGGATAAATACTTTTTTTTATACATAAATTGACAAACTTTGCTAAAATTGGACTTATTTCATTTTTTATATACTTCAAATCCTTAACTCTAATTTTATCTACCCCTGGTGACTTTCGTTCTGACAACTTATTTATAATTTCTTTTATTTCCGCCGAGTTTACTTTTACAAACCTGAAAGATACTTCGCTCGATTTAACATAACTATTTCTGTTTAGGAATTTAGTGTTACATCTCTGTTTTATGCATTCTATTTCTTTTGTGAAGGTTTTTGAAAATTCACTACATATATTGTATATATTATCTATTTTACCGAGATATTTCAAGATAACGCTATCTAGATTAGGTTTAGAGCGTCCTATCCACGTATTGATATTTTCCCATATTTTTCTAAAATCCCCGTTACAATCATTTATTTCCTTTTGTCCATACCTATTCTTAGCACTATTAATTAATTTATTCACCTTATTCCTAAATGAAGTGTACTCTAACCTTTTGGTCATATTGTTAGGCGATGCTTTCCACTCCCGAAATAGCTTATCACGCTTTAATAATTTATCATATATTTCTTTATTAACCCATGGCTGACTAATTCTGTTATTCTTCAAAGTTATTTTAATTTTACTTTCCTCATAAATCTTAGAGAATGTAGAACATATTGATTCATATAACAATATTGGGCATAATATAGACAAAAATTGTGACCAATCCGTTAATCTTAATTTTTCCTTAACTAACTTATTATCTATTACAAATTTGTATTTACATACTTCGTTATAGTTATTGCACACTGTATGCTTACGGTCAATATTAAGGGTAATACCTACTGCACTGTGATCTGAGATGTTGCACTCGAGTATAAATGAAGCTGTCGGCCCGCAGCCGGAGCGCGTCGTCCGTACCCATACATGGTCGACGCAGCTCTGGTCGAGTCGGCCGTCGACAATCGCCTCGCGCGTTATCTCCCTCGCTGGTATAGCACACATGAGGCCGCTTTCACACAGGGTGCTTTTATAACGGTCAATTGTCGGGTTTATTTTATTTCTTGAGATATCTATATTTGTGTCTCCTATTATGATTAGATCATCCTGTGACGGTATCTTCCTTATTAATATTCCTAGTTGATCTATAAATTGCTTTTTGTTTTTACTCGGTGGTCTGTAACACGCTATAAGATGTAAAGTTCTTGTTGTCGTAATTATTCGTCCATATACAGTTTCCAACGCAGTTGTATTTCCTACTTCCATTTCAATATTTAGTCCTTCCTTCCAGTAGATAAGTATTCCTCCTCCTCTTTTCACTTCTCTGGTATTCGCGTAGCTATTATATCCTTGAATCTCACAAAAGGGTAATTCTTCTTTCTTTATGTTTACTTCTGTTAAGATTATAATATTTATAGAGCATAAAGTTTGTTGTAATAGTACTGTTAACTCATTAAAATGTTTTCTTAAAGATCTAATATTTAGGTGTAAAATATGTATTTTATTATAGTCTGTGCCCCATTGTTTACTCAAAGTAATAATATTTTTAAATCTATTAAATTGTATATCTGTGATGCTTTCATTAAAATTTTCGAATTTTAAGGTTAACAAAAAACCACGTAGTGTATCCACATTACGCTAGTTGCATATTTATGGTTTAAGATTTCGTATATCTTTCTCACATGAAATCCTGTGTATTTTAGTTTCATTTTCTTTTTTAACTAATATATTAGAATTCTGTATCCATATGTATTTATAAATTTGTTTTAGTTCATTCTTTGAGGTCCAAAATAATTGTCGCTTGTATTTAGGTAGGTCCTCATTAATATAAATCGAACTTTTGGAATTATTACCATATACGTGATCATTCGTTAATATCGTTTTGCGAAGACTGAGCCATTTATCACGCGCCGATCTCGACCGAAGAGTAACTATAACTGGTTGCGGCTTTATTTTTTCTGGTTTTGGTCTTCCTACCCTCTTTACGTCGACAATATCAGCCTTGCACAAGTTATATTTTTCCGCTATAACGTTCACGACCTCAAAAATTTGTTCATTATTTTGCCTCTCCAGACCAGCAATTTCTATGTTATTTTCCTTCTCCCTCTGCTCTATTTCCAAGATCCTTTCCTCCATTGCTTTGTTACATTTTTCCAGATAGGTATTTTTATTCTCCAAATTTTTGATTTTTCTCTCAGCTTCCTCTTTGAATTCAATAATCGATTGGTACTGCTCAGCGTAGAAGTCTACTGTATCCTTGAGTTCTTCAATGCTCCTTTCTATTTTATAGATAATCTCTAACTTTTTGTTTACCTCACCTAGCAACATTTCCATTGATGTCTTACTGAGATCAACATCAATCATGGGCTTGCTAATTCTTTCAGGGCTTTCGTTCTTTTGGCATTCTTCACAAATTTTTTTCTGCATATGCTTCTTAAGGTTTCGAACACATTTTTTGTGAAATACAGATTCACAAGAACCCTTACACTTGATCACTTCATCCTTTGATAAGGACACATACTGTTTACATTTCTTACACTGTACCATTTTAGAGTATTTATAATAGTTAAACAATTTTTTTTTGTATTGCACCGATATGATTTTAAAAGTGCATATAATGTAGGTATTCTATGCACGTCCGCGCGCCGAGCGTATAAACTGCGGAATGATGATGATTAGGTAAATAGTTCGCCTTAAGATAGTGATCATAAAAATTAAACTCGCAGTGAGATCAAAACTCAATACGATCAAGTAAATAAATTATATTTTCGGAGTTATTCATGTCAGCAACAATACGCCACGGTCTATTGTAGAAATTAACAACCCATTGGCAGTTAATGCAGTAAAACCTTATATTAAAATGAGTTTCTTCCCAAGGTCATATTAGGTTATTAGTCACAATATAAGAAAATGAACTTCTATTAAACCTGTCAATATCTACAATTAGTACTTATTTACAATAGTAAAATAAATAATAATATAGTCAATCTATAACAAGGTAATATTATCTATACAGTATTGTAACTCGGCCGTATCTTTCAAATAAATGCCTACAGCAGTGCGGCACGTAAACACGCGATAGGGCTGCCTGCCTCCAGCATCTTTACATTTGCCTACTTTGTGTTTCCATTTAGTTTTATGATTGTAAATATACTTTTCATATAAACAAATAAAATAGGTACTTTGTGAACTGAATAGGAAGTGTTCAATAAAAATGCGTATCGTTTTTTGATTGGTAGATTTAATTAAAAAACCATGTTTATGTTTGAATAACAAATCGGTTAAATAAATTTGCGACCGAAAAATATTTGCGCTTCGGCTGAGACTTAAGAAATGCTTTATTATTAGATCTTGAAATATAAAAAATCCGCTTTCTAATATAAAGCTAAAAATAATATAAATTAAAAATTGTTTTGGGAAACATGGACAACGTGAAGAAAAGGAATATCTTTTAATTGGTTATAGATACCTGCAGCTACTTTACAATTTATATGTTTGTTTTTAAATGAAGTTCAGATTTATTATTTCTTTATTTCTGTTCTATTATTTATTTCCTCCATTTTTTATATATTTCAGAAAATCATCACAGCGTCACTGCGGCACAGTTTCGACTGTCTGCATGCCGAGATCGAGTCGCGTAGGCATAGATCTCGCTTCGTCCGTTTGTATGAAGTTGGAATACTGTATAGATAATATTACCGTGCCTATAATGTATCACGGCTGGGCAATCCTAGATATTTTTTCGTATTTAGTAAACGAATAACTACTTGGTAAATTAATCATGATATCTATAACATTATCTGCTTTTCGTGGCATCTGTGTAAAAAGATATCGGCTTATAATCGATACTGATATACATTTACACAATGCATTGAAAGATCGAAACCAGACGACAGACGTCCAAAGAACATCAAGAACAATTCCAATTAGAGTTCATTTTACCTCGTGCTCGACGATGAAGTAAAACATCATGAGAAAACATGCATGTTTAAGGAATAAAAATATTTTATACGAAGTGAACCAACCAACGCCTGGAGCAGAGCGGTGATCTAATAGCTCAAAAACCCGCTCAGAAATGAGAGCAGGACCATGCCTACGCTAAGCTGTAACTTATTTTTTTATTCTAGTGTACCACAAAACTTTAATTAATAAGCCTAAATAATATAGTATTCATAATGCCGCGCTTTTTGTCCTATCGTCACATCTCTCAAATCGAGAGTTACGGGTCGCAATCATCACTGAAGTGTCATCGGGAGGTGTGATAAAAGTGAGTCTCCCTCAGGGATCGCTACTTGGCCCTGTTTTATTCTTGATCTACATAAATGATCTTCTATGTAGTATTAAATATATAGTAATTCCTGAATTTTCATTAGTAGTAGATATAAGTAATTCCTTGAAATAACAAAATAGAATTTTTGATATCACCCAGGAAAGGAATGTTAGGAGTTTTCATAACAGCAATAGATTAATAACAATTTTTTATAGGATAAGGGTTACAAAATATAGTATATTACTTTTAGAGAAGCGAAATATTGGTTGTTTGCATCAAGTAATAGATAAGGACCACAACTCAATGCATGTACACAAAAATGTAAGAAGTTTCAATAAAATAAATTATATTATATAAATTATATAAATACTAGGAACAGACACAAACTAGTATTACCAGTTATTCGACTCTACAGAGTCAGTAATTTATTCCTAAGACGACGTATACGCTTTTGCAATAAAATCCCAGAAAATATACTAAATAAAGTAAATTATATTATATAAATCATATAAATACTAGGAACTGACACAAACTAGTATTACCAGTTATTCGACTCTACAGAGTCAGTAATTTATTTCTAAGACGACGTATACGCTTTTACAACAAAATCCTAGAAAATATACAAAATCTGACTTAGGCCAAGTTTACAAACTTTATTAAACAAAGTCTGTATAAAATGGTTATTATAATATTAAGAAATTTAAGGATGATAATTATCCCTGGGAATAAGGTGCTATTTTGCTACCACGCTATTTCTAATTTGGTTTGTGTTGTTAATTATTGTGTAGAATATATTTAAGTTAAAGTTAAGTTACAGTCTATATACGTCCCACTGCTGGGCGCAGGCCTCCTCTCATTTCTAAGAGGGTTTTAGGGCAAGGAAATGTCCACCGCGCTGCCCCAATGCGTGTTGGCGAACTTCACATGTCTTCGAAATATTTTTTTTATTTCCTAGACATGCAGGTTTCCTAACGATGTTTTCCTTCACCGCCGAGCACGTCATAAATCAGCACTTAAAATTGTAATTAACAATTTCATTGGTGCCGGTGGGGATCGAACCCGGGTTGCTCGCGTTATGTGACATTATAGCGAGCGGCTCTCATAATACATTTATAACCTGTTTTTTAAGTATCACTGTGTTTCTTGCTGGCTCTTTCCAGGTTTTATCAGAGGTTTTTTTACGAACCAGTGGTAAATTACGCTTAAGAGTGACTTTCAATAAGTCTTCTAATTTAATTTCTATTTCTAACGTAGCAGAGAGCGATAGATTTAATAAATGTCCGCAGACATATAATTAAGGAAATATCGGCGTTCAACTGCACATACCATCTTAATCAATTCTCCTCAGAACATTCTCTCTTAAATCGAAGTAAAGTGAGGTTTCGTCTAAACATTGACATCCCTAAGTCCTAAGGATTATAGACCATGGGGCAGAGGAACACTTCTAACTGTATTAAAGGACTCACCGGCGCACAGCTGCTGATGCCGGCGTTACCATAGAAGTACTCGCGGTTAAAGACCACCACCGCCGTGTGCCACACACCCTCGATCTGACGCCCTATAAACAAACACATCACCTTTATTATTTTTTAAGCGACAGACATACAGTCCACCTGGTGTTTAGTGGTTACCGCAGTGCAGCCCATAGCACCAACAGCCAACATCAAAGGAAGAAGGCTACAGATGCTAGTAACAGTACTTGATAAGCATAGATATAAAAAAGATAAGACTACTGGGAATAATACCCCATATTCAACCCGTCTCAAAGACTTATGTAATATAAAAACTACCGAGCTTGTGTGGATTTTGCATCTATTGACAACAGCGAATAGTGAAAATCTTAAGTACATTAATTCAATAAATAAATAAAAGTTATACGATTAAGCACAACTTTTATTATAAGTACATTTGGATTTTTCGTTAATTTTATTTTGTTATAAGTAAATAATATATTACGTACCTCTCGAAATGATATATTATTTAATTAATCGAAGCCTTAACCATTGGTATCGATAAACTTTTGCCATTTTATTGGAGGTCCAGTGATGTTTCTGCTGCAGATATTACAAACAGCAATGGAAACTTTTTTAATTTGTGTTTTCAATCACCTTATCGGACTTCAATATTTGCATCTCTTAAAAAATTACATTATGGATCTCAACTCAGTTGTTCGAATGATATAGCTGTAATGAATAATACCGACAAAGGTCCACCGCTCAGTTACAAGCAGCTTCTTTTAATAATTTTGCGTTTGGAGACGGTTTGGATCTATCCCCCAGGCCCAGGTCCAACCATTACGACGAACACTTATATCTATGTAACATATGCCACTTTTCAATGCATTTAATTTTAAGCGTAGTAGAGCCACGCTGTAGCTACATTATTTTTGTTGTAGCAAAATAGCAGCTTAATGCTACTGTGTTTCGTATGGTGAGTGCAGAGAAATGAGGCATTCCGTCCTAGTCCTCAGGGGTGAAAACGCACCTGCATTTTGATTCTTAATCGACGCTAAATATATATGCGTATGGGCCACATCCACTTACCATCAGGTGGATTGTGTACTCGTTTGTCACTCTTATTCTACATAACGTACATAAACACTCACGCCTGTCACCCAGAGGGGTAGGCAGAGACTACAGACTTGCGTTTGGCACGATCCTGACACACCTCTCTCGCCTCCTCTACATCCGTATACATACGCATACATGCTCGTCGGTTAAAGGTACTCCTATTTGTTTTTATTTTTTTATTAATTTAGCCCGTTTTCAATATATCGCCAATTTGGATTGGTCGATAAACTTTCGCCTAGGACGTACCTTTCAGACTCTGCCGTTCACTTCTGTAACATAAATTTTCTCTTCTTCTCGAAGCGTTCCTTTCTTAATTCTGGTCACAACATCATCATGCAAAGCAAACTCTTCTCCTATCACACAATTTCTCACCCTGTAATTCAGATTCAGTCCTAACGTACTCCTTAGCGATCGCATTTCTACTGCGTTTATTCAACTCTCGTGCTTCTTCTGCCACACTCAACTTCCACTACCATACATTAAAGTAGGAACCAACACAGCATTTTGAATTGCCATACATGCCTTTTTTGACACATTCTGACTCTTCACAATAGAGTGCAGGGCCCCAGTTACACTATTTTCTGCGTTCACTCATCGTTCTACATCTTTATAATATCTCCTGCTAAATACGCATCCCAAATATAGACTCTCATCTACTTGCTCGATCGACTCCCCTTCTATTCTTATTTCCCATATCGTTTTACTTTCTTCTCTTTCAAAAACCATAACTTTCGTCTTATTTGCGTTCACTTTCGTACATACCCCTTTCTTTTAATGATTTGTTCATTAATGTAACCATCATTTGCATCTCGGCCGCCGACTAGCAATCATAACTTGATCATCGGCGTACAAAAGGCATTTGCCGGTTAACTCACCCATTCTTAATCCGCATTCTTCAACTTTCAAATTTTTCAAACAACTGTCCATAAATAGGTTGAATAGCCACGAGGAAGCCACACAGCCCTGTCTGACACCAAACCAAATTATGGATGTCAAACCAGTCCGAGTAGACCCCGTTTATCCAAACACAAGCACTAGAGTCCATATAAAGAGACTTTAATGCCTGTATCAACCCAGCGCTCAACCCAACAAATGAGTTCAGTGTTTGCCATAGCACATCCCTGTCCATTATGTTATAGGCCTTTTCCAAGTCTATGAACGCACAAAAAACCTTTTGGTTTTTGGCCAAAAACTTCTCCGCGATCACTCTTATTCTATCAGAAAAAAAATATCTTCAGAATGAATACCAATGTAATTTTGAAATTGAAATTTCCAGTCGAATAAAGAGGTATCGAACTTGAAGTTGAATTTGTTACTTTTTAACTTCCCGCTATAAAAATCAATGACTTTCAAAAAATCGTGAAGTTATTAGTTTCACCCCGGTTTTCGAAAACCGTGTTCTCATCAGATCTCCACGTTTAGAGATCCTCCGATCCTAGTTGCGCGCGGGTGTGTTTGTGTGTGTGTGTGTGTGTGTGTGTGTGTGTGTGTGTGTGTGTGTGTGTGTGTGTGCTCATGCGCGTGCGCATTTGCATGCGTGCGTGCGTACGTACGTACGTGGGTGCGTGCGTGTGTGAATGAGTGCATCATTGCGTGCGTTCGTGCGTACGTTCGCGCGTGCGTGTGTGAATGAGTGCGTCATTGCGTGAGTGCGTACGTGCGTGAGTGCGTACGTACGTGCGTGCGTAAGTACGTGCGTGCATGAATGAATGCGTGCGTGCGTGAGTGAGTACAGCGTGCGTGTGTGTGTGCGCGCGCGCTCTAGTGTGTGTGTGTGTGTGTGTGTGTGTGTGTGTGTGTGTGTGTGTGTGTGTGTAACCCTCTCATACCTTTTGAATGGCTTAACCGATTTGAACGAACTCGGCGGCATTCGCTGAAACCGCATCAAAATCGGTTGATGCGTTTAAGAGAAATCCTTAACGAAAAATGAAAAAACTATTTTTCTCAAATAACTTCGTAATTTCTTCTCGGATCGTTTTTAATGTAATAAATTTTTACTACTACTAGCGACTAGCGACTACACAGACCACCCGATATTAAATAGTTGCTGTGACCCATAGATATCTACATCTATCCTCGACTACGAATCAAAATGCAGATACGTTGTCACGTGTGTGGACTTGCATTTTCGGTTCTCTACATTCTCCATACGAGGCACAGCAGCGTTAAGCTGCGATTTTCTGTCAGAGCGTGGTCCTTCCCCGGTCGAGCCATCGCATTCGTCCTACAACTATAATATAGCTGCAGCGTGGCTCTACCACGCAAAAACGTAGTAAGTACGTGGTTACGTTAGGGTTCGACTTAATCGCTATTTACCACGCTTGGCACGCTTTTAATATTGTCCTCCAGGCCAAATTTCAATCACGGCGGCCAGTCTGACCTCTGCACAGGACAGGTTTATAGTACCAAACTGTAGGTGCTTAATGTCACTCTCATAGTCCGATGAGACGGTAATCAAACATCCAACAAGGACCAAAGCTTTATGTGCTTCCCGAGGCATGGGGATAAATCACCGTTAAGTTCCCGTCGTGGTTTAACCCGAGATTCGAACCCGGAATCTCGTTAACAGTTAAATTTATTTATTTCTTAAAAGTTATTTGTTAATTTTTTTTAACAGACTTCTTTTGTAGTGTATTTTTATTTTTAATTGGTTGTATTAATTTTATTGCTTAAATTTTACGCATGCAAATTTAATTCAATAAAGATTTTGTTATATTTTAATAGGTACAGGAAGTCTCTTTATTATTAAAGTCTAATTAAGCAAGGCGTATTTAAAGGTTTATTAATTCAATACTTATAGTATATTATAATTTATAATAGACTGTTTATTATTTACAATGATTATAAGGTATTTAGTATTTACTAAATGTTAAAAAAAAATACAAATTTTTCAAGATGGTCCCACAGTTTCGGCATAATAAAAGGAGAAAATTAAACTCTAACCAAAATCCTATATTTTTGTTTTTATTATTTACACTACACTAAATAATACTAAATTAAAGTAAAAACTAATGTCACTAAATCTTAGTTAACCTCCCAAATATTTATTTTTACACATACCAGCGTCAAATGGCGGCATAATGCTGCCGTTTTTCGTATGGTGAGTGTAGAGCACCGAAGACCCTTTTTACTGGAAAAGAGGCATTCCATCTTAGTCCTCAAGGCTGACAACGCATGTGCATTTTGATTCGCAAGCGAGGATATATATATATATGTCTATGGGCCACAGCAACCACTTACCATCGGGTGGACTGTGTGCTCGTTTGTAACCCTTTTCCTATGAAAAAAAAATATTTCTACAACTTTTTATATACCCCTGCAATATTTTGATGAAAAAGTAAACCACAGAACACTACTGCTCCTACTGAAGAAGTAAGCTCTAAATAAAATAATAATAAACTGACGCGCTTCGTTTAAACAGTTTAAATAATTCATCATCTTGTTTCATTCAGTTTGAGCTACAAAACATACTATTTTAGAATTAAAAAATTTAAAAACGGTGCGTCTCTCTCTCTCTGATCTGTGTATCCGAATACGCGCGCGCGCGTGTGGTGTGTGTGTGTGTGTGTGTGTGTGTGTGTGTGTGTGTGTGTGTGTGTGTGTGTGTGTGTGTGGTGTGTGTGTGGTGTGTGTGAGTGTGAGTGTGTGTGTGTGTGTGTGTGTATCTGTGTACTATACATATTAACCATTTCCTTCAAGTACTTCAAGAACTTCTCTCTTAAACAGATTCCTACTGCTTTGTGTGTCTCGTTCTAACTTTCGGGGCGCAGAAACTCAGTATTTTGGTTGATAGTTCAGGGCTATCTATATATCCGTTGCATATACCGTGTAAAAAGGACATGTCAGCAAGTACACGCCTAATATTTTTGAGAGTCGTAAGATTATGATAATGGCAGGATTCATCATAGTTTTTGAAATGGCAATGCGACCGATAATTTAAATGTTTTATGAATTTTTCTTGCATTTTTTCTAAATCTTGAATACAAATAATATACTGAAGGTTCCAAATTATGCTACAGTATTCTAGGATGCTCCTAACATATAGTACTTTTAGGCAACCTATGTCTGAGAAGGGACGACTAACACGCAATACGAAACCCAGGCTTCTGTACGCTTTGTTTTTAATCATTTCTGTATGATCAGAAAATGTCAACTTGCAGTCAATGTGAACACCAAGATCCCTAACACAAGCCGATGTTGCAATTTTAACATTACTAATATAGTATTCAAAATTGATCGGATGTTTCTTGCGAGTAAACGAAATAAAAAAACATTTATTTATATTTATACCAATTCGATTATCAGTATAATATTGTTCTAGACGGTTAAGATCAGTTTGTAGGCCAGTACAATCCATATCGTTTTTAATTTTCATAAATATTTTGGTATCATCAGCGTACATAAGGAATTGAGCATGTTCGAAGCAAGCACCTACGTCGTACAAATATGTTGCATACAGAAGTGGTCCCAGAATGGATCCCTGTGGGACGCCGGAAGGTATTGCAATAAAATCTGTGCAAAATCCTCCTATGACGACAGCTTGAGATCGATTGCGTAAATAAGATTCCATCCATCTAAGCAAGCTACCTCGGATATCAAGTTCATAAAGTTTACGTGAAATAATAATGTGATCCACACGGTCAAACGCCTTCTCAAAATCCGTGTAAATCACATCAACCTGAGATCCACCATCTATGTTACTTAATACGTAATCAATAAATACTGCCAGATTGGTAGCTGTGGACCGACCCTTCATAAAACCATGCTGCTCTATTGGTATTGAGACCGATATTACAGGATAGATAAATTTATGTACGACCCTCTCAAAAAACACTTTGCTCAACACGTTGAGGATAGATATCGGTCGGTAATTTTCAACTGCAGTCTTCGATCCTTTTTTATGAATTGGCACTATATGGGCCTTTTTCTAGATATTAGGAAAGTATCCATCTTGAAGGCACCTGTTGAAGATCAATGATACAGGACTCGATAGAGATTTAGCACATTGAACGAAAAATACCGGTGGAATACCATCGCAACCAGCTCCCTTTTTGACGTCAAGATTTTTAAGCAGTTCATAAGTACACTCTTCAGTAACATTAATATCATGTATAGTATCAGATCTGGGAGTTTCATTGGTTGAGTTAGCTGGGTATTGATTCGCTGGTTCACGAAAGTTTCTCTCAAAAAAGTCGCTGAATGCGAAACAGATATCCGATGCTGCATTTAACGCATTTTGATCAAAGGTCATTTGTTGGGGATAAGAGGATCCTACTTTTCTCTTGGACTTTACATAAGACCAAAAATATTTCGGATTAGTCTCAATTCTTTGTTCCGAGAAAACAATGAATGATTGATAGCATTCGGTCTGCAGTTTCTTAATATTCCGTCTGAGATAGTTAAAATGTGCATAATCAATCGGGTTTCTATGACGCTTCCAATTTACATCAGTCCTATCTTTTTCTTTAATTAGTTTTATTAATGCTTTATTATACCAAACTGGGTAAATGTAGGTACTTGAGCACCGAACTTGTGGTATGAATGTTTGTAATAAATTACTTAAAATTGAGTAAAATTTCGTCAACATGTGCTCTATGTTACTATTTTCAAGTAAAAAACTCCAGTCCTGATTTCTAAGAGATTCATTGATGCTATCAAAGTCAGCTCGTTTATATTGATATTTAGTGCGGGATTGAGGTTTAATTGGAGGGACTAGAATATCGGAAGCTACAATAGAAAGAGTCGGATGTAGAGGATCTTCCTTTACTAAAGGAAATAGAAATAGAAATAGAAACTCTTTTTATTCAATGTAGATTATAAAAATACTTATTGAAAGTCACTTTTTGAATTTACCACTGGTTCGCAAAAAAAACCTCTGTCCTGGGAAGAACCAGCAAGAAACCCAGCGGGACTATTTTTTTTTAATAATAGCTTACAATCATGTTTACAATCAACAACACAAGACAAATTAGAAATAGCTTGGTAGCGATCACCCTTCCCAGGGGTTATTATCATCTATAAATTCCTTAATATTATAATAACCCTTTTTATACAAACTTAGTTTAATAACATTTTTGAACTTTGTGTATGACAAATTTTGTATATTTTCTGGGATTTTGTTGTAAAAGCGTATACATCGCCCCAAGAATGAATTACTGACTCGGTGGAGTCGAGTAACTGGTACTACCAGCTTGTGTCTGCTCCTAGTATTTACAGAATGAATATCACTTATTTTCGCAAAACTTCTTTTATTTTTGCGTACGTACATTACATTTTCATAAATGTATTGAGAGGCCAGAGTTAATATATTAATTTCCTTAAATTTTTGTCTCAGTGACTCTTTTGGTTTTAAATTATATAATGCTCTAATGGCCCTCTTCTGTAAAATAAATATGATTTCAGTGTCAGTCGCGTGTCCCCATAGCAAAATACCATACGACATAATGCTATGGAAATAACTAAAGTAAACTATTCTAGCTGTTTCAACACTGGTAAGAGTTCTAATCTTTTTTACAGCATATGCTCCAGAACTAAGTCTGCTAGCTAGTTTTGATATATGGGGGAGCCATTGAAGCTTTACGTCCAGTGTGATTCCAAGAAAAATGGTGGTATCAACAAGACTCAGTTCCTCCCCATTTAAAATTACATTAGTATTGACATGTTTAACATTAGGAGTTAAGAATTTCATACATTTAGTTTTAGTTCCGTTCAAATGCAAATTATTAACATTAAACCAATTGACTAACTTAGCTATAGCATTATTTATAGCAAAAATACTATATCATGGTTATCCCCTACTATGTAAGGTAAGCCATTAATATATATAAGAAACAGAGAGGGGCCGAGAATTGAGCCCTGAGGCACGCCCATTTGTACAATCGACCCGGAAGAACCAATACTATTAATAACAACTTTTTGTGTTCTGTCACTTAAATATGAAATAATTAATTTAAGAGAATCATTTCTTACACCGTAGTGTTGAAGTTTCCTGATTAATGTTTCATGGTGAACACAATCGAAGGCTTTGGATAGGTCACAGAACACACCCAAAGCATCCTGTGAATTCTCCCATGCATTAAATATATATTTAATCAGCTCAACACCAGCATCAGTTGTCGAGCGACCCCTTGTGAAACCAAATTGATTTTTATGAAGTAATTTATTTACATTAAAAAAAATTAACAATTGATCAAGAATAATTTTTTCAAAAATTTTACTAAGTGTTGGCAGTACAGAAATAGGTCTAAAATTAGCGGGGTCCAATGTACCACCAGATTTAAATAGAAGGTATTACTTTACTATGCTTCATTAAATCAGGAAACACACCAGATTTGATACTACTATTAAAAATAATAGATAGTTGAGGTGCGATTGTATCTATTATAGACGCAATAACTTCAACAGAAATCCCCCACAGATCGGCGGTTCTCTTAATATCAATAGTCTTAAAATATTTTACAATATCTTTTGATGAAACTTTATGAAATGTAAAATTCTTTGTACACACATTTACATTTTGTTTAAGTAATGATTCGGCGACGGTAGGAGAAGAATTCAGTGACTTAGTGGTTAAGATCGGAATATCAGTAAAATATTTCTCAAAAACCATTGCAACGTCCTGATCTGAATTAGTTAATTTATTGTTAAAACTTAACTGGTAGTTTGAATTGCGAGAGTTGACCTTACCAGTTTCACTATTAATTATACTCCATGTCATTTTAATTTTATTAGAAGCAGTCTTTATTTTGTTGCTTAAATACAATGACTTGGCTAAGGAGCACACTCTTTTAAATATTTTGGAATATTTTTTTACATATTCCCTAAATTCGACGCTAGGATTATATGACCTTTCATTGTAAAGTTCATATAACCTTTGTCTACTCTTATGGACTCCTACTGTCGCCCATTCATTAAATGCTTTACGTTTATTCAAGGAGAATGTTTTAAAAGTAAAAGTATTATTAAATTCATTGCAAATGAGCTTAAATAATGTTGCATACAAAAAATTTGGATTATTTTGGTATGAAAGTAATGAAAGTTTTTTTACTATGTTACTTCTAAACTTCTCCAAGCGATGTGCATTTACTGGAACAAACACTACTTTTTTATCTACTTGCTTTTTGTGAACATAAGGTAATGAAACAAATTGTCCACAGTGATCAGAGCTCAATTTTTGAATTATACATTTATTGAACGGCTTAACATTAGTAAAAATGTTATCTATACATGTTGCACTAGATTCAGCAATACGTGTTGGCTCCAAAAATAAATTAAAAAGACCATAAGATTTAAACAATGATCTAAATTTAATATTAGTGGAGGAAGCTTCTAGGAGATTGATATTAAAGTCTCCACATATTACAACAGATTTATTCTGTTTATTAAGCTAAGCGAAAACTTCCTCCATAATTTTTTCAAAATTATGATATAACGAACATGGGGGTCTGTAAACGCTCACAACAATGAGGTGCTCAAACTCAACACATGCCATTTCTACAGTTCGCTCAACAGTGAGGCTCACAATATGTTTACGTTCTTTATATGATAATAATTTAATAGCTAAAATTAAGGAGCCACCTCTTAAAATCGGTTCTCTATTGAAAGAATTGAGCACCTGGTGATTACTAAAGTTAAACATTAAATTATGAGCTTTTAACCAATGTTCAGTAATACATAAAATATGAATATTGTTGCTATTTAAAAATAATTCAATTTCTAGCTCTTTGCCTATCATGCCTTGTATATTCTGATGCACCAGATTTAAACAATTTTTATTATCATTTTCTGGAGTTATACAATTGCAACTATTAAGGATTTGTAAGCTACATTCTAAACTATTTAAATTATTGTTGCGTGAATAAGTCAACGTCATACACTAGCGCCATCTAGTGTCAGGAACGAGAGCGAGGGGAGCTTTGCAGAAAATGACATCACAAATCTTTCAACCGACAGCGCCATCCGAAGAACTAAGTATCTAGAAAATCTACACTCGAACACTCGTCGCTTTGCGCGCATTTACTTGAATATTCCGGATGCTTCATTGCTAATTTGGCTTGGATTTGGCGAGACAAGCGAAGCTTCGGAGCGGAATAAAGTGAATTAGTGTGTTTAATTATTAGTGTTTTTAACTTTAATTTGTGTAAAGTAAATTAAAGTGTTAATTTAGGTAATTTTATCGGCAATTTTTATTGTCACGAACCTCAAGCTCGTAACAATTGGTGTAAACAAGTGGTGGGATAAAATCATGCCGATTTTACCTAAGGAGGAAACGGAGGGTGTCCGTACCCGCAGTCAACGCCAGCATGAGACGGACCAGAGGAGATTTGGTGGTGCAACGCCGCAGACGTCGGAGGGCCAACTGCCAGCCACGGAGGCTGCGGGCCCGTCAGTAGCTCCTACACCTGCAGCACCTGACTTAGGTGCTCTGATGGCGATGCTACAGGAGCAGCTGGAGCGCGGACGAGAGGAACAGGCCCGTCTGTTGAAAGAGCAGCAGGAGGAACAGGCTCGCCGACAGGAGGAACAGGCTCGCCGACAGGAGGAACAGGTCCGTCGGTTGGAAGAGCAGCTGCGGGGCGGCCAGGAAGAACAGATGTTTCTCATGAAGGACCTTCACGCTACCTTCGGGAAAGAGATAAGGGAGGTGAAGGATAAGGTTGCTCAACATGATAACCGCCTGTCGGAAGCTGAGACCCAAATCAACCAAGTTAAGAAAACGCTGGATGAACTCAAACTTGGGGATGGAACGACAGCTCCCGTAGTAGCTTCAGCACCTTCGCTACGTGGGTTCAAGGTGCCACCGTTCGACGGGACTTCTTCCTGGTCAGCCTACAAAATCCAGTACGAGGCTGTTATGAAAGCGAACGGCTGGAATAAAAGTCAGGCCATGACCGCTCTCACACTAGGCCTACGCGACCAGGCCTTAACAGTTCTGGAAGCTCTCGGTGAGGAAGTGACTTATGAGCAACTCCTTGAGGCATTGGAGGCGAGATATGGCGACGCTCACCTGGAACACGTCTTTCGTGCGCAGCTTAAAGATCGCGTGCAGCGCATCAACGAAAACCTGCAGCAGTGGGCTCTAGAGGTGGAGAAGCTGGTGCGAAAAGCATACCGGTCTGTACCTGCGCTCATTGAAGGGAACCTGGTGCAGACATTCATCGACGGCATCCACGACCTGGAAGTCAGAGCTGCTGTGAGGCTCGGGCATCACGAGACGCTTAAGGACGCCTTGGCCCATGCACTGGAGGTGGAAGCCGTGCGGCAGGATCATCGTTCCCATCGCGTCAGGGAGGTTGCAGCAGCTACAGTTCGCGACCGCAACAAAGGATACAGCCCTAGGTGCTATGGCTGTGGGGAAAAGGACCATCTTCGATCCAGCTGCCCTAAGCGAACCCTAGAAAGGGAAGGTGAACGATCTCAGGAGGGTAGTGCGGCCAACAGCACCGCCCAGCAGCAGCAGGGAAACGAGTAAAAGCCAGAACTGCGGGGCGGGTGCTGGCTGATGTTAAAAGAGCCCCAAGGATCTCGATCTCACAAACCCATGATGGGAACAGTCTAATCATCAAGGGCGAGGTCAACGGAATGCCGTGTAAACTGACCATAGACACTGGAGCCTCTCGTACGGTTGTTAGTTCCCAACTTATAAGTCAGTTCCTTGGGGACTCCGCATACAACCGAGAACGCATTAATTTGGTAACAGCCACCGGTCAGCGTATACCCGTCCGTGGAGAGAAGGAGATGGAGTTGAAGCTTGGCAACGTGATCTACCTGCATAATGTCATCGTGGCTGATATAATGGACGACTGCATCCTAGGCCTAGACTTTATGAGGAATAATTGTTGTGAGATCGACGTTAAGCAAGGTGTTTTAAAATGTGGACAGGAGGAACTTTTTATGGAAGGTGCGTTACCAGGGAACGTGTACAGCATTAAGAAGATTGTTCTTCCGCCGAGATCGGAAACTATTGTTCCGGTTAGTCTTCCTCGGAATCCTGGGCAACCTCGTCGTTGTGTACTCGTGGAAAGGTTAGAAAATGACCTTCCATGGAAAGTGGCTCGAACCTTGGTCAGAACCACTAACATCTCAGGAATACGTGTGCTGAAACTTTGTGGCCAGGAACAGATTATAGAAAAAGGCACACCGGTTGCTACTTGTGAGGAAGTGGATTGGTTACGTCGGTGCCAATATCTGTCGACTGGGACCCCCAGCAAGGATGCACAAACGAGAGTGAGCACACTTTTAGAAGACTGTCGCAGCGTTCTCTCCCCGAATGAAATGGTCAAAGCGAAGAAGTTGTTACTCAAGTATGCCGATGTATTCTCATCAAACGATGCTGACATAGGAAAGACTGGCTTAGTTCAACACAAAATAAACACAGGTGAAGAATTGCCTATCCGTCAGCGGCCAAGAAGATTGCCGGTAGTACGTGAAAAGGAAGTGGAAACCATGATTGAGGGAATGGTGAAGGATGGTGTTATTGAACCTTCATCTAGTCCATGGTGTTCACCCGTGGTACTGGTAAAGAATAAGGATGGCAGCATGCGGTTTTGTGTTGACTACCGCCGTCTGAACGACGTTACAAAGAAGGACAGCTATCCCTTGCCAAGAATTGATGACAGCTGGACATGCTTACAGGAGTAAAATGGTTTAGCACGCTGGATCTAAAGAGTGGCTACTGGCAAGTTGAAATTGACCCTAAGGACAAGGAGAAAACTGCGTTCTCGACGGGAAAGGGTCTGTAGCAATTCAAAGTAATGCCGTTTGGGTTGTGCAATGCTCCAGCAACGTTTGAAAGGCTGATGGAGCTTGTACTTACTGGGCTAATTGGCGATGCCTGTCTGGTCTACTTGGATGACATCATCATCGTGGGCCGTACGTTTGAGGAACACCTTCAAAACCTGGAACGCGTGCTCATGAAGATTCAGAGTGCCAACCTCAAGTTGAGTCCGAAGAAGTGTTCACTATTCAAACGGCAAGTCAACTTTTTGGGGTATGTAGTGTCGGAAGAAGGTATCCGTACGGATCCCGAGAAAATCGCCGCTGTCAAAGCCGGTTCCAAAAGACAAGACGCAGGTTAGACCATTTTTGGGTTTGTGCTCCTATTACCGGCGATTTGTGAAGAACTTTGCAGATATAGCCAAACCTCTGCACAAGCTAACCGAGGAGAAGCGACATTTCTGCTGGGATGAAAATTGCAATATCGCATTCCAGGAGCTCAAGCACCGTCTATGCAAAACACCTATTTTGGGATACCCTGATGCAAGCAAAGAATTTATAGTTGACACAGACGCAAGTGATATAGGACTTGGCGGTGTGTTGTCTCAACGGAATGGTGACCAAGAGGTCGTGATAGCGTACTTCAGCAAGTCATTGTCAAAACCGGAAAGGAACTATTGTGTCACAAGACGCGAATTGCTAGCAGTAGTAAAGTCATTGCAGCATTTTAGCAAATATCTTCTCGGGCGGAAATTTCATTTACGAACTGACCATGCTGCACTAAAATGGCTATTGCAGTTTAAAAATCCAGAAGGACAAGTTGCGAGGTGGATTGAACTACTGCAGGAATACGACTTTGAGATCGAACATCGGAGCGGGAAATCTCATGGCAACGCAGATGCATTGTCAAGAAGACCTTGTCCTGAAGATTGCAAACATTGTACTAGGCAAGAGAGTAAGGAACTGGTATCCGTGAGGATGCTCAGGGCAGACCACCTCAGCAACGAGTGGAAGGACAGCTTACAACGTGCACAGCAGGAAGATCCGGACATCAAGCCGATTCTGAAATGGATGAAGGCCAGTGCTCCCAAGCCCAAGTGGAGCGACGTCTCAGCGATGAGTTCGACCACTAAAAGCTATTGGGCCCAGTGGGACAGCTTGCTACTTCAGGATGGAGTTCTGTGCCGTAAATGGGAAAATGTTAGGGGAGACAGCTGTCATTTGCAAATGGTTGTCCCTAAAGCTAAAGTACCGGATGTTCTACAGCTGTACCATAATGATTGTTCCGGAGGCAATCTGGGAGTTAAACGAACTCTACTGAAGATCCGAGAACGGTTTTATTGGGTCCACTGTCGAAACGATGTCGAGGACTGGTGTCGCAAATGTACAAGTTGTGCGGCTGTAAAGGGACCTCAAACTCGTAGTAGAGGTGCATTGAAGTTGTACAATGTTGGTGCACCATGGGAGAGAATAGCCATTGACGTGGCGGGGCCGTTTCCGGAGAGTGAAAGCGGTAACAAGTATTTCATGGTTGTGATGGATTACTTCACAAAGTGGCCAGAAGTTTTTGCCATTCCAAATCAAGAAGCTTCAACAGTTGCAGATAAACTAGTTCATGAAGTCTTCTGTCGTTTTGGAGTACCTTTAGAGATTCACAGCGATCAAGGAAGGAATTTTGAGTCTCAAATATTCCAGGAAACTTGCCGAGTTATGGGTACTCATAAAACAAGAACGACTTCTTATCACCCGCAATCTGATGGAATGGTGGAACGATTTAATCAGACATTGGAGAGGTACCTAGTAAAAGTTGTAGAAAATCGGCAACGAGATTGGGACAAGCACATACAACAATTTTTGTTGTCATATCGAAGTTCTGTTCACGAAAGTACAGCAGTGACATCAGCTTTCGCAAACTTTGGAAGAGAATTACGGCTGCCTGCAGACCTGATCACCGGGATACCACCTGATGCCCCACGCAGTATAACCGATTATGCAAATGACTTGCGGAACAAAATGAACGACATTTATGAGCACGTCAGACAATCGGGCCAGCAAATGTCTGAGAAAATGAAAACCCGATACGACCGCAAAATGAACAATAAAGGGTTCAACGAAGGTTCATTAGTGTGGTTGCACAATCCAGTCCGCAGCAAAGGGAAATCTCCTATGCTTCAAGCTAAATGGGACGGCCCGTACCGGATTGTAACCAGGATCAACGATGTGACCTACCGGATACAGAAAGGCGCAAGAGGGACTCCTAAGATCGTCCATGTGGATCGCTTGGCGCGTTATAATGGGACCGATAATGCTCGGGACGAGCATGTCTTAGGAGGGGGCAGTGTTGCGTGAATAAGTCAACGTCATACACTAGCGCCATCTAGTGTCAGGAACGAGAGCGAGGGGAGCTTTGCAGAAAATGACATCACAAATCTTTCAACCGATAGCGCCATCCGAAGAACTAAGTATCTAGAAAATCTACACTCGAACACTCGTCGCTTTGCGCGCATTTACTTGAATATTCCGGATGCTTCATTGCTAATTTGTATATATAGGCGCTGCAAGATGCGATCGGGACAGTGTTGATTTGGCGAGACAAGCGAAGCTTCGGAGCGGAATAAAGTGAATTAGTGTGTTTAATTATTAGTGTTTTTAACTTTAATTTGTGTAAAGTAAATTAAAGTGTTAATTTAGGTAATTATATCGGCAATTTTTATTGTCACGAACCTCGAGCTCGTAACATTATTATAACTGCTAGAGATTACCTCTATTGTCTCATTTTCTAATTTAAATTACTTGGAACGGATTCCAAATTATGCATCATCATTATGCTGCTCAATAGGAGCAGATGTCTGGGTAGCCAAGTCCTTGGCTGAGTTAATATATAAATAATAAGATAGCACATTTGCTATCTGTCTTAAATTATATTTGGATAGGTAATACCAATCTGTAGTCAAAAATTTCTTAATTAAATTATTAATATCTATTAAATTAATTCTATTGGTATAATTGTTACAATTAAATGTCAAATTTAAATTATTATTACATGATAAATTATTCATTAATAAATTTAAATCATATCTTATTTTATTCTCCTGTGGCCAACCCTGTATGTAAGGCAATGCAAACAAGATAATTTTATGTGTATTTTATGTGATAAAAAAAATCATAACTCGAAAACTACAAAAAATCGCGTAACATACATAGGGTATTTTCGGATACCCCTAGGTGTGAGGAATCAAAAAAAAAATTTATAACCTCACTGTTTGGACCACCCTGTATAATATATATAAAGCCGTCGTAGATTTCTTTATGGTGACGAACGAATCAGAGTAAATTAGGTCCAATGTATTACTACAGTTATTAGTGTAATTATTAAACTGTGATAAACCAAGAAAGGAAGACAGCCTTACAGCCCTACACAAGTCCACTGCTGAACATAGGCCCCCCCAAGGAATGCCACATAGCGCGGTCCTGATCCACGTGCATCCATCGACTTCCTGCGTGTCTTACCAGGTCGTTACTCCATCTAGTGGGGGGTCGCCCTACACTTCGCCTACCGGTACGAGGCTGCCACTCGAGAATCTTTTTTCCCCAACGGTTGTCGGTTCTTCGAGCTATATGGCCGGCCCATTGCCACTTCAGCTTACTAATCCGTTAGGCTATGTCGGTCACTCTGGTTCTACTGCGGATATCCTCATTTCTAAGTTAACCACGCAGAGAAACTCCGAGCATAGCCCTCTCCATAGCTCGCTGAGCGACTTTGAGCGTCCTCATACGGCCAGCAGTGTAGGACCACGTCTGGTTCCGTAGGTCATCACTGGTAACACACACTGGTTCTACAACTTAGTTTTCAGGTTTTGAGGTATATCTGACGAGAAGATGCGTCGTAATTTCCCGAACGCTGCCCAGCCGAGTTGAATCCATCGATTGACCTCTCGGTCGAAGTTGGACTTACCTAGTCGGACTATTTGTCCCAGGTAAACATACTCGTCAACAACTTCGAGCTTAGCGCTTCCAACAACTACTGGCATAGGTGCGACATGGTCATTAAACATGATTTTTGTTTTGTCCATGTTCATCTTAAGACCTATCCGTTGGGAGGCACTATTGAGGTCATTGAGCATAGTGCTTAAGTCCTCCAGCGATTCTGCCATAAAGACTACATCGTCGGCAAATCGAAGGTGAGTGATGTACTCGCCATTGATGTTAATACCATATCCTTTCAAGTCCAGTAGCTTGAAAACGTCTTCCAATGCAGTGGTGAAGAGTTTCGAGGAAATAATGTCACAACAGTTTCATACTCTGGATCTGTACTCGGATAGCCATCGTAGCCCTACTGTACAAACACTTCAGCACTTCGATATACCGACAGTCAACTTGGCACAGCTGAAGAGACCGTAGCACCGCCCAAATTTCGACGAAAATTTAAATAACAATGTTTAAATAATTACCAACCAATATTTCAAAATTAACATCAACCACTAACATATTCAGCCAATAGTGTTACCCATATGCATTAAAATATCAGTTTGTATGGTTTAATAAAAATATCACTTCACATGATTTAACGGCAAATGATTTGTTAATTAATAATATGATAATTTTCAACGACAATGAGATATAAGTTTAATTTTATAGCAAATAATTGTTACAATTCATTTTTAAATGTGAAGTCTAAATTTTAATGTAATAAATCAAAAGAATACATGTATTGTTGTTTTAAAAGAATATTTCCCTTATTTCTTTAGTATATAAAATTTTAATAGCACCATCTACTTCATTCTATAGATGATGTCATCCTATCGAACGAAATTTGAGTGACTCTCAAGGTGGTACACAAAGAATAGACTAGATGGCACAAACACGGCTATGACTGGACAATTTTATTCAATAAGGTGAATTTTATTTATTTAATAAATTTGTTAATTTTTTTAACTATTTATTTTAACAGTTAAAAGATATATTAACCATCCTTAGTACTGAATTTCCATACATCCATTACTACTTAGTAAAAGTCCACTGCTGAACACAGGCCTCCCCTATAAATTGCCTCACAGGGGGGATTTGCCATAGTTGTCTCTCTCAGCAGGTGGGTTGGCAACCGCAGTGTTTATTTTGAGTTATTATTTTGAGGTGTTATCAGAAGATTGTGGTGTCCATATCCTGGTCCTGATCCATATTCAGTTTTCATTTATTATATCTAATACACCTTTGAAACTATAGAGGTTATTGGAAATTTTTACATTGCCACTACATGGTTAACTCTAAATTTAAGGATAGTATAAATTTATACCACATAGTGGCAGAATAAGTAAAGTCAAAAGTATGAGTAATGGTGGTGTAAGAATATCCAATGAAACAGTAAATTGTCAGCAACATTTGTGATGACATCTAAGTATAACAGAAAGCTGTAAGTAATCAGATAGCTGACACAACTGCCAAATGTGACGACTATAACTGTATCCCACTTACGATGAAAAGGGAAAGCATATGTTCAGCAGTGGACTTTGATAGATTGCGATAAATGATAAATGAATGAATACAAAGATAGTGTTCACCTAATTGTAATAAACATACATTCACACATCTTTTCTACATTCTACATATAATTGTTACATTCTGTAAATATCACACTGACAAAACTCTTAAAAACATTACATAATAGATATAATCAGAAAATAAAAATAAAAACTAAACAAATTATCTATTGACTTGTTGCTCTACTTATTCCTCTTATAATTGAAATGATAGGACCACCCTCAGGGTATATATAAAAAGCTAGTTAATAAAAACTTTCAAGAACTTCTAACGTTTATTTTCTGTTCATTAGTGAGAACCTGTTATTGTCCTCTTGTAATTAAACATGTTATTTACTTAAAATTTGTCAGCTGTTGGTTTTCTATAACATAAAAAAATAAAATAAAATAAACTATTATTTTAATTATGGTATGTATAGTTTTAGAAATAATAAATGGCATAATTGTTTTTTCATAATCTATGTGAACTGTAATTGTTTATTATAGAAATAAATGTCTTTAAAATCACAGCATATTATGATGTGAAAATATAAAAATGATAAAATACTGATCCCAAACTCAGCCAGATGGTGGGGAGTAGCATCAGTAAAAGGAGGATATAGATTCTGAGCTAACTAACTTATCAGTATAGTGAGTACCGTTAAATCCACTTAGCATATCACTTGTTACATTCTTGAAAATGCCTAATTAAGTAGTGCTAAAATATTGTTGATGATAGTGATATTATTGTTTATAAAATCTTCTTACCTAGGATGGTAGGTGAGAGAATAGAAGCTAATCCATTGGTCAAATCATATATATACAGGTCCACTGGCACGCCATCTTCTTCAGATGCCATTTTCTTTCTTCTTCTTCACTATTTAGATATAGATATATTATTTCCTAAAAAAATTTAATTACAGGTATTTGCAACACAGATCTATTATATTTGGACACTTTATACGATTTTCTAATAGAATTTGTTTAAGCGTAAAAGCTAAAAATATTTGATATTTTCAGTAAGCTGTATCATTGAGTATTCTACTTAATGCACCTGGCCGCGCGCTCAAGTTGTCGGCGTGCAGCGTGCACTGACACCGTCATACTATCCTATCCACTACAGATGGTCCAACTAGCCCATCCACGAGCTAAATATTTCTAAACTATTTATACAATTGAAATGTTATGATCTCAGAAACTTAACTCTCTGATGTACGCTTTGTTCAGCAAATATGTACTTTAATAAGTAATAATAAGTATTTAGTATTAACTTACTTAATTATATTATTATTACTTAAAAATGATTAAATTAGGTAATCATTTTAATTTATATTGATAAAATAATATATTATTAAATAACAAACCTTTCGTTTATATTTTAAATGTTTCTTAGTTAAGTTTTTAATCTATCACTAATTAAATAAAATAAAATCAGTTTCTATTCCTTTCATTTTAGTCATTCTAAAATAATAAGTCCATTATTCTTGTCACACTGATTCCAGTTAAATTTTCTGATTTGACAAATTTGAAATTGATCATACCCAGACTGTAATAGTGATAATTGATAACATTAAAGGCAAAGGAACCTACGCTCATGCAGCCTAATCTAACGAGCATGTTGTTCAAAAAATTCTTCACAACGTGCTGATGTGAATTTTTTTGACGACTGTTTAACCCTTAGCTTGATACATATTTATTTATCTATAACTTAACCTAAGACATTTTAAGGCGATAATATCTCAATGTGCCTGCTTAGCGTATAAAAACTTGAAATTTTTATCCCTAATAGTATGGAGTGTAGAAGCAAGGAGTACTAATTCCCATAGTAGAATAGTTAAAAAAGTGGCCATCTGTAAGCAGTAAATAACAGCTCAATTTTATTTTATTTTATTTCTGGCAATATATAAACTATTTAATAGCATTTGGCATAAAATCAATGATAAAAAACAATGTTCTGCTCCTTTTATTGATATTGTAACGCTTCCCCCCTCTCATAATAATAAATATATATATAGTTAGGACCTTTTAAGTGTCTTTTGGAAGAATGAATATTCACTGGAGCAATTGAAAGCTGTTGGTAGTGCTTTATAAGCTAAGTGAACCCCGTCCACGAAGACAGGGCTCGAGAAAGGTTAAGAACATAAAACGTTCCTATTCCACTTGTATCAGGTTTACATTATTTATTTATTATTATTTATCCTTTCCCGCTTGAAAACGCTCACAATATATTTATACAAAATACCCGATACAAGGGCTTCGCTCTCCTACGTTTATTTAAACAAATGTAGGGGAGGCACACGGCTCCACACACGCCGTGCGCGGTGAGCGCCAACCATTTTGATACGCTCCCCCCGAAGGGAACGTTAATTCGGGAACTGGACCGTAGTCCACAGCAAAATAACTGGCGAACCAGTAAAAGAGGCTTGGCCACTTGTTAGTGCGTAAGCACAAACATCGACCGAAGTCGCACATGTCAATGCGTGTAAACGCCATACAGAATACGAACTGTTAGATTGTCCTATTCAGCACTTATAAAAAAAAACACAGTACTGAATTTTGACAATTATTTATTAATTAAATATTTTATTTTTACACAAGTTCGGACACAGAATTTCTACTATTATATGAACTTATACGCGACTTGGATTATAACAACGCGATAGCCCTAGTGAAGGGCAGAGTAGACCCGGAGTGTATTCTTAGCTTTCACTGATAACCAGCCGGTAGGCAAGAACCGGGTCCGTAGCTGGAGAGCAGTTTAGCTGAAGAACAACCAACTGACTGAATTTAGGAAAGTCTCGCGTATTTATAGCAAAATTATTGCTGATTTTCAATATTGCATTTGAATGAACCAGCAATAATTGTAAGTCAGCATTTTACTTCAACAAATAGTGATGTGACAGTGAAATTAGGGATGTAACATCTCCCCCCTTTAAAACGGAACATACGGAATAGAGAAGAAGTATGTGAGTATAATCCAGGTAACGATATAGAAATTATAAATTTGAGGAGAGAACTTTTAACTTAAGACTAATGGAATATAATGCAATAAAAAATGATAATTATTTTGTACATTTAATTTTTACAATAACTCAAGGTTTCGCCTTGGTGTATTAGAATCAGTACTTTCTGTATCATAATTTGTATTGGCCATTTCAATATTGGACCTTGCTCGAATATTTGTATGAGGTTTAGTCATACAGGTATTGACAATTTTAATACAACAGGATGTACTGTTTCTTCGATTATTAAGACAGAGACATTTATACAATTTATAAGAAAAATATCCAAATACAGAGACAGATACTAGGGTAGTAATTATACTAAAATAATGGCTGTACTTAATATGGTAAGGTTGATTTTCGATTTTAGTCAGTTCTGCTTCATTTTGATTTAACTTATGTGAAGCATATTGTAACGAATCAAGATTCACATGAGATAGTTTAATAGGAGTTAAATATGGTAATGTTTGATTTACAGTAGCTTTAGAACAACAATCGTCTTCTATAATATTAAAATTTGGATTAGGAACATAGAATTTAATTTCGAATTCTTGAGACGGAACAAACTGTAGTAGCTTATGATAAGCTTTACAATATTTAGGTAAGTCTAAAATACCTGTCCCAACAATATTATAGTCATTCATTTTACCATCACAAGTTATAGATATCTTAGATATATCTGATTGGACATATATCCATCTATTGTTATTAAGTCTTTGCCATAAATCTATTTCACCTAATATAATCTTATAATTACAGGATTTTGGTATTCCTTTCACATGTTCAGTTAAAATACTCACTTCACAAATAGGATTTCCAACACTATTTTGTATATTTCCTAGTTTACACAAATAGTAATTATTATTTATTACTTTGCACTCACTTAAGTCTTGTAACGCGGAATATGTTAATTTATCTTGTGTCACAGCTAGGAATTTTGCGGATGGATTTATTAATGCGAAAGTATTTGGATTTTGAATGTCGTGTGGAGTTGGTAAAGCATATATGTGATATAAATTATAATCTACAAAAGTAACTAGAGGAATTCTAATGGCAAATATTAGTTTATTTTTGTTGATAAATCAAGATATTTCTGCGACATCTATTATTGTATGAATATTCTCAAGAGATAAATGTAAAGGCAAACTAGAAAGGATGTCATTATTTTTCGAATTTAGTTCGTTATACAACTGTATTGGACTTAGCACTGATGGATGAACTACATTCTGTTTCCCAAATAGAATAGCATTGATTAGATCTTCAAGGTTAAAATTGAGTATCGTTAATGAACTTTCTAAGGCACTAAAAGTCATTGATAAATGTGATATTATTTCTAACTTATTGGTATTAGCTGAAACAGTGTCTAAAATTTTGCCTAAATTTCGAATATTGTTATTTAGAATATTTTCGTTTTCGTTAAGTTTGGTAATAGTATTGTTAAAAGATGAAATGGTAGAAGTTATTAAGTGAATATTTTCCTTCATAATTGAAGCCAGGTGTCTTTGATCGTCTTGAACCGCATTAATCGCGTCAGTAAAAGCCTTAGCGTCATCTTCGTCTAGAGAACCAAATAGTTGTTTCAAGATTGGACCACCTATACCAATCCAGGCAGACCTTTTAGATTTGTGAGTATTATTAGCATTAGTTAAATGGGATAAAGAGATGTAATTATTTTGAACATTGATAAAAAGACTTTCTAAAGGACTTAGGATATTCCAGCAATCATTTTTGACTTTAGTAGATTGATGTGTATTACAGATTTGTTTACATGTTTCTAGAATTCTTTGTAATGTTTCTATATGAGGCTGTATATAAGATAGATCAGAATATGTAACTATTTTCCAATGGTTATTATAATATTTCAGTGCACCAATCGGATCGTAGAAAAGACCTGGACTATTAGTTATTGGTGTAATCATGTCTGGTCCTGCGAGGAGTCCTGGCGCGACGGCCCTGGAAGGGAATTATCATGGGCTGGTTTAATTTCATCAAAATGATGTCTGACATGTTTACGATTAATTAAAAGAGTAACGTTATTATTGTTATGTACTTTAATAATTCTATATGGGCCTTTCCAAATGCTAGAAAGGGCTTTGCGTAATCTATGATGCTGCTTTAAATATACCATATCTCCGACATTATAAGTAATATTTCTAGTGTTTTTATCGTAATAAATTTTGGAATTCTCTTTACTACGGCGGATATTTTCTCTGGCTATGTTTCTAGTATTTATAAGCTTTTGTTTCAAAGTTTTTATATAATCAGGGTATGTGACTGTTGGTTCGATATCATAAATGGAACTTGGCAGGTTTGGTTTACAACCAAATAGTAATTCATGTGGTATAAAATTAGTAGAAGAATGAACAGACGAATTATATGATACAAGAGCAGTTGGGAGATATTTATGCCAATCATCTTGATTGTCGTTCACGTAAGATTTCAAATATTCTTTCAATGTGGCGTGACTTCTTTCTAGAGCGCCATTAGTTTGAGGATGGTATGGAGTAGAAAAAAGATGTTTTATTTTGAAAAGAGAAGTTATTTGTTTGTATATTTCGGCAATAAAATGAACACCTTGGTCAGATAAAAGAGTCTTAGGAATACCAAAATGAGAAATAAACTTTATCAAACAGTCAGCTGTTTGTTCAGCTGTTGAATTATTAATAGGGTAAGCCATGGAGTATTTTGTTAAATCATCCTGAAACGTTACTATGTATTTGTATTTTTCCGGACCTGATTCGGGTAAAGGGCCAACGATATCAGTTGCTATTCTTTGGAGAGGTTCCTGGCATGTAGAGGTAATCTCCATCGGAGCTTTATTGCAAGCACGTAAAGCTTTATTTTGTTGGCACTGTGGACACCGCCTAACATATGATTCAATATCATTCTTCATACCTTTCCAATAAAAAGAATCTTTGAGTTTATTGTACAAACGTGTGGAACCAATATGTCCACCAATGGGAGAGTCATGATTATCTCTTAAAATCGTAGGAATTTCGTTAGGCTTAGGATAAATGAGTTTATTGTGGTAGATATTAATTTTAATATGTGTGTTATGAAAAATAAAAGATATGATTTCGTAAATTATAATAAATTCTAGTTTGTCAAATGGATTGGAAAAATCAGACATAGAAATTTCTTTTACATCAGGATGGAATATAATTAATTCATTTCGGAGACAGTTTAACACCTTAAATAATTCTCTATAAGTACAGGAATCATAGTGATGAATTTTAGTAAACATATGGATATATAATTTATTATTAACCTTAGTATCCTTTAGTGAATATAGTTCTTTCTCGGAATTTATAAAAGATTCTTTGTCGTCTAGGAGGTTAATAATTTCTTCACAGTAAGGATTAGATGAGTCTAGATCAATAGAAGTAGGATACGCGATTGTAGAGCAGGGTGTTCTTAACAGATTTTGATTAAATTCACGGATTTCAGTACTATATACCGTAGGACTAGAACGGGATCGAAGAAATTTGGCATATGTAATATCGTTAGTAAGATCTATATCATTGATAGGATATATTATAGGAGGGCGAGATAGTGCATCAGCGTTGAGGTTAGTTTTCCCAGATTTATAAACAATTTCATAATCGTATTCTTCTAACTTAAGTCTCCATCGAACTAATTTACTGCTAGGGTCTTTGCAATTAAATAACCAAACAAGAGGGCGATGATCAGTCACAATTTTAAATTTGCGTCCATAAAGATAGGGTCGGAAGGTTTTTACACCAAATAAAATAGCTAAAAGTTCCTTTTCTGTAGTGCTATAATTACCTTCGGCTCTATTGAGGGTTCGAGAGGCATATGCGATTGGAAGATCTTCGCCAATTTTTCCTTGTGAAAGTATTGCACCTAGAGCATAGTTAGAAGCGTCAGTAGTAAGAATGAATTCTTTAGAAAAATCAGGATATTGAAGAATAGGAGCACTAGATAACATTGATTTAAGAGTATTAAAAGCATTTTCTTGATCTTGAGTCCAATTGAAAGAAGCATCTTTACGAAGTAGTGAAGTTAGGTGTTTAGTAATTTTGGAGAAATCTTTTATGAATTTTCGATAGTATCCTATTAGCCCGAGAAATGATTTTATTTCCTTTGGGTTTCTGGGTGTTGGATACTTGGATACGGCTTTGACTTTGTCAGGGTTTGGGGAGACGCCCTTATCAGTGATGATATGACCGAGATACGCAACTTCTCGTCGTAGGAATTCGCACTTATCTGGTTGTAACTTAAGATTGTGCTTTCTGAGAGCATCGAAGACTAATTTAAGTTTTTCTATGTGTGAAGAGAGGCAGTGAGAGTATATAATTACATCATCAAGGTATATGAAGCAGTGGAGACCTTGAAGACCAGCGAGGACTGTATTCATAAGTCTTTGAAATGTAGCTGGCGCATTTTTTAACCCAAAAGGCATCCTAGTGTACTCAAAATGACCATTAGGGACAGAAAAGGCTGTTTTAGGGGCATCTTCTGGATCCATGCGAATCTGATGGAAACCTGACACCAGGTCCAATGTAGTAAAGTACTTGCTATGGCCTAACTGATCCAGGATGTCAGTGATATTAGGGATGGGATAAGCGTCTCCGACAGTGACGTCGTTTAGTTTCCTATAATCTACGACTATACGCCATTT
Source organism: Parnassius smintheus behrii (assembly GCA_036936625.1). Lineage (NCBI taxonomy): Eukaryota > Metazoa > Arthropoda > Insecta > Lepidoptera > Papilionidae > Parnassius > Parnassius smintheus. Next base: position 929,547 of record JAUPFT010000004.1, on the reverse strand, counting down.
CTTTTGACCAGAAGCGTCTTGTTTTTTAGGAACTACCCAAATCGGAGAAGACCAGGGGGAATTTGAAGGCTTGATTATATTTTGATCGAGCATTTTTTGTATCTGTTTATTAACTTCCTCCTTATGACATTCTGGATATCTATACGTTTTGACGTGAATTGGTTGTGAATTAGTAGTTTTAATTTTGTGTTCCAAGGTACTGGTGCAAGTAAGAATGTCTCCTTCTAAATAGAACAGATCGGAATATACAGAGCATAAGTCAAATAAGGCTTTTGATTCTTCGGAATTAAGATGTGAAGTTCGTATTTGTTTCTTAATTTCACAGGATCTATTTGATATAGTATTTTGATTGATGGGATTAGAAAGATTTAGAGTGTTAATACTATGTAAATAATCATCTAAGAAGTCACAAGGGTTTAGAACTACGCAAAGAGATTTTATTTTGACATCTTCAGTATTAGTGTTAAGGATTGATACAGCGACATGATTGTTTTGTTTAAGTGTAACGAGACAACTAGACAAAAACACACCTTTCTGAATTTCAGACTTATCGATATATCCAGTAATTACTTCGGGATTTAGAACATAGCATTCTACAATCATTTCAGAACGTGCTGGAATAGTATATTCTGGTTTGGAAAAATGAATTTGTAGAACATGATTATTTATGTCTAAAATCTTATTCCTGTAATCTATTTTAGAATCATGAGACTTGAGATAATCGTTACCCATAATACCATCAAATTCTACATCGACACAATCTGGTATTAAATGAAATTTGCCGAAAATAACGTCATTATTTGGAAATATAAAATCTAATTGAAAGTGACCAAGACTTTTTAAGTACTCCGTATTTTTGTCGATTCCTTTAAACTGAACAATTTCTGAAACTAGTTTTGGTTGAATTTGCATTGAGGATTGTTTTATTAGTGATACACCTGCGCCGGAATCAACTAAAAGAACTAGTAACTTATCGGAATATTTAGATTTGATATACACATGAGGCAAATGTATTTTATTGTTATAATTAATTTCAAATAAATTAGAATACGAATCAGAAACATTATTTAAATTGTTATTTTCATTGTATGACATGGTAGATAACATAGTTGCATTGTACTTTGAGGATTTAGTAGGAGTATTTGATATAGTAGATTTAGTAGACTTATTAGATTTAATAGACATGGTATTCGATTTAGAGGATTTAGTAGAATTAGTATTAGATTCAGTGGATTTAGTAGATTTTGTATTGGATACAGTGGATTTTCTAGGTTTTATGTTAGATTCTGTGGATTTGGAATTGGATTCAGTGCTTATAATAGATTTAGTATTAGATTCAGAGGATTTAGTATTGAGAAATTGTCTCGTTAAGAGATCAAAAGCGTCGGTTTGAGTTGAAGATTCCGTACGACGCGTAACCGGAACCTTATTTAGTTTAAATTTTCATCTAGTTCAGAGTTTGGATTGTCAAATTTATTATCAAAATCGCTTAATGGTGTGAGATTATGTACCTGTTTTTGAAATTGATTGGTAGAGTTATTACTTTTACGAGAGTTGTTAAATTGGCGTTTACGACATTGAGATATATCATGACCTATGTTTTTACAATATCTACAAAAGTTATTATTTTGCGAGTTTGAAGACGTAGAAGGTTGAGCCTGATTTGGGATTTCATTTTGAAAGTTGTTAATATGACGGCGATTTAAAAAACATGTTTTTTCTGAATGGCCTAACTTGCCGCAAAGTTTACATTTTGGTCTATGTTCGGAAGATCTAGTAGATTGAATGTAATTTTGTAGTTTTTCCTCCTGGATAGCGAGATTTATAGCTTCTTGTAAAGAGGTAGGATTACGACACCTTACGATATTTGAAATGTGGCTAGGTAAGCCCAGTAAAAAGGTATGTAGCGCCAAGTCTTCTGTACTGGCGATTCTGCCTCTTATTTCACCAGGGTCCCTAGTGGAATGTGTAATGTCCGTCTGTAAACGTGTGAGGTATGTCTCTATTCGTAAACTATACTGTGTGACAGACTCGTTCGATTTTTGTTTGCAACTTTGTAAGTCTAAAAGTAAGTGATCCCTATGTTTGGTTTCGCCAAATGTGGATTTTAAAAATTGTTTCAATTCGGACCAGGTTTCAAAAATTTTAAGAGAGCAGGCGGACTCAGCCTTGCCTTCTAGTTGGGAAATTATGTATTTGAATAAGATACTTTGTTGCGGCGCGGTAGCTAGGTTTAAAGCATTTTCGCAATTTCTAATAAATGGTGATAATTTATTCCTGTCGCCATCGTATGCCTTAATAAATTTAGTGAGAATTGAAAGATTTAATTCCTCTATGCCTACAGTCTGCAAACTTGAACACGACTGAACGTTTTTCTTTTCAAGTTTACTACTTTCATTAACCATTTTTAAAGAATTAATTTAATTAATTACGTGAAACGGAGTAGGAAATTAAGAGTTTTATAAAATATCCACACGCAAAATTATGCAAATGACAAAAATAAATTAACATGAATCGAATAACAACACTCACAGTATTATTAGTAGATACAGCGATTTCATGGAAGCGGTGGCGGCTCGGTGACGTCGGTGTCGGGTGACGGTGCGACGATGCGGCGGAAGTGATGAAATGTGCAGCGTTTGCGGTTGGTACGGGTCGATGCTTAAACCAAGTGTCGCGATGTATTTTATGTAGAAATATTAGTTTTCGTGCAGTCAATAACTCGGTGCTGGGCAGAAAACCCTCACGCACAATGGAGAGATGCTGACACGTCGTCTGCGATGACTAGGGTTGGCGGCGGCCTTTTACAGCGTCAGGAAGACAGGCAAAGACAGCAGGTGGCCAACTTGCTAGTTCAGGATCGCGAGTCTGGACCGATTTCTGTGTGGAGCTGGTCGTCGTCAGGAGTAGGCGACCCGAGGGATTTCAGAAATCCCACTTCTGACACCAAATGTTAGATTGTCCTATTCAGCACTTATAAAAAAAAACACAGTACTGAATTTTGACAATTATTTATTAATTAAATATTTTATTTTTACACAAGTTCGGACACAGAATTTCTACTATTATATGAACTTATACGCGACTTGGATTATAACAACGCGATAGCCCTAGTGAAGGGCAGAGTAGACCCGGAGTGTATTCTTAGCTTTCACTGATAACCAGCCGGCAGGCAAGAACCGTAGCTGGAGAGCAGTTTAGCTGAAGAACAACCAACTGACTGAATTTAGGAAAGTCTCGCGTATTTATAGCAAAATTATTGCTGATTTTCAATATTGCATTTGAATGAACCAGCAATAATTGTAAGTCAGCATTTTACTTCAACAAATAGTGATGTGACAGTGAAATTAGGGATGTAACAGAACGAATCCAGCCACAGTGAATATACGTCACACGGTTTAGGCAAATAGGCACTCTGGCCGTAAACCGTCCGTGAGCGCCACCACCTGCCAGACCGCCGCTCCTGCAGACATGATGTAAGTGTATGGCATCACCACCAGCTGTATGATCAGCACAGCTACTAGCCGCAGAGCGTGTCATGAGTCTACCGCGCACCTTAAGGGAATGGGGTCCCACGTTGTGTGGCTCTCGGCCGCAGCCTTGAGAGTCTCCTCAGATCCTCCCGCCAGCTACCACCCGCATGAGGTCGACACATATGCTCCACCAACCAATACAACGGCAGATATATCCAAAAGGCAGTTATAAGATTTTTTTATTTTTTTTATTTATTTATTTATTGGGTCTACCAGCGATTTTACAATACATACGTTACATATATTTCTTAAAGTATAATTACTATATTACTTGCACAGAGTATGTAAAATCATTTAAAGGTAAACACACATGCTATTTTTGCTAGTATTAGTGTATAAATCTGAAATAAGTTAATAACAGAAAAAGAAAACAAAATCAGAAACAGACTAAAAAAACACAATAGTAATTTTGGTAAAAGCCTGTAAAACCTTATCAATTTTAACAACAAAAGAGATTTAATCAAACTAATAATTAGTCTTTCAATTAAAATTACAACTTAATTTAACAACTATCATAATCTAGCCCAACTAAATATATTTTATTAGAATTTATAAGAAAAGATTATACGTAATAATTAATATGAGAAAAAATCACACTCAGGATGACTGGCTGACTAGGCTATTGATAATTAAATTACGGAAGGTGTTAGGCGAATTAATGTTGATGTCAATTAACGGACTGAAATTATTATATATTTTACATAAACGAGGGATTGTGGAGTTGGCGCCGAAGGCCGTCCTGGTGCGTGGAGGCATGACTGGAGTAATAGCAGTACGCGGATATCTGCGTGGTACTCGAAAATTAATTTTACTAAGTAAAATTAAATTAATTTTACTAAAAAAACATTAAATCTAACAAATCTCTTCTTTGGTCAAGAGTCATGATATTAAAATATTTTAGCCTTTTTTATAGGACACCACCGTTTTGTTAATCTTCGCTGAGTATGATAGATGCCACATGAATCTTTTCTGAACACGCTCCAGTCTTAAGTAGTGTGTAGAATAATGTGGACGCCATATAACGCTGCAGTACTCTAAGTGACTGCGGACATGGCTGTTATAAAGACAGACTTTTGTTCTAGCTTCTTTAAAAGTTCGACCCTGTCGCATAATAAAACCTAATAATTTAGAAGCTTTGTTTATTACACTTTCTATGTGGTAAAGATAAGTCAATTTTTTATCAAGTATAACACCCAAGTCTTTCACGAGCTCAACTTCCTTAAGACTATTACCGTACAATTTGTATGTCGTTGGGGTAATATCATTTTTTATAGTAAATTTAATATGAAGACATTTACTGCAGTTGAGTTTCATGCCATTAGATTTTCACCAATTGCTTAGTTTATCTAGATCGTTCTGTAATAATATCGAATCAATTGGTGAACAAATTGTTCTCGTTATTTTCAAATCATCGGCATATAAGTATGGTGTGGAGTTTTCAAAACAAGCAACAATGTCGTTTACAAATATATTAAGCAAAATTGGGCCAAGATGCGAGTCCTGAGGTATACCTGACTTTACCAGATTGGTTGAAGAGCTAAACCCATTAACGACTACATAAAAAGGTAAGATAAGAGTAATAATTCGCCATCAGAAAGGGTTTGTGTCACTGACGTTGAGTAAATGCATTTTTATGTTTGCCTCACCCACCAACAAGTAGCCTTCAATCATTCAAAGGTGGGAAAGTTACAGAGATATATTATTATGTTGTTATATAAAACATCGTGGAGGGCAGACAGTCTGCAGCCCCGTAATGAAGGGGAACATAAGTCCCTAATATAGGACTAGTCATTGTGCTACAGTACTTCAAGCAGTCGGGCTCCCGACTACCCCATATATATGTACAACTGCAGGTATGTATCTCCGGCAGCTACTCCATACAAGACATCTATACATACCATAAGAACCTTCCATAACATAAGAAAATTTTCTTTTATACATGAACTCCTTCCACAACTTAGACAATTTTTAACAAATTTTCTAATTACCTTATAAACGTTATTTATTATTTTTATAATATTTTCGACTTGTATTTCTTTTGTTTATCATGTTTTAAATATTTAAAAGTTTTTATAATAAATTTATTTATTATGGAAGACAATATTTTTGCCTTTAATTTACTATGTTATTGGTCTAATGACTGAAATGTATTTATATTAACTTTATGCTTATTAATGTAATTTTATTGCTGAATATATATATATATATATATATATATATATATATATATATATATATATATATATATATATATATATATATATATATCTATTAAGATTATTTTCGATGCCCCCTTTATATTGAATTTAATTAATAATAATAATATTGGGCCGTCACAATATGTTAAAAGTGTTTGACTGTGTAAAATACGATATTTTGTTAAATAAATTAGAAGGCATAGGAATAAGAGGACTATCGCTTAAATTAATAGAAAATTATTTAAATAACGGAATGCAAGCAACTGTTATTGAGATATATAATGAATCTACAAAAACGGTTGAGGTAGTTAAATCTTAATTTGAAAATGTAATACTGGGTGTACCCCAAGGCAGCATATTGGGGCTTCCTTTATTTTTATTATATATTAATGATCTCCCAAACATAATTACACAACTATGCGTTACATTATATGCCGATGATGCAACTATATTTATTTCTAATGATGACTTAAATGATTCTGATTATGAAAATGAAATAAACAAAACATTAAAAACAGTTACTGATTGACTGCAGTCAATAAACCTAAAAGTAAACCTGTCAAAAACCAAACTCATACAATTTAGAAATTCCCAAAGTGTACCTGCCAAATTAAATATAACCGTGAACGATATAGCGGTTGAAGAAGTAATGAACTAAAATTTTCTAGGAGTCGAAATAGATCAACATCTAAACTGGAAGGCACATATTGCAAAAACAAACAAAAATATATGTGTGTTACGCATTGTCCATCCTAGCAGACACTACAAATATAAGTGTTACTAGAAATGCCTATTTTGGAAGCGTTTATCCACTTCTAACTTACGGTATCATACACTGGGAAAACTCTACAGATATACAATCCACATTGGTTCTTAGAAAAAATGTCTTAGAACAACATATAACATGCATAGTATCGAATCATTAAGAGATGTTTTCTGAACAAAGGGTTTCCTAACACTGACTGGAATCTTTATCCTAGAATTATGTCTATTTGTTAAAAACAATATGCAATATTTTAATTTGAAATCTGATTCAAAGAAAAACATTCGCAATCAATATAAATATGATATAAGCTGACCTATTATTAAAACTATGATTTACTATAAAAGTACCTATAATAGCAGTATATTCGTTTATACAATCAGTTACCACCAGCTATTAAACAATTAAATAGAAATATGTTTAAAACAAAATTAAAGAAATTGTTAATTGAAAATGTTTTTTTACAATCTCAATGAGTTTTTTAATAAAATTAATGTTAATAAGTAGTAAATTTAAAGAATTTTTTTTAATTGTTGTATATCCGAAATGGGTGAACTGTTGAGCTTAAAACTATATGTTTTTGTACTAAGATCATATTGTACACAGTTATGCAATAAATGTATCTTTATCTTTATCAAAAACTCTCCACAACAGCACTGGAGTAGCTACTAGGATGAAATGAACTTAGCAGTTTTCGACGGTTTATGTGTGCTGCTAAACTGCTCAGTAGCTCTAAAATCTAAAATAATTTTATTTAGTAAATATAACCTCGAAAAAGTCGTCTATCCAACTAATATTTTTCGGTGCGTTCTTTAAAGTATACCCCGTAGTTATAGTGGCGTCACCCTTATTTAACGGTTTTCTATGGACACTTTTTAATACACAGTCTGTACTCCTTACTTCTACACTCCATACCTAATAGTTCACATGCACAGATATTTAATAAAAGAATTTGTGGATTCCGACGATGACCGTGAGAATCGTGGTTCAAACGATAACACATGTGCAGCAATCTGCCGAAGGTCAAGTTCAAGCCATTTCGTGTGACGCCATCACGTGTCATTTTTTTACACATTCAAAGTTCAAACATAGTTGCTGATGACTATTATTATAATCGCAAGGCATACCGCTCTGTCAAAGGTACGAGAGTCCGATTTATACCTGTAATATAAAACTAGTTGCTCCGCGTCGTGCGCCATTCCGCAAGTGATCATTGTGTGACGATTTATTTTTTAATTTTATTCACGAAATCGAGCTTCGATAAAAATGCAATATTGCAGTATATTTTCATACAAAAAACACTCTAAAAAGTTTTTCTTTTCTTTTCATCCGTGAATAATTTTAACATCATATTATCATTAAAACTCGTATTTCCTGAATATTTTTATTAAATATCAAGTGTTGCTATCATAGACAATGAAGTGAAAAATAAACTTTTTTTTTAACAGAAGAGGGGGCAAACCAGCGTATGGTTCACCTGATGTTAAGTGACTACCGCCGACCATGAACATCCGCAATACCAGAGGAATTGCAGGTGCGTTGCCGGCCCAATAGAGAGGAGTAAGCTCTTTTCTTGAAGGTCCCCAGATCGTATCGGTCCGGAAAAATCGTCAGTGGTAAACAATTCCACAGAGAGGTCGTACGCGGAAGAAAACTCCTTGTGAAACGTACAGTGGTGGACCGCCAAGCATCCAGATGGTGTGGATGGTATCGGGAGGTTTGCCGCGTAGTGTGTTCATGAAATTTGGCAGCTGGAATTAATCCGAACAATTCTTCAGAGCACGCCCCGTGATAGATGCGATAAAATACGCAAAGAAATGAAACATCTATTCGCAGCGCAAATAAATCGAGCCAATCGGAAAGCACTCGGTCGTCGATGATTCGAGCCACTCTGCGCTGGACGCACCAGCCCAGAGATCGGAACATTACTCCATGTGCGACCGAATCTGCACCTTGTTAAGTTGCAGGCGGTGTGCCGGCATGTAATATTGTTCCGCTCTGCTGAGCACACCAAGCTTTTTAGAGGCGAATTTGGCCTTTTCTTCAAAGTGACCACGAAACTGCACGTCACACGATATGTCGACGCTGAGGACTCCGATACTGGCTGAGGCAACAAGGGGAGTGCCTTGAAACTGAGGAGATACGAAAAAGGGGTTCTTTTTAGCGGTTAACGCACAAACTTGTGTCTTTTGAGGGTTAAACTGGATTAGATTTAGTCGCCCCCAATCCGAGACTTTGTTCAACAAAGACTCGATTTGATACACAAGTTTGTCCCGGTACTTGGAGACGTTTTCCCGAGAAATATTGTCACGGCCGGTGTACAGAGCGTCACCAGTGCTGTCATCTGCATGAAAATGAATACATATATAATTGATATGCATAAGAATCAGCGTCGGTGATAGCACGCAGCCTTGTTTTTGAACACCAGCATTAATAGGCTTGTAATTGGAGGTTGCATCGTCTACAACGACCTTGATGCCTTGATCTGCAAGACAGCTGGTGATCCAATTGCACAATTTATCAGGAAGCGCATAGGAAGGGACTTGGACGTAGTTGGACGGGTCTGAGCGGTCGCCTTTTTTAGGGATCGGGTGGACGAAAGCCGTCTTCCATGATTTTGGGACTACGCCTAGGGAGTAGGAGTACCGGAAAAGAGGCGTTAAGACCGGTGCCAACTCTGGAGCACACGTCCTCAGCACAATTGGTGGGTTCTGTCAGGCCCACTCGACTTGTGGATGTCCAAAGAGAGGAGTACTTTGCAAACAGAGCGCTGCGTGAACCGCACGTCACTCACACCGCGGGATGGTCAGCGGCGTACTCCCCCCGTCATCTAGAGTCGAGTTGGATGCAAAGAAAGAGCCTAGCAGATCAGCTTTCTCCTTTGCTGCATGGGGCAGTGAATCGTCCTCCCTGTGCAGAAATGAAAGAGATGGTTGACAGAAACTCACCTTGACAGCCTTGGCGAGAAACCAGAATGCATGGGTTTCAGAAGGAAGGCGAATTAGTTTCTCGCCAATTCTGCTTATGTGCTCTGACTTTGCCTTGGCAATGACTCTTTTGAAGGACCTGGAGGCGAAATTATACAAATTTTTTAGAGTGCTGGTGTTTACACCCCGGAACGTTGATGCGTCTGTCCAGGCTTGGTAGTACTCCTGTTTATAGCATAGCATCATGATATCATCATGCATTTTACAGGAGCAACCAAAACATGGCTGAGATTTGCCTCCGATGGGCACCACAGAGGATGGAATAAAAAGTTCCATACCCTGAAATACCACATCAGCGACAGGATAAGCAACAACGTTGGGATCGTCCGGCGAGAATCAAGCCTGCCCCCAAGAGCAGGATGCAAAGAAAGACCGCATCCTGTCCCAATCGGCTGACCTATAGTGCCCAACAAGGTGGCAGCCTGCAGAAAGCAACCGCGATTTCAACGTGAGTGGCATCACACTGCGGACAAAACCATGGTTCGAGGAGCCTAAAACGGGGTCGACGGAAATCTAAATATAGCTATTTTTAAATAAATGTAATTTACTACAAAAATTAAATATATTACCGAAAATTTATTTCCTATTAACTAAGTCAGTTTGTGGTGAACAATAATCAACAATATGATGTGAAGTGGATTTTGTCAAATAATATAAATATTCAGCTCAATCTCAAAACAATTCTGAATATATGGTAATTTAATATATTGATAAACTAGTTTTTATCAAAATGTTGGCACCTCGTAGCAAGGGTATGCAATTTTTATAAAAGTACCTGGTTGACCGAGCTTTGCTCGGTATTTTTCGCTCGATTTTTTTAATTCATGTGTTTTGGAAATTATATTTAGATACAAATTACATACTGATGAAATATAAATAATATTTTCTGATCTTAGCGACATAACAGAAAAAACGGAACTGGTTATTTGAATAAAAAATCATGAGTGCAATTATTTTAATTTAAATTTTAGTGTTTTTAAAAAATACTAAAAAAAGGGCTCGAAAAAATAGATTTCTCAAAAAAGAAAAGAACATGAAAAAAATTTAAAAAAAGTCGGTCGGCCGGTCTGGGCTCGAACCGGGGTTTTATGATTCTGTGACCGACCTATTACCAATTAAGCTATTTATAATCACTAACAATTCGTCAAAATTTACCTTCTTATTCTAACGATATTGTAGCAGTTTTTCATTGCCTAAAAACACGGACAAAAAGACATTTTCTAAAAATAAATCCTAGCTAGATTGATTTATTATCCCCGAAACTCCCTGGACACTATATTTTAAGAAAATCGTTGGAGCCGTTTCCGAGATCCCGATTATATATATATATATATATTTATATACAAGAATTTTTTTTTTTTTTTTTATAGAAGAGGGGGCAAACGAGCATGCGGCTCACCTGATGTTAAGTGACTACCGCCGCCCATGATCAACCGCAACACCAGGAGAATTGCGGGTGCGTTGCCGGCCCTTTAGAAAGGAGTAAGCTCTTTTCTTGAAGGTCCCCAGGTCGTATCGGTCCGGAAAAATCGCCGGTGGTAAACTATTCCACAGAGAGGTTGTACGTGGAAGAAAACTCCTTGTGAAACGTACAGTGGTGGACCGCCAAGCATCCAGATGGTGTGGATGGTATCGGGACGTTTGCCGTGTAGTGCGTTCACGAAATTTGGCGGCTGGGATTAATCCGAACAAGTCCTCAGAGCACTCCCCGTGATAGATGCGATAAAATACGCAAAGAGATGCAACATCTCTTCGCAGCGCCAGTGAATCGAGCCGATCGGAAAGCACTCGGTCGTCGACGATTCGAGCCGCTCTGCGCTGGATGCGGTCAAGTGGAAGGAGCTGGTACTGGGGAGCCCCAGCCCAGAGATGGGAACAGTATTCCATGTGCGGCCGAACCTGCGCCTTGTAAAGTTGCAGGCGGTGTGCCGGCATGAAATACTGTCCCGCTCTGCTGAGCACGCCAAGCTTTTTAGAGGCCAATTTGGCCTTCCATTCCAAGTGACCACGAAACTGCACGTCACTCGATATGTCGACGCCGAGGATTCCGATACTGGCTGAGGCAACAAGGGGAGTGCCTTGAAACTGAGGGGATACGACAAAGGGGTTCTTTTTAGCGGTTAACGCGCAAACTTGTGTCTTCTGGGGGTTAAACTGGACTAGATTTAGTCGTCCCCAATCCGAGACTCCGTTCAGCAAAGACTCGACTTCAGACACAAGTTTGTCCCGGCACTCGGAGACGTTTTCCCGAGAAATATTGGCTCGGCCGGTGTAAAGAGCATCACCAGTGCTGTCATCTGCATAGCAATGAATGTTACGGGTATGCAACATATCATTGATATGCAGAAGAAACAGCGTTGGCGATAGCACGCAGCCCTGTGGAACACCAGCATTAATAGGCTTGCAATCGGAGCTTGCACCGTCTACAACGACCTTGATGCTCCGATCTGCAAGAAAGCTGGTGATCCAATCGCACAGTTTCTCGGGAAGCCCATAGGAAGGGAGCTTCGAAAGAAGCGCTTTGTGCCAAACCCGATCGAAGGCCTTCGCAATGTCCAAACTAACGGCCAATGCCTCCCCCTTGAACTCTACTGCCTCCGCCCATCTGTGAGTGAGGTAGACCAGAAGATCACCAGCTGACCGACCACGGCGAAAACCGTATTGGCGGTCACTAATCAGCTGGTGATCCTCAAGGCACCCCATGAGCTGGCAGTTTACAATGGACTCCATTGTTTTGGAGAACAAGGAGGTGATGGCGATTGGCCGGTAGTTGGACGGGTCTGAGCGGTCGCCTTTTTTAGGGATCGGGTGGACGAAAGCCGTCTTCCATGATTTTGGGACTACGCCTAGGGAGTAGGAGTACCGGAAAAGACGCGTTAAAACCGGTGCCAACTCTGGAGCACACGTCCTCAGCACAATTGGGGGGATTCCGTCAGGCCCACTCGACTTGTGGATGTCCAGGGAGAGGAGTGCTTTGCGAACCGAGCGCTGTGTGAACTGCACTTCCGGCATGGAGCACTCACACCGCGGGATGGTCGGCGGCGTACTCCCCCCGTCATCGAGAGTCGAGTTAGACGCAAAGAAAGAGCCTAGAAGATCGGCTTTCTCCTTTGCAGTATGGGCCAGTGAGTCGTCCTCCCTGTGCAGAGATGGAAGAGATGGCTGACAGAAATTCCCCTGGACAGCCTTGGCGAGAGACCAGAATGCACGGGTTCCAGAAGGAAGGCGAACTAGTTTCTCGCCAATTCTGCCTATGTGCTCTGACTTTGCCTTGGCAATGACTCTTTTGAAGGACCTAGAGGCGGAATTATACTTCTTTTTTAGAGCGCTGGTGTTTACATCCCGGGACGCTGATGCATCAACCCAGGTTCGGTAGCACTCCTGCTTATAGCATGATGCTATTTTACAGGAGCGACCAAACCATGGCTGAGATTTGCCTCCAATGGGCACCACAGAGGAAGGAATAAAAAGTTCCATACCCTGAAGTACCACATCAGTAACAGAATCCGCAACAACGTTGGGATCATCCGGCGAGAAGCAAACCCGCCCCCAAGGGTAGGATGCAAAGAAAGACCGCATCCCATCCCAATCGGCTGACCTATAGTGCCAAACACGGCGGCAGCCTGCAGAATGCAACCGCGATTTCAGCGTGAGTGGCACAACACTCCGGACGAGACAATGGTCCGAGGAGCCTAAAGGGGCGTCGACGGAAATCTGATATCCGTCCGGGTGAGAGGTCAGCAGAAGGTCCAACAGGGAAGGTGCATGATCCTCCACATCTGGAATCCGCGTAGGCGAAGTAACCAGTTGTGTCAGACCATATGCCAAGGCAAAATCATGAACAGATCTCCCCGCATGATCGGTTAAACGTGAACCAAGCCATTCGGCGTGATGGGCGTTAAAGTCACCGAGGATCACGATCTCTGCGGAGGGGATCTGCTGTAGCAACGAATCCGCAGCCATTTGGACGTGGTCGAAGAGTCGGTCTGTTTCGGCATTACCGCTATGGGACCTATAGAGGCACCCGTAGACGCGCGGATGGTCGTCGCTGTCTACGCGTAGCCAAAGGATGGACAGGTCCGAACCTGAATTGCTCGTTTAATAGTATAGGATAAACTGGTATCACAGTAACCGAAAGTAGGTACTGCAATGTATAGCTCATAAAAGATAGCTTGATCTCTGCGACAGCTGTCAGTAAAAATCACGCCTATGAAGTCCTGAATTTCTTAGTAGTACAGACAGTATCTGTCAATGTCATACTTTATGGGCATGCCGACCTAATTAGTGCATGCCCATGAAGTATGATATTATAATCTCGAAGATTGTTCCAGTGACTCTGATTCAGATTTTTTTATTAGCTAAAATGAGTCCCGATATTTAAATACTTGATTAAAATAAGTATAATAAGTATTGGGTGCATATTTCTTACTAATAAACCGATATATCGATTTACTGTTCCCAGCACTAGTCACATCAGAATGACAGCTGTCATTCTAATCAAGCTATATTTAAAGAACCATAATTCAATTGTTTTGCATCGTGAAGAAAGAAATTTCTGTCATAAATAAACTTTGGTTGGAATTGAAAGTTGATATTGATTTTAATTATTTAAGTATTTTAAAGCCAATGGGCTACAAATACAAAAAGTAACAGTCTAAATGAAAAGTATTATAGGTTTGCTGGAAGAGAACTCTTATTAGGGTTAAGCTCGCCTTTGTACATTTATTTAAATATTTAATAATTGTTACCAACTTATTGTGTGTACAATAAAGAATAAAGAATAAAGAATAAAGTATTGACAGAGCATTGAGTTACAAATGTACTACGTTCTAGTACATTATAACTCAATGTGATAGAGCGCAATGATATTAGACAGCAAAATATATTCCGAGACTGTGCTAGACTAATAAAAGACTTGAAGTTTCCATAGACTTTTAATTTCGTTCTTTACAATAAATATTACAATACTTTTTGCAGTTCTGTTTCAAATTACCTTTTTGAAAAATTCATTACAGACAATATATCGGTATTTATTAACCTTAGTAATAGTCATTTTTAATACGCTAATATCTTTACCTGTAATTATGTAAAAAAATTGAAGTAAAATTTTACCAACTTCTGCAAGCTAAAATTTGGCTTGCACGTTTAGTTTGGATGACAATGCACGGTTAGATAAATGATTTTGGTTGGGCGGAGGGCCAAGGGCTTCCCGAGTTCGATTCCCAGGTCAAGCCTTGACCCTATTGTGCGAGATGTTATACTAGGTGGACTGTATACGCGATTGGCTGCTTATGCCTCAACAAGATGGCGGACGTGGCACGCGGCAAACTTGGACAATGCACTCGCTCTTCCAAATCTATTGCTTGCCAAGGTTAGGATGAAATTCTACTTGAGCACATTAGGAGAAACAAAATTAGGCGGGTTAACTAACAAACAAAATGGTCAAGTAGGAGCAAAATTACAGGAAACACACTTACCGGGTGTGATTCTGATGAGGCGGACGACGCTTCCGTTGCGGTGATGCGACGTGAGGTGGGTTCTTCTGGGGCGCCCTAGAGATGCGATCCAGGCCAGTGGTACGCGTAACCATACCCCCGGCTTGAAGGGTCCCCTTCAAAATAACTAACGCTAAGATTAAACCTAATTTTCGACTACAATTTCTAATCTAGAAAGCTTTTTTTTTATAGGATCGGGTGACAAACGAGCACACAGTCCACCTGATGGTAAGTGGTTGCTGCGGCCCATAGACATCTACATCTATCCTCGATTACAAATCAAAATGCAGATGCGTTGTCACCCGTGAGGACTAAGATGGAATGCCTCGTTTCCAGTAAAAAGGGTCTCCGGTTCTCTACACTCACCATACGAATTACAGCAGCATTAAGCTACTATTTCACGCTGGTATTCTGTGAGAGCGTGGTCCTTCCCCGGTCGAGCCGACCCATTCGTGCTACAACTAAACTACTAATATAACTGCAGCATGGCTCTACCACGTATATAAATACTAATTCAAACTATTGAATGGGCAAAGGGCACAAACGGACTACAGGGCGCATGTAAGACCCAGTCGTGGTCCTAACGCGAGCTACCCTAGTTACCCCGTCGGAACCGGGAAAAACTTCTTCGACGATCCCTAATGGCCAATGGAGGGGCGGCGTGTTCTCCTTGGTGAACACAACCACAGTTCCGACAGTTAAAGGTTCAGTTGTTGTGTTCCATTTTTGCTGAGACTGCAACGTATGCAAGTATTCCATCTTCCATCGTTTCCAAAACGACTGCACCAACCGGTCCAATAAATTATGGCGTGCAGAAATGCTAAGTTTGTTCTCGTCCATGTCTATGGCGGGCAGATATTTCAAGGCGTTAAATTCAATAAATCTGCTGGAAATAGAGCCAGCGGCTCCGAGGGGTCACTTGACAACGTACGACAAAGGGGGCGACTATTCATGACGCACTCAATTGGAGCAAGCACAGTACTTAACTCTTCGAAAGACAAAATTTGATCTCCTATTACTCGGTATAAATGACTCTTTAGACTCTTAATATTAGTCTCCCAATTTCCCCCAAAATGGCTCGCAGCCGGGACGTTCAGAGACCACTCGATGCGGTTCTTGGCTAGGATGTGAGCGAACTCCGAATTATAATATTTACTGGTTAAAAGCTAATAGTTCTGATAAAATACGTTTCGCGCCGACGTAGTTTGTACCGTTATCTGTATACAATTTACTTACAAGGGCCACGGCGGGAAAGAAATCTTTTAAATGCACCCATGAAGCCCGCTGTGCTTAGACCACCAACGAGTTCTATATGCACAATCCGAGTAGTCAGACATACGAAAATGCAGACGTAAGCTTTTTTGGATCTTATACCACGCCCGCGAGTGAGCGTGACCTTAAACGGACCGATTACGGATACGGATTGTGTTACTCGACAAGACCTAAGGTCCGCCATTTCCGGAAATGACGGCTTAGGACGTACTCGAAAGCAAGCCATACATCTGTACACCCGATTGCGGATTAAATTACGTGCAGAAAGAATCCAATAATTCTCACACAAGATTGACATCAACAAGTCGGGACCAGCGTGGAATTCAATATATGGTGGTAATCAACCAATAAATTCATGATATGAGTCCTTACGCCGTAAAACTATAGGCTGCCGTTGATCGAAACTCAACTGCGAGTTAGACAAGCTTCCACCTAACCTAACCATTCCATCTTGTATAATGGCTTAAGACGTTGAAAAGCGCGACTACAAGTTCTATTCGAATGTAATCTTGTAATTTCATCGGAAAAATGCGCACGTTGATACAAACGTCGCCGTAGAAGCTCTGCGAATCGACAAACGTAAATCACGCTATGCAATAATTTCGACCAAGAGGATAAACGGTTCGCCAAAGCAATGATTGGAGAAACCTCGCTCGAAACGTTCGCAACCAGAGCGTGCCTCTTCTCTTCCGGTGGTTGGGACACTGACGAAGGGTCGAAATCGGTTATTGGCCACTGCGACGGTTCCAAGTGAACCCAAGAAGGTCCGTGGAACCAAAGCGGGTGGTCCATTATTTGCATCGGGGTGAGTCCATGGGATAGACAATCGGCAGGGTTTTCCGTACCAGACACGTGATAAAAGTTCCGTGATCCTAACTCGTCTCGGATCTTGGCCACTCGGTTCGCGACAAACGTATCCCAACGTTGGGGTGAAGAATGAACCCAACATAAAGCGACGGTTGAGTCAGAAAAGGCAAATATTCTTTCTATGTGAACTCTATCACTACATGCACTGGTAACTGCGGTGATAAGCTTGGCAAGGACTAATATCGCGCAAAGCTCTAAGCACGCGGGAGTGACAACCTTACGGGGGGAGATCCTTGATATAGAGCAAAGACTATATAACCACTTGACTGCGCATACAGTGCCCCGACGCTCGAAAACTATTAGTATTTTGTCGCCTATGCATCGCCTATGGTACTATTAACCATTTTAGTACTGTCCAAGTGTTAGACCTGTGTGTACGCTAAATTAATGCAAACTTTTATAACTTTTATGCAATTATAATGCATCAAAATGCCTTCATGCGCGGTGAAGTGGTGTGGGAAACATTCCAGGACAGGTTTCCAAAAAGAATGGAGTAACTTTTCATTGCTAAGTTTACTTATATATTTTTTAAAATATGAAAATTATTGTTGATTAATTCAGATTATGAGTCACCGCAGGGGTCTATCTAAAACGGTGGCTGGGTAAATAACGACATTGTTGAGTCGCGCGTTGATGTCTTTTGGAAAAGTCTCGTTCTATTATTAGACAATTCTAATGCTTCTATCTCTTTCTTTCCCTTTGTACGTTTATCGTAAACATTAGTACTTACTGTTACCTTTAATAGCTGAAATTCGATATCGAAAATAATAAAATTAAAATTAATAAAAAGATTATTCAGTTCACTCACTGTAAAAATACTTATCTACTTTTAACCGTCTTCAGAAAAAAGAGGATGTTATCAATTTGTCGGTATTTTTCCTAGTTAAAGTTTATAGTTACCTAGTTAAATTACTGTTAATATATTACTGTACACTCCTCGACATTTTATGATAAATCTTTTGCTGTTATTGGAGTAAGACTCTGGAACTCCTTACCCCAGTCCATTAAAAATGCTCAATCTTTAAATGTGTTTAAGAAACAAATTAAGGAACACTATTTGTCTCTTTAACTCCTCTCTCTTCCTCCTCTTAGTTATGGTCACTAATATACCTTAAGTATGTTGTCACTTTATAGTATATAAGTTGTATTTTTTATCAAATTTAGTGCACCCTACCCGTTAATCTTATTTTTATTTTTATTAATTTCCTCTTCTGGGTTGTCTGGAAGAGATTGCTATGTAGCAATAAGACCGCCTTTTGTTTTTCCCTCATTGTTTGTTCATTATTTGTTATATTTATGTTTTGTTGGTGTACAATAAAGAGTATTGTATTGTATTGTACTGTTAAATTAGCTAGATTGGTGTACCAAATCAGAACGGCTTACAATTGCAAAAGGACACTAAAGACAAGTTATTGTACGGATCTACTACAATAATAGATATTTGTCGTCGTTGTAAAATTTTTAATAAGAGGGCGATCAATGAGAGTACAATTAATACTAATTATTTTATGAGAACGGTTTTAAAATCTCTGATTAGGTATTATTGATTCCCGTATATTCATTTTCATCAATTTGAAATAGAATCAACAAATAATTTAATTAAATTAGCAAGATGCATAATTTACAAATATGTAGACACTTGTTTATATTTTTTTACAAAGAACAATCAGGAACCTTTAACTTTAATTCGAAATAAATATAACAAATTAATTCATTTCAAAAATCAATAATAATAAAATAAATACATATTTTCGTTGTAACTGATTGATTTTGATTAAATATTATTTCTGTGATTTTAATTGAGTATTTTTCATAATGATAAAACCCATTTTATCGATAACGAATATTTTACTTTATTAAGAAGAGCAACCCTAAAGATAGCCATAACAACGCAACTAGACCATTCGCAGCCACGCGTTCTTCCTCGCCCCCCGGCCCGCAGTAGTGAGTCGTGTGTTTAGAAGAAATCTGCCTATACGCTCTCTAGTGGTTATATTCTCTATGATATAGAGCTAATGAGGCTGATCGAATTTCTACCATTATTCTGGACGTGAAAATATACAACGCCCCCGTAAGCCTTCTCGTAGCGTCTGCATTCCCAACGACAGTGATGACGCTATTTCTATCGACGTTTATATGACGTGGTATTTTAATTTCGCTTAGTAAAGGAAGTTCTTCTCTAAAACGTAGCTACGAACGAACAATGCTCAGGCGGCGGGTCATCCCAATCGCATTCACATAACCAAAGTTGTTTAATCAAAAGCTTAGCGTATAGCACCACCGGGGCTACGAAACCCATGACATCCCATAATCTAGCTACGTTGACAGCATTGTGCGCTTTGTGCACGTTTCTGAAGGCGGGTTTACCTTAAGGCTAAACACGTCGGACTCCGGTGACCAACACAAACCGAGCACCTTGTGCGTATCAGAATCGTAGAATTCCTTTATCGCCGAAAGGCGGTGTGATAGTGGGATTGTATCCAAAACCGTACGCGAATTACTAGTCCACTTGACGAGAATGAATTAACCCGATTTCATGAGCTTTATAACTTCGGCGGGTTAGGATGGCCTCCTTTACGCTATCGACCGAGTACTCAAAATCATATATATATATATATATATATATATATATATATATATATATATATATATATATATATAATCCACCCTCAATTGCCTTCTTAGCTTTAGGATAAAAGTGACCCTCATCAGAGGCGAGCTGTATGGCGCTACGCACGGCGAGCGTAGCGCATGAAATGGGCTCGACTTTAAACCAAAGCAAACGCGATTCAATTAAAGAACTGTTAGAGGTTCCTTTGAGTCAAAGCGATATAAAATGTGTTGAGATCGACAGTCGCATTTACGGACCCGGCGGATAGTGCTATACTGAACAAACGAAAATTTGCTATTATATTAAATAGCCCTGTAAAGCACCATGCCCATATTAGTATGGAGCTGAAAGTCAGCAATGCCATGCAATGCCCAAATTTCAGCTCTATGTCATATGATAACTTATTAACAGTATTTATATGATATCTAGATTTAATGTCATATAAGGCACCGGTTTAAAAGTTATTGGACATTAAACATGATGACTTCCTAGTAGTAGTAGTAGTATATACTTTATTGTACACCACACATATACAACGAATAAATACATTACAGAGAAAACTTAATATATACGTATGTACAATAAGGCGGTCTTATCGCTAAAGAGCGATCTCTTCCAGACAATCTTTGGGCTAAGGAGAAACTGGAATTAAGAACAGTAGGAGGTGGTGCGTTTTATGTTACATTTACATTCTAATATCTAAATAAACTAAACTATATTTTGTTAAAATACCACAACAATACATAAAAAATAATAATAAAATAAACATACATATTAATAAATAGTATATATATACAAATATATACACATACATATATATACATAGATAATAAATAAATAAATACAAAACAAAGAGGAAAAGAAAAACACAGAATAACTATCTGTTGCTAGAATTGGTTATCAATAACCACAAAGTGTTAGGTAATGGTTCTTGACGTCACTTTTGAAACTTTTCAAAGTTTGCGAACGTCGAATTTCGAGTGGGAGTTCATTCCATAACCTTATGGCTTGGCTCGTAAAAGAATATTTCATAAATTTTGTTCGAAATGAACATGGTCCTAGAATTAGTTCGCCGGCTGACCGAAGAACTCTATCAGGTCGATCATGACCAAGAAACTTAAACTTTTCCTTCAAGTAGCTTGGAGTCAAAGGATTGAACAACACACAGTACAAAATAGATACAGTTTGCAGATTCCGGCGAAAGCGAATGGGTAACCACTTGAGCTGTAAACGATATTCAGATACATGATCATATTTGCGCAAACCAAATATGAACCTAATTGCAATATTTTGAATTCGCTCAAGTTTGTTCAGTTGGTCTTCAGTAAAATCGAGATAACTTGCGTCCGCATAATCGAGAATAGAGAGAAGTAAGGGTTATGCTAACATAATCTTAGTGGGAATGGGGATAAAAGAACGTAAACGACGAAGTAAACCCATAGTAGCAAACATCTTTTTGCTCACTTGTTTTAACTGCTGCGACCACGACAAGGTAGAATCTAGATATATCCCCAGATTTTTTACAGATTTACTGTAGGGTATGACAACGTCATTTAATGTCACCGAGGGTAGGTTGTTCCAGTCAACTCTGGAGACCATCCCTCCACCACCAATAACTATAGCCTGGGACTTGAACGGATTAATTTTTAGACCATAACGCTGACTCCACTTTATCGCCGCTAAGCCATTGTTGATGGTGGCAACAGCAGAAGGCAGATTTAACACAGTTGACTGAGTGTAGATTTGGAGATCGTCTTCATACATGTGATAGAGAGAAGTAATATTTTGAGAGGTAGAATTAATGAATATAGCAAAAAGTAAAGGAGACAGCACACCACCTTGAGGCACGCCAGCCCGTAATTCGCACCAAGATGAGAACTCATCTTCGATGCGAATACGCTGCCGTCGGCCGTAAAGATAACTATGAAACCAGCCAATCACCGGAGGAGATATGTTAATAGAACGTAACACACTCAATAAGATATCAAAATCAACAGTGTTAAACGCATTGCTAAAATCGAGCAATACCAACACAGTGAGCTGTTTGTTATCCATACCTCTTCGAATGTCATCGGTAACTTTAACCAACGCTGTTGTCGTACTATGACCCGATCGGAAACCAGATTGGAGAGGATCCAGGATACAATTTCTATTTAAGTAGATATTTAACTGAAAGAAAACTAGTTTCTCCAGGAGTTTGGACGAAAACGGGAGAATTGAGTAGGACGAAAGTCGGAAAAATCCAAAGCATAGGCTTTTTTGGGAGAGGTGTTACAAGTGCACTTTTCCAAACATCAGGAAATTTTGAAGAGGAGATGGATTTATTCAAGATGTAGGTGAGGATAGGGGTAGCAAATTCTAGGATAGGTATTGGACGAGATGGACAAAAATGTTCTTTTTAACATCACTATCAGTGAAAGGAGAGAAATTAAACGGTGGAAAATCAGGAGTTGGTATTGAAGAAAGAATACTCAGAGTCCGGTCTTTATCTGAGCTGTCTAATGTGCTAGAATAGGTGAAATATTTGTTAAGGAATTCAACATCAACATTATGATGAGGAGAATTATTGGATGTTTTACTAACTCCAAGAGACTGAAGAAACTTCCAAACTTTGGCTGCGTCGCCGTTTTCGACGGATTTATGAATATGGCGTCTTTGTGCATCCCTACACAATGTATTGCAGCGATTCCGTACTTTATTATAATATCGTAAGTTTTTCTCAGATTTATCATCTTTTAACTTACTTTTAGCAAATCCTTTTTTTATAATAAGTTTTTTTAGACTATCAGTTAACCAAGGTGCAGGTAAATGTTTTATTTTTATTGGTTTTACTGGGGCATGGATGTCATAAAGTTGGATAAGAAAGGAATTAAATAACTCGACTTTCAAGTCGACTGTTGAAGCATTTTCAACAGCTGACCAGTCCATGCGACTAGCATCTTCCAGAAGACGTTCTTTGTCCATTCCACCAAAATTACGTTGCAGAAGGATTCTGATTTAGCTTTAGGAGGACGGACTGACTTCCTACTGGTTTTTTTATACATTTTATCGTTTACAGACAGCATTGCTATTCGTTTTTCACTAGGAACTTCATGATCATCACATAAGCTAAGCCAGATCAGTGTTCTTTTATTTATATACTTATCTGCATGTTATCAGATAAACATGTCAGTTATTAGGAATTATCTAGGCTGTCTCCATTGTATTGCGTCAATATATATGTGAAAACAATTTGGTTAGATACAAAGCTTTAAGTACTCGAGTAAATAATAATATGGAAAGAAACCAAATATGTACTCATGACAAACCGGTGTTTGTGATGTGATTATAAAAGCACATAGCAATAAAATAGTATGGGTTGTATTAAACTATCTTTTCATGTGTTTTTATATTTAATTGACATCAATTAACTGAATCAAAGACAAGTATAAAATCGAACAATTGTATTACTGTCTTTTAAGTAAGTACTTATTTACAATTATTTTATAAAAATATTATAGATATAATAGGTTGTTTACCTTTTCTATTACCAATTTGTTGCTGTATTGGTTTCTAGTGATATGATACAGGTTGCGAAGAAAATAAAAAAGAAGTATAAGTAGGTAAGTGTTTATTGTTTTATTCTTCAATCACAAGTAATATATTATCTAAATATGATGCTGGTCTCGATATATTCGTCTCATGTCTAGCCCAACCCAAATATCATATTATGGCCATGACGTGGCAACAGCATCCCACTATTCTGTTACCCACGAGACAGTTACAACAGTAACCTAATATTACATCTAAGCAATTATTATTAGATGGTTGTACATCAATTAACATATATGTAAAATATTTAGGGCGACCAACATGGCGCGACTGAATTCGACCCCTTAATAAGTAAGGTCTATTTCCTCCAACGGCTGCAACCTTTTATTCAGAGTGTTCCAGTTCGGGACATACTTCTATTTCATATAAACCATTTTGTCGAACATGCTCGCCATAATACGATCGTGCTTGCTTGACCTGATATGAGTTAAATCAGAATAATTAAATACGGGAAATATATTTAATTGAGGAAAGCTCCCATCGATGCGTCTAAACATGACTGATCGCCTATTTAAATTAAAGTTTCTTACAAATTCTGCCATGTAATTCGGAGTATGTTGATACCTCATGGCCCTTTCTATTATGAGAGAAGCATCTGGCCGATCTTGAATTGTAGGATGAAATCTATTAATTAGTGCAGCTGCAATTTTAACATTCGGTTGGTCGCGTGGGGTCTTTAAAAGCCTAGGTATTTTTAAAATGCAAATATTTTATTGTTAATACTATCATAGAAACTTGAAATTCCAGGTACCCTCCTAAGTTTGATTATAGTTTCCGCTGATCGCTGCTAAGTTCAGTGCCCGCGCAGGCGTCGTGAGTTACGGAAGGTTATTTTGTGCGTAGGCTTTCAAAGACCCCACGCGACTAACCGCGTAAGTAAAAAGTGATTGGAACTTATTTTTTTATTTACTTGTAGCACATGATGTTTTGATGATTTTTGTGTTGTTTTAGGCTTTTTAGTTACTATAATGGATGCTGGACAACAAGAACGCATATTGCACTGGTTGGAGGAGGAGGAAGAGGAGATTCTTGGTGGAGAGGATAATGAAGATGGAAATCATATATACCCGGATGAAACAAGCGAACACAACACGGATTCAGAGCAAGAATGTGATGATGGTGATCCAGAAACCCAGGATCATGTGTCAGAATCGTCCGAAGACCAACAAATCGATGTAAATAGTTCGGATAGTGACGATAATGAGCCATTAATCCACAATTTTATACGTGGTAGAGCCATGCTGCAATTATATTAGTAGTATAGTTGTAGCACGAATGGGTCGGCTCGACCGGGGAAGGACCACGCTCTCACAGAATACCAGCGTGAAATAGTAGCCTAATGCTGCTGTATTTCGTATGGTGAGTGTAGAGAACCGGAGACCCTTTTTACTGGAAATGAGGCATTCCATCTCAGTCCTCACGGGTGACAACGCATCTGCATTTTGATTTGTAATGGAAGATAGATGTAGATGTCTATGGGCCGCAGCAACCACTTACCATCAGGTGGACTGTGTGCTCGTTTTTCACCCTATTCTATAAAAAAAAAAAAAAAAAAAAAAAAAAACATGTCATCACAGAACTTTTATTTTGTCAAAAAAAAAGATAAAAGTGGCCACTATAAAACAATTTGCAAATGGAGGAAGACACCGTACCCACAGGGTATCAGAACAAGGAGACAGAATATAGTTGCAGAGCAACCAGGCCCACAGGGTACAGCTCGGGCGGTGAGTAACCCCTTTGAATCTTGGCTTTTGTTTTTGGACGTTGATATGTTGCAGCGATGAGTGCACGAATGTAAAGATAGCATCTATGCAGACAAATTACGAGAGGCAGCGTGACTGTGAGGAGACCAATATCATTGAGCTAAAAGCGTTGATTGGTATTATGTATCTGATTGGTATTCATAAATCGTCACATGCTTTGATTGATGATATTTGGATGGCAGATGGTACGGGGTTAGATAAATGCCGTGCTACTATGTCCAAGCAACGTTTTCGTTTTTTATTAAGAGTCCTCCGATTCGATAATATTCATACACGGGAACAACGCAAAGCCGTTGACAAATTGGCGCCAATAAGAGAGATATTTGAGTAATTTGTAAAAAATTGCCAGACAAATTACAAGAACACTGAATATGTTACTATAGATGTAATGTTGGAGAGTTTTAGAGGCTCGTGTGGATTTCGCCAATATATGCCAAGCAAACCAGCTAAATATGGCATAAAGTTGTTTCCTCTAGTGGATGCCATGACATTCTACACAAAAAACTTAGAAATATATGTCGGAAAACAGCCAGAAGGTCCCTACTTTCAAGATACTTCAACAAAAGCTCTTGTCAAACGAATGATTGAACCAATATCAGGTACAGGACGAAATGTGACCATGGATAACTGGTTTACTAGTGTTCCATTAGCTGAGGACCTATTGACAAATCATAATTTGACAGTAGTGGGTACATTGAGAAAAAATAAACCAGAAATTCCAAGTGAATTCAAGCGAAAAGGCTTGGAAGTACATTCCACAGCGTTTGGATATAAACCGACAGAGACTTTGCTCTCATACTGCCCAAAAAAGGATAAAACAGTGCCACTTTCGAAATGTCATAACGTGTGATGTCTGCTGGCGCACTTGTTACACACGGAACTAGAATTGCATTTAGCAACTAAATTTCTATCGCTTAGGCAATTTAAACATAAGTTGTTCGTCTTTACTATTCTATAACGTTCGCTGGGTGAATATTTAGGGAAGGTCGCACAATTATACAAATTACCGTGTTGTTCATTCTTACATAGAACACAGGCGCAAACAAAAGCAAATGATATAGCTTTAAGATCGAAGATCTGGTCTAAATATGAAGAGGCTAACATTCGCTTATCTTCATATTTGTTTTTAAGCGTTTCGAATATTAACGAATAATTGTTTGCTGTTGGTGTGAAACCCGAACAAATGGACTTTGCCCTACCACTCAATTTACTAATTAAATAATACAATCTTTCAGCGTCCGATAACGATGGATTGTTATGTATGGTGTTTCGAAAGCTATTAATAAACAACGGCCAAGTTTTAATATCTCCATTAATACCGGAATATCTATGGGGGGCAATCTAAGTGATTCATACCTGAATTACTGGTTTTGCTTCGCTTTGGGCTGGAGACTGTAAGAACTTTGCCGTCCTTTTTATGCGACACAACATATCTTCAAATGATAGAAGTGGTTGACAGTTCACTGTATACTTAGGGTCGATTTGTGATTCTAAACTATTAATTTTGTCTAATATGTTTTCAAAATCCGATCGCAAAGAGTCCACCGTTTCGATTTCACATAAAACCGTTTCCCGCACTGAATCTACTCTATATTTTTTTATATGATCACTTACATATTATATACGTGAATAGTAAGAAGAATCACTTGTTAGCAATTAAGTATAAAGAACAATTAAGCATAACATATTGAATGATCCTAATTTTAAATGTAGTAAATGTAAATCGGATTTCCGCTTCTGTGGCTTTGAATTTCCGGTAAGATTTTTATTGTAATAGTTTCGGATTTGACTCCTAAACAAAAGAGTATAAATATGGCCGTCACGACCCAAGCGGAGCATTCAGTTCTATTCAGTTCTAAGTGAAGGTACTAAGTAACAGTGATTATTTGTACGAAGTGATTATTTGTACGATAAATAAATTGTGAGTTATAAACGGATAAAATAAAAGTGATATGCTGTAACATAAATTGTATTATTAGCTAACAAATCAGAAGTGGGATTATATCGAGCTAAGATAACTCGGTATTTCGGACTCATTGGGCAAAACATAAATAGAACGCGAGCGTGTTAGAGCTATGGTAGAAGAATTGGAAAACTGTGGAATTATCAGTCTACTTCAGAGTTCGCGTCACCTATTATCCTTATTAAGAAGAAAACACGAGATTATCGTCTTTGAATAGATTTCCGGGCATTAAACAAAACAAAAGAAGCGGCAAATCTTAAAGTTCGTTGTAGGTGATTTGGTTAGAATAGAGAGAGAGATTCCTTCAACAGTCCAAATAGTAATACCGATGAATGAATAAGTATGTGATTACAAATAATTGAAGTGTTGATGAATAATTTGAAGTGTCAAATTGAAGTGGTTGTGTGCACAAGTGCTGTTGATGATTTAGTACCAATAAATTCAAATAGTGTGTTCCATGTTATAAAAGTACAATCGAGATATGAGGCAGGCTAAAGATGTTTAGTGGTGTGTTCTCACTGTAATTATAAACTTAAAGTGCAAAACTTTGAAAAGAAACTGTTCGCGTGAATTACGAACTTTTAAAATCTACCTTCATAATTTTATATTTCTTTTACATCATTGATTTCCGGTTCTGTCAATGAAAGCGACCTATAGACAATAGTGTTGCCATTACAGGAAATTTTCTACTAAATCAGTAAAAAAAAGAAAATGAGTCCAAAAAGCTTTAAATGTTCTAAATGTAGCAAAACCACAAACGATAAGAAGCTATCAGTAAGTTGTGACTCCTGCAAGAGCATTTTATGTGGTGATTGTCATGGGATGTCACCAACTGAAGTAAGAGTGTTCGAGTTAAAGACAATAGCTCGAGTGGTTTCTTTCTTATGTGTCGATTGTACTTGTCACTAATGGCACAAATACCAAATATAATGAAACAACTGGAGGAACTTACTAAAGAAGTACACCACTTGCGATTACGTCAAAACATGCTGGTAACTGAAGGAGCAATAAAAGAATTGGCTGAGCGCACTAAGAGAGCTAACAATATTATCTGTTATCCTTACAAAGAGAGGGCGCGATTGCGCAGCGTACAGTACTAGATCTGCTAAAGAAAGTAAATTTAAATATCTCGACATAATAACACATGTGACAATAACAGTGACATAATAATTTCTGTATTATAGTAAACAAAAAAATTTAATACCTAAAGACTTAAAGTAAAAATCTTGTGACGGTACTCAAAATAATATGTGACTTCACCTATAAACAAAGAAAAGAAACCTTCAGTGAGTAAGTGTAAAATGAATGTCAATGATTTAAGATCGCTAAATAAGGCTAAAATAGTGATATGACAAAATATAAATTAGATAAATAAAGTGAAAAAAGTGTAATATTCAACAATCTATTGATGGTAATGACGAAAATTAGAGGCCACGAATTTTTCCCATAACAAACATACGAATAAAAATAAAATGGATGATCTGCAGACTTATGAGAGAAATTAAAACAGATTTAAGTAAAAAAAAAAAAAAAAAAAAAATTAAATTCAATAGAATCACAGTTTTCTCAATTAGAAGAAAGAATGACCACAAAAATTAATTAAAATATAAATGAAAAATTCCAAGAGCTGAGCAACAAATACGATAATTTACAAGCACAGGTTTTAGATCAAGAAAAAATATTCGCATTCGGAAAAGCAAATAAACAAAGAAATTTAGTAGTTTTTGGAGTTGAGGAGGGAGAATTAACATACTTTTAGTTACAAAAAAAATTTATGCATGTAATAAAAAAATCAAACGAATATTGATATACAAGACTTCAAACTTGGATCAGTAAGAAGACTTGGTAAAAGAGGAATTAATATCAGTCCTGTTGCTGTAGTCGTAACTACGCTAGGTAAAGAATTAAAATATTGCAAAATATAAAACAGCTTACAGAATCGAAAAGTACGTCAACGAAGTATATATACAGAAAGAGTATTAAAATTAGAAAAGAATCTAAAAGCACAACTACAACAAGAAATAGAAAAGGAGAACGTTGCTTACATAAAATAGGACAAACTCATAATAAAGGAAAGAAATGATGTACACCCAAATAAGAGACCACTATCTTTATCGCCACTGTCACCACAGCAAACAACCAATCTACATATCGCTACTCCAAACTCGGAAAAAGATTCCGGGTTACGACTTATACAGAGACGATCGTAATGATAAACGGAGTGGAGGAGTCGCTATTTATGTATTGAACAATATTATATATATGACATCAAAGCGAAATAGTCAGTATAATACGAAGTATGACTCTTGGGAATGTTTATGGGTAGACATTGAAGTAGGTTTTCAAAGAATACTGTTATGTGGACATGAGACAGAAAGATTGAGAACGGAAAGTGATGTATGGATAGAAAACGAGATGCTAGATGACAAATGAAAGAATTGAAAAAAAAAGAGAGTATGAGATAAAAAAAAAACTTGAGAATAGAAAGTGATAATACAAGAGATGGTATATGAATATGACTTGGAGAAAATCGAATGTGAAATACAGGACACAGAGGAACAAATTAAGGAATTGGAAACAAAAGGACACGAAGAAGAAAACTTATGGATACAAAATAATAATAAAAAAAATATACAATAACACATACAAATAAAAGTAAGTGAAAGTTATATATAAAATATCATATAATAGATTAAATGAAAAGAGTAAGAGAAAGGTAAAGTAATTTATCTAATAGCGTTCTAAATAATACGATTTAACAAGAATTTTGAAAGAGTGAAGAGATTTAGCACGACGAATATGGAGAGGTAAGGAGTTCCACAATCGCACAGCGGTTACGGTGAAGGATCTCTTGAAAAAGGAAGAAGAGTGCAAAGGTGTAAAGAGAGAAAGATTGATGGAGGATAGAAGGAACCGATTATGGATAAGAGAAAGACAAAATTGAAAACGAAGTAAAAGAAAAGTCATCTGAAACACAAGAATATGCAGATCAACTTATAAAACAAACTTCGGACAAGAAAGATAAAATATGCGACAAATTAGAAGACGGGAAGAAAGCTGCTGAAAGGATAGCACAGGAAGAAAAAGATAACGTCAAAGAAAAGTCTTCAGAAATGAAGGAATCAACTAATCAGTTAATACAAAAGACATCATGTAAAAAGGATCAAATTGAAGAAAATCTTAAAGGAAAGAAGGACGAATTAAGCGAAGATATTGAACATGCTATACAAACTACTAAAGATAAAACGGCTGATGTGGAACATAAAGTAAAACAAAAGAAAGATGAAGCAGAGAAAGCTATTATTGATAAGACAAAAGAAGCTAATGCCGTCGTTGATGGCAAAAAGCAATAATTAACGAAGGCTATCGAAAACAAATTAAAACACCGACACGATGAAACTTCCAATTTAATTGATAGGGTTGAACAAATCAATTTTACGGCAAATGAAAAACTTGAGATAGATTGTTTGGATAAGCTCGAAAAGGAGAAGGACGATATTAAACAAAAGTCTAAAGAGGGGACTAAGGACTTAATTGTCAGAACTGAAGCCGTTACAAAAGACCTCAGAGATAAAAATGATTTAAAGTCAACTATTGAAGATAAAGTAAAGGAATCAGAAAATGCACTTAATAATCAATTAAACAAATTAAATGATGATGTTAATGAAAAGAAAGCACAATTGCAATCAAATATTAAATTACAATATTGAAGACATGAATGGGGCTTCAGTATTCTTTACTTACTTCTTGCCTGTTGAGAACATGAAGGGGTCTCATGCAGGTGAATATTGAAGACATGAATGGGGCTTCAGTATTCTATTCTCCCATTCTTACCTGTTGAGAACATGAAGGGGTCTCATGCAGGTGAATATTGAAGACATGAATTGGGCTTCAATATTATTTGCATTGTAATTTCATTAATTTAAAATAAACTGTAAAATTACAAATAATATTAACTTAATATGACAATACATTTTATACTTACTTCTTACCTGTTGAGAACATGAAGGGGTCTCATGCAGGTGAATATTGAAGACATGAATGGGGCTTCAGTATTCTATACGTCCTTCTTACCTGTTGAGAACATGAAGGGGTCTCATGCAGGTGAATATTGAAGACATGAATGGGGCTTCAGTATTCTATTCTCCCATTCTTACCTGTTGAGAACATGAAGGGGTCTCATGCAGGTGAATATTTAAGACATGAATGGGGCTTCAACATTATTTGCATTGTAATTTCATTAATTTAAAATAAACTGTAAAATTACAAATAATATTAACTTAATATGATAATACATTTTATACTTACCTCTTACCTGTTGAGAACATGAAGGGGTCTCATGCAGGTGAATATTGAAGACATGAATGGGGCTTCAATATTATTTGCATTGTAATTTCATTAATTTAAAATAAACTGTAAAATTACAAATAATATTAACTTAATATGACAATACATTTTACACTTACTTCTTACCTGTTGAGAACATGAAGGGGTCTCATGCAGGTGAATATTGAAGACATGAATTGGGCTTCAATATTATTTGCATTGTAATTTCGTTCATTTAAAATAAACTGTAAAATTACTAATAATATTAACTTAATATGATAATACATTTTATACTTTCCTTTCACGGGACGTGAAAATGTCAGGAAAGGCCGATTGTTAGCAATTAAGTATAAAGAACAATTAAGCATAACATATTGAATGATCCTAATTTTAAATGTAGTAAATCGGATTTCCGCTTCTGTGGCTTTGAATTTCCGGTAAGATTTTTATTGTAATAGTTTCGGATTTGACTCCTAAACAAAAGAGTATAAATATGGCCGTCACGACCCAAGCGGGGCATTCAGTTCTATTCAGTTCTAAGTGAAGGTACTAAGTAACAGTGATTATTTGTACGAAGTGATTATTTGTACGATAAATAAATTCTGAGTTATAAACGGATAAAATAAAAGTGATATGCTGTAACATAAATTGTATTATTAGCTAACACACTATAATTAATATTAGATTAATCACGAACAATATCGTACAACGTTGGAAGATGAATATAATGCGCCACAACTATATCTCACAACGCGCTATTATCTTATCGTGCCGTATTACGACGTTAAATTGAACACTTTGTCAGTAATATTTTTTTCTTGCGTGAAGGTAACAAGATAACATCAACACAATCAAACAAGATAACACTCGCGTCGACTAGGTAAGAATTTAGAACTCGTATAATCTTACAAATAGCGGGTAAGGTAAATAAAATTAAGCGGGTCTAACTATTTAAATAAATAAGTATCTATTTACCTATGCGAATAAACTAACCAAAATTTAAATTTAAACTAAAACAAAAACTACATAAAATCTATCCAATATTAAATTAGAGTGTATTGTCCAAGGAATTGGTTCAGCAGTTCAACTCGATGAGGCTACAGGGCACCAGTTTCAAATCCACTCGAATGAGCAGAAAATGGTTGGGCAACAGGCCTAGGGGTTCCCAAGTTCGATTCCCAGGTCGAGCCTTGACCCTATTGTGCGAGATACTAGGTGGACTATGTACGCGGTTGGCTTCTTATGCCTCAACAACATAGCGGATGTGGCACGCGGAAACCTTGGACAATGCACTCGCTCTTCCAAATCTATTGCTTGCCAAGGTTAGGATGGAATTCTACTTGAGCACATTAGGAGAAACAAAATGAGGCAGGTTAACTAACAAACAAAATGCTCAAGTAGGAGCAAAATTACAGGAAACACACTTACCGGGTGTGATTCTGATGCGGCGGACGACGCTTCCGTTGCGGTGAGGTAGGTTCTTCTGGGGCGCCCCAGAGATGCGATCCAGGCCAGTGGTACGAAGGAAGAGGCCGCTCGAGGGCAGCGCGCGAGCCTTTATTGCCCCCGGCTTTCCCACCAAGGCACCTCGGTGGGGTGCGCGTCTCATTGGTTGAAAGAATCGCGTCACCTTCTAGACTCCTCCCCTTTCAGTGTGTACGGAAGGGACATGAGGTCAAAGGATATAGTTAAGGCTGGATAAACACTCGGCAAATATACCCTCGAACAAAATTAAAATACACAAATCGTTTCCGCGTAACCAGATGTCATTCTAAATCCACTGTAGCAGACTCCCAATGATGGAGAACTAGTTATTTTTTATGCATTCCCATGATATGGGTATCAAAATGAGAGGGTTTGCTGAGAAAAATACTGAAAATAAAAGTGAAGCATTTTTTAACTTTTTTAACCGTAATATCGTTTATCTTAAATTCGTTGGTATATATTAAAATTTTTCAAGTGGTAATTAACTAATAATTTATATTAACGTAAGCCTTACTTACGTAACTTAAGAAAGTTACATTCTAAAAATATATTTATTAAGCGGATCATAAGCAGTAAATATACGGTTTAAGAAGCGTAAAGTAATGTTTGCACGTGGACACCATTGGCTTGAATCAATCACTGATAAGATTTCAGAAACTCTGTTTGCCACGAAAACCTTCCAGTGACTCGGGTGATCACTTAGCCACGCAAGAACAACGGTAGAATCAGTCCAATTATGCCAGTTTGATTTGACAACGTTCAGTGCTTGTCCGATATCTGCCATTAATTTGGTTAAAAGCAGAGCTCCGCAAAGCAGAGCTCCACACAACTCCAATCTAGGAATAGATACTTGCTTGACAGGTGCTACCTTAATTTTTGCTGCAAGAAGTGAAACCTTAACGTTGCCTGTGGAATCGATCACATGAAGATACACTACAGCTACGTAGGCAGCTTGAGAGGCATTACAAAATCCATGAAGTTGAAGTTGGACATCGCTTGACTTCGAAAGCAAACATCTAGGAAGATTAAAATCAGATAAGTGTTCAAGATTATTTCTGTAGTTATTCCATTCCAATTTTAATTGCTCTGGCACTTCCTGGTCCCAGTCTATTCCTGTAAGCCACAGCTTTTGTATTATTATCTTCGCTAAGACTACACTAGGTGCTACCCAACCTAGCGGATCATATAGACGACAGATATCCGAAATAATGTTTCTTTTTGTTACAGGTTCCATAAGTTCCGGTAAAGCAAAGACGTACTGAAAAGTGTCTGTGCTACGTTTCCAGGTAAGTACCTTCATCACTTCATTCATTTTTAAATGTAATTCATTATCCTTTTCTTTCTTTGCCTTTCTTTCCTGAAGAAGTTCATTATTATTACTGATCCATTTTTGCATTTCGAACCCAGCTCCCTTTAATATGTCACTGATGTCCTTATATATTTTGACTCCATCAACAACATTTTCACATCCCGTCATTAGATCGTCCATGTAGAAGTTATTTAGTATTTTTTGACAAGCATATTGCTTGGTACCATCCGTCACATTCCGATCAGCCTGTTGCAATGACCTAACGGCCAGTAATGGGGCACACGCAGTACCAAATGCGACTCTTAGAAGACGGTAATCAACTAATTCCGAAGATGGATCATCCCGCCACAACAATCTTTGACTGTCAACTTCTGCTAAGTTCACTTTGGCCTGCCGATACATTTTTATGATTTCCGCTGCTAAACAGATAGGTGATAGTCTCCAACGCAGTATAATGTGTCTTAAATCGGCTTGTAAAGTTGGTCCCGTTAACAAAATGTTATTAAGTGAAACTCCATACCTTCCTTTACAGGACGCGCCGTACACCACTCTTACTTTCGTAGTATCTTTATCGCTACGTACTACCGCGTGATGAGGTAAGTAGAGCGCTGTCTCTAGGTGTTTATGTGGGTGTGACACTCTCTCCGTGTGTTGTAACTCCAATTATTCATTCATTACTTCCTTATATTTATTCTTTAGCTCCGTATTTCTGTTTAACTTTGATTCTAATGAATTTAACCTTTTTTCAGCTATTTCCCTGCACTTAAAATTAACAACATGTAACGTTTTAGGTCTAACTTGCTGTTTTGACACATTTGGTTTATTTGCCTCCAAGCTTTTAAAGCTCGAGCCCTATCCTTTAAAATTTTTTTGAATTCCTCAAAGGTTGGCAAAACATCAGAAGAACTATTATTGCTACTAAAGAACTCCCATTGGCGTCTTGTCTACATTAACATACATCCCAACTAGATACATTTACACCTAAGTTACTTAAACCATTTAAATAATCACAAGTTGTATCTATCAAACATTTTAATTATTGAGCCGATTCGCCAGTAGCATTACGGAAATTAAATAGTCCTTGCAAAATATTTTGGTGAGAAATGTCTTATTAAAATAACGTGATTTAATTGTTTCCCAAGCTGTTTGGTAGTTTTTCGACCATATCGGAATTTGCCTAAGTAACTGTTCTGCTTCACCAGTTAAAAACCCTTAAGGTAGTGCATTTTTGTACGTTATCTAATGATTGACAGTTATGCACCAATGACGTAAACAAATATCGAAACGTAACCCACTCTAAGTAGTTTCCCGAAAATGTGGATATAATAATTTTTGGTAATTTAACTTGTGACGAACTTGTTTTTCCTTCTGTATTCTCGCAACTAATTTCCGATTTAAAACTTTGAAGCAAAGATAACAATTACGCCTTGTAATCAACGTAACATTCTTCTGTACTGTCATATACATTTTTGACATAGTAATGACTACTCCTAAATTCTTTAGATTCTGATTCCCTAACAAGTGTTTCATTAGTCTTGTTAAATTGTTGCCATAATTCATCCAAATTAGTTAATCTAATTTATACGTAAGACGGGGTTAGTCGCTCCTTAGGAGACTTCTTTAAATTCTTTCTTGCCTTAGAAATTCTATCTGAAATATCGTCTTGGAATTTTAAAAGGCCTTCCATGTTAACAGAAAAGATTATAAATCGAATTTCAATTTAATTCGGATATAAAATCGAATTTCAATTTAATTCGGATATAAACAACGAAAAATTTTACAAGTCCAGCAAAGTAAAATTTTCTAAGTCCCCTTAATTGAACTTAAAAATTTTACAAGTCCCAATATGTTGCGAATATACAATTATTCTAAGTCCACTGAATAGATGTTAAATTTTTTACAAGTCTTTTTTATCACTTTAACTCTAGGGGAAATCCGGCATAGATTCCCCGTAGCAACCAATATTATACTAAGAATTTTACAAGTCTAAATGTCATATAAATATTTTAAGTAAGCACTACTCGAAAATTTAAAGTTATTTTCTACAAATATTTAGAGTTCAAATTGGAAAATCATTTACAATATTTCACTCCATGTTTATAAAGTTTAAATTGGAACAGACTCACAACTTCACCGCACGATGTCCTTATACCGCCATGCGTTGCTGGCGCCGCTGACGTCACTGCTCCTCCTCCCTTGCACCTTGGCTCGTCCGCACCCCGCACTGCCCGTCACTCGCTGGCGAGTCTTGCACGGCACCCGTGGATGGGGGGCTAGCCTAGTCCCGATACAGCGATCCACTGCCAAGGGTTTTTGTAACAACGCAAGTTGTTTTGGTTTTTTTTTCTATTTTAAGTGCGTCTCCCCAGACCTCTACTTCGTAGAGCACGATCGAGTTAAGAGAGTTAAGTTAGAGCGACACTCATGAGAGTTCGTCTGCGGCTGCTCCTTGGTCCCCGTATATTGGCATTAACCGAGAAAGACACGCCACCGTTGTCGCTGTTTTTGTAGCTATACTAATAATCTGTTCTCGAAAGGTTAGTTTCGAGTCGATCGTCACTCCGAGTTATTTCAGAGACCCCTGACTCTCGATGTGTTGATCCACGATAAGAGCCTGGAAGGGCCTCGGAAACCACTTCAGAGCTGTGAGTACCACAACCTCCGTCTTTGCTATTGCTAACGACATACTATGTTCATTCAGCCACGCGTTGATCTTGGCAGCGACAAGTCTCGCCAATCCCTGTGCTTCATTATGGCTCCTTGCAAGGATTAACGCCGCCACGTCGTCAGCGAATCTCTCCAGTAGTACCTCAGCCGGTCAAGCCGTAGAAGTGCATCGTAAAGGATGATACAAAGCTCTGGTCCTAAGACCGAGCCCCGTGCCGCTACCCCACTCAGCTCCTTCATGATCTCTCCCATAGTCGTTTCAAATATCAAAAAACGATCACATAGGTAATCACTTATGATATGGATGAGATACTCAGAAACACCTAATTTTCTAAGCGCCTATGCAGGCGCTTAGAAAATTATATCCGCCCTTTTTGCGGAATAAATGCATTTTTGACGTCAAATCTCATCATTATGCACACGGGACGGGACCTCCTGTTGCCCGACCAGGCAGCCATTTTTTTATCATGGGGAAATGCCTTCGCATACCCGCCTCACGGGGGCAAAGTCGGGTTATGTCGGACTCGCACCGACTAAAAGCCCATGGTGTTCTACCTTCGTCGCATATTGGCAGGGCCACGGGAACGCTTTCACACACATCTGGGAATACTCCTCCCCGTTCTCCTTCCTAGGTAAGGCGCATCAGAACACATAGCAAACCTTCCTCCACGGCCTCCAAATAAACCTGCGCAACGGACGCCCCCGTGTCCGATGCGCGAAGGCTATGGGGAATGCCAGGAAAAACGAGTACTCAGAAGCACTAGCCTTCCTGACCCCAGCAGTGGATCTGGTCTATGGCTCCACCGCCAACCGAAATTCGGCCGCGGAGGTAGTGAGGGCGGCGCCTCACATGCCGACACTCCTCTCCCCCCGCAGCCCCATCACTACCGCATCAACGGTGCGGCCTCGTTTGAGTCGCGGAGGGCAGGGCGAGTGGCGCATCGAAATACCAACACTCCTCTTCTTCCGCGACTCCACCTCGGCTGTAGCGGTAGGAGAAGAGGACACCCCATCTCGTCACAGCCCACCAGCGCACATCCGAAGTGGGCTCACTAAGCCACGCTTACTAAGCCTCCCCCCGTCACGACAAGGCGGGAACCCGTTCGGGGGGTGACCAGGCAGCCCTAGCAAATGAAAGCGCTTAGGCAATGGCACCTATTGAACTGCAACCCGGTCGAAAACCGAGCGACCGAGGAGCATCTCTACATCTTCGCGTATCTCTGCGGAAACGTCCGGAAGAGATTCGATTTTTTCGAGACTGCCTTTTGAGACACTGAGGATCGAGTTCGCTTTTTTTTATTTTCTGGACCTGACATTTGTTGCAAGCGCAATAGCGACACTTTTCTTAGGGTTTAGAAAAATAGTATGCCTCAGAGACCAGTCCCTAACAGCATCCAAATCCCTATTCAATTTGGCAGTGGCAACGTAAACCTCATCAACATAGGGCAGAGTATGGACATAAAGCTGACTGTCATCGGCGTACAAATGAATTTGCGAGTGTTCTACAACTTTTACTATGCTCGCCGTATAGATCGAGATGGACCCAGAATAGACCCTTGGATTACGCCCCTTTCCAAAGGCAGCTGCTCTGACATCATCAACTTGCCATCAATGTCTAGGCATTGTACTCTCTGACTGTGGCCCTAAAAGTATGATCGAAACCAATAAACAGGCTTGCGTACCGACACCGCAATTCTCCAGTTTCAGCAATAATGTTGAAATATCTATACAGTCAAATGCACGAATGATGAAATCAAGTAGCACCAGTATAGTTCCCTGGCCTGCAACAGATGCACCATCAATATCGAATATATTCATAAAAGCGAACACCGTGCTATGGTTTTTCCTGAATCCTGTTTGTGTTGAAGGAAAAATTTACTTTGCTCTAGGAATGGTACTAATTGCACTTTAACACATTTTTCAACTACCTTTGACAATACTGGAAGAATATTGGTCTCAAATCTGAATAACTATCAGGCGCTAAAATTTTTGGTATCAGAGTTACAATGGCACACTTCCAGGCATCTGAAAAAGTATTCCAATGCTAGCGACTTATTTGTTATAGCAAGTATCGCGGGCAAAGAGTAAGGGAGGGTTAACCGCAACATAAGCATCGATATTCCGTCACTTCCATTGGAGTTAGAGGAAGCTGCTGCGGAAATAATTTTATTTACCATCATGTCATTTGCCAACGTGAAGCTGAATTCCGACTCATTACGTCTCTGTGAATCACATTCCTGAGTTTCAGTCTTCTGTGTTCGTGTTATGCTATTTAAGAAAAAGGAATTTAAAGCATCAGGGTCCGCCAGATGATTAGGCACTGTACTCTTTTTACTATTTGCGGTTAAAAGGGCATTAATATGACACTACATAAGTTACTTACTTACTTACTTATCGTCACGCACAATCCCTAACGGGGTAGCCAGAGAGAACAGATCGCCAAGTGTCACGATCCTTACATACCTCTTTCGCTTCTTTCAGGTTCATTAACTTCTTCATACATGCACGTCTAGGTATCCGAGTACTCTTGACCCTCCCCTCTTCGAGCAATTTGCTCACATGGTCTTCGAAAGTTAGTCTCGGTCTACCTCGACACCTTTTAATATTTACTTTCGCTCTATATATTTTCTTCACCATTCGGTCTTCACTCATTCGTTCAACGTGCCCAAACCATTGGAGTACGCCCCTATCAATTTTTGTGATAAGGTCATCTTTCAATCCTGCCATATTGCGAATCTCTTCGTTTCGCTTTCGATCGGCTATGGTAACGCCACACATTTTACGAAGAGATCGCATCTCCACTGCATTCAACTTGCTTTTATGCTTCTTCTGGCATACCCAGGTTTCGCTGCCATATAACAAAGTCGGTACCAACACTGCATTATGTATTGCAAGGCGTGCACTCTTCACCACGCCTTGCCTTTTTACTAATGCATTCAGGGCACCATTGACTTTGTTTCCGGCAGCGACACGCCTATCCACATCTAAATTACATCTTCCATCCCGGCTGAAAGCACTTCCCAAGTATACAATTTCATTCACCTGTTCTAGACATTCCTGATTTACCCATATTTCACATTTCGTTCTCTCTTCGTCCTTTTCAAATACCAGAACCTTAGTTTTATTAGCATTCAAACGGAGACCTTTAATTTCACATTCCTCTTTCATACACGTGACTAATGCCTGCAGTTCTACTTCTGATGGTGCAATAAGCACTGCATCATCAGCATACAGCAGACAATTAGCTTTTATGTCACCCAATTTCACACCCAAACAGCTATCTTTCAGCTTCTGTAAACAGCTGTCGAGATACAGTATGAACAGCCAGGAAGACATGACACAACCCTGTTTTACGCCCGCTTGGACGCTAAACATGGGTGACAGGTCATGCCCTACCCGCACACAGGCTTTACAGTCATAGTAAAATGACTGCACAGCCCTTAACAATCGACCATCCACACCATATCCCGGCAACAGTTCCCACATTTTCTTCCTTATAACCTTATCAAATGCTTTCTCCAGATCCACAAAAGCACAGAAAATCCTCTGGTTAACACTCAGAAGCTTCTCCGTGAACATGCGGAGAGAAAACATTTGATCCGTGCATGCTCTTCCAGGTCTAAATCCGCATTGTGCCTCCCATAAGAATCTTTCCGATTTCTCTTGCATCCTGCGTGTCAAAACCTTCGAATAAACTTTACTTGCTAAACTGGTCAAGCTGATCGCCCGATAGCACCCGCAGTCAAAATGTGAACCTTTACCTTTATATAAAGGCACAATGACCGCGGATCGCCAATCATCCGGGACATCTCCCGTTCGCCAGCACAAATTGCACAGCAGATGAAAGCTGTCCCAGACGCGAGGCCCACCGTACTTGACCATTTCAGCAGTAACTCTGTCTAGTCCCGCAGCCTTACCACATTTCAAACTTCGAATCGCACGTTCAATCTCTTTCATGCTGATGACCTCAGTGTCATCGAGGTCCGTGTCTGGCGTGCCAGTCACGGCGTCACCCCCGGATCCTTCACTAAGATCATGACACGCATACAATTCTCTATAAAATTCACTCCATCGCTGCATGACGTCCGATTTTTCTGAGAGGACGTCATTGGTTCTCGAAAGCACTTTGTTCATTCTTAAAGCTGTCGCACCACTCCGGGACCTTCCAACCTCTTTCCAGAAGAGTTTGGAGTTTTCCCTAAAGTTGTGCGACAACCTCTCGTCCGCTTCTATTCTACACCTTTCACGTACTTCCTCAATCAATGTTTTCGCATGAGCTTTCTGCAGCTTATATCTTTCTTTCATCTTCTCTCTCATATGCTCATCGTTACTAGAGGCCAAGTAGTCTAACCATGCTTTTTTCTTCTTTTTTACAGCTTCTTTCACTTCATCATTCCACCATGCATCTCTTCTTTTACTACTACCTCTTTTTGTCGTACCACATACTTCTTCCGCTGCACTTACCATTCCATCCCTAAGGTTCTGCCATGTGCTCTCCACACATTCTTTCCTGCCATCGATGGTGTCAAGCTTTTCGGCTACCCTCGTGTGATATTTGTCCCTAGTATCCGCTTCCTGAAGCTTCCAGCTTCGGATGCGACAGACCGACTGTGGTTCTGTTACCACCGTCCGGTGGCGCCAACCCGCGAACAAACCCCTAAATCTAGTAATTACTAGATAATGATCCGTTCCCAAGTCAGCACCCCTGAACACTCGTGTATCCATCACCTGTTTTCGCAGTCGGTCATCCACCAGGAACAAATCAATCATACTTCTCTCATTCTTTCTTTCTCTAGTGTACATATGGATCTTCCTGTGATTAAACATAGTGTTTGTCACAAGAAGACCCTTTTCCTTGCATACAGCCAGTATAAGCTTGCCAGCATCATTAACCCTTTTATCGCCAAACTTTCCAAGCACCGACTCGTATCCTGGTCGAGCGATACCTACCCATCCATTCAAATCACCACATACAACAGTTCTTTCGTTTCCCTTAACCAAATCTAGAACTTCTCTTACATTCTCCCAAAACTCCTCCAGCTCAGCCCTGGACGACGAAGCTACCGGCGCATAAACAGCCAAAAGGAATAACTTCGTCAGTCCCATTTTGAAGCGAACCCAGAGAAGTCTTGAGTTCACAACCTTGTATTCAGTCATAAGATCGACCAACCGGGACAACAACAGCACTCCCACTCCTTGGCAGGCGTTCTCGCTTTCCGGGACTCCGGACCATATAGCTAACGTCCCGCCAGGGAGCTCTTCAATACCACTGCCTTTCCGTTT
The DNA here is from genome assembly GCA_036936625.1 of Parnassius smintheus behrii. Classification (NCBI taxonomy): domain Eukaryota; kingdom Metazoa; phylum Arthropoda; class Insecta; order Lepidoptera; family Papilionidae; genus Parnassius; species Parnassius smintheus. The sequence continues at coordinate 887,434 of JAUPFT010000004.1, read as the reverse complement.
GGTCTCCGACATACACACGACATCTAATTCTCTTTCTTTCATTATTTCGATCAACTCATTCGTCTTATCTCTCATGCCTCCTCTAACATTCCACGTGCCAACTCTGCACTCCGTCCTCCACCTTCCGCCGTGTCGGGCTGTGCGTGACGGGTGGCGGTCCCCATCGCCGCTTTGCGCGCTGCATTCCACACCAACGGGGACGAGCTGGTGTGCGTCGCCTTGGGGGGACGCCCTAACCCTCGTTCGCATGGGTGCGCAGCTGTGTAGAATTGCAGCCCTGAAAAGGGCTGGCAGGGGTCGCGACGGGCACGCTTCTACAATGACCCCCTACATAACACTACACTACATAACATCAGGTTTATTTGTATTATTATTTACAAACTGCGTAAAATAAGCTTGTTTTTCAGCGACCAAGGCACGGTAATAAAAATAACGTAGTTCACGATAGTATTGTCGACTAGAATCAGCTTTAGTCTTTTTTGCTCGTTGACATGCTTTATCTCTTTCCGCTCTCATTTATTTGAGTGTGTCGATCACCCAAGGCGTAGCGGGCCGCTTAAATATGCGAGTTTGAACAGGGAAAAATGTATCAACAAAGTCAAACACAAGAGCTTTAAACATGTCAACCACATCTTTAATATTAGTATGCGTTAAGACGCAGTCCCAGGGTGTAAACTGTGTAGCATTATTAATAGCATCTGCATATGCGTCTAATGGTCTGAAAATGATTTTTCGAGGCTTTGATCTACTGTACATAATGGGAAACTTTGTGGATACAAGACCGTGGTCACTTAGATCATCATTATGAATCACCCTAACCGTCAAAGGCCTTAAATTAGTTCTAGAGAAAATTTAATTAATTAAAGTACTGGAAGTTGGTATCATTCGAGTTGCCCTATTGACAACCTGGTGAAGGTTGAAACATTCGGTTAGCACACTGAGACAGCGCGGGGTGGTCGTGCTACCATCATTTAACAGACAGTTAAGGCTTCCGCCTAGCTTTGCTGTTTTACATTCCCAACCATTAGAGGGGGCACTCTCCCCGTGATACGTTCGAGATCGCAGGTGAAGGTTGCTCTTCTTCATTAAATATATAACTTATTAATTTTTTTCCAAAAACATTCCTTTTACTTTTGTCAAGGTAGTATAATTTTTTACCCTTTTATATTTCATAAATGTCGTTTTTAGTAATGTTTTTACGGGATGTAGGTTTAAAAAGGGTATATACATAATGATTTCTTATATTTACGCGAACACTACACATGATTAAAACTACTTTTACGGATTTTATCGCGTTTATTTTTACTTTTTATTTTTAATTCCCGACGTTTCGGGCGCTTTCCAGCACCCATGGTCACGGGGGACTGAGATGACTGACGTCCCGATATCATTGTTAAACCCGGAGTACCTTCAGCTTTTTTAATTATTGTTTATGGTCCGATCTATGCAAAATGAACTAACTCTGTCTTGAGGTCTTGCAGTGGTATGCTTGGACCATAAACAATAATTAAAAAAGCTGAAGGTACTCCGGGTTTAACAATGACATCGGGACGTCAGTCATCTCAGTCCCCCGTGACCATGGGTGCTGGAAAGCGCCCGAAACGTCGGGAATTAAAAATAAAAAGTAAAAATAAACGCGATAAAATCCGTAAAAGTAGTTTTAATCAAGGGTATATACAACCAAAGGAAAATAAAAACTGCCTATTTATAGAAATTTCGCCTTTACCTTGTACATTTTGTACTTTACTACTACTTTTACTACTATTTTTACTGACACAAAGATATTTCTTCTTTTTCCTATCCGTCTTTTGTCCGTTAATTTTTGTTTTGGTAAAAAATTGAAATTCTCCAAATATAAAAGTCCAAGTCAATTAATCTAATACTAATATAAACACTAATACACTAAAAACTAGAACTAATATGACAACTAAAAAATAATATATATTTAAGTAGAGCAACTTTCACAATATGCTCCGTTCAGTCCATAAAAGCTGCGCGAGGGAAAGAGATCAACCGTGCAAGCGAGTGATAAAGAAACGTTGAGCAACACTGCACCCGTCTGAACGCCGAGAAATTCCAGCGGAACTGAGAGAATTTTCAGGCGTTTCTGGTTTATAAATTGAATATAGGTAAAAAGTACGAAAATATATACATTTTTAATTTTATTTATTTCGAATTCACTTGAAAATAGTTCTATTTTATGTGGTTTTTTATATCTATTTTATGTGTGGTGGTCGCTATTCCTGGCTACGGTGGCGACAATGGTAACGGCGGGGCAGGGGGTGCTAAGAATCGCCGGTGGAGGTTCGGTTGCCACCTACGACGAATCGACCTGGCAACATTTAACGCACGCACCCTGAGGACTGATGAGAAGATCCTGGAGCTGAAAGAAGAGATTGACAAGTTGCGCTGGCATATTATTGGATAATCCGAGGTCCGAAGAGAGGGGGAGGACACGGTGATTCTCGAATCCTGCAACTTGTTCTATCACCGGGAGGGCGACCATCTGTCCCAAGGAGGTGTCGGATTTATCGTCCACAAGTCTCTTGTCAACAACGTTGTAAAGATTTGGAGTGTGTCGACGAGGGTCGCGTACCTGATACTCAGAATCACCAAACGGTATTTACTGAAGGTCATATAGGTTTACGCACCAACCTCGGCACATCCCGATGAGGAGGTGGAGGAAATGTATGAGGATATTTCTAGAGATTCCTCCAAAACCCACTACACGATGTTGATGGGAGACTTCAACGCAAAACTAGGCACAAGAGAAGGCGGTGAGCTGAAGTTAGGGAAATTTGGAGTAGGGCAACGGAACCGTAGGGGCCAGGAGCTGGCTGACTTTATGGAGAAAGAGGGACTCTTTATGATGAACTCTTTCTTCCAGAAGGGGCCCCATAGGAAGTTGACCTGGTCGAGCCCCGACGGTTGGACAAAAAATCAGATTGACTTCATTATGACGACCAGACGCCAACTGTTCAGTGATATCTCAGTGATCGCAAGGGTGAAAACCGGCAGCGATCACCGAATGGTTAGAGGCCCACTGAACCTAAACGTTAAGTTGGAGAGGTCTCGTCAAATGAAGTCAACGCTCCGTCCCCCTCGTGCTCTAATCCAGAATCCCGAAACCTTTCAGTTTGAGTTACATAATCGCTTTCAGTGCCTAAAAGATTGCAATGCAGTGGACGATATGAATGACAAGCTCGTGGAAACTGTCCATGGGGTCGGAGCTAAGTTCTGCAGGACCCGCCGCAGAAGAACACAAAAACTCTCCGATCACACTCTTAAGGTTTTCGCACATTATAACAACTCACCGGCGACTCGACTCTATGCTAGACATTGAAATTTAAGCCCTGTATCATATGTTCAAGGTTCAATTTCAAAAAATGATTATAAAGTAGTGTACAACGAGTGGCCTACGCATCGTACACTAGAGGTCAACCCCGACACGTTTGTCACGCAATGACCATACGTCGTCCACGCAACGACCAAACGTTGTCCACGTAACGACTATGCGTTTGCGACTGACGCGTGACGGGCAACCATTTGCCAGCCCACCCGTCCGCCCCGTGCCTTCCCCCCGCCCGCCAACCCGCCATCATTCACTATAGAATCGAAGGACGGAGTGCACGTTGGCGGTACACGGTGATAATTTTTCGAAAATCATGCTGAAAGAAAAGTTGATAGAAGAAGTGCGAAAATATCCGCTACTATACGACCTTCGTGATCCGAAATATAGTGACGTACATAAGAAGGAAAAGGCATGGAATGAAATCGCTATTGTATTGTCGCAACCAGGTAAGAATTTTTTTTTTTTGAGTTATTGATTTTGCCATAATCTACAGAAATTCAGCTATCGAACAAATAAATATGTGTGATTCTAATAGATATTAATAATAATGTTAAAACTTATAAGTCATTTCATTAAAGTACATTGTTGAGAAAATTTAATTCAACCTGTTACATCCAAAAAGTAGGTATGTTATTGTACAGTTAACAGTACCTACGATTTTCTACTTGGACACTCGAAAAATCTTGGTTTATCGTAAAAATTAGTTTTTTCACATACAGTAATATAAAATCCCAGAATTTACTGATATAAAATATTAAATCTACGTCATATATATTTTTTTTTAGTTTGGGTTTCTGTATGTTATAATAAAGTGCCTTACGTTTATTTAATATAGGTAATCAGTAATAAAATCCCAGCTTAGTATAGAAACTTGTTTAATATTCTTAATAAGCCAATAATATTATAACCAACTTCTTACGATTATTACATATTAATTATACATGATCTATATTAAATGCTGCCACGGAACTCGTCCTTCGGGAGATTGAAAATAAGTTGCAAACATATCACGAGTTTCAAAAGCAGATGCCGAAGATTCACTTATATCTTCTGGAATTGTACTTAGATTACTTAGTAATCTCTGTTCATCATCATTATTGGCCGAACTCTGCCTTGTGTTGACTTCATCATCGGATGTTATATTATAACACCGCATGACATTGTGTAAAATACACGTCGCAAAGACCACAATATCAACATATTTTGGGTGTAAATGCAAATTCTTATTATAAATTCCAAATTTTTGATATAAGATGCCGAACGCGTTTTCAACTACTCTGCGAGCTCGCGATAAGCGATTATTGTATATTCTTTCCTTTTCTGAAATGCCACTTGAACGTGGATATGGTCGCAATAAATTCCTTTTTAAAGGAAACGCTTCGTCGGCTACAAAAACATGTGGCATTATTATTTCAGTACCAGGTAATGGTGTGTCAGTTGGAATATTAAATGTATTCATTTCAATCGCTCTTCCTAATCTTGACGATGCCAAAATTCCGCCATCACTATTCTTGCCATAGGCCCCTATATCGACAGCTATAAATCTGTATTTATCATCGACGACAGCCATGAGGACGATAGAGAAGTGTTTTTTATAATTAAAAAATAGCGAGCCGCTGCTAGGAGGAGCAATTATGTTTACATGTTTGCCGTCGATGGCACCTATACAGTTTGGAAAATTCCATTTTTTATTGAAACCATCTGCGATTCTTTTCCAGTCTTCGGTAGTAGGTGTGGGCATGAACTTCCCCTTCATTGTATTTATAATCGCATTGCACACATCTTTTAATATCGACCGGATGGTACTTTCGCCTAACCGAAAGCTTGAACTCATAGTCCTAAATGAACAGCCACTAATCAAGTACCTGAAACAACCAATTTTTCTTTATATTTATATTATTTTGTTACAGCGTCAGAATGTAAGAAGATATGGCAAAACTTAAGGGAATATCATAGAAGAGCCATTAAAAAGAAAGCAACTAAAAGTGGTCAGAGTGCTAATACTAATAAAAAATGGCAATATGAAACTGAAATGTCTTTTTTATTACCACATTATAAAGAACGGTCTACAGTGACGTCAGTGGACAACACAGATGATGGTGATGATGAAAATAGCTTATCTGCTGCGGAAATTCTTGCCAATGTGACTAATAATGAAGAATCTCAAGACTCGTCAATTATCTCGGAGCGTCCTGAATCTTCGGTGTCTATGTACGATTCATCTAGATCAGTGTTTCCTGACATTCCAAAAACGACAAAACGAAAGAAATTGCAAGAAACAAGTGCATCGGCGGTTTTAATGGAATATTTATTAAAAAAAAAAACGATGAAGATGGAAAGCAGAATGACGAAATGGATAAATTTTTTTTAAGTATTTCTAGCACAGTAAAAAAATTATCTACCTATAATCAAGCACTTTTAAAGTCAAGAATTTTTAATTTAGTTTCGGAAGCTGAAATACAAGAACTGCAAAATAATCGAAACTGTTACTATGATGATTTTTTTGCACCAGGAACTTCTGGCTACACAACTCAAAACCTAAATGCAGGTACTACCGGTAGTAGCACCGCTAGCACCCAACAGCAAAATACAACGCCTATGGAAGAATCGAGGGTTGATGGTTCTTCTTAACACAATTAAAGTAAAATTGCTTTGCTTTGATTTATCCTTTAACTTGATATATAAATAAATACATATAAATTATAAAAAAGTTTCTTATTGCTTACCTTAATGTCACTGCCAGCTTTTCTTCCGGTGATACAGCTTCTCTAAATCGCGTGTTTCTTTTGTAGATGTCGTCCTCAATAATATTAAGTATATAATAAAACAAGTATCTCGGCATACGGAAATAGATATAGAATTTTTCTTCGTCATCTAGCAGACGTTTCCGGATATTCCAATATTCCCCTTCTGATTTCCTTTGTCGCAACAAATCATGTACCCAATATCTTCTTTTCCTGCTGTTTCGTTCATTTTCATTATCAAATATAATAGCTATAATCGCCAGTTCACTGAATGTAAAGTTCGACATTTCATAAGCAACACGACTTCTTTGGACAAAATTTAACCGAAAACTGAGGTTAGACGAGTTGTCTGTTGAATAACCCACTCGTTGGCACCGCGTTGGCCACTCCTTGACACCGCGTTGTCCACTAGTGACCATTGGGTGGATCAACTAGTTGACTACTCATCGAGAGTGTGAGTAGAGTTGCTGCCGCGTTGGCGTGGAGTTGTTATAATGTGCGAAGACCTTTAATCTCATGGCTGTTAGACGGGAGATGAGACTGCAATCGTCAACAGATTTGACAGCATACAGGCAACTGAACAGACAGATCTCCAAATGCATGCGGCGAGACTTACGCAACTTCAATACTGCTCTTATAGAAGAAGCGATCAAGCGAAACCAGGGCTCCAAAGTCTTTGCCAGAGATCTGTCTGCCAGGAAGAGCCAACTGTCAAGGCTGAAGACTGAGTGGCAGAATCGTTTCCGGGACACCTGAGATTTTGAGTGAAATTGAGAGGTTCTATGGGCAGCTGTACACATTATCCAGCCACAGCAGCAGTTGGAGCCACACGCAAGTGTGAGTAACGATCCAAGAGCAAGTCTTATCCGACACTATTCCGATGATATCCCGAAAGTTAGTCTAAGCGAGATTAGAATGGCTCTCCAGCACCTTAAAAACGGCAGGGCCCCAGGCGATGATAAAATTACAGCGGAGCTTCTAAAAGCGGGTGGAACTCCGGTACTTGAAGTCCTCCAGAAGCTCTTCAATTCCGTCCTCCATGGTGGCACTACTCCAGAGGCGTGGAGCAGAAGTGCGGTGGTCTTGTTCTTTAAGAAAGGCGACAACGCTCTCCTGAAGAACTACAGACCGATTTCCTTTCTGAGCCGCGTCTACGTGCGGTTTTCGAGAGTCATTACGAATCGTCTCGCACGCAGACTCGACGAATTCTAGCCTCCCGAACAAGCCGGTTTCCGAAAAGGCTTCAGTACCATGGACCACATACGTAATCTGCCACTTTTCCTGGCGTATGTGGACTATGAGAAAGCCTTTGATTCTGTCGAAATTTGGTCAGTGCTACAGTCCGTTCAGCGGTGCCAAGTTGACTGTCGGTGTATCGAAGTGCTGAAGTGTTTGTACAGTAGGGCTACGATGGCTATCCGAGTACAGAACCAGAGCTCAAAACCTATCCAAGAGAGGTGTAAGATAGGGTGACGTTAATATCCCGAAACTCTTCACCGCTGCATTGGAAGACGTTTTCAAGCTACTGGACTGGAAAGGATACGGTATTAACATCAATGGCGAGTACATCACTCACCTTCGATTTGCCGAAGATATAGTCCTTATGGCAGAATCACTGGAGGACTTAAGCACTATGCTCAATGACCTCAATAGTGCCTCCTAACGGATAGGTCTTAAGATGAACATGGACAAAACAAAGATCATGTTTAATGTCCATGTCACACCTATGCCGGTAGTTGTTGGGAGCACTACGCTCGAAGTTGTTGACAAGTACGTTTACCTGGGACAAATAGTCCGACTAGGTAAGTCTAACTTCGACCGAGAGGTCAATTGACGGATTCAACTCGGCTGGGCAGCGTTCGGGAAATTACGACATATCTTCTCGTCAGGTATACCTCAATCTATAAAAACTAGATTGTACAACCAGTGCGTGTTGCCAGTGATGACTTACGGATCTGAGACGTGGTCCTTCACTGCTGACCGTATGAGGATGCTCAAGGTCGCTCAGCGAGCTATGGAGAGGGCTATGCTCGGAGTTTCTCTGCGTGATAGACTCAGAAATGAGGATATCCGCAGTAAAACCAGAGTGACCGACATAGCCCAACGGATTAGTAAGCTGAAGCAGCATTGGGCCGGCCATATAGCTCGAGGAACCGATAACCGAGGGGAAGAAAGATTCTCGAGTGGCAGCCTCGTACGGGTAGGCGTAGTGTAAGGCGACCCCCCACTAGATGGAGTGACAACCTGGTAAGATATGCAGGAAGTCGACATAGCCCAACGGATTAGTAAGCTGAAGCAGCATTGGGCCGTTCAATTGTTAAGGGCTGTAATGATGATCAATGATGATGATTATGTGGTTTTAAGTACGATTTTGCTACATTTATACCTCTAATAGAAAAAAATAGATATTTTGCAGTAAAAAATCATGAAATTACAACTTTTCAAGCCCTTCAAATTAGAAAATTAAAGCATTTATAAAAAAAGTTACCAGATTAGATTATTGTAGAGAATATGTAAATAAATATAATCTGAATACTTTTTTTGATATTGTTATAGTTTGTACATAGCAGAGGCTTTAAGAAGACCATATTTACGCATGTAACCTAAACATAGGCATGTTTAACGCCTAATAGAGCTGTTAATTTAAACACCAAAATAAAATTAAAAAATAGTTTCGAAAATATCAAATCCTACACTTTAAATAAATGTAAAATATGTTTCACTTTTTCTTTTTTAAATAGTATAAAAAATATTTGTTTTGCTGTAAATTTTGCGAGAACACTAATTTTTACAAGACTGGGGCCTTAATGTTAAGGTCGCCCACCAAAAATAACCGCTTTGCTTTTTTATTTTTGATTGCTTACCGTATCGACACGTGTACAATTTGATGGTATGCATAAATGCAACGAACGCAAACACAAATGCTGTAGTGTGCGCGTATAGTGTCGCGATACAATTTTGCATTTGTAGTGAATCATACAGTAGTGTTTTTTTCTTGCGCCCCCTGACATTGACAGACTTTTTGTATAGGAACGCACATGGCCTCCCCAGTTCGTTGAATACTTAAAGGTTTGCATACGTTAACAGCATAGATCGGCATTTTTGAAAGAGCACCTACAACGATTGAAACGATTCTTGTAACGACAAAATCAATTCCGTAAACTGTTTTTATAAACGCACAAGATTTTTAAATCCAATACCTGCGCAATGGGGAACAATCATGCGAGGCTGGTCCTTAGGGTTGAATCGTCTAAATTTATATCTAATTTGATATAATTATATATGATTCTAGTAATAACATTTCGCAAAAAATATTAGTTAAGACAGCAACATTAAGTACGCCATCAATCGCGTGCAGAGTTAATTTGCGCGCACGATATAACTGTAGATAGAGAAACCTATAAACAAATTGACGCCTTGTTTCGCATTCGCACACGAAAAAGATAGATTTATGCATACGTCTTGCATACAAATGAGACAGAGCGATGTGATTGTTTGACCCTTTCTCCGTGCCGGTTTTTTTGTTTAGCAAACTACACTTTGCTAAACAACTTTGACAGTTCGTAGCGATCTAACGAGTTTACAAGTTGGTTTAAGTGAAAAAAAGTGTTTTATGAGCTTAAAATTGGTGAATATTGTTCAGTTCAGTTCTTAGAACAATTAAAAATTTTGTCTATATATGTTTAAAAGTCATAAAGATTATTGTATAACCTAAAACTACGTTATCGTCCTTTCTCACTCGAGGCCACGCTAATCATTAGTCTATAGGTTTCTCTGTCTACGTATATAACCCATTTTACAATTTTTTCAGATTGGATTCGCAATTTAAAATATATATACTTACATAATATTTATGAAAATACCATAGACAAATTTCAATGGGAAATACCGTTTCGGAACGTATGTTATGTCATGTCATTCTCATCTCATGTCAGATAAGCGCTGTGGTGTATCAAGTCACTTTACTATAAAAACACAATGTCAGGATCAAAAAAGATGGTAAATAACTGTTTTTAAGAAATATTCAAATGCAAAATATTAATAGGATGAGTACTATTACGTACGACTGTTTATTTATAATGTAAATTATTTGTGCCATTTGTCTTACAGATACTTTTTTCTTTGGTTCTTCATGTCAACATTTTGAATTTTCAAATTTACCTCGAGTAGATTTCGCACGTTTTACTATTTTGATTTAGATCCAAGCGAATGGAAATTCTGTCCCTATGCACTAGGTCCTTGAGGTTTTATTTAAAAATAATGACTCAGCAATTTTATTATCTGTTGACAAATGATTATGACAACAATCTTAATTCTCAAGAATAGTAAGAGAGTAATTTCGTTACAGACGTTGCGTGTGCAGTCACCAGAAGGAACTGCACGCATAGAGGTGTTTGACACAGATGTAACGGCACGGCTGTATGAGCGTGTGTACGAAGCTCTAAACCTTAATACATTTGGATTTGCCTTACACCGTGACCGTCAGCGCAAAGAAGAAATAATTTCGAACAAGTCACGACAACTTCGAGAATATGGCCTGCAGCATGGTGATATGCTGTATCTCAGTCCAGTCAATGGTGCTGTGTTTTATGATCAACCTTCAACCAGTGCTGAGGTACCAAATCATAGTTTTGATAATTCATTACAACTAATTTATAAATACAAACTCAAATTTAAATTGACTACCAAAGCAAAAGCTTCAAAACGGTACTCCTCGCATATTTTATGTGTATTTTAGAAATAAATAGTGCAGTTAAAATAATGATTAATGGCATTTATTGAAGTGAAAACCCCATAAGAATTGTTGTGATTTGATGAAATGAATAAGCGACATTAAAAAGAGCCAATTTTGTACTTCCATAGCACTTAGCCTGTGAGATAATAAGATAGAATATAATGTAATAAGCAACAGTAGCTTAATGGTAGGGTGTGGACTGTAAACTCAAAAGATTGTGGGCTCAAATCTACCATTTGATTACTGTCACAAATCACTCTTAATATAAGGATTTTTAGTTTATCAGTAGTGGTAAAAACAAATATTAGTGAAGTTAATAGAATTTCTAGTATATTTTTTTAATTATAATGTTTCATAATACATAAACACTCACGCCTGTCACCCAGAGGGGTAGGCAGAGACTACGGACTTCCATTTGGCATGATCCTGACATACCTCTTTTGCCTCTTTTACATCCATATATCTACGCATACATGCTCGTCGGTTAAGGGTACTTCTAATGTGGCCCATTTTCGAAATATCGCCAATTTGGTCGATAAACTTTTTTCTAGGGCGTCCCTTCCCGACTCGGCCGTTCACATCTGCCATATAAATTTGCTTTGTCACTCTTTCCTCATTCATTCTTTCTACGTGACCAAACCACCGAAGCATTCCTTTCTTAATCCTGGTCACAATATCATCTTGCATACCACATTTATCTCTTATCACACAATTTCTCACCCTGTCATTCAGATTCAACCCTAGCATATTCCTTAAAGACCGCATTTCTACAGCATTTATTCTACTTTCGTGCTTCTTCTGCCACACCCAGCTTTCACTACCATACATTAAAGTAGGTACTAACACAGCATTATGAATTACCATACGTGCCTGTTTTGACACATTCTGGTTCTTCATAATAGAGTGTACTGCCCCATTCACTCTATTCCCTGCATTTACTTGTCGTTCTATATCCCTATCATATCTACCATCCCTGCTAAATACACATCCCAAATACACAAACTCATCCACTTGCTCAATTAACTCTCCTTCTATTCTTATTTCACGTACCGTTTTGCTTTTTTCTCTTTCAAAAACCATCACTTTCGTCTTACTTGTGTTCACTTTCATTCCCCTTTCTTTTAATTCCCCGTTCATTAATGTAACCATCATTTGCAACTCAGCCGCCGATGACGCAAATATGACTTGATCATCGGCATACAAAAGGCATTTGACAGTTAACTCGCCCATTCTTAACCCACATTCTTCATCTTTCAAAGTTTGTAAACACCGGTCCATAAATAGGTTGAACAGCCAAGGGGAAGCTACACAGCCCTGTCTGACACCTTTTTGGATGCCAAACCAGTCCGATTAGACCCCATTGATCCTGACATAAGCACTAGAGTCCCTATAAGGAGACCTTAATGCCCATATCAAACCAGCACTCAACCCAAATGAGTTCAGTGTTTGCCATAACACATTCCTGTCCACTCTGTCATAAGCCCTTTCCAAGTCCATGAACACACAAAAAACTTTCTGGTTTTTGGCCAAAAACTTCTCCGCAATCTGCACATAGAAAAGACTTGGTCTGTGCACCCCATTCCCTTTCTAAAACCCGCTTGCACATCCCAAATTTTTTCCATCAGTTTCTTTCATAACTCTTTCAATTAACACCTTAGCATACAGTTTACCCACAATACTAAGCAAGCTGATACCGCGGTAGTTTTTGCAGTCCTGCTGTGACCCTTTTCCCTTATATATTGGTACTATAACTGCTTTACACCAGTCATCCGGTACCCGTTTTAATTCCCAACATAAATTAAACAAGGTGTACAGCAGGCCTGCCACCACTCCCTCTCCAGCCCTTAGCATCTCGAGTGATACTCTATCATATCCAGCTGCCTTACCTGCTTTCATGCTTTTCATTGCTTTCATTATTTCATCTACACTTATCTCCATACCCCTTTCCACTTCTTTCGGAATTTCTAGTTCATTTAGTTCAGACGACTCTTCACTCATAAATACGCTTTCAAAGTATTCCTTCCATCTGTTTAAATTCGAAACTTCATCATTCAGAATACATCCATTCTCGTCTCTTATAGCATTTATTATAGGCTGTTTTGTATTTCCCCTGGCAGTTCTTACGAGTTTCCAGAACATTTTTATGTTAGCCTGGAAATTATCAGATATCCTTCTATCATTCTTATCCGTTCTTTCTTTCTTTTTCCTTTCAACAACTTCTTTTACTCTCTTATTTAGACGTCTAAATTCTGCCTTTTTTGTTTCAATCTCATCATTCATACCAGAAGAATTACCGGCTTTGGTTGCTAGTAAATCTAACCAATATGTTTCCTAATACATAAATTCCTAATACACAATTTTACACGCAAAATACGCGCTTAGACGTGGAGTTGCGGAAAACAGCCTGTCGTTAACTAAACTATTGTTTCCTAATATCTCGGTCTTCTCTTTGTATGGTGCTTTAAAGATGGTTGGTATAAATATTAACTATTAAAACATTATAATATTAACAGATTTATTAAATAAGTATTTAACCAACTGTATTGAAAAAAAAATCATATCCAATCAATTCATTACTTCAGGCTATCTATTTAGCTTTTATTTTAGGTACTGCCTTGAGAGTCAATCAATTTTTGTTCAATAAAATGATGAATGATACCTGTAGTATTATGTAGATGGCGCTATTATAATGCAATTATACTGGAAAGAAAATAATCTTGATTTATTACACTATAATTTAGTCTAAAAATAAGTGTTTGTGACATTTATTTACTATAAAATTAAACTTTACGTTATATTTAATGCCACACTTGTGGTTGAAAATTATTTTATTAAATGAATTGTTTGCTGTGAGATATTTTTATTTCATATTTCATTTCAAAACAAACATGTGTGAAGTTTCACATGTGAAACTTCACACATGTTTGTTTTAATTTGTTCAGTCAAATACTAAACAATTTGGAGAAAAAATGGAAACGGGCCCATCAGTGTCGGCAGCCACAACATCATTATCATCACCGAAGCCTGGCGTTCCTGAAGAAGATGAGGTAGACTTGAAACTCTACAAATTACCAGGGACTATCCAGCGGCAACGAGATGAAAAATTGTAATTCATTTATTCTTCAAATTTTTTTCCTATAAAAGATTTTAACTGTTGGTAATTATAATAATTAAAATAGCCATGTAGTGGTGGTTGAGAATATTCACTACCCCATATCTTCCCGTGGGTGTCGTAAGAGGCGACAGAGGGAGACAGGCAGGAGATGGGCAGCAGCATCTTCCTAATAACAACAATAACATAATAAAAAACTGCAGTTGCCAACCCGCTCGCCAAGCGTGGCAACTATGGCAAATATCCCCCCATGAGTAACGACGCAAACAAACGGCCTCCAGTCCCCGGCAGCCCACTATTCCTGGCTACGGTGGCGACCATGGTAACAGCGTGGTAGGGAGTGCTAAGAATCTCTGGTGGAGGTTCGGTTGCTACCTACGACAACTCGACCTGGCAACATATAACGCACGCACCCTGAGGACTGACGAGAAGATACTAGAGCTGGAAGAAGAGGTAGACAAGTTGCGCTGGCATATTATTGGATTATCCGAGGTCCGAAGAGAGGGAGAGGACACGGTAATCCTCGAGTCCGGCAACTTGTTCTATCACCGGGAGGGCGACCATCTGTCCTAAGTAGTCCACAAGTCTCTCGTCAACAATGTTGTAAAGATTTGGAGTGTGTCGACGAGGGTCGCATACCTGATACTCAGAATCACTTCCATCAAGGTCATACAGGCTTACGCACCAACCTCGGCAAATCCCGATGAGGAGGTGGAGGAAATGTATGAGGTTATTTCCAGAGTCATGCATTCCCCCAAAACCCACTACACGGTGTTGATGGGAGACTTCAACGCAAAACTAGGCACAAGAGAAGGCGGTGAGTTGAAGTTACGGAAATTTGGAGTAGGGCAACGGTGCCGTAGGGGCCAGTAGCTGGCTGATTTTATGGAGAAAGAGGGACTCTTTATGGTGAACTCTTTCTTCAAGAAGCGGCCCCACAGGAAATGGATCTGGTCGAGCCCCGACGGTTCGACAAAAAATGAGATTGACTTCATTATGACGACCAGACGCCAACTGTTCAGTGACGTCTCAGTGATCGCAAGAGTGAAAACTGGCAGCGATCACCGAATGGTTAGAGGCACACTGAACCTAAACGTTAAGTTGTCTCGTCTAATCAATTCAAAGCTCCGTCCCTCTCGTGCTCTAATCCAGAATCCTGAAACCTTTCAGCTCGAGTTACGTAACCGCTTTCAATGCCTAGAAGATTGCAATGCAGTGGACGATATGAATGACAAGCAAGACCCGCCGCAGAAGAACACAAAAACTCTCCGATCACACTCTTAATCTCACGGCTGTTAGACGGGAGATGAGGCTGCATTTATCAACAGATTTCACAGCATACAGGCAACTGAACAGACAGATCTCCAAATGCATGCCGCGAGACTTACGCAACTTCAATACTGCTCGTATTGAAGAAGCGATCGAGCGAAACCATGGCTCCAAAGTCTTTGCCAGAGATCTGTCTGCCAGTAAGAGCCAACTGTCAAAGCTAAAGACTGAATGTGGCAGCATCGTTTCCGGGACACCTGAGATTCTGAGTGAGATTGAGAGGTTCTATGGGTAGCTGTACACATCATGTTTGGAGCCACACGCAAGTGTGATTAACGATCCAAGAGCAAGTCTTATCCGACACTATTCCGATGATATCCTGGACGTCAGTCTGAGCGAGATTAGAATGGCTCTCCAGCACCTTAAAAACGGCAAGTCCCCGGGCGAGGATAGAATTACAGCGGAACTTCTGAAAGCAGGTGAAAAACCGGTACTTGTAGTCCTTCAGAGGCTCTTTAATTCCGTCCCCCATGATTGCACTACTCCGGAGGCGTGGAGCAGAAGTGCGGTGGTCCTGTTCTTCAAGAAAGGTGACAACGCTCTCTTGAAGAATTACAGACCGACATCTCTTCTGAGCCGCATCTACGTGCTGTTTTCGAGAGTCATTACGAATCGTCTCGCACGCAAACTCGACGACTTCCAGCCTCCCGAACAAGCCGGTTTATTCTAAGGGTATATATGTGGTCTATGGTACTAAAGTACCATAAACCACATAGACGCATAGGCAAATTGTACAGAAGTCCGAAGAGTACAATCTGCCACTTTGCCTGGCGTATATCGAAGTGCTGAAGTGTACAGTAGGGCTATGATGGCTATCCGAGTACAGAACCAGAATACGAAACCTATCCAACTGCAGAGAGGTGTAAGATAGGGTGACGTTATATCCCCGAAACTCTTCATCACTGCATTGGAGGACGTTTTCAAGCTACTGGGCTGGAAAGGATACGGTATTAACATCAATGGCGAGTATATCACTCACTTTCGATTTGCCGACGATATAGTCCTTATGGCAGAATCGCTGGAGGACCTTAGCACTATGCTCAATGACCTCAATAGTGCCCCCCCCCCACGGGTAGGTCTTAAGATGAACATGGACTAAACAAAGATCATGTTTAATGTCCATGGCACACCTATGCCGGTAGTTTTTGGGTGCACTAAGCTCGAAGTTGTTGACGAGTACCCGGGACAAATAGTCTGACTAGGCAAGTCCAACTTCGACCGAGAGGTCAATCGACGGATTCAACTCGGCTGGGCAGCGTTCGGTAAACTACGACGCATCTTCTCGTCAGGTATAATTTCTCTGCGTGATAGACTTAGAAATGAGGATATCCGCAGTAGAACTGGAGTGACTAACATAGCCCAACGGATTAGTAAGCTGAAGTGGCAATGAGCCGGCCATATAGCTCGAAGAACCGACAACCATTGGGGAAGAAAAGTTCTCGAGTGGCAGCCTCGTACCGGTAGGCGAAGTGTTGGGCGACCCCCCACTAGATGGAGTGACGACCTGTTGAGACATGCAGGAAGTCGATGGATGCAGGTGGCTCAGGACCGTGCTTTGTGGCACACCTTGGGGGAGGCCTATGTTCAGCAGTGGACTTGTGAAGGGTTGTAATGATGATGATGATGAATTGTAATAAACATTAACTCTTTCACTGTCCTGTATAAGTTATATATACACATTTTGATTTTTTAACTATTATAAAATACTTTTAATAGTAGTATTTTATAGCAGTCTTCATTCCATAAAATCAAAAATTCAACACTGAGAGGGTTTTAGGGCAAGGAAATGTCCGCTGCGCTGCCCCAATGTGTGTTGGCGAACTTCACATGTCTTAAAAAAAAATTTCTTATTTCTCAGACATGCAGGTTTCTTCACAATGTTTTCCTTCACCGCCAAGCACATGGTAAATCAGCACTTAAAATTGCAATTTACAATTTCATTGGTGCAGGCGAGGATCAAACCCAGGTTGCTTGTGTACTGTGACATTTACCGTGAGCTCTAACCATTTGAGCTACCACAGCCACACACATGGCCTTTTGAAAAGTTACTATGTAGATAATTAGAATATAACATGTTATATACCATTCTAATTCCTCATAGTTTTTCTTCTTCATATTTATGGTGATTGCATCAGCGTAGGCCAATGTCATTGTAAAGAATAGAATAGATCAGCAAACACAGATACAATGTCCATGTAGGTACAAAAGAAGATTGTGGTATTACAAGTTTATTGTTTTTCTTTAAATACTCAAGCCCACTGCTGGGCACAGACCGTTATAGATTGCATCAGAGCATTGCCTGAGCCACTTGCATCCATCGACTTCTTGCTGTTTGTCCGTCATGTGGTTTCTAAGTGACAAATTATATTGTTTCCAATATGTACTTGTTTATAATTTATTTGATGTGGTCTTCTAGATTTGTTCTTTTTTGACAGGTGTCGCCACAACTCCAATGGCTGTTGTGTACACTGTTCACCTCTGGAGCCCTGGGATGAGGGCTACCTCAAGGAACACAACATTAAACATATGTCCTTCCATTCCTATCTACGCAAGATTACATCTGGAAAATTTATATCATTGGATGAACTTTCATGCAAAATTAAGCCAGGTATTTAACTTTTGTCAATTTAATAATTTATGTGAAATTTAAAATGTCATTTGGTAGTAGCTGCATGTTGATAATGGTTAAAGTTTTAGGATCACAAATAAGCTTTTTTTCATATGTCCTTTTCTATTTCAAGTATTGAAAAAATTGCTAGCAATGTGGTGTAGGTTATAAATTATAATATAACCAAGAAATTTGAAATTCATTATATCTCAATAAATTTAAGACATATAATAAAAATTAAATACATATTTAAAGAGTTTTGCTCTTTATTAAAAATTATTATATTTATAAATATTAACATTGATCTTTAAATATATGTATTTTATTTTGGTGATAATTTAAAATAAATACATTACTAATATTAAATGATATTATGGTTATGTATTTATGATGTCCTTTATTTCTTCATTTCAATTAAATTCGGTTTAGCAAGACTTATTTTTTGTAGTATAAGGGTGACAAACGAGCACACAGTCCACTTGATGGTAAGTGGAAACTTTAGCCTATAGACATGTAATGTAGATGTTCTCGATAAAGAATCAAAATGCAGATGCGTTGTCACAAGAGGTGTATGTATTGTTTCCATTAGAAAGGGTCTCTGATTCTGGTCCTAACCATATAAAAAACGGCAACAAGAACATGCTACTTTATGTTGGTATTTTGTGAGAATGTTACCCGAGTCAAGCTGCCCTACTTTTTAACAGTTTGTACAGTCAGCGTCAAAAAGAAGGTAGCAGCAAAGGTGATCAGGGAGGTGATGTTTTGAAACATCCAAAATGATCATTAATTTTCAATCAAATTCATGTAAATTCTTGTGACCATCAATCTTGCTCAAATATATTGGAACATAATATAAAATGTCAAATAACTGTCCATAAATAATAAACAAAACATCAATGGTATCAAAGCAGCTAAACTACTCAAAAATGCTAAATATAATAAAAAGTAATTCCTATTATGTTCATTTAAATGCAACTTAATATTATTATTTCACCTACTCTTATTTTGTAAAAGGTGTCATTGACGTGTTTTGTTCAGTATATTATTTGAAAACTATTTGTAATGATGGTTATAAATTAATTTATTGGATCTTTTTTTTAAAGGATAGGGGGACAAATGAGCACACAGTCCAGCAGATGGTAAGAGGTTGCTGTGACCCATAGACACCTACATTTATCCTCGATTACGAATCAAAATGCAGATGCATTCTCACCCGTGAGGACTAAGATGGAGTGCCTCATTTCCAGTAAAGGGGTCTCCGGTTCTTTACAGTCACCATACGAAACAGCAGCATTAAGATACTATTTTACTCTGGTATTATGTGAGAGTGTGGTCCTTCCCCGGTCGAGCTGGCCCATTCGTGCTACAACTATCCTACTAATATTACTGCAATATGGCTTTATCACATATTAGATCTCTTTTTGGAGCCGCTGAAACTACTTGGTTCAAGTATTATATCGACAAGTCTTTTAGCTGCATATAATTCGCATTTTATTGCACCGTGCATTATTGCCGTCCAATCACTGTAATACCCTGTGAAAGGCATGATTTGTTGTGCATAATAAAATTAAAAATTAAGTCATTAATTGAAAATAAGACTCAAAGAACTTTTTTATAACTACACTTTAAAAAAATATCCGTCCTTGTGTTTACTTGTATTACTATGTAACAATAATAGCGTGTAAAAACTTGAACAATACAGATTGGTTGTGAGCTGGGATGATTCCGGTAAGAATAAGTGTTTTTCATTGATTCATTAATACAACTGCAAAATAACAAAATTTTCAGACGCCTGGAAGTGGGTGAAAACTGAATTAAAATATTCCTTTACATTCATACATAGAGATAGGTACATACATAAACATACATACATCATCATCATTCTCTAAACCATTTCCCATTATCTGGGGTCGGCGCAGTAAACCTTCTTGTTCCATTCCTCTCTATCAGCCGTCATTTCCATACTTACTCCTTTCATTCTCATATCTTCACACAATCGATCTATCTTTTATTCGGCCTTCCTCTGCCCGTGTGTCCCTACACATTCATATTCAACACTCGTTTTGTGACATGACTTTCATCCCTCCGCATCACATGCCCAAACCATGCCAATCTGCTTCCTCTCACCTTTTCTACCACTGGCGCTACTTTCAGGCTTCCTCTTATATACTCATTCCTTATCTTATCCATCCTTGTCACACCACACATCCATCATAACATTCTCATTTCATTCGCATGCAGTCTATTTTCATCCTTCTTCTTGACGGCCCAGCATTCACTTCCATACATGACGACAGGTCGGATGATAAACATACATACATACAGATCTTATTTTTTTTTTTTATAGGATAGGGTGACAAACGAGCACACAGTCCACCTGATGGTAAGTGGTTGCTGTGGCCCATAGACATCCACATCTATCCTCGATTACGAATCAAAATGCAGATGCGTTGTCACCCGTGAGGACTAAGATGGAATGCCTCGTTTCCAGTAAAAGGGTCTCCGGTTCTCTACACTCACCATACGAAACACAGCAGCATTAAGCTACTATTTCACGCTGGTATTCTGTGAGAGCGTGGTCCCTCCCCGGTCGAGCCGACCCATTCGTGCTACAACTATACTTCTAATATAACTGCAGCATGGCTCTACCACGTATGAGTGTACGTATAAGTATATCTTATGTTGTCAAAACCAAAAACTTGTGTGATCTAACCAAGTGCTTGTACTTGCGTGCAACAAAATGCGCTTTCAGAGGTATTCTGCTATTATTTTAGGAACAAAACGCCTAAACACTGCTAAAAAATTCAATATACAGTAATGCGAAAGTTTGTATTTAAATAAGTCATTTTCTTGGATGAAAAAGTATTTTGCTCATTAGCTTTGTGTATTATGGTTCAACAACTTTCTCGAACTTTCGAACAAGCCGGTTTCCGAAAAGGCTTCAGTACCATAGACCACATACATACCCTGCGGCAGATTGTACAGAAGACCGAACAGTACAATCTGCCTCTTTGCCTGGCATATGTGGACTATGAGAAAGCCTTTGATTCCGTCGAAATTTGGGCGGTGCTACAGTCCCTTCAGCGGTGCCAAGTTGACTGTCAGTATATCGAAGTGCTGAAGTATTTGTACAGTAGGGCTACGATGGCTATCCGAGTACAGAACCAGAGTTCGAAACCTATCCAACTGCAGAGAGGTGTAAGACAGGGTGATGTTATATCCCCGAAACTCTTCACCGCTGCGTCGGAAGACGTTTTCAAGCTACTGGACTGGAAAGGATACGGTATTAACATCAATGGCGAGTACATCACTCACCTTCGATTTGCTGACGATATAGTCCTTATGGCACAATCGCTGGAGGACCTTAGCACTATGCTCAATGACCTCAATGGTGTCTCCCAACGGATAGGTCTTAAGATGAACATGGACAAAACAAAGATCATGTTTAATGTCCATGTCACACCTATGCCGGTAGTTGTTGGGAGCACTATGCTCGAAGTTGTTGACGAGTATGTTTACCTGGGACAAATAGTCGACAAGGTAAGTCCAACTTCGACCGAGAGGTCAATCGACGGATTCAACTCGGCTGGGCAGCGTTCGGGAAATTACGACACATCTTCTCGTCAGGTATACCTCAATCTCTGAAAACTGAAGTGTATAACCAGTACGTGTTGCCAGTGATGACTTACGGATCTGAGACGTGGTCCTTCACTGCTGGCCGTATGAGGACGCTCAAGGTCGCTCAGCGAGCTATGGAGAGGGCTATGCTCGGAGTTTCACTGCGTGACTCAGAAAAGAGGATATCCGCAGTAAAACCAGAGTGACCGACATAGCCCAACGGATTAGTAAGCTGAAGTGGCAATGGGCCGGCCATATAGCTCGAAGAACCGATAACCGATGGGGAAGAAAGGTTCTCGAGTGGCAGCCTCGTACCGGTAGGCGTAGTTTAGGGCGACCCCCCACTAGATGGAGTGACGACCTGGTAAGACATGCAGGAAGTCGATGGATGCAGGTGGCTCAGGACCGTGCTTTGTGGCGTTACTTGGGGGAGGCCTATGTTTAGCAGTGGACTTGTGAAGGGCTGTAATGATGATGATGATGATGATGATATATTATGGTTGACAAAGATATGGATATCACCAGATGCGATGAGAATAATGATTTATTAATATATAACAGAAGAAGACGAATCACTTTGGGATTGAGTGATAAAATGATCTAGGAGAACATGGTGATTAAATGGGCAACCATAAAGTAAAGTAGTTACAGCCTATATACGTCCCACAGCTGGGCACAGGCCTCCGCTCATTTCTGAGAGGGTTTTAGGGCAAGCAATTGTCCGCCGCGCTGCCCCAGTACGTGTTGGCGAACTTCACATGTCTTCGAAATATTTTTTTCCTTATTTCTCTGACATGCCGGTTTCCTCACGATCTTTTCCTTCACCGCCAAGCACGTGGTAAATCAGCACTTAAAATTGCAATTAACAATTTCATTGGTGCCGGCGGGGATCGAACCCGGTTTGCTCGCGTACTACAGCGAGCGCTAACCATCTGAGCTACCACGGGGCAACCATAAAAATAAATTATTGATGTTTTGCTACTGTCTGAGGCACGAGGTGTTTTATGCAATAAATAAGAAGTTACTTTAAAGTCCGCAACTGTAGTAAAGTTAAAATAAAAATTCAGACCATATGGGTATGAGCACTTCCCACGCTAGGCGCGGGCCTACTCTCGTAGCTTGGAGAGTTATGAAGCAATTTATCCACCGCTCTGCACCAGTGCATTTTTCTCACTGTGTTTTCCTTTACCTGAAATTACAATTAAAAATTTCATTGTTACCGGCGAGTAATCGAACCAGGAAAATTTTTTTTTGTGCTTAAACTTAAATCCTGTATGAAAGTAGAGAAATCAGTATAACTATGGTGAAGTAAAATCTGGGCAGATAAATTCGTTTCTGATTATATCTTATTGTTAACTTAATTTTTTTTCATATAAATAAATGTATATGTTTTAATTATCTGATTTTAAAGCGATAAATAATTCTTTCATTTATTTCAAATTATCTTACTATGAGCTCGTGCTTTATCGTGAAGAGGTAGCTCTATATTTTTATTGCGGTGAAGTAAATCTTTAATAGGTCAAACAAATAGTTTTTATCACCACCACAGATATAGAGCCCTTATTGAATGTCCTGTTTATTTGAATGTTGCGATAAACAATAATAATGATATCTTTAAGACCTGCACTTTAGACTGTCATTAAAATTGATAAACAACTGAAAAAATATTTTTATAAAAGTGTTTTACGTGGCAGAGCCGTGCTGCACTTATTTTATGGTTACAGCACGAATGGATTGCCTCGACTGGATAAGGACCACACTCTTGCAGAATATCAGCGTAAATATTTTTTATTTGAAGAATTGGCGGAGCAACTGTGCATGCGCAACGGACGGTACATGGCGCGCCCTGGCCGGGACGGGGTGAACATCGTTGCCGAAAATATTTTTTATTTGAGGAATTGGCGGAGCGACTGTGCATACGCAACGGACGGGACATGGCGCGCCCTTGCCGGGACGGGGTAAACATCGTTGCCGAAATATTTTTCCGCCTCCAGTTCATGTCACGTCTTCGCCCCGTCCGTGCATAATACCTTATGCGTTTTCACGTACATTTTCTATGAAACGATATTTCCAAATTTGACGCCCCGCTCCGTCCCGCATAAAACACGTTATGTATGCGCTGTATACGTAACCTTTATAGTGTTTTTAAAATAATTGACAAAATACAGTTAATAAATGCTGAATATCGAATTTTTAACTTCCCGCTAAGAAAATTGAAAATTTTCAAAAATAGGAAAGTTATTGGTTTCCCGATTTTCGAAAATCGAGTTTTCACCAGATCTCGACGTTTTGAAATCCCGGAAGCTATTCCGACTAATTTCACGCGGACGTCCGTACGATATACATACATGTATGTGTGTGTATAAGTATGTAAACCTTTCATAACTTTTGAACGTCTTGATCGATTGAGATGCGGTTTGCGGCATTCCACAGATCTCAATGTGGAATAAATTTGGTGATAATATGAACTGATTCGGACGGGTAGATTTTGAGAAATCTCAAAAATACTTTTTTTAAAAACTGTTGTTTTGGAATAACTTTTAAACGGCTTTTCCAATCGATTTCAAAAACCAATCAGCTCTTAACCTCAAAAAAAAAACGTCGAATACCGTTGCATTGCTAAATAAAAATCCGTTCATTCGTTTGTGAGATATCGAAGGAGAAAGAAAAAAATGTTTTTTTTTTTTCAAATCATAACTTCGAGATTTCGCAACATAATTTGGTGCAATTTGGAGCGCTTTGCATTTGAAATTAGCGAGAAGTTCCATGGATGGCCTGTAGGCTATAGGGTCAACCAATTTTTTTAAGCTCGTTTTATTTAGATAAAAATTTATAATAAATAAGTTTATATTCAATTACACGAATAAATGACATTGAACTAGAAGTTTTAGTGATATCATAGTATTGTTTTTTAATTTTACATCGAAACATTTTCGTAATTTGGGCGCTGTGTGGCACTTCAAGACTATATATTCTATCATATAACGCTTAAAATAAAGTATGTTAGAGTATAATAATGGTTGCATTCGACTTAAAAGATAACTGAAGCATATTTTCGTAAAGCGCTATGGATGGGATTCTCTTCGCACTAAAAACCGTCATTAAAAATTATGATTTTGCGCTATAGTGCATTAAATAAAGATTTAATTCTTCTAAAGCCGTAATTTCCTACAAACGATTTGCTCACATCGCTACGACATTGCTTTTGAACCATGAAACACGCTAAAACTTGAAATTTTCAATATGAAACGCATATGCCCTCTTAATATAATGTGGATTGTGTGCTCATTTGCCACTCTTATTCTATAAAAATCTATGAATTTGTATAGGAGAGTACCTTTCTGTCTACGAAACCAATGGCTCCCGACTGAGATGTTTTATTAGCAACTATTCTGTTAAAATGAAATCCTATTGAATAAATGTATAATATAATAACACAAGTCAATCAAAATGATAGCAGGGGCGGTTGTTCTATTAAATTAAACAATAGTTTTCGTAATTTCTTTTATATTTCTCAATTATTTTTGCAGCTGATTCTGGAAAACCGAATTTTTTTATCAAACTGGTTGACGGTTATTATTTTTTACCGATACGAGGGTGACACTGAAAGTTCTTAGAAAATCAAAGACTGAACAAACTTGCAAGTTATTAGTTTTATGATATTTTTTCAAAATAGTGTCCATTTAAATCAATACATCGCTGCACCCGATAGAACCACTGAGAAAAGCACTTTCCTCACTCGTCCTAGGGGTCGCTTCGATGGCATTTTGAAACGCAGCCACTGCTTCCTCGGCGTCCACAAAAAGATTTTCTCAAAGTTTTTCTTTTATTTTCGGAAATAAACAAAAATCTCAAGGTCGGGGCTATAATAGGGCGGGTGACTCAGTAATTCCACGTCTGACGTCACCAAGTAGTCGATTGTTTGCTTGGCAATGTGTGACGAGGCGCTGTCGTGGTGAAGGAGGATCCTACTGCGAGGTGGTTTCTCCCGAACCTTTTCCAAGTCAAGTGGCAAACAATTGTTAGTATACCACTCTGCAGTAACTGTTTTTCGATCCTCTAAAACAATTGTAGCGTAATGACCTGTCCTTCCGATGAACGAGGCCACCGTCTTTTTTCCCACGCTTCGACCTCTCTTCAATTTAGTTGGCAACTCTTCGGAAGGAAACACCCACACAGCAGACTGTCTCTTAGTTTCTAGGATCATAACAATAAATCCCGCTTCCGTCACCCGGAAGTATGTTGAGCACAGTATTTGAGTCACCTCCGTTAAATCGGAACCATTTCACGACACCAATCAACACGATGGAGTTTTTGGGCCTCTATCAAATTATGACGTATCCACCGGGCACATAGCTTTCTGACCGCTAAATGTTCATGGAGGGTTTAGTGCACTTGACTCATACCGATGTCTAAGCTTGTCCGAATCTGCTGATAAGTCACTCTTTTGTCAGTCTCTATCATGCGCCGCACAACAATGATGTTATCTTCAATCGTCACTCATGCAGATCATCTATGAGATTAGGCGAATGCTAATCTCGAAATGAAAAATTAATCAAATACATACACAATAATATAGGCAAAGAGTTCCATTTTCAAAGTTTGATTTTATTTTTTTAGTATATCGTTTACAAGTGGCCAGTTCTAAAAACTATCAGTATCGCCCTCGTTACAGGTGGTAGAACTTCTTTTCCACCTAGGTTTTAATAGGATCAAATTTTAACACTGTTATTAGGATAAGTTGATATAAAAATAAAAATGTAATTTTTCCATCAATCACTGTTTGTGTTTTTATCGTCAAGAAGCATAGCAAAGACACATCGCTTTATTCATCCATATAAACAGCGTCTTTCAGTTTTTACATCAGAGTTAAAGTCAAAATTTCAAAACAAAATTCATGTGAAGGTAATAAAAATCCATCCATGAGAATGAAAATACAGATGTATGACAATGCCCTAAAATGCAAAGGGTGACAACCCTTGAGGACGAAGGTGGAATGCCTCGTTTGCAGTAAAAAGAGTCTCCGGTACTCTACACTCACCATTCGAAACACAGCAGCATTAACCTACTATTTCACGCTGGTATTCTGAGAGTGTGGTCCTTCGCGGTCGAATCGAGCCATTCGTGCCGTGCTTCAGCCATTATATAGCTCTCCATCCGCGATAGACATACTGTACTTACTGTAGAAACCCGCGGGACGATATCGGGTTGTGGATATTTTTACACCGCCACTTCACGTCTTTAATTTCGATTATTTTGTAGATGATATTTTAAGAGTACGAATTGGATTTTTAAAACATTAAAAATTTAACCCTATGATTCTATAATATCGTCATAAAATTTCTTTTCTAGCGTTTCAAATTTTTGAATAATTTGTATGCGTGTACACCATTGGCGTTCTGTTTGGTACTATAATTTTGAATGATTTAAAATTTTAATGATCATATATATTTAATGTTGTACATGCTCCTATATATTTGAGAAAGATTGACTTTATCAATAATAGTAACAAATATCAATAATTTATTTGGCTACTATGAATAGTTGAATATTATCACTTCAATTGTTTCAAAATATTTGAACATCCTTTATATCTATCGCTGACTGTACCATATGACTATACGATGCTTATTCAGTGATTATGCGTTTAAGGGTGCAAGGAGCATCCGCCGTGGCCTCGTGGAATTTGCTCTAAGTGCCAGCCGAGTGCGGTGACGCTGAACCGGCAGCCCTACCGCCACGTGGACAACGTGCTGTTCCAGAACGCTGCGCTAGTGGAGCGTCTGCTGGCCTACTGGCGCGCCACTGGACACCAGCGCTTGGGCTTCCTTTATGGAAATTACGAACAACACCCCGACGTGCCTTTGGGTATGTATTGTTTGAAGTTAAAACTTTAGAATCGTTTTAATTAGAAATTCGATGAAGAGAAAAAGCTACACTAAAAAACGACAAACATATATTACATCTAAGGGATTTAAACGGCGAGAGAATGTGCTAGAATATTTCGGAGAATAGGTCCACCACAAATTATGGCGTAACTTAATGAAATGCATGTTGATTTATTCCTTAATCTATAGATTACAGTAGTTATATTAGCTTTACCGGATCTAATGGCAATACTGAGAAATAAAAAACGAAAATATGAAAATCGCATAACCTAGAAACAAATTAAAAGCATTGAGCTATTATGTACTACGTACTAGAGGAGACACTGCATTCAGCTACTCTGTTCCACTCAACTGCGGTGCATGCACTGCACTTTAATCAGTCACTCGCTAGGCGCTTGTAGAGTTGTCACGTGTTGTGTTGATTTAAAAAAAATCTCTTGATAAAAATATGACGTCTTGTGTACTTAGATATTGCACAAATAATTCAAGAAATGTCAGTAAAAACCAAGGAATTACTTTTCATCGGTTAATAAGATACTTATTCAATAAAAAGTATTATAAATTAATAATAAAACAAATTATTCCTAAGACGCCATCTCGTATCATTGAATATAGATTATGAAATTAATATGTTCAGATGCGACATTTCTGTGGGTACTTAAGTTTGGGACGAATATATTATTATACTACACGTTTTTTTTTGTAGAAACATATAAGTTATTATAATTAAGATAAATTTTTCATGTTTAAATATGCTTATTATTCTTTTATTTTATTTTTAGGTTTCCACTTCAAAGTCAAAGTGGAATAAATTCGTCCATTTTTAATTCTCGCGTGCCCAGCATTTATGAACGATTGTTTACAACATTTATGATTCTAATTTAAATAAATATATTTGTAATTTAAATTTTATGTTAATAAGTTTTGTTAAACATACATTTAGTACGTTTTTTTTTTATATCTGACATAGATACCTTTTAAAATATTCAGATAAAAATATCATTAAAATGTAATTGTGATATAATATTATGTAATATTATATTAAATAAACAAATATACAAAATACATGACAAAATTTTGATATTGTTCTCGATATAATTTACCTATTTAACAATACAATCTACTATTGCCTACGGATCATTCTACCTATGTTTATTCTTTGATAAAAAAACCAAACGCGCGAACACAGAGTAGCGCACATTTTTGTTTGAGATAGCTGTTCTAGTACGTAAGTACATATTACTTGAATGTATTAAATGTATATTTTTATATTTCACATATTTACCTATTAAAATATTAAATAAAATACCCTTAAAATGTAATTCTGACATAATATTATGTAATATTATATTAAATTAGCACATATACAAAATAAAAAACAATTTAAAAAATTGTACTCAATATAATTAACAATACAATATAAATAAACAATTATTACATACTGACCATTCTACTTACGTATAATCTATAATAACAAAAACTGACAGCGCAATGCGCGTTTATACCAACTGCGCATGCGCGACTCTACTATTACCGCGCATGCGCGAAGACATAGAGTAGCGCACAATTTTTGGTTTGGAATAGCTTCTTTAGTACGTAGTACATTATAACTCAATGATTAAAAGCGATTGTCTAGTAGTTTTCGCCGATTTACTTATAATAAGTTAAAACAATGCACTGTTCAATAATTAATAGTGTTACGAGCTTAGGGTTCGTGACAATAAAAATTGCCGATAAAATTACCTAAATTAACACTTTAATTTACTTTACACAAATTAAAGTTAAAACACTAATAATTAAACACACTAATTCACTTAATTCCGCTCCGAAGCTTCGCTTGTGTCGCCGAGTTCAACTCTGTCTCGATCGCGTCTTGCGCCACCTATTTATTTAAATTAGCAAAATATCCGGAATGTTCAAGTAAACACGCGCAAGGTACCGAGAGTTCGAGTATAGATTTTCTAGTTCTTCGGGTGGCGCTGTCGGTCGAAAGAGTTGTGATGTCATAAACTGCAACGCTCCCCTCGCTCTCGTTCCTGACACTAGATGGCGCTAGTTGTGTCGTCGACTGGAGCGCGTAACAATAGTATAAAACAATGCTGTAGGCTCATTCATCGTTTATAGGTAGTTTATAATTTATGGAAAATCCTTTTAGTGGTTCCGGCAAAATATAGAGCACAGGCGTGGTGTGGAGAGTCTCCACACCACGCCTGTGCTCTATATTTTTTTACTTGTATTGATTGTTTAGTGAAAATAGATCCCAAAAACCGTTACCGAAATAAAGAAATAATATGTTTATTTATAATATTACCGTTACAAGCTATATAGTCAGAAAGATGTTTTAAACTGGTTGTGTAATGATACACAAAGTAAAATGCCAATACGCCACCGCATTTGTTATTCTGAGTCATCACTTCCAAAGTAGTCTCTTAAAAGTCCAGTAGACTGACAGATAGATAACAGTGTCATAACTTTATATTAATATGTTTTGATTTACTACTTAATAAAAACATATTATACACTATAAACAACATTAAATCTAAAACTACTGGGTAATAAACTACCAATTAATGATTTTGATAGCAACTCAATATTTTGAACTGGTTATGTTTCGATTAAAAAAAGCCGTAGTATCACCGTATTTATTACAGACATATTTAGCACGAACAAACAGGTGTGCCGTGTAGTGGCGGTTGAGAATATCCACTTCCCGTGGGTGTCGCAAGAGGCGACAGAGGGAGACAGGCAGGAGATGGGCAGCAGCATCTTCCTGATAACAACTGTGAGATAATAAAAACTGCGGTGGCCAACCCGCTCGCCAAGCGTGGCAACTATGGCAAATATCCCCCCATGAGCAACGACGCAAACAAACAGCCCCCAGTCCCCGGCGGCCCCGCTATTCCTGGCTACGGTGGCGACCATGGTAACGGCGGGTCAGGGGGTGCTAAGAATCTCCGGTGGAGGTTCGGTTGCCACCTACGACGACTCGATCTG
Source organism: Parnassius smintheus behrii (assembly GCA_036936625.1). NCBI lineage: Eukaryota > Metazoa > Arthropoda > Insecta > Lepidoptera > Papilionidae > Parnassius > Parnassius smintheus. The sequence goes on along the minus strand of JAUPFT010000004.1, from coordinate 857,054 downwards.
GCAACATATAACGCACGCACCCTGAGGACTGACGAGAAGATACTAGAGTTGGAAGAAGAGGTAGACAAGTTGCGCTGGCAACAAATATTATTGGATTATCCGAGGTCCGAAGAGAGGGGGAGGACACGGTAATCCTCGAGTCCGGCAACTTGTTCTATCACAAGTCTCTCGTCAACAACGTTGTAAAGATTGGGAGTGTGTCGACGAGGGTCGCGTACCTGATACTCAGAATCACCAAACGGTATTCGCTGAAGGTCATGCAGGTTTACGCACCAACCTCGGCACATCCCGATGAGGAGGTGGAGGAAATGTATGAGGATATTTCCAGAGCCATGCGTTCCTCCAAAACCCACTACATGGTGTTGATGGGAGACTTCAACGCAAAACTAAGCACAAGAGAAAGCGGTGAGCTGAAGGTAGGGAAATTTGGAGTAGGGCAACGGAACTGTAGGGGCCAGCAGCTGGCCGACTTTATGGAGAAAGAGGGACTCTTTATGATGAACTCTTTCTTCCAGAAGCGGCCCACAGGAAGTGGACCTGGTCGAGCCCCGACGGTTCAACAAAAAATGAGATTGACTTCATTATGACGACCAGACGCCAACTGTTCAGTGATGTCTCAGTGATCGCAAGGGTGAAAACTGGCAGCGATCACCGAATGGTTAGAGGCACACTGAACCTATACGTTAAGTTGGAGAGGTCTCGTGTAATGAAGTCAACGCTCCGTCCCCCTCGTGCTCTAATCCAGAATCCCGAAACCTTTCAGCTCGAGTTACGTAATTTTCGTGCCTAGAAGATTGCAATGCAGTGGACGATATGTATGACAAGCTCGTGGAAACTGTCCATGCGGTCGGAGCTAAGACCGGCCGCAGAAGAAAACAAAAGCTCTCCGATCACACTCTTAATCTCATGGCTGTCAGATGAGAGATGAGGCTGCAATCGTGGACAGATTTGACAGCATACAGGCAACTGAACAGACAGATCTCCAAATGCATGCGGCGAGACTTACGCAAATTTAATACTGCTCGTATTGAAGAAGCGATTGAGCGGAACCAGGGCTCCAAAGTCTTTGCCAGAGATCTGTCTGCCAATAAGAACCAACTGTCAAAGCTGAAGACTGAGTGTAGCAGCATCGTTTCCTGTACACCTGAGATTCTGAGTGAGATTGAGAGGTTCTATGGGCAGCTGTACACATCATCGTTGGAGCCGCACGCAAGTGTGAGTAACGATCCAAGAGCGGGTCTTATCCGACACTATTCCGATGATATCCCGGACGTCAGTCTGAGCGAGATTAGAATGGCTGTCCAGCACCTTAAAAACGGCAAGTCCCCGGGCGAGGATGGAATTACAGCGGAGCTTCTGAAAGCGGGTGGAAAACCGGTACTTGAAGTCCTTCAGAGGCTCTTTAATTCCGTCCTCCATGGTGGCACTACTCCGGAGGCGTGGAGCAGAAGTGCGGTGGTCTTGTTCTTCAAGAAAGGTGACAACGCCCTCTTGAAGAACTACAGACCGATATCCCTTCTGAGCCGCGTCTACGTGCTGTTTTCGAGAGTCATTACGAATCGTCTCGCACGCAGACTCGACGACTTCCAGCCTCCCGAACAAGCCGGTTTCCGAAAAGGCTTTAGTACCATAGACCACATACATACCCTTCGGCAAATTGTACAGAAGCCCGAAGAGTACAATCTGCCATTTTGCCTGGCGTATGTGGACTATGAGAAAGCCTTTGATTCCGTCGAAATTTGGGCGGTGCTACAGTCTCTTCAGCGATGCCAAGTTGACTGTCGGTATATCGAAGTACTGAAGAGTTTGTACAGTAGGGCTACGATGGCTATCCGAGTACAGAACCAGAGTACGAAACCTGTACAACTGCAGAGAGGTGTAAGACAGGGTGACGTTATTTCCCCGAAACTCTTCACCGCTGCATTGGAAGACGTTTTCAAGCTACTGGACTGGAAAGGATACGGTATTAACATCAATGGCGAGTACATGTCTCACCTTCGATTTGCCGACGATATAGTACTTATGGCAGAATCGCTGGAGGACTTAAGCACTATGCTCAATGACCTCAATAGTGCCTCCCAACGGATAGGTCTTAAGATGAACATGGACAAAACAAAGATCATGTTTAATGTCCATGTCACACCTATGCCGGTAGTTGTTGGGAGCACTAAGCTCGAAGTTGTTGACGAGTACGTTTACCTGGGGCAAATAGTCCGGCTAGGTAAGTCCAACTTCGACCGAGAGGTCAATCGACGGATTCACCTCGGCTGGGCAGCGTTCGGGAAATTACAACGCATCTTCTCGTCAGGTATACCTCAAAACCTGAAAACTAAGTTGTACAACCAGTGCGTGTTGCCAGTGATGACATATGGAACTGAGACGTGGTCCTTCACTGCTGGCCGTATGAGGACGCTCAAAGTCGCTCAGCGAGCTATGGTGGGGGCTATGCTCGGAGTTTTTCTGCGTGATAAACTTAGAAATGAGGATATCCGCAGTAGAACCAGAGTGACCGACATAGCCCAACGGATTAGTAAGCTGAAGTGGCAATGGGCCGGCCATATAGCTCGAAGAACCGACAACCGTTGGGGAAAAAAGGTTCTCGAGTGGCAGCCTCGTAGACGGAGCCCGGTAGACGAAGTGTAGGGCGACTCCCCACTAGATGGAGTGACGACCTGGTAAGACATGCAGGAAGTCGATGGATGCAGGTGGCTCAGGACCGTGCTTTGTGGCATACCTTGGGGGAGGCCCATGTTCAGCAGTGGACTTTTAAAGGGCTGTCATGATGATGATGATGATGAAAACAGGTGTGGTGTGGGAACTTTGTTTATATATGTATTGATTGATTGTTAACCATACATCCCCACCTCCCCAACACCATTTAAGTCTAGTAATGTTAGCGTACTATAAATGATAAATGATAAATATTAACCAAGAAATTTTAAACTGATTGTATAAGGATGAATAAACTATTTTTAATATCAACGTATACTGACGTTTAATTCCACTGACTGGGATAAAATTATTGTTAATTTCGTTAAAAGGTATAGTTAAATTCCAACAGTTCTTAGTAACACCAATATTCAAATCTGGTGATAAAACCACTCCTTCAAACTACAGGTCGATTTCATTGCTACATACTTTTTAAAAAATAATTGAGAAGCTTGTGAACAAAAGACTGACAAAATATCTAGAGCCTTATGGTTGAACTGCGAATCAATTTGATTTTAAGGCACAACGTTCAACAGAAGGCGCTGTTTTACAATTGACTTCGAAAATAACATCTTATGTAGACAAACGTGATAAAGGCATATGTGTTTCTTAGACTTGCAAAAAGCGTTCGATCATCGACAATCATTGCTTAGATAAAATGTAAATGTGCGTACAAGGAATTTTACATTTCATAAAGTATCATCACAAGATATTGTAAAATATTTTAAATCCATTGATACTAAGAAAACCGCAGATCCCCTATCACCTCAACTATCTATAATTTTAATATTAGTATTGAATCTGATCTCATTGAATCTTGTTTGAATTAATGAAGTATAGTAAAGTAATACCTTTAATTAAATCTGGTAGTACATTGGACTTCGCCAATTTTAGATACATATTTCTGTACTGCCAACCCTTAGTAAAATTTTTGAAAAAAATTATTCTTCATTAAATGTAAAATAAAATTATGGTAAATTCACTACATATAAATCAATTACAAGGTTTTACAAGGTGTCGCTCGACATCTATGCTGGTGTTGAGCTGATTAAATATATCTTTAATGCAAGGGAGAATTCACAGGATAATCTGGGTATATTCTATTCTAAAGCCATCCATTATGTTCACCTTGAAACATTAATCAGGAAACTTCAACACTACGGTATGGAAGTAATGCTCTTAAATTAATTATTTCATATTTACGTAACAGAACGCAAAAGGTTGTTAATAGTATGAGATGTTGCGCGACGTTAGTACAAGTGGGCGTGCCTCAGGGATCAATTCTCGGCCCCTTTCTGTTTCTTGTACGTACTAATGACTTATCTTACATAGGTGATAACCATGACATATTATTATTTGCTGATGACTTCATTAATTTTCGATTTTAAACGACAGTTACAAAATTATGAAGAACTAATTAATGCTATATCTAAGTTAGTAAATTGGTTTAATGTTAATAATTTGCATTTACATGACACTAATTGTATAAAATTCATAACTCCGTATGTCAAACATGTTAATACTAATGAAATTTTAAATTGGGAGGAGCTGAGTCTTGTTGATACCACCATTTTTCTTGGAATTACACCAGGGGCAAAGCTTCAATGCCATATATCAAAACTACAAAGCATACTTAGTTCTGCTGCATATGCTGTAAAAAGATTAGAAATCTTATCAGGTTTGAAACAGCTAGACTAGTTTAGCTATTTGCATAGTATAATGTCGTATGGTATTTTGTTATGGGGACACGCGACTGACACTGAAGTTATATTTGTTTTACAGAAAAGGGCCATTATAGCAATCTATGATTTAAAACCTAAAGAGTCGCAAAAATTTAAAGAAATTAATATATTAACTTTGACCTCTCTAAACATTTACGAAAATGAAACGTACTTAAACAAAAATAACACACAAGCTCGTAGTACCAGTTACTCGACTCCACCGAGTCAGTAATTCATACTTAGGACGATGTATACGCTTTTACAACAAATTCCCAGAAAATATACAAAATTTGACCTGCACAAAGTTCAAAAACTTTATTAAACAAAGTTTGTATAAAAAGGATTATTATAGTATTAAGGAATTTATGGATGATAATAATCCCTGGGAGTAAGGTGATCGCTACCATGTTATTTCTAATTTGTTTTATGTTGTTAATTATTGTGTAATATATGTTTATAAACTGTTTTTTTAAGTGTCACTGGGTTTCTTCATAGCTCTTTCCAGGACAGGGATATTTTTTCGAAATAGTGGTAAATTAAAAAAAGTAACTGTCAATAAGTATTATTTATCATCTTCTTCTATATTAAATAAAAAAGTTTCTGTTCTCTTCAAATCGGCAGGGCAGTCGAGCGTCCGGGTGATACGACACATCATCTCGTCAGGCATACCTCAAAACTAGATTGTACAATCGGTGCATGTTGCCAGTGATGACCTACGGATCTGAGACGTGGTCCTTTGCTACTGGCCCTTGAGGAAGCTCAAAGTTGTTTTGCGAGCTATGAAGAGAGCTATGCTCGGGGTTTCACTGCGTGATAAACTTAGGAATGAGGATAACCGCAGGAGAACCAGAGTGACCTATACACCCCAACGGATTAGTAAGCTGAAGTAGCAATAGATCGGCCATATATCTCGAAGAACCGATAACCGATAGGGGAGAAAGGTTCTCGAGTGGCAGCCTCGTACCGGCAGGCGAAGTGTAAGACGTCCCCCTACTAGATATAGAGACGACCTGGTGGAACATTAGAATGTTGCCCAGCTGAGTTGAAACCGTCGCTTGTCTCAATATGATTGAGAATATGCCATTTATAAGTAGTATAATGTATATGTAAAGTAGTGTAATGAGCATTAATTTATAATCGCAATGCAGATAGTGCAGTGTCTCTATTGTGTTGTAGGTATACGTGCCCGCGTGACGGCCATCTACGAGCCGCCACAGGAGAGCGGGCGCGACTTCATTTCGCTGGGTGAGGACCCGCGCGCCGAGCTGCTCGCCGAGCTGGCGCGGCGGCTGGGGCTGCGGCGCGTGGGCTGGTTGTTTACCGACCTGCTCCCCCGCGACCTGGCCGCTGGCACCGTGCAGCACGTGCGGTCAGTACTCGCAGCACCCGTAACATCCGCTACATCCGCAACACGAGCAGCACCCGCAACACCTGCAATACCCGCAGTACCCGCCACACCCGCAACACTCGCAATACCCGCAGCACCCGCCACACCCGCTACACTCGCAATACCCGCAGCACCCGCCACACCCGCTACACTCGCAATACCCGCAGCACCCGCCACACCCGCAACACTCGCAATACCCGCCGCACCCGCCACACCCGCTACACTCGCAATACCCGCAGCACCCGCCACACCCGCAACACTCGCAATACCCGCAGCACCCGCCACACCCGCAACACTCGCAATACCCGCAGCACCCGCCACACCCGCAACACTCGCAATACCCGCAGCACCCGCCACACCCGCAACACTCGCAATACCCGCAGCACCCGCCACACCCGCTACACTCGCAATACCCGCAGCACCCGCCACACCCGCAACACCTGCAATACCCGCAGTACCCGCTACACCCGCAACACTCGCAATACCCGCAGCACCCGCCACACCCGCTACACTCGCAATACCCGCAGCACCCGCCACTACAATAAAATTAAAACTAAACCCAAGCATACCACTGCAAGACTTTAAAACACAGTTAGTTCATTCTGCGTAGATCGGACCAAAGACAATAATTAAAAAGCTGAAGGTACTATGGGTATGGTAACTTTGACATCGGGACGTCAGTCACCTCAGTCCCCCGTGACCATGGGTGCTGGAAAGCACCCGAAACGTCGGGTATTAAAATTAATATAAATAAAACGCGCTAAAATCCACTATGATATAATATAATATAATAACAGTGGTAGAGCCACGCGGCAGTTTTGTTGTTGCACGTATGGGCCGGCTCAAACCGGGGTGGTACCACGACCTCACAGAATACCGGCGTGAAGTGGAAGCTCTGCTTCCGCGTTTCGTCTGGTGAGTGCATGTGGCCGGATGCCCAAATCCCCCCCCCCCCCCCCAGCAACATGGTAGTGGAATTAAATGATGGTAGACTACCCCAGGAGGGTAACAGCACCCCTGGAAATCCCTCGCTGAGCATCCACGACCATGTTTCTCCACTCCTGAGCGTGGGTTCTCAAGCTGCCCCGCGTATTCCATCCATCCGCGCGTCTACGGGTGGATGGATATCAGATTTCCGTCGACGCCCCTTTAGGCTCCTCGGACCATTGTCTTGTCTGGAGTGTGGTGCCACTCACGCTGAAATCGCAGTTACATTCTACAGGCTGCCGCCGTGTTTGGCACTATAGGTCAGCTCATTGGGAAGAGATGCGGTCTTTCTTTGCATCCTACCCTTGGGGGCGGGTTTGCTTCTCGCCGGACGATCCCAACGTTGTTGCGGATTCTGTCGCTGGTGTGGTACTTCAGGGTATGGAACTTTTTATTTCTTCCTCTGTAGTGCCCATTGGAGGCAAATCTCAGTCATGGTTTGGTCGCTTATGTAAAATAGCATCATGCTATAAGCAGGAGTGCTACCAAGCCTGGGCTGACGCATCAACGTCCCGGGATGTAAACACCAGCGCTCTAAAAAAGAAGTATAATTTCGCCTCTAGGTCCTTCAAAAGAGTCATTGCCAAGGCAAAGTCAGAGCACATATGCAGAATTGGCGAGAAACTAGTTCGCTTTCCTTCTGGAACCCGTGCATTCTGGTCTCTCGCCAAGGCTGTCCAGGGGAATTTCTGTCAGCCATCTCTTCCATCTCTGCACAGGGAGGACGACTCACTGGCCCATACCGCAAAGGAGAAAGTCGATCTGCTAGGCTCTTTCTTTGCGTCCAACTCGACTCTCGATGACGGGGGGAGTACGCCGCCGACCATCCCGCGGTGTGAGTGCTCTATGCCGGAAGTGCAGTTCACACAGCGCTTGGTTCGCAAAGCACTCCTCTCCCTGGACATCCACAAGTCGAGTGGGCCTGACGGAAACCTCCCAATTATGCTGAGAACGTTTGCTCTAGAGTTGGCACCGGTTATAACGCGTCTTTTCCGGTACTCCTACTCCCTAGGCGTAGTCCCAAAATCATGGAAGACGGCTTTCGTCCACCCGATCCCTAAAAAAGGCGACCGCTCAGACCCGTCCAACTACCGGCCTATCGCCATCACCTCCTTGTTCTCCAAAACAATGGAGTCCATTGTAAACTGCCAGCTCATGAGGTACCTTGAGAATCACCAGCTGATTAGTGATCGCCAATACGGTTTTCGCCGTGGTCGATCAGCTGGTGATCTTCTGGTCTACCTAACTCATAGATGGGCGCAGGTAGTAGAGTCCAAGGCATTGGCCGTTAGTTTAGACATAGCGAAGGCCTTCGATCGGGTTTGGCACAAAGCGCTTCTTTCGAAGCTCCCTTCCTATGGGCTTCCCGAGAAATTGTGCTATTGGATCACCAGTTTTCTTGCAGATCGGAGCATCAAGGTCGTTGTAGACGGTGCAAGCTCCGATTGCAAGCCTATTAATGCTGGTGTTCCACAAGGCCGCGTGCTGTCGCCAATGCTGTTTCTTCTGCATATCAATGATATGTTGCAAACCCGTAACATTCATTGCTATGCAGATGACAACACTGATGATGCTCTTTACACCGGCCGAGCCAATATTTCTCGGGAAAACGTCTCCGAGTACCGGGACAAACTTATGTCTGAAGTCGAGTCTTTGCTGAACAGAGTCTCGGATTGGGGGCGACTAAATCTAGTCCAGTTTAACCCCCAGAATACACAACTTTGCGCGTTAACCGCTAAAAAGAACCCCTTTGTCGTATCTCCTCAGTTTCAAGGCACTCCACTTGTTGCCTCAGCCAGTATCGGAATCCTCGGCGTCGACATATCGAGTGACGTGCCGTTTTGTGGTCACTTGAAAGAGAAGGCCAAATTGGCCTCTAAAAAGCTTGGCGTGCTCAGCAGAGCGGGACAGTATTCCATGCCGGCACACTGCCTGCAACTTTACAAGGAGCAGTTTCGGCAGCACATGGAATATTGTTCCCATCTCTGGGCTGTTAGTACCAGCTCCTTCCACTTGACCGCTTCCAGCGCAGAGCGGCTCGAATCGTAGACGACCGAGTGCTTTCCGATCGGCTCGATTCACTGGCGCAGGCGTAGAAGATGACTTACATTTTTGATTGACTACCGCATATTTTTCGCGTTCAGATTTTTTTTGGTAAGAATTTTGCTTATATTTTTAATATAATCATGAAATCAAACCATGTATAGTTGTATGCAAATCCTTTTTCTATTATAACCCCAGTTTTAACTGTTAGGTTTAGTTTCTCATTTCCAATCGCCGCTTCTTAAAAAGGTAGTAATGGTAACTTCACTATTACTAGCGTACCAACCTATTTCCCCGGGTCACAGAAGACTCTTCGAACACAGTACTTAAAGTGGGTAAAGTAATGAGACGCACTATATCAACTGCAAGTTCTCAGCTAAATATAAAATAGTTTCGTGTCTGTGTTAACTATTTGCTTCCAACGTATTTTGGGATCAAGGTATAATCATTCTTATGTGATAATTTTTCCAACAAGTGGGGACAAAATGGTGAATGAGTAACAAATGTTGTGATAGAATTTAGTGTTGAACTCTTATCTTACCTGCATTTAGAAAATATTATTAGACTACACTTAGTATCCATATATAACGTAAGCAAAAAAAAATCTGCATATTTCAATAAATATTGAGTACAATAAGTAAGCGTAGCTCAGAGGCTATAATGTCGGGGTAATAGCTTGTAGGCAAAAAAGCGTCATGTTCAGATTCACTCACGATGGATGGCACAAATAAGCGTGCGTTGCAACATAAAATATAAGAAAATACAATGAGCAGATCGTAAACAAATCGTCGCAAGTGTTTGGTACGCTTCCTGATAATGTTTTTGTCAAAAATCCCGTACAAAGGTTGACACTTGATACGTTACCAACGATACGACGCTTTGTTAGAGTAACAACATACCCATAAACCATTTATTCTTGACATATAAGTTTTTTTAATTTTTCTAAATTCATCATAAAATTAGAAAAATTAAAAAAATATCCCATATATGCCTATATGTTTGTATCCCTATATGTTTGTGACTTAAATAAAAATAACCTAATTCTTGATTTGATATTATCAAATAAATAGGTCATGTGTTTCAGTGCAGAAAGATAATATACCATTGATACCATTAGACAACATCACTCTGCGATTTTAATAGATTCCAAAAAAAAAAATCACAAAGCATATTGAAGTTAAAACCGGAGCAGACATACAACTTTGGTTTGGTTAAGGAATTAGAGACGATTGGCTGGAGTGTTTTATGGCAGGATACAGCAGGTGTCAATGATATGGTAATGGTATGGTATTTAATGAAACAATACTATATTTTGCCAAAAATATACTCCTTTATCTAAACCGAAAAGTAAGAATTATCTTCCATGGTTTAGGTCTTCCTTAATCAAAGCTTTTAAAGAAAAAGCGACAGTTCACTTTCGATTTAAAAAATATGGGATCGCATTGCACACTTGCATTAGTCAAAGCTCGTTGTAATCAACTTATTAAGCAATGTTATGCTAATTTTAAAATGCATGCCGAAAGCCATTTACAAAGTAACCATATATACTTTTGGCAAATATTTAAAAGGAAAAGTCTAATATTTACGCGAACACTACACATTGGGTGCGTTTGGTAGAAAAAAGCGCTAGCAAGCGCTTATAAGCAAAATGGCGATCGTAAGCGGTAAGCGCTGTCAAATCGTAAGTAGCTATTTTCCTCCAGGACACGATGTTAGTTTTAACTGGGGAACCTAACCTAATTTAAATATATGTTTGTAAAGTATTCATATCAAAAACTTACCAATCATGAATTTTTAATAACATGTATATGTTTATTCATGTCAATATATTACTTAAAACTAATATTGCACAAAACAACTTATAAACTACTTCAAAACATACAAATTAAATAAGCAAAATGGCGGATTGTGTCAGCGCTACTGAAGTAGCAATCGTGTCCTGGCCGAAAACTATTTCAGCGCTTGTAAGCGCTTGCTAGCGCTTTTTTCTGCCAAACGCACCCATTGATTAAAACTACTTTTATGGATTTTATCGCGTTTAATTTTAATTGATTTTTAATTACCGACGTTTCGGGTGCTTTGCAGCACCTATGGCCCCCGTGACCATGGGTGCTGGAAAGCACCCAATACGTCGGGAATTAAAAAGCAATTAAAATTAAACGCGATAAATTCCGTAAAAGTATTTTTAATCAAGGAAAAGTCCAATTCTGCTTCTATACCTAATTAAATGAAATATATAGAAAAGCAGGCAAGGGATGGTAAAGGTGTTATATATTTGCACAGTATTTTCAGTCTGTATATAAAAAAGTGACAATCCGACGTGCTCTAGAGATGATTACGTGGAACGATATCGTCCAGCATGTCGCTATGCAGTGGGCATTTAGATGAGCATGAGATATGTGGATATTTACACAATCTCGCGATAGTAACAAGAGTACAAGTCCCGGTTCCCTTCCTACGATTTTTTTTCAAGAACTGCAAGTTGCTTGTGTAAACCTCTTTTTAGAATATTTAATAAGTCCTTTTCTTCTAGTATCTTTCCTCATCAGTGGAAAGTTGCCACAATAATTACAATATATTAATCTGGTTATATTGATGACGTAACTAATTATAAACCGATTTCGTTGCTACCTGTTTGTGGAATGTTTTAGGGGCACTAGTACTGGTACTTCGCTCAGAAAAAGTGAAATTGGTCACAGCTAAGCAACTCTTTCAATTCATTAAAGACATAGGGCTTAACAGCGATCATAATGGGTCTTATACGTCGCAATGATTTAATAATCATCTAATGTAAGTGTAGGATGTCAATGGGACATGTTGCTTGTGGTGTAGTGTAGGCATGTGTAACGTTTCGACTTTCAATGAGCGTTAATAATGTTATTAATATTATGTCCTCAACATGAGCACATTCAGATTAATTATATGTGATAGGGCTACGCTGGAGCGTACGTATTATAGTTGCAACGCAAATAGGTCGGGTCGACTAAGGAAGGATCACGCTCGTACAAAATACCTGCGTAAGATAGCAGTAACATAATGCTCCTGTAGTCCACATGATGAGCAACGAGAATCTAAGACGACGTTGCTAATGAGGCATTCTATCGTAGTCTTAGGGTGCCAACGAATCAAGGATAGATATATTTATTAACCTGTGTGTGGTGACAACGAACACCATGCATCGGGCGGGACGGGATTGCGGTGGAGTAGAATAGAATAGAGTGATTGTTGTGTCGTGCGCAGCGGCGTGGACACACACTTCCTGTCGGCGCAGGAGTGCGTGACGGCGGGCCACTACCAGAACCTGCACCCCAGCGCCTGCCGACACGCCTCCTCGGGATACTTCGGCTCCAAGTTCGTCACCGTATGCGTCACCGGTAACGTATCCAGCTCACTTATCTTTCTATACTCTGTTTTAATGTAACGTAAACAAATAACTATTTAAAAAAAATGCAATTACATAATGGCAGTATAATGACTACTGAATAGTATATATACATCCATATATATCCAGTATTGACATTATACTTGCCCTACAATCAATACACTGTAATACTGTATGTATATGTCCTTAAAATATTTCTTCGACGTATAAAATGAGGATCGTGAAAGGAGTACAAATAATTATACTTGATAATGGAAGCATACTTTCTGTTCTTGTGTTGATATTTTGTCGTGGATACTGTCTGCGCGCTATAAATGATGCTTCGTATATAACATACGTCATGGGTTGATAATTAAAAGAAAAATACTCTGATTAAACTGGCTTGATTTGAATTTGGTTGAGAGGTTCAAGGTGACAGGTGGCCCAGGACCGTGCTTTGTGGCGTTCCGTGGGGGAGGCCTATGGTTAGTAGTGAACTTGTGAAGGATTGAAATGATGATGATAATGATCAATCACTACACCGATTAATGCTTGGAGAATGACTGATGAAGTTCGTTGTCTGCGCTGCATTTCATACTACTTTGTATTTTCCACAAACTCACACATGTTCACTTGCCCGCGCCCGTTGTAATGCTTATGTGATAAAGCTGTATGAAGTTAGAAGTGTTTTTCTTTTATTGAATACTGGCTAAAAACGAGCACACAATCCACCTAATGATAAGTGGATACTGTGGCGAGTACTACTAAGATAAAATGTTTCATTTCCAGTAAAAATAGTCCGGTTTTCTACACTCACCATATGAAATACAGCAGCTTTAAAGTGCCATAATATATCTAAAGTTTTTTACGTGGTAGAACGATAGTGCAGCTGTATTAGTAGTATAGTTGTAGCACGAATGGGTCGGTTCGACCGTGGAAGGTCCACGCTCTCACAGAATACCAGCGTAAAATAGTAGCTTAACGCTGCTGTGTTTCGTATGTTTAGTGAAGAAAACCAGAGACCTTTTTTACTGGAAACGAGGCATTTCATCTTAGTCCTCACATGTAACAACGCATCTGCATTTTGATTCGTAATTGATGATAGATGTAAATGTCTATGGGCCAAAGCAATCACTTACCATCAGGTGGACTGTGTGCTCGTTTGTCATCTTTATTTTTAAAAAAAAGTTGCAGCGGGGTTCTACTACATAAAAAGCTAGAAGCAGTGCCTGTCCTTGTGATGGATAGGACTCAGACACCACAGAAGCAGGTTTTTGTTTATAGCTCCAAATGGAATTCGAAATCGGGACGCGCCGTCAATAGGGTCGTTTAGAGCGCACGATAGAGGCGGGCGGGTCACGCACCCCGTGCGTGCTAAATTAATAAAAATCACAAATATAGGTACATCATATAAAACTCCCCAAAATATCCTAAAGAGTCAAACAAAATATAAACATAGCAATAATTTTTTATAGGGAATTACAAAAGTGCACAAGTTCAGTTAATGGCAAATGAATGCCACCACTTACATCTATTCCCGATTATGGACGCAAAAGTTGTTGTCACCTCTGAATTCTAAGATATTTTTAATTCTATTTTAACTAAGGAACTTCCGTTATTTTTAACATATCGCTGTACCATAAAAATAGAGAGTGCGTGCTCGTGCGTGGTTGCGAGCTCGTGCGTGTTGGTTGCGAGCTGTTGCGTGTGACAGGTGACAGCAATCACCGCGTGGCGCTGGAGGGCTACCAGGTGTCGGGGCAGTGCCAGGCGCTGGTGCGTGACGGCATCCTGCTGCCCACGCGCGACGCGCCCGAGCTGGGCTACATCCGCGACTGCAGCGCCAACCACTACGTGCCCGATGTCTACTACAAGGTCAGTTGCTGGACAATATCGGCTCTGTGTTCTCTGCATTGTCTTCCACTTTCGAAAATAGAATAAAATCATTTTTATTAATTATAGATTACAAGGGTACTTATTACTAAGGGCACCTGTAACCAACTCCAAACAAAGACGGCTACACATGCGTTGTCACCTCTGAGGACTAAGATGCAATAGGTCACAGCTTGTAGTTACAGTGGCTGTCCGTAGCCTCCAGTCCAAATACAGTAGTGTGCGCACTGCTGCTTAGGTGCAGAAATAGGTAGAAGGTGTTAGCTACAGAGAGAAACCAGACCCGGTAAGGATTTTACAGCATATGCTGTAAATCTAAGTTTGCTAGCTAGTTTAGATATATGGGCCACTGAAGCTTCGCGTCAGCTGCAATTCCGAGAAAATCATTGGGTTATACAAGTCTCAACTCCACCATTCAAAAGCACAAAAGTATTCAGGTGTTTAACATTTAGTGAATTGAATATAACACATTTAGCTTTATTAACGTGCATAAGGAAACTGTTTCTGTTAAATCAACCTCGTGATATTTTAAACATTCATGTTTAAGGCTGAAAATCGACGAAGTATTATCAGTAAATTAAACTTTATCATGGTCATTCCATACCAGGTAAGGTAAGTCATTAATATAAACTGAAAACAGAAATGGGCCAAATTTAAGCCCTGAAGAGCATCTACATGTACTAACCACGAGGAAAATGTACTGCTAATGTATTAAGATAATTATAAATTTAAGCGCTAAGTTCTTTTTTCATAATGTTGTAGGTTCCTGATTAAGGTCTTATAGAGAACACGGTCAATAGCCTGGAAAAGGTCACTAAATATTTCCAAACCATTTTTTTTTAATTCATCCATGCTCAGAAAATATGTTAAATCAGCTCAACACCTCTATCAGTTTCGAGCAACCCCTCGTAAAACCGAAGTGATTTTTATGTAGCACTTTATTTACATTAAAAATACTTAGCACTCGATCTAAAAATAATTTATTCAACGTGTTAATATTTTATTATATTAGTTCAAGTTAACAACGCGCTGCCGCGTTGTCGGTGTTTAACTCCTCCTCAGCCTTGCGTGCTTAGTTTTATAGTTTTCGTGTTAGTTTCTCCATTCAATAATAACTTCTTTTTGAAAATTTCTTTTTAATTTGTTTCATGAAAAGGGTTGCATATATAGAATCTAATAGGGAACCGAATAACACCCTCTCGGATCGGACAGGTGTATTAATTGTTTATTTGTATTAGCCGTGTAGTGGCGGTTGAGAATATCCACTACCCCATATCTTCCCGTGGGTGTCGCAAGAGGCGACAGAGGGAGACAGGCAGGAGATGGGCAGCAGCATCTTCCTGATGACAACAATAACATAATAAAAAACTGCGGTTGCCAACCCGCTCGCCAAGCGTGGCAACTATGGCAAATATCCCCCCATGAATAACGACGCAAAAAAACGGCCCCCAGTCCCCGGTGGGCCCGCTATTCCTGGCTACGGTGGCGACCATGGTAACGGCGGGGCAGTCGGTGCTAAGAATCTCCGGTGGAGTTTCGGTTGCTACCTACGACGACTCGACCTGGCAACATATAACGCACGCACCCTGAGGACTGACGAGAAGATACTGGAGCTGGAAGAAGAGGTAGACAAGTTGCGCTGGCATATTATTGGATTATCCGAGGTCCGAAGAGAGGGGGAGGACATGGCAATCCTCGAGTCCGGCAACTTGTTCTACCACCGGGAAGGCGACCATCTGTCCCAAGGAGGTGTCGGATTCATCGTCCACAAGTCTCTCGTCAACAACGTTGTAAAGATTGGGAGTGTGTCGTCGAGGGTCGCGTACCTGATACTCAGAATCACCAAACGGTATTCGCTGAAGGTCATACAGGTTTACGCACCAACCTCGGCACATCCCGATGAGGAGGTGGAGGAAATGTGTAAGGATATTTCCAGAGCCATGCATTCCTCCAAAACCCACTACACGGTGTTGATGGTAGACTTCAACGCAAAACTAGGCACAAGAGAAAGCGGTGAGCTGAACGTAGGGAAATTTGGAGTAGGGCAACGGAACCGAAGGTGCCAGCAGCTGGCCGACTTTATGGAGAAAGAGGGACTCTTTATGATGAACTCTTTCTTCCAGAAGCGGCCCCACAGGAAGTGGAGCCCCGACGGTTCGACCAAAAATGAGATTGACTTCATTATGACGACCAGACGCCAACTGTTCAGTGATGTCTCAGTGATCGCAAGGGTGAAAACTGGCAGCGATCACCGAATGGTTAGAGGCACACTGAACTTAAACGTTAAGTTGGAGAGGTCTCGTCTAATGAAGTCAACGCTCCGTCCCCCTCGTGCTCTAATCCAGAATCCCGAAACCTTTCAGCTCGAGTTACAAAACCGCTTTCAGTGCCTAGAGGATTGCAATGCAGTGGACGATATGAATGACAAGCTCGTGGAAACTGTCCATGCGGTCGGAGCTAAGTTCTGCAAGACCGAATAATGTAATATGAATAAGTGTATAACTAGATTAGAGTATAAATTATCATGTGAAGTTCTAAATTACATCTAAGTTAAAATTTGTGTTGTTGTTGAAGTACAAATGTCATATTTGTCCTTGGTGGGCGATTATGTTAAGATTAATTCAGACGTTGACGTACAGATGGCGTTTTACAGTATTTGATTTATGATTAATTCATTAATTCATTCTAAGATTAGTTCAGAGTTCAGACGACGACCCTCAGATGGCGTCGTACAAATTTAAATCGCGGTATTAAGTAGTTTCAAGCCAACAGGTAAGGCCATTGATTTAATTAAATAAATAACCTTTGTATTACTCTGAGTTCGTGGGTTTTATTTAAGTTACCTATACCTCGAGTCTGTGATCAAAGTGAAGTACCACCAGGGAGCGACCATAGTGTTTACAGCAGTTTTAAAAACTCCTTTAATTTAGACTGATATTTAGCAGTGGCATTAGCAATTTTCCTCTTAAAAGTAGGACTTCGTTCCATAGACGAATCAATTTTCGTAAAGAAATCACAATGTTCTTTTGCCATTCTTAAACCTTAACTAAGATTTTTCAAATTAAATGTCACGTTTCCAGTGTCTGTTGAAGCCTTTTCTGGGGGCTGTGAATTTAGCCTTTTCTCGAAGTCGGTTTCAGTCAAATCTTCATCTTCCGATTCAAGTAACTCCTTAATGTCACTTGATTCTGTCTGTTCGAACCTATCTAGTCCTTTTCCATTCGCAATTTTTGCTATGTTTGCAGTCAAAGTTTGAATTTGCAAAGATTTTTCGTCATTTTCTGCAGTTAGAGCAAGCCACATTTTTTTCCAGCATGATTTCAATGTGTATGGCTATAGTTCTTCCAATGATGTATTTTGCTATGTCGGATTTCTTCCCGCATTCCATTACATTCACATCAAGATCACCTTCCATATTATCCAATATGATTTTTAAGGTTCGTCCAATGTAATAGAGCTTAAAGGCCTGGATTATTCATTGGTCAATAGATTGAAACCAAGCCGTCGTGTTGGAAGGTAAATTTTTTTTTATATTTGGTTGCATAGTTTCATGTTAGCGAGGATAACCTAGTGTATTATCCAAAACTAGAATTGCTTTAAAGTCTAAATTCTTTTTTTTATTAAGTTTCAACTTAAGAAACAAAACAATTCCGGAAAAAGTCACATAAAATAGCGCTTGTAGCCCACGCTTTTTTTAGCACGCAAATCAATGGCAGGTCATCCTTGTTTTGATTTTTTGAAATAGGAGGATTTAACGATCTGTATAGCATCATTGGCATTAGAACATAGCAGCAGTGTGTTTCTCTCTTTTGCTACCTTAAATCCAGGGGCAGACTTTTCGCTTTTAGAAATGAATGTTTTGTTTGGCATTCTCTTCCAAAACAGTGCAGTTTTGTATGCATTCAATACTTGCTCAGGTTTGTATCTTCCATCAGCTACTAGGTTTGCAAATTCTTCTAAATATCTTTCTGCTGCAGCAGTGTCTCCAACTTTTACATTTTACATTTTAATGCTATGCAATGATTGTCCTACCTTGAATTTATTGAATCAACTTTCCGATGCTTGAAATCCTCCATATGTACATTCACCAACAAAACTATCACCAGGTTCTTTAACAGACGCTTTGCCTTCTCCCGGACCATTGGACCGCTCAGGGGCACCCTTTTTTGGTTGCGGTCTTCGATGCATAATGACAACGCCACTTCCATTTTTAGGGCTCCGTAGTCAACTAGGAACCATTATAGTTTCGCCATGTCTGTCTGTCCGTCTGTCCGTCCTCGCTTAATCTCTGTGACCGTTAGCACTAGAAAGCTGAAATTTGGTACCGATATGTGTATCAATTACGCAGACAAAGTGGTAAAATAAAAATTGGAAAAAATGTTTTATTAGGGTAGCCCCCCTATAAGTTAAAAGTGATTTTTTTTAATTTCAACCCTAACGTGTGATATATTGTTGGAAAGGTATTTAAATGAATAGGGGTTTACTAAAATCAGTTTTGATAATGTCAATAATTTCGGAAATAATCGCTCCAAAAGTAAAAAACAATGTGTCCCCCCCCTCTAACTTTTGAACCATAAGTTTAGAAAATATGAAAAAAATCTGAAAAGTAGAACTTTATAAGGACTTTCTAGGAAAATCATTTTGAACTTGGATGGAAACAACAGTACCCACTACCGGGAGCAGTTGCAGGAGCGCGGAGCGCTGCTGGAGCGCGAACATAATGGATACCCACCTTTAAACTCATAAGTGGGGACACTTATTGTGACGAACGGGAAACTACGGAACCCTACACTGAGCGTGGCCCAACACGCTCTTGGCCGGTTTTTATTTTTTCTATTGCTAGATCACAAACAGTTTTCGCTGACAGTGAAGTTGAAGCTACAGAAGACCTTATTTTATCTTCCGATTTATTTATCGATCGTACAGTTTATTCTTTGACATTGAATGAGCGTGATATAGATGCAAACGACTCTCCAAGGCGTCAACAATCAAGCGTTTCTATTTTCACTTTCAGACGAGCTCTTAGCAGGATTTCAAATTCGTTTTTCACCCGCGCGTCCCGCAGTGGGCGGAGCGCAAACGGCAGTCGGAGAGCGCAGCGTGAACACAGTATGCGCCATAGATATACCTAAGCTGTTTTTAATATTTCTATGGTATGCGCAAAGCAAGCAGATAATTCACCTCCAAACAAAAACTGTTCCGTGAGGTCTCCTGTTTGCAACACTACTAGGTATTATAGTAATAATATTTTGAGTACCTACTCACTAATATCAAAAATGTTTACGGGGTCTGGAGTCTGGACATCACACTATATTTTAATCATCAATATTTTTTTAAAGTCATTTTTATGATATGAGCAGGTACTTAGTCAACTATTTACATACATATATATACATTTAAAACGCCAAGTCACAAATTCTAAAAAAAACCCAAGTTCGTTGGCAAAATAGCTAAAATAACAGAAAAAGAATAGTTTCAAATAAAACCACTTGAAAATTCAAATTTATTTTACTGTTTTGTATTACCTTACCTCCGAACTTGATGGAGTGACCTGAAGGTGTACTCTTGTAATCGCTATTGGAACTGGTCACCTAGTACTACTAGGTGTTTCGAGTTTGGGCTCGTTTTGTTAGGTATGATGAGTCCTTACCTCCGGACTTGACGGAGTGACCTGAAGGTGTACTTTAGTAATGGCTATTGCAACTGGTCGCCGAGTAGTACTAGGTGTGCCGAGTTTGGGCTTGTTTTGTTAGGTAGGATGAGTCCTTACCTCGGGACATGACGGAGTGACCTGAAGGTGTACTTTGGTAATCGGTATTGGAACTGTTCGCCGAGTACTACTAGGTGTGTCGAGTTTGGGCTCGTTTTGTTAGGTATGATAATTCCTTACCTCCGGACTTGACGGAGTGACCTGAAGGTGTACTTTAGTAATCGCTAATGGAACTGGTCGCCGAGTACTACTAGATGTGCCGTGTTTGGGCTCGTTTTGTTAGGTATGATGAGTCTTTACCTCCGGACTTGACGGAGTGACCTGAAGGTGTACTTTGGTAATCGCTATTGGAACTGGTCGCCGAATACTACTAGATGTGC
The DNA here is from genome assembly GCA_036936625.1 of Parnassius smintheus behrii. NCBI lineage: Eukaryota > Metazoa > Arthropoda > Insecta > Lepidoptera > Papilionidae > Parnassius > Parnassius smintheus. The sequence continues at coordinate 836,863 of JAUPFT010000004.1, read as the reverse complement.
CGAGTTTAGGCTTGTTTTGTTAGGTATGATGATTCCTTACCGCCGGACTTGACGGAGTCACCTGAAGGTGTACTTTAGTAATCGCTAATGGAACTGGTCGCCGAGTACTACTAGATGTGCCGTGTTTGGGCTCGCTTTGTTAGGTATGATGAGTCCTTACATCCGGACTTGACGGAGTGACCTGAAGGTGTACTTTAGTAATCGCTAATGGAACTGGTCGCCAAGTACTGCTAGATGATGCAGAATGATTGCATGATACTAGTATGGTTTTTACTCGTTAAAAGAAATTTTTAGAGGTATGTTTGTGATTTTTTTCTGTCGTATTAAATTAGTGGTATCATGTTTTCAACACACTATCTAACTAGCATATATCCTGGACAATATCATATATTTTTCTGGGTTTGTTTACTGCAGTGGATCATATACTTTTTTGAGGCATTATAAAACTTGCATTTAGCATCATGCCTCGTCTTAAACGGTAACAAAGATTTTTTCGCGTCGAAACTCGTTTTTCATTTTTGTTTTAGTCGACATTATAAATTAGGAAGACAGCGGTAAAGGCGTGTTACTCGATCACAACTTTTGTAACGAATGGAAAGATGAAACAATAAAACACGCAAAGGACGGAACGTCTAATATTTGGCAGCATTTAAAAAATACTTTATGCATTGAGTAATAAGGTTGCTCTCATTCTGTTTGTTTGCATTCTAAAAAACGCCGACCACGGCGAAGGCGGTTCATGTCAAAGGCCGAACCAATACAGCGGCGACTTCATTTTATAATATACTTTAGGCATGGTTGTAATAAAGTCTATTGTACTTTTTTATTAGTCCATTTGACGACACGTTTAAAAAGAATATTGGGTTGAATACCTATTAGAATCCTTTTTATTAATATGTTGAAGATATATCTGAGAAAACTGTTGTGTGTCTTGCAATCACCTTAAAAACGTTAAGTATGTGTTTCATCATCATCATCATCATTACAGTCCTTCACAAGTCCACTGCTGAACATAGGCCTCCCCCAAGTAATGCCACAAAGCACGGCCCTGAGCCACCTGCATCCATCGACTTCCTGCATATCTTACCAGGTCGTCACTCCATCTAGTGGGGGGTCGCCCTACACTACGCCTACCGGTACGAGGCTGCCACTCGAGAACCTTTCTTCCCCATCGGTTATCGGTTCTTCGAGCTATATGGCCGGCCCATTGCCACTTCAGCTTACTAATCCGTTGGGCTATGTCGGTCACTCTGGTTTTACTGCGGATATCCTCATTTCTGAGTCTATCACGCAGAGAAACTCCGAGCATAGCACTCTCCATAGCTCGCTGAGCGACCTTGAGCGTCCTCATACGGCCAGCAGTGAAGGACCACGTCTCAGATCCGTAAGTCATCACTGGCAACACGCACTGGTTGTACAATCTAGTTTTTAGAGATTGAGGTATACCTGACGAGGAGATATGTCGTAATTTCCCGAACGCTGCCTAGCCGAATTGAATCCTTCGATTGACCTCTCGGTCGAAGTTGCACTTACCTAGTCGGACTATTTGTCCCAGGTAAACGTACTCGTCAACAACTTTGAGCATAGTGCTCCCAACAACTACCGGCATAGGTGTGACATGGACATTAAACATGATCTTTGTTTTGTCCATGTTCATCTTAAGACCTATCCGTTGGGAGGCACTGTTGAGGTCATCGAGCATAGTGCTTAAGTCCTCCAGCGATTCTGCCATAAGGACTATATCGTTGGCAAATCGAAGGTGAGTGATGTACTCGCCATTGATGTTAATACCGTATCCTTTCCAGTCCAGTAGCTTGAAAACGTCTTCCAATGCAGCGGTGAAGAGTTTCGGGGATATAACGTCACCCTGTCTTACACCTCTCTGCAGTTGGATAGGTTTCGAGCTCTGGTTCTGTACTCGGATAGCCATCGTAGCCCTACTGTACAAGCACTTCAGCACTTCGATATACCGACAGTCAACTTGGCACCGCTGAAGGGACTGTAGCACCGCCCAAATTTCGACGGAATCAAAGGCTTTCTCATAGTCCACATACGCCAGGCAAAGTGGCAGATTGTACTCTTCAGTCTTCTGTACAATCTGCCGCAGGGTATGAATGTGGTCTATGGTACTGAAGCCTTTTCGAAAACCGGCTTGTTCTGGAGGCTGGAAGTCGTCGAGTCTGCGTGCGAGACGATTCGTAATGACTCTCGAAAACAGCACGTAGACGCGGCTCAGAAGGGATATCGGTCTGTAGTTCTTCAAGAGGGCGTTGTCACCTTTCTTGAAGAACAAGACCACCGCACTTCTGCTCCACGCCTCCGGAGTAGTGCCACCATGGAGGACGGAATTAAAGAGCCTCTGAAGGACTTCAAGTACCGGTTTTCCACCCGCTTGCAGAAGCTCCGCTATAATTCCATCCTCGCCCGGGGACTTGCCATTTTAAGGTGCTGGAGAGCCATTCTAATCTCGCTCAGACTGACGTACGGGACGTTACTCACACTTGCGTGTGGCTCCAACGATGATGTGTCATCACAACAGCTGCCCAAAGAACCTCTCAATCTCATTCAAAATCTCAGGTGTCCCGGAAACGATGCTGCCACACTCAGTCTTCAGCTTTGACAGTTGGCTCTTACTGGCAGACATCTCTGGCAAAGACTTTGGAGCCCTGATTCCGCTCGATCGCTTCTTTAATACGAGCAGTATTAAAGTTGCGTAAGTCTCGCCGCATGCATTTGGAGATCTGTCTGTTCAGTTGCCTGTATGCTGACAAATCTGTTGACGATTGCAGCCTCATCTCCCGTCTCGTCGACACACTCCCAATCTTTACAACGTTGTTGACGAGAGACTTGTGGACGATAAATCCGACACCTCTTTGGGTCAAAGGGTCGCCCTCCCGGTGATAAAACAAGTTGCCGGATTCGAGATTCACCGTGTCCTACCCCTCTCTTCGGATCTCGGATAATCCTATAATATTCCAGCGCAACTTGTCTATCTCTTCTTCCAGCTCCAGGATCTTCTCGTCAGTCCTCAGGGTGCGTGCGTTAAATGTTACCAGGTCGAGTCGTCGTTACCATGTAGTATGTTAGTATGTGTTTGTGTTGGTTTAATTTTGAATAAACCTATTATTTACGGATTTTATCGCGTTTAATTCGACTATAATTTATTTCGTCAGGATAATAAAAATAAATTAAAGTTGAATTAAACGCGATAAAATCCGTAAATAATAGTTTTATTCAATGTGTAGTGTTCGCGTAGATTTAAGAAATCATTGGTTTAATTTACTAAACTTAGCGTGCGGACAGCTGCCAAAATTTTTATCTGTTGTTTCAAATACACGTACATAAAAATATAAGCTCTATGATAGTACACACTATTTGGCTTGTTTGCCTAAGTGTTTTGTAAATTTCATTGACAAGACTTGTGAGTTGTGTTGAAATAAAACTACGGCGGTGCTGCTTAATATATTTATTTATCACGTTTCGCACTGGACATTGCAATATGCTCATACATATATATCAACAAACTGGGGCTCGGCCCCTACCGAACCCCAAGATCACTTATATACTATATCGAAAAAATGATAACTACTACATCGCAGTATAATGTAGATATATATTGATATACACAACAGCAGTCGCACGGACTTCGCGACATACATTTTGTTAGAAAATATGAATAGTGTCTGACCGAAAATTCCGCTTTGTTTTTGGCTTCGGCCACCTTAGGTTAGAAAAACCTCCATGGGTGAAATCTTTGACTTCGGTTATATTGAGCCAAGTTATTGCCGAAGTCGAAGGTTCGTAGTAACCGAAGTGGAACAAATTGTTAGGAACGAGCAAGAGCGGAATGGATGCAATTTTAAACATCTCAAGGAGTTGATACAATATTTTTTTATATTATTCTGTGAATACAAACCTTTAATTGAAAAGTATTAAATTTATTTATTTTACTAAATTTAACCAATGTTGAACTGAAATTCGTAGCGGTTTTAAGCCTTCGATTTCCGCTTCGGCTACGCCTGAAGGTTTTGGCGATGGTCGATTAATAGGCTTCGGCTCAGAAATCGACCTTTGGTCGGACACTAAAAATAAACTTAACAAGTGAATACGCGAGTCAGGTAAGCTAAACGATGTGTATAGTTCGAGTTGACAGGCACTGACCGGGGCCGCGCCGCGCGCCCTCCCCCACCCTCACCATCACAGTCTTGTGTACGTTCAGTAGTGAGGGCCAGTAGTCTCCCGCTCACCAGATGTCGCCAGTTAGGACTGAGGTGAAGTTTTTTGGTACACGGTATTATTTAATTGAGAAGTTTATTAGTTTCTAGAGTATTATATTATTTGTCCGCTCTGTTTTTGCTCTTTAATTTTTGCACATTTTAACTTCTTTTTTATGTTTTTTTTTTCATTTAAAGAATATCCGTGGTTTGGGTTATTCATTTTTAATCTAATTGATATAAAATATAAATATTACAGGAAGAAACATTAATCCTTGCATTAACGAATAACCTTAACGAATTAACTTTCCCACTATGAAATCTGTCAAATATTTCACCTCATTCTAAAGTGGCGCCACCGCTGATGGATGCCCTCATTGCAGAACGTGACGTAGGTAACTACGGGAATAATTTACTTTCGCATTATAAACTTTTATATCGCGCTGACGAGAGGTAACGTTTGTTTGTAAATATATTTATCTATCGTAACCGCAGTAAATATATCTCTATAACATTCCGTTTTATTACACGTAGCCAAGTGGAGCCACGGCTCGTGACACGGGCTTTATATATTCTCTATAACATTTAACATTTATATTGACACAGATCGAAACGTTACGATTAGTTACTAAATAAAACATAATGAGATTCCGAATGATTTCACGCTGCGCTGTTCCCGAAAGCGCTAACAAACATACGCATATCTCGGAATTCGTGCATAGAATAGGCCCGCTGCTCGTTGACGATTTGAACACATTAAGCCACTTCTAACTAGCTTAGAACAACCGCACTTAATGTAACTGGCATTTCCGCATCCCTGTTGGCCGGCACCAATACAATTACATATAATAACACAGAGCACACGCATTCGACAAGACTCCGACAACGATTATCAATGATGCGAAAAAACGAATACAGAAGCTCAAGCTGACGAACTTCGAAACAACGCGTAAATACATCAAAATTTTTATATCTTTAAAAATAGCACAAAGTCCGAGTAAGATTTATAGACGAGAAGTGCGTTGGTCAGTCATTTAAGTATAAAAAGGTACCAGAATCGCGAGAGAATATTTAGAGAGGACTAATATGCTGATTATTAACGACAGCACGGTCTACTTCGCGTCAATTCAGTTTGCCGCAGCTGGCGATAAGGATGGTGCTCTGTGGCTTGCCGGAGCTGTCGCCCGTGCGGCTCAGCCGGTCCACTATTTCAAGACCCTCAACAACGAACGCGAAGATGGCCGTGAAGCCGCGCATCTCACGCAGCACGATGCGGAACTGAGATCCCACGAGGCCTAAATTGTCGTGGCGTTTCTGCGAGCGCCGCATGCCCACCGAGCCGCGCACTGCCGCCATCTTGGTGTCGTCCGGCATAAAGTAGCTCTCCTCGAACGCGGAGCGGCCGCCGCGGCCGTTGTTCAGCTCATAGTCGCCCGTTATGACGCTCTCGTTCTCCCAACACTGGAACACGGTACAGCCGCGGTAACCCACGCCGAGCTCCCCAGTCGCCAGCACCTTGAAATTGCGCGCCATCCGCGGCGCCAGGTCACTCCGCACCTCTATCACCACACGCCCGAATGGTAAACCGTTCACTTCCAGGTTGAAGTAGAACAGAGGGAACGCATGGGGTATGTGCGTCAGCGTCGTCGACGGCGACAATTTATGCCGCGTGAGATACTGCAGATATAGCTGTGTAGTACAGTAGTTGGCCAGGAACAGCACTGGGTCGGGCGTGACTACCGGTGGTGGTGAATCGGCGGCGCGCAAGTCGGATAATACGCGACGTAGAATCTCGAAGTCGAGCGGCACCGCTGCGCTGCGGACGAGATCGTCGAACCGGCACTGCAGAAGTGCTTCCGCTCGGCACGCTCGCAGGCGCTCCAGTTCTGCGGGAGGAAGTGAGGTGCGTTCGGCGAGGTCAGCGGATGCCGTTAGTTCGGCCTCGAGGCGGAGTTTGAGCGCGGTGGCGGCGTCTAGAGCCCGCAGGAGGAAGTCGCGGCGGCGCGCGGCCAGGCGCCGCAGCTCAGCGCGCAGCGGCAGCGCCTGTGCGTGTGACCAGCACGAAGCGCACGCTGCGTCGCCCGCTGTGCGTGTCCAGCACAGCGGACAGTGCAGCTCGCCGCTCGCTGATAGCGCGCGAGCGCACGCCGAGCACAGTGTGTGTGAGCAGGCGAGCTGTCGAGCCGCTCGCTCGCTTGCGTCCACGGTGCACCGGCAGCGGGGACAGCGGGCTGGATCGCTCGCCCGCTCGTTCGCCCGCTCGCCCGCACGCCCCTCCCGCCGCGGGGATTCCACGGTGCCAGCACTCACATGCTCGCACGCCTCGCGGCCGCGTCGCCGACGCGATCGGGGTGGAATTACACTTGTTCGACCGAACTAAAACACTGGAATCGATGTGGAATCCCACATCGTTTTACGTTTTGTATACACCACACACGCCATGTTGTTTCGATTCTGCGCCGCGCTTCACATAGGTCGATCAACAGATTGGTTTCCGTCGACGTAACGTTGTTGAAACGTTATTCGCCCCCGATATTCGTTATATTTTGATTTTACTTCTTTTCAATTTATATTTCCGTACTTGCGATATAAAATTACTTTTTAAAACGACTTAAAAATAACAGGTTCTGAATTCGACTGTTTAGATTTTTGTATGTTACACGATATCTTCATTGATTGTCGATCGATTTTAACAATTTATTTTTTAATTGAATAGAAGTTGAAAAGTCTCATTTGAGTTTGAAAAATTTCACACCCAAATGTTAAAAAATTGCGGAGGACCTATTAATATAAACGACGACGCTCTAATTTCCACTTCTTTATACAGATTACTCGAAAGGTAAAAAACCAACTTCAAAAAGCTGCAAAAATAATAATTTCCGTAATATATATATATATATATATATATATATATATATATATATATATATATATATATATATATACATACATATATGTATATATATATATATATATATCCCCTTCGTGTTTGCTTCTTTTTTATTAATTTAATTGGTTTAAATAAAATTGGAAAACAAGGTGATTTTTTTTATTTTAATGTGTTTTAAAAAGATCAATTTTCTTTATATTATTTTTATATATTGAGTTTACGATCTCAATATATAAAGATCAATTGTTGTCCGTTAGTCTCGCTAAAATTTAAAAACGGCTCGAACAATTTTAATGATATTTTTGGGTGTATTTGTATGGGTCCCTAGATGGTTTAGATTTACATTTGGACCTGATAGGTGGCGTTGTTGTCGAGATCTCAAAATCACGCGTGCGCAGCCGGGGCGGGTCGCTAGCTTAATAATTAATGATGAAATTTAAACACGCTTACTAATGACAATTAAAATTACTCGAAGAATTAAATTTTTATCAAAGGGACTATTTATTTAATTTAAGAGAAACTTTAAAGAGCAACATTAAAAAAATTATTGACAAGAACAATTATTTTGTGTGTTAAAACTATGCGATATACAAATAATGTTCAACTTTAATGAGGTAAGAAAACCTTTATGATTTGTCATTAGAGTTTTCAAAAGTCGACGACGCGACAAGCATACGTCGCTCGTCGCGTTCATTCGCGCGCACTTTGTTACGTCGGCGAGGCTGCCCGGTGCAGGCGGGTCGGCCGCCGCGCCCGCCGCGTATCGATCCGCGCACCGCTCGCTAATTGCATTTACGTAATAGCACGGCTACAGGTGCCCTGTAGCTGTCGTAAGTCGAGCGGTGCGACCCGATGTCGAATTACATATTACGCTACTTCTGACTTTGCCTGTCACAATAATTACGTGATTATTTATTTTAACATCTGTACTATCACCAATAAACGTTATGATTTTGGATTGAGGAATATTTTCAAGAGTCGTATCCTAGAAAGATACGTATCCATCCAAGCTATTTTTTTATAGGATAGGGTGTTAAACGAGCACCCCGTCCGCCTGATGGTAAGTGGTTGGTGTTGCCCATAGACATGTACATCTATCCTCGATTACGAATCAAAATACAGATGCGTTGACACCCGTCAGCACTAAGATGGAATGCCTCGTTTTCAGTAAAAAAAACGTCTCCGGTTCTCTACATTCAATGTACGAAAGACAGCAGCATTGAGCTACTATATTACGCTGGTATTCTGTGAAAGCGTGGTCCTTCCCCGGTCGAGCCGACCCATTCGTGCTACAACTATACTACTAATATAACTGCAGCATGGCTCTACCACGTAATAAACTAGGTCTACGAGATTATACATAATATGTAGGCCTTTATTTACATTGAATTGATTTTACCGTGCATTTTTCGTATATAAAAGCTAGGAGAAACAAATATTTTTTTTATATTAACTGTTATAATCGGGCGCCACTATGCGGAATACCATTAAAGTTGTCAATATATATTAACTGTCCGCGTGAAAATAAAAATGATATGCCTTACCTAGTTTATTTTTTACGTGGATAGCTTTATAATTTTAACATCTTCAATATTTTATATTATTTTCACATTTCAGTACTTATTTACACGAATTTATGTTTATTAACGTAACCACAACAAACAAACAAACAGACACATACTGCATCGACGTGTACCTATTAAACGTTTTTGATTTATATCTTTGAAATATTAGGTAGTGGTTTATAAATTTGTTATTCTTTTGAGTGATTTGTATATTAAAAAGTCCCTTAACATTATAGTATTAGGAATTAAACGAATTTGGAGTTGCATTGCTAATGCGGGAGTGCTTTTTAGGAACCAGTCTCATTCAAACAAGGGTTCATTACGTTTATAGTTTAACCTGCTTATCTCTTACATCGGGTATCCGGTAATTAATGGATGCCCTGAACTGCTTCGAGAAAAAATGTTACGGCCGTGCCGCTTTTTTGCTCGACTTGGCGGGGCACTACCGTGCCCCCAGATAACCTTAAAATGGGTCTTTGTAGAATAATGACCGAAAAACTAGTTGGATAATCCTACTAACTTTTAATTCTACGGTGAGAGAGTAATCGGTGCTCTTTCAATAATGTATATGAACCCAACAACCTTACTTCTACACTGTCGCTAATGCAACTAAATTTCGAACTGCAGTGTAGGTCTATGAGTTCTCTTCAACAAGTTGTATCAAACTGTATGTTGTCTTATATACCGAGGGACGTCCGGACCGGGGTCTGTCTTCGAATCCTTAATTACCTTGTGTTATGGAGAAAGCTAAGGGTCTGGTAACTCACCGGTTTTCGCCTTCCACTGCCTCACGCTGCTGGGGCTCGGCGAGATGGCTGGCTGATTAGGTGACTCGAAGGGATATAACCCTGTCTCTCCGAATAGAATATTCCACAGGTCACTGGCACAGTATCTTCGGGAATTGTTTAGTACTCGTTGTAATTTAAAAGGGACACACACAATAATTGTTCGAAGGAGCAAAGTTCACACGCTTCGGCGTACGGCGCGCAAGCGACTCCGCCGTTCGGCCAATCAGACGCAAGCAAGCTTCTAGCGTTAAAAGGGATTGTTACCAGACCAAGAATTCCATAAATCCCTATCAATTTAGTAATTGTTGCCACTCGAAAATTTATAAGAAAATAACTATATGTACAAATAAATATTAATTTAAAAAATATGGTTCCAGTACGGAACATGCCGCTCACCTTAAAAGACGTGAGGCTTTTAACAAGTCTAAACACAAAGTAAAAGTATTGAAAGGAAAACATCGTTAAACTAACTGAATAAATAAACTATGAAACTAGAGAAGTTAAATATGGAGCTATGAGTTAACATAAATTATGAACTAGGTTGGACATTCGTAATTCACTTTATTCCACTGGAAGAGGGCAAATTTTTACGACCGGACGCTTAACAAATTTGTTTCCTATTTGTAGAGTTACTACGCGAGTAACACTATCAGTGCCCGGATGTAATGCGTGAACTCGAGCGAGTCTCCATTGTAAGGGAGGGAGATTATCTTCTCGCAGCACAACAATGCTACCTTCACGAATGGGAGTACCCCGATCCGAAAACCATTTGTTAAATTGTTGAATTTCATGAAGGTACTCATGACTCCAGCGCTTCCAAAAGTGTTGAACATTCTGTTGTATCCAGCGCCACCTAGTAAGCCTACTGGCATTCGTATCGGTTGGATAAATATCCGGGATAGCAGTAAGAGGTCCACCTATTAAGAAATGAGAAGGTGTTAAAGGCAGAGGGTCGATAGGATCTGCACTTAACACACAAAGTGGGCGTGAATTTAACACTGCCTCGATCTGACACAACAATGTATGCATTTCATCATAAGTCAGGGTATTCGTACCTATTACACGGTAAAAGTGATGTTTAAAGCTTTTAACCCCTGCTTCAAACAAGCCGCCGAAATGTGACGCATATGGGGGTTGGAAATGCCATGCAATGCCTTGTTGTAAGGTTTTGTTATGAAGCTGACTCTGAACTGCGTCATCCCGTAAAAATTGATATAAATCCTTAAGATAGTAGTCGCAGCCGGTAAAATTTTTGCCGCAGTCTGAGTAAATGTCGGTACAAAGGCCTCTGCGAGACGTGAAACGTCGTAACGCTGCCCGAAATATTTCTGTAGACAATTCGGATACTATTTCTAGATGAATCGCTTTAACACTCATACATACAAACACTGCGACATAACATTTAACCACCTTCGCGTTTCGCACCTTATTAGCGCGCACGTAAAATGGACCAGCAAAGTCTACCGCTGTTTTGAGAAACGGACGTTCCGGCTTCAATCTCACCGCCGGCAACGGGGCCATGCGTGGTTGGGGATGCACAGGACGGGCACGAAAACAACGAAAACACCGATGCAGACGTTTTCTAATAACGTCGCGACTTGAAATAATCCAGTATTTCTGTACAAGTTGATACTGAATAAATTGCGGACCTGCATGTAAGTGAGTTATATGGGCGTCGTCAATTAATAGGAAAGTTAAGGGATGTTTTTTGGGTAATATCATTTGGTGTTTGGATTCAAATGGCAGAAGCGATTTATGTAGCCGTCCACCTACACGTAAGATTTGATCTTCATCGATAAATGGATTTAATTTTCTAAGTTGGTTAGAAGGAACCTTCCCTTGTGAAATATAATTAATCTCGTCATGAAAACTGTAATGTTGAACCTGGCGAATAAGTCTTTTAAGACAGAATCTATATTCAGAAACAGTGAAATGGGACGGATATGTATATTTTGGTTTTAATTTGTTCACTCTATGTTTTAATATATTATAAAAACGAAATACAAACGCTGTAACACTAATAAGTTTCCTTAATGAAGAAAATTTAGGTATGATTTCGACGTCAAGAAGTTGTGCCATTGCTACGCGAGCTATCGCTACAGGTAGATTGCGTTTTTCGTTGTTCGTTTTAAAAATCACTCCTTGAACAGGCCACTGGGACTCTGTCTGAGAAAGCCAGGGTGGACCGAAAAACCACACGGTATTATTTTTAGTGAATACTAATGGTAACATTCCGCGTGATGGTGCATCTGCCGGGTTGTCAGCAGAGGGCACATGTCTCCACTGAGCAGCAGGAATTATAGACAAAATCTCGCTTGTCCTATTCGAAATAAACGTCTTCCACTCGTAAGGTGGTGAGCGAAGCCACGCCAAAACGACGGAAGAATCACACCAGGCATATATATCTTCGTCCTTTATGTGATCATAATATGCTCGTTTCATCTTGACTATAACATGGGCTAATAATAAAGCTGCCATAAGCTCTAAGCGAGGGATGGACAAACAAGGTGAAATGGGTGCAACTCGTGATTTCGCCAGTAACAAATATGATTTGATTATACCGTTTTCTATATGACGGACATATACACATGCAGCGTAGGCCTTCTCCGAGGCATCAGAAAACCCGTGAAGTTGAATAATACTTTCGCGATGAGTAGGAAATATGTATCTTGGTATGGTGATGTCGGATAAGAACATCAACTCATGAATGAAGCTATTCCAAGCATTGATAATTTCAATAGGGGGAGGAGCATCCCAATCGACCCCGGAAATCCACAACAACTGCATTAAATGTTTTGCGTATACAATGACCGGGGATAGCCATCGCAAAGGATCGTAGATCCTTGCGATCTGTGAGAGAATAGCTCTCTTAGTCACATTTTGTATAGAAACGGAAACACTAAAACTAAATTGATCAGACTGGGGGTCCCACTGGAGGCCCAAAACCTTCGTTTTCGTATCCCCTTCCATGGGTGCAACTGGGATTAGTTCCCGCTCACCGTGATAAATTGGTGATTGTACCGCCGCGAGGATCGCGGGCGAATTACTGTGCCATTTTCGGAGTTCGAAGCCTGCTGATTGACAAATACCTATCAGCTCTTGTTGAAGGACAAGAGCCTCAGCCTGGTCATTTGCGCCACTGACAATATCGTCGACAAAGACCTGGTCTCGAAGTACCCGAGAAGCTCGAGGAAATTGTTCAGCCTCATCAAGAGCGAGCTGTTTTATAACCCGAAGAGCGAGGTAGGGAGAAGAGCTAATCCCAAACGTCACGGTACGAAGACGATATTCACGTAATAAATTATGTGGTGAAGTGCGCCACAGAATGCGCTGGTAGTCCCTATCAGACTCTTAAACTAAAATGTTCCGATACCTTTGTTTTATATCGGCTGTAAGCGCGATACAATGTGTACGAAATTTTAAAACAACGTCAATAATATCCTTATGCATCTTAGGACCTGTTAAAAGAATATCGTTGAGGGAAATGCCGTTTGAACTTTTACATCCAGCATCAAAGACTACGCGAGTCCTTGTCGTCTCACTAGCTTCTTTAACCACGCAATGGTGGGGAATGTAATAGGTCGTCCCATTCTTGGGAGGACTATCAACCAGCTCCATGTGGTTGAGATCCATATACTCTTGAAGGCACGAGTGATACTCGTCCTTAAGGGACGGGTTTCGCTCTAATCGAGCTTCAAGTTTTAAAAATCTAGAATGCGCAATATCCCGCGACTCACCAAGAGGTGGTGCATCGGGTTTAATCGGCAGAGCAACCACGTAACGACCTGTTTCGTCACGAGTATGTGTGTGTGTAAATATAGACTCACATAAACTTTCCTCAGGAGTGAAGGTTTTCTCTTCCTTCTGTAAAGATTCTAACTCCCAGAACCTACGGAGGTCAATGTCATCGGAGAATGAGCTAAAACAGACCCGGATGGGAGGTGAGGTATTCGATTTGAATTCGAGGTTGCCCAACAATAAATAACCAAAGATACTATTCATAGCTATCGGTGAGCCAGGCTCCCCCTTAATTACGTTACTTAATAATACATGGGATAGTATATCCGCACCTAGCAGCATTTCAACGGGCTGCGGTAAATGAAAATTAGGATCAGCCAGTTTTAAATTTTTTATATGTGACCAACCCGTATATGGTAAGGGCACGCTCGGCGTGCGCGAAATAAGTTTTGGCAAAATTAATGCTTCAACCGGAATCGAAGGTTGGTCCATTCCTGTGGCACTTGTGCACACTGTAACTACACCCCTAGGGTAAACTGGCTTATTTTCCCCAATACCTAATACAGGTATACGGGCACTTCGCCGTTTTAAACCTAACTGATTTGTACACGATTCAGTTATAAATGAAACCTGGCTACCCGTGTCGATTATACATCGGATCGTAGACCGCTTTTGTTTGTTTATGTATACATCGACGAGCGCCGTAGATAAGAGTACCGTTTTAGCACACATCGAGTGCGCATTAGACAGCGCGCGCGCATCAGAATAAGGCGTAGAATTCATCGACGTCGTCATTGCTACCCGAGTATCATCTGATTCTCGCTCGACTACGTGATCCGCGGGAGAGAGTGAAGTAGAATTACTATCCTCTACAATTACCGGTAACGCTTGAGATTCAAAATGAATCAAACTATGATGACGCCTATGACACGCACGACAAACATAAATGGACTTGCAATTTTTAACATCGTGCCCCAAATTCAGGCAATTAAAACAAACATTTTTACCCTTGAGAAAAGTGTACCTATCTCTAGGAGACAAGTTTAAAAATTCAGGACATTTAGTCAACGAATGTTGAGCTTCACATTTCATGCAATGCTTAACCTTATTTCCTTGCTCGCACGTGCGAGATTCGTTTGAATAGTTCGTCGAATTTACCTTGGTCGCGAGTACTCGCCGCGCCTTGCTGTCGCCGCCGTCAACGCGCATTCTCGTAGTATTCGATGACGCATAAGTTTTTCTTAACTGCCCACATTCGGAAAACTCGCAAGCCGAAACTTCCCGCTCAATGAATTTTATGAGATTGTCTACTTGTGGAATATCTGATGGCTTACTTAAAGATAATTCAAAACGTTTCCGAATGCTAATTGGTATTTTACGTAATAAAATACTGAACAATAAAAAATTCCATTCCACTACAGGAAACCCCATAGCTTCTAATGCCCTTATATTTTCTTGGTAGATATTCAGAAGATTACGTAACGAAATAATCGACTTTTCAGAACAACATTCAATATCCAAAATACGATCAATATGTTTAGACGCAATTGAACGCTTATTGTCGTAACGTGTGATTAAAGTGAGCCATGCCATTTGATAATTGTCGTCGGAGACAGGAATCGACTTAATTAGATTGTATGGTTCATTTTTCAAGGTCAACAATAAGTACCTAAATTTTTCTGCATTCGTGTAAGCATCATTGTTGTGTACCAACTAGGGATGCAACATCGTTCTGGAAAACATCGATATTTTAAATCATCGATGTTTTCATGAAAAACATCGATGTGCAAAAATATCGTTGATGTGGGCGATATATCGATGTTTTTGCCGATGTTTTACTTTTTTAATAGGATGCTTCATTAACACTAGCATTAACACATTTTATTACATTAAAACACATTTTACTACACAAACATTATTTATTTTGAATAATATAACAATCCTGAGACAGAGTTAAAGAAAACAAACTTAGACATGATGTTATGACAGCTGCTTCAGCAGCAGAATCATCTTTGTCGTTTATCGTGTAATAAAATGTAGATAATATTTTATAACATTACATTGTTTATTTAGAATTTAATAGTCTTGACACAGAGTTAAGGAAAAGAAGCTTAGATAATCTAGATCCTAACAGTCTATTTCTTTGTTGAGTAATGGTTGCTCCAGCTTCCGAGAACAATCGCTCACTTGGGACAGACGTGGCAACAATTGGAAGGTATATCATTGCGACTTTTGTAAGTTTTGGAAAAAGAGATTTCATATCTTCCCAAATTTCAATGGCATCTCTCTTTATTGGTGTTACAGGAGATGAAAGGTACATCTGGACCTCGGTTTCGCTGATGGTGATGGAAATAGAAATAGAAATAGAAACTTTTTTATTCAATGTAGATTATAAAAATACTTATTGAAAGTCATTTTTTTAATTTACCACTGGTTCGCAAAAAAACCTCTGTCCTGGGAAGAACCAGCAAGAAACCCAGCGGGACTATTTTTTTTAATAATAGCTTACAATCATGTTTACAATCAACAACACAAGACAAATTAGAAATAGCTTGGTAGCGATCACCCTTCCCAGGGGTTATTATCATCTATAAATTCCTTAATATTAAAATAACCCTTTTTATACAAACTTAGTTTAATAACATTTTTGAACTTTGTGTATGACAAATTTTGTATATTTTCTGGGATTTTGTTGTAAAAGCGTATACATCGCCCCAAGAATGAATCACTGACTCGGTGGAGTCGAGTAACTGGTACTACCAGCTTGTGTCTGTTCCTAGTATTTACAGAATGAATATCACTTATTTTCGCAAAACTACTTTTATTTTTGTGTACGTACATTACATTTTCATAAATGTATTGAGAGGCCAGAGTTAATATATTAATTTCTTTAAATTTTTGTCTCAGTGACTCTTTTGGTTTTAAATTATATATTGCTCTAATGGCCCTCTTCTGTAAAATAAATATAATTTCAGTGTCAGTCGCGTGTCCCCATAGCAAAATACCATACGACATAATGCTATGGAAATAACTGAAGTAAACTATTCTAGCTGTTTCAACACTGGTAAGAGTTCTAATCTTTTTTACAGCATATGCTGCAGAACTAAGTCTGCTAGCTAGTTTTGATATATGGGGGAGCCATTGAAGCTTTGCGTCCAGTGTGATTCCAAGAAAAATGGTGGTATCAACAAGACTCAGTTCCTCCCCATTTAAAATTAGATTAGTATTGACATGTTTAACATTAGGAGTTACGAATTTCATACATTTAGTTTTAGTTCCATTCAAATGCAAATTATTAACATTAAACCAATTGACTAACTTAGCTATAGCATTATTTACTTCGTCGTAATTTAATAACTGTCGTTTTAATTTGAAAATTAATGAAGTATCATCAGCAAATAATACTATATCATGGTTATCCCCTACTATGTAAGGTAAGTCATTAATATATACAAGAAACAGAAAGGGGCCAAGAATTGAGCCCTGAGGCACGCCCATTTGTACAACCGACCCGGAAGAACTCATACTATTAATAACAACTTTTTGTGTTCTGTCACTTAAATATGAAATAATTAATTTAAGAGCATCATTTCTTACACCGTAGTGTTGAAGTTTCCTGATTAATGTTTCATGGTGAACACAATCAAAGGCCTTGGATAGGTCACAGAACAAACCCAAAGCATCCTGTGAATTCTCCCATGCATTAAATATATATTTAATCAGCTCAACACCAGCATCAGTTGTCGAGCGACCCCTTGTGAAACCAAATTGATTTTTATGAAGTAATTTATTTACATTAAAAAAAATTAACAATTGATCAAGAATAATTTTTTCAAAAATTTTACTAAGTGTTGGCAGTACAGAAATAGGTCTAAAATTAGCGGGGTCCAATGTACTACCAGATTTAAATAAAGGTATTACTTTACTATGCTTCATTAAATCAGGAAACACACCAGATTTGATACTACTATTAAAAATAATAGATAGTTGAGGTGCGATTGTATCTATTATAGACGCAATAACTTTAACAGAAATCCCCCACAGATCGGCGGTTCTCTTAATATCAATAGTCTTAAAATATTTTACAATATCTTTTGATGAAACTTTATGAAATGTAAAATTCTTTGTACACACATTTACATTTTGTTTAAGTAATGATTCGGCGATAGGCGGAGCCTGATAGTGGCATAGCTGTAGCGGATGATTTATTTTTCATGTTTTTATGTGTCAGCTGCTTATGGTATTTCCAAATGTCAAATTCAGAATCATCTTTATCAGATTCATCAGAGGTGTCACTTCCTGTTGCAGTTGCAGCTCCAGGCGAGCTGTTATATTCCCGTACAAATTTATTTAAGTAATTAAATACTTTACTTTTGGCCACTGGATCTTTAAAATGCATGAACTTGAATCTGGGGTCAAGAGTAGTTGAGATAGCTAGGATTGAGGAATGCTCTAGGGTATCAAATCTTCTAGCTAGTTGTTTCTTTAATTCCTCTTTAAATTGAAGTATTATTTCATTTTTTGGTTTTATGTTCTCTAGTACTTCACGGACACAGCTAACTAGCGGAATCACTTTGCTTACCGTTACGTAACTATCTCCAGAAAACTCTTTTGTCAATTTCTCAAACGGGCATAGTAATTCTATCATTTCTTTAATGCAATCCAGTTCACTGCTTGAGACCATTGGTGGAACTTCAGGTCGAGTCAAAAGTATTGATCCTACAATGGACACCAATTCCATGAACCGTTGAAGCATATAAAAACAAGAGTTCCATCTTGTGCGAACATCGAGTATCATTTTTTTTAATTGACCTTCTTTTAGTCCCATCTCTAACTGTCTCTTCCGTAATTCGTCACTTGCATTGACGCTCCTTTTTATAAACTTAACTATATTCCTAACTTTGGTTATTAACTCAGTACAATTGTTTGAATCGTCAATGGATTTTGTTACGACTAAATTAATTGTATGAGCAAAACAGGGAATGATTTTTTTTTCTCCAAACATTTCCCGATTGGCCTTCATAACAGTGCTATCATTGTCTGTAATAACAGCTGAAACTTTTTCAATGGAAACATTCCACTCGGTGAAAATATCAGTAAGTTTCTGAATAATGTAAAGCGACGTATGGCTTTCGGTCAACTCAAAAACGCCTAAAGTTCCACTGAGAAGTCGAGACTTACACTTATCCAAAAAGTGAATAGTGACACCTATAAATGATTTGTTTTGCATGGTTTCGGTCCAAATGTCGTATGTGATGCAATAGCTTTCAGCATTTTTTATGTACATCTTAAAAAGATGACTCAATGCCTCATATTTTTCATCTATTCTCGTTTTAATTGTCTCTCGACTCGGCACGTTGTACAGTGGGCACACTTCTTTCATCAGTTGTCGAAAACCTTTACCTTCAACAGTCGAAAATGGTTTATTATCCATGATTATGAAATTCGTAATGGCCTCAGTTATTTTCTTTGATTTTGCACCATCTTTTGCAGTTATACTCTTAATGTTGTTTATAAAATCATCTACGTTTGGCTGAGCAGTTTTTTTAGAATCAATAACAATGTCTGACGATGTACTAGCAACAATAGCAACTGACTTTTGAGATGAAGGTAATACTAAATCTTTAACACTGCTTGAACTGGTCGATGGTTGGTTAACGTCGACGTCGATGTTTGATTGTAATGAAAGGTCAACATTATGACTACTGGTACTAGCAGTTGCTTCATCTATGCACATGTAACTAGTAATGTTACCGACCTTTTTTTTTCTTGCTGGGTACATCAATATCTACCAATTGCTGGGAATGTACATTTTCTAAATGACCTCGAAGATTTGTCGTATTCCCAGAAGTTTTAAGACTCTTGTTGCATATATTGCAAATAGCCTCCTTGTCACCAATTTTCTTAAAGTAGTTCCAAATTTTACTTTTTATTTTGTTGGAAGGCATAGTTAATTGGTTATCTGTAAAGAAACAAAAACATTGTTTATTTTTACAAGTAATTAAAAAATAGATTTTATTTTTATGTCATACATACATACATACGTGCACTCGAAAAACATAACACTCCAACTTGCGCAGTCGGGTAAAAAAATTTATACTGTCGCTCTATTCGGTATAAGTCTGTTTGATACTCGCTTAAGCGTTAATAAAAATAAGAATTACATGAACATGATGGTAAATTAAATTAATTATTGTCATCATTAACACTCCATTAGTCGCGCGTTCTACTATTGTAGAACGGGCATGCATTTTGTGGGATTTTAACATTAATTGTGGGTTTCTAAAGCACTCATTCATAGTATTCCTCTATTACTAGTTGGTGATCACAATTAGTACGCTTTCGCGATCGGACTTGTTAGAAATTTCGCACTAAAACTAAAATTCTACAATAGTAGAGCGCGCGACCACTCGCGTGTCATTTTTGTCAGAAGTTTACCTATAGTTTTTACTTTATGCAAGTGTTTATATTATGTATAAATATTGTTATTATGAATTTTTTTGTTTGATAATATTATTTTTAACCGAAGTAACTATATTTCGCACAATGATGGCACATATTTTGAGATGGTTGGAAGAAGTTATTACTGATGAAGCAACCAGCAAAGTATGGGATAAACATATTTTTCCTAACGGATACAAAGGTACCTTATGCCTACCATATGGAAATATACGCAGGTGCTCAGACTGATGGTCCTTATGCACAATCAAATAAAGTTGTGTACATTATGCTACGAATGCTTACCCCATTGGATGGTTTAGGTTATAACGTCACAATGCACAATTGATTCACGAATATACCTCAATGCTTAGAACTCTTAGGTAGCAAAATTGCTGTCGTAGACACTGTGAAGAAAGATAAGCCACTTATTTTCAAAGAATTTAAAATCACAAGAAACAGAAGCAAAACGAGTTCAATTTTTGGCTTTCAAAAACAAGGTACTTTAGTATCTTACATGCCCAAAAAAAAAGAAAGTGGTGCTTATATACTCAACTATGCACTATGATGATCATATCGATTTACAAACAGCAAACGTAAGCCGGAAATAATAACTTTTTACAACAATACCAAATATGGCGTGGACATTGTAGACAAAATTTGTAGTATTTATGACGTCTCCAAAAACTCTAGGCGATGGCCACTTACCATTTTTTTAATTTAATGAATGTAAGTGATATAAACGGTTATATTGTACATACAATAAACAAGGACTACAGAAATAAGGCCAGGAAGGATTTTTTATATGAACTTGGTTTTCACCTAGTCGCGCCATGCATACAACGCAGAATAAATATTGAAAGTATTCCAAAATCATTGAAAATGAAAGGGAAAATGCTTTTGGGCATGAAAGAACCATCGGAATTACAACCATGCCCAGCACAACTCCCCAACACTGGTCGAGTCGGGAAATGTTCCTTTTGTGGCAGAGCGCACAATAAGTCCACTAGAAAACAATGTGACACCTGTAAAAAGTGGATTGTCCTCAACATCAAGTTCTTCAATGCCTTGACTGTTGTAAAAATTATAAAGACTGTGTGGAAGATATGAGCGAGTAAAAAAAGGAGACTGAGAAGGTTTGATGCCAAAAAATCATTGATTTTTCTCAAAATTCACAAGAAGTTTGATATAAAGTGCCTAATAAATGGTAACAGTTATGTTTCGTCTATTTTAGTTTCTTATTAAAGTTTGTTTTCATATGATATTGAAGTATTTTTATATTTGATTATTGTTCCTGTAAAATCTTTACACAAAATGGTTCTACATATGTAGAGCGCGCGAGCACTCGCGTCCCAAACAGGCCTAATTTAAAACTCCATTACGCGCGCCGCGTAATGGAGTGTTAAATTAGGCAAATAAAAAAATATCAACTGTAATTTCACAAGCTGCTTTACATATCAAGCTATGCGTTTTTGTTAAATTCTTTTAACCTGAAATGACACGCTCACTTTGCACGTGCCTACACAAACCTAATGAAAAAACAAACTAACATAACCTAACTAAATTATAAATTAATATAACGAGTACATTACTCACCCAATCAAGAAATCCAAAATGTGTATATGTGTCGTTGGGTAGTCAAATAATCGAATCGTATTATATTGAATCAAATTCATCCAAACCAACCATACACTTAACGTGTCAACACAAAGCAATGCGATGCGAGCGAACGTCACAGTGATTCCGAGAACCCGAACAGACTGAAGAACGATGTCGATGTTTGTGAATATAGCAAACGATGTATCGACGATATATCGCTCTTCAAAACATCGATGATAACATCGATGTTTATGACCGATACCTCGATGTTTTACAAACCTCGATGTATCGTTTGCATCCCTAGTACCAACGCACTGAATAAATCAAAATACGATCGCCAATCGGTTGAATCGCCGGAAAATGACGGTAATGGCAAAGTGGGTAACTTGTTAAGCGTACATATTTGAGGTTGATGAAATTCTCTAATAGTACTTTCATGACTCATGCGACTTGTGCGCCTATTCTCCTCTTCTAAACCTTTTATCTTGTTTACATGGGAAATAATTGCATAGTAATAGTTGTTAAACTGTTTACGAATGGCTAACTGTTCCTCTTTGTCAAAATTCTTTTGTTTCAAATAAGATTTTTCTATCTTTGATTGAATTTTACTAAATTTACGTTGTTGGGAAACGATATCTTTTGAACGCGCAAGAAATTCATCTCTGTTAGAATCTACAATTTCTAAAGTATGCTTTACCTCCTCTAAAACGATATCGCGTTCGAAAATGTCGTGGGAATGCAACGATGATTCCGCCATGTTGTATTGTAAAAAGGTAACGAAATGAAATATGAAATTAATGTAATTAACGAGTGACAACAAACCCGAACAATAAAGAAAAATGCGGCTCGAATGATCAAAAAATATTATGTTATGGAGAAAGCTAAGGGTCTGGTAACTCACCGGTTTTCACCTTCCACTGCCTCACGCTGCTGGGGCTCGGCGAGATGGCTGGCTGATTAGGTGACTCGAAGGGATATAACCCTGTCTCTCCGAATAGAATATTCCACAGGTCACTGGCACAGTATCTTCGGGAATTGTTTAGTACTCGTTGTAATTTAAAAGGGACACACACAATAATTGTTCGAAGGAGCAAAGTTCACACGCCTCGGCGTACGGCGCGCAAGCGACTTCGCCGTTCGGCCAATCAGACGCAAGCAAGCTTCTAGCGTTAAAAGGGATTGTTACCAGACCAAGAATTCCATAAATCCCTATCAATTTAGTAATTGTTGCCACTCGAAAATTTATAAGAAAATAACTATATGTACAAATAAATATTAATTTAAAAAATATGGTTCCAGTACGGAACACCCTGTATAAATGTATGAAACTAAATGTACGCTGTTTTTTTCGTTCTTTAGCTTATCAAGGAATTATTCAACAAAGCCTCAAAGAACATGTTTTGTTGCTTCCCGGGTCTATTTGTAAGTTGTCCAAATTAAAAAAAAGTCGGTCGAAGCATAGTCTGGAAAACAGGTATGGAGAACGAAGAATGATTTATGGTTGCAACTTTTGTTGTTGTGATTTGGTTTGATGGGTACTTTGATATCCCACGCTCGCGGCTCTCAGCGATGCAGTTCATTGCCATGTATCACCACTGTAAAATACTGAAAACTCCTAAGAAATGATCACTCGCTAATATTATTCTATTAATAATAATTATTCTAACATCTTTTATACTGTTAATGCCTGAAGCCGGTACCAGTTACGATGAACAACAAGGGCCGATCCTCGTCATAATGCCGTTAACAGTTCGTTCTCGGTCCCATAACGCTCTGATAAAATATGATCAAGTAAAAAAATATATGTGTGCATTCATACTATCCGGTAACAGCCAAGTTCCGGTCGAATCCCATTCCATTATAATAAATCGGACCGAGATCGGACCGAGAACGAACTCTGAACGGCAAATGAGGATCGGCCCTAATAGTTAAATTTACAGCCTACATACGTCCCAACGCTGGGTACAGTCCTCCTCTCACTGCTGAAAGGGTTTTAAGCCAAGAACATTCCACCACTCACCACCAAGCCCATTGGGGTGTTGGTATTGGCGTATTGGCTAACTTCACACGTCGTTGAAATATTTTTTTTCTTATTTCTCAGACATGCAAGTTTCCATAGGATTGTAGTGTGTGCTTATATATATTTGTGTAGGATATAATAAGAAAGCATTAGTATTAAACCTACAGTCTAGACTACTGGACGTTTTATTTATTCCCCGAACCACCCAACACTACATGGCGACCCTGCCAGTTCATCGGCGGTCTGCCTGGGTTCGGTCGCGGGCCGCGTTCAAAAATACATATGTGGAATTCAAATTAAGTACGAAAATGATTAATAAATAATATTGAACTTATATTTAAAAAAAAAAATGTGTCGTTCTGAACTCAAGAAAGACCAAGTGTTCATTACGCAAGACACTTCAGGAGGCTCAAATTCTGCACGTGTAGAAGAAATTAAAAGCCACTTATCTGGGATATCCGTCGTGCTGATTATAATATGCACAGTTTTGGGCTTGGCTCTTCTCTACGGTGCATACAAAATATACAAAAGTTGCCATACAAGCTGGATGCGGAATGAGATGGTAATGCACAACTTGCGTCGTTCTTTTGTGCGGTCACCGGACCCAGGAGCTCGTGTACCCCGTGTGTGCTGTGAGTGCCGCCACGAGGACCGCCGTGAGACAACGAATGCGTCAAGTTGAAAATATGAGGTTTAAATTGAAAAATATGTTATAGTTTAAGTTTAAGAAAATAATAAAAATAGCCTTATATGTATACACCTTAAAATGTTTTGATAACGATTTTTTTAACTGTATTTCCATGTCTAGTGAATTAATAATAATATATGAAAAATTTAAAAATATTAAAAATAATTTAGTTAAATTAAGTTATGATAAGCGAACTAAAAGCATTTTGCAACAAAAATTTAAGGAATCACTACAATTACGTAAGGAATTTGATGATTGTTTGATAATTTTAAATAAAGAGATAGAAAGTAAACAAATTAAAAGTAAGGCACTAGTTGAAATACAATCATATTGCAATTTAATTAAGGGTTTATATGTACAAATAGAAAACTTTTGTAGTAAGGATTACAGCTCTCAATCAACTTCCAAGGGCACTATTCAAAGCGAAATATTCACCATGGAAAGTTTCGACTTTAAAACCGCTGTGTCACTCCTGCCAGTGATGACGGGCGAGGAATCGGTCACCAAAACCTTGATGGACTCGATAGAGTTATATAGCTTTTCGCTAAAAGAAGAAGGTAAGTCTATGTTAATAAAATTTGTGTTAAAGACTCGTTTGAATGAAGGCGCTAAGTTACGCCTATTAGATTCCTATGACTCATGCGAGGCGCTTATAAGTAATATGCGGAACCACCTTTTAACAAAGAAATCTTGCACTTCCATTCATAACGAACTAATGCAAATAAGGCAAAATAGTAGTTCCCTAGATAATTATGGCAATAAAATCGAACAATTATTCGTAGATTTGACGATTTCCCAAGCCGATGGTGACCAAAACGCGCATAAAATTTTACGTCCTATAAATGAAAAGATCGCCATTAAAAGTTTCACAAATGGCCTGCGAAATAGACAACTCAGTATTATTTTGTCAGCACGTAATTATAGTACGTTAAAAGAAACAATTAGAGCTGCAAAGGATGAGGAGGCGTCTTGTGTTCGACCTAGCGAGTACACCGAACCATCGATTTATTTCGGGAATCGAGGTGGTTCAGGAACGCGTAAAAATTTACGTGGTAGGTATATATCCAATAATGTACCACGGCAAACATACCCTTTGCATACCCAAGCAAAAAATAACGTGAACTGGAGGAAACCGGTACCCCAAAAGTTTTCGCGTGAAAATCAACAACACCGCGGAAAAAAAGGTAATTATGGTGAGTACTCATACCAGAATCGCGGATTTTTTCGTGGTCAAAATGCCCAGCGAGTTCATTTTATAACACCAGAATATCGCGTATCACAAAGTTCTCAAAATATTGAAATTAACCCTAATAACGATAATAATGAAAATAACTTAGAATTTTTTCGAGACCAATAGTATATTTAGTTGCGAATATAGTAATTGTGTTGAGTTAGCAATAGATGGTATCAAATGTAGATGGCTCGTAGATACCGGCGCTTCCCTATGTGCGATTAAATATGACACGCTTAGTAAACTAAACCTTTCATTACAAAAGAAACCGATTACAATAAACGGAATCGGAGGCAAATTACGAACCGTGGGATTTGTTGATTTAACATTGTCTGTTAACGGACTGAAATTTAATAATAAGTTTCATGTTATAAAGCAGTTGCCGTGTGAAACTTCTGGAATTTTAGGTATAGATTTTTTACGTAAGTTTAATTGTAGCATAAATTTCGAATTGAATAATATTACACTGCATAATATGAATGAATTAGTAACTTTACCATTGCATATGGGTATTTTGGGCAATAATAATTATTTGAGTATTCCTCCGAGATGCGAGAATTTATTTTATATCAATGCGAGTATGAAAGAAGATTGTGTTGTCTTTCCGAAAGAGTTATGCGAGGGAGTTTTTCTGTCTGGTGGAATTGTCAAAGCGAATAACGGGAAAATACCAATAAAAATATTAAATACACGGGAGAATCAGGTCAATCTTAGTTATTTTAGGCCTGAAACCGATAGTTTACATAATTATTCAATTTGTAAGTTTGATAAAAGTCTCATTAATCCCGAACGCGTTCATAAAATGTTAAATTTACTAAATTTGGATCATTTAAATAAAGAGGAAAAATCTTCTATTATACATATTTGTGCAAAATTTTCCGACGTATTTTTATTGCCAGGTGATCAATTAACAACTTGTAATTTATATGAACATAATATTCAGTTAAAACCTAATATTGACCCAGTGTATGTAAATGTAAAACAGTATCGATTACCCTATTCTCAGAGGAACGAAATAGAAACACAAGTCAAAAATATGTTACAAGACGGAATTATTGAACCAACTTGTAGTGAGTGGTCAAGTCCTGTACTTCTTGTACCCAAAAAGCCAGAAAATGGTGAGGACAGGAGCTGGCGCTTGGTTATCGATTTTCGAAAATTAAACAACTGTATTGTAGATGACAAATTTCCGTTACCCAATATTACAGACATATTAGATTCTTTATCAGGAGAAATGAATGAAAAGGTCATATCTGTTCTAACAAGAGCGCAAAGAAAGCGAATAAATAAAAAAATTGCGCAAGATAAGAGCGACAACCCTACGGCGGATAAGGTTACCACCAACGATTGGACTGATCACCCAAAAGTCGTGGGAATATTTAAACAGCCGAAGGATTGCACTGAATTATTATTTGTAGACGAAAAAGAATGGAAAAAGATAGACAGAGTGAAAGAAAAGTTCTATTCTAACTCTAAGTTATTTTGTTTTGTCTCAGCAAAGTCAACAATTTATGTAAATCCTTCTTTCCGATCATATTGTGCACGAGATGCCTTTGTGAGGGAGTTGGATTGCTTTTGTAATAAGCGAAAGATAGATCGTCTGTATATTATACAAAATAATAATAACAATATATTAATTAAGGAGTTAACTCGTATTATAAATGAGACACCAAATAGGTCCGGACCGCGAATATTAATTTTAAATGGTGTCCATAAAGTCGACGATCGTGAGACAAAACGCATAATATTAAACGACTATCATTTATTGCCAACTAGTGGTCACGCCGGTATAAGGCGAATGATAAACAATATAAAGAAAAGATTTTTTTGGCCCGGGTTAGAGAAGGATGTGACTAATTATGTAAACCAATGTGACAAGTGTTTGCGATATAAGCACTTAAATAAGCATATAAAAGAACCAATGGTTATAACGGATACGGGATATTCTGCTTTTGATAGAATTTATTTAGATTTAGTAGGGCCCTTATGTAAAGATAGCGATAGTAATGTTTATATACTCACACTACAGTGTGATTTAAGTAAGTATGTTGAAGCCTATCCGCTTAAACATAAGGATACCATTTCGGTGGCGTCGTCTTTTATCAATAATTTTATTTTGAGATATGGTATTCCTCGACAAATAATATCTGACCAAGGGACTGAATTTGTTTCAACCGTCATGAAAGATGTGTGCCGTATTCTCAATATTCAACAGGTAACGTCAACAGCATATCATCACCAATCCATAGGTTCCTTAGAAAACAGCCACAAAAATCTGATGTCATTTCTCAGAATTCAAACAGGTAATGAACCACATAACTGGAGCACTTGGTTACCGTATTGGTGTTTTGGTTATAATAACACTGTACACACGGAAACCAAGTATACTCCATATGAGCTTGTTTTTGGGAAGCTTTGCCGTTTGCCAACTAATTTAACTTTAGATATAGACCCCTTATATAACCCATATGATTATCCACAACAACTTAGATATAGACTTCAAAAATCGCAATATGATGCAAGAAATAATTTAATTTTAAGCAAACAAAGTAGGAAAACTAAATATGATTACTATACCAATCCAATTAAATATAATGTCGGTGATATGATACTCCTTAAGAATGAACAATGTGTAAACAAATTTGATCCTCTTTATATAGGACCATTTAAGGTTGTCGAAGATCGTGAACCAAATGTAACAATAGATTACAAAGGTAAACATAAGTCTATACATAAAAATCGCACTAGACCATATACATAAATCAATAAAATTGTTATTATTACTATAAATACAAATAAAATTATTTCAAAATTACTGTGTTTACGATTTTTTTTATTATGATATAAGTATGTTATACCTAGTATAAGAATTTTAATATTT
Organism: Parnassius smintheus behrii; assembly: GCA_036936625.1. Classification (NCBI taxonomy): domain Eukaryota; kingdom Metazoa; phylum Arthropoda; class Insecta; order Lepidoptera; family Papilionidae; genus Parnassius; species Parnassius smintheus. The sequence continues at coordinate 808,811 of JAUPFT010000004.1, read as the reverse complement.
AAAAAAAAGTGTACACCTTTTTTATTTTTTTTTATACACCAAGTTATGTTACATAAAAAAAAATATTTTTGTGAATGATTTTTTTTTTCTTTTTGCCGATGGGCGTGTAGTGTGTGCTTATATATATTTGTGTAGGATATAATAAGAAAGCATTAGTATTAAACCTACAGTCTAGACTACTGGACGTTTTATTTATTCCCCGAACCACCCAACACTACAGGATATTTACCTTCACCGCCGAGCACGTGGTAAATCCATACTTAAAATTACAATTAACAATTTCATTGGTGTCGGTGGGGATCGAACCCAGGTTACTCACGTATTGTGAAATTTACAGCGAGCACTAACCATCTGAGCTAATACGGCATCTTAAATCAACGATCAACAATGATGGCAGATAATTCCTTCTTACCAATCTATCCTTATTACTGAGAAGAGTATATATATATAGGACCATGAGTGTAGTTATATTCGAGAATACATAAAGGCTATGGCTAACATCATCCACTTATGATTAGATACCTAGTCTGGATGCGTGTTTAGGTACCATCCCAATATAGATTATTATAAATATATTTATTTTAACTTGCATAAAAATGTCAGTAAGATCCAGTCATGATGTTTTGTTATTTAACTGCTGCAACCGAAATTGAGTGTGGAGGACATTATACGAGTATGTAGGTTTGTAATATTGTATAGAGCAATGTGTTGTAAGGAGCTTGTACACGTGCAGGAGCGCGACGCGTACGGCAACGAGGTGGGCGTGGCGGCGCGGCGCGTGCCCGTGGCCTACCTGCTGGTGGACGTGCCGGTGGGCGTGGCGCGCCGGGCGGACAACGACCTCGCGCCTGCCCCTGTCGCCCCCGCTGCCCCGCCGCCACACTCCATGCGCGCGCTGCACCACCACATACAGTCTGCGCCCTCCTTCCTAGAGGTATGCGAGTATGCGGCTACAAATATATGCACGCACACACACGTATACTCGCTCACACACACACACACACACACACATTCATCTCCGCACCTTTGTTGTCAACGTACCACGCATTCGAACCAAACGGTTTACTTCATTGTTCATAATGTGTTCCTTTCAACAAGCAAGCAAACTCAAAGCAAACGCAAAAAAGCAACGATCAAATATATTTACAAAAACACATGTACACGCATTCAAAGAGTATTTCAAATTCACCTTTATACTCACAACCGCTACAACTACGAAACATTTCGCAGAAAACCCAAGCAAATTTTTTTTCTAAGTATTCAAAGCTCCAGGTGAGCCCTAGTCTCCCCACCAACCAAGTGGAGGCCACACCGCGTTTGAACCCGAATACAATATAGCGCGAACCGTTACACAATCGCCAACCGGGTTGTTGATGGCACAAGGATCAGTGGAGGCGGCCGTGGTGGGAGCTAGGGCGGCTACTACCTAGCGGGGGCTGCCTCCATCGGACCGGCACTCGAACCGGGGGTCCCGAAAGCGGCAATACGGCGGCTTCTCAACGACCCGGGGTTGGAAATAACCGAATGGGCCGACCTGGGTGCTTCGGGGAACATCGGCCTTGAGGCCCGGCACAACTTCGAGGTTGCAAGAACCCCGTAGTACCGGTACCGACCAAAGGGGGGAGGGTAGCACTCCAGTCGCGGCCTCTCAGCCAACGGGGGTGAGAAGGGTCTCGCTGACTGCTGAGTGGCTGTGAAGTTCTTCTCCACACGCTGAGGGGGGATGACGACCCCCCCGCCCCTGGGGGGACGACACCCCAACTGGTCGGGGGAGGGAACCCCTTCAAAACCAGGGGCACGGTGGCTGGCGGGAGAGCGACGAGCGTCGCCCGACAGAGGGCGTGGCTGAGCGCCCCCGCCCGTGGGGGATGAGGGCCCGGCAAAGCCCCGAGAGGAAGCGCCGTTCGCACCCAGGCACAAAACGGCATGATGATTGCCCTGGCAGTGCGGACAGGGCCGATGGTGCGGGCAGTCTCGTTGGAGGTGCCTTTCCAAAGATGAGTAGCACCAGCGGCGCTCCTTGGCGATGGTTCGTCGAGCTGGGACCGGCTTACCTAATAATTTAGGGCACGACGTCACCCCGTGGTCGGATACTCGACAGTAGAAGCAGGGGGGCGTCTCCCTGGCCACTAGGCCACTATAAGAAGGTAGGGGGCGGCGCCCTCCCGCGGGAGCACCGCTCGGTCTGAGGGAGGTTGACGACGACCGGGGGATTCCGCCTCTCCCTGGGCACGGCTCGGTTGGCAGTCTGTAGGTCGTCGACGGGGCCCGCTGCGTTTTCGATCTGCCTACACTGCTCCTCCAAGACCAGGTTCAAAGCCAATGCCGGAAAAGTCTGGTCCGGTCCTCGCATTTTATCCAGCCGGAGAACAGGAACATCTTAAGACGGCAGACGACACCAAGGCCGAATTGAAAAAAGCAGTAAGGCCTTCGGAGATCAACATCCTAGTCTCCAAGTTGAGAAAGGTTGGCAATGCTGGGGTAGTGGTCCAGACCACGTCCCAGGAGTCGGCACAAAAGCTGCGCACTGCTGCTCCACCGACACTAAGGGTAGCAGAGCCGCGACAACGCCAGCCACTTGTTGCGTTGCGTGGCTTCGAAGATGATGTTAAGACGGAAGAAATCCTGCCGGCCCTTCACGATCAAAACTTCGGCGAAGACGAGAAGTGAACCCTGGAGGAGCTGAAGAAGCAGTGCAAGGTCGCCTTTAAGAAGTCGTGAAAGGGCAGCAGAAGGACCACGGTGGTGCTACAATGCACGTCCGCGCTAAGGGATGCGCTGACAGCCAGATATAGGCTGTACATAGGGTGGGACGTGGTCGAGCCATGCGACTTTATAGACTTCACCTGCTGCCAGCGATGCCAGCAATACGGGCATCCCGCCAAGTACTGTAGGGCGAAGGAGGAGACATGTGGCAGATGTGGTGAAGAGGGTCACAGCAGAGATGCCTGCAAGTCATCTGAGATCTGCTGTGCCACTTGTCGCAGATTTGGCAAGCCGAGCGCAAAACCCATGCCACGATGGTGAAGGAGTGCCCGGCTAGGGTGTACGCTGAGGAGAGAGCGTTCAACACCACGCAATATGGCGGTTAAAAACAAAATCAGCGTTGGACAGCTCAATTTGGGACGTAGCGAGATAGCCACTAAGGAGCTCCCAACACTTGTGCGGGACCAGGGCCTGGATATTGTCCTGGTTCAGGAACAGTGGCCGCAAGCACAGGGAGTCGTCCAGTTCGGCGAAGGACCGCAGGCCGGTGTTATGGTCTGCAACCTGGACATAGGTGTTGCCGGATTGCCACACATTAGTAACCCCTATTGCGTGGTCTGCTATGTGGAGAAGTACGGTCTCTACGTCGTCTCCGCATATTTTAAATATAGCGATGACATAGCCCACCATCTGCAACATCTAGAGACCGTACTAGACCAGTTGAAAGGCAAGCGCGTTGTCGTTGGAGTTGACAGCAATGCGCACTCGCCACTTTGGTACAGCGAGAGGGCCCATACTACGGGAAGAGGACATGAAGCGGAGCATCGCAGGAGGATGATGGAGGATTTCATCATGTCGCGGGGGCTCACCCTGGCCAACGTGGAGGGACAACCACCCACGTTCGCTGAGGCCAGGGGTGAATCTAACATCGATCTTACCCTCGCGACCGGAGGCGTTGCAGTATCAGGGTGGCGAGTACTGGATTGCGCCAGCATGCGCGACCATCGCCTCATTGTTTTTAAGATCGAAAAAGACCGTCATGCGTAGCTTGTAGGGCCGGTTGAGGAACCTGCACGTTTTCGTGACCGGGGGGTGGACTGGCGGTATTTTCGCGATACTATTCATTTGAGAATGGGTAATTTGAATGTTCAACAGCCGGTTGACCGGATATCGTCGTCCGATCTGCGGAGGACGTACTGGGGAATGCGCGCCCGAGGCGGGAAGGCGGCTATGAATGGTGGACGCCTGAACTCGATAGGATGAGGAAAAAGGTGTGTAGTGCGAGGAGAAGAGTGTGGCAGAAGACCAGAAAGAAAGGTGGTAGGTCCGAGGAATTGGCTATGGAACGTTTCCATAGTATGCGAGCGAGATACCGACAGATAATGGGGGGAACGGATCTGGCCCAGTTTCGGAAAATTGCCGAAACAGGCAACGTTGGTCCTTGGGGACGAGCTTACCAAGTAGCTAGCGGGAGGTTTCGTCCTCCTTACAACGTGATAAACGGTCTACAGTTTGCGGGGGGATACACGGGGGGAGTGAGAGAAGCCATGCGGGGCTTACTCGTGGCACTGTGTCCGGACGACGACAGGTCAAGGATACAGGATACCACGGGCGGGTGCGCCTCATGGCAGCTCTCATTCCATCGGGGCCGACTGCCGTTCCCCCCACCATTGGGGGTCTGGAGGGTATAGTTAGGGCTCTGCCCAACACTGCTCCGGGACTGGATGGAATAAGTGCAAGAATTGTTAAGAACGTGTGGAGAGCTGCACCTGGGGAATACCACTGGGTGTATGCCAAATGTGTGGAAGAGGGGGTTTTCCCCGAAGTATGGAAGAAAGGACGCCTAATAGTGATTCCGAAAGGGAATGACAGGCCACTAACGGATCCCAAGGCGTACCGCCCGATAACGCTCCTCCCCATCTCTGGGAATTTGCTGGAGCGAGTTTTGTTGCGGTGTGCCCCGAGTTTGGTGAGGGGCATATCAGACTACCAGCACGGGTTCTCGCCGGGTCGGTCAACGGTAACGGCGCTGCAAGATGTGCTTAGCACTGCTCGCGAGTCGCAGCGCAAGTATGTGCAGGCCGTCTTCCTGGACATATCGTGTGCATTTGATAATGCGTGGTGGCCAAGTACTATTGAAAATGGAATGGGAATTATACAGTGCGCACGGCACTGCTGAGATCGCAGAGATCCTCGCTCGTGTTGTTGACGAAGGACTATAGGACGATAAGTACTGCGGCGCTTCCGCTATTGGCTGGCGTCCTTCCGGCCGATCTGGAGGTAACTCGTTTTGGTAGGATTGATCGGATGCGTAGAAACGCCGAGAATGGGGAGTTGAGCAGGCGCAAGCGCGAAATTTGGGCTGAAGTTGTGAATGTATGGCTGGAACGATGGAAGAACGAGACGAATGGCAGGGAATTATTCTGCTTTTTCCCGGACGTGGCGGCGCGACTCAATGCAAATTGGGTCGTACCGGACTACCAAGTCTCACAGATTCTCAGTGGGCATGGATGCTTTAGGAAGAGACTGTATGATATGAAACTGGCTGAATCGAGTATGTGTGAGTGTGGAGCAGCCTACGAGGATAGGCACAACGTTCTGTGGGAGTGCATGCTCTATGACGACCTGCGGTGTAAGATGATGGATGGAATAGTACGCGGAAGGATTGGCCCGGTCTACTACCCGGATCTTGTTGACGGGCGGGAGAACTTTGGTCGGCTGCGCGAGTTTGCGCACGGATGGCACGCAAGGAGGACTGCTCTGGTGAAGAACCATCCAGGTGAGGAACAGCCCGGAACCGAAGGCGTGGTGTGTTCGTCCAGCCCAGAAAGGGAGAGTGGAAAATGGGACAAGGAGTAGAGTAAATAACTTGTAGAGAGTCAAGAAAGTGCGCGCGGGAAAGAGCCCTGAGCAAATACCGCGTGCACCTCTCGTGATTCGGCCCGTATAACCGCAAGGTTGGTGGGGCCATGGGAGGTGGATGGTTGCTCCTCCAAGAACCGCAGCAGATCCCTAAAGGGCGGAATATAGGAGGCGCCGTCCCCGCCGGACCAGTGAGACCAGGAGGTAAGCCATCTTCTGGATTTGTGTCAAGTTCCTCCGGGCGTCCACTAGGCTATCAAACAATCCCACAAAGGTCAGCCAGTCGGAGAGGACCCCGGAGAACCTTGGCAGGTCCAGAGTTGGGAGTCGTCCCAACAGCTTCGGCTGAGTAGGCTGCTTCCGAGGGGACTCGAGCAGGCCACTCAGCCGAGCTTCACGCGCGTCATTAGCATACTTGGCCCCCGCCTCGATCAAGTCGTCCGTAAGCGAAAAAAATTGCTCGTAGTCCGCGATGCAGGAGTCTAGGACTTCCTGTTCCGCTCCCGAGGCCACAAGCTCGGTGCAAGCCTCCTCCCCTACGGCCCTTCGGGCTATGACCTGCTCGAGGCGCTTCTTTAAACTATGGACCCGATCGGGTCGTCCTATCAAGCTGTGGGCGTTCGCAGCCCAGCGCAGCTACGCCTGCAAGCAAAGCGCCGGTGGCTTGTGCGATGGCATCAATACTCAATACAATTACCACCAACTTAAATTCAATACAAATTACTACAAATACAAACTACCTACTATTTATTTATCAAATTAAATACAAATTACACTACACAATTAATTTAATTAATACAATAACTATTAGAAAGGCCTATGTTCAGCAGTGGACTTGTGAAGGGCTGTAATGATGATAATGATGAATTACTATTAATTAAATTAAACACAATTACTACACGCAAGTACTCACTACAGTTGGTCAACAAGATGCCACGCTAAGGCGACCGACACCTCGGCAATTTAATCAACAATACAAATGCAAATACTAAATACAAATACGAATACCTGACGCGTAGGTACCTAACTCTAAACTACACTCCGCTTACGCCGCTTAACGGGCGTGGCTCTAAATTCTACCGACCCGCGAACAAAACAAAAAAAAACATTATTATTATATTACGGCCGGGCGTGATTGTCGAAACAATTAACCACGCTCTTCTACCAGCATGTTACCGCCCCCAGTTACCCTGACAAAAGACTATTGAACTAGGGCCCATTCGTAGTCCAGCTAGACGAGTAACAAAGGGGAGGGTCCAACGACCTATGGATAATTAAATTAGAACGGTTAGATACGCAAAAACAAAACTTACCGAATTCCAGAAGTGTAGGATCTACCACAAGGGGCGTCAGGCTCGCGACGCATAATCGACCCGGGCTTCGCACAAATAAAAAAGACCAAGAATAAGACTCGTTGTCACGTATATTAACGACAAAATATAACAACTTGGAGGCCGTCTTTTCGACGCTGCAATTGTATCAAAAACAAAACGCGACTTCTAAATCGACCCGGAAGTCGCACCACATCTATTATATAACGCCTGACGTTAAACCGGCGCGGTTTCATCGCTCAAGGCTTCCGGCCGATTAGGCCACGGTCTATGCGCGTACGACCCAGCAAGCCCCCGCCTCCCGTGCGACACTAACCGTTTCCTCACCCCGCTCGAGACAATCGTGGGTAAACAAACTGAACTAACTATAAAGCAGGGCTTATGTTTTTTTTTTCAATTACCATTGTTTTCACTGTAAAAAGAAATTACCTAAACTATCGGCGTCCTGAAGCTTGGAACCGGGCGGCAGAAAACAAGCTTTAGGACGCCGCTTGCGTCGTACAACCGCAGGAAAATTTGGAATTTTAAAATTAAGCACCGTAGTTAAAATTTCTTTGTAACCTAACTTGTGTTTATTATTTAAACAATCGTATATTTTTACACTGAACATAAAAATAAGATAGTATTCTATCGGGTGTTTGTGAAAGGCTCCCGAAAACGAAGACATAAGTCAGAAATAAAATCTATCCCAATGAAAAAAAAACATATTTTCACAGCGTTTTATTAGCTTTATTCACACTCCATCATGTTAGTACAGCTAAATGAACCGATAATTTCATTTAAAAAATCATGAAAATACTTAAACATAAAACCAGCAGTCGAACTTAAAATAAAACCAGCTGACAATTGGGTCAATATTCGCGCGGAAGCCGGACTCTTTTATCTAGCTCGTTACGAAACAGTGCATTAGGTATTACTGTACTACACTTACGCTCACTGTACCCTTTCCTTTCACACATACGCTGCCGCCGCGCAGATGATTCATCACCATCATCATTGATCATCAACCTTTCAAAAATCCTCCATCCAGTCCAAAAGTCCTGAGCATCCTGCAACCGTCGACTTTCCGCATGTCTTAACAGTCCTTCACTCCATCTGGCGGGGAGTGGCCGCTCTCAACGTTTTTTACTTATTATAAACCAGTGCTTGATGGACCACTTTCCCACCTGTTAGTAAATACTGATGTAGCCGTAGATGGTAAATCGCACTGCCTTAGCGTAACAAAAGCATGTTCTCTTGCCTTGAAGAAGCTCTGATTATATTCGGGCAGAAAGAAAGATTGATATATAATGTATTTGATTGGTCCATTTCCAGTTCAACTTATTGACTCATTGGGCTATATCGATTACGTGTATATAATTGGATTTATTTATTTATTGGATTATGACTAAGTTAAGTCATGCCTCCGGCCTTTTTTATCGTTTTTATCCGTCATTTTTTCTGACCTAACATCAAAGGTGTCGTTAGTACTATCCTCTGTCTTCATTTTCGGGAGCGTTTCACAAACAAGCGGTTAATACTAAGAATAGTTTATTAATATTTTTTAATCAAAAAAAAAAAAAAAAAATAAAAGCAAAATAATAAATGCGTTACCGGCTGTACCAACACTGTCTTAGTGAACAGACCAACGTAAATTTATTTTTATTCAATGATTGTTACTTTTTAAGTAAAATGCTTAAAAATCAAAAGTTCGAATCCCCTTCTATATATTTGGGTAACTGCATTTTATCATCATCATCATCATCATTACAGCCCTTCTCAAGTCCACTGCTGAACATAGGCCTCCCCCAATGTATGCCACAAAGCACGGTCCTGTGCCACCTGCATCCATCGATGCCGATTCCTGCATGTTTACCAGGTCGTCACTCCATCTAGTGGGGGGTCGCCCTACATTTCGCTTACCGGTAGGCTGCCACTCGAGAACCTTTTGTTGTCGGCTCTGGAGCTATATGGCCGGCTTGCCACTTCAGCTTACTAATCCGTTGGGCTATGTCGATCACTCTGTTTCGGATATCCTCATTTCCAAGTTTATCACGCAGAGAAACTCCGAGCATAGCCCTCTCCCTAGCTCGCTGAGCAACTTTGAGCGTTTTCATATGGCCAGCAGTGAAGGACCACGTCTAGGTTCCGTAGGTCATCACTGGCAACACGCACTGGTTGGACTTAGTTTTCAGGTTTTGAGGAATACCTGACGAGAAGATGTGTCGTAATTTCCCGAACGATGCCCAGCCGAGTTAAATCCGTCGATTGACCTCTCGGCATTTTATAACTATGCCGAATTCTAGACTTTTGTATAAAATTCTTTGTTAAGTGGAGTTTATAAGAGTCTGCCCCAGTTAAGTACCATCAACCCTGGTAATGGAGAATATCAATGCTCAAGTTAACTTAATCTTCCTGGGCGCGGTCGCTCTGGCTGCCCCTTGTATTCTAGGAGGGGGGGGGCGAAATTTCACTCAAAAAAAAAACAATGATTAAAAAGCTAGCAGAACAACAAAGCGAAGGCGACTCATGCCACGCAATCCATGAACCTCTGCAACATAAAGGAACTTAACGAACCTGACCGACGTCTCAAGCCGGCCTTGATCTTGTATGTTTTCTACCTGGGGTACAAATTGAAACACTACTTTGTGCCTCAGGCTGAAATTTGCGTATGTGTCAAAGAGTGTATTTGTTCTCGATGCCTCGTCAGTCTCGAAGGTACAGACTTTAGCTGCGTGTAGACAGCGACAACCATCCCTGCGCCTATGCATATATCATCAACCACTTCTAAATGAACTGCAGGTTCTGTGCTACAACGGATCCTAACCGTAGAGATTGTGGTCCTTGGCAAGTTTAACGCATACCACGCAAACGTGAACCAACCCATTCATGGCTTGGTTCACGTTTAACCGATGATATAATTTGATACAACCGGTTATTTCACCTGCGCGAATCTCAGATGTGGAGGATCATGCACCTGCTCTGTTCGACCATGTGCTAATCTTTAATCTGGATCAGGTCTCCGTTAACACCCCTCTTGGCTCTCCAGACTATTGTCTAATCCATACTGGTGTCACTCACGCTTCCATCCATATGGGCTGATTAGGACTGGATGAGCCTCTTTTGCATCTTACTCTTATGGACAAGCTTGCTTCTTGCCCAACGATCCCAATTGTAGCTGATTCTGTTGCTAATGTGGTAATACAAGCAATGGAAATTTTGTTTCATCATCTGCAGTGCCCATCGAAGGCAAATCCCAGCCATGGTTAGCTCGCTCCTGTACCAGGAGTTAGGTACTCGGGAGTGCTACCGGGCCTGGGCTGACGCGTCTGCGTACCAGGATACAAACACTAGCTCTCTTAAAAAATATGATTCCGCCTACAGTCTTTCAAAACAGTCATCATTGCCAAGTCAAAGTCAGAGCACATCGGAGCTCTTTCCTTCTGGAAGCCGTGCTTTCTGATCCAAATTACTGGCCAATGCCGCAAAAGAGAAAAGTTGTTAAGAATTAAGGCGCTCAATAAAATACAATGATGTCTCTTACCTGGATTGAAGAGCACCTCCCGCCCTCCCTCAATTGCGTGCACTAATCCCATCACCACTAATCCCAGCACCACTACTCCCAACACCACGTCACTACGAAAGTCACGCCATTGACGATAATGCGACACGTTATTCGCCTCTACACGAGGCATCCTCGGGCGATGTACACTCTGCGGTGGCTGAGGGTGATGCTTGGACCTCTGTGCCCTTATAGGTCCTGGATTCCTCTCATTTTTAATGGTATTTCCGTTGAAGTTGTGTTTCTTACAGAGATAATAGTCGGCACATGGTTGCAGGCGATGTCGGACCTGCACGTGCTGCTGTACCTGTGCAGCAATGAAGCGCTTCCGCTGTCGCTGGACACCGTACAACCACTGCTGCAGGCCGTGCGCGAGCGTGATGCAGCGGCTGCGGATAGCTGGCGCTTGCAAACGCAGCCTGCCACGCTGCTGCAGCTGGCGCGCGCTGCTGCCGAGGCGGACGCGCCACACGGGTGAGTGCACACACACACACACGCACATACATACACACACACTGGCGCGCGCCGCGACCGAGGTGGACTAGTCGTACAGGTGAGTGCACACACACACACACACACACACACACACACACACACACACACACACACACACACACACACACACACACACACACAAAGATAGTAGCCATGATGGTATAATCTCGAGGATGTAATGTCCTATATCTTTGAAAATATTGTTGCAGTGCTGATGCGGGCGGAAGTGTGGATGGTGCGGGTGGTGTGGGGGGTGCGGGCGCGGTGTGGACGTGCGCGCTGTGCACGTACCACAACGCAGCCTCGCTGCGCGCCTGCGAGATGTGCGCCATGCCCAGGTGAGTCACCGCCACACGCTCACCCTCGCTACACGCTCACTTGTATGTGCACGTGCATAACTTTAGCTTTCGATAAAGAGTACCTATTCGTGTTCTATAATGGGTACTTAATTCAAAGGGAGTAAGTACATACGACATACTTAAACAACGCAGTAATACTATTCTGAACGGTAATCTGACATAAATTATGAGAGAAAATATATATATAATAATACAAATTGACCTTTCCGCTTCGTAAGTGTTATTCAGCATGTTGTGAAACTCTGTTATTGGCTAAGTGTACTATATATTATTTTTTAAAGTATGTTTGTAAAAAATTGCTGTTGAGTTTCCTAATAAATAAATAAAAAAAGAACAGACGCAGAACCAACGGCTTAAGTGCTTTCTGAGACACGTGGATGAAACTGACTGCTACTGACTATTTCTCGACAGACAACCAACCCAACTGATTTCGGGCCTAATCCCCTATTCAATGATCAAAATATTTTCTTCCGTTGTTTTTTTTATATAGCCTGTAACTTTAACTGTTAATAATTTTGTATTAAAAACTTTTATAGTTTTTAATATACTTAACAAATTCCTGTTACAAAATAATTCTAAAAACAAAAACAATTATACTAAAGGCACTCAAAAAGTTAACGATTCACATTACGATACCGTTCACAATAAACCTACTTTTAATTTCTAGTTCTAAACACCACAGACAAAGGTTGCGCGGTGTAAAACAATGTGCCTGCTGTTACAAAAACAATAATATGGGCACCACTTAAGAGGGCATATTATGCGTTTCGCGTCGAAAACCACATGTTTTATGGTTTTTCCAAAGGCGATATCGTAACGACGTGAGGAGATTATTTGCTGAAAAATGGGGCTTTAGAAAGATGAAGTCTTTATTTAGTACATAGCAATGCAAAATCATAGTTTTTAATGACGGTTTTTTAGGGCGAAGACAATTCCTTTACAGCGTTTTACGAAAATATGCATCAGAGTTATCTTTCAGATTGAATACAACCATTATTATAAGCTTAAATACTTTATTTTAAGCGTTATTACAATGGAATATATAGTCTTTTAGTGTATAGCAAAACCCAAATTACGAAAATATTTCGATTTAATATTATAAAATAATATTATAAAATCACCAAAACTGTCTACTTTAATGTAATTTTTTTCCATGTATTTGGTTATAAACATATCTATTTTAATTATTTTATCCAAATACATGTAATGTTAAATATTCAAAAAAAATTAGCTTGTTTTATTTTGTCAATTATTTTATATAATTATTTTAAAAATACTATAAACTATAAATCATCACGCGCAGACGCCGTTCGATTCAGTACGCTCCGGGTAATCCCAACGACAGGACGTATTACTTTTTCTCTGTTGATACACCGATAGGGCTATACTACACTATACTATGACTAGATACCTATAGCACCATCGAGCATTTTAAACGATTGAGACTTTTATAAGCTATATTTTTAATAGTAAGTAATTTTGAAATATTTTTATGATAGTAATATTTAAATATGATATAATGGTGGCAAATTTTCATTTTATATATATTTTTTTAGAAATGAGTAATGAACCTAAGCAATTCGGATCAAGTAAAAATACAAAATCATTGACTTTCACCTTTGGCTCCATGGCGGAGTGACTTGGTAATGAGTTGTAGCGCTGAGCGCCGCGGGTTCGAATCCCACATGGAACAAAAATTTATTTTACCTACAAATAATTGTTCCAGGTCTGGATGTTTGTCCTTCTGAAATTAATGTATTTAAACTGCCCTCACGATGTACTTAGGAAAAATTCCTAGTGTGGAGATAACGTTATGATTAAACAAAGACATGCCATCAAAAACATAACTTGTAAAATAACCAAGTCTCGCGATGATGATACGGCCGTGCCGCTGTTTTGTTCGACTTGGCGGGGGCACAACCGTGCTCCCAGATATAAAACATATTATGAGCCGTGCTTGAGTTGAGTTGCTCAAGGGCGTAGTGCTCGCCGTAAACGCGAACAATCCCGGCTCGATCCCCGCTAGTGTTGCCAGGTGTCCCGATTTGCGCGGGACGTCCGGATTTTCAAGGTCTAGTAACACGTCAAGATTCACCCTTGATCGGGACGCCAAATGTCCCGATTTCCACTAACCTTCTTATTTTACACTTTAATCCATAATTTTGGCAGCAAAAATGATTACATCTGTTATAGTTCGGCCGTTCAGAGAATGCGTTCCTGACACCTATCAGTTAGTCACGACTAGTGATGGGCACAACATAACACTGAGTTCGTTACCGTTCCTCCAAAATGAACCTCCGCGTTATTTTTAAGATTATTTTCGTTTTAAATTGGCGGAATCATTTAAAATTTATATTTTAGTAATTTAAGTGGAAACCAAAAAAAGGTAATATTAATATAATAAAATTGTTTTATTTATTCTTTATATTTTTTATATATCTGTATTTCTATGCAATAAAGTACATTGAATTAAATGTGCGTACAGAATATTAATCAGACTCCGATTCGCTTGAGGAGGCGGTGTCTTCATCATCATCTTCGCCTACATGTATAATTATATTATTATCAATAACAGAATCAATCCTGATATCTCGGTCAAAATGTTCCACAATCAGGTTTTTAGTCTTCTCAAAAACCTTTGCCCAGTCATTTCTTATGACTTCCCCGCAGGCTTCTTTTAATCTTTTTCGTGCTGAATGGCGGGGAAGTAGTGTGGCGAGCAGCGTAACCTTTTATTTGAGCCCAGATTAGCTCAATCGCGTTATATTGGCAATGATACGGTGGAATTCTTACAACGCGATGACCGTACTCCAGAGCCAGTTCATCGATTTCGTATCGCACATTTGCCGCTTTATTTTCTTTAACTAATTTAATTAGCTCTGGTTTTATCATCTGCATATTTGCGTCAATACCTTTTGCTTGTAACCAAGCCACCATTTCTTCTTTTTTATTAGCTTGGGTAGGTGGTTTCTGTATTTGAACCGAGTGATAGGAGGCATTATCCATGAATATTACAGAAGGCTCTGGTAGGCTGGGCAAAAGCACGTTCTGGAACCACTCTTTAAATGTAGTGGCATTCATTTCCTCGTGGTAGTCATTTGTGGTTTTTGATCGAAATGCCAGTAACGCGTTCTCCACAAAGCCGTATTTTGCAGAACCTGCGTGGCATATTATCAGACGGGCCCCCTTACCCGTCGGTACTTTCGACGTCGACGCTTGTGTATCGTCCGTCCAAGAACGGGAAACCTTGTGATTAGCGTTTAGCCATGTCTCGTCAATTAACACGACATTATCCCAGTTATCAATATTTTTTGCTTCTCTCAAAAAACTTATCCGTTTTAAAATTATGTCGTATCGTTCTAATAAAATTTTTCTTTTGTCTGTTTTTTTATACGAAAAACCAATATCTTTTAAGATTTTGGTTAAAGCAGTTTTACCCCCGCTAAACAGTCCAGCTTCTCTTAACGATGCCAAAAGCTTCTTCCTGTTGAGATATTCATTTCTGGAATAGTAACCATATATATGTGAAAACATATATATGGTTAATTGATATTAAACATATATATGGTATAATGAGAAATCATTGCATCGGCGTCAAAGGTGTCAATATCTGTCACGGGTTTAGTTCTACGTTTCTTCTTCGGAGTACGTAAAATATTATCTTCCGTGCAAGTAGAGCCGAACTTTTCTTTATTAATATTTGTTATCGTTCGTTTGCTAACTCCAAGCGTCTGAGAGACGCGTTCTTGTACTACGTTCGACAGGTAACAGGGGTCCTCCATTTTGCCGCTCCCACACAAAGTAATCTTGCAGCTTGGTGATTAACTCACGGGCTCCACTTTTCAATGTTTGTCCACGTTTAGGCATTATTATGCACCAAAAGTAAAAAGAACGCAATACAAAACACAATCGAAGTCCGATTTAGCGCCGATGTCAGTTTGAAAAGCAGAAACAGTCCATTAAACGAAAGCCGGGTAATCAAATAAAAACAGATCGAAAACACTTGATCTATTCGCACGAAACGACAACAGACTACTGTTTTAGCGTCACAAAATGGCGGCCCATAACGCCATTTGGGGTCACCATTTTCAACCTAAATATAAAAATGCTACTTTCTTTCGCGCGTTCGGTTTGGTCGTAGTTTTATTTTTATATTTAATAAAAGTTATCTTATAGTCCATTATTTTCAAATTCTTAAAAAGAAAAACAAAACGTATTATTTTATAAAGTATAACTGTATAAGAACATATTACGATACTGTTATTGCCTGTTATTGTTAGCACAGCACTACAAATATAAAGCTCTGACATAACCTTGTAATAGCGCAGTATAGATTTAGAAAAATATTGTTTACCAAGTTATTTGACACTCAGTTTGGCACCAAATTATAACATTCATTGATTATTGATATAATAATGTTGTTTTAATGCTCATCAATTGTTAAAACGGTAAAAAACCAGCAAAAATATTTTTAACGTAACTGCAACGCCATTACAAAGTTACGTCGTCAGTTCAATCGCGACGTGTCAGGAACGCATTCTCTGAACGGCCGAACTATAGCTACAACCACATTAAAATATTTTTACTACGACATTTATTTATTTATTTATTTTATTCTTTATTGCATCCTTAACAAAAGAATACAAAGGGCGGACTTAATGCCTTGAGGCATTCTCTACCAGTCAACCCATAGAGTGGTGAGAGTTTGACGTAGGTGTGGCAATATAGAATAAGATAAAACAATACAAATGATAATTAACTACACAATAAATACAAACTACTAATAAATAAACTATACATATATGATCTATCCTTACAAATATACAAATATATAAATAAATGGATATACATACAAGTAAACATATTTAAATACATATATAATTAATATATACAAATGACTATATATACGTCTGTTCGGCAATACATATTAAATAAATGAGTCATGTAGAATGCGTTGTCTTTAATAAATGATCACGGACCAACTTTTTAAAAGCGTACTTATTGGGAGCTTTTCTGATGTCATCGGGCAAGGAGTTCCAAAGGCGTGTAGCCTGAACTGTGAAGGAGTTACCATAGAACTCGGTGAAGTGAACTGGAGTACAGATTTTGTTGTTAGAAGAAGAGCGTAGGACCCTATCATGAGATGAGGAAAGATAATGAAATTTACTCTTAAGATAAGAAGGCGAAGATGGATCATTTAATATGGAAAAAAGTACAAGTAATATTCTGGAGTTGCGCCTCTGCCGGATTGTAAGCCAGTTTAGCTTAGATCTGTATTGCGAAATATGATCATACTTACGGAGCCCAAAGATAAATCTTATACAGTTATTGAAGAGGCGTTCCAGCTTGTTCAGAAGATCTTGGGACAGGTCTGGGTAACACACATCTGCATAATCAATTATGGGTAATATAAGTGAATGGACAAGCATGATCTTAGATTTTGTGGGGAGAAAATGCTTTAAACGATACAGAGAGCGTAACGTGGCAGTGACTTTACGACTCACATCTGAAACCTGAGTTCTCCAATTCAGCGTGCTGTCGATGTGAAGGCCAAGATTTCTAACAGAATTGCTGAATGGAATTGTAGTATTATCATAGTAAATAGGAGGTAAGTCTGTCAGATTAATCTTAGCCAGCATCCTTGAGCTACCCACCAGTATAGCTTGGCATTTCAAAGGATTGACTAAGACTCCATAACGAGTAGACCAATCCTTGATAGCTGCTTAGTTGCCGTTAAGGTTTTTGATCCCATTATGGATATCCTCAATCTCAGTTAGCACATAAAGCTGAAGGTCATCGGCATACAAATGGTACGAGCAGTCGATGATGGAGGTAATAAAGTTTATAAAAATTGAAAACATTATAGGAGAAAGAATACCGCCTTGCGGCACACCAGCATCCACATCAGCCCAAGCTGAGGACAGTTGCCCCACACTGACTGACTGCTGTCGACCGCGAAGATAAGATGCAAACCAATCCAATTCAGTAGGGCCAAAATTCAGATGAGACAGTATGGAAAGAAGGATTTCATGATCAACTGTGTTGAAAGCATTTGAGAAATCAACTAGTACCAGTACTGTTATTTTTTTTCTTCCATGCCTTGTTTAATATTATCAATAACATTAATTAATGCAGTAGTGGTACTATGACCAGGACGAAACCCAGACTGATATATACTCAGTAGGTTATGTTTCGAAATAAAAGTAGAAATTTGCTTGTAAACACAGGATTCTAAAATTTTGGAAAGAAAGGGTAGAATGGATATTGGACGAAAATGATTGGGATGAATGGGAGTAGGAACTTTTGGGAGAGGCTTTACAAAAGCCCTCTTCCAAAGATTAGGATACTGACCTGAATCAAGGGAAAAATTGATTATATGGGAAATTGCCGGGAGAAGGTGCTCTAGTATAAATACAACCATATGTCTACTAATCTCGTCGTAACCCACGGCTTTGGACTGGATTGCTAAAATCGACTTTTTGACATCATCCTGAGAAACAGGAGAAAAATTAAAGGTAGGAATGTTAAGAATTTGCATAGAAGCAATAGAAGCCATAGTTTGGGAACGAATTGTAGGGTCCAGTGCTTTTACAGAAGCGAAATGTTGGTTGATTTCATCAAGTGACACAGAAGGACCACAATCCAACGTAGCTGGTCTACAAAGACCGAAAGATTTTAGAAATTTCCACACTAAAACTGGAGAAGAATTATTAATACAGTTATGGAAATATCGGCGTTTAGCTGCACGTACCATCTGATTACACCTATTCCTGGCTGCTTTAAAAGATGTCCAATTTTCTTCAGTTCGATCTCTCTTGAAACGAAGAAAAGCACGATTTCGTCTAGCCATTGCCACCTTTAAGCCCTCTGTCATCCAAGGGGCAGGGGGACGCTTCAATCTAACCTTGTGAACAGGAGCATGAGCATCATAAAGGCTAAGAATATTGTGGTTAAGGATAGTGACTTTATCGTCAACAGTAGATGCTGCTATTAAGGAGGCTAGATCAAGATTAAGAGCGTCATTCCTAAGCTTGTCAAAGTCTATTTTAGAAAAACTGCGAAGATGCATTACAGTAGGGGAATATTTAGGAGGTTTAAGCTTATATGATGCATAAATTAAGTCGTGGCGTGAGAAACCCAAAGCGGGTAACTGTCCATGCGTTATCACATGTTCAGGAGAAGCAGCAAGGATTAGATCAATCAATGAGTCATCGGTTCCGATATTATGATGAGTAGCCTTTAAAGGGAGAATTGAAAGATTAACCGACTCAATAATTGAAAGAAACCTTTTGGAACGAGGGCAGTTTTTCAACAGATCAGTATTGAAATCACCCATGATTATACAGTGAGTGTACTCAGAACAAATATCAACAAGAGCCATATCTAAAGTGGCGAAGTAGTCGGTAGATGGGGGGCAATACACTACCCCTAGAAGCATCCTGATGCCCTTGACATCGAGTTCCACAAATAAAAACTCAGAAGAAGCGGAATAGCAGGAGGGAGATGTTAAGACAATTTTATAAGGAATTGATGCATGTAGGTAGATTGCTACACCACCTCCACCCTTTCCAACACGATCATTCCTAACAAGTACAAAGCCGGGTAAGGGATATAAAGTTGATGGTAAAGAAGATTTCAGCCAACTTTCCGACACTAATATGGCATGAATATACTCGGGGAAAAATGAAGCTTCAAGTTCGGAATAGTGGCTCGGGATACTTTGAGCGTTAATATGACATATGTTCACAGAGTTGTTAAAAGACGTAAAAACTCCTTTGAGTAGTTCGTGTAAATTAAGCACGCTATCGTTGAGAGAATCATTACAAGAGTGAAATGACAAAGTAGAAGAATCATTTGCAGAGCTAAACGACTCAACATCAGACATATTACATATACTAAAATAATAAATAAATTAAATAAATATATAGAAAAATAATAACAAAAAAAAATAAAAAAGTAAGTTATGTAAACTATAACTATTGTTACGAGCTTGAGGTTCGTGACAATAAAAATTGCCGATAAAATTACCTAAATTAACACTTTAATTTACTTTATACAAATTAAAGTAAAAAAAACACTAATAATTAAACACACTAATTCACTTAATTTCACTCCGAAGCTTCGCTTGTGTCGCCGAGTTAAACTCTGTCTCGATCGCATCTTGCGCCACCTATTTATTCAAATCAGCAAAACATCCGGAATGTTCAAGTAAACACGCGTAAGGTACCGAGAGCTCGAGTATAGATTTTCTAGAAACTTAGTTCCTCGGGTGGCGCTGTTGGTCGAGAGATCGGCGATGTCATTCTCTGCAAAGCCCCCCCCGCTCTCGCTCCTGACACTAGATGGCGCTAGTTGACTTATTCACATAACACTGCCCCCTCCTAAGACATGCTCGTCCCGAGCATTATCGGTCCCATAATAACGCGCCAAGCGATCCACATGGACGATCTTAGGAGTCCCTCTTGCGCCTTTCTGTATCCGGTAGGTCACATCGTTGATCCTGGTTACAATCCGGTACGGGCCGTCCCATTTAGCTTGAAGCTTAGAAGATTTCCCTTTGCTGCGGACTGGATTGTGCAACCACACTAATGAACCTTCGTTGAACCCTTTATTGTTCATTTTGCGGTCATACCGGGTTTTCATTTTCTCAGACATTTGCTGGCCCGATTGTCTGACGTGCTCATAAATGTCATTCATTTTGTTCCGCAAGTCATATGCATAATCGGTTATACTGCGTGGGGCATCAGGTGGTATCCCAGTGATCAGGTCTGCAGGCAGCCGTAATTCTCTTCCAAAGTTTGCGAAAGCTGGTGTCACTGCCGTACTTTCGTGAACAGAACTTCGATATGACAACAAAAACGGTTGTATGTGCTTGTCCCAATCTCGTTGCCGATTGTCCACAACTTTTGCTAGGTACCTCTCCAATGTCTGATTAAATCGTTCCACCATTCCATCAGATTGCGGGTGATAAGAAGTCGTTCTTGTTTTATGAGTACCCATAACTCGGCAAGTTTCCTGGAATATTTGAGACTCAAAATTCCTTCCTTGATCGCTGTGAATCTCTAAAGGTACTCCAAAACGACAGAAGACTTCATGAACTAGTTTATCTGCAACTGTTGAAGCTTCTTGATTTGGAATAGCGAAAACTTCTGGCCACTTAGTGAAGTAATCCATTACAACCATGAAATACTTGTTACCGCTTTCACTCTCCGGAAACGGCCCCGCCACGTCAATGGCTATTCTCTCCCATGGTGCACCAACATTGTACAACTTCAATGCACCTCTACTACGAGTCTGAGGTCCCTTTACAGCCGTAAACTTGTACATTTGCGACACCAGTCCTCGACATCGTTTCGACAGTGGACCCAGTAAAACCGTTCTCGGATCTTCAGTAGAGTTCGTTTAACTCCCAGATGGCCTCCTGAATAATCATTATGGTACAGCTGTAGAACATCCGGTACTTTAGCTTTAGGGACAACCATTTGTAAATGACAGCTGTCTCCCCGAACATTTTCCCATTTACGGCACAGAACTCCATCCTGAAGCAGCAAGCTATCCCACTGGGCCCAATAGCTTTTAGTGATCGAACTCATCGCTGAGACGTCGCTCCACTTGGGCTTGGGAGCACTGGCCTTCATCCATTCCAGGATCGGCTTGATGTCCGGATCTTCCTGCTGTGCACGTTGTAAGCTGTCCTTCCACTCGTTGCTGAGGTGGTCTGCCCTGAGCATCCTCACGGATACTACTCCCTTACTCTCTTGCCTAGTACAATGTTTGCAATCTTCAGGACAAGGTCTTCGTGATAATGCATCTGCGTTGCCATGAGATTTCCCGCTGCGATGTTCGATCTCAAAGTCGTATTCCTGCAGTAGTTCAATCCACCTCGCAACTTGTCCTTCTGGATTTTTAAACTGCAATAGCCATTTTAGTGCAGCATGGTCAGTTCGTAAGTGAAATTTTCGCCCCAGAAGATATTTGCTAAAATGCTGCAACGACTTTACCACAGCTAGCAATTCGCGTCTTGTGACACAATAGTTCCTTTCCGGTTTTGACAACGACTTGCTGAAGTACGCTATCACGACCTCTTGGTCACCATTCCGTTGAGACAACACACCGCCAAGTCCTATATCACTTGCGTCTGTGTCAACTACAAATTCTTTGCTTGCATCAGGGTATCCCAAAATAGGTGTTTTGCACAGACGGTCCTTGAGCTCCTGGAATGCGATATTACAACTTTCATCCCAGCAGAAATGTCGCTTCTCCTCGGTTAGCTTATGCAGAGGTTTGGCTATATCTGCAAAGTTCTTCACAAATCGCCGGTAATAGGAGCACAAACCCAAAAATGCTCTAACCTGCGTCTTGTCTTTTGGAACCGGCCAATCCTTTACAGCTGCAATTTTCTCTGGATCCGTGCGGATACCTTCTTCCGACACTACATACCCCAAAAACTTGACTTGCCGTTTGAACAGTGAACATTTCTTCGGACTCAGCTTGAGATTGGCACTCTAAATCTTCATGAGCACGCGTCCCAGGTTTTCAAGGTGTTCCTCAAACGTACGGCCCACGATGATGATGTCATCCAAGTAGACCAGACAGGCATCGCCAATTAGCCCGGTAAGTACAAGTTCCATCAGCCTTTCAAACGTTGCTGGAGCATTGCACAACCCAAACGGCATTACTTTGAATTGCCACAGACCCTTTCCCGTCGAGAACGCAGTTTTCTCCTTGTCCTTGGGGTCAATTTCAACTTGCCAGTAGCCACTTTTTAGATCCAGCGTGCTAAACCATTTTACTCCTGTAAGCATGTCCAGCGTGTCATCAATTCTTGGCAAGGGATAGCTGTCCTTCTTTGTAACGTCGTTCAGACGGCGGTAATCAACACAAAACCGCATGCTGCCATCCTTCTTTTTCACCAGCACCACTGGCGAACACCATGGACTAGAGGAAGGTTCAATAACACCATCCTTCACCATTCCTTCAATCATGGTTTCCACTTCCTTTTCACGTGCTACCGGCAATCGTCTTGGCCGCTGACGGATAGGCAACTCTTCACCTGTGTTTATTTTGTGTTGAACTAAACCAGTCTTTCCTATGTCAGCATCGTTTGATGAGAATACATCGGCGTACTTGAGTAACAACTTCTTCGCCTTGACCAATTCGTTCGGGGAGAGAACACTGCGACAGTCTTCCAAAAGTGTGGTCACTCTCGTTTCTGCATCCTTG
Organism: Parnassius smintheus behrii; assembly: GCA_036936625.1. Taxonomy (NCBI): domain Eukaryota; kingdom Metazoa; phylum Arthropoda; class Insecta; order Lepidoptera; family Papilionidae; genus Parnassius; species Parnassius smintheus. The sequence continues at coordinate 786,294 of JAUPFT010000004.1, read as the reverse complement.
CTGGGGGTCCCAGTCGATAGATATTGGCACCGACGTAACCAATCCACTTCCTCACAAGTACCAATCAGTGTGCCTTTTTCTATAATCTGTTCCTGGTCGCAAAGGTTCAGCACACGTACTCCTGAGATGTCAGTGGTCCTGACCAAGGTTCGAGCTACTTTCCATGGAAGGTCATTGTTTACCCTTTCCACAAGTACACAACGGTGAGCTTGCCCAGTGTTCCGAGGAAGACTAACCGGAATAATCGTTTCCGATCTAGGCGGAAGAACAATCTTCTTGATGCTGTACACGTTCCCTGGTAACGCACCTTCCATAAAAAGTTCCTCCTGTCCACATTTCAAAACACCTTGCTTAACGTCGATCTCGCAACAATTATTCCTCATAAAGTCTAAGCCTAGGATGCAGTCGTCCATTATATCAGCCACGATGACATTATGCAGGTAGATCACGTTGCCTAGCTTCAACTCCATCTCCTTCTCTCCACGGACGGGTATACGCTGACCGGTGGCTGTTACCAAATTAATGCGTTCTCGGTTGTATGCGGAGTCCCCAAGGAACTGACTTATAAGTTGGGAACTAACAACCGTACGAGAGGCTCCAGTGTCTATGGTCAGTTTACACGGCATTCCGTTGACCTCACCCTTGATGATTAGACTGTTCCCATCATGGGTTTGTGAGATCGAGATCCTTGGGGCTCTTTTAACATCAGCCAGCACCCGCCCCGCAGTTCTGGCTTTTACTCGTTTCCCTGCTGCTGCTGGGCGGTGCGGTTGGCCGCACTACCCTCCTGAGATCGTTCACCATCCCTTTCTAGGGTTCGCTTAGGGCAGCTGGATCGAAGGTGGCCCTTTTCCCCACAGCCATAGCACCTTGGGCTGTATCCTTTGTTGCGGTCGCGAACTGTAGCTGCTGCAACCTCCCTGACGCGATGGGAACGATGATCCTGCCGCACGGCTTCCACTTCCAGTGCATGGGCCAAGGCGTCCTTAGGTGTCTCGTGGTGCCCGAGCCTCACAGCAGCTCTGACTTCCAGGTCGCGGATGCCGTCGATGAATGTCTGCACCAGGTTCCCTTCAATGAGCGCAGGTACAGACCGGTATGCTTTTCGCACCAGCTTCTCCACTTCTAGAGCCCACTGCTGCAGGTTTTCGTTGCTGCGCTGCACACGATCTTTAAGCTGCGCACGAAAGACGTGTTCCAGGTGAGCGTCGCCATATCTCGCCTCCAATGCCTCAAGGAGTTGCTCATAAGTCACTTCCTCACCGAGAGCTTCCAGAACTGTTAAGGCCTGGTCGCGCAGGCCTAGTGTGAGAGCAGTCATGGCCTGGCTTTTATTCCAGCCGTTCGCCTTCATAACAGCCTCGAACTGGATCTTGTAGGCTGACCAGGAAGAGGTACCGTCGAACGGCGGCACTTTGAATCCACGTAGCGAAGGTGTTGTAACTACTACGGGAGCTGTTGTTCCATCACCCAGTTTGAGGTCGTCCAGTGTTTTCTTCACATCAGCCACCACGTAATCAACCCGATTGTTCACTTGGTCGATTTGGGTTTTGGCTTCCTTGATTTGGGTTTCAGCTTCCGACAGGCGGTTGTCATGTTGAGCAACCCTATCCTTCACCTCCTTTATCTCTTTCCCAAAGGTAGCATGAAGGTCCTTAATGAGGAGCATCTGCTCTTCCGACCGACGGGCCTGTTCCTCCTGTCCGCTCTGCAGCTGCTCTTTCAACTGACGGACCTGTTCCTCCTGTCCGCTCTGCAGCTGCTCTTTCAACTGACGGACCTGTTCCTCCTGTCCGCCCCGCAGCTGTTCTTCCAACCGACGGACCTGTTCCTCCTGTCGGCGAGCCTGCTCCTGCAGCATCACTATCAGAGCACCTAAGTCAGGTGCCACAGACGTAGAAGCTGCTGACGGGCCGGCTTCCGTGGCCGGCGGCTGGCCCTCAGACATCTGCGGCGTTGCACCACCAAATCTCCTCTGGTCCGTCTCCTGCTGGCGTTGACTTCGGGTACGGACACCCTCCGTTTCCTCCTTAGGTAAAATCGGCATTATTTTATCCCACTTCTGACACCAATTGTTACGAGCTTGAGGTTCGTGACAATAAAAATTGCCGATAAAATTACCTAAATTAACACTTTAATTTACTTTATACAAATTAAAGTAAAAAAAACACTAATAATTAAACACACTAATTCACTTAATTTCACTCCGAAGCTTCGCTTGTGTCGCCGAGTTAAACTCTGTCTCGATCGCATCTTGCGCCACCTATTTATTCAAATCAGCAAAACATCCGGAATGTTCAAGTAAACACGCGTAAGGTACCGAGAGCTCGAGTATAGATTTTCTAGAAACTTAGTTCCTCGGGTGGCGCTGTTGGTCGAGAGATCGGCGATGTCATTCTCTGCAAAGCCCCCCCCCCCCCGCTCTCGCTCCTGACACTAGATGGCGCTAGTTGACTTATTCACATAACACTATTAACTAACAATTACTAAACATAAACATCACCAACCCATCAGTTCACTGTTTACAAAGTAAACTTAATATAAATAAAATTTTATATGCAAACTTATGATCTAAAATATCTAAAGTGGCAAAAATAATCTTGACTAATAATAAAGTTCCTAAGTAGATGTCACACAAAATATTACAGGAAAATGTTTACCAAGAGAAAACCGATTAAAGCAAAGTATAAGATCGACGCTGGCTGTATGGTTCATGTGTCCTTTGTCTCTAAAAGGCAAAAAAAAAAGTAATACATAGTTGTCATTGTCAAATCAAACAAATCAAAACCCAAAATTTAACAAAAAAAAAATCAAATTAAAAATATGTGGTAGGTAAATTTATAAAAAGATAAGTATTGTTACCAATATCAAGCATAGTATAAACAAACCTACTAAGTAAGAAACCTCAACCAAGAAACAAAAGGAAACTAAACCCAAGCAAGTTATGTATTACAAGATAAAATCTCATTAAGTTTATATTTAGAGAAATAAAAATTCCTATGCAGACTATACTATTAGAAGAAAACAACTTAAAAAAAATTGCAATTATACTGCTGTAAAAAAGTGAACAACTTATGACTACAGTACAGACAATATTGTTCTGTACTACAGACATTACAACCAAGAAGATGCAGGACTATAAACACTTAACTAAATATATGTAAATCAATAATATAAAACAATGGATTACAAAAATAAAGGATACCTAGGAATACCATTATATGTAAATTAAGCAAGCTATTTTTTAGCAATTAAACGGCGGGACCTTTTAGAATCCTCTTTCTGCACCACCACATCATCTTGATTGCGAGGAGAAGTCTCACACAGAATTTTTGTGCTTGAAGAACTTTGCAGTGCTTGTATGGGTTTCTTTACGCTATTAGTGATACTGCTGTTGGGGGCCATACGAAGACTTGCTGATGAAAAATCAACAGGAAACTGTTTAATGAGAGTATCAATCTCCTCTTCAGTGAAGATTTTTGCCCGTTCATTATTGGGAAGTTTGATGAAAATTGCTCCATCTAAGGTCCACACATTCTTCATTTCAAAATGCTTGCGGGCTTTTTTAAGAACAGATTGCCTCATTTTAGTTAAAAACTCAGACACAGGTATTTGAGATCCCTTTAACTTAGTTTTAGCTTTCCACACTTCAGACTTTGTGTTATGCTCATGAAATTGTACAAGAATTGGACGTGAACGACCATCCTTTTGAACACCAATTCGATGGCAACATACTAAGGCCACATTTGTAACATGTGGGATGCCCATTTTTTATGTATGATACCCAGTATTTCTTGTTCAATATTAACTTCTGGGGAGTCAGAGATCCCATTAAATAGAAGGATATTCTGTCTGTGCTGCATATCAATAGCATCAATTGAGTTAGTGCAGGCTTGAATTTGTTGCCGAAGGAGATTGAGCATGGAGCAAACGACGTCCTTGAATTCATAAAACTCCTCGCGGAGTTGATTAAGAGAGGGATTAGTAGGTGTGGAGGCAGCCTTTAATCTGTTTTCAAATTCAGCCATTTTGCGACTTCAGCTTCCTTCAAGTTCTCTTTGCATGACCTCCACATCAGTTCTTGCCATTTCTTCCAATATTTGCTGTGATATTAGTGAACACAAAGTGAAGTGCTAATGAATGATATAGTTTGCAAAAACAAAGTGACACTAATGGGTGGTATGTGAATGTCACAAATATTCTATCTGGACATATATTTCAATAGGACTTCAAAAGAAAAGGTAATAAAGATGTAATTGATATGTAAATATAGTCCAAACACTGGTTTAAAATAATTTTAAAGTATATAAAATATAGGAGCTAATAAGTCAGCTGTTACTTGTTACACACCTACCCACGAAAAAAAAGACATTGTCTCACCAGTCGAAAAAACCCACAAAAGTTTTAAACAGAATTATATTAAAATGAGTGATTTGAAAAATTCAGGGACTGCAAAAAAAACAAATAGTTCAAAAATGTTTTAATTGCCTAAATTGAAAAAAAAAAATCAGTTTTTACGATGTTTGGATGAAAAGTTATTCGTTTATGAGATCAGACCCGAATAATAATTATAAAGCACAAAAGTAAAGTAAAGTTACAGTCACAATTTCTCGCATTACTCGCATACTGTGATATTTACAGTGAGCGTTGACTATCTGAGCTACCACGGCTCTCAATAAAGCACAAAAAGGCTACAAAGAAACCTATATTTTGTGGTCATTATTTAGTAGCTTATCATATATATCATATATATTAGTAGCTTAATGTTACTGTGTTTCGTATGGCGAGTGTAGAGAACCGGAGACCCTTTTTACTGGAAACGAGGCATTCCATCTGCATTTTGATTTGTAATCGGAGATAGATGTAGATGTCCATGGGTCGCAGCAACCACTTACCATCAGGTGGACTTTGTGCTAGTTTGTCACCCTATCCTATAAAAAAACTGCATAGAATCTAAAAATATATAATTATATATATATTCATATTGGATAGTTTTTTTCTCAATGACAAGTACTCTTTTCTCTTTTTTTAATATCCATTGTTCCCACCACGGCTAAGGCAAGTCCTATTTTCTGCTGTTTTGATAAATACGGCGCCATCGATCAAACGTGCAACCCCGTCGATACTTCTTTACGAATGTGCTCCGTCATGATTTAGAATTCAATTTAGTGTAGTGTGATCCTAATTAGATTTCCTAAAAATTATATAATGTAATAAGCGCTTTAGGCAACTATTATAGCCTCACGCTCGCCCTGACACGCACACAGAGATAATATTGTAGTGTGCGTCAATATTACGCCGTTCCAAAGCGATCGCGTAGATTTCGACTTGGACATATTTGAATATGCGCTCTTAAAATTGTCCTGTAAAGTTCTGAGTCACCTTTTATACAAAACTTGAATGGCAAAAAAAATTCCAGGAAATTAAAAAGTTTGGACGCACTTTTTTCCCAGGTGGCTGATAAATTTTGTTTAGAGAGTCAATATGATTACTGACTGGGAGACGTCTCACGGCATCGTCAGTGTGTATTAGAATGATCATAAGAATCATCAGATTACATTGTGAAACTGGTACAAGCGTTTCTCCAAATTACAAAAATGACTTATTAGGGCCGAATACGAATATTCTGCCGAAGGTTCAGTAAAACTTTTACCGAATCAAATATCCGGCCGAACATTATTCGGCAGGGTCACCTCGGTACCAACCAATTTATTGTCGAAACTTGTTACTGTAAAGCACGCGGATTAGCGCCGGACCCTGCCCCTCGCTCCCCCGCCACACCTCACAAGTTATTGTATATGCCTCATCTATAGTATACGCCAAATCGATTGAGAAAAACGGACAATGACCTCTGATATGAGCCGAGTGTCAAAAGGCGTAACTTACAAAATCTCAATTTAGATGTGATAACAATATTTAAATATTGATATTATTCACACTTCTAGGTCAGCACATATGTTTTGTTTTTTTGTTTCTTAAATAATATTGTATGTGGTTCCTCTAAACATCGTAAAATCTTACGGTACATCGCGAAAAATGTTTTATATTTCAATTTATGGTAAGTAACGCGGCAATTAATTTAATAATAGTTTCATATAAAAAAATATTTGAAGCAATATGATCACCATATTGAGCTTTTGCAAATTTATCCCTTTAAAATAAACAAAACGTGCGTTACGTCAGTTCGTTCTAAAAGAAACGTGACAATGGCAGCCAGAGATGCGTCACTTTTTTTTTGGGCCGGTCCGCATGCACCGAATAAAAATAAAGTTCATATATAATATTAAAAATGATGTTTTATCTTTTGAATAAGTACGTACTTATTCGGTGTCGTTATCATTAGAATCTTTATATATGTTATAAATTATCGCTTTTTGTTGTTAAGTGAATAAAGTACTTTATAACAATAGATTATTTTTCTTCTATAGCAATCTTTTACATAACTTTTTAATAATAGTTAATAAGTGTATATTATATCAATCATCAAAAAAAAGTTACAAATAAAGAAAGTACTACACATAAAAAGTGCATATATATTGAAGGTTTGTAGCCCCTGGTTAAACCGTTTTTCTCAATCGATTTGGCACGTACTATAGTACTGAGCAATTTGCTGGCACATGCTTATGTTTTCACTATTTTTGTGAGAAAAAAGGTATTTCGTTGTGTTATTCTTAGTGAAAAATTGACAAATAAATGATAAAATGATTTTAGAGAAAGTGACTACCAAAGTAAAGTGAAATGTACTAATGTAATGTAATGTTTCTTTGTTTGATCCCAAAACATTTTATTGAGCTTTATATTTGCTATAATTAGAAATAAATCTACAGTGTCTCAAAAACATAACGCTATACGAGTAGATTTAATCCATAAATAAAATCCCACCAAAAACATTCTGTAAAAAACTAGCCAAGTCTCGATGGAGCTGCTTGTTTATCTCTAAAAGGTAATGAAATCTAGACAAAGTCGTGCCAAGTCTAAGCTTCCTTACTGCGATTTCTTTATTATTATAGTTAATGTTGTGTGACTTGGCCGTTGAAGTGTACACTAGGGTACAAAATCAGGTGCTACATGACACCCTTGCACCAATCTGTCGCCAGAACCGCTATCCATTGACGATGGAAAATTGCCACTTGGAAAACGTTGATTGAATAACCAGTCAATTGTAGGCGTCAAATCGACCGCCGATCTAACATACCTCACCTCAGCTGGCGGCACTTGTTATAAACATTTATGTTTCTCACTTATGTTTAAAGAGGTTTTTGTTACAGTTATATAAAGCCGATAAGATTTTCGATAAGTAGAAACATTAACCATAACATTTAAATGTTTATTTTATTTTGTACAGCTCTTTGTTTCTAACGGATCTTGATAAAGTGTACTTACTGACAACAAATTTTATTTTATGAATGAAATATCATAAGTTTTTATTTTATTTTTATGTCCTTACAATCAATACAACATATTGTTCCTAAATGAACCGAAATTATGCATGTAATAATTATAATAATTCTACTTTTTAACTTGCAAACATTTGCTAAAAATTCGACAATAGACAGTTTGCTCGCGCTTTGACGCTATAACATATACACAAAAACCTTTTTGTGTATATATTATAGCGTATTCCTTTATTTTTCTTATACAATCATATAGATATAACATTTAGCAATTCCTAGTAAAAGTATTTACTATGGTATTCGAATAAGAAATATACTATTATTAAAGTAAAATATTAAAAAATATTAAAAAGTAAAAATAAACGCGATAAAATCCGTAAAAGTAGTTTTAATCATGTGTAGTGTTCGCGTAAATATAAGAAATCATTAGTTTAACAGGTTATGTTATGTATCTAAGTAAATTTAATGTATCTAAGTAAATTTAATGTATCTAAGTAAATTTAATGTATCTAAGTAAGTCTAAGTAGTAACTGTGTATTACGTTGACTGTCGCAGGAGTGACGCGATGTAGTCCGCACGCGCACGTCGCTGGCGCCACCTTACGTCTGATGCACTGCGACTATGCTGTAAACATTCACTAGATTATGATTTCTCATACCTCGCTTTTAAGTTTTTATACATACCTGTTTGTAAATCGAAAACTGTGGTTGGTTCATTTTGCTTGGATGTCAAGTTACAATGCTAAGTTGCGGAATGGACGATATTCTAAAAATTAAGCCAAGGTGCTACAGCAGTTTCGTGATTATAAAACTTTTGAATTATATTTAAATACTTAAAATTTATTGGCTTAAATAAAATATAGATTGAGTTTGTATTGATCAAGCAATGGTCCAACCAAGACGTACGCATACGCGAGAACTGCCGTGAAATAAGTGATCACAATGTTTTACATGTTTTTATTGTGCATCGATTTATATACTTCATTGAATTGTTTTATTGATTTGATTATTAAATCGAATGTATCAAAATACTTTATACATAATCTAAGTACATTTCGTGATATTTACGGAATAAATTAGTTAAAAGCTTTCTAGTACAAGATAACTACTTCTTATTGAAGGTTCGACCGCGACCAGTTCAGTTATGGTTTGTTATTGCTTGGACACTGAGGTCCACTGATCCAGACGAGGGCTTTACAATGAGGGCTGAATATCTTTCGTTCAGCAGATATCGCTTGTTGGGACGTACGAGTAGGTGAAGTTTTTTGTTACATAATGTCATAATTGAAAAAAAGTTGCGATTTAAATAAAATTTTATTAGTTTCTACACAAAGTAATACCTCAGTGGTTTGTTCCTTAATATTTTTACATATTTTTTATTCTTTTCCTTTTTTTCTAATTCAAGCAATATCTGTACATACTTTGTTTCATGTATTTCTAATCTAATTAGTAAAAAATGTAACTAATATTGCAGAAAGAAACATGAACCCTTACATTTTCCTAATAAATTAACTTCACCGCCATGTAATTTGTCGAATTGTTCATCTTGTCCCTAAGTGGCACCCTGGTGGCAAAAACTGTCGTGAATACCCTCATAGTTTCCACGCGTTCGTACGTAGGGTAGGGTTTGCAGGTCACATCTCGATAATGATAAATCGCATCGGAATGTATGCGTTACCGCTGAATTTATAAACATGTGAGCGCGAGCCATCGGTGTACGTGTGGTTACTACTTAGTTAATATATTTCATGGAGAATTGTTGTCGACTACTTTTAAAACATTTTTGATTGAAATTTTTCTCGCACCGGCTACACGTACAGCGGTGCAATCGCGTCGACTAGACAAATGTATTGTACATGAAGAAATGTTAATTTATTATATTTATACCACGCGCAGTCTGTGGCGCGTTTTGTAAGTACCGGAGAAAGTGAGAAATGGCAAATATAATGTGCGTTGTACGCAATATGTGTTTTATTTACCACCTTCATATAAATACTGCTAATACGCATTTCACTTGTCTTACAGATGGCCGTGTAGTGGCGGTTAGGAATATCCGCTACCCCATACCCCCCGTGGCTGGCGTAAGAGGCGACAGAGGCAAACCGGCAATATGGGCAGCAGCATCCCTCTGACAACTGCAATATTACAGTAAAAACATGCGGTGGCCAACCCGCTCGCCAAGCGTGGCAACTATGGCAAACATCCCACCGTGAGCAACGACACTAATAAGTCGTTTATTGGTTCCGGCAGCCCCGCTATTCCTGGCTACGATGGCGGCCATGGTAACGGCGGGGCAGAGGGTGTTAACCCATTCACTGCCTTCCTAAGAAATGACAACATTACCCCCATGCTGTCTTATACTAGTATTTAGCCCGCCCGTCGGCGGGCCTGGCATCTCGATAAAGTATCTTGGCCCGCCCATCGGCGGTTTCGGCGTGATGCCTTAAATTTCGACATGAGATATTTTTAATGTCTAATTTACATGTTCTGTGCGTTATGTAGAGCGTGTTTGCATACATTTTTGTGTTATTTGAGAAAAAATTGTGCTAGTTTCATTTGTTATTGTTGTTAACCGAATTATTAATGGAGTGTGAAGGTAAGGCAAAACTTTCAGCTATTTCAATCAAGACAAAGCAAATGTATCATAAGACAGATTTAAGCTCATATTAATACACTAAAATGAAATATAAAAGCATACATTTTAGGGCTTTTTTTATCAAGTCATGCGTAGTCAACCTTTTTGTATGTTGATTTTTTTTTACTTGATCCCAGGGCTTCTGAAGCGAATTTACGATCAAAAGCCCGGATTAAGGTTTTAGAATGTTTATAGCTTGGTGTGTCAGACCAGATCTTAAGTTGTTTATTGTGATAAAGAGTTTCAAGGGTCAATCGGGCTAGGCTTCTTGGGATTACACAAAATGGCTCAGGTCCAAATTGTGTGCACTTTGAGCCCTCCCGTGCAAGTTTGTCGGCAAATTCGTTACCTACAATACCCTCGTGACCCGGAACCCATCTTAAAACGACCCTGTTGTTACATGCCAGGGCGTTTAAACGGTTCATGCAGTCTCCAACTAGCTTCGAGTTCACTAAGTTTGACCTCAGCGCTTATGTAAATTATATGGTTGACGTAGTGTTTTTGCAGATTGATTTTCGCACACCGAAGTATGGCGAAAATTTCTGCCTGGAAGATAGAGGTGTATCTACCCAAGTTCATGCTAAGTTTGAATTTGGGGCGTTCCCCGTAAATCGCAAAGCCTATGTCGAGGCCCATTTTAGACCCATCGGTATACCATATGAGGCTACCGACCTCACAGATAACCTGGCCATTCAGCCAGTCTTCTCTGGAGGGTAATTCCACTATGTATATGCTTTTTATCAAAAGTGTGTAGTGGACGCATGATATCTGAGATGCATAAGATCGGTGATTCCTTAATTGAGTCGAGGATGGATCTCAATCTGTAGGAGAGCAAGCTCAGACCGTCCTGAGCGTCAATCCTATACAAACTAGCCCTCGCCTCCTTGTCTAAATAGAGATCAAGGGGCGTTAGGCATAGAAGTGTATTAAGAGCCGCACCAGGCGATGATACGCGCATAGCTTCAGTTGCCATTAAGCAGGCAGTCCTTTGTAGACTATTTAGTCTGTCCGCAGTCGTATTTGGTTGCCCTTGTTACACCACACAATAGAGGCGTAGGTGAGAATCGGCCTCACTATGCTGCTGTACAGCCATAGGACCATACTAGGACGCAAGCCCCAGTTGTTCCCGATCAAACGACTGCACGTACCTAAAGCAATTTTTGCCTTATGGCATACATTGCTAAGGAGAGAGTTCCACGTTAGTTTTTGTTCGATTGTTACGCCCAAGTACTTAACTTCCGTGGAAAATGGTACTTCTTTACCATTAAGTTTTGGTTGGACTAACTTGTCCAACCCCTCTAAGATCCCTAAAAGTAACGGTTTCATAGGTTGGTGATGCTCCAATCACAAACTTAATGTGTTTGTGATCAGACATCGAGTTTTCACTACTAACATGCCAGTCATTTATCCGCCTGGATATGTTATTAGTAGCGAAGGTTATGTCCAACACTTCTTGCCTAGCTCGCGTAACAAAGGTTGGTGTACACCCTAAGTTTAGGCTTACCAGGCGGTTAGAGATGAGAAAATCATAGAGTAGCTCACCTCTTTCATTGATGTTAGTGCTTTACCAGGCTGTGTGGTGAGCATTAGCATCACAACTCACCACATGTTCGGCGTTGTGTTTTCGGGCGAACACCGCCACTCGCTCTAACTCGATGGTAGGATCTAAGTACTCTCCGGGAAGATAGGCTGAGTGAGTGCAAATGATTACTCTGGCCCCTGTGCATCCCTTGAGATTCACGAAGGCTGTAACCAGGTCATCATTGCAGTACTCTAGAACAGCTAAAAGTTTAATATTTTTATTGTAAATTATACAAGCTCTGGGTCTACTGCCTTTAGTATTGACAAGAATCTTACCGGCAGCCGATAATCCCAGAACTTGACCGTTGGCCACCCAAGGCTCTTGTAGGCTCGGTAGAACCATCTGCTGCATGGTGAAGATTTGCCTGGAGGACCCTCGTCTTACCCTTTAGGTTAGCCATTTATGGGCGTAGGGGGGGGGGGGGGTCAGGGGTCTTTTCCGCCAGTTGAGGACGAAGACGTCCTTTACCGGCACTCTTGACCCCCGCCTTACCTTTCGTTGTACCGCTCCTACCTCCACTCCCCACAGTCCTGGACGACACCAGCGGAGGCCGTCGGACCGAGGCGCGATCAGCGCCTTGGGTCTTCGTCACTCTCACTGATGGCGTTCCAGTCACCTCGAGAGGTGGAGGTCTAGGAGGATCGGAGTTGGGGCGGTTCAGGCTCCATTGCCACGTCAGAGCCTCCCCTGACTTTAAAAGTTATCATTTTAAAGCCAAGGACGACTCTCCCGCCTGCCTTCCGAAGAGCCCCCGCCGATGGGTCGTCCAGAGAAAAAGGTTACCAGGAACCCATTCTCCTCGTCCCTACGATAGAGGATTCTCCAGAGCCCGGTATGGAGCCCTTCGTTTTGCGCCCTCAAGAGCACAGCCACCTCCTCCGGAGAGTCAGCTTCGCTGCGGGGCAAATACGTAATGGCTAGCTGAGGCTTAGGCAATTCGCTTTCGGGTATTACCGAGAGCTCTGCGGCCAGGGTTTTAGTTTTCCGATCTCACCCACAATCCAGTCCCGCCTTATTCAGGCACGTTACCAGAATCCAACCTGGCTTGTGAGTGAAACCCGAAAGTTTTGGTCCTATTCCCGGCTGCACCGCACAGGCTGTCCTAGCGATGGCCCGTGTTAGTGCCCGGTGGACCAGCCGCATCTGGTGCACACTCATGGGATTCGAATTGCGAATTCCCACACGCGCGGAGCCAGTTACAGCACTGAAGCTGAGCTTCTTTTCCTCCGTTGCCAGCTTCACAGACTTCCTGGGCTGGTCTTTGGGGGACTCTTCCTCAGACCGACTGCGTTTTTTCGCCTTCGGAACTGGGGGAGGTTTGGGCAGAGGAATTCGTCCCAGGGCTTCTGGCAGAGAGAGAGGGCCTCTTCGGCTCCTAAATCAGCTGCTATCAGCCGTCGGTACCTCTTCCTTGCTGCCCCACTAAGCTTATAAGGCCTAGCGAACTTTTTCTTTTCCCCTCCCTGGTTCGTTTCCGATTGTGGTTCGGCTGCAGACGTGCCTTCCACTTCACAGCTCGTCCCAGGTTGAGGCTTAGTGTTGCAGGATATTGGTGAGGCTAAAAGAGCCTCTTCCATACCTACAGATGGTTCCATTAGAGGAGATTTTTCGGTAATCTTTTCAAAATGTCGACTTTCGCCCATTTTGGTCCCACGATTAGCTGGGCAAATATTCGGTCACCCCCGGCAGAGCCCCGCATGCCGAGGGAAGGGCCAAAATACTACCCGAATTGCTCTGGTCTCGGGTACTGGACTCCCTCCAGCTACGCATCCATCGGCACGGTACGCTTGACACCTTGGATTGGGCTAGGATGGGAAATAAGGGGTGGGATAAAAGAGAAGAGGATCGTCTTAGTGTTTCAGTTCCGTCTGTTTCCTATTGAACCAGACCAAATAACAGGCGGCAACCACGTGCAGGAAGAACTCCTCAGACTTGCCCTGGGGATCAACACGACCTGCGCTCTCCCCTAGAGCCATTCGCCAAACTGCTTGCCGGACGGGAGAGCAGAATAGGTGTTAATCTATTCCTACTGATAATATCAAAAAGTTAGGAGTAGACTAACCCCCCGCCCTAGTATGCTACTTACGTTAAATCATAAATCATGCAAGTCGTAAAATTATTGGTGTCCATAACAAAAGGTGTTTTCAAAGTGATTATTACCGACCGGCTCCTTTGTTCAGATCACTATCTGCACTTTTATTTTGTTTCCTATTTACCGACAGTTTATGACATTATCTGTATTAAACCACAATTCGAAATAGGTTATTCGAATTGTGGTTTAATACAGATTATTACAAAATTAAACCATAAATCATACCGAAAACTTGTATATGGTCGGTGATCAAAACATAGGTGTCGGCACTTTGTCTGTTTTCGGTCGACTCCTATTATGTAGATCGTCATCTGCATTCTTATCTTGCTTCATAGTTACCGACACTTTATTGTCTTATCTACAAGGTGTTACAAAAAAGCTAGTAATTCTCTTAAGAAATGATTCTATTGCTCAAAAACAAATACTTCTTCTATGGGACCAATATCAAAATCTCAAAAAAAAATACTTCTCCACACAATCTCGTCTCAGCTGATCGGCGGTTTAGTATTGGGAAGCCATTTTGAGATTTCGATGTAGATCCCTTCTTCTTCTATAAGAATTCTTTCTATAAGAGATTCTTCTATAAGAAGTTGTTACATTTGAGCAATAAAATCACTCCCTAAAAGGATTACTCGCTTTTTTGTAAGAACTTGTATATTGTTATGGTTTTAGTTTTAATGATAAGATGCAAAGTTTATATTTTATTATTACTACATGTAAATAAACTTTGTTATTATTTCCACTAAAATTATTGTTTTTCATTAAAATTTTAACGAAAGGTTTGTTCACTCTGAATACGCGTACTGCCCGCCCATGGGCGGGGTCGGCATGACAGGTCAGAATTGTCGTTTTCTAAAATCTAAGATATCCGCAGGCCGTTTTGGTAACGAATCAATCATAATAAAACGAATTATTAGACAAAATGTTATAATTTTTTCATGTTATTCGGTAAAAGTTTCGCCCGCCCATGGGCGGGCAAGGCACTGAATGGGCTAAGAATCTCCGGTGGAGGCTTGGTTGCTACCTAAGACGACTGGACCTAGCAATATTTAACGCACGCACTCTCAGGACTGATGAGAAGATCCTAGAGCTGGAAGAAGAGATAGACAGGTAGCGCTGGTATATTATAGGATTATCTGAGGTTCAAGGGAGAGCAATTGTGTTTCTCGAATCCGGCAACTTGTTCTATCACCAGGATGTCGGATTTATCGTCTACAAGTTTCTCGTTAACAACATTGAGGGTTGCGTACCTTATACTCAAAATCACTGAACGGTTTTCAATGAAGGTCATAACAGGTTTACGCACTACCTGCACTACCTACTACACCTCGGTACATCCTGATGAGGAGGTGGTGAAAATGTATGAGGATATATCTAAAGCCATGCATTCCTCCAAAACCTACTCTTTATACGGTGTTAATGGGAGACTTCAACGCAAAACTAGGCACAAGTGTAAACGTTGAGCTGAAGGTAGGGAAATTTGGAACAGGGCATCGGAACCCAAGGGGCTAGCTGCTGGCCGACTTCATGAAGAAAGGGAGACTCTTTATGATGAACTCTTTCTTCCATATGCAGCCCTACAGGATGTGGACCTGGGGGTGCTCCGTCGGTACGACAAGAAATGAGATTTACTTCATTATGACAACCAGATGACAACTATTCAGAGATGTCTCAGTGACCACGAAGGTGAAAACTGGTAGCGATCACCGAATGGTTAGAAGTACACTGAATTTAAACGTAAAGTTGGAGAGTTCTCGTCGAAAGAGATCGGAGTATAATTTTACCCCTTTCTACGCCATATTAGACCTGTATTTTATTACGAGTCGATGAAGATGGTCATGCAAGGTAATTTGATGAGTCAGTTGAAATCTTAAAATTTCAAATTAGGTCTCTATAATTCTAAAGGTGCGATATCATTATAGATACTATTTAACATTATTCAATTAAATGTGTTTAAAAAATGTCCTTGATCACTCAACGCCATCATTGAACAAATTTGTACCTATATTTCGTGCCCATACTTAAGAATATCAATCGTAACTTTTTATAGGATGAACCGATTTTAATAAAACAAAGACTAAATTTAAAACGAACATATGATTCACAATTTTCCTAACAATTATTTAGTATTATTTATTGATATAAATCAGTACTTTATACATGATACGTTAACAAACAGACAGACAGACAATTATAAAAATGATAGAAATGTATTCAGTTACTTGTCTTTAATCCCTCTTAACCCTTAAATGCATTTTGTATCGAAAATGATACACTGAGTTTAAATTGTTTTTACTCTGTACTTTTACATAACACGAAGCTGGCTGTATACACATAAGTACCTTTGCCTTTATTGTTGCCAACAAAATAAATTAAATAGTGTCAGCTGTCAACTATTATAGCATTTCTTGCAGCGTTGCGATCGATACGGCAATTGCCGTAATATACGGCATTCCACGATTTTTTCAAAGATTATACGGCATACGGCAGGCTTTTCATTGCCGTATCAGGTATTACGGCAATTCAGCTTTACGATAAACCACGATGGCAAATTATGAACAAAAAACATAAATACCTGTATTGATATCCATATTTTTTTTCACTTTCGTCATCACTTAAGTGATAATAAAGAGTGTGGTTGTTTATGACGGTAAATCACCGTTCTATCTTTTATTTTATGAGACTAACAAAGATGGCATGAACATGACACATGGTTGACATTGATAGAAGTAATGAATGAAAGAGATACACATATTTCCTTTGTTCATATTATTGAATGAATGTACAACATTGTGAACTATAAGATGTGTACGGTACTTTTGTAGTATTTACTCTGGTAGTAAATTAAACTTGGATCCAATTTGACTTTGTTGGAATGGCTGCACTTTCTACAAAAAGCTTAAACTCTTACTTCAAAACACGCGAAAAGGACAAAGACGTCGTAGTTGTTTTCCGTCGTTGTCGCCACTGACACAGCAATTGCCACTAATTGTAAGAGAATCAGATAAGCAACGAATTGATGATGAGTGGAGGTTGCTACCAAATGTAAACAAAATTTCAGAATTAGTAATAAAAACATGAATTTTGGGCAAATGTCCAAGATACTACGGACTGTAAATATTAGCAAATTTTGCTTTAGACGTATTATGTCTATCAACAACATAGCAATGCAGATTGCGAAAGAGTTTTCAGTGAAGTAAACAATATGAAAACTGTTCGCGACGGCCTAACAACGTTAAGAAACAAAGTTATAAAGAATATTGTTTTTGTATTAATAATGAAATTACCGACAAAACTGGGTGAAAACGTGTATTAATATAGTTGTTTAGCATGTTTATAACTCTTAGTATATTTGTATAGAATGTCGTTTTGATAACAAGTGATATAAACAACTTTTATTATATTAAGAAAAATCGACCAATCACAGCGCGTCTTATCGTGGAACTCTCTAAAAGTTCTTAATTAACTGCGTAATAGTTCATACTAAAAATAAGGAAAATAATTTTATGTTCTAAAAGAGTTATAAATATGACATTGAATTAGCATATGGCTTATAGATTAAAGAAGTGTAGGAATATTTTGAATAATTAAACGCATTTCGTAGTTATAGAAAAATCAAAGAATTAATGTACCCAAATATTATGAAAATTTTGGACATTTCGTTTAATAACTTTTTACAATGTTAATATTTTGAGTAACCTTTATGATACACTAATAAAGTACCAGACTACCGATTTATTGATGTATAGCATGTTAGTGTAGCAATTAGTTTTGTATAGAAAATATTGTAATTTATGCCATTTACATAGTGAAAAGTTTATGCAATAAAGAGGCAAAACGGAAAATGGCAAGCGGCTCACTGTAAAGTATTGCCAAAGTCTACCTTAGGGGCTCGTGACCCAGTAGGAGTAGTAGTGTGAAGAACTACCAGTGACAAGTGAAGTGAAGTGAGTGGTATCCGGTGGTAGCTGAAGTGACTAGTAACAGTATATAGTGAATAGTGAAAGTGTTAGCTAGTCGAAAAAGGTCGTAACTGATATTCGCAGTTACATATAGTGAAAGTGTTAGCTAGCCAAAAAAGGTCGTAACTGATATTCGCAGTTACATAGGTATAGTGATAAAATCAGCTAGTTTAGTTGATAATAGCTGCTAGTCAGTAGTGTTAGAAAACCAGCTACTACCAATAGATCTTTGATACCACCGTACAATTTAAAGAAATCTTTTGAAATATACAGTGGCCAACCAATAGTGAACAACCGTAGTTCAACAACCGTGCTCAATAAATAATAGTTATAAAATTTTCGCGACTAATCAATCAGTCGAACCGCTGGCCACTACCTTGCTATTTGTATTTATTAATCGTGCATTTTGATTTGATCCTCAGTCCACAATATTTCAGCGGCACCTACAAAGACGGCAGTGAAAGTACCCACCGGAACCTATAGGTGTAGGACGTGAGCGACTCGCGAAGTAACTTCGACAACATTTACTCCGGAGAGTTTCGCCCGTCCGGCACAAAAACAAAATCCAGAAATAAATTGATAACATCCACTATCAACGGAGCTCTATTAGCAAGACAAGCGGTTAAAAACCAAGGAGGTTGTACAAAATTTCAAATGTCAAATGATATGTGTAAGAAAATGAAAAGCAAAGAAAAATATTAATTACATAGACAAACGAGTGATGTTTTCAATCAATCAGAAACCTATATGGTGAAGAAATTTTAGATTTTATGTGATTTATTTAATTATTCGTAGAAATAAATACTTTACGGCAATTTTGTGGATTTTTTTCATAAATACGGCAATTTTCGTTTTTAGATACGGCAACTTAATTTTTTACAGTCGCAACGCTGATTCCTTGTGTCAAAATTGTCCGGTGGGAATAGAAAAGTTTAGTGAGAATGAGTGAGAAACGTAGTTTCAAATTGTTATTATTTATTAAGAAAATCTGAGTTTTCTGTGTGGAATTTTTCACAAAATGCGTGGTAAGTTTTTAATGTTTATGGTTATTACATATTTCAATGCTTTTTTATATGTTTTCCTATGTAAAACTTTTATTTTATCACACTATGCAATTAGCTCCATTTTTATTCTAAGAGTTTCTTTACAACTTGTATGGTTTTAGTAGTAGTGTTGGGCTACTTTGTTTTTATTCATTATCTTGTTTGCCTTTCAGACCATCACATTGAGGAACTACTTCAAAAGTTAGATGACGGGGAGCTTTCAGAAGATGATTTAGAATTAGATGGGGAGGATATCCCTTACTACTCAACTCGTGAATCGTGGACTGCTGAGCTTGAACACATCGAAGATCAAGAAGATGCTGTTGATGAAGAAATCGTTTCTGAAGACCCACCTTTGGTTCAACACAATATTAATATGTCACAATCCCATGGCTCTCAACCTATTTTTTGTATGATAAATTCTAGAAATTTAGTTTGGAAAAAACAGTCTCTGATTTTTTTAGAATAGAATAGAATAGAATATCGTTTATTTCTTAGTATATGGTAATTACAGATGTTGAAATTATAGAATGATTCACATATACTACCGTATTCGGTGTAGAAATATTACAATTAAAATAATATTTAACACTTTATAGTACTTATTTAGACAAATTTATACATTTATAACATTATATAGGAATTATCAATTGTAGATATATATTATTATTATTATTAATACAATATTGGGAGCATTCATTTATGTATAATTTATAAATTTATAATCTATGAAATCATTAACAGAATAAAAACACATATCCAAAAGCCAAGAAAATATTGCACGTTTAAATTTATTTATAGGCAACTGTCTAATCTGTGGTGGCAGCTTATTAAAGATTGTTATTGCCATGCAGTGGGCATTACGACTATACAAATAAAGTCTTTGGGATGGTGCCACCAATTGGTTTGGGTTTCTGTCTTGGATCCTCTTGGAAATACGTTCATTTATTGGAAATAGATAGGAATATCTCTTAACGAACAAACATATTTCAAAAATATAGAGACAGGGCAGTGGAAGTATCTTTAATTTTTGAAATAATGGCTTACAATGATCTAAATAATTAGCGCCACACATGGATCTAATACATTTTTTTTGTGCTTTAAACGCCCTGCCTATATTCACTGAATTACCCCATATAACTAATCCATAGCGAAGTACTGAAGAGACGTACCCATGATATGCACTGAGGACTGTTTCTTTACTGGCTGTGAGTCTTAGTTTGTGAAGAGCAAATACAAATTTATCGAGTTTACTACACACTTTATCTACATGTTCTTTCCAGTTCAATTTACCATCAATAATTATACCTAAAAATAATGTAGATTGTACTGGTTGCAAAACAGTATTATTATATTGTATTTTAACAGGGTGGCACTTTGAATTTAGAGTTTGGTACTGTATTAATTTAGTTTTATTTAAATTGACATGTAGATTATTCTCTTGTAGCCATTGCACTGCATTTTGTAACTCATTATTAGTTTCAAATTCGAGATTATTTTTGTTTAAACAGCTTATGGTTAGTGTAGTGTCGTCAGCAAACAATGTGCATTTATGTTTTAGGTTACTACAGAGATCATTAATATAAATAATGAATAAAAATGGCCCTAGAATACTGCCCTGCGGCACACCACTACTATTAGGTTTAAGTTCAGATTCATATGTAACTTTCGAATTATTTTCTATTTTTGAGAGTAACGTTCTTTGCTGGCGATTCGACAGATAGCTTTTAAACCAATCATGTGACTTTCCTCTAATTCCATACCTCTCAAGTTTGAAAAGTAATCGTTTATGCGAGACAAAGTCAAATGCTTTGCTCATATCTAGAAATATTGATATTGTCGACATTTTGTTATTAAGTGCTTCTGTGACCAGCTTAACTAAATTAAAGCAAGCTAGTGTAGTGGAACTACTTTTTCTAAATCCAAATTGATTGTCAACAAGAATTTTATTCTTATTAATATAATTACTAATTTTATCATGCATTACTTTTTCAAAAATTTTTGCCATTATTGGTATTAATGTGATAGGCCTATAATTATCAATGTTTGTACGATCACCTTTTTTAAATAGAGGTCTAATTACGGATATTTTTAGTCTTGTAGGAAATATTCCTTGTTCTAACGACAAATTAATTATGTAACTCAGAGGAATTGCTATATGTTTAGCACTTAATTTAATTATTCTTGTTGTGAGTTCATCATAACCGGTAGCGTGTGTATCATTCAAAGTGTTAATAATTTTCATAACGTCAGTGTCGGTTACTGGGGTTAGAAACAAGCTATCTCTTTGAGCGGGAATATTAATGTTATTCAAGTCATTATTCAATTCATCAAAATTATCTTTATGAGTAAGTTCAATAAAATAGTTGTTAATAAGGTTACATATATCATTAGGGTTATTAATAGTTTTATCTTGGTAAACTAAGTTTTCAATATTACTTTTATCAACAGAACTATCAAAATTATGTTTTATAATAGACCATGTCGCTTTACATTTATTTTTAGAGTTAAAAATATATTTATCATTATTTATTCGTTGAGATTTTGATGTACATTTCTTTAATATTTTAGAATATATAAGATAATTTTTCTTGTGAAAGTTTTTGCTTATAGCATCATGTATATATTTATAATATAATGTTCTTTTTTTAATGCACGATAATTTTAATCCCTTACTTATCCATTTATTTTTTACAGGTTTATTGCCTTTCTTAAAGCGTATTACGGGAAAACACAATTTGAAAAAAAGAGTATAAAGGTCATGAAAAACGTTAAACGACTTGTTGCAGCATGTTTCTCTGTATACTTCATCAAAACTTAAAGCTGTTATGCATTCTAGAAATTTATTAATGTTATTTTCATTGAAATCTCTCACAGTCTCATACCAAAATTTTATTGATTTAACATTATTATTATTTTTTGGAAGATAGAAAATTAATGATTGACCTGTATCATGGTCCGAGAGAGCTAAGTTATGTATATTAGTATTCACATTATTGGTTGAAATATTACTGGCTATTTGGTCAATACTAGATTTTCTTCTAGTAGGTAAGTTTATGTGAGTTAGCAAATTAAAGTTCTTGAGGACTGATATTAATTCCTTTTTCTGCGTATTCTCTTTGAGAACGTCTATGTTCCAATCTCCACATATAACGATATGTTTTTTACTATTAAGAGTTAATTTGAATAATACAAGTTCTAGATTTTTAAAAAAAATAGATGTGTCGGAATCTGGTGTTCTATAAATACAAATTACACAAAGATTATAACTCGGCACTTCTATACCGCAACATTCAAAACAATATGTTGTCGCAAAATCATTAATTACCGACAACGGAGTAAAATATATACCTTTTTTTACTAGTATACATGTCCCACCCCGTTTTTTATCCTGTCTTGAGAAATTAGCAGCTAAACTAATTTTCTAAATGTAGGTTGCCTTCATGACCAGATTTTAAAAAGGTTTCGCTAAAGCAAATAAAGTCTATATCTCCAATATGCTTCCTCAAATCGGTCATTACTATTTCAAAATGCTCTATTTTGTTTAATATGCCTGCTATATTCTGGTGAAATAATATAAATTGTTGTATGTTATCAAGAGATGTCTTACTAGATGGACCGAAAAAAACTGTTTTGTTTGACACTGTCAGTGGTTATTAATGTTGGCGAATTGAATTCAGTTTCTAAGTCAACAAGAATACGCTTAAAGATACTTACAAATATACATTTTATACCTAATCTGTTAATTTTACCTGTTTTATTCGACAACATTTCATAAGTTAAGTCGTAGTTAGTATCAAAGAAATATGCATATTTATAATTTTCAATGTCCATATAAAGTAAATTATTAAATATTTCTACTCGGTAATTATATATAGGGGCTCCTAGTACATATGTGGGGGTACATATAATTATATTTGTGTTACTTATTTCTATTAGCGTTTCTCTAATTAATCTGACTAATTCAATTGAATCCACATTCTTTTTAAAGTCACTTTCACCAATCATAATTATACAATAATCTTCTTCATCAAAATTATAGATCTTGTTCTTGATGTCTGACATGAGTTCTTTCAAACTGCTGTTACGTTTCATAAATTGACAGTAGTTAAATTTTTCTTCAAATGTGCGCTCTATAATACTTAGTGTGCCGTTGTAGTTGCAGCCATTTAGAATACATAATTTTCTCTTCTTTATACTATCCTTTTCCTTCTCTAATTTGCTTTCTTGTTTCTTAACGGGATATTTTGTTATGGTTATTTCACTTTGAATAGTAGAATTCTTAGTTGACTTCTCACTTGACTGTGAATGTGTACCTTGTTTTTGTTTTCTTTTACTAGGTGTAGTATTTTGTATTTGTTTATTAAGTGATTGGTTGCAGGTGTTATTTGTTAAGGAATAATTTTTTTTCATTAACTCTTCATTGATATGTTTAAGATTACTGTTTTCTGTGGAAAGGCACTCAATCTCCTGACGAGCATTATTTAATTCGGACAAAAGTTCTTTAATTCGTCCCTTCAAGTTAGACACCAATTCATCGCTATTTTCGATCAATACGTTTTTATTCGGTAAACTACTTGTGCTGTCATCCAGTGTTTCGTTTAGTTCATAACTGTTATCATATTTTGTATTTGAATCCGACAGAGTCCGTGCACGGCGGAAAGTAATATTTTGCAGAAAATCCATTTTGTCGAGTTTATAATTTGTAGTTTTATTATGTGTTTGTTTTGTTTTAGTATTTAGAATTTAAATTGAAACTTAAAACATTCACAAAAAGTCAAATGTACAGGTTAGATTTGAACCTGGTCTCAGTGGCCCAACTTGAACGCGTAGCCAATACGCCACCGTGACGTGTTACTAGGTCGCTCAAAATAGTGCTTCTATTACGAACAGATATAAATGACAGATTTGTTATGAGTATTTTGTACCTATTTGTTTGAAAATTTTTCTTCAACCGTCACTTTAAATGCGAATTTAGTTTTTTTTTTTTAAGTTTCTATAGTATTTATTGTTTTATATTTCTATTTTAATTTGTCTCACTGTTTAACAATGTATATTAGATCTATTTACTATTATTTTGCGACACAAATAGCACATTTAAACAGATTTATTGTTATTGATAGTTCACTGTAAGATTAATAATAATATAGTCCAATCCGCGTATTATATGTCTTGATATCACTCTCACACACGTATTGAAGAGTTTTATCCACTTTTTTTGATAAATCTAATATGATACAGTCCAATATACTATTTTTAAGCGATCAAATTACGGGAGCACAATGCTTACACGACAGCTACCCTACACTACTTATTACTTAGTTTTGATGAAGAAAAGATAAAGTTTGGTGGTTCTCGTTATCTACCTACTGATATACTACACTTGCAGACTCCATATCAATTTTTCAACTACTTTATGCCAAATTCATTTTTAGAAAAAATTGTCTAGCAAACAACCTTATATTCTGTTCAAAAACAGCCTGATAGACCAGACAGTATTACAACAAATGAGCTACGAAAATATTTAGGTATGTTAATTTTTATGTCAGCCTATCATTACCCAAGTACGCGTTCATATTGGTCGAATAAGTTTGGCTTCAATGCAATAAAAGAAACGATACCAGTAAATAGATTTGAGAAAATACGCAGTATCTTACACTTCAATAACAATGAAAATCATTTACCGAGAGAGCATCCAGATCATGACCAACTCCATAAGATTCGACCTGTTATAGACCATTTGAATGAGCGCTTTTCAAGTATTACAATAGACCAAAGACTTCCACTGGATGAACAAATGTGTTCATCCAAAATAAGACATTTTTTAAAGCAATACTTACCCAACAAGCCCCATAAGTGGGGGTTTAAATTGTTTGTACTTTGTAGTCTTATGGGATATGCCTATAGTTTTCATATTTACACAGGCAAAGAATCGCATAAGAGATTGCTAAATGAGCCGGATATAGGTGTAGTAGGATCCACTGTAATGAAACTATTGAGAGTTGTACCGCAAAAGCAAAATCATATTGTCTATTTCGACAATTACTACACATCACTTCCTCTCATGTATACACTTGCGAGAGAAGGAATTCATACTTTAGGTACTATCCAGCGGAACAGATTAGGCAAATCCTGTAAGCTACCTACAAAACGAAACGATGAAAAATTCTGTACCAAGAGGTGCTTATGAGGAGTATACTACTAATTACGAGGGAGTTGACATAACTACAGTGAGCTGGAAGGATAATAAGCAGGTTGTTTTAGCATCGACATATCGCACCCTTAGCAATATAAAGGCTCAAGTCAATTTTTTTGTGAAATGTTATTTTAAACGCTTAGAACAAACACGCAATTTACGTGGTAGAGCCATGCTGCAGTTATATTAGTAGTATAGTTGTAGCACGAATGGGTCGGCTCGACCGGGGAAGGACCACGCTCTCACAGAATACCAGCGTGAAATAGTAGCTTAATGCTGCTGTATTTCGTATGGTGAGTGTAGAGAACCGGAGACCCTTTTTACTGGAAATGAGGCATTCCATCTCAGTCCTCACGGGTGACAACGCATCTGCATTTTGATTTGTAATGGAAGATAGATGTAGATGTCTATGGGCCGCAGCAACCACTTACCATCAGGTGGACTGTGTGCTCGTTTGTCAGCCTATTCTATAAAAAAAAGAAAAAAAAAACATAAAATCAAATTATCTACCGGTTGACGCTGACAGAGAGAGAAAAAAGGCAATAATGACTCAGTAAATGTATTTGTGTCCCTCTCACACCCTTCCCGCTCGTCTCTTAATCTTACCGCTACACAGTCGCAATTAGTAACGTGCCCATACTTATCGGAGGAAGACCGTTCAAACGTTGTGCAATTCGTGTTAGTGCCCTTATATGACAAAAAAACAGGTGAATTTGTTTTGTTTTGAATATTTTGTACTATTTAGAATAATTTGTAGTTGTGCCGTAATATTATACAATATATTGAATTTTTTGGGTCTAATTCATAATAGATCGCTATATTATCAAAAACTTAAGATGTTAAAGGGAATTATATCATAATTGCTCATTATAGTATGTAATTTTTTTATTTACGACGACGTATTTTGTAATAGGCCATTACTTACATGAAACATTCAATTTGTTTTTTAATTTAAGCCGTTTAAATAAAAAGTAAAATAATTAAGTTATCGTAAACTTACAGAAATATAAATCAGTATTTACTAGATGGGTGGTATTTCTTGTTTTTGGTATAAGTATTGTTAGATTTAATGTGTTTTCGGAAAAATGGAATCCCGATCACGAAGAATAATGAATCTGCTTAAATCACCAAGTCACCATAGATTAGATTGCGACAGAGAGAAAGATCTTTCTTTGGGAACTGAAAATGTAATTTGACTTTTGTCTTTTTTGTTCAAGTTTTGTAATTTAATTAATGTAATTTATTTTATTAATTGTAATTTACTGTCTTGACTTTATTTATGTAATTTTTTTCAGATTTGTAACGAAGAAAAAGAGAACACACCATTAGAACTTATTAGTCCAAAAAAAAATCAAATTGTGTTACCCAGCAACCAATTGATTATGATAGTTGTAAGGAGATGAGTGACGAAGTAATAGGAAATATAAATGTCATGACCTCTCCTCAGAAACCCATCAGGCGCCGTCTTTCTAGCTCAAGCTCGTCCAGCTCTAGTAGCTCTAGCAATTCTAGATCTAGCAGCAGTAACTCAAGTATTACTTCATCTAGTACTAGTTCTTCTAATGCTCATGACACAGGGCGACGACCTTTAGATGAAAACACCGACCCACTGCAAGATAGTTCTAGACATACAAACGCCGATCCACAGCCAGGTACATCTAGAGATAAAAACGCCGACCCTCAGCCACGAACTTCTAGAGACAATTTTTCTCCACCATCCATATTGACACCAATTTGCAACGATTTGCCATTGGTTCGACCCCGAACAGCGGTTTGTAAATACATAATTTCTCCACTTCATTCGGAGGAAAGTGACGTAGATCTCAGTGATAACGACCCCTCTTACATTCCAGAGAAAAACCATCGTCAACGTTCACCGAGTCCAGCAGCTGGCAATTCTATTGACGATTATGTTCCAATAAAACCAAGGAAACGTAAAGCAGATCCAAATAAATGGATGCAAAACACGCAAAAAATTAAACGAAACTTCAGTCAAAGTTATGTAGCTGTACATTCAAAGAAATTGGTCCCTGCACGTAATATTAAACCACCTTGTGGCCAAAACTGTAGATTAAAATGCAGTGATCGCATCGATAATTCTAAGAGGTTGCAGATCTTTAACGCCTTCTGGGCATTAGGTGATAGACAGTTGCAAAGAATGTATATTTTGTCTAATAGCACAAAAATTACACCTAAGTACAAGTATACCAATGCCCAGAACCCGCGTAATCCAAACCATGCATTTTATTTTACTGTAAATGATGAAAAAGTAAGGGTATGTAAAGTATTTTTATTAATACTCTTGATATTTCACATAAGATGATTCGAACCGTACAGGCGGAGAGCAGAAACACTGGAGGTTTCATAAAGGATGACCAACGTGGTAAACACAATCATCATAAAACTGCAAGTGCTGAACTTATCAATGACATCATCAACTTTATCAACTCTATACCTCGCATTGAGTCACACTACCTAAGAGCATCTACCTCCAGAGAGTACATCAGCAGTAGTAAAAGCATTGCAGAGCTCTTTAGAGATTTTGAAGCTTTGCAAAAGGAGAGATCGCGCCCTGCTGGACTCTATCACACGTTTGATGAAATATTTAACACCAAATTCAATCTTGGCTTTTACCAGCCCAAAAAAGATCAATGTGATCTTTGTCTACAGTACCACAATTCTACCGAGTCACAAAAGCAGAAACTAAAAAATAAATATGATACCCATTTAGAAGAAAAGGAATTAAGCAGAAAAGAAAAAAAGAACGACGGAAAGAACATTGATGAATGCAATATGTGTGTATGCTACGATGTACAAGCCATTATCCAAAGTCCGAATGGTGAAACTTCGGCATTCTATTACAAATCTAAACTCAACAATTATAATTTTACTATGACCGAATTAAATAAAATTCAGGAGGAAAATGAGTCGACAATGGATATTATCTCTAAAAGCTATGGTACTGTCCATTGCTATTTTTGGGAAGAGACACAAGGTAAAAGGGGAGCTACGGAGATAGGTAGTTGTGTTTATCATTATTTGAAAATGGTGTGTGAAGAAGCAGGTGAGAAAGAAGTTAACATAACGTTTATATCTGATAATTGCTGTGGGCAAAATAAAAATAAGTACCTCACCTCTTTATATTTATTTGCTGTGGCCAATATAAAAAATTTGAATAAGATAGCTCACAAATATCTTATCAAGGGCCACACACAAAATGAGGCTGATAACGTACACAGCTTAATCCAAAAACAAATCACTAGAGATCTGAAAACAGGACCAATATACTCGCCAGTACAGTACATTTCAGCTATAAATAGAGCAAGGAAGACTGGCACCCCATTTAAAGTTCATAGTTTAACACATAATTTTTTTTTATGATCTTCAGCAACTGCAAGAAAAATGGGGCTATAATTTTAATACTGACGAACAGAAAAATAATGTAGTATGGAATAGTATCAAAGTATTGCAATTTACCAAAGACGACCCCTTTTCTTTTTATTACAAAAGTTCGTACAAGGATGATTTCAAAAAAGTAAATGTTCGTAACAAGAGGAAAAGAATGCCAGATATTGAAGAAATAACTATACAAAAGGCATACTTAGAGCCACTTCAACTTAGTTCTGCTAAAAAGAATGATCTTAAGGATCTCATTGATAAACAATTGATAGATCCATACTATGCTTCTTATTACAATACCATGTTGCCTTAAGATATTGTTAAACATATTAGAGACATTTTTGTTTAGACAAGACTGATTACTATGTAAAAGTACTACTTATTAGGTTATTTTTCAGACTATACATTTTTTGTTACGAGTAATTATCTGAGATTAAAATGGAGTAAGTGGAGAGGTTAATATAAAAACTGTAACGCTGAAACTTATAAGGGTTTTTATCCTTAAAATAAGGTTTTCATACTTATCATGTTGACTTAATTGTTTTATTATAATTTATAAGAAAAATATCTTAAATATTTGATAGTTTTGTTATGTAAAGTTTTTTAAGCTTTTGTTTACTTTTGCTAAGTAAGTATGGATAGTTTATTTAAGTCTGAAGTGAAAAATATTGTAATGTAGAATAAATAGTCATGTGGAAGTTATGTAGCTTTATAGTTGGAAAGTACCTACTTGTAAGAGTTTATAGTTGTAATGTTATTAATAATATTATGTTGACTTAATTGTAATATGGCAATAGCTCATACGTTTAATTGTTGATAAAAAGAAACGACTTGGAGATTGTTTGTTATTTTGGGCTGATTATTAAAGTATTATTTTTATTCATATCTGATGTTTTATTTATAAAATGGAAACAATAAGTTCAGACCTGTGGTTTGATTTTGTTATACAGAGTACCAACTACGATTGTAAACTAAACAGTCACATGGATATCAATAATATACTGAATCAAACCTAAATAGGTCCACATTACTATTATATTTTTTGTGATATATGGGCCTAACTTGAAAGTGATTTTTCAAATACTTATAATTTATGGAATTTCATAATATTTTTCTTTTTTTATTGGCTACTTATAGAATAAGCCCTCAAAATTTTATATATGTAACATAAGTAATAAGAATTTCATTCACAAAATAAACCGGAACGTAAGAATCCAGAATCTTTAAACACGTATACCCAAAGAATTACTTTTTGGTTTTAGGCCCATATATTACTGGGGGTGCGATATGTGGGCGCTGAACCAGCTGGAAAAGTAGAAAGATATGACAAAAAAGAAAAGAATTGACATACCATGTCCAAAGATAATAAAGGACTACAATACCCATATGGGTGGGGTTGATTTGATGGACTCATTTCTTGGCAGACATCGGATCCGAATGAAAAGTCATGTAGCAGTGGTACATGAGAATTTTTTATCATTTATTACGGTAATTAACTCTTGGATTCTGTATAAAAAAGTCCACGAAGAAAAAGGCGTGCCATCTGCCAATGTTTTGAGTTGCAGATTTCAGATCTGAACTAGCTGATAGTCTTTGTAAATATGTACCTCCAAGTCAAAGGGGTCGTCCTGGTTCTAGCAACTACATTGCAGCTCCACCATCCAAAGTAAGAAAGGGTAAGCCCTGTCAAGTCCTACCACCTCAAGGGATGAGACTTGATAAAGTGGAACATAATTTAGTAAAATCAGACTCTAGAAACTGATGCATGCTGCCATCATGCAATTTATTGAACATTAACAAATGCAGTAAGTGCAAAGTGTACTTATGTTCAAAAAAATCAAAAGATTGTTTCACTACATTCCATAATTCTGTAAATATTTAAATAATAGATTTATTCATGATTAAAAAATCTGCTGTCTAATTTTTTTTCATAATTCTAATATGTTGTTCCATTAAAATATAAATAAAACATAACCAGCATCTTTGTTTTTAAATGAACCCCTAATGCATAGTGTATCGAAAACGATACAAGGAGTTTTTATGTAAAAAATAATTATTAAAGGCAATAAATATTTTTTTTCTATTTTTTCCTTTATCTAGGCATATTTTTCTACAATATTTTTTTTAATACAAATTAAGTGATTATGCATTTAAGGGTTAATTAATTTTGTAACAAAAATATGAATGTACAGAAATGTGCAATTTATGTTTTTATTATTATGTATAGATATAGATAACGCACATGTAGTGCAAAATTCAATGCGTAATTTTAGTGTAACAGGTCACCTTTGCCTGCACGTGGTATGCTCGCTGATGATGGATCCCTAGATTATAATATAGAAATATAACTAAAACAACATGGAGATTTTGTAAAAATATTTATTTATTTGTTATTTACAATTTAGTATCTAAGCGTGACGGGACGTGGCGCGGCGACGTATATTATTAAAGACCGCCTTTCAGCTGTACGTACAAACAGAAAATATTATTGCACGCAGGCAGGTTACACGACAGAGCTTTATAGATATTTTATAGTTTCATATATATATATAATTCTTGTAAATAACACTCGACCAACAGCACAAATAACTCAGCTCAGCTCAGCTTAACTGTTGATATGTAATTTAGCTAAATTCTCATCTTAAAATTTAGTGAGCTGTGTATCCTCACTAAATTTTAAGATGAGAATTTAGCTAAGCTGTGAGATGTTAAACATAAGTTGTAGTTTTATAACCTACGGTAACAAAGTCGACACGCACCAGCCCGTGTCCGCCGCACCGCATACAGCTCTACTGCACCCAGGCGGTGCCGCTCAGGAGTGAGGTTAAATGTTAGACAGAAAGAAAAATTTATTATTTGCAGAATGTAAGAGCTAATATATCTTTCTATAATATTAGTTATATTTTAAATTAACTAGAAAAAAATGAATCAACCAAACTACGGATATTTCTGAAAGTAGAGTGAGTAAAAAGTAAGTTAAAAATGTGCATAAAACTAGTGCAAGAAAATGTTTTGTGTATTTATATAATACTCTAGGAACCGATATAAAAAAAAAAATTAATTTCACAATGTGTAACAAAATTTTTTATCTCTGATACAACTAGCGGCATCTGGTGAACGGAAAATTATTAGCCCTTATTCAAACAACTTCGTTCGCTTTAGCCGACGCTAAACAATTTTCTCATGCGTAAAGCTGTACGTGGTGCCTTGCCATAAACTGCAATAAGCGTACAATTTACTTCAATTATTTTTTTATTTACAATTTAGATCATTTTTAATTTTTTTTATTACACATACCTAATGAAATAGACGCGACAAAGAACATTCTCTCGTAATCACACAAACTTTACGATAACATGCGTCATATTTGCTATCACATTGAATAAATCTAAGAAATATTTATTTTACACGTAGCCTAATTTACATATTCTTATGTACAAAACATTACAGTATTCAAATGGATAAATTTTTAAACACATAATACAAGTTAGTGAAAGTTCGCAGAGAACGCAGAAGAGCGTTTACAAAATATTTTCGGACACTGATGTAATACTCTTCGAAGTTCTAAATAATTTTAGCATAAGCCTTACAAACTTACAACTAAGAATTCTGTCACCAAAATTTACAAAGGAGCAAGCAACAACACGCCAGTTGATGATGTTGCAAGAACAATATAATTACATACGATTTGGTTATAACATCACATCCAGTTTAATTAAGAACTATCGCAGTAATATCAATAAGCCAGCGACAACACACAAGCGTGTACGTGTTTGTGTCACAGCTTTGTTAGTGATATTGATCGTTACACACGCTGAGCACATGAGTAAAGACACGAAATAGAGGCAAAGCTTCATACCCCTGCACTATGACAGGTACACTACTACAAGCTTGAGGCGCGAGTGTGAGCGAGCACTGGCGGCTCGTCACGTACAGAGGGAAGCCGGTTTATATCAGCTCGGCCAGTGCTCAAGCTCAGGGTGTTTACTTCAAGCATTGTGTTTGTTTTTGTTTTACGTTTTCATGGGTTATTCCGTTTATACCCCTAGGATGGATGCTCGGGAAACGCGTGTTCGTTTATACAAAGTTATTCACAGCCGAGAGCGAAATCGGAAGAAAAATAATATACGAATTCCGATCATCCACCACATTTGGGGTGGAGAAACGAACACGCGATCCCGAGCACCACCCTAGGGTGGATTTCTTAGGGTGAATAAACGAAATAACCCGTTTTGATTTAATAGTAGAGATGAATAAAGATTAATGTTATGTAAGTAAATTTTCTTTCACTGTTCTGTGTGTATAAACAATAATATAACGAATATATAAAATTAATCATTATTATAAATAGAATATGCTATAAAATTATTATATGTTCAAAGTTCATAGTTAATAAAAATATTCCATTTTTTAATTATTCCAAAAAGTTCATAAACTGCTTGAGCAAAAATTACGCAAATATTAAAACGTGCAAGAATGTATAATATGCCATGCAAGCATAGGGTGCGTTTGGCAGAAAAAAGCGCTAGCAAGCGCTTGTAAGCAAAGTGGCGATCGTAAGCGGTAAGCGCTGTCAAATCGTAAGTAGCTATTTTCCTCCAGGACACGATGTTAGTTTTAACCGGGGAATTTAACCTAATTTAAATATATGTTTGTAAAGTATTCATATAAAAAACTTAACAATCGTGAATTTTTAATAGCATGTATATATTTATTCATGTCATTATATTACTTAAAACTAATATTGCACAAAACAACTTATAAACTCTACTTCAAAACAAACAAATGAAATAAGCAAAATGGCGGTTGTGTCAGCGCTACTGAAGTAGCAATCGTGTCCTGGCCGAAAACTATTTTAGCGCTTATAAGCGCTTGCTAGCGCTTTTTTCTGCCCAGAAAAAAGCGCTAGCAAGCGCTTGTAAGCAAAGTGGCGATCGTAAGCGGTAAGCGCTGTCAAATCGTAAGTAGCTATTTTCCTCCAGGACACGATGTTAGTTTTAACCGGGGAATTTAACCTAATTTAAATATATGTTTGTAAAGTATTCATATAAAAAACTTAACAATCGTGAATTTTTAATAGCATGTATATATTTATTCATGTCATTATATTACTTAAAACTAATATTGCACAAAACAACTTATAAACTCTACTTCAAAACAAACAAATGAAATAAGCAAAATGGCGGTTGTGTCAGCGCTACTGAAGTAGCAATCGTGTCCTGGCCGAAAACTATTTTAGCGCTTATAAGCGCTTGCTAGCGCTTTTTTCTGCCAAACGCACCCATAGACTTATACGACTGCGTATAGACCGGGTCATTGGAGAAACAAAATGGCACCGACTCATTGGCGCTAAAATGTTTACGGAGCACCAACGCGACCACCAATGCGACTAAATGACTAAATGTTTTTATAATTTGAAAATGAGAACGTCTTCTTCATCACAAAACTCGAGACGTTTAATCGTGAAATGATATTCAAATCATTGAATGACGTTGTTCTTCAAAATATTGAAAATTAGGTGCAGTAAATAAGGCTATTTTGATTTTTTAAATAATTTTGGGAGTACTTCTACAGGTTCTAGGGTAAAACCAAAACTATAAGTGAAAACATTAGTTCCGTGGTAGTTCAAAGTATTTAAGAGATGGCACTGATTTATTCTACGCTTAAACCGTGAACAATTTTTCTTCGCACGGCCATATCTTGTCATTTATATCAATGCATGCAAGTGATTATTTAAAAAAACTTTTATATAACATTTTAAATTTACCATTGAACTTGCCTTTAGCACGACAAATTATTGAAAAACAAAAAGTGTGAAAATTAAGAGGATGTAAAATAATATTCTATCATAGATATAAAAAGCTGTTACATGTTTTCGTTTATTTAATATTATCTTTCAGTGCCAACCCTATCAAAAGTAAACATTTTTCACGGTCTTTAGAAGTTTTGCCTCTCTTCGATTTCTTTATAGTCAGTTCGCTTAGACACGGTCACCTTTGTGTCGCGCCGCCTTGGCACGTGCCGCATCTTGTCAAAGGCGCCGTCACGACAACAAAGTTCGCCGCGTGTGGCGTACACCGACAGGAAAATTTGTAATTTTAAAACTAAGTGCCTTAGTAAAAGGTTCTTTGCTACCTAACTTGTGTATATTATTTATATTCGTATTTTATTACAATTACCATATGAATAAAATGGTATTATATTTTATTTTTAGAATAGAAAAACATTTAACAAACAATCACATTAAAAATAATAAATTAAAGCAAAATAATAAGTGCGCCCCGGGTGTACAGACACCATCTTAGCGAACAGACTGTACTCGCGTGCACTGAGGCTCCAAGCGGTACTTATTACAATGAGGTAAAAGTTTATCCAGGTGGTCGGTCCTGTCAGCTGAGGCATCACCATGATAGGACAGAGCGTTCGCCGCATCGCAAAAGCCGCGAGACACGTTATGCTCGTCAAGAATAATACACAATTATAAAATTATATAACAATTAAAATAGATCAAATACACATTTTCGAAAAAGTTAGTTTTATATTCATAGTTATTATTTTAGATGTTTGTCTATTGCAAAAAATATTTTTAAATATATGTATGTATATTTTATCAGATTTCATATTATAAAGAATAATAGTTCATATTATATGTCACACCAATAAAGAAGCGTTTTATAATGGCGGTCGTTTTTGACGTATGATCAGAAAAACAAACTGTATGATTGCTATTTTTATTTTAAACCGATTAAAAAAGGAGTTAGTTATCAATTGGTCCGTATTTTACATGTAACATACATAATATATACCGAAAATATAACCTATGTGGGACATATTTACCGATTGTAAAACGATTTTAATGGCTCCCTTTTTAAGAGTATTACAAAAAAAAAACGCGAAATCACAAGGATTCCTTGTTTAAATTATATGTTTTCCGTTCGTTGCTTGAAATGATAATTACTTGGTAAAATAGTTCGTTTTCTCTTCTACAATAAGCTTAAGGCAAATTTTATATAACCTATTTATTTATTTAGTAATAATCATTCTCCCGATGCATGTTTAGGCCAAAACTCTGAGACATGATTTGGGAGCTCTAGTTTGTAGATTCTATTGTATACCGACCATCAAAAAAATATTTTTATTTGACAATTATCCTATAGTTTAATATTGATTAAATATATTTTCGTTATATGCCTTTCACGTAAGGAAAAAAATCGACATATTTCAATTATCTACCGAAAAAGCTTCGATACAAGCCACAATATCTCCGAAGTTCTACATCATTTATACACACACATCACGTTCTATATATATATATATATATATATATATATATATATATATATATATATATATATATATAAATAAATATCAGTATTTGCTTAATATAATACCATGATTTTTACTTTTTTAATAGTTACTATTACTTTTTAATTACTCAAATAATATTACCATATATTTCACTGTGTCGCCCATCTGAATTCACTACCGGTACCGCACCAGCGGCTCTCGAGGTCGGACCTGTGTCAATCTATTTCGCGCGCTTCGTCTCGTTTCAATATTATCGTAGTGTGCGTCGATGGCCGTGGCGCTGCTATTTTGTGCTAGAGCATCGTCAACTACGCCCGCAATTTTTAACCGTTTGAAGTGTTTACTTTCGTACAGTATATTTCAATTAGTATAAAGTTCGCAATATTATTATACCAGATAGTAAACTAATAATAGTTATTTTGATTGTAGCTGAGCTTTCTTACCAGTCGGAATAGGGAAAAATAAATACAAGTATCAATGTGTCACTAAACGTAAAAAAGGAAATATCCCATCTCTGGAGAAAAAATAATGGAGAATAAAAATGTCTGCGTGCTTGCCATATGGACTGGTCCAGATTATGCAGTAAAAGTACATACTAAACATCTATTAAGACGACAAATTTTGGATTTTGAACATGTTACCCAAATTACAAGCGTTTTATTGTGTTAGTTTAAAGTGTGTGCTGCCTGTAATTATTGACTCGAGATAAGCTCGGTCAATGCCGTTGCGGCAAATGTTTTTATAATAAAAAATTTGGTAATTGATTGTAAGTACCGATTAAAAAAATATTAGTTACAGTTGGTTATTTATTTTTTTTTAAACAGGTTGCCACCGTACTATTTATTTATTTG
Source organism: Parnassius smintheus behrii (assembly GCA_036936625.1). NCBI lineage: Eukaryota > Metazoa > Arthropoda > Insecta > Lepidoptera > Papilionidae > Parnassius > Parnassius smintheus. The sequence continues at coordinate 749,833 of JAUPFT010000004.1, read as the reverse complement.
TACCACTATGCTACCGTTAATAGATATCATCGATTATTAACCAACATCGGTTAACAATCGATTACTGTGAAACAATTAAAATATTTATGTGTACTTATTTCAACACGGTTCATAAATAATGAAAAATATATCAAACAGATTGTAATAAACTAATCAGACTATAACTTAAAAATGACACACCAAAAATTTTCCATCGACCGAACTCCATCTTAAGAAAACTTGTATAATGGAAGATCAAGATCGTTTAGTCGCTACACTCACAGTACCATAGTGCGAGCGAGTGAATGGAGATATGAAATAAGTATCGCTCGCATAGATCATCGCCCGCTTGGAGCGGAAAATACTTAAATTTGCGTAATAACGCCGAAATGTAAGAGGGCTCTTAATTAATAGATTACACTTTTAAAATGATTCCATTTAAGAGTAACAAAATAATTGTAGCTTTATGATTGACGTCTTAAAAAAACGTTACATACCCACTGCGCGAAGCACTGCAAGTCATTGTTAAGTCATCGTGCCACGGAGCCGTCGAGAAGTAATTTGTTTTAACATGTTTGGTGGATATCGATTATAGCTTATTTGAAATACATATCTTATTAGTACCCGCACACATTAAAATAAAAAAATAAACTAAGTGAATACAGTTTCTTTTTGCATGAAAGGAGTACTGGATATCCGAAATTTTACACAAACATCAAATAAGGAACCTAACTTAATAAAATTTAGAGGATTTGAGATTTGTTTTAAAAAGTTACGCAATATAACTAGTACTACACACACTAGACACAATGGATAATAATATTGTGGATGCTTTTTACGACAAATTTTAGAACATTTAATATAATTTAATACGCGTTAATACGCAGAATATTTACCAATTTCCGAATAAATATCAATCGAAAAATATTTTTTATAACAAAGCAAATAGTAAAAATAAAATCAACAGTCAATAGAAGGAAATCAAAATATTGAAGCATGATATATGTATATCCTGACAATACCAGGAACGTCGATTTGAAGATAATTTTTTGTAGAGATGGGCCGCGCTACGGAGTGGTAAACTTTATTTTGGAATCAAACAAAGAAACATTATATTACCTTAGTACATATCACTTTACTTTGCTCGTCACTTTCTCTAAAATAAGTTGAAATAGTAGATCTCCTGTCACTCATTTTTATCATATATATATATATATATATATATATATATATATATATATATATATATATATATATATATATAGTATATATACAGTGAATTTCATTTATTACGACCGTGGTTGTAGCGACCATTTACCTATAACGACGTTAAATCTAAGTCCCTTGAATTTAAAGCATACTTTAGTACAAAATTCATTCGGCTATAGCGACTTTGGATGTAACGCCGAGTTCGGGTATCGCTACACCCGAACTGTTATTAATGAATCATTTGTAACAAATTCTTAGAAATCCCATGCAGATATTGCGACTGGAGCCGGCCACCAAAGACACAAAGATTTCCTTCAAACATTCCTTATCTTTTGTTTACATCTACACAGATGGTCAGCAAGTGTGGAGACCTTTACCTTTTGTTTATAGATATCAGCTAAGTAGGTAGGAGAGCGTGTACGTTTCGGAGTTAAATTTACGGTTCAGTTATAAAGTGATATTCTGAGTAGCATTTTGAAATGTACCAGTGAATAACTATGTGTGCAAATATTTTCACTAATAAATGAATATAAACTATACATGTGTACGTGTCTGTATCTCTTTACTTTTGCTACTAGATGATGTAATAAAATGTCAGGTGTGGCAGGGGAGCGAGGGGCAGGCTCCGGCGCTAATCGCACGCGCTTTACGGTAACAAGTTTCGACATAAATAGGTTAGATAGCGAGGTGATCTGCCGAATAATGTTCGGCCGAATATTCGCTTCGGTAAAAATTTTACCGAACATTCGACCGAATATTCGTATTCGGTGAAATCCATATTCGGCCCATCTCTATTTTTTTGTATACAGTGTATGGGTGCGCGATTATATTAACCGATTTTGTGTTAGAGGGATGACTTGTTTCGGTCGCCATTTATAGAACGCTTCTTTAATGTGGTGACTTACAAATCCATGACATGAAAGTTATAAGGGAAAAGGATTTCAAAAATTAAGAAAACTGATAAAAAAGAAAGCGCACGTACATAAGAATTGTTTTTGGGTATTAGATTTTTTTTACCAAGTTATTTGTAGAATTGCAAGTCGGTGCAATCGACGTAAAATTTAAAATTAGTTGTCATTTTTAGATGAAAACGCTTCTGTTGGCCTCTACAGATTATTTGGTAGTACAACACGTTTATTAACTAAACTTTAAATCATTAAAATTTTTTATAAACATATTTTAATTTCTTCATTTCGTTTTCATTTGTTTTTTTTTATTTTTTAAGGAATATATCACTAAAATTATAGATACATCGATCGGTTCGAAATTATTAAACGTGAACATGATGACGGGACGTGAAGAAAGATGAGGTTACGAGGTGAGCCGGTGCGGAGTCTAGTCCACAGGCGCGGGCGGCGGGGCGTGCGGTGGGGCGGGCGCGTGCGGCGCGCGCATGGGCGGGAAGTGCGCCGGGTCACGCAGGTCGAACGCGCCACCCGCGCCCGCGTCCGCGTCCGCCGCGCTCACGGCCGCACCCAGCGCCGCCGCGCGCTCCGACTCTGCACACACATGCACACTCTCACCGCCACGCGCACGCACTTACATCCACACTTAGCAACCTTGCCTAAGTACCCGCCTCTTACCTATTGTCACCGACAGATTGTTGTGTCCACACTGCTTTATTCTAGTTTGAAAAGTAAGAGGTTTGATCACAGACTATGAGATATTCCGACAGTGTAAAGTTGAGTGCAATTTACAAAGGCTAAAACAAAATCCCATTGTCAGATGAACAGATAGCTCCTTAATTTTTTTTAAAGAAGAATCTTACTCTAATACGATATAAAACACACCACTCGCTCCGCGGTGGTATTTCTTCGTCAAGTCGTGCGCCACAAATAAAAAAACCACAATATTTAACTAACAACCGGAGCACATTCACTTACATTAAACAAATTCTCCACAATGATTTCTCATATTTACGCGAATACTTCAATGAATAAAACAATTTTTTCGGATTTTATCGCATTTAATTATACCTAACCTTAAACTTCATTCCTAACGTTCCGACGATCCGTCAAGTGTAATAACCTCCGAGAAATCAGTAGTTTGTGATCATGTCCTACCATTACCCCGCCATTACATCAAATTTGACATTCCACAAATTCTCGTGAAATAATATCGATTTCTACCAAAGATGAGAGCTAGTTCCCACTGTTCACACTTGTAGCTTGTCAAACACGAATGAAACTAGAGCCATTTTTAGACAGTCTACGACTATACACAATGGAGTCAACAAAGCTTTTATTGTGATGTATTAGTCTAAAAGAAAATAAAGAAAAAATCCATGTAAAACATTTTTTTGTCCCAAAGAACACTTCTTTTCTGAATTAGCAAGATCAAATCTTCAGTATTTATATGATCTTTTTCTATTATTATGAAACACCAAACGTACATAGAAAATCAGTGCTGCTGTCATTTAGTGCAGCAGTAGTTAGCTGAAATAGGGTCCTAATATGACTTCACAAAAATCCACTTTATTTTTTATTGTAATATTTCGAGTTTTTTTTTCTTTGTAATTATATAAAGTTTTTCTTTCTTTTCTTTCTTTCTTCTTTCTTACATACAATATGACGGATACAATAAAAACGCAATAACTCTGCGTATGCGTTGCGATATAGTGTATAATGTGAACAACGCCATACTTACTCATAGGCGAGCGAATTCGACGCGATTTTTTACGGACGTAGAGGACTGCCAAAACACGCGACATTTCTTGTCGACAGCGAAAAAAATATGGTGTCGGATAAGTGTGAACAGTTTTATATAATATAGCCCGATATAGTGCCCGACACCCGTCAAGTGAAAACGGACTCTGATATGTGAGAATATTGAAATAAAAAAAAACATCCTAATTTCAATTGAGAAGGAGGCTGGGCTACAGTCACCCGGGTTAAGTGTCCCCGTGACCACGGATGCTGCAAAGCACTTGAAACGTTGAGAATCAAAAAAAAATAACTAACATTTAACGCAATAAAATCCATAAAATAGTTTTATTTCATTGTATTATGCTTATATTTTCGTAAAAAGTATTATACCAATGTAACTTCATCCAACACACTATTAGTAAATAAAACCTTACACATGATGTAAAGAGTAATCCGGCGTAAATTTGATAATGCGAAGTTTTTGTACATAAAAGTTATATATTAATGGACCCAAAAATACACCCTGAGGTAATCCTCTTGTAACTATGACATTAAATACTTTGTATAATATCACTTTTGTACTTTTTATTTTCCGGCGTGAATAATATTTGAATGAATAATTAAAATTAAAAATAAAACAATGTGCCGCGCGACTTGAATATTAAGAATAGCCTGATAATCCGACCATGAACTCCACATATTAACTTAATGCAACGCTTCTTTTCGTTAAATTCTATATTGTTACTTCTAAAATAGCTAACAGAAGTAAGTAACAATATGTCGTGGAATATTTTGTAACACGAATTCAATTCTAATTATAGGTATGATCGATTTGCTATTGTTACAAGAAGATGCACATGAGAAACAAGTTCTGACTCAACTAATTTGGTAGACAACGACCACATCACCATCACCCGAAGCTATCGTGTTAAACGAATGTTTTATTTTATATGAATTGATTTGCATCTTAATTAATTTATTAAGAAATAATGTTGAGTTAAATCTTGTATTAATAAAGCAATTTTAGATACCAGAATCATTACCTATTTGGAGACATCTGAACGTATCATATCATATTGTTAAACACGTTGCTAATATGTAAACGTTTCAATGTCATTTGTTTCCAATTAGATAACCAATCACAAAGCGTGTTCCGCTGAAAACGGAACTATTATCAATGAAATAAAATTTAATCTAGAAACAATGAAGCAACACAACGAATTGTTTTATTATTACGAATTGTTTTTGCCATGAGACTGACGCATAGGAACAATTACACGAGCTCATCAAACGATAACGTGATAATCATATCGCCATTGTGTTACACAGCGTCAACCTTACAGCATGAACGGTAATTACACATTTTATTAGGGCCCAAAAGATAAAATCCCTTCATACCACAATCGTAATCATTATACTTACGTCACAGTAGAAACTCTAAAAAAAAGAATATGATGTGAGAAAACGAAATATGAAACGACGTCGCTCACGCCGGCGCGGGACCGACGCGAGTGCGTCGCGACGCCGGGCGACTAGGGCGAGGCGGGCAGGGAGCGGGAGGGGCCAAGGCAAAGCTGCGCGGGGCGCGGGCGTTAGTGATCAAGTGTGCGCGTGTGTGCGTGGGGAGGTACCTGTCATGTCGTGCTGGCCGCCCCGCAGTGCGCGCGCGTAGCTGTTCTCCTCCGGCGCTGTGGGCAGCACACGTCAGCGGACACGCTCACCACATGCTCCCCCACCCCACCACTCTCACCCCCCCTACCGATCCTCGGTCGACCACGATCGCCTTCCAAGTTGTCACGCAAACACGATCGCTCATCGCCGCTTCGAGCGCACTGTAACCTCGTGGCTTTCATTACATCGGTCCTCGCTACATCGATATGAGAGAGGCGATCTACAACACTATAGTATATCTCTTATGGAACACCATTTGTGTGTGTTATATTGAAGCCACGGCGAAAATTATTACGAAGCTATCATCATCCATTTCATTAAAAATCACAGGAACGCCGAAAATTGGAAACGATACTTATCTAATTCTAAGATCTAATTTGGTTTTACCGATTCTATTAGCGAGTGGTGGCGGTCCGCTTTAATTTTATAAAAATTTGGGGTGCGAAGTCCTAGCTAAAGATATAGTAAATAAATATTATTATATTTTTATGAAATAATATACATAACATACATATACAATATTAAACAAAATAACAGAAATTACATTGCCCTAATTATCTAGTAATATCACCACAGCACAGATGAAGACATGTATTTATATAAACATTACATACATAGACATACATTTATATATGTAACGGATACCAAACATACCGGCTGACTTTTTCTACTGTCGGGATAAAATAACGTATGGTAAGAGAACTAATAAGCAGAAGTGTCTGAACGCTACCTCTACCACTAAACGTATTTTCATATTGACACTTGACCATTCAAATTTCAACACTATTCACACAATTTGCGAAAAAGACCTATTTTTGATTCGATTTGAAACGAGTAAAATATAATCGATTTTCAAATAAATCAGGCATTTTGTGGTCTGTTTTCGATATTTATTCTGTGTTAGCTAGGGCGATAAAAAAGAATTGCGATCACATTTACAAACTACCTAATAAAAAATACAATCCATCAATATGCCAACTAATAACAGTAACAACAACCATTTAAACACTCGACTCGACGTTACGAGCTTGAGGTTCGTGACAATAAAAATTGCCGATAAAATTACCTAAATTAACACTTTAATTTTATTTACACAAATTAAAACTTACAACACTAATAATTAATCACACTGATTCACTTTATTCCGCTCCGAAGCTTCGCTTGTCTCGCCAACTTCAATACTTCCCCGATCGCGTACTGCAGCGCCTTTATATAGGGCTCTTCCACGAAAACATTCAGAATATTCCAGAATACTCAAGTAAATACGCGCGCCAACCGACCAAGCGCAGAAAATTCGAGTGTGCGGCTTCCAGAAAGCTTAATTCTTCTTTCGATACTAAATGGCGCTGAAAGAAGAGTCATGTATTTTCTGGAAAGCTCTCCTCGCTCTGTCACCCGACACCAGATGGCGCTAGTGCCATCGTCTTATTCGCGCAACAATCTTTACTGCACTTGTCACTTGTTGTTTTAACTTTCTTTAACTGGTTAAGCATTTCGTTTCCTTGGTAACCACAGCTTTTCTTTAACCCATATATGCCCAGAACTATTTTTGAATTCTGATTTTGATTATTTCAAGATATGTTTATGCTGATAAGTCCTTATATCAGTATTGACTAATATTAGTAAAAAATATTTTTGGTAAGTAGGTATTTTAGGGGTGTTCGAAAACGAAACAACGGGCAAATATCCTACATTCGTTATGGGTAATTAAAACAAAGATGTATAATGAGATTATTTATTACGTATTACTATTTTTACACTAAATTGCAATATAAAATTAAGAATGAAATACAGAGAAACATTTAGAATGTAAATTTACTTTACATTTTTGACAAAAAGTGACTGTAAGGCTTTTGCATCGCAGTCTACTTGGTGCCCTGCCGATCATGTGCTCAGCGTTATGCTTTCGTACCGATGTAGGTACATTTGTAGATAGCCGTTTGCTAGGTCCCGGATGCTGCTTATCATTGCCATATTTTTGAAGTAAGGTTCTGGCAATGCTACGTCTAAATTCCAGCGTATCTATATCTTTGGAGAAATTACGAGCTAGTAGGGTAGCATTGTACACCGCAACGTCTATCAACCAGAAAAGTAACGGGATATACCATTTTTTGCCCCTAATTGCTATTCGATAGGTACCAATGTTTGCATCTAACCGATCAACCCCTCCCATAAAACGATTGTATTGTAGTGTAGTGCAGCCCCACGTAATATATATTTGTGTTAAGTTTAGAATAAGAACAGTATAATTAAAGTATTGAGTAGAGAAACACGTCTCTCTTTCATTGACATCCTTCCCAACATTACATGGCGACCCTGCCAGTCGGTGCGCGCACGACTCCGCTCGCCGCGTGCACCGGCTGGCCACCGATAATAAAGTTATAACACATACATAAAAAAATTGTTAAACTAAAAGTTATGACACATTCCCGGATTGAGAAAATTAATTAAAAAGTCGTGTAGAGCCAGCCATCAAAAAGTAATATCATTGTGAATAAATATTTATAAAATAAAATTAAAACATAAGAAGTATAAAACCAAATGGCAAAGAGGCATCAAAAAGGAGAAAAGAAGATGAGAGAAATAACTTTTTCACTCCAGATAAGAAGAATATTGGTTGGGAAGATCTAAATTGAAATACGCAATAGTGTTCACATAGGAAATTTTACATTATCAAGATATATACACAATTTTCAAAAACTCGTAACAACCAAGCAAAACAAAAAGAAGATATTTTCATTTTAAATTATCATGAATTTAATCGAGTGGCCAGTTTTTAGGAGGACTGAATTTTTCGTGTATTCCATATTACGTACAAGAAAACAGGAAGTATTTTATTTTCAAGAAACAAATTTTTTTTTAGAGACTGTAATGTAAAAAACATGCTTGATGTATCTACAAAATAATTACTGTATAAAATGCAAATTATGTGATTATATTTTTAAGGTAAGTGATTTTAATTATTTATATCTTTTAAAATTTTAATTTCATAAAATTAAAAATATAATAACTTTAGTCACCAATCATATATTTTTACCATTTTGTATTTTTTAACTCATTTTGTTCATTTAATAGATGGAACACTCTCAATAGAAAGCAAGTGCTATTTGTATATTCATATCCATATTATTTTAGCGTGATTACTTTAATTATCTATTTGGTTCTAAAATATTTAACATAACGAATGAAAAAGAGGAACTTTATTATATTGCTATCAGATAAAAGACAACTTATGAATAAATTTTGTAAAATATAAATTGATCGATGTATAATATTAATTTAAAACGCATCTTGACTTAATAATGCAAAAGAATATTAACTGATATATTTTATTAATAGTGAAAATTGCAATATTTTGTGTATTACCTATTTAGAATTAATCGAAATGTAATATCATGTTTTATTTGTATTAATATTGCGCATCAAATTCTAAATAATGCTGACGTGATCTTTTGCGTATAAGGCATCGGAATATTACACGCATTTGATACAGAATGATGCATTAATATACACTACTGTTGTCTCCTGACTTGCCTTCAAAATATTGATTTTATACTTTTTCATTCACTTTATCTACGATTAAAATGCAGTATTCAATTGATAAAAAAGACTTGATAAAATAAACTATTATTTTGTAATACAAAACTGTATAGTAGTTCGATACTTTTTTTTTTGAAATAAATTGAATATTGAATTTAGGTAAGGGCTCTAATGACTTATGGACAAATATTAAACAACTTATTTATATATATATATATATATATATATATATATATATATATATATATATATATATATATATATATATATATAAAAGAAATAGGATTAATGATGTCAAAACATATAGCTTATGTGGTATGGAAAAAACAATTGTTTGTGCCTTAAAAGTAAAAACTGTTTGCATAAAAGAGTAAAAGAAAGGATAGAAAAAAAGGGCTAAGTTAAATTATAGAACGGAAACTGTATGAGAATGGTAGTATTGATAGATGTGATGACACTAAGGTTGTTAAATTATCAGGAACTATGCAGTAATTTTGCTAGTAATTGGAATGAAGGAATTAGGCTATCGGATATTATCTTAGCCAGTGTTTAGGGCCCAAACTCTGGTTAGTGGTTATGTTAATAAACCGATATGCTTAATTGAAAGGAGATGGAATGAAAATGAAAGAACATAAAAGCAACCGATAAAGACAAAGATTTATTAAGAGAAAAAAAATGATGACCTTAGAATAGAATAGAATAGAATAGAATATCGTTTATTTCTTAGTATATGGTAATTACAGATGTTGAAATTATAGAATGATTCACATATACTACCGTATTCGGTGTAGAAATATTACAATTAAAATAATATTTAACACTTTATAGTACTTATTTAGACAAATTTATACATTTATAACATTATATAGGAATTATCAATTGTAGATATATATTATTATTATTATTAATACAATATTGGGAGCATTCATTTATGTATAATTTATAAATTTATAATCTATGAAATCGTTAACAGAATAAAAACACATATCCAAAAGCCAAGAAAATATTGCACGTTTAAATTTATTTATAGGCAACTGTCTAATCTGTGGTGGCAGCTTATTAAAGATTGTTATTGCCATGCAGTGGGCATTACGACTATACAAATAAAGTCTTTGGGATGGTGCCACCAATTGGTTTGGGTTTCTGTCTTGGATCCTCTTGGAAATACGTTCATTTATTGGAAATAGATAGGAATATCTCTTAACGAACAAACATATTTCAAAAATATAGAGACAGGGCAGTGGAAGTATCTTTAATTTTTGAAATAATGGCTTACAATGATCTAAATAATTAGCGCCACACATGGATCTAATACATTTTTTTTGTGCTTTAAACGCCCTGCCTATATTCACTGAATTACCCCATATAACTAATCCATAGCGAAGTACTGAAGAGACGTACCCATGATATGCACTGAGGACTGTTTCTTTACTGGCTGTGAGTCTTAGTTTGCGAAGAGCAAATACAAATTTATCGAGTTTACTACACACTTTATCTACATGTTCTTTCCAGTTCAATTTACCATCAATAATTATACCTAAAAATAATGTAGATTGTACTGGTTGCAAAACAGTATTATTATATTGTATTTTAACAGGGTGGCACTTTGAATTTAGAGTTTGGTACTGTATTAATTTAGTTTTATTTAAATTGACATGTAGATTATTCTCTTGTAGCCATTGCACTGCATTTTGTAACTCATTATTAGTTTCAAATTCGAGATTATTTTTGTTTAAACAGCTTATGGTTAGTGTAGTGTCGTCAGCAAACAATGTGCATTTATGTTTTAGGTTACTACAGAGATCATTAATATAAATAATGAATAAAAATGGCCCTAGAATGCTGCCCTGCGGCACACCACTACTATTAGGTTTAAGTTCAGATTCATATGTAACTTTCGAATTATTTTCTATTTTTGAGAGTAACGTTCTTTGCTGGCGATTCGACAGATAGCTTTTAAACCAATCATGTGACTTTCCTCTAATTCCATACCTCTCAAGTTTGAAAAGTAATCGTTTATGCGAGACAAAGTCAAATGCTTTGCTCATATCTAGAAATATTGATATTGTCGACATTTTGTTATTAAGTGCTTCTGTGACCAGCTTAACTAAATTAAAGCAAGCTAGTGTAGTGGAACTACTTTTTCTAAATCCAAATTGATTGTCAACAAGAATTTTATTCTTATTAATATAATTACTAATTTTATCATGCATTACTTTTTCAAAAATTTTTGCCATTATTGGTATTAATGTGATAGGCCTATAATTATCAATGTTTGTACGATCACCTTTTTTAAATAGAGGTCTAATTACGGATATTTTTAGTCTTGTAGGAAATATTCCTTGTTCTAACGACAAATTAATTATGTAACTCAGAGGAATTGCTATATGTTTAGCACTTAATTTAATTATTCTTGTTGTGAGTTCATCATAACCGGTAGCGTGTGTATCATTCAAAGTGTTAATAATTTTCATAACGTCAGTGTCGGTTACTGGGGTTAGAAACAAGCTATCTCTTTGAGCGGGAATATTAATGTTATTCAAGTCATTATTCAATTCATCAAAATTATCTTTATGAGTAAGTTCAATAAAATAGTTGTTAATAAGGTTACATATATCATTAGGGTTATTAATAGTTTTATCTTGGTAAACTAAGTTTTCAATATCACTTTTATCAACAGAACTATCAAAATTATGTTTTATAATAGACCATGTCGCTTTACATTTATTTTTAGAGTTAAAAATATATTTATCATTATTTATTCGTTGAGATTTTGATATACATTTCTTTAATATTTTAGAATATATAAGATAATTTTTCTTGTGAAAGTTTTTGCTTATAGCATCATGTATATATTTATAATATAATGTTCTTTTTTTAATGCACGATAATTTTAATCCCTTACTTATCCATTTATTTTTTACAGGTTTATTGCCTTTCTTAAAGCGTATTACGGGAAAACACAATTTGAAAAAAAGAGTATAAAGGTCATGAAAAACGTTAAACGACTTGTTGCAGCATGTTTCTCTGTATACTTCATCAAAACTTAAAGCTGTTATGCATTCTAGAAATTTATTAATGTTATTTTCATTGAAATCTCTCACAGTCTCATACCAAAATTTTATTGATTTAACATTATTATTATTTTTTGGAAGATAGAAAATTAATGATTGACCTGTATCATGGTCCGAGAGAGCTAAGTTATGTATATTAGTATTCACATTATTGGTTGAAATATTACTGGCTATTTGGTCAATACTAGATTTTCTTCTAGTAGGTAAGTTTATGTGAGTTAGCAAATTAAAGTTCTTGAGGACTGATATTAATTCCTTTTTCTGCGTATTCTCTTTGAGAACGTCTATGTTCCAATCTCCACATATAACGATATGTTTTTTACTATTAAGAGTTAATTTGAATAATACAAGTTCTAGATTTTTAAAAAAAATAGATGTGTCGGAATCTGGTGTTCTATAAATACAAATTACACAAAGATTATAACTCGGCACTTCTATACCGCAACATTCAAAACAATATGTTGTCGCAAAATCATTAATTACCGACAACGGAGTAAAATATATACCTTTTTTTACTAGTATACATGTCCCACCCCGTTTTTTATCCTGTCTTGAGAAATTAGCAGCTAAACTGTAATTTTCTAAATGTAGGTTGCCTTCATGACCAGATTTTAAAAAGGTTTCGCTAAAGCAAATAAAGTCTATATCTCCAATATGCTTCCTCAAATCGGTCATTACTATTTCAAAATGCTCTATTTTGTTTAATATGCCTGCTATATTCTGGTGAAATAATATAAATTGTTGTATGTTATCAAGAGATGTCTTACTAGATGGACCGAAAAAAACTGTTTTGTTTGACACTGTCAGTGGTTATTAATGTTGGCGAATTGAATTCAGTTTCTAAGTCAACAAGAATACGCTTAAAGATACTTACAAATATACATTTTATACCTAATCTGTTAATTTTACCTGTTTTATTCGACAACATTTCATAAGTTAAGTCGTAGTTAGTATCAAAGAAATATGCATATTTATAATTTTCAATGTCCATATAAAGTAAATTATTAAATATTTCTACTCGGTAATTATATATAGGGGCTCCTAGTACATATGTGGGGGTACATATAATTATATTTGTGTTACTTATTTCTATTAGCGTTTCTCTAATTAATCTGACTAATTCAATTGAATCCACATTCTTTTTAAAGTCACTTTCACCAATCATAATTATACAATAATCTTCTTCATCAAAATTATAGATCTTGTTCTTGATGTCTGACATGAGTTCTTTCAAACTGCTGTTACGTTTCATAAATTGACAGTAGTTAAATTTTTCTTCAAATGTGCGCTCTATAATACTTAGTGTGCCGTTGTAGTTGCAGCCATTTAGAATACATAATTTTCTCTTCTTTATACTATCCTTTTCCTTCTCTAATTTGCTTTCTTGTTTCTTAACGGGATATTTTGTTATGGTTATTTCACTTTGAATAGTAGAATTCTTAGTTGACTTCTCACTTGACTGTGAATGTGTACCTTGTTTTTGTTTTCTTTTACTAGGTGTAGTATTTTGTATTTGTTTATTAAGTGATTGGTTGCAGGTGTTATTTGTTAAGGAATAATTTTTTTTCATTAACTCTTCATTGATATGTTTAAGATTACTGTTTTCTGTGGAAAGGCACTCAATCTCCTGACGAGCATTATTTAATTCGGACAAAAGTTCTTTAATTCGTCCCTTCAAGTTAGACACCAATTCATCGCTATTTTCGATCAATACGTTTTTATTCGGTAAACTACTTGTGCTGTCATCCAGTGTTTCGTTTAGTTCATAACTGTTATCATATTTTGTATTTGAATCCGACAGAGTCCGTGCACGGCGGAAAGTAATATTTTGCAGAAGATCCATTTTGTCGAGTTTATAATTTATAGTTTTATTATGTGTTTGTTTTGTTTTAGTATTTAGAATTTAAATTGAAACTTAAAACATTCACAAAAAGTCAAATGTACAGGTTAGATTTGAACCTGGTCTCAGTGGCCCAACTTGAACGCGTAGCCAATACGCCACCGTGACGTGTTACTAGGTCGCTCAAAATAGTGCTTCTATTACGAACAGATATAAATGACAGATTTGTTATGAGTATTTTGTATTTGTTTGAAAATTTTTCTTCAACCGTCACTTTAAATGCGAATTTAGTTTTTTTTTTTTTAAGTTTCTATAGTATTTATTGTTTTATATTTCTATTTTAATTTGTCTCACTGTTTAACAATGTATATTAGATCTATTTACTATTATTTTGCGACACAAATAGCACATTTAAACAGATTTATTGTTATTGATAGTTCACTGTAAGATTAATAATAATATAGTCCAATCCGCGTATTATATGTCTTGATATCACTCTCACACACGTATTGAAGAGTTTTATCCACTTTTTTTGATAAATCTAATATGATACAGTCCAATATACTATTTTTAAGCGATCAAATTACGGGAGCACAATGCTTACACGACAGCTACCCTACACTACTTATTACTTAGTTTTGATGAAGAAAAGATAAAGTTTGGTGGTTCTCGTTATCTACCTACTGATATACTACACTTGCAGACTCCATATCAATTTTTCAACTACTTTATGCCAAATTCATTTTTAGAAAAAATTGTCTAGCAAACAACCTTATATTCTGTTCAAAAACAGCCTGATAGACCAGACAGTATTACAACAAATGAGCTACGAAAATATTTAGGTATGTTAATTTTTATGTCAGCCTATCATTACCCAAGTACGCGTTCATATTGGTCGAATAAGTTTGGCTTCAATGCAATAAAAGAAACGATACCAGTAAATAGATTTGAGAAAATACGCAGTATCTTACACTTCAATAACAATGAAAATCATTTACCGAGAGAGCATCCAGATCATGACCAACTCCATAAGATTCGACCTGTTATAGACCATTTGAATGAGCGCTTTTCAAGTATTACAATAGACCAAAGACTTCCACTGGATGAACAAATGTGTTCATCCAAAATAAGACATTTTTTAAAGCAATACTTACCCAACAAGCCCCATAAGTGGGGGTTTAAATTGTTTGTACTTTGTAGTCTTATGGGATATGCCTATAGTTTTCATATTTACACAGGCAAAGAATCGCATAAGAGATTGCTAAATGAGCCGGATATAGGTGTAGTAGGATCCACTGTAATGAAACTATTGAGAGTTGTACCGCAAAAGCAAAATCATATTGTCTATTTCGACAATTACTACACATCACTTCCTCTCATGTATACACTTGCGAGAGAAGGAATTCATACTTTAGGTACTATCCAGCGGAACAGATTAGGCAAATCCTGTAAGCTACCTACAAAACGAAACGATGAAAAATTCTGTACCAAGAGGTGCTTATGAGGAGTATACTACTAATTACGAGGGAGTTGACATAACTACAGTGAGCTGGAAGGATAATAAGCAGGTTGTTTTAGCATCGACATATCGCACCCTTAGCAATATAAAGGCTCAAGTCAATTTTTTTGTGAAATGTTATTTTAAACGCTTAGAACAAACACGCAATTTACGTGGTAGAGCCATGCTGCAGTTATATTAGTAGTATAGTTGTAGCACGAATGGGTCGGCTCGACCGGGGAAGGACCACGCTCTCACAGAATACCAGCGTGAAATAGTAGCTTAATGCTGCTGTATTTCGTATGGTGAGTGTAGAGAACCGGAGACCCTTTTTACTGGAAATGAGGCATTCCATCTCAGTCCTCACGGGTGACAACGCATCTGCATTTTGATTTGTAATGGAAGATAGATGTAGATGTCTATGGGCCGCAGCAACCACTTACCATCAGGTGGACTGTGTGCTCGTTTGTCAGCCTATTCTATAAAAAAAAGAAAAAAAAAACATAAAATCAAATTATCTACCGGTTGACGCTGACAGAGAGAGAAAAAAGGCAATAATGACTCAGTAAATGTATTTGTGTCCCTCTCACACCCTTCCCGCTCGTCTCTTAATCTTACCGCTACACAGTCGCAATTAGTAACGTGCCCATACTTATCGGAGGAAGACCGTTCAAACGTTGTGCAATTCGTGTTAGTGCCCTTATATGACAAAAAAACAGGTGAATTTGTTTTGTTTTGAATATTTTGTACTATTTAGAATAATTTGTAGTTGTGCCGTAATATTATACAATATATTGAATTTTTTGGGTCTAATTCATAATAGATCGCTATATTATCAAAAACTTAAGATGTTAAAGGGAATTATATCATAATTGCTCATTATAGTATGTAATTTTTTTATTTACGACGACGTATTTTGTAATAGGCCATTACTTACATGAAACATTCAATTTGTTTTTTAATTTAAGCCGTTTAAATAAAAAGTAAAATAATTAAGTTATCGTAAACTTACAGAAATATAAATCAGTATTTACTAGATGGGTGGTATTTCTTGTTTTTGGTATAAGTATTGTTAGATTTAATGTGTTTTCGGAAAAATGGAATCCCGATCACGAAGAATAATGAATCTGCTTAAATCACCAAGTCACCATAGATTAGATTGCGACAGAGAGAAAGATCTTTCTTTGGGAACTGAAAATGTAATTTGACTTTTGTCTTTTTTGTTCAAGTTTTGTAATTTAATTAATGTAATTTATTTTATTAATTGTAATTTACTGTCTTGACTTTATTTATGTCATTTTTTTCAGATTTGTAACGAAGAAAAAGAGAACACACCATTAGAACTTATTAGTCCAAAAAAAAAATCAAATTGTGTTACCCAGCAACCAATTGATTATGATAGTTGTAAGGAGATGAGTGACGAAGTAATAGGAAATATAAATGTCATGACCTCTCCTCAGAAACCCATCAGGCGCCGTCTTTCTAGCTCAAGCTCGTCCAGCTCTAGTAGCTCTAGCAATTCTAGATCTAGCAGCAGTAACTCAAGTATTACTTCATCTAGTACTAGTTCTTCTAATGCTCATGACACAGGGCGACGACCTTTAGATGAAAACACCGACCCACTGCAAGATAGTTCTAGACATACAAACGCCGATCCACAGCCAGGTACATCTAGAGATAAAAACGCCGACCCTCAGCCACGAACTTCTAGAGACAATTTTTCTCCACCATCCATATTGACACCAATTTGCAACGATTTGCCATTGGTTCGACCCCGAACAGCGGTTTGTAAATACATAATTTCTCCACTTCATTCGGAGGAAAGTGACGTAGATCTCAGTGATAACGACCCCTCTTACATTCCAGAGAAAAACCATCGTCAACGTTCACCGAGTCCAGCAGCTGGCAATTCTATTGACGATTATGTTCCAATAAAACCAAGGAAACGTAAAGCAGATCCAAATAAATGGATGCAAAACACGCAAAAAATTAAACGAAACTTCAGTCAAAGTTATGTAGCTGTACATTCAAAGAAATTGGTCCCTGCACGTAATATTAAACCACCTTGTGGCCAAAACTGTAGATTAAAATGCAGTGATCGCATCGATAATTCTAAGAGGTTGCAGATCTTTAACGCCTTCTGGGCATTAGGTGATAGACAGTTGCAAAGAATGTATATTTTGTCTAATAGCACAAAAATTACACCTAAGTACAAGTATACCAATGCCCAGAACCCGCGTAATCCAAACCATGCATTTTATTTTACTGTAAATGATGAAAAAGTAAGGGTATGTAAAGTATTTTTATTAATACTCTTGATATTTCACATAAGATGATTCGAACCGTACAGGCGGAGAGCAGAAACACTGGAGGTTTCATAAAGGATGACCAACGTGGTAAACACAATCATCATAAAACTGCAAGTGCTGAACTTATCAATGACATCATCAACTTTATCAACTCTATACCTCGCATTGAGTCACACTACCTAAGAGCATCTACCTCCAGAGAGTACATCAGCAGTAGTAAAAGCATTGCAGAGCTCTTTAGAGATTTTGAAGCTTTGCAAAAGGAGAGATCGCGCCCTGCTGGACTCTATCACACGTTTGATGAAATATTTAACACCAAATTCAATCTTGGCTTTTACCAGCCCAAAAAAGATCAATGTGATCTTTGTCTACAGTACCACAATTCTACCGAGTCACAAAAGCAGAAACTAAAAAATAAATATGATACCCATTTAGAAGAAAAGGAATTAAGCAGAAAAGAAAAAAAGAACGACGGAAAGAACATTGATGAATGCAATATGTGTGTATGCTACGATGTACAAGCCATTATCCAAAGTCCGAATGGTGAAACTTCGGCATTCTATTACAAATCTAAACTCAACAATTATAATTTTACTATGACCGAATTAAATAAAATTCAGGAGGAAAATGAGTCGACAATGGATATTATCTCTAAAAGCTATGGTACTGTCCATTGCTATTTTTGGGAAGAGACACAAGGTAAAAGGGGAGCTACGGAGATAGGTAGTTGTGTTTATCATTATTTGAAAATGGTGTGTGAAGAAGCAGGTGAGAAAGAAGTTAACATAACGTTTATATCTGATAATTGCTGTGGGCAAAATAAAAATAAGTACCTCACCTCTTTATATTTATTTGCTGTGGCCAATATAAAAAATTTGAATAAGATAGCTCACAAATATCTTATCAAGGGCCACACACAAAATGAGGCTGATAACGTACACAGCTTAATCCAAAAACAAATCACTAGAGATCTGAAAACAGGACCAATATACTCGCCAGTACAGTACATTTCAGCTATAAATAGAGCAAGGAAGACTGGCACCCCATTTAAAGTTCATAGTTTAACACATAATTTTTTTTTATGATCTTCAGCAACTGCAAGAAAAATGGGGCTATAATTTTAATACTGACGAACAGAAAAATAATGTAGTATGGAATAGTATCAAAGTATTGCAATTTACCAAAGACGACCCCTTTTCTTTTTATTACAAAAGTTCGTACAAGGATGATTTCAAAAAAGTAAATGTTCGTAACAAGAGGAAAAGAATGCCAGATATTGAAGAAATAACTATACAAAAGGCATACTTAGAGCCACTTCAACTTAGTTCTGCTAAAAAGAATGATCTTAAGGATCTCATTGATAAACAATTGATAGATCCATACTATGCTTCTTATTACAATACCATGTTGCCTTAAGATATTGTTAAACATATTAGAGACATTTTTGTTTAGACAAGACTGATTACTATGTAAAAGTACTACTTATTAGGTTATTTTTCAGACTATACATTTTTTGTTACGAGTAATTATCTGAGATTAAAATGGAGTAAGTGGAGAGGTTAATATAAAAACTGTAACGCTGAAACTTATAAGGGTTTTTATCCTTAAAATAAGGTTTTCATACTTATCATGTTGACTTAATTGTTTTATTATAATTTATAAGAAAAATATCTTAAATATTTGATAGTTTTGTTATGTAAAGTTTTTTAAGCTTTTGTTTACTTTTGCTAAGTAAGTATGGATAGTTTATTTAAGTCTGAAGTGAAAAATATTGTAATGTAGAATAAATAGTCATGTGGAAGTTATGTAGCTTTATAGTTGGAAAGTACCTACTTGTAAGAGTTTATAGTTGTAATGTTATTAATAATATTATGTTGACTTAATTGTAATATGGCAATAGCTCATACGTTTAATTGTTGATAAAAAGAAACGACTTGGAGATTGTTTGTTATTTTGGGCTGATTATTAAAGTATTATTTTTATTCATATCTGATGTTTTATTTATAAAATGGAAACAATAAGTTCAGACCTGTGGTTTGATTTTGTTATACAGAGTACCAACTACGATTGTAAACTAAACAGTCACATGGATATCAATAATATACTGAATCAAACCTAAATAGGTCCACATTACTATTATATTTTTTGTGATATATGGGCCTAACTTGAAAGTGATTTTTCAAATGCTTATAATTTATGGAATTTCATAATATTTTTCTTTTTTTATTGGCTACTTATAGAATAAGCCCTCAAAATTTTATATATGTAACATAAGTAATAAGAATTTCATTCACAAAATAAACCGGAACGTAAGAATCCAGAATCTTTAAACACGTATACCCAAAGAATTACTTTTTGGTTTTAGGCCCATATATTACTGGGGGTGCGATATGTGGGCGCTGAACCAGCTGGAAAAGTAGAAAGATATGACAAAAAAGAAAAGAATTGACATACCATGTCCAAAGATAATAAAGGACTACAATACCCATATGGGTGGGGTTGATTTGATGGACTCATTTCTTGGCAGACATCGGATCCGAATGAAAAGTCATGTAGCAGTGGTACATGAGAATTTTTTATCATTTATTACGGTAATTAACTCTTGGATTCTGTATAAAAAAGTCCACGAAGAAAAAGGCGTGCCATCTGCCAATGTTTTGAGTTGCAGATTTCAGATCTGAACTAGCTGATAGTCTTTGTAAATATGTACCTCCAAGTCAAAGGGGTCGTCCTGGTTCTAGCAACTACATTGCAGCTCCACCATCCAAAGTAAGAAAGGGTAAGCCCTGTCAAGTCCTACCACCTCAAGGGATGAGACTTGATAAAGTGGAACATAATTTAGTAAAATCAGACTCTAGAAACTGATGCATGCTGCCATCATGCAATTTATTGAACATTAACAAATGCAGTAAGTGCAAAGTGCACTTATGTTCAAAAAAATCAAAAGATTGTTTCACTACATTCCATAATTCTGTAAATATTTAAATAATAGATTTATTCATGATTAAAAAATCTGCTGTCTAATTTTTTTTCATAATTCTAATATGTTGTTCCATTAAAATATAAATAAAACATAACCAGCATCTTTGTTTTTAAATGAACCCCTAATGCATAGTGTATCGAAAACGATACAAGGAGTTTTTATGTAAAAAATAATTATTAAAGGCAATAAATATTTTTTTTCTATTTTTTCCTTTATCTAGGCATATTTTTCTACAATATTTTTTTTAATACAAATTAAGTGATTATGCATTTAAGGGTTAATTAATTTTGTAACAAAAATATGAATGTACAGAAATGTGCAATTTATGTTTTTATTATTATGTATAGATATAGATAACGCACATGTAGTGCAAAATTCAATGCGTAATTTTAGTGTAACAGGTCACCTTTGCCTGCACGTGGTATGCTCGCTGATGATGGATCCCTAGATTATAATATAGAAATATAACTAAAACAACATGGAGATTTTGTAAAAATATTTATTTATTTGTTATTTACAATTTAGTATCTAAGCGTGACGGGACGTGGCGCGGCGACGTATATTATTAAAGACCGCCTTTCAGCTGTACGTACAAACAGAAAATATTATTGCACGCAGGCAGGTTACACGACAGAGCTTTATAGATATTTTATAGTTTCATATATATATATAATTCTTGTAAATAACACTCGACCAACAGCACAAATAACTCAGCTCAGCTCAGCTTAACTGTTGATATGTAATTTAGCTAAATTCTCATCTTAAAATTTAGTGAGCTGTGTATCCTCACTAAATTTTAAGATGAGAATTTAGCTAAGCTGTGAGATGTTAAACATAAGTTGTAGTTTTATAACCTACGGTAACAAAGTCGACACGCACCAGCCCGTGTCCGCCGCACCGCATACAGCTCTACTGCACCCAGGCGGTGCCGCTCAGGAGTGAGGTTAAATGTTAGACAGAAAGAAAAATTTATTATTTGCAGAATGTAAGAGCTAATATATCTTTCTATAATATTAGTTATATTTTAAATTAACTAGAAAAAAATGAATCAACCAAACTACGGATATTTCTGAAAGTAGAGTGAGTAAAAAGTAAGTTAAAAATGTGCATAAAACTAGTGCAAGAAAATGTTTTGTGTATTTATATAATAC
The DNA here is from genome assembly GCA_036936625.1 of Parnassius smintheus behrii. Lineage (NCBI taxonomy): Eukaryota > Metazoa > Arthropoda > Insecta > Lepidoptera > Papilionidae > Parnassius > Parnassius smintheus. Next base: position 727,934 of record JAUPFT010000004.1, on the reverse strand, counting down.
TCTAGGAACCGATATTTAAAAAAAAATTAATTTCACAATGTGTAACAAAATTTTTTATCTCTGATACAACTAGCGGCATCTGGTGAACGGAAAATTATTAGCCCTTATTCAAACAACTTCGTTCGCTTTAGCCGACGCTAAACAATTTTCTCATGCGTAAAGCTGTACGTGGTGCCTTGCCATAAACTGCAATAAGCGTACAATTTACTTCAATTATTTTTTTATTTACAATTTAGATCATTTTTAATTTTTTTTATTACACATACCTAATGAAATAGACGCGACAAAGAACATTCTCTCGTAATCACACAAACTTTACGATAACATGCGTCATATTTGCTATCACATTGAATAAATCTAAGAAATATTTATTTTACACGTAGCCTAATTTACATATTCTTATGTACAAAACATTACAGTATTCAAATGGATAAATTTTTAAACACATAATACAAGTTAGTGAAAGTTCGCAGAGAACGCAGAAGAGCGTTTACAAAATATTTTCGGACACTGATGTAATACTCTTCGAAGTTCTAAATAATTTTAGCATAAGCCTTACAAACTTACAACTAAGAATTCTGTCACCAAAATTTACAAAGGAGCAAGCAACAACACGCCAGTTGATGATGTTGCAAGAACAATATAATTACATACGATTTGGTTATAACATCACATCCAGTTTAATTAAGAACTATCGCAGTAATATCAATAAGCCAGCGACAACACACAAGCGTGTACGTGTTTGTGTCACAGCTTTGTTAGTGATATTGATCGTTACACACGCTGAGCACATGAGTAAAGACACGAAATAGAGGCAAAGCTTCATACCCCTGCACTATGACAGGTACACTACTACAAGCTTGAGGCGCGAGTGTGAGCGAGCACTGGCGGCTCGTCACGTACAGAGGGAAGCCGGTTTATATCAGCTCGGCCAGTGCTCAAGCTCAGGGTGTTTACTTCAAGCATTGTGTTTGTTTTTGTTTTACGTTTTCATGGGTTATTCCGTTTATACCCCTAGGATGGATGCTCGGGAAACGCGTGTTCGTTTATACAAAGTTATTCACAGCCGAGAGCGAAATCGGAAGAAAAATAATATACGAATTCCGATCATCCACCACATTTGGGGTGGAGAAACGAACACGCGATCCCGAGCACCACCCTAGGGTGGATTTCTTAGGGTGAATAAACGAAATAACCCGTTTTGATTTAATAGTAGAGATGAATAAAGATTAATGTTATGTAAGTAAATTTTCTTTCACTGTTCTGTGTGTATAAACAATAATATAACGAATATATAAAATTAATCATTATTATAAATAGAATATGCTATAAAATTATTATATGTTCAAAGTTCATAGTTAATAAAAATATTCCATTTTTTAATTATTCCAAAAAGTTCATAAACTGCTTGAGCAAAAATTACGCAAATATTAAAACGTGCAAGAATGTATAATATGCCATGCAAGCATAGACTTATACGACTGCGTATAGACCGGGTCATTGGAGAAACAAAATGGCACCGACTCATTGGCGCTAAAATGTTTACGGAGCACCAACGCGACCACCAATGCGACTAAATGACTAAATGTTTTTATAATTTGAAAATGAGAACGTCTTCTTCATCACAAAACTCGAGACGTTTAATCGTGAAATGATATTCAAATCATTGAATGACGTTGTTCTTCAAAATATTGAAAATTAGGTGCAATAAATAAGGCTATTTTGATTTTTTAAATAATTTTGGGAGTACTTCTACAGGTTCTAGGGTAAAACCAAAACTATAAGTGAAAACATTAGTTCCGTGGTAGTTCAAAGTATTTAAGAGATGGCACTGATTTATTCTACGCTTAAACCGTGAACAATTTTTCTTCGCACGGCCATATCTTGTCATTTATATCAATGCATGCAAGTGATTATTTAAAAAAACTTTTATATAACATTTTAAATTTACCATTGAACTTGCCTTTAGCACGACAAATTATTGAAAAACAAAAAGTGTGAAAATTAAGAGGATGTAAAATAATATTCTATCATAGATATAAAAAGCTGTTACATGTTTTCGTTTATTTAATATTATCTTTCAGTGCCAACCCTATCAAAAGTAAACATTTTTCACGGTCTTTAGAAGTTTTGCCTCTCTTCGATTTCTTTATAGTCAGTTCGCTTAGACACGGTCACCTTTGTGTCGCGCCGCCTTGGCACGTGCCGCATCTTGTCAAAGGCGCCGTCACGACAACAAAGTTCGCCGCGTGTGGCGTACACCGACAGGAAAATTTGTAATTTTAAAACTAAGTGCCTTAGTAAAAGGTTCTTTGCTACCTAACTTGTGTATATTATTTATATTCGTATTTTATTACAATTACCATATGAATAAAATGGTATTATATTTTATTTTTAGAATAGAAAAACATTTAACAAACAATCACATTAAAAATAATAAATTAAAGCAAAATAATAAGTGCGCCCCGGGTGTACAGACACCATCTTAGCGAACAGACTGTACTCGCGTGCACTGAGGCTCCAAGCGGTACTTATTACAATGAGGTAAAAGTTTATCCAGGTGGTCGGTCCTGTCAGCTGAGGCATCACCATGATAGGACAGAGCGTTCGCCGCATCGCAAAAGCCGCGAGACACGTTATGCTCGTCAAGAATAATACACAATTATAAAATTATATAACAATTAAAATAGATCAAATACACATTTTCGAAAAAGTTAGTTTTATATTCATAGTTATTATTTTAGATGTTTGTCTATTGCAAAAAATATTTTTAAATATATGTATGTATATTTTATCAGATTTCATATTATAAAGAATAATAGTTCATATTATATGTCACACCAATAAAGAAGCGTTTTAAAATGGCGGTCGTTTTTGACGTATGATCAGAAAAACAAACTGTATGATTGCTATTTTTATTTTAAACCGATTAAAAAAGGAGTTAGTTATCAATTGGTCCGTATTTTACATGTAACATACATAATATATACCGAAAATATAACCTATGTGGGACATATTTACCGATTGTAAAACGATTTTAATGGCTCCCTTTTTAAGAGTATTACAAAAAAAAACGCGAAATCACAAGGATTCCTTGTTTAAATTATATGTTTTCCGTTCGTTGCTTGAAATGATAATTACTTGGTAAAATAGTTCGTTTTCTCTTCTACAATAAGCTTAAGGCAAATTTTATATAACCTATTTATTTATTTAGTAATAATCATTCTCCCGATGCATGTTTAGGCCAAAACTCTGAGACATGATTTGGGAGCTCTAGTTTGTAGATTCTATTGTATACCGACCATCAAAAAAATATTTTTATTTGACAATTATCCTATAGTTTAATATTGATTAAATATATTTTCGTTATATGCCTTTCACGTAAGGAAAAAAATCGACATATTTCAATTATCTACCGAAAAAGCTTCGATACAAGCCACAATATCTCCGAAGTTCTACATCATTTATACACACACATCACGTTCTATATATATATATATATATATATATATATAAATAAATATCAGTACTTGCTTAATATAATACTATGATTTTTACTTTTTTAATAGTTACTATTACTTTTTAATTACTCAAATAATATTACCATATATTTCACTGTGTCGCCCATCTGAATTCACTACCGGTACCGCACCAGCGGCTCTCGAGGTCGGACCTGTGTCAATCTATTTCGCGCGCTTCGTCTCGTTTCAATATTATCGTAGTGTGCGTCGATGGCCGTGGCGCTGCTATTTTGTGCTAGAGCATCGTCAACTACGCCCGCAATTTTTAACCGTTTGAAGTGTTTACTTTCGTACAGTATATTTCAATTAGTATAAAGTTCGCAATATTATTATACCAGATAGTAAACTAATAATAGTTATTTTGATTGTAGCTGAGCTTTCTTACCAGTCGGAATAGGGAAAAATAAATACAAGTATCAATGTGTCACTAAACGTAAAAAAGGAAATATCCCATCTCTGGAGAAAAAATAATGGAGAATAAAAATGTCTGCGTGCTTGCCATATGGACTGGTCCAGATTATGCAGTAAAAGTACATACTAAACATCTATTAAGACGACAAATTTTGGATTTTGAACATGTTACCCAAATTACAAGCGTTTTATTGTGTTAGTTTAAAGTGTGTGCTGCCTGTAATTATTGACTCGAGATAAGCTCGGTCAATGCCGTTGCGGCAAATGTTTTTATAATAAAAAATTTGGTAATTGATTGTAAGTACCGATTAAAAAAATATTAGTTACAGTTGGTTATTTTTTTTTTTTTTAAACAGGTTGCCACCGTACTATTTATTTATTTGTACCACTATGCTACCGTTAATAGATATCATCGATTATTAACCAACATCGGTTAACAATCGATTACTGTGAAACAATTAAAATATTTATGTGTACTTATTTCAACACGGTTCATAAATAATGAAAAATATATCAAACAGATTGTAATAAACTAATCAGACTATAACTTAAAAATGACACACCAAAAATTTTCCATCGACCGAACTCCATCTTAAGAAAACTTGTATAATGGAAGATCAAGATCGTTTAGTCGCTACACTCACAGTACCATAGTGCGAGCGAGTGAATGGAGATATGAAATAAGTATCGCTCGCATAGATCATCGCCCGCTTGGAGCGGAAAATACTTAAATTTGCGTAATAACGCCGAAATGTAAGAGGGCTCTTAATTAATAGATTACACTTTTAAAATGATTCCATTTAAGAGTAACAAAATAATTGTAGCTTTATGATTGACGTCTTAAAAAAACGTTACATACCCACTGCGCGAAGCACTGCAAGTCATTGTTAAGTCATCGTGCCACGGAGCCGTCGAGAAGTAATTTGTTTTAACATGTTTGGTGGATATCGATTATAGCTTATTTGAAATACATATCTTATTAGTACCCGCACACATTAAAATAAAAAAATAAACTAAGTGAATACAGTTTCTTTTTGCATGAAAGGAGTACTGGATATCCGAAATTTTACACAAACATCAAATAAGGAACCTAACTTAATAAAATTTAGAGGATTTGAGATTTGTTTTAAAAAGTTACGCAATATAACTAGTACTACACACACTAGACACAATGGATAATAATATTGTGGATGCTTTTTACGACAAATTTTAGAACATTTAATATAATTTAATACGCGTTAATACGCAGAATATTTACCAATTTCCGAATAAATATCAATCGAAAAATATTTTTTATAACAAAGCAAATAGTAAAAATAAAATCAACAGTCAATAGAAGGAAATCAAAATATTGAAGCATGATATATGTATATCCTGACAATACCAGGAACGTCGATTTGAAGATAATTTTTTGTAGAGATGGGCCGCGCTACGGAGTGGTAAACTTTATTTTGGAATCAAACAAAGAAACATTATATTACCTTAGTACATATCACTTTACTTTGCTCGTCACTTTCTCTAAAATAAGTTGAAATAGTAGATCTCCTGTCACTCATTTTTATCATATATATATATATATATATATATATATATATATATATATATATATATATATATATATATATATATATATATATATATATATATATATAGTATATATACAGTGAATTTCATTTATTACGACCGTGGTTGTAGCGACCATTTACCTATAACGACGTTAAATCTAAGTCCCTTGAATTTAAAGCATACTTTAGTACAAAATTCATTCGGCTATAGCGACTTTGGATGTAACGCCGAGTTCGGGTATCGCTACACCCGAACTGTTATTAATGAATCATTTGTAACAAATTCTTAGAAATCCCATGCAGATATTGCGACTGGAGCCGGCCACCAAAGACACAAAGATTTCCTTCAAACATTCCTTATCTTTTGTTTACATCTACACAGATGGTCAGCAAGTGTGGAGACCTTTACCTTTTGTTTATAGATATCAGCTAAGTAGGTAGGAGAGCGTGTACGTTTCGGAGTTAAATTTACGGTTCAGTTATAAAGTGATATTCTGAGTAGCATTTTGAAATGTACCAGTGAATAACTATGTGTGCAAATATTTTCACTAATAAATGAATATAAACTATACATGTGTACGTGTCTGTATCTCTTTACTTTTGCTACTAGATGATGTAATAAAATGTCAGGTGTGGCAGGGGAGCGAGGGGCAGGCTCCGGCGCTAATCGCACGCGCTTTACGGTAACAAGTTTCGACATAAATAGGTTAGATAGCGAGGTGATCTGCCGAATAATGTTCGGCCGAATATTCGCTTCGGTAAAAATTTTACCGAACATTCGACCGAATATTCGTATTCGGTGAAATCCATATTCGGCCCATCTCTATTTTTTTGTATACAGTGTATGGGTGCGCGATTATATTAACCGATTTTGTGTTAGAGGGATGACTTGTTTCGGTCGCCATTTATAGAACGCTTCTTTAATGTGGTGACTTACAAATCCATGACATGAAAGTTATAAGGGAAAAGGATTTCAAAAATTAAGAAAACTGATAAAAAAGAAAGCGCACGTACATAAGAATTGTTTTTGGGTATTAGATTTTTTTTACCAAGTTATTTGTAGAATTGCAAGTCGGTGCAATCGACGTAAAATTTAAAATTAGTTGTCATTTTTAGATGAAAACGCTTCTGTTGGCCTCTACAGATTATTTGGTAGTACAACACGTTTATTAACTAAACTTTAAATCATTAAAATTTTTTATAAACATATTTTAATTTCTTCATTTCGTTTTCATTTGTTTTTTTTTATTTTTTAAGGAATATATCACTAAAATTATAGATACATCGATCGGTTCGAAATTATTAAACGTGAACATGATGACGGGACGTGAAGAAAGATGAGGTTACGAGGTGAGCCGGTGCGGAGTCTAGTCCACAGGCGCGGGCGGCGGGGCGTGCGGTGGGGCGGGCGCGTGCGGCGCGCGCATGGGCGGGAAGTGCGCCGGGTCACGCAGGTCGAACGCGCCACCCGCGCCCGCGTCCGCGTCCGCCGCGCTCACGGCCGCACCCAGCGCCGCCGCGCGCTCCGACTCTGCACACACATGCACACTCTCACCGCCACGCGCACGCACTTACATCCACACTTAGCAACCTTGCCTAAGTACCCGCCTCTTACCTATTGTCACCGACAGATTGTTGTGTCCACACTGCTTTATTCTAGTTTGAAAAGTAAGAGGTTTGATCACAGACTATGAGATATTCCGACAGTGTAAAGTTGAGTGCAATTTACAAAGGCTAAAACAAAATCCCATTGTCAGATGAACAGATAGCTCCTTAATTTTTTTTAAAGAAGAATCTTACTCTAATACGATATAAAACACACCACTCGCTCCGCGGTGGTATTTCTTCGTCAAGTCGTGCGCCACAAATAAAAAAACCACAATATTTAACTAACAACCGGAGCACATTCACTTACATTAAACAAATTCTCCACAATGATTTCTCATATTTACGCGAATACTTCAATGAATAAAACAATTTTTTCGGATTTTATCGCATTTAATTATACCTAACCTTAAACTTCATTCCTAACGTTCCGACGATCCGTCAAGTGTAATAACCTCCGAGAAATCAGTAGTTTGTGATCATGTCCTACCATTACCCCGCCATTACATCAAATTTGACATTCCACAAATTCTCGTGAAATAATATCGATTTCTACCAAAGATGAGAGCTAGTTCCCACTGTTCACACTTGTAGCTTGTCAAACACGAATGAAACTAGAGCCATTTTTAGACAGTCTACGACTATACACAATGGAGTCAACAAAGCTTTTATTGTGATGTATTAGTCTAAAAGAAAATAAAGAAAAAATCCATGTAAAACATTTTTTTGTCCCAAAGAACACTTCTTTTCTGAATTAACAAGATCAAATCTTCAGTATTTATATGATCTTTTTCTATTATTATGAAACACCAAACGTACATAGAAAATCAGTGCTGCTGTCATTTAGTGCAGCAGTAGTTAGCTGAAATAGGGTCCTAATATGACTTCACAAAAATCCACTTTATTTTTTATTGTAATATTTCGAGTTTTTTTTTCTTTGTAATTATATAAAGTTTTTCTTTCTTTTCTTTCTTTCTTCTTTCTTACATACAATATGACGGATACAATAAAAACGCAATAACTCTGCGTATGCGTTGCGATATAGTGTATAATGTGAACAACGCCATACTTACTCATAGGCGAGCGAATTCGACGCGATTTTTTACGGACGTAGAGGACTGCCAAAACACGCGACATTTCTTGTCGACAGCGAAAAAAATATGGTGTCGGATAAGTGTGAACAGTTTTATATAATATAGCCCGATATAGTGCCCGACACCCGTCAAGTGAAAACGGACTCTGATATGTGAGAATATTGAAATAAAAAAAAACATCCTAATTTCAATTGAGAAGGAGGCTGGGCTACAGTCACCCGGGTTAAGTGTCCCCGTGACCACGGATGCTGCAAAGCACTTGAAACGTTGAGAATCAAAAAAAAAAATAACTAACATTTAACGCAATAAAATCCATAAAATAGTTTTATTTCATTGTATTATGCTTATATTTTCGTAAAAAGTATTATACCAATGTAACTTCATCCAACACACTATTAGTAAATAAAACCTTACACATGATGTAAAGAGTAATCCGGCGTAAATTTGATAATGCGAAGTTTTTGTACATAAAAGTTATATATTAATGGACCCAAAAATACACCCTGAGGTAATCCTCTTGTAACTATGACATTAAATACTTTGTATAATATCACTTTTGTACTTTTTATTTTCCGGCGTGAATAATATTTGAATGAATAATTAAAATTAAAAATAAAACAATGTGCCGCGCGACTTGAATATTAAGAATAGCCTGATAATCCGACCATGAACTCCACATATTAACTTAATGCAACGCTTCTTTTCGTTAAATTCTATGTTGTTACTTCTAAAATAGCTAACAGAAGTAAGTAACAATATGTCGTGGAATATTTTGTAACACGAATTCAATTCTAATTATAGGTATGATCGATTTGCTATTGTTACAAGAAGATGCACATGAGAAACAAGTTCTGACTCAACTAATTTGGTAGACAACGACCACATCACCATCACCCGAAGCTATCGTGTTAAACGAATGTTTTATTTTATATGAATTGATTTGCATCTTAATTAATTTATTAAGAAATAATGTTGAGTTAAATCTTGTATTAATAAAGCAATTTTAGATACCAGAATCATTACCTATTTGGAGACATCTGAACGTATCATATCATATTGTTAAACACGTTGCTAATATGTAAACGTTTCAATGTCATTTGTTTCCAATTAGATAACCAATCACAAAGCGTGTTCCGCTGAAAACGGAACTATTATCAATGAAATAAAATTTAATCTAGAAACAATGAAGCAACACAACGAATTGTTTTATTATTACGAATTGTTTTTGCCATGAGACTGACGCATAGGAACAATTACACGAGCTCATCAAACGATAACGTGATAATCATATCGCCATTGTGTTACACAGCGTCAACCTTACAGCATGAACGGTAATTACACATTTTATTAGGGCCCAAAAGATAAAATCCCTTCATACCACAATCGTAATCATTATACTTACGTCACAGTAGAAACTCTAAAAAAAAGAATATGATGTGAGAAAACGAAATATGAAACGACGTCGCTCACGCCGGCGCGGGACCGACGCGAGTGCGTCGCGACGCCGGGCGACTAGGGCGAGGCGGGCAGGGAGCGGGAGGGGCCAAGGCAAAGCTGCGCGGGGCGCGGGCGTTAGTGATCAAGTGTGCGCGTGTGTGCGTGGGGAGGTACCTGTCATGTCGTGCTGGCCGCCCCGCAGTGCGCGCGCGTAGCTGTTCTCCTCCGGCGCTGCGGGCAGCACACGTCAGCGGACACGCTCACCACATGCTCCCCCACCCCACCACTCTCACCCCCCTACCGATCCTCGGTCGACCACGATCGCCTTCCAAGTTGTCACGCAAACACGATCGCTCATCGCCGCTTCGAGCGCACTGTAACCTCGTGGCTTTCATTACATCGGTCCTCGCTACATCGATATGAGAGAGGCGATCTACAACACTATAGTATATCTCTTATGGAACACCATTTGTGTGTGTTATATTGAAGCCACGGCGAAAATTATTACGAAGCTATCATCATCCATTTCATTAAAAATCACAGGAACGCCGAAAATTGGAAACGATACTTATCTAATTCTAAGATCTAATTTGGTTTTACCGATTCTATTAGCGAGTGGTGGCGGTCCGCTTTAATTTTATAAAAATTTGGGGTGCGAAGTCCTAGCTAAAGATATAGTAAATAAATATTATTATATTTTTATGAAATAATATACATAACATACATATACAATATTAAACAAAATAACAGAAATTACATTGCCCTAATTATCTAGTAATATCACCACAGCACAGATGAAGACATGTATTTATATAAACATTACATACATAGACATACATTTATATATGTAACGGATACCAAACATACCGGCTGACTTTTTCTACTGTCGGGATAAAATAACGTATGGTAAGAGAACTAATAAGCAGAAGTGTCTGAACGCTACCTCTACCACTAAACGTATTTTCATATTGACACTTGACCATTCAAATTTCAACACTATTCACACAATTTGCGAAAAAGACCTATTTTTGATTCGATTTGAAACGAGTAAAATATAATCGATTTTCAAATAAATCAGGCATTTTGTGGTCTGTTTTCGATATTTATTCTGTGTTAGCTAGGGCGATAAAAAAGAATTGCGATCACATTTACAAACTACCTAATAAAAAATACAATCCATCAATATGCCAACTAATAACAGTAACAACAACCATTTAAACACTCGACTCGACGTTACGAGCTTGAGGTTCGTGACAATAAAAATTGCCGATAAAATTACCTAAATTAACACTTTAATTTTATTTACACAAATTAAAACTTACAACACTAATAATTAATCACACTGATTCACTTTATTCCGCTCCGAAGCTTCGCTTGTCTCGCCAACTTCAATACTTCCCCGATCGCGTACTGCAGCGCCTTTATATAGGGCTCTTCCACGAAAACATTCAGAATATTCCAGAATACTCAAGTAAATACGCGCGCCAACCGACCAAGCGCAGAAAATTCGAGTGTGCGGCTTCCAGAAAGCTTAATTCTTCTTTCGATACTAAATGGCGCTGAAAGAAGAGTCATGTATTTTCTGGAAAGCTCTCCTCGCTCTGTCACCCGACACCAGATGGCGCTAGTGCCATCGTCTTATTCGCGCAACAATCTTTACTGCACTTGTCACTTGTTGTTTTAACTTTCTTTAACTGGTTAAGCATTTCGTTTCCTTGGTAACCACAGCTTTTCTTTAACCCATATATGCCCAGAACTATTTTTGAATTCTGATTTTGATTATTTCAAGATATGTTTATGCTGATAAGTCCTTATATCAGTATTGACTAATATTAGTAAAAAATATTTTTGGTAAGTAGGTATTTTAGGGGTGTTCGAAAACGAAACAACGGGCAAATATCCTACATTCGTTATGGGTAATTAAAACAAAGATGTATAATGAGATTATTTATTACGTATTACTATTTTTACACTAAATTGCAATATAAAATTAAGAATGAAATACAGAGAAACATTTAGAATGTAAATTTACTTTACATTTTTGACAAAAAGTGACTGTAAGGCTTTTGCATCGCAGTCTACTTGGTGCCCTGCCGATCATGTGCTCAGCGTTATGCTTTCGTACCGATGTAGGTACATTTGTAGATAGCCGTTTGCTAGGTCCCGGATGCTGCTTATCATTGCCATATTTTTGAAGTAAGGTTCTGGCAATGCTACGTCTAAATTCCAGCGTATCTATATCTTTGGAGAAATTACGAGCTAGTAGGGTAGCATTGTACACCGCAACGTCTATCAACCAGAAAAGTAACGGGATATACCATTTTTTGCCCCTAATTGCTATTCGATAGGTACCAATGTTTGCATCTAACCGATCAACCCCTCCCATAAAACGATTGTATTGTAGTGTAGTGCAGCCCCACGTAATATATATTTGTGTTAAGTTTAGAATAAGAACAGTATAATTAAAGTATTGAGTAGAGAAACACGTCTCTCTTTCATTGACATCCTTCCCAACATTACATGGCGACCCTGCCAGTCGGTGCGCGCACGACTCCGCTCGCCGCGTGCACCGGCTGGTCACCGATAATAAAGTTATAACAAATACATAAAAAAATTGTTAAACTAAAAGTTATGACACATTCCCGGATTGAGAAAATTAATTAAAAAGTCGTGTAGAGCCAGCCATCAAAAAGTAATATCATTGTGAATAAATATTTATAAAATAAAATTAAAACATAAGAAGTATAAAACCAAATGGCAAAGAGGCATCAAAAAGGAGAAAAGAAGATGAGAGAAATAACTTTTTCACTCCAGATAAGAAGAATATTGGTTGGGAAGATCTAAATTGAAATACGCAATAGTGTTCACATAGGAAATTTTACATTATCAAGATATATACACAATTTTCAAAAACTCGTAACAACCAAGCAAAACAAAAAGAAGATATTTTCATTTTAAATTATCATGAATTTAATCGAGTGGCCAGTTTTTAGGAGGACTGAATTTTTCGTGTATTCCATATTACGTACAAGAAAACAGGAAGTATTTTATTTTCAAGAAACAAATTTTTTTTTTAGAGACTGTAATGTAAAAAACATGCTTGATGTATCTACAAAATAATTACTGTATAAAATGCAAATAATGTGATTATATTTTTAAGGTAAGTGATTTTAATTATTTATATCTTTTAAAATTTTAATTTCATAAAATTAAAAATATAATAACTTTAGTCACCAATCATATATTTTTACCATTTTGTATTTTTTAACTCATTTTGTTCATTTAAGAACGAAGATGGAACACTCTCAATAGAAAGCAAGTGCTATTTGTATATTCATATCTGTTGACGACGCTCACGTTGCTTCTCGAATACCTGAAATATAAATAATATTAATCAATAAAAAATAAAATATGTAAAAAAAATATACTCATAAAACATTGTTACTTACCTAATGTACTTGCTGTTTTTCTATAATAAATAAGTACGTGTGCATACGGGGACGGTGGCACTTACCGCGATTTTTATCAGTAGGGTGAAGGTATATTTGCAACAACGGTGTTGCACCGCTGAGTACATGATCCCGCGTTTCGAGTTAGTTGCACTAGAACATCATACGAGGTGACACCTATGTCTCCCTCCCCGCGGATGTACACGCGCTCACCAAATTTTTTTTGTATATTTTTCTCCCAGACGACACCAGCGGCCTACATCATCAACATAGTGGTCCTTCGGCCGAATCCTTACGTCGTCTGCAAAAAATATAATAATAATAAGTACCAGTTATGTTCCACGCGCCGGCTACGCCGCAAAAAAAGCGACGACCACGTGGCACCGCTGCAAAATCGGAGTGCAAGAACAACCAAGATGTGTTACCATCGTTCAGCTTAAAGGATGAAGTGCTGGAAAAACCTGGAAATGCGCTAAGTGCCTCTAGTAAGAGTAAAAAGTCATCAAAGACCGCAGGCACGTCGTCAAGTACGGCACGCAAACGGCAATTGGAATACGAAACCGCTAAAGCTATGGCTCTCGTGGAAATACAAGCAGCGGAAGCTGAAGTGCAAGCAGCTGAAGCTGAAGCAGAAGCCAAAGTTAAGAGTGCTCAGGCAGAAGCTGCCAAGCTTAAGGCAAATATTCAGTCGAAGCTGCTAAACAAACAGCTTGCAGCTGAGATGGCAGAATTGGAGTCTCATTCACGCTCTTCCCACAAGTCGGCTATGAAATCTTCGACCAGCAAAGTTGAAAATTGGCTGAATGCTCCAGGAAACCAGCATGAGGAGAACCGAGAAGAGTACTCTTGTGAAAAAATCGGCCTAGAAAAGCTGGCACATGCCTTGAATGATGCAGTAGCTGCCTCATCATATAAAATACAGAACCAGGAGCTCTTAACAAGACTAGCAACGTCTAAAGACCTGCCTTTATTTTTTGGAGATCCAATGGAGTGGTTGCAGTTTAAACAGGCGTACCAAGAATCTACCCAATTATGCAAATATAGTGACACAGAGAATTTATGGCGGCTACGTAAGTGTCTTCGTGGCGATGCTAAAGAAGCAGTGACTTCACTCTTGATTGGTGGAACTACACCCGATTTAATAATTGACACCTTAGAACTTCGATTTGGCAAACCAGAAACAATTATGAGTAAAATAGTTTTACAGCTTAAAAAACTATGTCCGTTGCCGTTAACTTATCATAATGATATCATTAATTTTGCAATAAAAATAAAGAACTATGTGGCTGCTGCCAAAGCAATGCAACAAAGTGATTATCTTCGCAGCCCGGAGTTAGTATCGATTGTCGTATCTAAGCTTCCAACTTTGCTTGTCGCAAAATGGACCGACTACGTTTATGAACAGCGAGAGTGTAATTTACCGAAGCTAGAATTGCTTAGTGATTTTTTATATGAGGAAGCCACTAAAACAGCTGCATCAGGAGTAAGTCATATTCACGCTCAATATAATTTAAAGAAGCCCGATGAACGTAAACACCGTTCACACTCGTTGTTGTACACAAATAGTAATCAATTACAAAACGCGGAAAAGTGTAAATTTTGCCGAAAATGGGCTCATGGTGTCGCAGATTGTTCACAGTTTAAGCGCGCCTTACGCAAAGATCGCTGGCGATTTGTACGCGTAAATAAACTTTGCTTCAAATGTCTTGCCCCCCGCCATACGAATGGTATGTCTTGTATTGGCAGTAATTGCGACATTGACGGCTGCAATCAACCGCATCATCGTTTACTGCACTGGATAAAACCATTGGAAGAAAGCTTAAAAACTGTGGAGCGAAGTGAGGATGAGCATCCCAGCACCAATGAAACAGTGACTCATACGGTGGCATCCCACTGTCACAAGGTGCTTTTGAAAGTGGTGCCGCTCACTCTTCACGGACCGAATGGCAGTTTGCATACGCATGCACTACTGGATGATGGAGCTACCGTGACGGTGATATCCTCTGATATCGCAGATGAGCTCGGATTATACGGTGCAAACGTGATATTGCGCGCGCGCAGCGCATGGGACTCGGGCGAGCTTGTGTGTGAATCTCAAGTAGTGAGTGTTAGTGTTACTAATTCGTATAACGAAATGTTTACTTTCCGTGCGCGTAAAATTAAAGAATTAAATTTACCAACACAAAAAGTGCCGAATATGGACTTTAATAATTATGGATTGTTAAGTGAAGATCTTATGTTATGTAATTGTAACGCTAAGCCAAAATTATTAATAGGTCAGGACAACCATCATTTAATTTCTCCCATTCGTTGTGTTCGTGGTAAGCAGCGTGAGCCGTACATAACTCAAACTGCGCTTGGATGGTGTGTGCACGGATATATGGTAAGTGATGTTAATTGCACTGATCGCTTTGTCTCTTTCATTAATAGTTGCACCGAAAAAGCGGGACAGTCGCAGTGTATCTTTCACTTACACACGGTAGAATCGATTGCTAGCGATCTCTCTCTCGATAACGATAACGGTGAATGCACCTGCGCGCAGTTGCACGATGCGGTTCGTAGATCCTTCGCGTTAGAGTCTATTGGTGTAGGTTCGAAGCCGCGCCGCAACCCAGACGAAATACGCGCTTTACAAATTTTAGATGACACTGCAGAATTAGTAAATGGTCAATGGAATGTCGGCTTACCGTGGAAATACGATGAATTACATTTACCCGACTCTTACCCTAACGCTTTTAATCGTCTAAAGTCAATAGAAAGAAAATTTTTGCTCAACAAAGAGTATGCAACTCGTTATTGTGAAAGAATGAGATACTTATTTTCTAATGGTTATGCTAGAGAACTTAATGAGACCGATGAAAACTCTAATAAACGTATAATATGGTATTTGCCGCACTTTGGTGTAGATAATCCAAATAAGAAAAAACTGCGTTTAGTTTATGACGCGGCAGCAAAGTCGAACGGTTATTCTTTAAATGATTTTCTTTTACAAGGCCCTGATTTGTTACAATCGTTATTAGGAATAATGTTACGATTTAGAGAAAACCGCGTAGGTATCATAGGGGACATAAAAGATATGTTTTTAAGGATTAATGTACGAAAAGAAGATGTTAATTCTTTGCGTTTTTTGTGGAAAGATATCTATTTAAGCAATGAAAATGAACAATTAGGCTTCGGAAGTAGTAACAAAGGTTCAAAATTACCTATACAACATCCTGTTAAGAAATATATTATGACGTCATTAATTTTTGGCGCTAACTGCTCCCCATTTATAGCACAATATATTAACCAAAATAAAAACACATTGCGCTTTCAGAATAAAATGCCGGATGCAGTTAATGCAATTAGGAAAAATCAATATATGGACGATTTTATCGATAGTTTACCAGACGTCGCTACTGCTACAAAAATGATAAAAGATGTTTCATATATTAATCAGCAAGGTGGTTTCGTGATGCGTAACTGGTTAAGTAACAAGTCAGATGTTCTTAATGATATGCCAAAAGAGACTTTAAATGACATGGCGATACGGTTTAATGTTGAATCCCGGCCGGAACGAACGCTTGGGCTTTTGTGGTTTCCCGCGAGTGATATGTTCGGGTTCGATCTTTCGTTAAAGCGTATACCGAGTGATATTTTACAACTATCACGAAAACCGACTAAGCGTGAAGTTCTTCGTATTATAATGTCTGTATATGATATTCATGGTTTTTTAGCACCTTTTACGATAAAATCCAAAATTTTAATGCGCGAAATATGGAATGTAGGTATAAAGTGGGATCAGGAAATAACAGATAGTTTATTTGTTTTATTTAAAGATTGGATTTCGCAGTTACAAGAAATGAGTTACGTTCGAATCCCGCGGTGGTATTTCTATAGCAACGATTCTGTCGGTGTGAATGAGAAGAGCGGCCACACCGTAAACGACGATGAGACGTCGTTGCAATTGCATATTTTTTGTGATGCATCTCCATGCGCATACGCATGTGTTGCTTATTGGCGTAAACAAGACAGCAACGGCGTGCAGGTGTCATTCATTGCGAGTAAAAGTCGCGTTGCGCCGTTAAAACCGTTAACTATGCCTAAACTCGAACTTCAAGGCGCGCTATTAGCATGTCGCTTGGCAGAGACTATAAAAAAGGAGCATAGAATTAAACCGTCACGTGTTTTTTATTGGACTGATTCAATGATTGTTATTTATTGGATACGTAACGAGCATAGAAATTACAAAGTTTTTATTGCAAATAGGTTAGGTGAAATTGATGAGTTAAGTAAATTTGATGATGGCGACATGTATGTTAGACGACAGTGGCGTATTGCCCAACGGTTGACAGACTTATTTTGGAGCAGATGGGTAAAAGAGTTTTTGCCAGAGCTAATTCCTCGTCGTAAATGGGATAGGGAAGGTCCGCAATTAAAAGTAGGAGATCTTGTTGTAGTAGTCGATCCATCATTATTTCGAAACTGTTGGCCAATAGGTATTATTGAAAAGGTTTATCCAGGTTCAGACGGCAGAGTCAGAGTAGTTGACGTTAGGACTAAGTCAGGAGTGATGAAGCGATCAGCTGCTCGCGTGGCCTTTCTCCAGCTTGATAATGAGTGTCGGCGAACCGACACTTGGGGGGAGGATGTTGACGACGCTCACGTTGCTTCTCGAATACCTGAAATATAAATAATATTAATCAATAAAAAATAAAATATGTAAAAAAAATATACTCATAAAACATTGTTACTTACCTAATGTACTTGCTGTTTTTCTATAATAAATAAGTACGTGTGCATACGGGGACGGTGGCACTTACCGCGATTTTTATCAGTAGGGTGAAGGTATATTTGCAACAACGGTGTTGCACCGCTGAGTACATGATCCCGCGTTTCGAGTTAGTTGCACTAGAACATCATACGAGGTGACACCTATGTCTCCCTCCCCGCGGATGTACACGCGCTCACCAAATTTTTTTTGTATATTTTTCTCCCAGACGACACCAGCGGCCTACATCATCAACAATATCCATATTATTTTAGCGTGATTACTTTAATTATCTATTTGGTTCTAAAATATTTAACATAACGAATGAAAAAGAGGAACTTTATTATATTGCTATCAGATAAAAGACAACTTATGAATAAATTTTGTAAAATATAAATTGATCGATGTATAATATTAATTAAAAACGCATCTTGACTTAATAATGCAAAAGAATATTAACTGATATATTTTATTAATAGTGAAAATTGCAATATTTTGTGTATTACCTATTTAGAATTAATCGAAATGTAATATCATGTTTTATTTGTATTAATATTGCGCATCAAATTCTAAATAATGCTGACGTGATCTTTTGCGTATAAGGCATCGGAATATTACACGCATTTGATACAGAATGATGCATTAATATACACTACTGTTGTCTCCTGACTTGCCTTCAAAATATTGATTTTATACTTTTTCATTCACTTTATCTACGATTAAAATGCAGTATTCAATTGATAAAAAAGACTTGATAAAATAAACTATTATTTTGTAATACAAAACTGTATAGTAGTTCGATACTTTTTTTTTTTGAAATAAATTGAATATTGAATTTAGGTAAGGGCTCTAATGACTTATGGACAAATATTAAAAAACTTATTTATATATATATATATATATATATATATATATATATATATATATATA
This sequence comes from Parnassius smintheus behrii, assembly GCA_036936625.1. NCBI lineage: Eukaryota > Metazoa > Arthropoda > Insecta > Lepidoptera > Papilionidae > Parnassius > Parnassius smintheus. Next base: position 709,172 of record JAUPFT010000004.1, on the reverse strand, counting down.
TATATATAAAAGAAATAGGATTAATGATGTCAAAACATATAGCTTATGTGGTATGGAAAAAACAATTGTTTGTGCCTTAAAAGTAAAAACTGTTTGCATAAAAGAGTAAAAGAAAGGATAGAAAAAAAGGGCTAAGTTAAATTATAGAACGGAAACTGTATGAGAATGGTAGTATTGATAGATGTGATGACACTAAGGTTGTGTTCAAATATATTGGTGGTGTTTATATTTGAAAAGAACAGTAAAATATTAGCTTGACTATTAGTAATCGGCTAGATCAACCGATGAATAATTGTGGCTGTGTTAATGTTCTTGAAGAATGTTGAGGTTTTGATATGAATGTATGAAAGTTGAAGACAGATTTCGGCAAAGAAAGGAATATAATAGTATGCTGGATGATATAAGTGATATTTAGATAAATTATCAGGAACTATGCAGTAATTTTGCTAGTAATTGGAATGAAGGAATTAGGCTATCGGATATTATCTTAGCCAGTGTTTAGGGCCCAAACTCTGGTTAGTGGTTATGTTAATAAACCGATATGCTTAATTGAAAGGAGATGGAATGAAAATGAAAGAACATAAAAGCAACCGATAAAGACAAAGATTTATTAAGAGAAAAAAAATGATGACCTTAGAATAGAATAGAATAGAATAGAATATCGTTTATTTCTTAGTATATGGTAATTACAGATGTTGAAATTATAGAATGATTCACATATACTACCGTATTCGGTGTAGACATATTACAATTAAAATAATATTTAACACTTTATAGTACTTATTTAGACAAATTTATACATTTATAACATTATATAGGAATTATCAATTGTAGATATATATTATTATTATTATTAATACAATATTGGGAGCATTCATTTATGTATAATTTATAAATTTATAATCTATGAAATCGTTAACAGAATAAAAACACATATCCAAAAGCCAAGAAAATATTGCACGTTTAAATTTATTTATAGGCAACTGTCTAATCTGTGGTGGCAGCTTATTAAAGATTGTTATTGCCATGCAGTGGGCATTACGACTATACAAATAAAGTCTTTGGGATGGTGCCACCAATTGGTTTGGGTTTCTGTCTTGGATCCTCTTGGAAATACGTTCATTTATTGGAAATAGATAGGAATATCTCTTAACGAACAAACATATTTCAAAAATATAGAGACAGGGCAGTGGAAGTATCTTTAATTTTTGAAATAATGGCTTACAATGATCTAAATAATTAGCGCCACACATGGATCTAATACATTTTTTTTGTGCTTTAAACGCCCTGCCTATATTCACTGAATTACCCCATATAACTAATCCATAGCGAAGTACTGAAGAGACGTACCCATGATATGCACTGAGGACTGTTTCTTTACTGGCTGTGAGTCTTAGTTTGCGAAGAGCAAATACAAATTTATCGAGTTTACTACACACTTTATCTACATGTTCTTTCCAGTTCAATTTACCATCAATAATTATACCTAAAAATAATGTAGATTGTACTGGTTGCAAAACAGTATTATTATATTGTATTTTAACAGGGTGGCACTTTGAATTTAGAGTTTGGTACTGTATTAATTTAGTTTTATTTAAATTGACATGTAGATTATTCTCTTGTAGCCATTGCACTGCATTTTGTAACTCATTATTAGTTTCAAATTCGAGATTATTTTTGTTTAAACAGCTTATGGTTAGTGTAGTGTCGTCAGCAAACAATGTGCATTTATGTTTTAGGTTACTACAGAGATCATTAATATAAATAATGAATAAAAATGGCCCTAGAATGCTGCCCTGCGGCACACCACTACTATTAGGTTTAAGTTCAGATTCATATGTAACTTTCGAATTATTTTCTATTTTTGAGAGTAACGTTCTTTGCTGGCGATTCGACAGATAGCTTTTAAACCAATCATGTGACTTTCCTCTAATTCCATACCTCTCAAGTTTGAAAAGTAATCGTTTATGCGAGACAAAGTCAAATGCTTTGCTCATATCTAGAAATATTGATATTGTCGACATTTTGTTATTAAGTGCTTCTGTGACCAGCTTAACTAAATTAAAGCAAGCTAGTGTAGTGGAACTACTTTTTCTAAATCCAAATTGATTGTCAACAAGAATTTTATTCTTATTAATATAATTACTAATTTTATCATGCATTACTTTTTCAAAAATTTTTGCCATTATTGGTATTAATGTGATAGGCCTATAATTATCAATGTTTGTACGATCACCTTTTTTAAATAGAGGTCTAATTACGGATATTTTTAGTCTTGTAGGAAATATTCCTTGTTCTAACGACAAATTAATTATGTAACTCAGAGGAATTGCTATATGTTTAGCACTTAATTTAATTATTCTTGTTGTGAGTTCATCATAACCGGTAGCGTGTGTATCATTCAAAGTGTTAATAATTTTCATAACGTCAGTGTCGGTTACTGGGGTTAGAAACAAGCTATCTCTTTGAGCGGGAATATTAATGTTATTCAAGTCATTATTCAATTCATCAAAATTATCTTTATGAGTAAGTTCAATAAAATAGTTGTTAATAAGGTTACATATATCATTAGGGTTATTAATAGTTTTATCTTGGTAAACTAAGTTTTCAATATCACTTTTATCAACAGAACTATCAAAATTATGTTTTATAATAGACCATGTCGCTTTACATTTATTTTTAGAGTTAAAAATATATTTATCATTATTTATTCGTTGAGATTTTGATATACATTTCTTTAATATTTTAGAATATATAAGATAATTTTTCTTGTGAAAGTTTTTGCTTATAGCATCATGTATATATTTATAATATAATGTTCTTTTTTTAATGCACGATAATTTTAATCCCTTACTTATCCATTTATTTTTTACAGGTTTATTGCCTTTCTTAAAGCGTATTACGGGAAAACACAATTTGAAAAAAAGAGTATAAAGGTCATGAAAAACGTTAAACGACTTGTTGCAGCATGTTTCTCTGTATACTTCATCAAAACTTAAAGCTGTTATGCATTCTAGAAATTTATTAATGTTATTTTCATTGAAATCTCTCACAGTCTCATACCAAAATTTTATTGATTTAACATTATTATTATTTTTTGGAAGATAGAAAATTAATGATTGACCTGTATCATGGTCCGAGAGAGCTAAGTTATGTATATTAGTATTCACATTATTGGTTGAAATATTACTGGCTATTTGGTCAATACTAGATTTTCTTCTAGTAGGTAAGTTTATGTGAGTTAGCAAATTAAAGTTCTTGAGGACTGATATTAATTCCTTTTTCTGCGTATTCTCTTTGAGAACGTCTATGTTCCAATCTCCACATATAACGATATGTTTTTTACTATTAAGAGTTAATTTGAATAATACAAGTTCTAGATTTTTAAAAAAAATAGATGTGTCGGAATCTGGTGTTCTATAAATACAAATTACACAAAGATTATAACTCGGCACTTCTATACCGCAACATTCAAAACAATATGTTGTCGCAAAATCATTAATTACCGACAACGGAGTAAAATATATACCTTTTTTTACTAGTATACATGTCCCACCCCGTTTTTTATCCTGTCTTGAGAAATTAGCAGCTAAACTGTAATTTTCTAAATGTAGGTTGCCTTCATGACCAGATTTTAAAAAGGTTTCGCTAAAGCAAATAAAGTCTATATCTCCAATATGCTTCCTCAAATCGGTCATTACTATTTCAAAATGCTCTATTTTGTTTAATATGCCTGCTATATTCTGGTGAAATAATATAAATTGTTGTATGTTATCAAGAGATGTCTTACTAGATGGACCGAAAAAAACTGTTTTGTTTGACACTGTCAGTGGTTATTAATGTTGGCGAATTGAATTCAGTTTCTAAGTCAACAAGAATACGCTTAAAGATACTTACAAATATACATTTTATACCTAATCTGTTAATTTTACCTGTTTTATTCGACAACATTTCATAAGTTAAGTCGTAGTTAGTATCAAAGAAATATGCATATTTATAATTTTCAATGTCCATATAAAGTAAATTATTAAATATTTCTACTCGGTAATTATATATAGGGGCTCCTAGTACATATGTGGGGGTACATATAATTATATTTGTGTTACTTATTTCTATTAGCGTTTCTCTAATTAATCTGACTAATTCAATTGAATCCACATTCTTTTTAAAGTCACTTTCACCAATCATAATTATACAATAATCTTCTTCATCAAAATTATAGATCTTGTTCTTGATGTCTGACATGAGTTCTTTCAAACTGCTGTTACGTTTCATAAATTGACAGTAGTTAAATTTTTCTTCAAATGTGCGCTCTATAATACTTAGTGTGCCGTTGTAGTTGCAGCCATTTAGAATACATAATTTTCTCTTCTTTATACTATCCTTTTCCTTCTCTAATTTGCTTTCTTGTTTCTTAACGGGATATTTTGTTATGGTTATTTCACTTTGAATAGTAGAATTCTTAGTTGACTTCTCACTTGACTGTGAATGTGTACCTTGTTTTTGTTTTCTTTTACTAGGTGTAGTATTTTGTATTTGTTTATTAAGTGATTGGTTGCAGGTGTTATTTGTTAAGGAATAATTTTTTTTCATTAACTCTTCATTGATATGTTTAAGATTACTGTTTTCTGTGGAAAGGCACTCAATCTCCTGACGAGCATTATTTAATTCGGACAAAAGTTCTTTAATTCGTCCCTTCAAGTTAGACACCAATTCATCGCTATTTTCGATCAATACGTTTTTATTCGGTAAACTACTTGTGCTGTCATCCAGTGTTTCGTTTAGTTCATAACTGTTATCATATTTTGTATTTGAATCCGACAGAGTCCGTGCACGGCGGAAAGTAATATTTTGCAGAAGATCCATTTTGTCGAGTTTATAATTTATAGTTTTATTATGTGTTTGTTTTGTTTTAGTATTTAGAATTTAAATTGAAACTTAAAACATTCACAAAAAGTCAAATGTACAGGTTAGATTTGAACCTGGTCTCAGTGGCCCAACTTGAACGCGTAGCCAATACGCCACCGTGACGTGTTACTAGGTCGCTCAAAATAGTGCTTCTATTACGAACAGATATAAATGACAGATTTGTTATGAGTATTTTGTATTTGTTTGAAAATTTTTCTTCAACCGTCACTTTAAATGCGAATTTAGTTTTTTTTTTTTTAAGTTTCTATAGTATTTATTGTTTTATATTTCTATTTTAATTTGTCTCACTGTTTAACAATGTATATTAGATCTATTTACTATTATTTTGCGACACAAATAGCACATTTAAACAGATTTATTGTTATTGATAGTTCACTGTAAGATTAATAATAATATAGTCCAATCCGCGTATTATATGTCTTGATATCACTCTCACACACGTATTGAAGAGTTTTATCCACTTTTTTTGATAAATCTAATATGATACAGTCCAATATACTATTTTTAAGCGATCAAATTACGGGAGCACAATGCTTACACGACAGCTACCCTACACTACTTGAGAAATAAATGATGGAGATACGGGAACGTCCATCACTGGTAAAGCATATAGTCCTCAAGCAGGGTATGCTTCCGTGATAGGATGATAAAATAAGGAGTTTCGGGTACTAGGGAACAACGCCTTCAGTACAAGTGATGTACATGAGTTTACTCATATTAGTACTGGTAGGGACCAGAGAAGTCTTAAATTTGTTACCCTTAATAATGGTACAATGAGGTCACATCCTTCGTTGGATCATGGTGCGAACTTATTTTTCCTCAGTGACAATTGTTGGAGTCCTTTAAAAGTGACTTAAAAACGTCGACCTCAAGGTTGTACGCACAACCCAAGGTACATTTTACCGTGATATAAAATAAAAAAAAAATATGTACCAATAAAATGAAATGAATGTTACGAAAATGTAGTACAATACCCAAATAAATGGGGGGCCCATATTTATAAAGTACCCGCGTGATGAATATCACGAAATAAAATATAAATGAAATGAATTAATACTCCGATTCCCGGTATCTAATAAATTAATAAATATATATAAATGAATAGAGAGAAAGAGAGCTAGCTAAAGGTCAAAAATATTAAGAAGAAAAAAGAAAGTACGTACAAGAATTATTGAAAAAAGGCCTAATAATCGACGACAATAGAAGATAATAAGGGGATCCCCATCTAAATATATAGGGTTGGATAGGTATTTATTTTTCATTTCTGTATTGTGACTATTAATGCTACCCAAAATGCGACTAACCAGTTACACATATAATAACTACATATAGGGATCGATCTACACAACTACGCGAAAATGTACTGTGTGTGTATGTATTGTGCGCGTATTTGTTTAACCACAATTGTATATGAATTTACGAGATTTTTTTTTTCATATTTAGACACATTAATACATTACAATAACTCTACTTGTATTTCTTTCCGTCATATGTTTTTTTATGTAAAATTTGTACATTTTAAACTATATTTGGTTTATATTTTGCTCATAAGAAAACTCCAGATTATATCGATACACTATTATTATAAATTTATTAATGTAATAGTATTCTTTTTATGTTTTTCTTTAGAAAAGACATCGGAACCAAAAATGATGTTATCTGTTTGAAATAAAAGTGCCTTTTTCAATGTTATTAACATATCAACACATACAATATTTCGTAAAACAAACTTGACCTGTGTACCTAGTAGTGTTTTCTTTTTTTATATATAAGTAAATTGCATGTCACGAAAAAATGAGTTTTCGAAATTATAAATAACTTATATAATGAATGTTTATTAACATACCTATATAAAAGTTTTATACCTTTTGAAAATGATATTATATCACATTACACACGATATAATTTTAATGCATTGTTAAAACTTTGACATTGACTATAGATATCAAAATTGTTCTTCTCAATGTTTAAATAAATTAATGTTTTGTTACATAACTGTTACAGTGATATTGTAAATTTTTATTTGTATACGCTATAATTAACATCATAATATTTCTAACAACGTTAAATTAATACGTATATTCAGGTTATAATATATTGTTTTTATCTTAAAATTAGGTGTGAATCACACCGTGTGCTCATAGTTCGATGTAACCGCAAACATTTCCGTATACGTACATTGGAATTTAAAACAAAGGTATCTCAAATCGCTAGCACTGCTAAGATTACAATTTGTATTTTGATCTGTCTGTTGTTATGGTAGTGATGACGACTTATGTCCCCATTATTATTTCTTTGTTCTCTTAATTTTAATATGCAATATAGTAATTTATTTTCGATTTTATTACGTTTCACTTTTAAAGATTTTAAACTATTATAATTTATTACTTTAAAATAGTACTTACTTGTGAGGATTATGAGAATATTTACTTCTACGAAACTTTATGACCTACGAAAATTTATGAATAAGATATGGAATACATAATTATAAATAAAAAGTATTGACAGTATGTAGGTGTGATCAAAGGAACGAAAAATTATCGGAGGTTAGCATATCCACATACAATCGGCCTGATCAGCTGAGTGTTTGGAAAACCTAATAACCGATTAATTTTTTAAGGTTGTTCGGACACGATTAAATGCGAAATAAGTTTTAATGTATTTTTAATGTGGGAAATGATAACTTATTACGAATTGTATATGAAATAGGAATATTGTCCATTATCTTGATCATGTATGTACGCGAGGAGTATACGTGAAAGTTATGGTACAATTAAATAATGAATTACATGAGTTGTAATGAAAAGAAGTGAATTAAGTGATATTGCTCATATTCTTGATCATGTATGTACGAGAGCCGTGTACGTGAAAGAAATGACATAAATATGTAATGAATAGCTAAAGTGCTAGGTATGGAAAACAAGTAATGGTTAACTAAGAATGAAGTAAAGATATGAAAGAAAAATAATAAAATATTAAAATGTAAAAGAACATGAAGATTAAGAGAATATTATATATCTTATTACTGTCCTGACTAGATAAATGGTAGGCATAATAACAAAATTATTATGGATACGATTAAATAATATTGTAAATTTTCGTCAAAATCAATACATAATTTTATGTTATACATAATTATGCCTGATTATGCCAATTATACTACTGTGACTATGCATTTTTATGTCCTAGATATGTCTTAGATTATTGTTTTAATATAGATATTAATTTGTTTAGAATACCTAATTTTAGAAATTTATTTTCAGGATTGGAAAAAAAAATATAGATAGCTTAATTTTTTTTTTGTCGGTGGGAGGTATAGTGTAGTGCAGCCCCACGTCAATATATATTTGTGTTAAGTTTAGAATAAGAACAGTATAATTAAAGTATTGAGTAGAGAAACACGTCTCTCTTTCATTGACATCCTTCCCAACATTACAGTATTGGTGCACAACGTTGGGTTGTGGTACATTTACTCTTTGCTCTCAAAAGAGCAGCTGAGTATCTCCTTGCAGTTCGTATAGGCTCCACGCCGTATTCACTGGATAACAGGGTGACTACACTATTATCGTTCCAGCGCACTGCACAGATGCCGCTGTGTAGATCGAGCCGGCTGTCATGGTAACCTCGCTGTTCCTTCTTGCATAATTTTTCATCTTTCAAAGGACACTTGTCAGTGCGATTACTACGTACTGTACTCGTACCTGTCACTAAAATATTTTTTCTTTCATTGCCGTTATCAACGGTGATCCGGTGAAGAAGTTGTCGCAGAAAACTGAGAATCTCGTTTCTTTGTAGACATTCTGAATCTCGGTCATCAATTTTTGCACAACATATTGTCCTAAGCCGGTACTAAAAGTTTCATAGCGGCCTTGATATGGGTCGGCGTATAAGCAATATCCTAAGGGCAAGGCTGCAATCCATGTTTTGAAGCCAAATCTAATAGGCTTACCTCTGATATGCTGCTTACATCCGTGTCTACCATAGTAAGGTATCATAGACTCGTCTATGCTGATGTTCTTTTCGATTACGGCATATTGCAGAAACTTTTTATTAAGTAAATCAAAAAGTGGGCTGACTTTAGCCATTTTGTCATTAGGGCAAAGGTTGGTATTATCGACCACATGGAAATGCCGAAGAATTTCTTCGAATCGGTTTCTTCACATGGATTTCGCCACTAAAATATTGTGTGTGTCTTCGTTACTTTCCCAATACATCCGACGTCGCGGCAGTGGAGAATATCCGGTCAATATCAAAATGCCGATGAAACAATAAATGTCATTATCAGAGAGGGTAAACCCTGGGTTTCCTTTTTGAACTGCATAAATAACAGAGTGACGAACAATATGCATGATAACTTCGTGACTAAAAAACAATCCAAAGAAATCAACTGGTTCTGAAGCTTCGGATAAGGTAATTACTGATCTAGGTGCAATGGTGCAATCCACTCATCATGAAGTTGGGATAAGCCTCGTTTTACCCATTTTCGGACTACCTTAGGCGATCGAGGTGGCGGTGGAGGTGGAAAAGGAGGATTATCTATCAATGACCGGCTCCGCCTACGGTTTGATAAAGACTGTGAGTCAGTCACAGTACGTGACGTAATTGGGCCTAAAGCTTCTTCTTCAGACTCGCTGCCGTCACTGACGTTTTTTCCATGTAGTGTCAGTTCAGCAGGTGCCAAAAGTTGACGACGTGATAAATTTTCAAAACTTACGTTTCCCATAAGACCCGGAGGGTCGATATAAATGTCAGCTGCTGTTGCTTCATCATCCGAAGCTAAATCATTGATAATATCAACGATTTCATTTGTAGTTAACCACGTATTCCACCTAAAACATAACAACAGATTTAGTAAAAGTCTCGCCTGTATATTTGCCCAACGTATCGTTTTCGAAACACGAAAGTTATAAAGACGTTATAGGTACCTATTTATTAAATAGTATTTACTTATTTTAAAAATACGAATAAAATCATTATTTACCTAAAATTACTACAAAATTTTGAAAAGTACAAAGTTTCACTCAATTGAACAAGTACTTACTTTTTTTGGGAGACGACATGATTTTTGCGCGACGTAAAACAGGACACAACTTGCTCTACTGACTATTTAAATCAAGTGTCAACGCTACTCAAAACGCTTCGTTGCAAACAAAAGGTAGTTCCGTAGCCTTGCACTAGATGGCAATCTTTGCATTTTACTGCGCTAGCAAAGGATTTCCAATGGATTTACGAAAGTACAAAATCCTGTTTCGTTTTCGAATCACGGGGCATATATGGGTTAATGATTTTATACTGATCCTCAATTTTTATTGACCCTTGCATCTTTATCAGGCACCGAGAATGTTGCCTACACGACTGACCCTGATTACTCGTAAGTATTATAATAATAATATTCTACAACTTTACTGTTACAGAGTAGGTAATATATAAATAGCCTCACTTTGACTCATTCTACGATAACTCAGCACCAAGATTGACAATCTTACTAGATTTTCAGCTAAGAATTGTTTATAAGTAAGCTTTCGAATGGTCCTAACCTCATCTTGTTCACCTTGAACACCTGGGCCCAGAATATATGGAAACGTCCCTTTCTCCTTTAATCTATCAATAAATACTTCTGATAAAAATATACAAAAAAATTTAAAAATTGCTATAAAGTTGGAGGATGTGGAGAAATATGGGATTCCTCCACATCATCCAAGTATTACACCCGATTTTTCCGACGGTAAAAAAGACTGCCAGTACGTAGGTATGAACAGGAAAAGAAAATGATGATCAAAATACTAAGCTAATCCGTCAAATGAAACCAGCTGTTGTATTTAAGACCGTTTATCAAATAAAAGAGAAGTGAGCGTGAACGGGCGAATTGTAGCGTATGTAGACAGTGTGGAAGAGAATGAAGAGGGACAAGGCTATACAGTTTAGGAAAAACGTAATTCAAAGGAAGCAGTTGTGAGGAACAATGTTGGGCGTGGGACCGCGTCACGGCTGACAACAGCCGCACGCTGGCCCGGGCCCAATACTTGGCCCGAAGTCTTGTGCATACATTATTACTTAAACCTGACCAAAGTACACTGATACGAACTAAAAGAGGTCACATCATGCATAAACTATCTAAAAATATTACATATAGTCCTTTTTTTTCCAGTTGTAAAGTGAAAATGGCAGCTCTTAACTATTAATAAGCTGACATTACACGTATACATTATGTTATGATGGTAATGTAAAAATGTAAGCGTATTCGTTATTGACAATTGTATGTAAGTTTAACATAATATATAATATTCAATTTAAGTTAATGCTCTAAGATATTTTTATTTTATATGCAAAAACAAAAGTGTAATTTAGCGTTTCATTATTGCGTAGACAACAAATATATATTGTAATACAAAAACTATGTTATATTTACTTACATAATATATTAAGTTTGGAATTTGTAATTAAAATCATTCTGCATATCACATTGTTCATGGTGCATAAAAACATTTTAGCACCGTGAATCGAGATCATATTTGCGTTCTTGTATATGCATATACGTGCGTGGGTGCAAGTATGTGTGGTGGTGAATGACGTAAGTTCATGTAGGTGCGGCATGTCGTGCGGGCGGTGTGTGCATACGTGTGCGTACGTATATGTCGTTACGTAATCGACTTGGTTGGATGTGTGCGTGTACGCAAGTATATGATGTCTAGGCGCACGACGTACGTTCATGTAGGGGTGACGTGTGGAGCAGGTAGTGTGTGCATGGGTATGCGCGTGTAGGTGTAACGTGTTTTACGGGCTTGTATTTAGTACGTACATGACGTGTTTTTCCGGCGCGATGTGTTGGCGGTGTGCGTGCCTACATGTACGAGTGTTGTGCAGGCGTATAATATGCATATATGTGCACGTGTGGGTGCGGCGTGTTTTTGTAATAGAATAAGGGTGACAAAAGAGCACACGGTCCACCTATTAGTAAGTGGATGTTGTGGATTGTCTTCAATTAAGAATGCGTTGTCACCTCTAAGGATGTGATGGATTAGATCGAGCAGGCGATGCGTGCGCAGCAGCGCGAATTCGCCGCCCTGTGCGTGCGTGTATGTGTGTGTGTGTTTGTGTGTGTGTGTGTTTGTGTGTGTGTGTGTGTGTGTGTTTGTGTGTGTGTGTGTGTGTGTGCGTGTGTGTGTGAGTGTGTGTGTGTGTGTGTGAGTGTGTGTGTGAGTGTGTGAGTGTGTGTGTGTGTGTGTGTGTGTGTGTGGTGTGTGTGTGTGTGTGTGTGGTGTGGTGTGTGTGTGTGTGTGTGTACATGTGTGTGTGTGCGTACATGTGTGTGTGTGTGCGTACATGTGTTCGCGCGCGTATACGTGTGTGCGTGCGGCTAGTGTATGTGCGTACCTTCGTGTGCGTACGGCGCGTCGAGCAGGCGGCGCGTGCGCAGCAGCGCCCATTCGCCGACCCGTGCGTGTGTGTGTAGTGTGTGTACGTACATTTGTACGTGCGCGTGTACGTGTGTGCTTGCGGCTAGTTTGTGCGCATACCTTCGTGTGCGTGCGGCGCGTCGAGAAGGCGGTGCGTGCGCAGCAGCGCGCATTCGCCGCCCTCGTGCGCGTCGAGTGCGTACACGTACAGCACACCCGCGCAAGTCGCTACCAGCAGACGTGCGCCAGCAGATCCACGAGATACGCTACACACACGCACAGTTCAAATACACGTTTGGTATGCAATTTCATACATTTAGTTTTACTGTCGTTTAAATGTAGATTTTAATGTTAAACTAATCTACCAATTTTGATTTAGAAATATTCAAATATGCCGTTACAGTATAAAGATAAAGATAAAGATACATTAATTGCATAACTGTGTACAATAAGATCTTAGTACAAAAACATATAGTTTTAGGCTCAACAGTTTACCCATTTCGGGTATGCAACAATAAAAAAAAATAACTTTTAAATTTACTACATACTAACATTTATTTTATTAAAATACTCATTGAGATTGTAAAAAACATTTTCAATTAACAATTTCTTTAATTTTTTTTCAAACATATTTCCATTTAATTGTTTAATAGCTGGTGGTAACTGATTGTATACACGAATAGCAGTAATGTAGGTACTTTTATAGTAAATCATATTTTTAATAATAGGTAAGCTTATATCATATTTATATTGATTGCGAATGTTTTTCTTTGAATCATATTTCAAATTAAAATATTGCATATTGTTTTTAACAAATAAACATAACTCTAGGATAAAGATTCCAGTCAGTGTTAGGAAACCCTTTGTTCTGAAGACATCTCTTAATGATTCAGTACTATGCATGTTATATATTGTTCTAAGACATTTTTTCTGGAGAACGAATGTGGATTGTATATCTGTAGAGTTTCCCCAGTATATGATACCGTAAGTTAGAAGTGGATAAACGCTTCCAAAATAGGCATTTCTAGTAACACTTATATTTGTAGTCTCTGCCAGGATGGACAATGCGTAACACGCACTGAATATCTTTTTGTTTATTTTTGCAATATGTGCCTTCCAGTTTAGATGTTGATCTATTTCGACTCCTAGAAAATTTATGTTCATTACTTCTTCGACCGCTATATCGTTCACGGTTATATTTAATTTGGCGGGTACACTTTTGTAATTTCTAAATTGTACGAGTTTGGTTTTTGACAGGTTTACTTTTAAGTTTATTGACTGTAGCCAATCAGTAACTGTTTTTAATGTTTTGTTTATTTCATTTTCATAATCAGATTCATTTAAGTCATCATTAGAAATAAATATAGTTGCATCATCGGCATACATTACGCATAGGTGTGTAACTATGTTTGGGAGATCATTAATATATAATAAAAATAAAGGAGGCCCCAATAAACTGCCCTGGGGTACACCCAGTATTACATTTTCAAATTCAGATTTAACTACCTCAACCATTTTTGTAGATTCATTATATATCTCAAAAACAGTTGCTTGCATTCTATTATTTAAATAATTTTCTATTAATTTAAGTGATAGTCCCCTTATTCCTATGCCTTCTAATTTATTAAGCAAAATATCATATTCTACACAGTCAAACGCTTTTGACATATCAATAAAGAGAGCAGAACATTGTTTTTTATCATTGATTTTATGCCAAATGCTATTAAATAGTTTATATATTGCCAGAAATGTAGTTTTATTCTTTTGAAATCCGTATTGGTTTTTATTTAGAATATTATTAATATCTAAAAACTTTGTGATTCTGATATATATTACTTTTTCAAATATTTTAGAAAAACTTGGTAACAGTGCAATTGGTCTATAGTTATTTATGTCGTGCCGTGATCCTTTTTTATATAATGGCTTTATGAGAGCTTTTTTCAAGGAATTAGGAAATTCTCCTGTTTCCAACATTATGTTTATGATATATACAAGCGGGTCAGCAATAAAGGATATGCTTTCTTTGATTACTCTAATGGGTATATTATCATATCCATAGCTGGGTTTGTTTTTTAATTTTTTAAGTATGTCTATTATTTCACACTTATCTACTGGATAAAGGAACATACTTTTCAAGTTAGAACTGTGTTGTGGCTTATGATTATTTGATTTTAATGTGCTAGAGTTTTGATTAATATAGTGATGATTGAAAGTACTTGCTAGTTTTGTAGGTGACTTTATAACATTGTCGTTTTGCACTATGTAGTCTATTGTAGGCTGAATTACATTTGTGATTTGGGTTTGTCGTTTAATTAATGTCCAGGTTGCCTTAGTTTTGTTTGTACTATATGAGATATATTTAGCATTAGAAATTCTTTTGGACTCTTTTATTACACGCTTTAGGATTTTACAGCAGCGAACGTATTTAATTTTTAATTCCTGTGAGCCACTATATTTTGTTTGAAGGTACATTTTACGTTTACTCTTACTTGAGACTATGATACCTTTGGTTTTCCAGGATGTATCTTTTTTATACCATATTTTAACTTTTTCATTTGGAATACAAAGATCAAATACAAGTTTAAATAAATGAATGAATTCTTCATAAGCTCTGTTTACATCATTATAGTGATACACGTCCTCAAATTTTATTTGAGAGATGTATTTTAAAAATATTTCAATGTAATAATTTATGTTACGTTTCATTTTGTACCAGTATTTTTTTCTGAAACTTACACTGCAAGGTATCTTTATAACTTGGCCTGTATGGTCTGATATACCCAAATCCCATATTTCAGCTTCGTATTTACGAATATTTGTGATGATGTTATCAATGCAGGTTCCAGAGTGTGATGTTAATCGTGTTGGCTCATTTAAAGTTAGGTGCAAATTATATTTTTTTAAGGTGTTTTTAAATAACTCACTTTTGCTGGAACAGATTAGTGTATCTATATTATAGTCACCCAGAATAAATATTTTTTTGTTCATGGATCTTAATCTGATAGTAAGTTTAAATAATAATATCTCAAGTTTTTCAATAAACAGATTAATATTACCGTTGGGCGTTCTGTACATACATAATATATACCAATTTGTTTCTGGAATCATTATACCACAACACTCAAAGTGATTTTCAACAGCTAGTTCGGAGATCCAGTCAATTTTTTTGTAGTTAATTGAGTTTTTAACATAAATACATACACCACCTCGAGATTTATTTTTTCTTGAGAAATAAGTTGCCATTTTATAGTTTGATAACTGTAGTATATCTGCATTTTTATCTCGAAAGAATGTTTCACTTAGACAAAGAACGTCAATGTTTCTTGAATCTACTAACAATTTTAAATCACAAATTTTTGATCTTATGCCTTGTATATTATTGTGTAGTATTGTAAAGTTGTCAGTCTCGAAATAAATGATTTTCCGTTTGAGTTTCGACTGATAATAAATTAGGTTGCAGTAACAGATCTGTTTGCGTGGAAGTTGATATTGTGTTTTTCTTAATATTTTGCCTATTAGACTCGATGTACTGTTTATAATTATAAGAATAATTTAAATGCAATATTTCCTTTAGAACTAATCTACATAGTATCACAAAGAATGAAGTATATGGGACTTTATAATCTATGTTTATATATATACTGTGACTAAACTGGGAACAGATGTGGTGGAATGTTTCACAAAGTTTTATCTCACTTAAGAATCTACCTCTTTTTGTGTTACAGAGTAATACGTTCGTATGTGCTAGTTTATCCAAATGAAAATATAGGGTTGATTGTAACCTTAATGGATCCTTATCATTATTACCGCACACAATTACAACATAATCGAATTTATTATAGTCTTTACATAGTTCAAGAGATGATTCAAGTAGTTTGTCAGTCGTTGCACCGGGTTTACTTAAAGTTGTCACGGTGAAGTTAGTTCCGATTAGATTTTGTAGCATGTTTCTTATACGTGTATGTCCGTCCGAAAATATAAGAACTCTATTCCTGTAACATATTGTTTTACTAAAGATTGGGTTTACTGTTGACGGGGCTGATGTTGACTGTGACTCTGTCATGGGTTGATTATTTGCTTCACATTCATCATTTTTCTCTCGCTGAGGCGTTTCTAATGCAGAAGAATTGCATGTCTTCTCCTTATGTTGAGTGTTCCTAATCGGATTCTTTGTAGTGTTCTCAAGGTTGATATTCTTATAACATATTGTTTTATTAAAGATTGGGTTCACTGTTAAGGGGACTGGTGTTGACTGTGACTCTGCCAGGGGTTGATTATTATTTGCTTCACATTCATAATTTTTTTCTCTCTGAGGCGTATCAAATGTAGGAGAATTGCATGTCCTCTCCTTATGTCGAGTGTTCGTAATCGGAGTCTCAGTAGGGTTCTCAAGGTTGATATCCAATTCGCTATAACTCTCATTTAAATTTAAGGTAGTTTTTATAGAGTCACACTTTGACTTCATAGATTTGTTGCGTTTTTTGAGGATAATTTACTGTTATTAATACTGCAAGAATCCGAACACAGTAACTTAAGTCTTTCTATTTTAGTTGTTTGAGAAGTAATTATTTGTTGAAGAGTGTGGTTTTCCAAGTTCAAGTTGTCAACCTCATCCTGGGTTCTTTGTAAATCCATTCTTAGTTGCATTATTTCACTTTTCAACACTTCCACTTCATGATTAAGCAATATCTTCGATAAATCTGGTAAGCTTTGTGCGCTGTCTGATAGATAAATGCTTGAGGAGGTGTTTAAGGAATTATTCTTATGGCTGCTGTGACTGCTTTCACCTTTTGGCTGTTTGCGTCTTTGCGTGATGTTTCTATCACCGGAATTCATTATTAATATCAACGTAAATAAAGTGTTTTAAAAGATATTGTAAGATAGTTGATCGGTCACGCACTCTGCGGAACTTGAGTTTATACGTATGTATGCTATGTTATTGCTAGTTTCTGTGTTCATTTATGTGCTCTTTAACAGTTAGAATCGCTAGAATTATTACAGAATTACCTAATTATTAAATTTTATTTCGTTATGACAAAGAGTCCAGGCACGGTGATATTATCTATACCAGGGTTCTTCTTGGCAAATTCGTTATTTATAGTCTTAATGTTTAAAGGCAAGGGGAATTTTTATCTTCAATCTACTATTTTAAATTTTTTAAAGACTCACAAAAAGATCCTTCAATTATCGAGATACGAACTCACGGTTTCTCGTGCGATTATAGGGGTTCCTAGGCGTATGCCGTCACGCCACGGTGACTATTACTCAATTAGTTGAAATTTTCGAACACTTGCCGCTTACTGATTTTTAAAATGCACCAAGACCGTTATTATGATTCATGCTGCAAAAATTTATTGCACTGTCGACACTAATCACTGTTATTATTATGTGTATATTGTAATGTTTGTTTTTTATTTTTTATTTTTTTTACACTGTATATGGTCACTTTCCACTTTTTTCACTGTTATTACGTTTTTATTTAGTTCTTATTAATATCACTAAAACTTATAGCCGAATAAGAAGATTTGTTTTTTAAAATTGCTATTTTTATGTGTAAATTTATCACAATTTCGTAGATAACACTTTCACTGTAACTTTTGGTGTTTATTTACAGTTTTTGATAAAATAAAGTAAGAATTTAATGGTTGACAAATTTTAAATTAATTTTCATCACGGACTCGACGTTAACGAGCTCACGGACGACCGTCGACCATCTATAAAATATAATGAAGTATTCCATCCATAAATAATGAAGTAGACCATCTATAAAAATAAATGAAGTATCATCAGCAAATGATACTATATCAGTCTTTCTCAAAGTGGGCGAAAACGCCCATTTGTGGGTGTTGGAGACCTAGAGGGGGGCGCTAAGGTGCCCAGAAAAAAATGGGGGGCGTGCTTGCTGCACATTACGTTATACATCGATAACATTTGGTTGCTAGAAATTTAAGTGAACGACTGTTTCAATCATTGCAATATGTAATCAGAGCAGACAATAAAATCCGAAACAACTCTCTAAATGACATAATTTAATTAGCTTTTTGTTTCTAATGATAAAGTTTTCAACCGATTGATCTTTCACACAGAAGTGCGTTGACTATCAAAAGGAAATTGTCTGACTCGACAATTTCCTTTTGATAGTCGATTTGTTTGACTCTGTCGTAGAGTTCTTGGAAAACAAAGACACAGAGTCGCGCATCAACCTCATCACATCAAAGAATGATATCGCATACCTGACAGACTTTTATAAATTGCTTAATGATATAAATCTCCAACTTCAAGGCGATGACTTGAAAAAATGGCTGTATGAGTAAACCCGTACATTTTTACATGTTAGCGTAATTGGAGCGCGTGCTCGTGTTTGACGTCATTTCAATGCATTGTACACATATTTTTCTTATAATAAATTGAGTACCATTAGCACGGCCTCACGATAAACAGTGTTTCATTTTGCATCCTACAATATCAGTATCTGAGTGGTACTCCTCAGCAGCATTTAATCTTTCATTGCATTGCATTACATACTTGCATAGTTACACATACATATTTTTGGTCCTTCGACTACTAGTAGAGTGCTTAGTGTTTTGGCACAGAGGCGAATCGGTTCTTCTGACCTCCACAAGCGGGTCTCACCAGTCGAATTGAGAAGGCGCATAATATACTGTGCTAAGGACACGAACGCACTAAGTGGACCCAACGATTGGAAGTTACAGTTCCATCAGTGTTACAGACCGTGCCACGAAAGATGAGACTTGGCGAGCGTCAGTAGTGGGGAGCTTGCGCAGGTACTGTCGTGTACGAAATATTATCCATAATTTGTATATCTATTCAGGGATTTTTCGACGACATTTGAAATTAACACAACGTAACAAAATTCTGAAAAATATTTATTACGAAATAATAAATTTAAAGATAAAAATGGCTGATTATCCTAGTCACTGTCACTGTCAATAAATGATACACCAGCGGGAAGATCATCGTTTGTAACGCGGCTGCAACCAGGTACATTATCTCTAGAAAATACACTACTTGTTCCAGGAGTTAACAGATTATCGTTTTCATCAAATGACGATGAGGAACTACCTGAGTCCCCTGAGTCGCTGTCTGACGAATCTTCTCCTAGTCTGATAATTATCTCCGTATCCGTCAAATTGTCTATTATGTGATCACTTTCTATGTAAAAGTCTTCAATTTTTTTTGTTTTATCACATTTGCATCATTTGGCTTGCCTTTTCTGTTACTAACTCTATCACACGTTTGAGGTTCCATTGCACATTCTTACTACTCACATAACCTTTTATTGAAGCCCAAGCCATTTCGATTGGATTTAAATCTGGGTGGTATGGAGGTAATCGCAGTACGTCATGACCGTGTTCAGATAGTATTTTGTCAATGCTGAATGTCTTATATTGTTCTTTATGTATTTTTATCAATTTGTACAATTGTGGTTTAAGCATATCTGGAGTGTAGGGAATTCCTTTTTGGGTTAGCCAAGATTGCATATCGGCTTTCTTGGTATTTAAGCTTGGTGCAGATTCATACTCCTTATTGTGATACGAGGCATTATCAACTACCACGACGGCATTTGGTGGAAGATTGGGTATTAGCTGGGTTCGAAGCCATTTCTGATAATTTTCGTAATTCATGTCGTCGTGGTAATCACCCGTTTTTGACCCCGATTTAAAAGTCAGTAAAGCGTTTGGTATGAAACCACTTTCAGATCCAGCATGTACAATAACTACGCGCTGACCTTTAGATATTGGTTTTTTGAACCCTTTATCTGAATTATCAGACCAAGATTTTGGAGGTACTATGCGTGGAATGCACGTAAGACTCGTCGGTATATACAATAGGACGGCCTTCTTGGCGATATTTTCTGACTTTTTTTAAATATTCAATTCTTTTCAGTCTGATATTGGATTTTTCTATAAGAATTTTTCGATTATTTTCGGTCCTCCTCCATCGAAAACCAAGGTCTTTCAAAATGCGGCGTAGACTTGTTTTAGAACCTCGAAAGGCAATATCATCACGCAACTTTGCTAAAATTTTAATAAGGGTCGGCAGTTCCTTGTTCGTAACATGGAAGTTGTGAACACATCTTTTTATCACTCCTTTGTCAAAGTCATCTATGTCGGTTAAAAGTTTGGGTCTTGACCTTTTTTTCCGGGAGTGCGGAAAATTGTAGTAACTCGGAACTGTTTCCTTCCTTCACAATTCTTTTTACTGTAATTAATGATGTTCTAGTTGCGGCCGCTGTACGCATTTGTACCTGCTTCAAATTTTGTACACCTTCCTTTGCTTCTTTTGACATATAGGTGTACACGTCGTAAACCATCTTCCTACTTTGTCGTCTTAATGTTTTACCTCGAGGCATAATCAAGATTTCACAAAGTTTCACTCGTATAGAACACAACAACTATAAACAAAGTAGAAATTTATAAACACAAGTTGCACTTGTCTGTACTTGCGGAGTCAAGCGGTAAGTGCACGGGGCGCGGAGAGCGGGAAACAACTAATATGAATGAGCGGCGCCGATGACGCCCGGTCCCTTCCCGCCTCAGACTTCATACCGCTAAAGAGACCGATAAATCGACTAATGCGCAACTCAAACCACGTGATGTGTCAAGTCTCATCTTTCGTGGCACGGTTTTTACTTGCAGTTTAATATTTAAACAATAACTTATCACCATGCAAGCCTTATTGCAGAGACAGTTTGAAATCGTAAACGAGATCAGAAGGCTTAATACCAATTTCAAAAAGGATCCGAAGGTAAGAAAAACCAAGGAATACATACAGAAGAGAATCAAAGATTTGGATGAACTTTGGGTCGAATTCAAAAGCAACAACGAACAATTATTTACATTAGAAGACAAGACTCACGAATATTTTACAAACGACATTTTTCTTCTGTATGAACATTTGTATAGCAAAACGCGAGAAATGATGAATGTGTATGAGTGGGAATCAAAGGATGAATCGACTAAGAATAATACCACCCAGGTTGACCTTAAGAAATGTAAAGAGTTATTAAGCTTACAGCAAACTAATTTTCGTGCACTTTCGAGAATAACTGAGAACATAGACATTGAAAACATGGATGAAAAATGGGAGTTACAGTATGAGTTGAGAAACCTTCAAAATCGTTGGAGCAACATCGAGGAAACGCACTTGAAGATTGACAATATTCTCGAAGGTTTCGATTTAAAATACGACAAGGAATATGAAGAAATGGAGGTCAAGTTTAAGAACGTAAATAGGTTGTTAAACAAGAAATTAACATCTCAACACTATGTGCACTTAACAACACCAAAAATAGAAATACCTACGTTTTCGGGAAATTATATCCTATGGCGTACATTTTCTGACCTCTTTAAAGAAGCCATTCACAACAATCCTTCGATGACTAAGGCACAAAAGATGCAGCACTTAAAGGGGAAGGTCAGAGGTGAAGCCGAGCGCCTAATACAACATCTGCATATTTCTTCAGAAAACTATGACTCCGCGTGGAAAATATTAATTCATCGCTATGACAATCAGCAAGTTCTCTTTACAAAGCATATTGAAACTCTAATAAATCAACCTAACATCCAAAAACAATCATCAACAGAACTTAAACGACTTCACGACGTATCAATGGAATGCATTCATGGTGTTTTCAATATGGGGATTGACACTACCTCTTGGGATCCGATTCTGGTACACCTTATAGCAAAGAAATTAGATACAACAACTTATAGCGATTATATGGAGTCAAGAAAAGCCCCACGGGAACTACCTGATTTGGAAGAGTTTATGGCGTTTTTGGAAGCCAAATTTACAGCCCTAGAGCCAATGAATAGGAAAGAACAGACACTCGAAACATCGAATTTTAATAGAAATAACCATGTATCAAAATTTAAACAACATTATTACCAAAAACCTGCAATTTATGAGAACAGAGATACATCATTCAAGAAAGCATTTTATGTTAACTCCAAGTTTATACCTACTTGTCCTTTATGCAAACAAAATCACGCATTGTTTCAATGCAAACGATTCGAAGTCATGACACCTGAAACGAAATTACATACCATTTCGAAACTACACATATCCGAAAATTGTTTATACGTGCATAAATACGAATGTAATTCCGAAAAACGGTGCAAGGAATGTCACAAGAAACATAACACATTATTGCACAACGCTTATATTACAAAGGCAGCGAATAATGCAAGTTCGGGGAACATGTCGACAACGGCTTCGAAGTCACAGGGCTCGAAACCACATGTACAATAAAACCACGTGGCTGAAAATGATGATGAAATATTACTTGCCACAATTAAGATACAGGTACGGGCAGCAGATGGTTCTTACATCACACTGCGCGCACTTTTGGACCAAGGATCACAAACTTCCCTTATATCCGAAAATGCAGTGCAAACGTTAGGGCTAAAACGCCAAAACTTCCATGCATCTGTCTCCGGTATCGGTACATCGCCAAACAAAAGCCGAGGAAAAGTACTATTGCACTGTAAATCATTATCAACCGATTATGCATTCTCTACAGAAGCTTTAATAATTTCTAAAGTTATTAACTGCCAGCCTGTGACGTCACTCGAGAATAAAAATTGGCCACACATACAACACTTGCAATTGGCGGATCCTGAGTACAACATATCGAAACCTATTGACATACTTTTAGACGCTAAGGTTTATGCTGAAATCATCATGGATGGGTTGTTAAAAGGATCGTCATGCCAACCAATAGCACAGCAAACACAGATGGGTTGGATATTGTCTGGTTCTACGACGAAAACATTCAACTGCTATTTTACTATAAATAATATCGAAGACATATGCAATTATTGGGAAGTGGAAGACATTTCCGAGCAAGAACTCTCATTAACTTTAGAAGAGCAATTTTGTGAAGATTACTATGTCAAAACGACTAAAAGATTATCAAATGGGGTATATGAAGTACGTTTACCCATGAAGAAAGGCTTTGAAAAGCAATTAGGTCACTCGAAACTAAAGGCCGTTGCACAGTTCAAGCAATTAGAGCGAAAGCTAGAAAAAGATCCGCAACTATGTGATAAATACAATCATTTCATGAATGAGTATAAGGAAATGAAGCATATAAAACCAGCAGTAGAGAGAAAATGTGAGAATGTTATTTACCGCATCATGGGGTCCTAAAATTTGACTCTAATACTACAAAGTTACGAGCTGTTTTTAATGCATCGGAAAAAACATCGACTGGCTTTAGCTTGAATGACTTAATGGAGCGCGGCTCTAAACTGCAACGTGATATACTGGAATTATTACTAAGTTGGCGTGCTTACAAATATGTATAGACAGCAGATTGCGAAAAGATGTATCGTATGATCAAAGTACAAGAGGAAGACCAGCAACACCAGAAGATAATATGGCGAAACGAACATGGTGCTACGCAAGAATTTCAATTATGCATGTTACATATGGCATGAAAGCGGCCCCATATTTGGCTCTCAGAACGATGCAGCAGTTAGCCAGTGATGACGCTAACGTTTACCCTATGGCAGCTGAGATCTTGAAGAAGAGATTTTATGTTGATGATTTGATATATGGTAGCAACAATATCGAACAAGCAAAGTAAGCACGATGCCAATTAATTGATATATTACGAGGAGGCGGATTCAACTTGAGAAAATGGTCGAGCAATGAACCCAGACTTCTGGAAAATTTAACTGAGGACCAAGTTAATATCTCTACTGTTAACTTCAACAACAGCTCATCATCATCAACTACAAAAGCATTGGGGTTACGTTGGCATCCATCCACTGATATTTTTACTTTTGACAATAAGATTGAGAACACGCAAAAGCCCGACACAAAGCGCTCCATGCTGTCAAACATATCGAAGCTTTTCGACCCGCTTGGTTGGTTAGCCCCATGTACAATAAAGGCGAAACTATTATTCCAACGACTTTGGAGTGAGCATACGGAATGGGACCAATTATTGTCACCAGATATTCAACATGAGTGGAGTAAACTAAAAGAATTAAAGAACATAAATAAAATTGAAATTCCGAGATGGGTCGGCTATACTCAATCATCCGTACAGTTACACGGCTTCGCAGATGCCTCAGAAAAGGCTTATGCGGCCGTAGTTTACATCAAAACCTATAATATGCATAAGGAATCCAGGATATACCTCATCGCAGCAAAAACTAAGCTAGCCCCACAAAAAAAAACTAATTACATTGCCCCGACTGGAATTATGTGCAGCTGTTTTGTTATCTAAATTAATACAAAAGATTATTGTTTCGATGTCATTAGCTCAAAACAAATTACAAATTTATGGCTGGACGGACTCAATGGTTTACTTAGGCTGGATTCATGGGAATACTGCAAGATGGAAAACATACGTAGCAAACCGAGTGAATGAAATAATTAAGGTCATACCGTCATCATGCTGGAGGCATACAAAATCAGAGCATAATGCAGCTGACTGTGCCACGCGAGGACTTTCACTATCTCAACTATTATCGTATTCTCTATGGTGGGATGGACCCTCGTGGCTCAGGGAGAACAAAGAGTATCCTCCAGAAAAATATGAAGCTCCGGAAATCGATATAAAGAGCAAAAGTCGGATATGTGCGGCAGAAATTAACCATTCACCGTTTATCAGTGAGCTTCTATATAAATACAGCTCAGTTACAAAGGCGACCCGCGTGCTATGTCGAATATTACGTTTCATAACTATTACTCGTGAGCGCGTGCGAAACAATAACAATTTCACTCCAAGTTATATCACAGTGAATGAAATTCAATACGCTACTAACTTAATAATTAAATCAATTCAGTCAGAAAGCTTTGCACAAGAGATAGACCAATTAAAGAAAAAATGGAAACATTTCACGGAAAAGCGCAATTATAAGTTTAAACCCATTTCTCGATAAAGATGGCATTCTGAGAATGAAAGGAAGATTGCAACATTCAACATTACCTACAACCAGCAAGCAGCCTATTATACTTCCCTATCATTCACGGTTGACGGACCTGCTTATACTGGACGTTCATCACACCACCTTACATGGTGGAGTTAAATTGACCTTGGCACACATACGAAACAAATATTGGATCATAAGTGGACAGCGAGCAGTAAAGAAGATAATACGCAGGTGCACCACATGTGTTCGACTCAATACTCAAAGGCGAACATAAATCATGGGTGATCTCCCTACCCCTCGAGTGGTACCATCACGCCCCTTTATACATACGGGGGTGGACTTTACAGGGCATGTTGAGGTCAAAGCAAATAAGGGGAGAGGCATTAAGACCACAAAAGGCTATATAGCTGTCTTTATATGCCTAACTATAAAAGCCGTTCACCTGGAGCTCGTGTCAGACCTCACTGCATCAGCGTTTTTATCTGCATTTAAATGTATGTGCGCTCGTCGCGGCACGCCATTACACGTTTACAGTGACAACGGTACGAACTTCGTGGGTGCGTCACGTGTACTTCAAAAGGAATACAAGCAAGCGCTACAGTCAATTAACACTGATTTCCTCGAGAACGTCAGCCAGCTGGGAATTACTTGGCATTTTAACGTGGCTGCGTGGAGCAGTGCGGGCGGCATATGGGAAGCCGCTGTTAAAAGTTTAAAGCATCACCTGAAGCGCGTAGTTGGCCATCAGAAGCTTACCTTCGAAGAGTGTTCGACGCTGCTTGCGCAAATAGAGGCTTGCCTCAACTCAAGGCCTCTATGTTCTTTAACTGAAAACCCAGAAGACATAGATTACCTATCACCTGGCCACTTTCTCATCGGCGGTCCTATTCTATCTGAACCATTATCTGATAACAATATTGACAACGTAAAAACAAGGTGGCAGCTAACTGAGCATATGCACAAAGAGTTGGAAGTGGTGGTCTGCAGAATATTTGCACACGTTACAAACAAGAAGCAAGTGGCAAATACCTCAAAAGAATATAGAACTGGACAGCATAGTCGTGATGAAAGAAGATAATTTACCTCCTTCTAACTGGGCGTTAGCAAAGGTCATCGAAGTGCACCCCGGCAAGGACGGGTATGTACGCGCTGTCACACTTAAAACTAAGCACGGGATCCTGAAACGGCCCATTACGAAGCTGTGTCCTTTACCAGTACTCCCTAATCAAGATGATGAATCGTCTCGAGCGGCCAGTGACCCCGGCGCTACTGGATACACGTCAAATCGCATTAGAAGTAAGTCAAATTATTTAATTTATTTGCTGTTACTTCTCATGACAGTTATATCACCGTCGATACAGCAAAAGTACAAAATAACTCTTTTAGAAACGAATAAAGCGCTATATTTTGATCGAAAAGCTGATTTGCAACCTGCAGAAAGACACTGGATCATAATTATATGCTACACTATGTCAACATTCTGGAAAAACATTGAAAAAGTGGAGAAATACTTAGAGCATTTAAACAGCATCTGTAATGAAGAAAGTACATGCACTTCAACACTGGCTCAGTTCAGACACGAGTTGGACGAGATCGAACACTACAATAATATTTTAAAATTTGCACCACTTTCTAGAACAAGAAAGGTTTAATTAATGGTGTGGGAAGATTAAGCAATTATTTATTTGGTATTTTGGATGACATTTTCGCTGAAAAATACTCTAAAGACATAAAATTAATTCATCAAAACGAAATCTATTTGCAAAAATTGCTTAAAAATCAAACTACTAATATATTATATAATTAATACTCTCGTGAATAAGCAATTCACGAGAATCGACGAACAAATAAGGCATTTTTCAAGCGAAGTTCAACAAGTAAAACAGCGAGCCTTAAACATATTTTATTTTACTACGCATGTTGTTACTCTTGACGTCATTTTATCAAATTTAAGAAGAATACAGGACACCCTGATCAATACTGTTACGAACATATATCACGGTAGGCTCGACGTTCACTTGCTTTCTCCGGCACAACTGCAAGAACAGTTAAACATCATATCAAGACATGTCCAGGGAGAGTTTTTAGTCCCGGTCAACGTTCAAAATATTAAGGATTTATTGAAAATGCTACAATTAAAGGCAAGAATAACCGAAGATTACGTCATAATTGAAGTGAAGGTGCCACTACTGAGTACTGACAATTATGAACTTAGTAGAGTCATACCTATACCGCAAGGAAAAAATTTGAACTCAGTCTACGTCACACCTTCTACCGACTACATAGCATTCAATTTACGAAAATATACGTTTATGTCGCTGTCGGAGAATGATTTACAACTCTGCATAAGATACAATGACGTTAACCTATTATGCCCCATTACTAGTCCATTATACGAACTTAAAGTGGGTCAGTCTATATGTGACGTAAAAATAATCACGGATGACAGCAATCAAACATATTGTCGTAGAGAAACAAAGGAGTGCCCCGACCGATGGATTAAATTACACTCTCGTGATAACTGGGTGTACACATGCTGCGAAGAATGCAAGATCCGCATATTATGCTCGTCTGGGCTGGCGACGACGAGTCTGCGCGGCAGCGGTCTTATCAGTATAGGTCAAGATTACATTCTTAAGGACGCGTTTACAAAATTGATAGGTATAGAATCGCACTACTACATTGACAAAAGTCACACACACAAGTGTACGCACGGTTGGCTGTGAGAATCGTAGTCAAATGAAATTATTTTGATAATTTGAAAGATTGAATTTGTTTTTTATTTCTTATACCTCAGAAATATACATAGATACGAAATACGAATACCTGCTCCAGAGACTGCTTGGCACTGGAAGCCCTCTACTGGTAGTGGGATGTTAGCTCTGGACTTTGAACTGGTTTTGTCAGTTATAATAAGACCTTACCTACCTGCGGACTTGATGGAGTGACCTGAAGGTGTAATTCGGTGATTACAACTGGAACTACTAGACTAGTAGAACTAGGTGTGCCGAGTTTGGGTTCGTTTTGTTAGTTACAATGAGACCTTACCACCGGTCTTGATGGAGTGACCTGAACGTGTAATTCAGTGATTACAACTGGAACTACTAGACTAGTAGAACTAGGTGTGCCGAGTTTGGGTTCGTTTTGTAGGTTATGATGAGACATTACCACCGGACTTGATGGAGTGACCTGAAGGTGTAATTCGGTGATTACAAGTGGAACTCCTAGAGTTGTAGAACTAGGTGTGCCGAGTTTGGGTTCGTTTTGTTAGTTATGATGAGACCTTACCACCAGACTTGATGGAGTGACCTGAAGGGGTAATTCAGTAACTACTGCTGGAATTTTTGAACGAGTAGTTTTTACCACCTAATTACACCAATTATATATTTCACTCTTATAGTCCTGCTGGCCTATACAAGGCCAGCAGGACTATAAGAGTGAAATATATACAGGAAGTTTTGACATCGGGAGTACGGATGAAGAGTCCATATTGAACTCTGTCATCAATACATCTACCAACCAGTTGCCATTTGTTGCTGAATATCACAATAATACATTTTGGAAAATCAAGGGGCAAATACAAGACTTGCTGAGTCAATCTGATGAAGGGATATCAAACGATGACATACACCACTACGTTATGATATACATCATGTACTTCATAGTAGCCGCAGGAATACTAACGGCAGCTATCTACCTGTATAGAAGAAAACTACATTATATCAACACGGCGAGGCCAGCTGACGCACCCCCCGCGCCCCGCAGCCCGCCGCCCGCCGCCAGCGCCGACCGCGCGCCGCATACTTAGCGGTTCGCGTACTGCGGATAAGACTACATCCACAACGTTTGACAAGATTATTAAGTTCGAGTGTAAAACAGATGAATAATATTTTTCTTATTTTTGTATACTTTTAGATTTTATTCTCTTTCTTTGTTTAAGGCTTGGCAATATGTACGAGTAAACCCGTACATTTTTACATGTTAGCGTAATTGGAGCGCGTGCTCGTGTTTGACGTCATTTCAATGCATTGTACACATATTTTTCTTATAATAAATTGAGTACCATTAGCACGGCCTCACGATAAACAGTGTTTCATTTTGCATCCTACAATATCAGTATCTGAGTGGTACTCCTCAGCAGCATTCAATCTTGCATTGCATTGCATTACATACTTGCATAGTTACACATACAATGGCCACCAAGAATTTTGGCTACAAAAGTCAATCCCGCAGTTGTACCCTAGATTGTGGTCGATCGTTCAACGATTTTTAATAGAATTCCCATCGTGATATTTGTGTGAATGTGGTTTGAGCGCTGTGAGAACGCTGCTTACTAAAACAAGAAATCGTCTGCATGTTACCGAACGCGGCGACTTACGACTGTTTTTGAGTAAAGTCGAACATGATATCAACAAACTTGTTAAAAATCATCAAATTCATCCATCTAATTATATTAGTTTTAAAACTAAAATCGATTACCTATCTATATTGTTTCTTTTAACTCGATTAAAATATATTCTTAATATCATAAAGTTGCGTTTTAATTGTTCTCATTGGTAATAATGTCTAGTTTAGAATGTAATTTTAAATACTTAATAATAAATTGTGGTTTTTAAGTTTTAGGGGTGTATAAAAATTGAGGGCGCTGAAAAATATTTGATTTTGAAAGGGGCGGTAAACGAAAAAAGCTTGATAATCTCTGTGGTACATCATGATTTTCCCATATAATTAGAGGTAAGTTAATAACATAGACTAGAAATAGGAATGGGCCGAGAATTAAGTCCTAAGGAAAACCCATTAGTACAGGTGACCAAATAACTTGTCAAAATAACTTTTACCATAGATAATAATTTTCTGCATTCTATTATTTAATTATAAAATAACACGTTCAAGGTATTGGCATTATAAGGCTGATAGATCATTGAAGCCTTCTGGTTATTGTTTCATGGTGTGTTGAAGAGTCGAAGGCCTTAAAAATCATAAAATATGGTGAAGGTACCAAATATGATACACCATTTTCATTTTTGCGTATTTCTCGTAAAATGTCTCTGGTGAGAAGGTTTACGTTATAGGTTAAGGTTTAAGTGATAATTCATTAGATTTAATGTATATTTCAAAACTATAAATAAAATTTAGCAATAATATTTACCATAGAATACTATAATACATACACAATAGAACGGGGGAGTGGGCGGTGCCGGTGTAGCCACTAACATGTCAATTTACACCTATAAATGTCAACACATTTCTTTTGATGTCACAGTTGTTGTGCAATTTATTTCAAAAACGCTAATTTGTGCGATAATTACTTGTCCGAAAAATAGCCCGATGTGGAATCTGAATAAAAGTGGTATATCCTTTCACCAGTAAGTCGAAACTATTTATATTTTGTGAATGTAAGAATCAAAAATAAAGAAAAATTGGCGTGTAAAATCATCAGTACTAGGGATGTAACAAAATTTTACTCATACCGGTAAACCGGTAAATATTGTCGCTGTTAAGTTGTATTCGGTATATTGACAAGCTAAATAGATGCGATCAAATACAGTGAGAAATAGTAATTTAATGACTTACAAATAAATTGTTATAATATTTTTAATTAATGGTAATTTTGTTTCCTCTATGGGTATCATTGAAAATTTTCAATAGTTTTTGGATTCAATCTTCTTGTTACGTATCATTACACAACATTACACTTTATGTTCACTTCATGCACAATTACCCAAAAAGGTTTGGGTAGACCCATTACGTGTTAAAAAATAAATTTCATAATATGTATTTTCATACTTTTCTTCCGATAGGGTCTTGGTTAGTGTCAGCTTACCAATACTGTACTATTTACTACAGCTACTGTATTGGTACTTTTTTAGATAAGACAAGATGTATTTTTATTTACATAATATACCATTTATGCAGTTTTCCTGGAGATCTGAACATAAAAAATACGGGAAGCTTAATTAATATTTTTTTCAGACTGACTTCTTATCCATACATTTGAAAATCTAAAAAGATATTTGAAAGAAAATGCAACTCCGCGTAAAGAAATTGTATATACAATATTACTAGCACCGGTAAGTGTGATTTTACGGAAAGGATTGAAGCACAGGATTTGACAGCGCTAAAGAAGAACAAGTTATAATTTCAAAACGTGGTAACCATCATCATCATCATTACAGCCCTTCACAAGTCCATTGCTGAATAGGCCAAGGAATTCCATAGGCCTCCCACAAGGGGTGCCACAAAGCACGGTCCTGAGCCACCTGCATCAATCGACTTCCTGCATGTTTACCAGGTCGCCACTCCCTCGTGTGGGGATGCCTTACACTTCGCTTGTTGGTACGAGTCTGCCACTCGAGAAATGGTGTATACTCGTATGTTGGTCACTCTGGTTCTAATGCGCACATCCTCATTCCTAAGTTTATCACGCAAAGTAACCCCGAGCATAACCCTCTCCATAGCTCGCTAAGCGATTTTGAGCTTCCTCATACGGCCAGCAGTGAAGGACCACGTCTCAGATCCATAGGTCATCACTGGTAATACAATTGCAAAATAAAATTTGCAAATAATTTTTTTTTTCATTAAAATTGTTTTTAATGTGTTTTTTTTTTTGAAGAAATTTATAATTTAATTCTATATTCTTGGATACTGATTCTGATAACGCAGTTAACGGGAACCACAGAGTTTTTGTTAAATGTTGTATAAAAGATTAAAGATGATTATTTTTGAAGTACGATGAAAGAAATTGCAACTTTTATAAAAAATGATGGGCGAAAGTCAAAAATTAAGAAACGAGAAAGAATGAAAATATAAGGATAGTCAGTACACATTTCAAATTGTACGCGGGAATGGATCAGTCAGACATTGGCATTTATGAGACCATAGTTATAGTGTTGAGTATTGCATAGCTTCGACTAGCCAATAAAATTGGACGTATCGTTTGACTTTTACTAACGGTAAGCGAGCAAGACGTGCCAAGTCTACAAAAGACATCGCAGTTTCGAAATGTTTTATCTATTGAGTTATTGAAGACTTAGTTCCAACACTTGCGAACATTTTTCATGTATTTCGCTTTGGTACCGAGAAAAAATTATGTATTGCAAGCGGTTACTTTGAATTATTCTTTTGTCGTTTCAAAACGAAGCTTTTCAAAGTTAAGTTCTAGTTGTATTACTTTACATACCATATTTAGTTACAATGCGAGGTTTCATTTGGTACAGCTATCTTAATCATATCTGTGGTTTAGCACTACTGCACCAAATGTGATGACTTGCTGAGTTTGAAAGGTGGGAGAGCCATTGTAATTAGAAATTGTGAGGCATCTCGTCTTTCGTAGTAGAACCAGAAGTGGCAATGGGTCTGCCATATGGCTTGAAGAACCGACAACCAATGGGAAAGAAAGGTTCTCGAGTGGCAGCCTCGCACCGGTAAGCGCCCCCCACTAGAAAGACCTAGTAAGACATGCAGGAAGTCGATGGAGGCAGGTGGCTCAGGATACGTACGTTGTGGCGTTCCTAGGGAGACCCTTATGTCCAGTGGTGGACTTTTGATTGGCTGTAATGATAAAGATGTCTGGTAGCTCAGATATATTTTTTGGTTATTTCAGATCAGACCATCAGAGCCGTGGTAGCTCAGATGGTTAACGCTCGCTGTAAACAGAACGCGAGTAACCCGGGTTCGATACCCGCCGGCACCAATGAAATTGTTAATTGCAATTTTAAGTGCTGATTTACTACGTGCTCGGCGGTGTAGGAAAACATCGTGAGGAAACATGCATGTCCGAGGAATAAGAAAAAAAATATTTCGAAGACATGTGAAGTTCGCCAACACGCATTGAGACTGCGCGGCGGACACTTCCTTGCCTTAAAACCCTCTCAGAAATGAGGGGAGGCCTGTGCCCAGCAGTGGGACGTATATAGGTACTTTACTTTTTTTAGCTCAGATGGTTAGCGCTCCCTGAAAATTTCACAGTATGCGATTAAAACAGGTTCGATCCCAACCGCCACCAATGAAATTGTTAATTGCAATTTTAAGTGCTGATTTATCACGTGCTCGGCGGTAAAAGTAAACATCGAGAGGAAACCTGCACGTCTGAGAAACAAAAAAAAAATTCGATCACACGTGAAGTTCGCCAACACACATTGGGGCAGTGCGGCGGACACTACCTTTCCCTAAAACCCTCTCGAAATGCGAGGTGGCCTGAGCCCAGCAGTGGGATTTATATATGCTGTAACTTAAACCTTAATGATAATGATGATCAGGCATCTCGTCTTAGCTCTTTATAACATCCATAGCCCGTCCGTCGGTACAATCAAAGGTATCATTTAAAAAAAACATCTTTGCAGTTCACATGCGGTAAATGTGGAATCTTCAGAAATTCAAACTACGAGAGAATGAAACGAATGTACAGTACCAGGAGTAGGATATAGGATTGTTTTATGTAATCAAAATATAAATAAATTTATAACAAACACTGTACACTGTATTCTATCTGTCTCTTTTTAGTGTCGCTTTTTCGTTTCATCGAGTTTCTACTCACAAAGCAAATATAATTAAATTTTTACTTCAAAAAATCTTAAACTAGTGGCATTGAGGGTGCATATATATTTGCAGGTACGAAATTGGCAAATTTTTAAAAAGAAGTTAAATCCACTTTAGGATTTTCTTTTACTTTTTCTTACATTCATAAATTACATACGGACAAACATCCAGACCCGGAACAATCATCTGTAGACCATACAAATACTTGTTACGTTTGGGATTCGAACCCGCGACCCTCAGTACTGCAACTCATTGATACGTCACTGCATCACGAAGCCGTCATAGTCAGGGCACATGTTAGGACACTGACTTGGAATGGAGGGTACATGTAAAGGCACTAACTTGGTGATGGCGACGACTGCTCGATGCCCACAGACGGGCAGGCGAGCTGACGCGAAGGCTCGTCCTTGTGCTAGCACGTCAGCCACGGCACCCGGCAGGTATCCGGCGCCCGCAGACACCGCCTGCGACAGCCACCCCATCCATCCCTCGGCCGCACCCTCCCCTTCCCCAACCCCTTCACCCGCACCCCCACTGCCCGCTGCGCCCACACTCGCACTCGTCTCCTCTTCCAACCGGAATACGTGCACTGTCTCCGTGTTGGACGTAGCCGCCAATAGCTGTCCGCAAGCGCTAAACGCTAGACATCCGATACTGACGCAGCGCTTGACTCCTCGCCGGAACTCGTACAAACGCGTGCGCTCCGGCACCGCGAACACTCGGATGACGGTGCCGCGCTCGGACGCGGTGGCCAGCCTCCGTCCGCACATGGACCACGCGAGAGCCGCCAGCGGGCTATCGTGCGCGCTCAGCACGCACTTCGCGTTCAAATGCACCGCGTCAAAGATTTGCACTTCGCCGACTGCACTCGAGCCGGGATATGCGACGTAACAGCGGTCCACGTTGGGCGAGAGCGCGCACAATCCACGCGGATTGGGAGGCGTGTCACGGATCGTGTGCAAGATCCGCATATCGCGGATGTTGTGGATGTGCAGCGACTCCTCCAGGCACACGATCAGCCGCTGCAAGTTCACCATCGAACATATTAATAACGCGTGGTAGCTACTGTTACCATTGCAGCCTATTGAAGTCCACTGCTGAACATGGACCTCCCCACAGGTTGCCTCACAGGGAATATTTGCCGTAGTAGGCACGCTTGGCAAGTGGGGTGGTGAGCGCAGTTTTTTACTTTCAGTTGTTACAAAGACGCCGGCGCCCATCTCGTCGTTTGTTTCCTTCTGTCGCCGCCCGCCGCCGCACGGGACTGCATCACGATGCAGCGCGAGTAGCTGACCGCGACCAGGGTAGGACCACGCTCTCACAAAATACCAGAATGAAATAGAAACTTAATGCTGCGGTGTATTGTATGGTAAGTGTAGAGAACAGGATACCCTTTTTATTTACTGGAAACGAAGCATTCCGTCTTAGTCCTCAACAGTGTCAACGCATCTGCGTTTGGATTCTTAATGAGAATAAATTAATGTACATGTCTATGAGCCACAGCATCCACTTACCATCAGGTGGACTGGACTGTGTGTTCCTTTGTCATCACCATTATATAAGAAATTAAGGTTTTTTAATCTTAATTACACATACCAATCGATAAATACTTCAACGAATATATAACCCGAATTTGACATGATCATAAATAACATAAACATATATTTTCAAGTAATATACAAGACGATTTATCAATAAAAATATCCGAGCAAGTGAACTAGGCACAACTTATTTATAATCAGTGAATGGTAACACGTCAAAACAAAAACATTAAGAGCAATGACACTTACAGATCGGTTGAGCTTGACTGCGAGAATGGTATTGCTATAGCTGTAGTTGCAGATCTCTGTGCCTTTCTTGTAATGGCACACGATGAGCTTTCTGCAAATGAGACGTGACGTTTTTTTAAAACAATAAATTCGCATTCATACTATACATATTTATACCTGTAGGTACTTTATAAGGTTAACCACGGTGCAGCAATCAGTTATGGTTGCAGAACAAATGAGTCAGCTCATAATATATAATACCATCATAAAATTGCAGCTTAGTGCTGCGTTTTGAAATAGTTGAGTGTAGATTTTTAGCTGGTACGAATATGTAAACGCGTTGTACTGGTCACACTATAGTAGGTACAGTTGACGCGTTCACGGCACGTCGCATTTCTTTTACATATAAGTTGTGAATTACTTTTCTCAGTATTTTTGCATTAGTTTTCATTAATGATTAAATTCTACCATTTTCTCAGAATTTTTGCATTAGTTTTCATTAATGATTAAATTCCACCATTTTCACAATTACTGATGGGTCGGATATCGTTTACCATTCTGTATATGCATAGATAATATATATAGATAATATCAAAAAAAATGACAAACAAGAGAAATATAAAAATAGATGTATGTTTTTTAATATATCGTTTTTTTTTCATATTTTTACATTGCCATCAGATTCTCAACTATATATATCAAAACTCAGGTTTCTCGAAATTCAGTTTAAAATCAATTACTAAATTCGACCCGAAATAAATTTTACCACGTTTTTGTTAACTCGGTTAACTCGAAAACGTGGTAAAAAAGGAATTTCTTTTGCCGTGTGTTCTCGAGTTAGGAGAACCTCACTTTGAAACGATAACAGATTTTGAAGAGAAAAAAAGACATTTGTCGTTTTCGCAATCAAACTATTACAGCGATAAAACTGATTATAATAGGGACAAGCCGTTAATACCAACACTGACAAATCATTAAAGTTTCATGTGATAGAGCTACGCTGCAGCTATGCTATGGTTGTAGGACAAAATGCTTCGGCTCGACCGGGGAAGGACCACGCTCTCACAGAATACCAGCGTCAAATAACAGCTTAATGCTGCTGTGTTACTTACTGTGAGCGAAGAGAATCGAAAACTCTTTTTACTGGAAACGAGGCATTCCATCTTGTCCCCAGAGGGACAATGTATCTGTATTTTTTTTAAAATATTTGGGTGACAAACGAGCACACAGTCCACCTGATGGTAAGTGGTTGCTTTGGCCCATACAGATCTATATCCATTCTCGAGAACGATCGTGTAGCACGAAAGGCTCGAGCCGAACCCATTCATAGTACAACTATACTACTAATATAGCTGCACCATGGCTCTACCACTTGAAAAAAACCAGCAGGTTTTTCGAGTTTTTCATAATTTTGACCGAGGATAGGTGTAGATATCTATGGGTCACAGCATTCACTTACCATCATAAGGGCTTTGTGCTGGTTTGTCACCTATATTCTATAAACAAATTGACTATTACTGTTATATTCCTAACTAAATATCTCAAATTGTAGTATTCAATAAAATATATATAAATTACTATTACTGAACATGTTCTAGTAGTACTTTGTTATCGAGCAATTTTTTGCGTAATCCACGAGAGACCTCGACAGATCGCGCGCATGTCAGGGTCAACGTAGAGGCACTTTAAGGTCACGAAGATGTAGTACGTGTCAAGTGTGAAAATGCATTCGTGACCTACAAAAACTAGATATGTACACTTTGGAACTAAAAGCTATTGATGCACTAA
The DNA here is from genome assembly GCA_036936625.1 of Parnassius smintheus behrii. Taxonomy (NCBI): domain Eukaryota; kingdom Metazoa; phylum Arthropoda; class Insecta; order Lepidoptera; family Papilionidae; genus Parnassius; species Parnassius smintheus. The sequence continues at coordinate 671,840 of JAUPFT010000004.1, read as the reverse complement.
AGTAATGATGATCCTTAAATTTATACACATTCGATTTGAGATAAACAAACAGAACAAAACTATCCTGGGAATGAGGTGATCGCTACCAAACTATTTCTAAATTGTTTCGTGCTGTAAATATTAAATGATTGTAAACTATTTTTTTTTAAAAACATGACCTTCTATATTTCTTGCTGGTTCTTCCCAGGACAGAGGTGACTTCCGAGCCCATGGTAAATTAAACATAAGAGTGACTTTCTATAAGTAACTATTATTTATAATCTATATTAAATAAATAAGTTTATATTCTATTCCTGTTCCATTATATCAATATCCAAGTAGGATTGTAAAATATTATGAAATACAAATGTATAAGAAAATACAGAAATAGAAAATGACCGCCTATATACGATCCATATTCCATACATGATTCCATACGAAGACCTTTCTATAGTTGAGGTAATCTGTCGTAAAGTCGTTCAAGACTACTCATATATGATTCCATTTACTACACGAGTACTTACCTCTTTAGTTAACACAAAAGCTTTCGGTTGCTCTTTTCCTTCATGAATACACAAAAGTCTGTTGCCTGGAATGGGACTGTACTGATCACGGAAATCGTAATATTGTCTTATTATTACTATTTCTGTGCTTCCGATGTATGTAGGGTTTGCCTTAACTGCTTCGCGTGGTAGAGCCACGCTGCACATATATAATATAGCTTCACCCGACCGACAAAGGACCACGCTCTCACATAATACCAGCTCGATACTAGTGTGTTCTGTATGGTGAGTGTAGGGAACCGGAGACTATTTTAACTGGAAACGAGGTATTCCACCTTAGACCTCACGGATGAGAACTCATCTGCAATTTGCTGCATCTTTTAATTCTTAATTGAGGATAGATGTGGATGTCTATGGGCCACATCATCCACGTACCACCATCAAGTGGAATGTGTGCTCGTTTGTTTAATGTATAAAAATCGTTGGCAGATCAATGATTTCACGTATCTTTTCGTTTATTATTTTTTATATTTTATCTCCTGCTTTCCTAAACACAACAGTTTTTATATTAAAACACCTCCATATCCATTAATAATATATAATTATTTTGAATTATTTTGAATAAAATAAATTAAAAAATAAAATTATTTTGAAACGTAACCCCATACGAAAATAAATTAGTTTTATTTCTAAATAAAAATAGAGAAGGAATTCGAACTAATCAGCTGGCATCGTGCACGCCGCTTCTCCGACGCGTGGCGGCCAAGATCCCCGAGCGTTGTCACCTCAGTTACGGTCAATACAACAATAAAAACATAAATGTCTTCTAATTTTGACATTTTGAGTATTTAACGCAGCACCTCGGTGAATTTTTGACAAATTTTAAATATCCCGTCTTACTGGAATCATGGTCAGCATCTTAAATTATTATATGTGTATTGATGATAAAAGATGATGTCTTAATCAAAGTCAATTAAACTCATCTTAAAAGGATGAAAGTAATGAATTTCACGGTATTTTTTACATTTTATAACATAATGTGTAGATTTAAAAAAAGTAGGTTTTCAACTCGATGTGTTTGTTAGTTTGTATGTCACTCGATACCTACATAAATTTTAAATCTATCTTGATGATTGTTTTTATTAACACTTCAGACTTAAAAACTTTAGAGAAAATAAAATCAACCCCCTGATAACTAACAGCGTTAAATAAAACGAATGTTCCGGATTTCATCGCGTTTAATTTATCATGTTAAAATTAAACGCGATAACATCCGTGAAATTACTTTTATTCAACTGTTTGTATCAATATAATACGACATCTTTGCCTCTGACAGCGGATGAAGATTTTAATGTAAGTATTTTGACAAAACTGACATTGTAATCCTTAATCACAATCGAGCACACAGTCCACCTGATGGTAAGTTGACGCCGCGCTGTGGACTAGGCATCTGCATTACGAATTAAAATGCAGATGCGTTGTCACCCCTCAGGACTCAGATGGAATGCCCCGTTTCCAGTAAAAAGGTTCTCGGGTTCTCTACATTCACGACACAAAACACAGCAGTATTAAGCTGCTATTTTAAGGTGGCATTCTGGTAGAGCATGGTACCTACTTCCCCGGTCGAGTCGACCCATTCGTGCTGTAAACAAAACATAGCTGCAGCGTGGCTCTTGTTTGTTTTAACAAAAAGTAAAACCGACTCGAAATAAACTAAAAAGAATAAATTAATTTCACATTCTGAAGTCGAGGATTTAATTCTCCCACACACTGTGTCACAGCACCAGCTTCACAGATTTTTTTTTATTTCTATAAAGTCAGCTTTAAATATTTATTAACAACTAGCGCTCCGCGCGGGTAACTCCTGGGTCTCGACAGCAGCTCCACCTGCCTGATCCAATTGTGAATCTAAACTATTCGGGGACCCACTCAAACGCACAAAAATGGATCCGGCCGTTCTCAAGTGATAACCTTTCGTACATACGGTACCTAATTGATTTTCATTTGTATAGATTAAATTTGCAACGAATAAAAAAAATTATACATGCTAGAACCATGCTGCAGTTATATTAGTAGTATAGTTGCAGCACGAATGGGTCTCTCACAGAATACAAGCGTAAAATAGTGGCTTAATACTGCTGTGTTTCGTATGGTGAGTGTAGAGAACCGGAGACCCTTTTTACCGGAAACGAGGCGTTCCATCTTAGTCCTCACGGGTGACAACGCATCTGCATTTTGATTCGTCATCGTGGATAGATGTAGATGTCTATGGGTCACAGCAACCACTTACCATCAGATTGACTTTGTGCTCGTTTGTTACCCTATCCTATAAAAAAAGAAAAAAGTATAGTATATTCGGCCTTACCGAATACCGAATATTTTGTATATTTCCCGACCGAACAGCCGATTAATAGGCAAAAGTAATCGACCCGGAAGGAAATAGTGTTTATTCTTCTTAGCTATTCTCTGAAGCTGAGTGTCCACGAGAAGAAAAGGAGTAAGCTACTCAATACTAAGAAGTAAAATTAGTCTTTCTGCACCATTATCTTCCACTTTAATTGCGATAATTCCAGTACAAAGACATTTATTTATCTGATAGTTCTTTTTTATATTATTGTAGAAGTTGATTATGTACCTACGACTACTTTAACGATAACAAGAAAAAAATTAATCATATAATAAATAAATATTTACGTTTTACCAATTATCTGATTACAATAAAAACCACTTAGTTAAGTATTCTGTACGTCTAGTATTCTGTATTTCTGTATGTGAATAAAAGTAGCAGAGTAGGCAGAATACCGAATAGTAGTCGAATATTCATAGCAACTCTAATATTAGTCGTGCTTTTTTTGCTAAGATTCATTTTTATAATATCAAATTGATTACTTTAAAGCAGTCTTCCAATAAATTACAACATTCAATGAGTTTTGGAGTCGGTTATATTTTTAAAATGAACCCAATCAATTTTACCCGTGTTCCTAGCATTTGTTCACCAAATACCAAGAGCGGACAGTAAATCGCATATCACAGCAATTTAGACAAATACACGCTGTAACACTCTACTTCATCTCCTCAGGGGTTAATTTGAATTTTACAAAATTCTTTCTTATATATATCGGATTATCGGATGACTTTTTACCGTCTGGGAAAAATAGGGTGTAACATGTGAAGGAGTAGAAGCCTATGGCACTGATATTTTACATGAAATAAAAATAAAAATTTTAAATTAAACGTTTGAAAATTTTTCGTTTGAACTATTACTTTGCCCTTTGCCCTTGAGCCTGTGACCCTGCGAAGTGACAAGGTCAAAGATGCCTACAAATTTTTTTGTTTTGTTACCGTTCATAAAGTAGGGTGGATATTAGAGATGGGCCGAATATTCGTTTTATATCCGGTATTCGGCATATTCGGCAGCTTTACCGAATATTCGTATTCGGCCGAATATTCGGCTAAATCACCGAACATTCGTTAAAGTGATACTCCAAGTGTCCACTGTATTGAAATGTACGAATTGAGTAATGCCATGTCTTTAGTAATTTTACTGTTTAAAATCTACTTATATAGCGTTATGTTTTTGAGGCACTGTAGATTTATTTCCAAATATAGCAAATAGAAAGCTTGATAATTTTTTTTGAAACATACAGAAAACATTATTTTACATTAGTACATTTCACTTAATTTCGCTCTATGGTAACAAGTTTCGACATAAATTGGTAAGTACCGAGGTGGTCCTGCCGAATAATGTACGGCCGAATATTCGGTTCGATAAAAGTTTTACCGAACATTCGGCCGAATATTCGTATTCGGTGAAATCCATATTCGGCCCATCTCTAGTGGATATGATTTGAATTTCGATAGATTTTATATAATTTATTTACTTAATTTAAAATTTGTGTTTTTATTTTTTGTAAATATCAGTGCCATAGGCTTCTACTTCGTTCACACGTACACCCTATTTTCTTCCAGACGGTCACAAGGTCATACAGTATCCATTGGACAAACGTCAACACCCAAACAAGAAGCACAAGCGCACGTGCATCAGTGTAAGGCGCAATAATGGTTGCACGCATCACAATCGTAAGGCATTAGGCAAGCAATCACGCTATCGCCAGTTCTTACACGTGGAGTTGTGGAGCCACGCGGCTTTATTATTGTTTACAATTGTATACGACAAGCGGAGACCACCGTGTTTTAACTTTAACCTTGATAATTTATTTCAACTTTTCGAAACATAAAATTGAAGGGTTTGTCTGTAACATCTAAATAACTGCCTTTTATTGAGCTCAGAGGGTTATTGGTATACAAGTAACAAATGAATAATAAATGTTCGTCTGTCTATTTGGACCTATTGTGATAAAAGTTAATGAGCACACAGAGAGCAACGCCAGGAGTAACCTCGGTTATATTTTAATCGAAACACTTGCAGATACTTTTGTCGTTGAAGATGACCTTATAACTCTAAATAATTAAATCACTGACATTAATAGATACCACCCAGACAAAGCCGGGGCGAGTTGATGGTATAACAACATGAACTCCATATTTAATTACATCCGTCTCTAGTTTGGAATAATGTTTGTTTTAATTTCAATCCGACAAAAGGCACAAGGATAACAACTAACAATCATTTTTATAGTTGTAAGTTGCTAGTAGCATATAGAAGCTCAGTGACTTCGCGAGAAGGCGATTCTGCGTCATAGAACAACAATAAGGAAATAGAAACACAAAGAAGTAATGAAGGACCCGGCAAATGCAAATAGTGAAATGTGGTAGCGGTCTGGTGAGCAATACTGTCAAAGGATGCACATAACTTTTTAATTTATTGTTATTTATCAAAAGTTTATTTACGTTGCCCTCTTGGCCAAGCTCAGAAACCCCACAAGATTAACAATTGGTGTCATCTGAATAATAACATAAAAATTTTCAACCTCTATTTTATATCACCCTTAAGGGTGAAATTTTTCTCTCAATTTATATGGCACTACTTCTATAGTATAACACATAATAATAAAAAAATAATTATTTTATGCCGTTTCAGCAGTTTTCAAGAAATCTATGAACATAAATAAAAATTAAACCTTTTTTTGCCGACGACGCAGCTTTCCTTGCTAATTTTCCTGGCTAATTTTCCTACGATTTAAAAAAAACTGTAAACATTAATTCTACGAAGAATTGGTACCGTGGCGTTGGTATAAGGGAAACCAAAGATTTTACTGGATGTAATACCTCTGTAGTTAATAAACAATGCTGCCCTGTATTATTCTGGTCGAGTCGAATACTAGTAAGAAACAGCACCTTAATGCTACTGTGTTTCGTACGGTGACCGTAGATAGTTGGAAACTTTTTACTGGATACGGGGCATTCCATGTTAGTCTTCAGGGGGTTAGTTACAGTATATCCGCATTTTGATTTCTAATCGAGGATAAACGTAGATCTCTATGGGCCACATCTCTCACTCACTATTAGGTGGACTGTGTGCTCGTTTGCCACTTTTATTCTATTTAAAAAAAATCTTATAGAATCGTATGAATTCTAATCCTTTGTCCAAAAAACACTGAAAGGAGACCTCACCAGAGTTTCAACGACTGTGTGAAGCGGTATTTGAGACAAAAGTAGGGAAATATAGCAGGACGGTTGTGCTCATCATGATAATGTACGGTCCAGTGTGTGGCTGCAACGCGCTCGGCCCACAGCAACACTGGGTTCTCTCTGACAAAGCCTGATACAGAATACAAATGTCGGATATCTAATCCTACTAAAATATTATAACAGTGAAAGCTTGCCTGGATGTTTGCACGTGTGTGCTTCAATCACTTAAACACTACTGAACGGATTTTGATGAAACTTAGCAATCATCTTTGTTAGCAACATTATAACTAACAAACGAGAATAGGACACGGACCGTATAGTTTTAACCTATCCCAAATTACAGTCTTTAATCCACGGTGCGATAAAAAATTAGTAGATTTTAAATAAAACGCGCCGCACGTATGAGCTAATGTTAAATAATAAAAGCTACCATGTTCTTGAAGAGATTTATTGTATTTTAATGACAGCACTACATAAAATAATAAAAATATTGTTACTTTTCGTTTAAGTGGCGACTCACTTAATATCTTGTAATTAATTGCAGCTCTGTGTACGCGGAAGGAACTGAATTCAATGGGAACGAAGAAACAGCAAGAAACGCAGCGGGTATATATTTTTAAACAAATATAATATTTACAATAAATTTGTGCCTTTGATATGAATTTTAATGGAACCAGCATGGTGGCGATCACCTCATTCCCAAGGCTTATTTTCATTCATGTATTATCTTTTGAAGAATTAACATTTGAAGAATATGGCACTGTAACATTTCTATTTTAGGAACTGTTGTTCAAAATACAAATAACCAACTTTTGTGTATGATTAGAGGGTTTCTGCTGCATGTAACAATTCATTAGCCGTGGACATCGTATCGATTATTTTACTGCGCTTCACTTGTTTATTTACTTTCACATTTATTTAGATTTTATACTGCTAGTGTTAAAATTTACATTTAAATTCTTCTACGCACTTCATAAAAATTAATAAAATCATGAGAATGTAATAAAAATCGTAACTTCCTTGGGGATTTTAAAAAACACTTTTTATAAGGACCGTTGAGAGTAAAAAATTACAAGCTACACGGACTACAAAAAATATTTTACAATATTTGGAGCTTGGTCCCTTCTTAATTTCGACGTCAATCTTTTAGATGTAACACGACCGGGGAAGCACTACGCTTTCACATAATCATCATCATCATCATCATTACAGCCTTTTACAAGTCCACTGCTGAACATAGGCCTCCCCCAAGTAATGCCACAAAGCACGGTCCTGAGCCACCTGCATCCATCGACTTCCTGCATATCTTACCAGGGCGTCACTCCATCTAGTGGGGGTCGCCCTACACTACGCCTACCGGTACGAGGCTGCCACTCGAGAACCTTTCTTCCCCATCGGTTATCGGTTCTTCGAGCTATATGGCCGGCCTATTGCCACCTCAGCTTACTAATCCGTTGGGCTATGTCGGTCACTCTGGTTTTACTGCGGATATCCTCATTTCTGAGTCTATCACGCAGAGAAACTCCAAGCATAGCCCTCTCCATAGCTCGCTGAGCGACCTTGAGCGTCCTCATACGGCCAGCAGTGAAGGACCACGTCTCTGATCCGTAAGTCATCACTGGCAACACGCACTGGTTGTACAATCTAGTTTTTAGAGATTGAGGTATACCTGACGAGAAGATATGTCGTAATTTCCCGAACGCTGCCCAGCCGAGTTGAATCCGTCGATTGACCTCTCGGTCGAAGTTGGACTTACCTAGTCGGACTATTTGTCCCAGGTAAACGTACTCGTCAACAACTTCGAGCATAGTGCTCCCAACAACTACCGGCATAGGTGTGACATGGACATTAAACATGATCTTTGTTTTGTCCATGTTCATCTTAAGACCTATCCGTTGGGAGGCACTATTGAGGTCATTGAGCATAGTGCTTAAGTCCTCCAGCGATTCTGCCATAAGGACTATATCGTCGGCAAATCGAAGGTGAGTGATGTACTCGCCATTGATGTTAATACCGTATCCTTTCCAGTCCAGTAGCTTGAAAACGTCTTCCAAAGCAGCGGTGAAGAGTTTCGGGTATATAACGTCACCCCGTCTTACACCTCTCTGCAGTTGGATAGGTTTCAAGCTCTGGTTCTGTACTCGGATAGCCGTCGTAGCCCTACTGTACAAACACTTCAGCACTTCGATATACCGACAGTCAACTTTCACATAATACCAGCGTGAAATAGCAGCTTAACGCTGCTTTGTGTCTTACGACGAGTGCAGAGAACCGGAGACCATCTTCCATTTCAGTCCTTAGAGGTGAAATGCATATGCTATTTGATTCTTGATCGCGTAGATGCCTATGGACCACAGCATTCAGTTACCATCATATGGACTGTGTATTCGTTTATCAACCTCATTCTATAAAAAAGACCATTTTAAATAAGTAATCATTTAGTTTAAGTATCTCAAACATGTCTCTATACGTAAAGATTTTCGCAGTACTCAACTGCGCCCGACTACACGACAAAAATAGTGTTACCGACACCAGGTACGACTAAAATTAGCACACGCTATAGCGACGCCCCGGCTGCAATGAGAACTGGATGAAGGTTGCAAGAGCGACAAATCTACACAGTTTATGGGACATCATCATAGTTACGGATTCTTGTTACAGATAAATACAATACAATACATATAATATACGACTAAATTTAAATACATCTTAAAAGCTAAATTAAATTTAAATAAATTCTTATTTTGCGAGTTGCTTGTGGTTTTATTACCTCTGCATTGGCAGTGGTGTAAGAGTGTGATTAAAAACCCTACTTAACTTTGCGTGTGTCAGTTATTGATAGGTAACAAAACTACATACCTACAGTTAGCAAATAAAAACTTATTTAATTTTTTTATGGTCGAGTTTTCTGAAGTAAAGTTATTTCTATACGTTTGAATATCTCCTAATTTTGATAACGCACCTAAAGTCACCAGTGTTTGCATATTGTAAAATACGTACATTTATACGTGTTTAACGGGTTTAATATTTTTATAAGGAAGACTTTACAAATATCAAAGGTATTTTTTAGTTTGTAAAGTCGTTGTACAATTATCTTATAAAAGTACGGCACCAACCGAGAGCAACACCCTGCGCTAAGCAAGGAACAAGTGATCTAGGAAAGTTGGAGTTACTGTTCGTTTGCATATTTGTTATATTTCGGGGTTATTTTGTATTTACTTTTTTATAGCATTGGGTGACAAACGAGCACACAGTCCACCTGATAGTAAGTGGATGCTGTGGCCCACAGACATCTACTTTATCCTCGATTACGAGTCAAAATGCAGGCGTTGTCACCGCTGAGGACTAAGATGGAACGCCTCGTTACCAGTAAAAAAGATCTCCGGTTCTCTACACTCGCCATACGAAACACAGCAGTACTAAGCTGCTTTTTACGCTGGTATTCTGTGAGAGCGTGGTCCCGCCCGGTCGAGCCGACCCATTCGCGCTGTAAGTATAATATAGCTGCAGCGTGGCTCTACCACGTAAAAGACTGTGTTCCTTGATTTTATAACGTAAGAGACTCATCAATCATTTCACTCAATCATCGACTCATCAATACCGAGAAATATCCTTTTATTTCATTAATTTCGAGATTAATAAATAAATAAAATTAATATATAAAGTAAAACAAATACATAAATTAATAACTTAAAGTAACGGTAGAAGCAACATATTTTTTTTTAATAACGAGTTGTTTCATGGTAGAGCCACACTTCCGCTATATTATGGCTGCGTCGCGAATGGCTTGCCTACACCGGAACGGACCATTCACTCACAGAACACCAGCGTTAAATAGCAGCTCAATGCTGCTGTGTTTCGTATTGCGAGTGTGGAGAACAGAAGATTCATTTTACTCGTAACGTGGCATTATATCTAATATCTTAGGCATGAAATGCTTGATGCATTTCATGGCTAAGACATTTTGATTCTTAATCGAGGATAGATGTAAAATACATCGATTTTGATATCACTAATCAGGTGCCGTAACAATCGACTAAGGGAATGAAGAGATTCGGAACACAGGAACAGTGTCAGCGAGGGCTCTGGAATTGCCATTGGAATGGGAAGGCAAATAAGTTTTGAGATGTTTAGCTGAGATGAAAGCCTTGTGAATAAATAAATTGTCTCCGACCACATCCGTTGGTTTTCGAATTTTCTCCAAAATTTTTCTTCGTAAATTCAAGAAAAACTGAGAATATATGAAGAGCGGCAAGTGTTGGGTTATACATTTTTACTCCGACTTAAAAAAAGAAAGAGGTTCTCGAATTAACAGGTGGTTTACTTTTTGTATGTTACGTTACGCGATATCTTCCTCAATGGTAAACCGATTTAAATGACATTTTTTTAATTAAAAAGGTCTCCATGGGAAAAGGCGATATAAATATTATACGACACTATCAATCTGCCCCGGCATCGCACGGATGATATCTGGATTCTACCACAGCGCCATCTACCGGGTCCAAATATGCCTATAGCCTTCGCGGAAGTGCAAGCAATATGTTGACAAAGTTTTACCGCTATCTGGTAGCGCAAGTTAAGGTATGGCAGCACTTACAATACGAACAAACAAATATTATTTTTTATACAGAATGGGGTCCCACATATATGCAATAAATGAAACCATATACTTGTTGTCGCCTTTGCTGACGATATACAAAAAATGAACGTAATCGGTCCAGTAATTAGGTCAAAAAGTAGAGTTTTAATTTTAAGCAAATTTGAACTCTCTATAGAATTGGGTCACTAAGTCAATGATTCAATGAACTTGAATCCTTGAATATTAAAAAGCGACGTTGCCACGCAGTGCAAACTACTGGTATTGCGAAATATCGACAGCGGTGTCTTTTGTCGGCGTCCATAAACAAGCGGCACGAGGCACGCGGCGTACTTCAAAGGCGACAGCGCAAGTGCGCGCGCGCCTTTATCGTAGAGTAGGACACCAGTTATCGACGATTAGCTTCTTTCAAAGGGAGTAATAATCGATAAACAAAAAAAAATGGGGGTTAGGGTATGGTTTTTTCAGAATAATCGTGTTGTTATGAGAATTCTAAAAACACTACGACCTAAGTATTTAAAGCTAAACTTTAAAGCTTTTTTGTTTAAGTGTGTTCTTGTAGATTTAGAGATAATAAATTATTTTAAAATGCTAAAAAACCCGTAAAAACAACCAATTAAAAAGTCATACATACTTACCCGTTTCCCAGGAAGTTACAAATCGGTAGTTTCGTAAGTTCAATTGTATAAAAATAAACTTTTTTTTAACAATCAATAACTTGTCGATTGTTATCAAATCAAAAATCAAAATTACTTGTATTCAAATTTAGTAGGTAAGTAAGTGTAAAAAGAAAAGTATCGATAAACGATAATTGCACCTTGTGGCCGCCCTATTTATTAAGGTCAATGGAGGCTATTACAACTATGGGGCTAAAGCAACCAATAGCGATATCTTCTATTCTATGGTTTTTTAAATACAATGCAATCTATTGGCATGGAGAAAAATCATGGTTTAACCTATCATAAACAGATGGCATCTCTTGGATCGAAACTGTTTGACTTACCAGAGCTTTTTTGTTTGTCGTCATTTTGATCTCGTGTTTGTTGGAGAGTGTCTCATCAACTTTCAACAAAAAAAAATACTTATCGTGCATTTTAAGCAAGGGTTTATACAACAACATAGAAAAACTAACGGTAAGTACTCTATAAACTTATTTTTATAACGTTAGATCCTTTAAATCGTAAGATAATGTAATAGTTACATTAGCCTCAATTTACCGCGTTGTGGGGCTATTGTGTCTAGTTATTTTAGTTACAATAGCCCCTTTGCGTTTGTATAAAAATAAAAATGCTAGTGATGTCGAATGTTGATAGTAAATCAATACAGTTACAGCACGATATGAATGCATTCGGGACCTGAGTAAATTGCTTAAATAAAGGGTAATGCATGGCACTGCCCCTACCGTAATATACTCTATCGTTTTATTTATTTTATGTATGTTTACAGTAAGAACATAGTGTTCTCTTTTATTTTTATGTTTTTTTCGAGATATTTGAATTTAACTATCATTTTTTTGTTTAAAAGTTTGTTCTCATTTATTTCACTTGTTTTAGATGGTCCGAAATTATATTAAGAAAAAAGAAAAGAGCTATTCAAAAGAAAAGCTTCTCGAGCACTCGAGTTAGTTAAAAACAAAACGTTAAATAGCTACGAGGCAGCAAAAAACTTTAATATTCCGAGATCCTCATAGGAAAATTTAATAAATATTTGCCATTGATTTAGTATTTAATTTAATTAAGTTTATAGTCCTCATTAATAAATGTGATAAATATGTGCCTTTGATTTAATAGTGAAGTGATTCGGTTTGATTTAGTACTATATTAAGTATATTATTCTTGTATTTAAACGTTAAAAATGTGATTAATACATATGTTCCATTGATTGAAACACAAAGTGATGTTAAGCTAAAGTAGTTATTTTATATCTGTTTTTTCAATTAAGCATAAAGTCCTCATAGGAAAATTTGATAAATATTTTCCATTTAAATTTTTTGTCCTTTAATAAAATGTGATTTAAATGTGCCGTTAATTTAGTATAAAGTGAATTCAAATAAATATAAATATAAATTAAAAACAATGCATAGTTTTATTTCACTTAGTCACCCATCATATTATCGATTACCTACACTTTTTTACAATTTATCGATATGTTTTACGCCTACACAGCACTAACCATATAGAAAATAGTCACATTAGCCTCCAAAATACAAAATATACTTTTAGTCGTATTAGGACTTGACTGGTTCAACTTAGAGATCATTTTTGCGAAAATTTCACGCTGGAGGATCATGCCTCTGATTCTGAGCACATACGCTACAAAAACGAATAAGTTATTTTAAACAGTTGCATTTACCCCAACATGGGGCTATTGCGACTTTTTCTGCCGGCATGAGTTAATATTAAGATTTTGGGTAAATCATACAGCTTTTTGACATTATTATAGGTCGATACGAATCTCCGTTATATGCCTTCTTAATCTTATAGTTTTAATATATTAATCCAATAAAATAAGGTGGACATTTTTAGCAAAAGGTAAAAAATTATTTTTTTTTAGTTGCAATAGCCTCCATTGACCTTACTTTTATTATTTTCGCCATTTTGGAATTTGGAAATTCGGCTTCCAGTTCACGCGCAATTCTCCCAGAATACAGGTGTGTTTCGCTGCCTACACGCACGTAAGATAATTATCGTATTATCGTAAGATAAATACAATTAGTCGAACAATTCTTTTACGGTAAAATAGACACTTATTAGTTAATTGACTTTGTGTGTGTGTAAATAGTGTTTTAAAGTACGTTTATTTTTATTATTTTTTCACTGTGATATTGACACTACTTGACTTTTGTGTATACGTTTTGGCGGCGGAAAATGCCAAGACATTTTTACAGTGCGGCAGAGTATACAGACATGGTTTTATTGTATGGCGAATGCCACCAAAATTCAGCGTTAACTCTGCGTACTTATAGTGAGAGATACGGTGCAACTCGCGTCTGCCCTACTAGCGTCCGGACAATCCTAGGTGCTGTCCAAAGAATCAGGGAAAATCAGCGCATAGTGCCCAACACTCATGAAGGAGTTGCTCCGCGTCACTTTTCACCCTCGTTCGAACAACGAGTCTTAGACCATTTCGATCGGAATCCAACCTGCAGCTTAAGACAAGCTGAGCGTGTGTTTAGAGTGAGGCATAAAACAATACACCGAGTGCTGAAAAGGAACAAACTACGTCCTTATAAATAGGTTAAGGTGCAGGCGCTGCTGCCCCGCGATAAGCCGATTAGAGAATCTTACTGCCACTGGGTACTGGAAAAAATGTCTTAAGACCAATGTTTCCTAACAAATGTGTTTTGGACAGATGAAAGCACGTTTACTCGAAACGGCATATGGAACCGACAATCCATGCGTTACTGGAGCCATACGAATCCCCATTTATTTAGGGAATCAGCTCATCAATACCGATTTTCCATTAATGTTTAGGCAGGCATTCACGGAGATCAAATAATCGGCCCTATTTTTATTGACGGAAACCTGAATGCACAGAAATTTCTCAATATTCTTAACGGCCCAATAACAGAATATTTAGAAGGATTGTCTGTGGCAGCTTACCAAAGGGTATGGTTCCAGTTAGATGGAGCTCCTCCACACTCCGTACTCCTCGCGAGAGAGCGGCTTAACACCATGTTCGGCGAACAATGGATAGGGCGCTATGGCCCTCGCAGGTGGCCAGCTCGATCGCCCGACCTCACTCCTCTAGACTTCTTTTTATGGGGCTTTATTAAAAATGAAGTGTACTCAAAGATCTCCGAAACCGAAGATGAACTGCGCAATCGTATTGTTGCCGCCTTTAACAAATTAAAAGCCCTGGCTCTGGATCCTGAACGAAATTTGTTGAGCAGGCTACAGGACAACATTATGCGCCGATGTAACTTGTGAATTCAAGAACGTGGCGGACATTTTGAAAATTTTAAAATTTAGGGTTTCATTAAATTTTGCTACTAATATGCAATATTATTTATTTCGTTCAGTTCCATTTTCGCGAAATAAAAAAGTGGCGGTAAAATATCTAAACAGTTTAGTGAGTAAGTTTTTATTTCGTCGCACATTGTCCAACGAACCATAGGCCGTGCCGACAATCGCCATGCCACCCGCGTGCAACGTTGTCACTCTTCCAAGGGGTCAAAGTACGTTGTCTAAACAGAGTGTTAACTTTTACTGAATTTATTTTAATATTTATTTTGTTTGAAAATTTCACTTTTTTATTTTACGGGTTTTAATTTAATATTTAATTTTTCTACACTTCTACGGACTAGTATTACTTGTGGTTTCATTTATTGCATATATGTGGGACCCCATTCTGTATATTAGATGCTAGTTGTTACTTTTTTGTTGTTAGTTGTTAGATGTTTAGTCCATTCAAGGGGTTCAAAAATTACACTTAAAAAGCACACTTCCAAGAACTAAAAATTATAAAATAATTTCGACAAAACAGTTTTTAATGTCGGGGCTCCGATTTTTCACCGACTTCAAAAAAGAAGGAGGTACTCAATTCGAAGGTATTTTTTTATGTGTTACCGCAGATCTTTTTTCCATTTGAACCGGTTTTGATGATTCTTATTTGAAAGCTGGTTGGTGCTTGTCATACGGTCCCATATAAATTTAATCACGATCTGACCAGTAGTCTTCGAGTTATCCTTAATAATGCGTATTTAATTGACTTCGACTACATTGATGATGTCATCATTTTATATAATTAATTAAAGTCGATTGTAGAAAATGTTTAGTTTTACCATTTGTCTATACACAATGTCTTGGCACCGATTTCTGAAGCAATTATGTAAAAATTATTTTTTACTTTTAGTTCTATCAAGTAGACTTTTATATTTTATTCAATAGTAACTATTTTTTTTCTAGAATAGCATTTAAGTGGGGTTTTATGGCACGGGACAAAGTATAGCTTGAATGATCGATTAAAAAAAAGCAACACGTAGGTATATTCACAATTCATCAGGTTTTCATCCGTGCTAAAGTTTTTATCTATGCTAGTTGTAGGTATATTATGATTAGAGATGGGCCGAATATTCGTATTCGGCCGAATTTTCGGCTAAATCACCGAACATTCGTTTAAGTGGTACTCACTGCCAACTGTATTCAAATTAATGGTGGTTAATAAAGCGCATAGCGCCATATTATAGCGCGCTATCTCTCCATAACACACAGCGCGTGCTATGTAAGTAGTCGCCACGGCGCTATTGCGCTATGGCGCTTTGGCGCTATTAAGCATTAATATCTAGCGGCAATTAGTTCTAGAAGCAGCGCCGTTGGGAGAGGACGTGTGACGCAAATTTGATCTAGTAGCACGCTATTCATCGCGCGCGACCTAATTTAGTGTTAGACGTTGTTTAGTTAGTGTATACTGTATATTTATAAGTGATCGCAGGACACAGTCGTCTGCTATAAAAGAAGCCGAACTAATGTTTTAATATAATGTTTAAATGTAAATAAAATATAGATACAAAAGTGTATATCATAGTGTATGTAAATAGTTGATTTTTTTAAATATAATCAATAAACTTTTAAATACACTTTTAATTGATTTATAATTTATATTAAGGTTAGAATAACGTTTACATCAATTATAATAAAAAATAATTAATTTTATTTCGTTTTAAAAAGTACATGCCTTAAAAACATTTTAAGGATTATAGAAAGTCGTAAGCCTGAATTGTATGAAAAAGCGTTCATTGGTTTTTCTTTACCGCTTTATTTTATTGGCTATATTTATCTATATATCTATATCGTCTATATTTATCGCTATATTTATGTCTAAAATGCGACTTATTACGAAATAATGTTCTTATATAGCACGCGGTCTATCCAATGAACGACATGACTGTAATGTAACGTGCTACGAGATATATTATCGTGCTGCAGAACTTAACGCGCTTGCCGGCCTCCTACACGCTTTCTTATAAATAGCGCGCTATAACATAGCGTATTTAATAGCGCGCTAGAAATTTATAGTTTATAGTCTGTAGCGTGCTATTGATTTATAGTCGTTTTGTACAACTGTAATTGAAATGTACGAATTGAGTAATGCCATGTATTTTATAATTTTACTGTTGAAAGTATATTTTATCTATGGGCTAAATATTCTTGAAATGTTATGTTTTTGTGGCACTGGGGATTTATTTCACATTATAGCAAATAGAAAGCTTGATAAAATATTTTTGGAATCAAACAAAGGAACATTATGTACATTACATAAGTAAACACTACTTTGGTCGTCAGTTTCTCTAAAATAAGTCCAAATAGTATATCACCTGTCACTCATTTTTATCATACAATTATCAATTTTACTAACTACGAATAACACAACGAAATATTTTTTTTTTCACCGAAATAGTCAAAACATAAGCATGGGTCGATAATTTGCTCAGTACTAGACGATGTAATAACTTGTCAGGTGTGACGGGAGAGCGAGGGGTAGAGTTCGGCGCTAATGCCGCGCGCTTTACGGCAACAAGTTTCGACATAAATTGTTTGGTACCGAGGTGACCCTGCCGAATAATGTTCGGCCGAATATTCGTATTCGGTGAAATCCATATTCGGCCCATCTCTAATTATGATTGTGGCACGAACAGGCCAAGTCAACCGAGGTAGACCCACGTTCTCACGGCTGCTGTGTTTCGTATGGTGAGTGTAGAGAACCGTAGACCCTTTTTACTGGAAACAACTGCATTTTGTCTTAGTCCTCAGGGGTGACAATGCATTTGCATTTTAATTCTTAATCGAGGATAGTTGTATATTATGTCTTTCAGCCAGCATTCATCTACCTGTACCGTGGACTGTGTGCTCGTTTGTAACCCTCATACTATAAAATCCAATAAAATCTATACAAATAATAATAATCAATTGCCGCACTATGAAAGATCATAACTTGAAACCGGCTGGACAGTTTTAATGAATTGTTTGTGTGTTTGAATGGCTCCCCGGACGGTTTAGATTTACAATTTGACCCGGTACGTGGTGCTGTTGTTGAGATCCAGGAATCATCAGCGCGAAGCCGGGCCGAATCGTAATTCGTAAATCGTTATTGTAAAAAAATTAAAAACATTCGACAGTAACGCTTAGATACATGACTCAATAGTGGATGGTAGCTTATAGTTATTATATATTTGAACAGGCGTCATGCCGCACGCGTATACAAACGCGTAATAACTTAATACGCAGGTAACGTGCGAATGACGACGCAGCCGCGCGTGACTCATCAACTTATCTTATCTAGAGTTACCATTCACATGTATCACTACTATATACACAAAATACTTAATGAAATAGAGATTATATCGACGTTTCGCATTCGCTGCAAATAGATAGCAGTTCGCCGATTTAGTTTAAAAAAAAATTAATTCATATTCGGATGAAAATCTAATAAGGCCGATAAGCAAGACTTCTCAACGGATAGTGATAAACAAGATAACTAGTTTTACTCACTGAAAGAGGATCTCGTTTAACCTACGCGGAAATTCAATAAAACTTGGTATTCCATTAAAGTAGGATCTCCTAACCTAAGGTAAGTAAATGGAGCACTAGATGGAGTGGCGACTTGGTAAGACATGCAGGAAGTCGATGGATGCATCTGGCTCAAGACCGTGCTTTGTGGCATTCCTTGGGGAGACCTATGTTCAGCAGTGGACTTGTGAAGAGTTGTAATGATGATGAGGATCTTCTAAAAGCACACTACGATATAATAACAATCGTAACAGACACTTTTAACTTTAGTTACATGTATGTGTATAGATGTGTAGACAATAAATTATGTGTACTTATCACGTTTTTTTCATCCGATTCTGAGTTTTATTTAAAATTCCAAGTCTCTAGCTCATCGGAAGTTTTTCCAACAATAACATAATAAGAAAGCGTAATTGGCTCAAATCACAGCAATGGCAGACACCTCCTCACGAGGCAATGTATGTGGGAGGCCTATGCTCAGCAGTAGAGTTTTAAAAGTATGTAGCGATAACAGTGATGAGATAATGTACTATACGAGTATAACTTTGAAGCGACAGCACAACGACGGTTAAGGATACTCTGAAACTGAACATCATAGGATATATTTTCCGCCATTCGATTTTTGTAGCGAACCACTTTTAGCATTTTAAGTTTTTTAGAAAATTTGTGTTCGTCATTCGTTCGTCTCTCGACTGGAATAGCGCCCAACCCTGCGAACTGGCCAGTGCGCCAGCCCGTGCCCACAGAAGGCAGGCGTGGCGACCCTGCCAACTGTCGGCTGATATTAATTAATCCATATTCACATACTTTAACGTTATCGCATACCTAAAACAGAATGACCTCCATAGCGACTGACAGTATAGGTTCCGTCATAATCTTTAAACACATATGGGCCGAGGCTTTAGGAACAAATGGGAAAAAGCCCATTATATATATCTGCTGGCCTGATCGAATGGATGAAGAACTTTTTGAGTGAACGGTTTCTCGGAATCGTTGACGAAGGTCGCTCTTCTCAACCTATAACGACTAATAACAGAGTTCTTCGAAGGATCGTTCTTTCCGCAACTATCTTCCTGATGTATACGAGTATCAATGACCTTCTTATGCCTAGCATGTATGGCATTTAGCAAAGTAAAAAAAAGTTTTGTATAAGTGATTACTTCACTTCAGATAAATCAAAGTTTTAAAAAAAACTAAAACGTGAAAAAATATTGAATATAACTCTTACTGAATACTTTTGAAAGAACGAATACTTTAGCATTTAAAATTTAGACACGAAAAATTTAAAGTTCAGTCAATTTGGCAATGAAACAATAACTAATATCTATATGAAACCCTACATGAAATATGTGTGCACATGCATGTTTAAGTTATATTTGTATAGTTTATATGTTAGTTACGTAATTAATTTTTATTTTATTTCTTATTCTATATTTCTACAGCTACGTCAAATTCTCACCGCTCCAAGGGTTGAGAATGCCTCAAGACGTCAAGTCCGCTCATTGCCTTCTTTTGTTTCAAGGAAAGCAATAAAGAATAAAATAAGTAAATAATATAGCCTACCTTACGCACGCCCCGCCCAACACGCACTTAGCTGATTGTGGTTAATGCGGTAAGCTATTCACTGACATGGACAACAACGACACAAAAGAGTAACCACTTAGCACAAAGGATTATTATACAAGATGGATAGATTAAAGTAGTTACGATGTACCAGTTCTGGCGCACTTGTAGAGAGGTTGTACCAGTTCTGGCGCACTGAGTCAGAAGTTGTACAAGTACGACGTTCGTCGATTCACGATCCTAAAAAAAAAAAAAAAAAAAAAAAAAAAAAAAAAAAAAAAAAAAAAAAAAAAAAAGGTTTTGGCATGCTCTGATCACGAATCTGCGGTCCATTTTTGCGTAGGATGCACGGTTCCGGAGATGTGCAGATCAATTAACTCTTATCTAATTGATATCCGCTTCGAGCCTCAACCGTCATTAGCGCTCCATTGTCCTTATCTACTTATCTATTGTTGATTGACTACCGTCATTATCTATTATTCGTCGGTGTGTGGGTCGGCTTATGCTATTGTATTATACTCCTTTGTTCCTATCTACACTAATCTGACTCATTAATAAAACACATTACCCAATTTTGTTAAAAGTTTTATTTATAAAATACAAAATCTTATTACTTATTATCTATAAAATAGGAGCGAAACATCTCATCCACTAAAATATCGTTGTACAATGTGTTCCCTGTAAATATACTCGTAAAACTATGCATTGAACATCCCTGAAACTTATATAGCAAATACATTAAGCAATATTCGCCACAAACTGAAGTCCACTCATTCTGAATCCTATCAACATTCCAGTTCCATCTTTTACAATTTCTTTTAAAAAACTCTAGATGATATCGTACAGGTGCCCGTCCGAATGAATCAAAATATTGACCGACGTCATTCGTATCGATATATAAAGCTACCCAATGTGACCCTGGTTTATCATCTGTATCCAAATTGCATATTATATACGTTGGTACGTGGGTGTACATGGGTAGTTTATTGGCAGCATAAACATTATTTTCTAGAGTGGGGTGAATCTTTTTCAGATGTTGTTGTACATCTAGTGTATCCATAATATTACTGCTATTAGTAGATTATTACAGTACCAATCTACTCAATGACTAATATAGGAGTGATCAATTATAGTGATTTCTAAATATTAAATTGCATTCTTTGTGTTATACAAATCGTATTTGAGTCACCAATACACTGAACAAGACACGACAGGAAGGACGTAGGAATGTAGAGATAAGCAACAGAATGTAAGGTAAGCTTGTTGACGCATAAAGATACTATCAATTCTACTGCAGAAATTCTTTAGATTAGAATTATTACTCACTGGTACTATATAAGACCAAGCAACTGCAGTCATGGAGTTAGTGTATGGTCGTTTGACCGCAGTGGATCTATCAATACTACGTTTGTGTTACTTCAACGCATCAAAGGCCATGGATGTAAGTGTTTATTCTATTGACAAACTTACTTTTCTTTCTGTTATTTTCTTACGTGTGTATGATTTAGTGTTAACAAATTATATTTAAATATTATGTGTGTGTATATGGTTAAGCCGTGGTAGCTCAGATGGTTAGCGCAAAATGTAAAATTCACAGTACGCGACCCGGGTTCGATCCCCGCCGGCACCAATTAAATTGTTAATTACAATTTTAAGTGCTGATTTACCACGTGCTCAGCGTAGCCCTAAAACCCTCTCAGAAATGAGAGGAGGCCTATGTTCAGCAGTGGACTTTAATAGGTTGTAACTTTAGCTTTTTTAACTTTTATGATTAAGTGTTAACAAATTGATATTAACATGATAACTGTGTTGTTGCAGAAATCATTGAGCTTCGATGAAAATACCTATAAACAGTATTACTACTCGCCACTCTCCCCTCAAGAAGAGAGTGATGACATCGTCATTAATAATAACACATGCGATGGTGGAAAAAGAAAATCGCAATCGATTGATCATTTTTTTGAAGCTGAATCAAAAATAAAAAAGAGGAAGCTGTTATCATCAACCGTAGCACGAGCCGCTAGAGATGGTGTATCATACATTTCTACTAATTCTGACGACGGAGACCAAGCGATGCATCTCATCAAAATTGAAATGTACGATATGAAGAAGCTATCCAAGATTCCAACTACTGATCATTGGAAACATGCTTCCACGAGGATTAAATATTACGTAAAGACTAATAAGGATAGCATCTACGACAACACAAACGCCCTCGTATACAATATTACAAAGACAATAGCAGAAAGTGAAAAAGTTAAAAAATACTTTTTTAACAATGACAGTCATTAGCTGATCATTAGTGAATGTGATTCTGTTTACTTAAATTACAGGAAGACAAGAGCAGAAGAAAGAGATGAGTGTGGCATACGTGTACAGAACACATCATTGAAGAACAAAACTACAACACTGAGTGGAGATGAAAACGAGAAGAATATGCAGTACTCAAGAGCTGAATATCCATTCTTCAGTTCAAAATCTAGCCGGTTGCTCAGTTTCGAAAACTGGCCTCTCGTTATGCGACAGAAACCTGAAGATCTTGCAGAAGCCGGTTTCTTTTATACTGGCCATGCAGACAGGACCAAGTGTTTCCATTGTGGTGGTGGCTTAAAAGATTGGGAAGATGATGATGATCCTTGGCAGCAGCATGTTCAGTGGTTTAGTCAGTGTGCTTATGTAAAATTTAAACTCGAACAGAGTTTTGTGTTACATTAAATAGAATATTTATAAAGAAATAAAAAAATAATATATTGCATACAATTTGTTTTATTTAATTTTATAATGTTTCACATAGTTACATACACACAAAATGCATTACACATAACTCATAAAATCTATCACACAACACATATTATAACCTTAACTACTATAGTCTACAGTAACATTTCTGTTTTTATCTATCTCAATAATATTATCAAACTCAGCATAAACTATACAGTTAATTGTTTGTATTAGTGAGGATTCAAATCGTACTTCTAATCTTACACTACCATGCTTTATGAGATTCCAA
This sequence comes from Parnassius smintheus behrii, assembly GCA_036936625.1. NCBI lineage: Eukaryota > Metazoa > Arthropoda > Insecta > Lepidoptera > Papilionidae > Parnassius > Parnassius smintheus. The sequence goes on along the minus strand of JAUPFT010000004.1, from coordinate 649,088 downwards.
TGAGCTGATGAGTTGGCTGATAAATCAGGAGTTAAGTCAAATGCTAATAGACAGTAACCTTTGGCATACTGTTCACAAGAGATTCCATTTCCTTCATTAAGAAAGTGAATACCAGTTCCCGAGAATAGAGTATGATATGCTGATGTAAATATGCTATTATTAAAGGATGGTTGCAAAGCTTTTGAAGGTATTTGTTGACCATCAATATATAAGCTGAAAGAATTAATACCATAGTTTTCAAAGTTATATATAAGTATGGATTTTTAGTAAGGGAACCATTAAATGCAGAATTGTTCACAAATCCAATTATACATCTTTTGGGTACCTGCCCTAAAAATATATTATCAAGAGTTTTTCCTTGAACACCCGATGGAATTGTTAAAACTTTTACTTCAGCTCGAGTAATAGGATATTTAGCAGTGGTAGAAGCTAAAACTTTTTGATGTGCGAGTAATACACTTGGATTAATTCGTGCTCGTCGAACAATAAGAGTTGCATCCGTAATGCAAACTTTAAACTTTACATCGTTTGACCCAGCAATTAAATTAAAGCTCTCTCTAGATCGAACCAATTTAACACTCATTTCAACACCATTAATTAAAAATTTATCTTGGTTGAAAATGTCACCGTGAAGATGACCAATCATTTCTATTTCCTTACTTTCACTAATCAATTCCTGTCTTTTAACAAATCCTATGTTTTTACCATCCGTAGAATCCATTTTTCCTGCTGTATCATCATACCAAAGACTACAAGTAAGATGAGATTGTTTAGCAGCAGGAGCATAGTTTAAAAGGGTTTCCATGTATGCTCGATATGCATAGGTATTATTAGGTGGTGATACAAGTTTTTGGTTTAAATAAACATCAAGTTGACTAAAAAGTGAATGCAGCCAATTATTTACAGGTGCTACTATTGTAGTAGATATCAAGTTAGTTGAATCTTGATTTAATACTTTTGCCTTTATGTGGAGTAATGTATGAGACAAATCTATGTAGTCATCGCCTGTCCCAGGAACTTGAAACTCGATAGGTCCATCATCACCAAGAGATGAAATTGGTTTATAATGAATCCACAATCCATTTTCAATGCTAGTTTGTGTAGATGGTAGTGCAAACAAATCCAATTCTGACTTAACGCACTCGCAAGAATGATTATGAAGGAAAGACATATTTAATTTGAAAATATATCTTTGTTATTTTTTGGTTTTAGACCAAGTTTTTTCGCAGCTTTCACTTTAGCAGTTAATGGTGGAATGAACGAGGTCAATCGTTTTCTTTTAGTTTTATACCCAGATCCTGTCATGTTAAATTGATCAATTTTCTCATCAGCCTTTCGTTTTAAATTCGTACTAACTTGCTTTAGACGATCTTTTATTGAGGCTTCCATAGGACGCGCTTGAACCATATCCGATAAAAGTCCTACTCCAGCGCTTAATGCCTCCTTACCAATCACTCGAGCACCACTTGAAAGTAAAGGTAAAACTGATCTAAATAACCCCCCTAAGAAGCTCCCAATACCATGACCGCGTTGGTATGGTGCACCCTTATAAATTACTCCAACTCCTGACCCAGCTTGATGTGTATAATAATTTTCATATGGACATTTATGATGATCACGAAGGGAATTCATTATTATAATTTTCGGAAATGTAGTTTAATACACACGGTTCCAAACTGGAATGGTATTTTTTGTCCTGTGCTCGATCTTATAACTATTTCCAGCGTATCGAACTCTCTTCGCATAACAGGTAAGTAGTGAGATTGAGAGAAAACGTGCATTTTATTTGCACCATAAATGTATTTTGTAGGATCTAATGAAATGACTCTTAGTAAAGGAGTCATAACATCACCCACAATCTGAGGATCGATAATGTCACAATATAGAAAGAGTTGAGATGGTAACCCTAAGTGTAAATTAGCAGGACACTTTCCAAAATTTCTCTCTAGGAGATTTTTATTTGGTTCATAACCTAGTTGTAAACTTAATTTGGGTGATAATGTTACGGATGTTATATTTTTATCCAAAACAGAAATAGACACAAATTTTGTTATTTCATCATAGCGAAATTTCAAGTTCTCTCCGATACCATTTAACACTCTTAAAATATGCTCAACGTTATCATAGTTGGTAGCTGGAATATGTTTTTTGTAGTACACTGTGGATGGTTTATCTTCATTAGGCATTAACATAGATTTTGTAATGTATATAACATTTTCATGATCTTGAACAGTAAACATGGTACATGGATATTGAAACTCGACAACTCCAACGGACCATTCACCTTCTAATTTAATAGCTTTCGGTAATTTCGTTGAAAAATTTGTGGTCTTGTTATCAGGAAAATATTCCATTGAACTATTGCTGAGCAAAGTTAAATAAAAACTTTCTTTATTCATATTTCTTTTAAACTAGAAGCTAAAATCCAACTGTTAAATTTATCTGGATAACCTTTCCACTTCACTAATACTTCTTTTCTGTTACCTGAGTAACGAGTGTCAATTATTTTATCTATTTTATATTGTGAGGTGGGGTTGTAAGTGATTTTCTGTAATTCTCTTTCATAAAAAGTACCAACTATTGGTTCATTTTGTAAATCTGTTATTGTATAAACAACCTATGGAGATCTATCAATTATTGAAGATATAATAAATATTTCATCACTCCAATTTGATTCATATCCTTTTTGGAAAGCATGTTTATATTTAGTTATTCGAACATAATCACCCACATTGAAATTTGGTTTAGGATTTTCTAAAGAAAGTTTGTTTGACCGTCTATCATAAAGATTAGTCCAAACTGTCATAATATTGTTGGAATTTACATCACATGGGCACATCTTAATACTAGAGTGAAAGCTGTGATTGTAAGAGTATATTAAATCTTGTAAAACATCTATATATCTATAAGTATTATTATGAGTGAAATAACGCCACATTTTCATTTTTAGTGTTCTTTGAAATCGTTCAACAATACTGGCCTTAATGTCAGGATTGTTAGTGGTATAGTAATTAATCTTTTTGGATTTAAAGTATTTTTGTACATCTTTTGAAACAAATTCTGTACCTTTATCAGATTGTATGTGAGTAGGTGTTAAATTACTTTCAGTAAATATACTTTCAAAACATTCTTTAGTTGTTTCTGAGTTTTTCCTTTTCATTGGTCTTGCAAAAGCATATTTACTAAATACATCAATAACACAAAGTATATACTTGAAACCATCATTATATTGAGAATAAGTTCGCATATCACTTAAATCAGCTTGCCACAGTTCATTAATATTTGATAGAATGTACCTATTACGCGGGAATTTTTTTCGAATGGGTTTATGTAATGTGTATGTTTCTTGTGATTTTAACCATTCCTTTACTTGCTTTTTATTCATTTTACCCTTCATGGCTTTTGATAATTTATCAATACTACCAAAACCAGCGGGATTAGATGGATCATAATAAATCCTGTTAATTTCTTCTAGTACGGGGTCCATTTTTCCCACTCAAGCCTTTTACGTATTTTAGTTGTAGACTTTTTATCTCTACTGCTCGGTGTAGAAAACTCTTGAAATTCAATCTCAGAGGGTTTGTTCAGATCTTTTGCTTGAAGTTGGTTAATAAACTCACATCTCTTTGGATTTCCAATATAAGTAAGTGGTACTTTAATATCTTTTAATGCTTCAGCAAATCTATCCCAACCTACTGGATCACTTCTTTTTAAGGGTCTTATTGAATCATTTATTAAATCAACAATATTACTTCCAGGAATTTTTTCATTATCAATTATGACTGTACCTTCATTATCCCAATGTATTTTACCTTTACTTGTTTCAACTAAGTTTAATAATAACTGTCCTTTTTTATTATAAGTTTTTGGTATTAAACTGAGTATTTGAGCTGGTGTGTAAAGTGGATTTTCAACATTTTCTTTACTTTTGATGGATCGATTCTCCTCCAACAAAGATTCAGCATCAACTGAAGTTTTTAGATCTCTATCTTTATTTTTAAAACCAATTTTAGACTCGTTTGAATCTTCATGAGATGTATCAGAATAAATTGGTAATCTGAGTGGTTGACGATCCTCTTCGGTAAAATGAAGGTATCTTTGCAGTGTTTGTAAATATAACATCCATTTCTTTCGGTCTTCCGTCTTACTATTCATAATATTTTGCATTTCAATATCTAATCGAGATAAACTACTACTCGTATTAACCTTATTTTCTTGTTTTAATTTTTCAATCAATCCAGGTTCGATAAGTATCATTTTCTTTGCATTTTCCATGTTAACTGGCTAGTCCACTCACTAATCCACTCAATATTGCACCTAATATTATTGGTAAGAAAGCCCCTCCTTTTTGTATAATTATATTTTTTCTTAGTTTATGTTTACACTTACGCACTAGTTGACGGAGTATATTTTTGTGTTTATTCAATTTTTGTTTATCTTGATCTTTAAGAGGTACTTTTCCTTGTAAAACGTTATGAATACACTCACAAATACAGTTAATTTCTTCTTCATCACACGTTTTAAGTAATGCTCTTTGATATTTTGGTTTAAGCGTATGCAAAGCGTTTAGCAAATGTTTATGCGTTGTGAGTCGACGATGCATCATTTAGCAATGATTTGAAATGTTTGATTCTTGGTGTATTTAAACTCTTTTGTGGGGACGTAGACTGTGCAGAAACCATTAAATGGGAAGACATTTGTCTTGATACGACAAAAATCATTGGTATTCTGTTTTAAATCTACCATTAAATATCCATGCGCCTCTAGAGTTGCATCCCTGTAGGCATCTTCAATAAATTTTGGGTTATCTGGTGACACTTGTCGTGCTAAATATCTTATTTGAGTTTTATCTCGAGGGTTTTTAAAATATATTATATAACTTGAGTTTAAGGATATGTCTCTTTGCCCTTTACCCTGATGAAATAAATTTTGTGTTAAATAAAATACACTAAGATTCCTGTGATGACTACCTTTTGTAAATATATCCACAATTCTTCCATCGGACTCTCTCATTAGATCATCAATAATAACAAGATGTGGGTTTTCACCGTCAAACATATTAACATTTGGAATTCCTTGATGGTAGTTAACATTTGGTAAATTATATAAAGGTTGCATTTCATCAAAGCACCATGTGATCTGATTAAAATCACAATTACATATTTCTGTAACTGATTTTATGAAATTTGTTACAAAATTTGACTTCCCACATCCACTTGGCCCCGCCACAATAGCAGTAAACGGATGGATAAAGTGAAACATTATACACGTCTAAAGTTCTAAGGGGTGAAATAAAAAATGAAAGTGTTGGTGTTAACAATTAATATATATTGCAAACATTATATAAAACAGAATGATCTGTATACTATTTCTAACACAATTAGTACATCATAATTTTACAATCAACTCAATCTCAAATAAATGCACACACACACACACGCAAATATAAACAACAATTAACTTAAATTATTTACAATAAAACAACGATTAAATATGTAATAAACTCTACGTCATATTATACTATTATCATTATTTTACAATCAATACAAATTTTATTTACATGCAGACATAAAATTAAAAACTATCAACACTTACATAACGCAGTTTATAATGACCCCAAGCTAATGTTTCAATATTATTATCTAAAATATGCCTCTTTGTGTCATTATATGATAAACCAATCTTATTTAATTTTTGTGTAAAAATTGTGTGTTTAATTGATTTAAATCTAAGCATACTATAATATTGCACTTTTTTATTAAATAGAGAAGACTTATAATTATCCATGGTCATCTTTTTAGTGATACATTTATTTACGCCTTTTGCCTTGGCTATAGTCTTATTCTCTAAGTTAAAAGCGTACATTTTGGATCGTAAACCCACAAATTCTTTCATGATTTTACCATTATTTTCATCTTTAAAAAAACCTAATTTCTTTTTATTTAATTTTGGATATTCAAAAATATTATTTGCATCATAAGCTGAGGTATCAAAGTATGATGAAAGGTCAGGTTTTATATCAGAGTAAAAATCATCTGTAAATATATGATATATTAAACTATCCGTATCTGTATACAATAATTTGATTTTACTAAACTTTTTAACCATATAGTTATAATGAAAATCATACATTAATGTTTTTGAAATATCTAAAATGCAAAACCCTAAATAAATTGGTTTGTTATATATTAACTTTGTTTTTCGCAACTGAACCGCAACTAGGTTTTCCGAAAATACTGAAAGACTATGAAATTGTGGTTTAGCGATTAGATCTTGAGCACCTAAAGCTTTGCCCTGGTTCTCCCAGTGTGTAACAAATTTTATGTTAACCCTTTTTTCAATATTCTCCATAGTCTTTCCGAAGACTGAATTATTCATTAATTTATAAAAATCTTTTTCGAAATCTGATTTTGCTAACGTTCTTAATTTTGTGTTTAGATCTATGTACATCTTCAACCAGCGAGACTGTTTAAATTTTAAAACTCTATGAATTTTAGTTAATTTAACCCCCATTTCTATGCACTGCTTTAAATTTCTGTAATGAATTACATATTTATCTTTATTATTTAAATTTGGGACTAGTTTATTTTCATTAATATTGTCTGCACAAATGTTTTCGGGGCATAAAGGAAAGTCCGAATGTAAATCATGAAGTTCATCTGGATATTCCAAATCAACTTCTAAAATAAAACCGAAGTTCGATGTCTCAGACACATTAAATTCTGTATTCGGATTAACCCATTCGAATCCACCAGTAGGAAGACATTGAGACATAGCCCAACCATATAAATTGTTGGCATCAAAATATGTGATATATGAATTTGGTTTCCCTGCATCATAATCCCCCATATATTTGTTATTAGCTCTAGCATAACGATTACTACATTGAGATACACCACCCCTGATACCTGATCTAATAAATGCAATTTTCTCATAATCTGTTAAAAGTTCTAATTCTATTTTTGTATATTTTAACATTGCTTCCCAACTTAAACCGGGTGCTGTGTAATAATGGGCAGGGTCTAAATCATAAGTATTAATACATAACTTTCTAAAGTTTTCAAATACATCGGTTAAAAGTAAAACGTCTGTTTTTAAATACAGGTTTGAATAATCCAGCATATTACAACACCCAAAGTGTTTCCAAACATCTTTAGCATGATTGTAATCATCATTTGAAATATGGGAATCTGTGAGCGAGCTATAAAAAAATTTTTGTTCGGGGAGCGATGTTAGGCTTAAACTATCATAATTAGTCATAAGTTCATATGGATAAACGCCTTTCCGTTTTAAACGAAAGAAATCTTCATCATTAGGATAATTTCTACGTAATTCTTGAAATTGATCATTACTGAGATTTTTGGCCAATTCTTCTAATTTACATGATAAAAACTTAAATGAATCTATGAATCTTAATATAATTTCGTGGTTATTCATTTTTAATTTTTTGGAAAAGGATATATATTTTTCTTTATTTTGAGGGATAACTTCGACTTCACCATCACAAAAGTTTAACGCGTGAACAATAAAATGAGCATCATAGTGACTAAGGTTGTGTAAAAATATTGGTATATAACGAGGTTTTCTGAACTTCGAGCTACATGATTCGTGAGCAACACCTATAAAACTACCGGTGTACCAATCAAAATCATAAAAATGTTCTGCTAACTCTGTTTCACAAATATGACAAATGGTTGCATTTGAAATTTGGTTTTTGTCTTCATTTGTTAGCGGAAGTGGAGGATATTTTTGAAGTCTATTTATTTCTTTGAGATTGTTAGATAAACTTTCCATAAACACTTGTGCACAGTTGGGTCCGCAATACGTTACATATTTTGATAATTTATCATCATATGAACATTTAATATAATAACCAAAACTATGTACTTCATGTTTCTGAATATTGTGTGTGAAAGGTTTGGAAGGATCGTTAGAACATGATTCTATTGGTTTTAAAAATGCTTCAAAATCAGCATAAACTACGAATGGTATCTTCAACTTTTTTTCATAACTATCAAATTTAATTTTATCATTTGAAATAGGTTGACCAAACCAATTCTTTTTTTTAAAAGTTTCACTGTTTGGTAATTCTGTACAAATGTGGGCACAATCGTATTGTTCATGGTTATTTAAACTTTCCTTAGATGGAAAGTGAAGTAGACATGCTTCGCAAATGTACATGATGTGACCGTCTTTTGAAATTTGTTTACTAACTAACCGCGATAAATTTTTTATGTAACAATAATGATTTTTTGTATCCTTGGAAAAAAATAATAAATTGATATGTCTATCTTTACGACATTTTGTTAAAAATAATGGACCTACTATAGAATTACATCGTTTTTCTTTATTATATTCTAACCCAAAAACATTAATACTAATATCATTTAATTTCTCTACTTTTGCTATGTCAGAAATTTTAACTGGAAAGGAAATACCATCAAATTTAAGTTTATTTGCATGTTTAACGTACGATGATACACGATCCGCGTCTTTGTTTACGGGATATAACGCCGAGAGTAACGCCCATTTAAAACAAAAATAATCCTTGCTTTTTACATTTATAACAGCCTTTTTTAATTTTATGTCACGAGGAAGATCTATGTATGAAGTACCGCGTAGGGGGTTAAATTTATTAACATTCATGTCTATCGATTTTATGTTTTTTAGACTCCATCCACTATCTTTTTTTTCAAATGCACTAATTTTAGTAGTAATTGTATCATTTAAAGATGAAAAAAAAATATTTAAGTCATCTCCTTGACAAATAATATAGTTAAGCGTTTGAAAATCGAACGTATCATGAATATCTTTAGTTTGTTGAACAAAATCAGCATGCAATATGAAGTTTACTTTAAAAATTATGTGTTGATGAATACACTCTTGTATTAAAAATAAAATATCATCTTTAATAGAATTTAAAAATAGTTCAGGAGTTTCAAAATTTACCAATGTCGAACTATCTACTCTACTCTTGATTTTATAAGTTAAAATCCTATTTCCAAAAGCAGATTCAATAACACTAACGTTTGATAAAGAATTATGTGAATTTAAAAGATTATTTTTGTGAACATTACTTTTAAAATGATTAGCTAAATACCGTTTCTTGATAAATATATGACACGTTAGACATTCCACTTGATCATCGTTACTGATACTGTTCCCTGCAGAGGTAGGCGCTTCTGCTTCCGTTGTTGGTTTTTTGATGATCTTGGGTTCTTTGCTGCTCGTTCGCTTCGTTCCTCTTCCAAGTTGTAGTGGTTGACTACTAAAATGTTTAAATTTATTAAAAACTGTACAAGACATTGTGTAAATTATGATCGAAATGAATGTTTATTTTACTTACTTAAACTGTGTTTCAACCATCGCACAGTGATTATACAACTCATCATCATACGATGAATCGAACATTTGATCCTTCTCCATTTCATCACAAACTTTAGACAACTCCTGATTTAATTCGCTGTTGAATAGTTCCGTATTCTCTTCCATGGTTGTGGAGAAGAAAGCACTGGTGCACACTTCACTGAAGTTTGCCATCCTTATAGTAAAGAAGAAAATAGGTAGCAGAGTAAGTAACAGTTCAGTGTTGGTAGACCAACTGATACCCAAATTTCAAATAATGTCCGATATTTAAGTCTAACAAAGGATTAGAAATACAATATAATGAGTACACGGAAGTAATTTAAGTAAACAGAATCACATTCACTAATGATCAGCTAATGACTGTCATTGTTAAAAAAGTATTTTTTAACTTTTTCACTTTCTGCTATTGTCTTTGTAATATTGTATACGAGGGCGTTTGTGTTGTCGTAGATGCTATCCTTATTAGTCTTTACGTAATATTTAATCCTCGTGGAAGCATGTTTCCAATGATCAGTAGTTGGAATCTTGGATAGCTTCTTCATATCGTACATTTCAATTTTGATGAGATGCATCGCTTGGTCTCCGTCGTCAGAATTAGTAGAAATGTATGATACACCATCTCTAGCGGCTCGTGCTACGGTTGATGATAACAGCTTCCTCTTTTTTATTTTTGATTCAGCTTCAAAAAAATGATCAATCGATTGCGATTTTCTTTTTCCACCATCGCATGTGTTATTATTAATGACGATGTCATCACTCTCTTCTTGAGGGGAGAGTGGCGAGTAGTAATACTGTTTATAGGTATTTTCATCGAAGCTCAATGATTTCTGCAACAACACAGTTATCATGTTAATATCAATTTGTTAACACTTAATCATAAAAGTTAAAAAAGCTAAAGTTACAACCTATTAAAGTCCACTGCTGAACATAGGCCTCCTCTCATTTCTGAGAGGGTTTTAGGGCTACGCTGAGCACGTGGTAAATCAGCACTTAAAATTGTAATTAACAATTTAATTGGTGCCGGCGGGGATCGAACCCGGGTCGCGTACTGTGAATTTTACATTTTGCGCTAACCATCTGAGCTACCACGGCTTAACCATATACACACACATAATATTTAAATATAATTTGTTAACACTAAATCATACACACGTAAGAAAATAACAGAAAGAAAAGTAAGTTTGTCAATAGAATAAACACTTACATCCATGGCCTTTGATGCGTTGAAGTAACACAAACGTAGTATTGATAGATCCACTACGGTCAAACGACCATACACTAACTCCATGACTGCAGTTGCTTGGTCTTATATAGTACCAGTGAGTAATAATTCTAATCTAAAGAATTTCTGCAGTAGAATTGATAGTATCTTTATGCGTCAACAAGCTTACCTTACATTCTGTTGCTTATCTCTACATTCCTACGTCCTTCCTGTCGTGTCTTGTTCAGTGTATTGGTGACTCAAATACGATTTGTATAACACAAAGAATGCAATTTAATATTTAGAAATCACTATAATTGATCACTCCTATATTAGTCATTGAGTAGATTGGTACTGTAATAATCTACTAATAGCAGTAATGTTATGGATACACTAGATGTACAACAACATCTGAAAAAGATTCACCCCACTCTAGAAAATAATGTTTATGCTGCCAATAAACTACCCATGTACACCCACGTACCAACGTATATAATATGCAATTTGGATACAGATGATAAACCAGGGTCACATTGGGTAGCTTTATATATCGATACGAATGACGTCGGTCAATATTTTGATTCATTCGGACGGGCACCTGTACGATATCATCTAGAGTTTTTTAAAAGAAATTGTAAAAGATGGAACTGGAATGTTGATAGGATTCAGAATGAGTGGACTTCAGTTTGTGGCGAATATTGCTTAATGTATTTGCTATATAAGTTTCAGGGATGTTCAATGCATAGTTTTACGAGTATATTTACAGGGAACACATTGTACAACGATATTTTAGTGGATGAGATGTTTCGCTCCTATTTTATAGATAATAAGTAATAAGATTTTGTATTTTATAAATAAAACTTTTAACAAAATTGGGTAATGTGTTTTATTAATGAGTCAGATTAGTGTAGATAGGAACAAAGGAGTATAATACAATAGCATAAGCCGACCTACACACCGACGAATAATAGATAATGACGGTAGTCAATCAACAATAGATAAGTAGATAAGGACAATGGAGCGCTAATGACGGTTGAGGCTCGAAGCGGATATCAATTAGATAAGAGTTAATTGATCTGCACATCTCCGGAACCGTGCATCCTACGCAAAAATGGACCGCAGATTCGTGATCAGAGCATGCCAAAACCTTTTTTTTTTTTTTTTTTTTTTTTTTTTTTTTTTTTTTTTAGGATCGTGAATCGACGAACGTCGTACTTTTACAACTTCTGACTCAGTGCGCCAGAACTGGTACAACCTCTCTACAAGTGCGCCAGAACTGGTACATCGTAACTACTGATTAACGTCTGCAATTATTGTTCACTAACAACCAGCGAGCAGGAGGTGATCACACTTGCTCACAACTAGGCTTACCAACCCCAGTGCGTGGACTTGCAGGAAAATGAAAATCAATTGCGGTTGGTGGCCAACAAAGGAGGAGCAGAGCCGTAAACTTTCATAATGGCGAAATATTTTATCCTAAATAAGATTATACTTTCATATTTAAAACATTTTTAAACGATTACAAAAAATGAGTTTCTATATTCATTAATCAATTGAGATCATTATAACTCTTTCTGTTTAATAATACTTTTCTCTTTTATGTACGTCTTTTGTTGATCTGCATTCGAATAGGTAATGCAAAAAGTGCGTAGGTACGCTTCTGAGTACATCTCCACGAAATTTAGTCGTATACCTTCAATAAAACGGGGCAGTGCGGGCATGCGCGACTTATTCTGCTACCAAGGCGGCGACACAGTAAAGTTACAGCATATATACGCCCCACTGCTGGGCACAGGCCTACCCTCATTTCTGGAGGGTTTTAGGGCAAGGAAGTGTCCGCCGCACTGCCTCAATGCGTGTTGGCGAACTTCACATGTCTTAGAAATATATTTTTTTCTTATTCCGCAGATATGCAGGTTTCCTCACGATGTTTTCCTTCACCGTCGAGCACGTAAAATCAACACTTAAAATTGCAATTAACACTTTCATTGGTGCCGGCGGGGATCGAACTCGGGTTACTCGCGTTCTGTTATATTTACAGCGAGCGTTAACCATCTGAGCTACCGCGCTGACACAGGATTGAGGCGAAATATTTGAGATTTCATAGCGGGAGAAGGTAATTTGTTAGAAAAATGCAATAATTAGGTTCTATTTTAAAATATTAGTTATAGTTTATATGAATTAGATAAGAAGTGGATAAACCAAATTGCGAATATCACTAAAAATATAAGAGTTAAAAAATGTAATAAATACAGCATTGAGGCATTGTTTTGTATATGTGCATGGACTATAATTAGAAAACAACTTTTCAATGATGGTGACACTGTGTGAGCACCCGCGTTACAAACAAGTTCACCTTAGTCACAACTAGCGACACCTGAGTCTCCGCCGCGCCGCGCCGGGACGGTTGCTAAGCCTAGTCGCAACACATCTATACACATACGGATCACGCGTCGAACGTTTGTTTTCCGCGGAGTCGCGTCTTGTCTCGCGGCTCAGCGTCGTAGGAGGCTTTCACAGCTGCAACACTCATCACTAGTACACAGCAGCTTACCGCGAGTTTATACTGACGAAGCGTACACGGGAAAATGTGGTTTAACTATTGTTAGCGACGACAAAGTCAATTCGAACATTTAATCTTAATTATTTCTTATCAGTGAATTAAAACTAAGTGTTAGCATTTAATCTTAATTATTCCTTATCAGTGATTTAAAATTAGGTGATAGTATTAACTGTTTCCTATTCGTAAAATAAAGCTAAGTGTAAAGACTGATTAGTGCTGAAAAAACAGGAAAGTAAATTAAACACTTCTATTTTTATCTTAAAGTGACTTATATGAATCTATTTAATATTATTTAGGTCTGATTAGAACATTAGACGCAAGTATAAGCTTATTTTCTAGTAAGATTTCTTTTATCATAACTTTAAGAGCTATTAACATATAAGTGATTAATATAACTCTTTTTCCTTTAAAGTAATTCAAAAGAAACATTAATATGTCAATTAATCGCTGTATAATGTTATTTCATTATGAGAAAGATTTAAATTTCATGAAAAAATATTGTATAGATTCTTAAGCATAATTCCTGAAAAAGTGTTGTACATTCCTACCTCTTGGCGGCGCCACTTGTATGTTCGGCAAAAAATATAGTCCTACTCCGGAGCTAAACCGTGAGGCGACCGCGAAACTATTTTTATTTTTTATAAATGTAAAATAAAGGTTTATTGAATGATTTATGATTAGAATGATAGAAATAAGTTGTATCTATCGTTAGGAATAAATATAAATATTGTAAGGAAAGTTTTACCACGTTTATTAAGGAAATTGTGAATCTCTCTTAGAAAGGGTTACTCTGCGCTCTGATTGGTCAATAGATTCACTAATGCCGTGTGCGATTTTTTCTTAATTATGATTGGTTACAGCCGCTTATAAAAAAGGGGCGTTTTTCGTGGTAAATTATTCCAAATCCGGCAATGTAAATAATAAGGAATCAAGAAATAAAACAAGAAGAAACTCTCAAGAAGTGTTATTTATTGCTCATCTAACTGCTACTGTATGCTCTCCAGTTAACATCCCGCCAGCAAACCCGCTCTATTTATCAACGCTCCCTTATACGAGCAATTACATTGGTCCTTCGAGAAGCCGGATCGGGTTTAAGGAAAACTAGGAAGATGCCTTCAAATACAAGATCAAAATCAGTGCAGTCGAAGACTACGAGTGAAAGCAACGCCACTACGGGTACCAGTACGACGGATTGGAGCATGAATACGCCGAGTGATTCTACAAACACGACGGCTACCAACACGTCAACTTCAGATCGATCGACGCTTACAAGAGCATCGCCCAGCAGCGTACACAGACAACCCGTACTTCTTAACAAAAACATTGCCGGAAAAGAATCAACACCGGGGGACGTAACCCATACCACCCCCCCGACACGCACCGTCGAAGCGTCAGTTCCTCACCAAGAAGGAAGTCATCCAACGCCGCAGATTCAAGAAAGAAGTGTCGCAATGAAGACTCTGCAACAGCCTCACCCTAAGAAGACGACCCGCGATCCAGACACGCTTTCCGTTCGCTCGTCGCATAGGAAGAGAGCAGAAGCGCAAGCAAAGATGACAATGGCATTAAGGGAACTAGAATTGGCAGAAGCGCGGTCAAAAGTTGCTCAAGCGGAATTAGAACATCTCACCGCGGAATCAGAAGATGAAGATGGTGCCGGAGAAGAGCTGTTCGAGCGAACTTGAGAAGTCGAACGCTGGTTCATCCAGACCGGAGACATGCCTAATAAGAACCACAAACCAATAGAGGCAGAAGAAAAGAAAAGTGACATCCAACAACTAGCTTCAGTCATACTAAAGCTATCAGAAAAATCACGTGACACCGTTTCACCGAAGCACCTAGAACTACCTCACTTCAACGGGGCCTGCGAATAATGGTTAGCCTTCAAAAGATCATACGAGGATACGGCTGCTTCTTTCAGTAGCAATCAAAACCTAGCGCGCCTTAGAATAGCGATCCAAGGAAAAGCTAGAGAAGCCGTCCAAAGCCTGCTATTCACCGCCGAAGACCCACGCGAAGTGATCAAAGGACTAGAAGCAAGATTCGGAAGACCTGGAGCACTAGCATTAGCAGAACTAGAAAAAATGAAGAACCTCCCAAGAGTCGGCGAAAACCCGAGCGACATATGCATATTTGCAAGCAAAGTAAAGAACGCAGTCGAAACAATCAAAGCCCTGAAGAAACCACAGTATCTCAGTTCACCTGAAACGCTGAGAGTTATAGTAGACAAGATGCCGACGTCAATGAAGTTCCGTTGGTTCGCCTACCACAGAAGCAGAAGAGACGAGGAAATTCAGGAGCTATTACTTATCGAGGCGTTCCTAGAAACAGAAGCCGACATGTGCGGAGACTTCGCCCCGCCCGAAGCGCCCTCAGAACAAAGAAGAGGAATAAGAAAACCCGTTCATTTGGTTCAAGAAGCGTCAAAAGAGAAATATAAGAAGTCGTGTCCGTTCTGTGGGGAAGAACACTTCGCATTAGAATGTAAAAGGTTCAAAGAAGCCAACCTGAATGGAAAATGGGATATGACCAAGAAGGCAAAGATATGCTTCAAGTGTCTTCGATTCAGACACTCAAGAATCAACTGTAAAGCACCAGTCTGCAAGCTGTGTAAAAGATGGCATCATACCATCTTACATTCTGACAAACCACCGGCGTCGATAGAAAAAGAAGCAAAATACACCAATAGCATCTCAGAAGAAAAGGTCGCCTCAATCCATAACGCCAAAGGAGAAGAAAAGGCCTACCTAAAGATGATCCCCGTGAACCTCTATGGCCCAAAAGGACAAGTTCGCGTATTAGCACTACTAGACGAAGGGTCAACGGTCACACTCTTAGACGCATCAATTGCTGAAAAAATCGGAGTCGAAGGAAAGAAAGAAAAACTCACGATCGAAACCGTTGGCGGAAAGGTGTTAAGAAAAGATAGTTCACAGAAGATCGAGTTCAAAATAAAAGGGGCTCATAGAAAAGAAAAGAGAACTATCGTAGCAAGAACCATCGACGACCTGAAGCTGTCTGAACAATGCATAAACAAGGACACCGTGAGAAACTGTGAGCACCTGAAGGCAATTGAAAATCAACTCCTCTACTTCTCCGAGAGGCCCAAGCTACTGATAGGCCAAGACAATTGGGGACTGATAGTGACAAGAAAGCTGAAGAAGGGCAAACCATCAGATCCTGTAGCTTCCCTCACGAACTTAGGGTGGGTGTTACACGGATGTGAAACAGGAACAACTGCCACAGTACACTTCACTCATTATGGCAGAGCGACCACTGGCAAGGAAGACATAGAAGACCTCGTCCGAGAACACTTCCAATTAGAGTCTCTAGGGATCCAAAATCGTTCACCATCTAACGACAGCGACAGAAGAGCATTAGAAACCCTCGAGAAAACTACCAAGAAACTGCCAAGCGGTCAATATGAAACGGGACTCCTGTGGAAAAAAGAAGATGAACACCTGCCCAACAACTACAATCAAGCTGTTCGACGCCTGGTCAGCATCGAGAAAAAATTGGATCGCGATCAAGAAGCAAGAAAGCACTACGAGGAGCAGATCCTGAGTCTAATCGAAAAAGGATACGCAGAGAAGGCTCCAGAAACCTCTAACAAAGGAAGGACATTCTACCTACCCCACTTCGCTGTTGTACACCCAGTCAAGAAGAAGCTAAGAATAGTGTTCGACGCAGCTGCCAAATATGAAGGAAAGAGCCTCAACGACGCCTTGCTCTCGGGCCCAGACCTGCTACAATCATTATTCGGAGTACTGCTGCGTTTCAGAGGGACCAGTAGCCGTCATGGCAGACATACAAGACATGTTTCTTCGAGTAAAAGTCAGAGAAGACGACCGAGACAGTCTCAGGTTCCTGTGGCGCGGAAACCGAAGAACCGGCAAGCCTGAAGAGTATAGAATGTCTTCAATCATCTTCGGGGCAGCGTCATCACCTGCAACAGCCATATACGTAATGAACAAGAACGCAGAGGAATTTAAGAACACTCATCCTGAAGCAGTGAAAGCAATTAAGAGAAACCACTACATGGACGACTATCTGCAGAGCTTCGCATCTACAACCGAAGCAAAGAAAATATCCAAAGAAGTGAAAGACATTCACGCAAGAGCAAACTTTCATCTGAAGGGATGGGCCAGCAACAACTCGGGGGTAATATCAGAGGTAGAAGACGCAAACAAAGAAAACTCCTTACAACTGACCAAGGAAGAGAAGACTCTGGGACTAAGATGGCTGGTGAAAGAAGATACATTAGCCTTCAACGTCGGGCTACGCAACACGCCGGAGGACCTGCAAGATGGCAGAAGGACTCCAACAAAAAGAGAAGTCACAAGCGCAGTAATGTCCACCTTCGATCCAATGGGTTTTGCTACACCAGTTCTAATACAAGGAAAGAAACTAATCCAAGACATCTGGCGAAAGAAAATAGATTGGGATGAACCAATCAACGAACATCAAAAGGAAGTCTGGATGAAATACCTGGAAGAAGTGTCAACATTAACGAGGCTGAAGATCCCGAGGTGCGTCTCACCCAAAGGCAGAAAAGGACAGCTACACACATTCTCCGATGCGAGTGAAGAAGCCTATGCAGCAGTAGTCTACTGGAGAATAGTCGAGCCCGGAGGAAAGGTCCATGTCTCAATGATCGCCGGCAAAGCAAGGGTAACGCCAACGAAACCTGTGTCAATTCCGAGGCTGGAGCTACAAGCGGCTTTACTCGGAAGCAGACTAGCCGCCACAATCGAAGAGGAATCAGAGCTCGACATAGCGAGAAAAGTTTACTGGACCGACTCCAGCACAGTGCTGCAATGGATAAAGTCAGAACCAAGGAAGTTCAAAACCTTTGTGGCCAACCGACTCGCCGAGATCGAAGAAAGGTCCAAGCCAGAAGACTGGAGATGGGTGCCAACCAAGGAGAATCCAGCGGACGACGCCACGAGGGGAACCCCAATCGAATTCGACCACAACGCCAGATGGTTCAAAGGCCCGTCATTTCTCCGTCGACCAGAAGAAGAATGGCCATTTCACGACTTCAAGCCAGAAATTGTTATGCCAGAAGAAAAAAGCAAGCAAAAGGTATTGGCAACGATGGCAGCAGAAGACACCCTATTAAACCTAGAAAGGTTCTCGAGCTGGGAGCGACTGCTGCGCACTACAGCCAGAGTGATCGCCTTTACACACCTACTAAAGACGAGCCGTAAAGCGACCACCACCGCCGCACGCCAGAAGGATGAGTCTTGGAAACCACAAAAAATCCAGAAGAAAGAAGCTCAAACCTCAATCCCGTCGACCAGCGGAAGTAAAAATAAGCGCCTATACTCACCCATAGAAGCAGAACACCTAAAAAAGGCCGAAGAGATATTAATAAAAATAAGCCAGAGCGATAGTTTTGCATCAGACATAAGAAAACTGAAGTCAGAAAAGCCATTAGAAAATTCGAGTCGACTTAAGAAAATCGACGTTTACATTGGAGACGACGGAATAATTAAATTAAGGAGCAGAACAATGAAATTTCACGACCGAAACGGAAGAATAATGAATCCTATCATTTTAGACGGAAAACAAAAAATAACTCGTCTAATAATACAACACTATCACAGGAAATTCCTTCACGGAAACACCGCTACAGTAATGAACGAAATTCGTCAAAGGTTCTGGATCTTGGGTTTAAGAGCAACTCTAAAAGCGGTCGCACACAGCTGTCAATGGTGCAAGACAAAGAAGAGTTCACCAGAAATACCACCAACGGGAGATCTGCCGAGTGAAAGATTGCAGCATCATCAATTTCCGTTCTCCTGCACAGCCGTAGACTACTTCGGGCCGATGCAAGTCACCATCGGAAGAAGAAACGAGAAGCGCTGGGGAGCCTTATTTACCTGCCTCACAACTAGAGCAGTACATTTAGAACTGGTACCTTCTCTCAGCGCCAGCTCAATGATCATGGCACTCCGACGAATGGCAGCCAGAAGAGGAACTCCGAAAACCATATATAGCGACAACGGAACTAATTTCGTCGGGGCAAAAAGGGAATTAGAGCAGGCCGCACAGGAAAAGGGCATCCAGTGGAAGTTCATCCCCCCGGGAGCTCCGAACATGGGAGGCGCCTGGGAGCGGCTCGTACGAACAGTCAAGACGGCGCTAGCAGTAGTCCTCAACGAGAAGAGCCCGCCCGAGGAAGTACTCCATACGCTAATGACTGAGGTTGAACACATCGTCAACTCGAGACCTCTCACCCCGATTAGCATGGACCCAGGAGACGAGGAGAGCCTAACACCGAACCACTTTCTGCTGGGAAGATCATGCAGAGCTATGGCGCCGGGAGAGTTCAGCGACACGGAGCTCATCGGAAAGGCAAGCTGGAGAACCACCCAGAGACTCGCAGATCACTTCTGGAAAAGGTGGATTAAAGAATACTCACCTCTCCTGATGCCAAGGAAACTCGAGGGGAAAGAAACCAGAGACCCAAGGGAAGGAGACATCGTGCTAATAGTGGACGCCACATTACCGCGAAACTCATGGCCTCGCGGTGAAATCGTCAAAACCTATCCCGGACCAGACGGAAGAACCAGGGTGCTGGACGTGCGGACATCAGGCGGAATACTTCGCCGTCCAACTCGACGTGTCATCGTGCTGGTGCCAGCGGAGTCGTCGACTCCAGAGGATGCAGTGCTACGCACCGTGGGGGAGAATGTTAGCGACGACAAAGTGAATTCGAACATTTAATCTTAATTATTTCTTATCAGTGAATTAAAACTAAGTGTTAGCATTTAATCTTAATTATTCCTTATCAGTGATTTAATATTAGGAGATAGTATTAATCTTAACTGTTTCCTATTCGTAAAATAAAGCTAAGTGTAAAGACTGATTAGTGCTGAAAAAACAGGAAAGTAAATTAAACACTTCTATTTTTATCTTAAAGTGACTTATATGAATCTATTTAATATTATTTAGGTCTGATTAGAACATTAGACGCAAGTATAAGCTTATTTTCTAGTAAGATTTCTTTTATCATAACTTTAAGAGCTATTAACATATAAGTGATTAATATAACTCTTTTTCCTTTAAAGTAATTCAAAAGAAACATTAATATGTCAATTAATCGCTGTATAATGTTATTTCATTATGAGAAAGATTTAAATTTCATGAAAAAATATTGTATAGATTCTTAAGCATAATTCCTGAAAAAGTGTTGTACATTCCTACCTCTTGGCGGCGCCACTTGTATGTTCGGCAAAAAATATAGTCCTACTCCGGAGCTAAACCGTGAGGCGACCGCGAAACTATTTTTATTTTTTATAAATGTAAAATAAAGGTTTATTGAATGATTTATGTTTAGAATAATAGAAATAAGTTGTATCTATCGTTAGGAATAAATATAAATATTGTAAGGAATGTTTTACCACGTTTATTAAGGAAATTGTGAATCTCTCTTAGAAAGGGTTACTCTGCGCTCTGATTGGTCAATAGATTCACTAATGCCGTGTGCGATTTTTTCTTAATTATGATTGGTTACAGCCGCTTATAAAAAAGGGGCGTTTTTCGTGGTAAATTATTCCAAATCCGGCAATGTAATAATAAGGAATCAAGAAATAAAACAAGAAGAAACTCTCAAGAAGTGTTATTTATTGCTCATCTAACTGCTACTGTATGCTCTCCAGTTAACATCCCACCAGCAAACCCGCTCTATTTATCAACGCTCCCTTATACGAGCAATTACAACTATAATTGTAGTAAAACTCTGTTTTCTGACAATGTTTTGAATTGCATTTAAATTGTGTAACAGAAAGCTTTGACACGAAAAGTGTTGAAATCGAGTGGCATGGTGTTATAATTATTTTAAAGTAACGTATTAAATTATATGTGTATTTATCACAAAGTACGAGCTTGAGCCACCAGCATTCATCAACTACCTGGATATTTTACCAGGTCACCACTCTATCTAGTGGGTGACTTCGCTTATCGGTACAAGGTTGCCACTCGAGAACCTTCCTTCCCCATCGGTTGTCAGTTCTTCGGGCTATATGGCCGACCCATTGCCACTTCAGCTTACTAACCCTTTGGGCAGTCTCCAAATGTTACATGATAAATCTCTTTACTATTATTATTTTGTCTCAGTTAATAATGTACGCCTGATCTATTCCAATAACTGCGAAAAAAGTAAGTAGCGATGGAAAATTTTTAGCTGTCCGAATCATAAGAGAATAAAACATAAATTCAGGTTCTGTAAAACCATTTAACCCGCATGTATGTCCAATCTATTTCTATGTTAACCAACTAGATAATTTAGATAACGTAAGGCTTGATAGATGGATAAAGAAACGTAATTTGTTTTATTAATATGCTAGTTGTTTTTGTTGTATAATTATGTATGTTTACTTATACTTATTGTTAAAAAAATACGATTTTTGGGAGTGGAAGATTTTTTTGCGTTTCCAACGCAAACACCAACAAAATAATGTTCTAATACTTTTTATTTTAAAAGATTTACAGTAATGGCAACAAGAATGAATAATAACAACTCAAGTAAGCAAATAACAAGTAAGCTTAAAATGCTTGTGTTAGAAGTTGTTTCAAGACAGTAGTCGAACGGCGGATTCGAATCTACGACTTTCCTAGTTGGCTTTCCGCACTCTTAACCATTAGGGTTTCCTACGTTTATTACAACTTTTAAGACATTATGAGGTGGATTTTTACGAAAATTTTTAGTTGTGCAATTAAATAACCGAAAACTCGAAAACTTGCAAAACTCCTCAAAAATCTAACACAATATTATTTTAAGTCGGTACTAAGACAGTGCATTGTAGAAATAAAGCTTTGCAGCAAAGCTTTGAAGCTCGGAAGCATTAAATTATGTGGAAATTAGTTTATTGCTTTTAGATTTTTGTCATTTTTTTATAAAATTAAGCAACTAAAAATCATCTAATTTAGCAATCATAGCGTCTAGATAACAATTAGAATGTCAAAGTAATTACTACTGCATTGAAAGTTTCATCCCCTAATTTTTCACCCTTTTCCACTTGCGGGACCTCTATTTACTAAAAAAGAATCAATAAAATCAATGTAAAAAAATATTTAGAGCTACCAGTACATTAAACAAAGAGGAAACCCCATAAAAAATGTAATCAAAATGTAGCGATAATTTGGCCACTGACTCTGCATAATGTGCAACCCATAAGCATTTGTTACACATAGGTTCCATTTTATTAACAACCATAGAACAATAGAATTAACATTAGAGTGTAAGTTCACCTTTCTTCTTCCTTCAAAAGAGATCATTGACTTCCAAATATACAACCCCTTTGTATCATGCTTTTGTTAAGGAAAAAATAACAAAAAAGGTTTTATATTATAGACATTTATTACGGATTGCGATTTGGTTCTCTCAGGATCATAGCATTAATTATTGTGCCCCAAACTAAGTTTATATAAAAAGGGTTATGTATTATAATATTAAGGAATTTACTGATGATAGTAACCCCTGGGAAGGGTGATCGCTATCAAGCTATTTCTAATTTATTTTGTGTTGTTAATTGTAATTTGTAGTGTTATGTTACATACCATTTTAACTATTTTAAATTTATTTTTCCATTCTGTTTTCTATTTTCTGCATTCATCTCAAAACTAGATATTTTGCATCACCTTTATTTCCATAGGAACCCGTAACATTTTTAAACCATAAGAACACAATAACAAATCATTTTCACGTCGTATTTTCACGTTATCAGCACTTTTTTAATTGATGTCAATGGAGTCTACCTTTTTCGGTCTTTTATTTAGTTCTCTGTAACTCTGCAATTTCGGGTTTCGGGCGCGCTGTTGCGCTACCTTTTTTTTTCCTATATAAATAATATCTTTTCACTTAAATCTTGCCGTTTCTGTATTACGAGCCTAAAACCAAAATTTGACATGTTTTGACATCGTTGTTTATCAGGTTGTCATGGCAATTTTTATTCAAATATCGTTACCGGCCTGATGTTTTTACTTCAAAATACTCCTTTCTTCTTGGCCATTTACAAGAATTTGCTTTTAATTTAAATAATTTCAAATTTAATGAGAATTATTTTCCGTTCTTATGCCAGATCTGTCAAAAAGAAAAAATAAGCCGAACAATCGGCGAATGGGGAGTCTGACTAAAAAAAAAAAAGGCATAAGAACGGAAAATTATTCTCATTAAATTTGAAATTATTTAAATTAAAAGCAAATTCTTGTAAATGGCCAAGAAGAAAGGAGTATTTTGAAGTAAAAACATCAGGCCGGTAACGATATTTGAATAAAAATTGCCATGACAACCTGATAAACAACGATGTCAAAACATGTCAAATTTTGGTTTTAGGCTCGTAATACAGAAACGGCAAGATTTAAGTGAAAAATGAGATATTATTTATATAGGACAAAAAAAAGGTAGCGCAACAGCGCGCCCGAAACCCGAAATTGCAGAGTTACAGAGAACTAAATAAAAGACCGAAAAAGGTAGACTCCATTGACATCAATTAAAAAAGTGCTGATAACGTGAAAATACGACGTGAAAATGATTTGTTATTGTGTTCTTATGGTTTAAAAATGTTACGGGTTCCTATGGAAATAAAGGTGATGCAAAATATCTAGTTTTGAGATGAATGCAGAAAATAGCAAACAGAATGGAAAAATAAATTTAAAATAGTTAAAATGGTATGTAAGTAACATAACACTACATTTTCCCCCCGGGAAAATGTAGTGTTATGCTTATACATACTTACATATCATTTTACACTATTTTAAACTTATTTTTCCATTCTGTTTTTGATGTTCTGCATTCGCCTCAAAACTTGATATTTTGCATCACCTTTATTTCCATAGGATCCTGTAATATTTTTAATTCATAAGAACACAATAACAAATCATTTTCACTTCGTATTTTTCATGCTATCAGCACTTTTTAAATCGGTGTCAATGGAGTCTACCTTTTTCGGTCTTTTATGTAGTTCTCCGTAACTCTGCAATTTCGGGCTTCGTGCGCGCTGTTGCGCTACCTTTTTTCCTATATCAATAATTTCTCATTTTTCACTTAAATCTTGCCGTTTCTCTATTACGAGCCTAAAACCAAAATTTGACATGTTTTGACATCGTTGTTTATCATGTTGTCATGGCAATTTTTATTCAAATATCGTTACCGGCCTGATGTTTTTACTTCAAAAATACTCCTTTCTTCTTGGCCATTTACAAGAATTTGCTTTTAATTTAAATAATTTCAAATTTAATGAGAATAATTTTCCGTTCTTATGCCAGATCCGTCAAAAAGGAAAAATAAGCCGAACAATCGGCGAATGGGGGAGTCTGACTTGAGCTTTGATACTTGAAGCATCTCCTAAAGGCCTTTTCTGCACTGCCTCGGGATCCTGCAAGCCTCTGCCCGCTCCTTAAGTCGTCGCCTAGCCACGCCTACGCCTCCGCCTACTAGTGCGCTGTGTTTGCCTACTTCAAGCGCCGCGTGTACCTACTTCAAACGCTGCGTGCCTTCTCCAGACGTTGCGTGGACCTACTCCAGACGCTGCGTGTCTATTCCGGACGCTGTGTGTGTCTACTCCGGAAGTTGTGTTTGCCTACTTCAAGCGCCGCGTGTACCTACTTTAAACGCTGCGTGCCTACTCTAGACGTTTCGTGGACCTACTCCAGACGCTGCGTACCTGCTCAAGACGCTGTGTGTGTCTACTCCAAGCGCTGCGTGTACCTTCTCCAGACGCTGCGTGTGCTTTCTCCAGATTCTGCGTGTACCTAGAGCAGGAGCTGTGCACCTATCATAGGCATAGCCTGTGCATACTTCGTTGCAGTATCTTTATCTTTGTTATTTTTTTTAATAATATTGTAAATCACCATCTTCATTACAACCCATCATCACCTTCATACCTTTTTTTATAAAAGAAACTGTAAAATTTTTCAAATTTTTAAATAATTTATTTTATTTTGGTTGTTTTCGTTGTAGTTAAGTTAGGTTCTTTAGTTTTTTATTGTCGCTTCACGACAAATTATACATGATTGTAAACCATTATTGGAAAAAAATATAGTCCCACTGGGTTTCTTGCTGGTTCTTCCCAGAACAGAGGTCTTTTTTGCAAACCAGTGGTAAATGAAAAAAGTGACTTTCAATAAGTATTATTTATAATCTATATTGAATAAGAAGTTTCTAAAGACATTTCTATTTTCAATAAAGAATTAAAGTAAGCAAGTACTTTTTCACACTTAATGACCAAAAGGGAATGTGTCAAGGCCAAAAATTTTTCTGGTTGTATGTTTAATGTTTATGAAATTCGGCGCAGAGTCGTGGTTCAAAATAGACATTCAAAAACACTGCTCGGCAGCTTATTTGAGCTTCCTGGACACAAATCAATGCGCTTAACTGCATTTAATACTGAGTAAAATAAGAGGAAGAAGATGCACCCACCAGAAGACACCACAGATTTATTTATATTCATAGCAGAGATAAACTAACCTTGGTGCTGCGACTGTAACAATAGCCACAAGGGAGCTGCTGAACAGTCTGTCCACCAAGCAGGTGTCCTGCCCTGAGCGGCTTGCGTATATCTCCTCCACTCCATCGTCTGGAGTCAGTGCAAACAAGTGGTAGCCGCTACTGCTTCCTGCAACTAATGACCTGTAAAACAAGAACTCAATTAGGCTGCTGCAGTCCACGGACACCGGCAGCTAACATCATACGAAGAAGGCTACAGATGCATTGTCAGACTTGGAATGGTACGCCCCACAGCCTTATTTATACTGGCTCACTGTACTCTTCAGAGAGTACGCAGCAGCTTGCACTGCATTTAGCAGCAGATATAGGAAACAGGATCACCTACACATAAAACTCCTAGGCAAAACTGGAGTCCTACCACTGCACAACTTTAAACAAAAAATACATTTAAATTAATAACTTACCATGTTAAGTAATATGCTGTTTGGAGAGCTATTGGTGGCTCCGTGGGGCAGTGGCTTAGCAATGAGTTGCATCGATGAAGGTTGCGGATTCCAATTCCCCACGGAACAAGTATTTTTAAAGCCTACAAATAATTGTTTTGGATCTGGATGTTGGTCCTTGTGAAATTTGATAAAATCTTATTGTGGAGGTAACATTTTTTCTGTTTTTTAAAAAAGCTATGGGGAGAGAAACATAAAACAAGGTGACCACTACTACTTTGCTTTGTCTTAATCTAGGGGAAACAAATGAAGCCACCACTATAAAGAAGCTTCAGTGTTACCAGAGACTGGCATGTATGGCTACCAAAGGCTGCCTAAGGACTACACCAACAGCAGCCTTAGAGGCTATGCTAGAGCTAACTCTGCTTCACCTACACATACAACAAGAAGCAACATGCAATGCACTATCTGTAACACTTATGGTAAAAAATGTTTGTTAAAAGAGCCATGTTCTATGTTAGCAGTTGTTACTATCCTGAACTATGGCTTACTCAATCTCATTAGAACTTTGGTTAAATGACTGTTTATTTCAGGCAGGACTATCCTATATCCCTAACTCGCTTGTCAATATCCACATATGTACACCACCATGAGTACCCACAACACAGTCTTTCAGGCAGAATGTATGTGTATCATCCAAGTTTTAACGTGGTAGAGCCATGCTTCAGTTATATTAGTAGTATAGTTGTAGCACAAATGGGTCGGCTCGACCGGGGAAGGACCACGCTCTCACAGAATACCAGCGTGAAATAGTAGCTTAATTCTGCTGTATTTCGTATGGTGAGTGTAGAGAACCGGAGACCCTTTTTACTGGAAAAGAGGCATTCCATCTTAGTCCTCATGGGTGACAACGCGTCTGCATTTTGATTTGTAATCGAAGATAGATGTAGATGTCTATGGGCTGCAGCAACCACTTACCATCAGGTGGACTGTGTGCTCGTTTGTCACCTTATCCTATAAAAAAAATAAAGTGGCCATATCAATAGACAATAAAAGACTTCTCCATTAGAATACTGACCAACAGTATGGCAGTACTACAAGCAATGAGTTCACAATGTGGTGAACTTGGGTCTAATATAGCAATGCCATCATTGATTAAATGAGTTACATAAATACAACCATGCGACTTTGCAATGGATCAAGGGACACAGTGGATCCAGGGGCAATGACACAGCTGACAACCTGGCCAGAAGAGGATCAGCTATGGTCGTTGGCCATACAGCCCAATAGGGATTGGAATGATATAATGTATTATACCAATCCCTTTTAGTAATGTTTGTTCACTGGTATGTAAAAACTTTACTAATTAACACACTCAGCTTTCGAAAAATCTGGTGAACTGTAGCTGTCTTGGCTCGAATAATCAAAATATTCCTGCCCACAGGCAAAACACTTAGACCTGAAGTTGTAGAAAACCTCCTATCGTAAATTACTATCTAGGGGTCTTCAAGGCAATAGTGAATATGCTAAGACAGTACAATTTACCATTTAGGGCTCCATTAAAAATTTATTTGTAGGATTTACTTATAATAAAGCCGGTGATTGACACTGGCTTATTACAAGTAAAAAAAAAATTTTTTTATTAATTTTAATTATAGAAAACATATCAGGTTGATATATGTAATGTAATTATTATTAGTTATATTTATAACTTATGTTACAATTAATCATTACTTCTCTGCACAATTGATATACCATTTGAAAATTTTTACAAGTACCTATTAAAAAAGTAGTATTTGTTTGTCTTTGTAAATTTCATATCCATAAATATGTATCTGTTGTTCTATCCATACACAATAAAAAAACAAAAAGCTGTTTAAAGGTATAATGTTAACAAAAATAATTGTCTTATTTGTCAGAGTAATATTATTATCACCTTGTTAGTTTTTATAAACAAAAAACATGACTATGGTTCAAAGCAATTAAATTCAATCCCAAAATGTTGTCAATGACATATTGCATCACTCAATAGTAACAAGACTCTCAATTGGACGATGTAACAAAACTCCACACTTGACCATCATCAGCACTTGCAATATACTGTCACCTTGAGCACAATATTTAGTATCTATAAAAAACTATCAGGTCATTAGCTATCGCAGCATAATTTACTGTTGTTTATTGGTAATCTTTGATCAAATCAATCAGAAACTTACGTGCAATCTTGATTAAACTGAACAAATATTCCTCCTGCATTTGATCCGTCTGTATTGTGACCTCCTCCCAAACTCATTGGAACGTTCTAAATGACGAGTTTGTTAAAAACTAGTAACCAATACCACCGACATACACAAATTGCAACCTTTGTTACTAAAGATTAACAGTATGATACTAAATGTAAATAATAAAATTGAGTATTTGTTACAAGAATAATTTTTGACACAAAGAACGACCTTGTTTGCCACTAAAAACAAGTCCCCTCCCGCACAACTCAACATTCGCTTGCAAAGTCATCCCCTCCACTAGCATGACAGATTAAAAAATACAGATAATTTTTAGAAGTCTTTATAAAAACACCTGACTTTTGTGCATCATTGTAACAAACGAAATATGTTGAGATGTGTCTAGAAATTATTAAAATGCAACTCGTCATTCATGATTGCGGTTTGGGAGTAAATATTTATATTGAGTAAATATTATATATATTTACATAAATATAGTCCATTTTTTATAAAATTTATTTTTTATAATTTTTTGTGATAGGAAATTTACAACAAAAGACATCATGAACATGTATAATTCCGCCATCAACAATATTTAGTATTATGTTACAACTTAATATTATTAATACAAACAAAACCACATAGAATATGAACAAATAGGGGAGAATACAAGAGACAGTAGACAGGTAGAATTAGTAGGACGAGGAATGTTTTGGGGAAGGATATCATACAAGGAAAACTTGAGTCGTGGACATTTGAAATGTATGTGGTCGGTGGAACCCTCGTCAAGACCACATTCACATACGGAATTATCCCTTATCCTTAATTTGGCTAGGTGTACCGGAGTGCAAGAATGACCAAAGCGAAGACGGCAAATTGTTGATGTAGTAAATTTATTGGCTTCACGATAATGGAAAAACCAAGGTTTGTATGGGATTACGTCTTGAACCCGAGCGTGGTATTTTATTTTTTTAGTTTGGTCCCAGAGACCTTGTCAAGATGCCATAAAGTCAGATCCTGCTTGTGGAAGCAAGTGGGGGAAAATTTGGTACCGAGAGAGGATACCTTTTTGTGTTGCTTTCTTTGCTAAGGAATCTGCACACTCATTTCCACGTATCCCGGAATGGCCTGGAATCCAGGCGAAAGCAACTTTTAGGCCTTTTTTGTGATAATTGTATAATGCTTTTTTAATAAAGAAGGTAGGAAAGAATTTAATTGAGAGTGGAAGGAGCTGGAGATAATAGTTTGAAACTGCTAAGTGAGTCAGAGAGAATTAAAGTGTTTTCCAGGTTGTGAGATTCGGCATTTAGGATTACCTCTAAAATGGCAATAGATTCTCCTGTGAAAACAAATGATTCAGGTGGGCACTTAAAATTTAAAAATATTCTGTATTTAGGGATCCAAACTGCAAAACCTACACAACCTTTGCTAGAAGTCTTTGAAGCATCTGTGTGCATAATGATCCGGTCTTGCCAACTTTCTGAGATGATTTACTTTAATTTACTGTTATATATATAAAGGATCAATAGTTTTCTTGTCAAGTACAAGGTCAAGAATAACATTTGGATTAAAAACTAGCGCTTCGAGTGGAGAAGAGTAAGTTGATGCTATTTTGGAAGATTGGAGATTGAATATTTACAAACTTTATATAGCTTTTTAAAAGGTATATCTTTGTGTCGCTAGTATGGGGGGATTGAAATTAGCTGATTAAGTGAGTGTAGTGTTACAGTGCATGGTTATGAAGCAAACACTTTTTGAATCAGAATTTGTCTGATAGGTACTGCCTGAGAAAAAAGAGAGGATCCTCGCCACATTCAACCTGGGGAGCATTAGTGTGGGTAGATTTCATTCCCCCTGTTATAATACGAAGAGATCCAAAGTTTTAAGCGCACTCTTGTTGTATGTTTCCCACAAAAGGAAGCATAGTCGAAATGGCTTCTCATCAAAGCATTATACAAGAGCTTCTGAGAGTAAGGATGAGAGCCCCACCAAGCTCCTGAAATAGCGTGAATTTCGCAATTGGAAGCTATGTATATATGCTATAATGCTATGTATATATGTTTTTTCGCATTTGGAAGCTATGTATATATGCTATAAGTGGGGAATTCCAGACAATTTATTATCTAGCATAACACCAAGGAATTTCACATGGCTCACATTGGGAATCAATGAGTGTCCAATACAGACAATCCAATACAGAATGAGTCATCGTCTTGAAAATACCACGATTTTATTTGGGGGTAGGGGGGGGGGGAGATGGATAAACCCTGTTCTGTGAGCCATTCTTGGAGGTAATGTACCGCACGAGATAATCAAGAAGAGGCGTTAGGTAAAGAATGGTCAGTAAAAAAGAGAGCCAAATCATCGGCATATTGGAGTATGTTGGACAGGCAGTTTAGAGATGTATCTAGGTCATGGGTATATAGGTTATACAGAAGGTGACTTAGAACAGAGCCTTGAAGAAGACCTTTCCAGATGTATCTGTTTCGCAAGGTGGTGTCGGACTATCGAATTTGTCGAACTATAGAGTATTGCCACAGTCCCCTGGTAGTCCGGAACTTTTCGTTTTATTTTTTTTAAATATCAAATATAAAATAATAAAAAATTTAAATGTCATGTGATGCACAATGAATACCTAAACAGTAAATAATGAAAGCCCGCTAGGCCGGTACCATAGTTATATACGTAATATACACTTGATAAACATTACCCTCTTTCTGGGGTAGTCCGGTAGAAACTGGTAGGATTTTGAGTTTTAAATGTCTGAGCACGTGTAATTTTAGCAGAAACTTAAAATTATCGTTTCTCCTTTTCTTCATTGCTTGAACATTTTTTAATCAAAATTATGTTAGAGAAGGCTCGTAGGCTGTATGGGCTATATATCCCTCTGCCTTTAAATAAAAAGTGCCAATGTCACTGTCATAATCTCGAACGCATGGTGTACAGGTGTAATGTAAATATATCAAAATTTCCAAATATTTTGTTGGAATAACATTAGTACTTGGTGTATTTAGGTTGTGTGTGTATTTGTTTTAATAAAATGGGTCGTAAGATTCCTGCTAAGAAGCACAGAGGTGTCAAAGATCCACTTGTTCAACAAGCAAGACGTTTACAAGAGTATGTGATTAGTATTAACACACGTTTACTACATTCGATCACAAACAAATTTATTATAATAAACTCCTACTGATGATTTTAGCTTAAAGACAAAAATAAATGCACCGCCTAAAGATCCAGATGAGCAGCCAGTGCCACGATCATTGACTCGCTTATTCGCTTTCCAGGATCGAAACAAATCAAAAGACTCGAAAAATAAAATGAAGCGGTTTAACAGAAAAGGTAATTTTTTTGCATTTATTTATTTATTTCAACCAACAATGATCATAAACCTATGATACAGGTACATTCGTAAAAGTTAATTATAATATTAAAATTTTAAATCATTACTGAAATATATCAAATGCATAAGTATTCATAATAATGTTTAAAATATTATTGATATTTATTAACAATAAAATAATATTATATATATAATAAACCGATGTCACAATAACTCACAACAGAACCAACTTAATAATATTTTAACAAAACCACTAAGTAAATTTACCTTAATGATATAATAATAACAATAAATCCTTTAATGCGGAATGTAATTTGTTTGTAAAGCACACTCAGGTTTCTCGATAAGGATGCATTGGTGCTCCCAAGAATTATAGAAAGACAAACTAATTATAGTATTACATTATTTATAATAAGACCTTTAATGTTAATATGATAAAGGATCTGCAGTATGGTTTGGGTCCCGGGACATCTTGTTTCTTGAATTTTCATAATTTAAGTTGTCGATGAGGCATGTTACAAGTGGGGAAAAGAAAAGATACGTCTTCACCGTGTGTCGGTCGTTTATTGAGTCCCAAATACAATCATTTCTTATAAAATCTAACTTATGCTAAACGCGCTTGCGCAGCAGAGTCACACGGGACTCGCGCATGAAATATAAAACTTCTAGGTAATGCACTACATCTCCCCCGAAAAGTAAGGGGTACCTCACTACCCTCTTCAGGGAAAAAAAATGATTAGTGTACATATAACTTCAGACTAATAACATAATGAATGTATAGGTACTTGTCTGAAAGGTAAACATTTTTTTTGTATTACAAAGATAAACATTACAATTGAAATGGCTTTGTGTTATTTTTATGTAAAATAATTTCTTTGTTATTTTTCAGAAATTTTACATTAGGTGGTAAATCTTCCAAAACTTTATAAGGTCCTTCATACAAACAATCTAATTTGTTACCTGTTTGGTTTTTTATTAAGATCAAATCTCCTGGCTTATATTGTACTTTATTACATTTTTGATCATACTTAATTTTTCTTAAATTTTTACTTATTAACAAATTTTCCTTAGCATCCAACTGTGCTTTTTGTAAACGGTACTTTAACTCCTTAGGGTAATCATCGAAATTATACAGTGGGTCAACATGTGTTGATAAATTACTAGGAATATTACAAATTTTGCCGAAAACTAGTTCGTATGGAGTATATTTTGTTTTTGAATGAACGCTTGTATTGTAACAAAAACACCAAAAAGGAACCCATTCGCTCCAATCTGACTTGTTATTATTGCACTGAATTCTGAGGTAAGCGCCTAAATGTTTATGTGTATTTTCAATGCCTCCTAAGGTTTCATGATGATAAGGCGTTGAATGGATTTTTTCTATATGTAGCAATTTGAAAACTTCGGACATAAGTGATGAGGTAAATTCGGTCCCCATGTCACTTAAAATTTTTCTTGGAATTCCATAACGCAAAATAAAATTATTAACGAAAGACCTAGCAACACTTTCACTGTCCTTTCTAGGTAAAGGATAAGCCTCTACAAATTTGCTTAAATCACACTGGATTGTTAAAATATACTTATTATTATAGTTATCTATATCTAAAGGGCCCATAATATCTAAATTAACCTGTTCAAACGCTGAGTTAGCAGTTGAAGTGATTGTCAGAGGATCTCTAATATTTCTGTTAGTATGCTTTTGAACTTGACAACTTTTACATTTGCGGACATAGTTCATGACGTCATTGCTCATACCTGGCCAGAAATAATATTTTTTAATATTATTTAACATACGATTCATGCCTGCATGACCACTTGTTGGTAACAGGTGAAAGTCATTAAGTACCGTGGTAATTTCTTCTTTATTATTTATTCGCTTAATGTCTTTAATAATTAAAAATCGTGGTGACGCTATTTTATACATTTTTATGCTGCGCAGCAAGCTCTTAATATTTTTCTCATTACTCTTGTTTTTAATTATGAGTAATTCTTTTATATTTAATTTTATGCACATTTTTTCTAGATCTCTCGCTAACTCTTCTAGAGACGATAACGATCGAGAATATAGAAATATGGTCGATAACGACGGGTTATACGTGCAAAGTTTAGTGTTGGACAAAATATTATACGCATTATTCAAATGTTTTTCGTTACTATTTCCTGGAAAACGCAACTCTATTATGTCATTGGGTCGTTTTAACAACTCTACAGTAGTAGGTTGATCAGGCCTACTAACTGGAGGCTGTTTGTCTATCTGTCCGGTGTCCGTTTGGGGCTCTAACTTTTTCCTTTGAGCTCTAGTTAAAACGGATACTACTTTTTCCTGCATTTCTTTCAAATCGCGTGACGTCACCGGGAGTCGACTTAACGCATCTGCAGCTGCGTTATTTCGCCCTGGGACGTATTCTACTTCGAAGTCGTATTCTTCAAGGTATAGTCGGAATTTTGTTAAACGACTAGACGGGTCTTTTAAACCGCATAAGTAAACAAGGGGTCTATGGTCCGAAAAGATTTTAAATTTTCTGCCGTACAAATAAGGCCTAAAGTGACGGACTGCCCACACGATAGCTAATAATTCTAATTCTATTATTGGATATCTAGTTTCTGCCGGGTTCAAACTCCTACTAGCGTAAGCGACAACCTTTCCATTACTATTTGAGAGTACGGCGCCTAAGCCTAACTTAGATGCGTCTGTCTGCAACTGAAATGTGTTATTTTCCGAAAAGTCGGGATAGTCCAACACTGGAGGGTTCGTTAAAGCAGATTTTAATGTAATAAACGAACTTTCGCAATCTTTAGTCCACTCAAATCTAATACCTTTTTTAGTTAATGCATTCAATGGGAACACAATATCAGAAAAACGTGGAATAAACCGACGATAATAGTTGGCGAATGCGACGAGTCGTTTTACTTCGTCAGCAGAAGTCGGGCGTGGGTAATTACGTATGGTGTCAATTTTACTGGGATCTGGGAATATTCCGTCTTGAGTAATTTTATGACCTAAATAGACTATTTCTTTTCTTAAAAATTCGAACTTAATTGGGTTTAGTTTGAGATTAACTTTTCTTAATCGATTCAATACGCTAATGAGATTTTTGTTATGAATATCGATACTAGAACCGATTACGACGCAATCATCTAGGTATAAAAAACATTTTTCGTAATTTCGCGGCTATAGTCATCAGCCGAGAAAAGACACTAGCACTTGTCTTGAGACCCATTGGGCACCGCTTCATTTGATACTGTTTTCCTGGCGTAAAAGTAGTGTACTTTCGTGACTCATTATCTAAAGAAATCTGATACATTTTATTTAATGTAAAAGAAGTATATTTACGGGAACTTGGATTTAAGGACAATTGATAATAAGATTGGGAGAGGTCTAATTTTGAAAAATAAATACTGCCTGACAATGAATCAAGTATCTCCGTTATATTGGGAAGCGGAAATTTGTCATCTTGAATTCGATCGTTTAATTTCCTGTAATCTATGACCAATCTCCATTTTCTTTCGTTATTTTTATCGACCTTTTTGGGTAGTAAAAGTACTGGGCTAGACCATTCCGAAACGGTTTCCTCAATGATGTCGTTTTTTAACATTTTCTGAACTTGTTTTTCTATCTCACCTTTTAACGCCTGAGGAACCCTATAAGGCTTAGAATAAACTGGGGTCACGTTATCTTTTAAAACTATGTTATGTTCCATAAAGTTCGTAACTGATAACGAATCACCTGGTAAATGGAAAACATCTGCGTATTTGGCACAGATTTGTTCAATACTGAGCCTTTCTC
Organism: Parnassius smintheus behrii; assembly: GCA_036936625.1. Lineage (NCBI taxonomy): Eukaryota > Metazoa > Arthropoda > Insecta > Lepidoptera > Papilionidae > Parnassius > Parnassius smintheus. Next base: position 613,712 of record JAUPFT010000004.1, on the reverse strand, counting down.
AAAGTAAATCGAATAAAGTTTTTATTCGCTCAACAGTTTTTTCTTCGCTTTCGAGGTGGCATACCTCGGAGTTACTAATGGAATGGACATTGACCTTTGAAAAATCTATCTCAATATCCTCATTTCTCGTATTCAACACTCTAATAGGAATACTTTTATTTAATGGTTTAGCTAACATTCCTGCGATAAAAATCCCTTCCTCAATTTCTTGAGCTAAAATAACGCTATCTTCGCTTAAAGTGCAAGGAATATGTTTGATAACTTCGCAACGGGCGGGTATGACGTGTCTATACCTATCACTCCATCTACCCATATTAAGACAAACTACGGAACCCTGATTCGATAACTGTAAGGTTCGTGTTTCGTAGTTGATTATCGCATTATAACGCTTAAAAAATTATCGCCCAATATACCGTTAGCAAAACAAGAGAGATTCTTAAAAACGTAAAATTTCTCTCTAAAAGTTATGCCATTACAAACTAAATCTAAGTAAATATAACCGTCTGAAATTAATTTACCACTAACGCCCTTAATTGTTATTTTATCATAATGTAACTCATTCAAATACTCCTGGTTATCGAGGAGCCACTCATATTTCATAACACAAATGCTCGCGCCCGTATCTACTAAAAGACTTACCTTCCTATTATTACTTACATTTAAATCTACTACATTGTTTATGCTATAATTACAAACGAAATGATCACTAATTGTAGGGGCGAAAAAACTCACTATTCGGTGCAGATTGAGTGCGTTCCACGCTCTCAATGTGCTCCGATTGTATCTGAGAAACGCGGGCGTTTACATTTGGGCGAGATGGGTTGTACCAACCTCGGCCTCGCGAAGTACCCCGTTGGTACCTACCACGATTGAGCCCTCGAGAGTTACCCCTGTAAAGTGTCCTGGAATTCGATCCGCTTTGCGCTCTCTGATGGTTATAATTAGTATTTGAGCGAGCGTTATTAGAGCCTCTTTTATTTCTATTAAACTGATTGTCACGACTGCGGTAAATGTTCAACACATGCTCGTTACGAGCTGATGATGTGCTCTCGTCCAGCGCGGTTTGAATCGCTTCTGGAAGAGACTGAAATTGTCGGGAGGCTATGATAATGCTCAAACGCGAATCTGATAATCCGTCTGCGAAACGTTTAATCGCAATTTTCTCGTTCAAAGGACGAAGTGTTTCGTATTTTTTGTCATCACCGTCAGCCTGTGCTATAGTCAAGTTGACGAACAACTGTTCTAACTCAGAGCCGAACTTATCAATAGACATACGGCCTTGGCTTGCGCTATTAAGCTGCGATTGCAATGCTACCACGGATTTCTTCTGAATTAAGTGAGTGCGCATATCTAAAACCAAACTACTCACGGACTCGTAGCTAGATTTTAACCTCAGCTTGGCGCTAGGGGTCAGTCTAGTTTTCAAAACGAAATCAATTAATTGTTTTTTGCCATTTTCGTTAAGCATATCACTATACATCACAATACTATCTATCAGTTGAGTAGTAATATTTTCGTGGCCTGTCATTATTGGCAATAGGGCTATTGCCGTTTTTAAATCAAAGGCGCCCATGCTGGCTGAGTTATTGGAACTTTCTGTTTCACGAGACATTAAATTTAAAATATTACTGTACAAGATATGTATGTCGTCTATGCATCTATTAATAACCTGAAAATCATCGCTACTTATCTCAGAATTCTCTATTTTTAGTTTGATTTTAGACGAAATATACTCCAAACGACTGTACAGATTTTTCGCTTCACTAACTTTTTCTTTTGCTGTATCGGAACTCTCTCTACGTTTTGGTCCGATTTTCACTAGATAATCTCTAATTTCTTTTAAACTACTGTACACATTATTTAGTTCAGCCAGTGACATTGAAAAAATCGACAAATATAATTTGTAACAGTAAAGGGAAAGGAAACTATTATTACACACTATGTAAAAACACTTAAAAAATTATAATTTCACTTACTTGTTAAAATATCACGTACATACTAATTACAAGGGCGGGGCGATGGTGTTTGTGGATGTAACCATTTTTAGGGCGGCGCGAGCAAGCGGGAACAGCACTGCAAACAGGATGTGTGGCTGCATGGGGTCATCTTCTTGAAGCGGGCCGGGTATTACCCTGGACACCTCTTGATGTTGGGCTGGGTATTACCCTGGACTGCACTCTTGAGATCTTCTAGTTAGTTGTAGGGCGGGCGATGTTTTCAAGCGAGATTGCGTTGAGTTCTCGCCTCAGAGTTTTCACGGCACTCTTCCTGCATTTTTTCATCAGGTAATAGATAACTGCTGCAGCCAGCATAACCACGGATACAATCATGAGGGTTTGTATGATGTGGTTTGTGTGAGCGTCTTCTAGGCTTGTATTTGCGGATGCTGCACCATTTGCGTTTTGTGCTATGACTACTTCTTTCGACTGCGATTTTCCCATTTCGTACCTTTATTTCTCTTTGGATTTCTGGCGTTTCTTCTTGGTTTTTTTTTGTTTTCTTCAAAATAGGGCGCTTCTTTTTTCTTTCTTCAGAATTTGTGCTTCTTTCTTCTATATGGTTTTCTTCATTCTTCTGTAAGGTTTTCTTCTTTCTTCTATAAGGTTTTCTTCTTTCTTCCTAATTTGACTTTTTTTTGCACTGGTTTTTCACTTAGTGGGTAATTTCTTTGTTAGGATCCTGGCATGGTCGCCATGAGGCATGTTACATGTGGGGAAAAGAAAAGATACGTCTTCACCGTGTGTCGGTCGTTTATTGAGTCCCAAATACAATCATTTCTTATAAAATCTAACTTATGCTAAACGCGCTTGCGCAGCAGAGTCATACGGGACTCGCGCATGAAATATAAAACTTCTAGGTAATGCACTACATCGACCCGAAAGTCCCAAGACTCGAGACGAGACAAGACTGTCGAAATTCTTATGTTATTGTTTTTATTTTAAAATAATTTAAGGAGCCTAACGCCATCACTTAGTTAAATTATAAAAGGAATTTCAATTGTTTGAAGCAACCAGAAAATGCACAGAAAGTTTGGAATTACTGTATAAAGCCTTAAACACAATTAAACAGACATCTGTTGAAAACGAGAGTGTATGTTCTTGTCAATTGGCATTATTACAAAAATCAAAAACAGATTGTCGGACAAAGCTATTGATGCTCTGATTTTTTAAAAGCGTATTTTATTAACCCTAGGTAACTAAACTATATTCGTAGATACATAGTAACTAAACTTTCGTCAGGCAGACTACACAATAAAAAACATGAAAATTATCAAAAAAGTATTTATTAAAATAGGAACTGTTTACATGGCACTTAAGTTTGGTTTAATAGCAACTGATGTGAAAGACATTTAACAATAAATAATTATTCTGCGCAGCTACTACACACGTCAATATTGTGCGATCCACAAATGGCATTTTTGCATTTAATGCATCGATGTTTTGTCATCCTACGAGCCTTTGATGGACATAGGTAACATATTTTACGCACATTGGTCACAGAATGAACAGGGAGTTCAGGTTCTGATGACTCACCAAGAATATCTTTTATCATAACCTTGATGTCACGCCTCAAAGTCACCGTTTGTAATCGCTCCCTTAGCCAAGGGTCCATAAGTTGGTCTCCCATCTTCATGACAAAATCGCGTCCTAGTGTCGGCTTCTTCTTATTTCTCAAGTCGTTCGAGACGTAAATAGCATAGGCATTGATACTAACTAGATTTAACATATTATAAAAAATGTGGCCATCTGTTAGTTTTTCGGTTGACACACATATTCGAGCACATTTGATCAACCGTGTCTACAGCACCCTTAGTAGTGTTATAAAAGTAAATTATTTCCGGTTTTCCTGCCGCGTCTTCAATATTTGGTTGATCATGAATTGTGGACAACACAAAAACCACTTTGTTTGCCTTGGCTTTATATAAAACTAATGTCTTGTCGCCATCGTAACAAAACATCGAAGTACTAATTGCGCGAGTCCTAGAATTCTTAAGTTCTTAGGAATTTCGCATTTGTTACTCCTCAAAGTCCCTACTAAAGTCAAATTATAAGGTGGCTGTAATAGCTCACCGGCCAAAGTTACAGACGTGAACCAATTGTCCATCGTTATGTTACGATTGGTGCCATGTAAAGGAATTGTTATGTTTTTTATGAAGAATGTAGCCAATGGCTGTTTTTGGGTATCGGTTCCTTTTCCCAGGTACGGAATTGCATTTATGAGGTATTTACTGTTAACATCTGCGGCCATAACAAGCTTCATCCCATATTTATTTGGTTTATTAGGGATGTATATTCTAAATGGGTATCTTCCACGAAAGCCAACCAGTTGTTCATGACGGCTCATTCCTGGCACTTCTTCAGTGGGGGGTAAAGTCCTAATAGTCAGACTTATTGCCATAATGAGAGCATGTCTGGCTCTTAAATATGTTCCTAGGGGATGGAGGGAAGTGAAAGTCACGTTCATACCCAAACCAGGTAAGAATGACTATACAGACCCTAAATCCTACAAACCTATTAGCCTCACATCCTTTCTCCTAAAGACGATGTAGAGGATGTGTGAACGGGAGTTGAGAGGGTCGGCGCTAATTAACTTACCGCTACACGAAAAACAACACGCCTATAGCTTAGGTAAATCAACAGAATCGGCGCTTCACCAGGTAATAACAAAGATTGAAGAGGCCATCCAAAACAAAGCAATATGTCTAGGCTCCTTCACAGACATAGAAGGTGCTTTTGACAGAACAAATTTCTCCAGCACAAAAGGTGCCCTAAGTAGACATAATGTTGAACCGGCACTGATTGACTGGATAGTAAACATGCTCAGTACACGAACAATAAAGATTGCTGGTGAATCTCAGACAATACAGATCAGAAAAGGATGCCCGCAGGGTGGGGTTCTTTCACCTCTCCTGTGGAATATGGTCATTAATGAACTCATCAGAAAATGATCTCTCTCATGAAAATGAACTCATGCAGATGATCTGACAATACTGGTCTCTGGTAAGACAGCAAGCATTGTGTGCGACCTGACCCAAGCGGCTCTCCGTATTGTGGAGAGATGGTGCAGGGAATATGACCTAACCGTTAATCCAAATAAAACGGTTATAGTAATGTTCACACAAAAACGAATGCTGAATAACTATCATCTTCCAAGTCTCTTCAGCACAAAACTCCAACTTTCTTCCGAGGTAAAATACCTAGGTCTTACCTTGGACAGTAAACTTAACTGGAACAAATACATAGAAAACAAAATCAGCAAAGCTAGTTTAACTTTCTGGCAGTGCAGAAACATGATTGGAAAACGATGGGGTTTAACGCCAAAAATTATACTGTGGCTGTACAAAACTGTAATTTGGCCCATGATCACATACGGCTCTCTGGTATGGTGGACCAAAACCAATGAAGCCACCACTATACAAAAGTTTCAGTGTTACCAGAGATTAGCTTGTATGGCTGCCACGGGCTGCATAAGGACAACACCAACAGCAGCTTTGGAGGCTATGCTGGAGCTAACACCGCTTCATCTACATATACAACACGAAGCAACTTTAGCTGCCATTAGACTCAAGACCCTAAATCTTTTAAGTAGAGTCCCCCATACAGATATAATCGATAGAATTTACTCAAAAATTCCTATGTTACAAGCCAAGTATGATAGGATCCCAAAACAATTTGTATTCGATAAGAAGTACAGGATACAATTGAAGGAAACTGACGATCTGGAAGGATTGGGTCCAAGAGAGCTAAAAGTTTTCACGTATGGCTCTAAGACAAATGAAGGTGGGGTCTGGGGCTTTCTCTGAAGACCTTAATATCCACATATGCACACCGCTGGGTACCCACAACACAGTCTTCCAGGCTGAATGCATGGGTATCATCCAAGGGGCCATAGCAATAGATGCTAGGAACTTCTCCATCAGAATACTGACCGACAGTATGGCGGTACTACAAGCTCTGAGTTGCAATGTGGTGAACTTGGGACTGATATACGAGTGCCATCAACAATTGAATGAGGTATGTAAGCACAACAATGCGACTCTGCAATGGATCGAGGGACACAGTGGATCTAGAGGCAACGATGCAGCAGATGAACTGGCCAGAAGGGGATCGACCCTAGCAACTATAGGGCCGGAACCAATAATACCAATCCCCTTTGGCTACGTTCGTTCACTGGTACGTAGATGCTTCAATAATTTACACGCTCAGCTTTGGAAAAATTTTGTAGACTGTAGACAAGCTAGGGAGACCCTACCTGAAATAAACAGTCGTCTAACCAAGGTTCTAATGAGACTGAACAAGCCACAGATCAGGATAGTAACAAGTGCTATCACAGGACATGGCTCTTTTAACAAACATTTGTTCACCATAGGTGTTACTGACAGCCCGCTGTGCAGGGCATGCATGGGAGAGGAAGAAACGGCGGCTCACGTGTTGCTGACATGTCTAGAAGTCGCTTCATACAGGGCTAAACATCTCGGCACGCCGGGATCGCTCCCCGAAGTTGCTTGCAACATCAAGGGACTGCTGAGCTTCTTCGGGGAGATATCATGGCTCGAATAAGCATATTATTCCTGCCCACACGCAAAATACGCGCTTAGACGTGGAGTTGCGGCAAACAGCCCGTCGTAAACTAAACTTAAACGATTTAACTGCTTAAAAGTGAAGCTGTGTGTGATTAAAAGAAATAAAAGCAATTATTAAGACTGAAATTAACGTTAAAGTTATTAAGATTTAATTTTCTGTTTAATAAATAGTTGATTTTTACAAAAATTACCCTTTTTAATATGTTTCATCACTCAATTAAAATTCTATTTTCCTATTTTATTATTTACCTTTATTATTTCCCTAATCTGCAGAGATCCGTTTCGTTTATCATCATCATAAACAAAACAAAATGCTAGATCTGCTTGGGAATAATGTTGTGTCTCGATTTTGTCATATTCTGGTTTTTGACTAAATTGCTAAAATTTTGATCATAATCCTGACTATATCAAAATTCTGCCACATATTATATTATAATGAAACCTTCTGTTTTGAATGAAAAGCTTAATTGTCCATTAGAATTCAATATGAGGCCGATTTATCAAGTCTCAGATTAATCCACTATTAATTATATTCAATTTTTCTCTTTGTACTGGGCAGTTTCCTACTCTATGGAAAATAGCTAAAATTTTTCCGGTTCATAAAACGGGCAGTGAGGATTATGTAAGAAATTACAGGCCGATCTCTATATTATCAGTCTTTGCTAAATTATTAGAGTCATTGAAATAATACTAGTTTTACGGAATTTATCTCGTATATTTAACTTTTCAAATACCCGACGTTTCAGATGTTCCACGTCCATATGTCATAGTTAACCGCGGTTACCATAGATTAAAATTTAACTTTTGTTCCGATCTATACAGTATGAACTTATGGTATCTTGAAGTCTTGCTTGGGTTGGGATTTAATTTTATTTATTGTAGGATCCCAAGCAGACGGTAGCACCCAGCCATCTTCTCTATTGAAATTAGGATGTTTTTTGATTTCAATAGCCTCGCGAATCATCCTTGGAAGGAATCGGGTTCTTTAGCGAGGATTTGCGGTCTATCAAATCTGATGTCGTGACATTAATTGACATATTATCGTGTTATATTACTATAAGAGAAAGAGAATTAAACAAATCATTAAATTTACACTTAAAAGTTAATATCTTTAATACAACTCTTTAAAATTGTAATAAAAGAAAGTTCTAATAGGTAACTAAACTTACCAGTCTACCACGGGGGACTGAGTTGTTACTTCAGTCAACTCAGTCCCCCGTGACCATGGGTGCTGGAAAGCGCCCGAAACGTCGGGAATTAAAAATAAAAGTAATTAAAAGTAAAAATAAACGCGATAAAATCCGTAAAAGTAGTTTTAATCATGAGTAGTGGTGAATTTAGAAGTAATAAGAAGTGTGTATCATATGAAAATAATTTGATCAATTACAAAATGATTTCTCTTGAAAACCGCAGGGATATTATTGATTTGATTTTTGCTTCTAAAATTATTAGTGGTGTTATTGACTGTCCTGAAATTTTAAGTAAATTTAATATATGCGTTCCCTTTCGTTACCCGCGTTACGCTCGTAAGATTACACCATTGACTAGACCATATAGAAGAACAGTGTTTGGCTCCAATTCCCCAATTGCTAGAATGAGTAAACTTGTTAACAAATTTAGAGATAAAATTGATATATTTTTCGACCGACCTAACAAACTCCGTCGCACCTTAAGAGACCATCTTTTGTAACATTCTATAAAATATGTTCTTTCCTTTTCGCTTCTATATATTTTATTGGTGTTTCGTTATAATTTCTTTTAATTTTTAATTCTTTCTTTACCCTGGTAATATAGGTACACAGTGCTGAGAAAGTTATTTGCATGTTGTATCCGCCTGTAATTATTTGTACATTTTAGTTCTTATCGCTTCAGTGAATTTAAATAGCATGTAAGTAATGATACAAATGTTGGTGGATCAATAAAAAAAAATTAATCGGGTTAGAAATAATTGAATATTTCATTTGTTTGATAAGCTTTCTTAAAAGAATAACACTTACGGAATCTAAGAAATAAATGTTGTCCATTTGATGATAGTTTTTGATGACTTTAAATTTGTTTCCATAGCTGGAGGCAATTAAAAAACTGATGCTAATAAAATTAGGGTTACAGTTTGGTCTTGCAGTTACATAACTATCATCTACATTCAAAATTTAATTACATCTCCCAAAATCTAAATGATTTAAGAACTAATAACATTGAGTGAGGACTGTGAAGCATACCGCGCGGTGGAGGAGGCGGCGCCGCCATTTTGAGATCATTTCGTTACGTTCATATATTCACGTAACACATGGCCGTCTCCACATTACAGCTACTCCCCAATTTTTTTCTTTTATATGTTCTTTGATATTGTGGTTAGGTCGCGATAATCCTACTAATGTCTGATATTTAGTCTGTCACATGTTGTTTTGAGGTTTCTAAGTGAGACTGTTCCTTCTCTAGGTCCCAAGCCACCTCTTTGTCAAATTTCATTATTGGTTCAGTAGCTTAGTCCTTAAAAGGTAACAAACAGACAGAGTTCTTTTTTATAGATTAAAAAGGTGACAAACAAGCACAAAGTCCACCTGATGGTAAGTAGATCATCAGATTGGTCATCATCATCATCATCATCATTACATTCCATTGGTGAACAAAGGCCTCCTCTAGGGAATGCCACAATGTATATGATGTATGGCAGTTGAGGCCAATGACTATCAGTCTAACCATCTATCTAGTTGTAATAAAATATATTAAACTGTTAATTAGTAGGGGATGGAGTTTCTACATGTAATTGTGAACACACTTTACGCTTTTAATTACCTTGAAGTAACACTTTGTGATGTTTTATTTGCATTTGCTGAAGGCAATTTTTTTTTCAGACAGCGAAAGCATGAGCTCGTACCATGATAATCCAATTGCCAAATTACAGAAACTGCCTGGTGAATCAGGACGAGGATTCTCTTTACGAATTAATAGTGCAATAAAAGCTTTACACAATCCAGCACTAGAAGAAGATTACCCTGTATGTATTGATTTTCTAAAATAGTATAATTAATATTATAGAAAAAAAAAAAACACTTAAGATGACGAGCAGATAAGAGAAGCACTGAAATAAACATTTTATAACAATAAATGGATTGTAAGATAATAGTACATATACTTAGTGTAAGAATATCCACTACCTCATAACATCTCGTGAGTGGCATCAGAAGCGACGGAGAGAAATTGAAACAAGTGATGGGCTGCAGCGCCTCCTGATAACAAGTGATGGGCTGCAGCGCCTCCTGATAACGAGTGATGGGCTGCAACGCCTCCTGATAACAAGTGATGGGCTGTAGCACCTCCTGATAACAAGTGATGGGCTGCAGCGCCTCCTGATAACAAGTGATGGGCTGCAGCGCCTCCTGATAACAAGTGATGGGCTGCAGCACCTCCTGATAACAAGTGATGGGCTGCAGCACCTCCTGATAACAAGTGATGGGCTGCAGCGCCTCCTGATAACAAGTGATGGGCTGCAGCACCTCCTGATAACAAGTGATGGGCTGCAGCACCTCCTGATAACAAGTGATGGGCTGCAGCGCCTCCTGATAACAAGTGATGGGCTGCAGCACCTCCTGATAACAAGTGATGGGCTGCAGTGCCTCCTGATAACAAGTGATGGGCTGCAGCGCCTCCTGATAACAAGTGATGGGCTGCAGCACCTCCTGATAACAAGTGATGGGCTGCAGCACCTCCTGATAACAAGTGATGAGCTGCAGCACCTCCTGATAACAAGTGATGGGCTGCAGCGCCTCCTGATAACAAGTGATGGGCTGCAGCACCTCCTGATAACAAGTGATGGGCTGCAGCACCTCCTGATAACAAGTGATGAGCTGCAGCACCTCCTGACAACAAGTGATGGGCTGCAGCACCTCCTGACAACAAGTGATGGGCTGCAGCGCCTCCTGATAACAAGTGATGGGCTGCAGCACCTCCTGACAACAAGTGATGGGCTGCAGCACCTCCTGACAACAAGTGATGGGCTGCAGCACCTCCTGACAACAAGTGATGGGCTGCAGCACCTCCTGACAACAAGTGATGGGCTGCAGCACCTCCTGACAACAAGTGATGGGTTGCAGCACCTCCTGATAACAAGTGATGAGCTGCAGCGCCTCCTGATAACAAGTGATGGGCTGCAGCACCTCCTGATAACAAGTGATGGGCTGCAGCGCCTCCTGATAACAAGTGATGGGCTGCAGCACCTCCTGACAACAAGTGATGGGCTGCAGCACCTCCTGACAACAAGTGATGGGCTGCAGCGCCTCCTGATAACAAGTGATGGGCTGCAGCGCCTCCTGACAACAAGTAATGGGCTGCAGCGCCTCCTGACAACAAGTGATGGGCTGCAGCGCCTCCTGACAACAAGTGATGGGCTGCAGCGCCTCCTGACAACAAGTGATGGGCTGCAGCGCCTCCTGACAACAAGTGATGGGCTGCAGCGCCTCCTGATAACAAGTGATGGGCTGCAGCACCTCCTGACAACAAGTGATGGGCTGCAGCGCCTCCTGACAACAAGTGATGGGCTGCAGCGCCTCCTGATAACAAGTGATGGGCTGCAGCACCTCCTGACAACAAGTGATGGGCTGCAGCACCTCCTGACAACAAGTGATGGGCTGCAGCACCTTCTGACAACAAGTGATGGGCTGCAGCACCTCCTGACAAAAAGTGATGGGCTGCAGCACCTCCTGACAACAAGTGATGGGCTGCAGCACCTCCTGACAACAAGTGATGGGCTGCAGCACCTGCTTACAACATCACTAAACTGCATTTGATAGCCCGCTCGCCAAGCGTGTCGACAATGACAAGATACACCCTGTGAGGGAGGGCCATGTACAGCAGTGGCCTTTTATAGGCTGTGATGGATGAAAGGGATAGATGGTCTTGATTATAGTCTATTTATAATGCTACAAATATATTTCTTTTATTTAAAAAGTAAGTTAAAGGAGACAATCAATTTTTGTATGGAGAATGGGCCCACCACAAATTTTCGCGTCACGCAATGAAATGGATGTCGATTTACTCCTTATAATCTATAGATTACAAAAGTAATATTAGTTTTACCACATCTAGACGGAAAATCGAGAAATTAACAATTAAAATATGAATTTTAAAATAACCTAGAAATAAACTAAAAGCTATTTATAGTGGTTTTTACCGGTATTTTAAGTTAAAATAGTGCACTGTTGAATAATAGTTCATATAAAACCAAGTTGTAGGTACATTCAGCATTTTCAGGTACTTCAATATTTTTAGTAGTTACGGCAAAATATAGTGCCTGTCTGTGTACAAATGTGGTATGGATACAATTTTTTACATATATTGATTGTGAGTGTACTTCCCAATTACCGTTAAAATAATATGATTATATATTTATTATACAGCTCTGGAAGCCCTCAGCCAGCAAGCACTGCATACTCGTTCTAAACGATCCACCTGAAAAAAGTTATTTTTTTATCAACTAACAAAATTAACTATAGTTTTACAGTGTCTACTCTAAATAATAATAATATTTATTATTGTTCTATTTATTTCAATCTTTCTAACACTAAATAGTTTTAATGTCTTTTAAAATTATAAATATTAGCATGCAATTGTTTCCCCTCATAATATTTTTGTGGCACTACTTATTTAAATAATACATCACATATCAGACAAGAAGTAATTATTTTAGAATTATTAACAATATTTCACTAAGCCCAAGTTCTTTAAAGTTTCAGATAACATTGAATGATTAAATTGAAAAACTGTCATTCTTTACGAGTTGGAGTACTTTCAACTAATTATAAATAATTTTGTAAATCTTAACAAAACAGAAAAGATTTGATCTTGATTCTCTAGGGTGAAATATCGATTCACTAGATCGATTTAGTACTATATATCGATATGAAATTGACAGATGAAACGTCAAAAACGTGAGAGTATTTAATTAATTAGTCGTTTACCAATATTTTCAAAAAATAAATAAAAATACTTCGATGCTGCTCCGGTAGCAAAACTTGCGTGTAAGTGCTTCAGATAAACTCCCTTGACGCCCCCCACAGTAACAGAATCTTCAAATTGAGGCGACCGAATTGTAAACCCAACCCGTTTTATTTATACTAATGTCTTTTAAGGTAAAAAATATTACTTGTATAATAAGTACAAAAGCATACAAATATGGGTGTAAGATAAGGAAGAAGTATCGTTCATCTAATAACTAAAAATAAAAAAAGTGGTTATTAATGGCAAATATCCCCCCATAAGACAATCTATGGGGAGTTCTATGTTCAGCAGTAGACTTTTGGTAGACTGTAAACTTAAAGTTAACCTGTTAGTGAACTGCCATGTTGAATGAGCATAAATATCAGGCCAAATTGTATGCAAAGTGTCTGATTTTACAAACATCAATCTGTGTACAGCCTTTTAAAATAAAGTAAGTACCTGGTGTGATGGTATCCACTGCAAAATAATATCTCTTTCTTCAGAGTTAATAGGCACAATCCGTGTACGGTGTGCTCTTAAAATTGAAGATCCACATGGAATACAAATATTCCTGTACCCAAATCTTCTAATGGAGTGAGCAGATGCAACACTTTCTTGCAATATTCTTAGGCAGTTACAACAAACTGCATCATGTGGGTGTAACTGAAAAAATCAGGAATTAAAAATATAAGAGTAAATAAGTATTAAGTTCAGATAAATGTACATTTTGAGGAGGGAAGCGAAGTTGGCATGAAAGTGAATGTTTGATGTGGAACCCTATATTATTTGAAATACAATACATTTTCAATTAAAAAAAATTGGAAATCCAAAAGACAAATATCGATTAATATATAACGATTTTACAATATTTACAGTATTTCAGGTATATCATATAGTGATAAATAAACTTTATAATATTAGAGTATTATGGAGTTGTGTAATATTAGTAATATATGGGGGAGGCCTATGTTCGGCAGTGGAGTTTAATTGGCTGTAACGGTAATATTACAGTGGATTGAAATATTTTTCATTGCACAAAATAACTTATTTTTCTATTCACATAATATTTTATTCTTAGAATAAATATTGACACATATATATACTTTTTCGACTTTGATTTCTGATTGACTGACAAAAGATAATTAGACACACATAACATGTGATACATCATACCATGCCACAAAAACTTCTTTTGTGTATATTGTGTGACTTTATTTTATCTATTATTTAAATTAGATTTCACTAATAACATAAAACTTCAATACTTTAACATTTAACACATTAGTAAGACCTGTGTTTATCATTTGTTAAAGGTTAATTCAGTATAAGTTATAGATTTTACAAAATTCTACGAGGAAAAATAAACTTTTATATTACTCACATGGACTTTTACTCGTCAGTTTGCATTTTTGAACGTCATTGGCAAATTATATACATAAATGTGAAATAGGTATTTAATATTTGACTTACGTGCATGATATAACCCTTAGGTTAAACATTTTTTGCATCAATTAGACATTAACATACTAATCCACTTGTAAGCAGTAAAACTACGTGAATTTTCATTTTTAAACTTTCACTTTAACACGAACACAGTTTACATCAATTTAAACAAACAAGTTTATACCATATTATATTTTTTCTACCAAATAGTTTGAAACAACAGACTTTTCTTACAGTCAATGCCAGTCAATGGAGTCAATGCAAAGAACTATGCCTGTAAGTTGGTAAATAGCAGGAAAGAATGCAGTGTCATCTTGTATCAAAATGTAAAATAATTCAATCAATATAATATATCATTTATCAATTTAATATAACGAAAGATTAAAATTATAGCTATAGAAGGTATGAATTTATTAATAATATGAAGGGATATTTATTATTACTTTTAAAAACTTAAAATAATTAAGTACTTAATCATGTATAGATCGTTATGTGTTCCTGGAGTCTGTGGATCGTTTTCTTTCGTATTATTTATAAAAAATCGTACCATATCCCATATTATTCAACAAAAATAAAAATATTAAGTAATACATTAATAAAGAAAATATGTAATTTTCGTTTCCGCAGTATAGTAATATTGTTGGAATAAAATCGAGAGTAACAAAAATAATATATATTTCTCATAAAAGTTTAAATCTAGATAATATGTAAGTAGATAGATTGTATAGTGCAGTCATTAGCTTTTCATGGGATAATATTATACCTACCTCATGAGAAATCCACACAGATAAAAGTTGGCGCACATCAGCAGTTGTCTCGGCCAGTAATTGTCTTCGCACACTGCGTTGAAACCTGACTCCACAATTGCAACATACACTTCTATTTTCATTGTATGCTGATCTAGCAGATTCCATTTTCTTAAAATCGCATATAAATAAAAAAAACAGTAGCGTGACGAACGTCAATGCCGTTAAGATTAAAGATGTAGGTAATACCCCGCCGCCCCGCCCCGCCGTACCCGTCCGCCGGCCGCTTTTAAATTACCGGAAGTCAATGATAAAATAACGTTTTGGTTCACAGTCATTTGGAACTATGTTATAACGTGATATTAGCTAAAATTTTTAGAAACTAAACATAAAGTTCTTAGTGGTATCTTTTTTAAGTCAGCTTTGTGAAAAAATAGTTTTCTTTTTATACAAACTGCAAAATGACTAATTAGGTACACGCATTTTATCCATATTACACTAATCAGAACACGAATATCAAAACAACTAATTTTTTTTCATATTTCTTGATTCCGTTTACATTTTCGAAAAATCTGTAGGCCATTTACTATTATAATTTGGTGTCTTTTTTTGATGTAATACCATTAAGTGACGTTAATATTTTTAGTGGGCCCAAAAATGATTGTCCCCTTTAATCAAAATTCATTTATTTCTGATAACCAGGAACCATATTACATGCATAAAAACATCTTATTCATTTAGTATATAATAATAAAATAAAGATATTAACTTAAACTCGCCATAGGGCAACCAAGTGGAATCCCATGAAGAATTTTATTACAAATCGTGTTGGTTTTTTTTTGGTTGTTTTTTTTTTGTTGTAAATTGGAATAAGCTGCTGCAAAATGTGATAACATTGAACACCTTAAAGAACAAATTGGATAAAAGGATGTTAAAACATGCTTGTCATCCAATTATTACACAGATTAAAATATTTTGTTGTGACATTGATGTTATCAATATGTGGAAAATTCAATCTCATTATTATAAAATTTCTACTTAGCAAGATATTGATGCAGAAGATGTAAAAGGAGAGCAGATGGCTTTACAACGAGCCAGACGCAAAAAGAAACAAAAGAAAATGGTTGCAACGGACAATGATCAGGAGACCGCACCAAAACTGAGTCGTGCTCAGAAACTAGCTCTGAAGAGAAAAGCCAAGAGGGACAAAGCTTTGGAGGTTTGGTTGTTATATTACTAGAAACATACTATTTGCTTTTTTTTATAAAATTAAGTGATAAAGACATAACACAGACACACAGACAAACAGTCCACCTGATTATAAGTGGCAAGTGCCCGCCATGGACACCTGCAACAAACATCAGACGAAGCAGGCTGCAGATGAATTATCACCTTGGAGGACTAAGATAGAGTGCCTCCTCACAGCCTGTTATTCAACACATCAGGTTTCGCTTTGCCGCTAGGCGACAAAAATAGGTACACACACCATTTAGACGAAAGGTACTGGTAAAAAGGTACCTGGTGTAAAGGAACTGGTGGATCAGTTCTGGTACCAACTTCGTACGCTTTTAATAATATGAATTTATTTTTGAAATTTTGCGCTCCGCGACTTAGTGGCTTAGCTTGGGTTTAGGGCCGCAGATTCGAATCCCGTACGGAACAAGCGTTTGTAAGGCCTACGAATAATTGTTCTGGGTCTGTTTGTCCTTGTGCAATTAATGTTTGTAAATTGCTTCCACGATACTGGAGAAAATCCTAGTGTGGGGGTAAGGTTTTTGAAAAAGGAAAGTAAAGAGATATACTAAATGTATACTAATTAATCAAACCGCACCGTTATGTTGTAAGCGTAGCCACATCTCAATGTCGTCCTGTGGGTGTCGTAAGAGGCGACAAAAATGAAAAAAATAAATGAAAATGATTTATTGATTTATAAACAATTGTTTGTTTTCTAATATATGTTGTGTGCAGGAGCGCGATGGTGGTGGCGAGGTTCAGTACGAGCGCGTGCAGTTCGGCGAAGTGGCGCACGCACCGCCTGCTCTGCCCGTCAAGCCGAGACGATCCAGGAACGAACAGGGCGCACCTCGGGTGAGACAACCTACACGACTGCCCACTGCTGATCATAAGCCTGCTCCAAGGAATGCCACAAAGCACGGTCCTGAGACACCTGCATCCATTCACATGTCATCCTGCATGCCTTACCAGTTCGTCACTCCATCTACTGTGGGACCGTCCTACACTACGCCTACCGGCCCGAGACTGCCGCTCGAGAACCTTTCTTCCCCACCGGTTGTTGGTCTTCGAGCCACATAGCCGCCTATGTCTATGTTACTTGCTCTGGTTTTACTGCGAATATCCTCATTTTGAAGTCTATCACGCAGAGAAATCTCGAGCATAGCCCTCCCGAGATACCCTACATCACAGATTAACAAATAGTTACTACGTAACCACAGCCTAAGAACAACATACAGTCAGTCATCACGTCTGATGTCGGAAAAACTGACATAAATAATATAACTGCTGGAGTTGTCACAGTGGGAAGTAATAAAAAATAAAAATAAACTAAATGCTCCTGTGAGGCAATCCATGGGGAAGACCCACGTTCAGTAGTAGACTTTATTGGACAGTAATGGTGTAATCTTACACTACCTCTTACAATCATTGGAATAATAATACTAATTCTTTCTAAACCAAATTTAGGTGACGGCGGTATCTGCATTGAACTTGATTATAGTGCCGGAGTGTTTGTGAGCACAGGTGCACTCTCTGTTCCTTTACTCTCAGTCCGATGGGACGGCAGTCCACATAACTGAAGGGAGATCGGGCGCAGCACAAACGGGCTTTACGTGCTTTCTGAGTCACGGGGATAAAACACCACCAGCTTCCTCACTGCGTCCTGTTACTGAAAATATCTTGATAGAAAAACCAATAACTTATTTTGGCTTGATCTACGAGACAGCCAATATATCAGTTAACGTTAATATTTGGAGCAAATCTCCGACGCCTGTCCTTCCGTCCGCTTACAATCCTCAAGACAAGAGTGAATAGGCGTTTTTACGCCTAGACGCTGTTGATGTAAAGCATTTTTTGTTTCAAGGTTGTTTGTCTCAAATGAACGGGACTGCAGCATCAACATCCATTAGTACCAGCTCGTTTGCCACTAATTTTATATACAATATGTTATATCCAAAAGTATCCCAAATCGAATTTTAAGCTTGTGACCTCTTTACATAAAGTTTTGTATAATACTAGCGATCTGCCCCGGTTGTTTGTGGATCGCGCCAACAGCGCCACCTACTGGGTCAAATGAATCTAAACTATTCTAGAATCAAATTAATTTAAACACTCACAGAATTTCCTCAAAATCGGTCCAGCCCTTTAGGAGGATTTCCGTCACATACACACGGACAATAGAATTATATACAGATAATATAGTAGGTAATGGTATATACTATATATACCATTATATACTAGTACCCGGTTGACCGAGCTTTGCTGCTGAGATATGGCTTTATCATTTCTGTCCATTATGATCTTGGTTTATTAGCCTCGGCACGTTGATTTCCGTGAGAATTAAAATTAACAAAGCGTCGGAATATTATTCCTTTAGGCCACAGTTGCTCGTCAAGGAACATGTATAGTTTATGCCTTGGGACGAACGTTTTAAGCGCATTATATCCCCTTTCTTTGCGCTGAGATATTTTAATAAGAGATTTGCTCGGTATTTTTCGCTCGGCTTTTTTTAATTCGTGTGTTTTGGAAATTATATTTAGATACAAATTACATACTGATGAAATACAAATAATATTTTTTGATCTTAGCGACATAATAGAAAAAACAGAACTGGTTATTTGAATAAATAAATCATGAGTGCAATTAGTTAAATTTAAATTTTCGTGTTTTTAAAAAATAATAAAAAAGGGCTCGAAAAAATAGATTTTCTCAAAAAGGAAGGAACTTGAAAAAAAATTAAAAAAAGTCGGTCGGTCTGGGCTCGAACCATGGTATTACGATTTTGTGACCGCCCAATATACCAATTAAGCTATATGTAATCATTAATAAACTGTCAAAATTTACCTTCTTATTCTAACGATATTGTAGCAGTTTTTCATTGCCTAAAAACACGGACAAAAAGACATTTTCTAAAAATAAATCCTAGCTAGATCGATTTATTACCCCCGAAACTCCCTGCGCACAAAATTTTATGAAAATCGTTCCGATTATATATATATATATATATACAAGAATTGCTCGTTTAAAGGTATAGGATATAGTAGGTGGGACCCATTATGTGGCGTCATTAAGATTTTTTTAAATAATCTAAAAATCACATGTTGGTTTGACCGGGGAAGAACCACGCCCTTACAGAATATCAGCGTAAAATAGCAGATCAATGCTGCTTTGTTCTATATGGTCAGTGTAGAGAACCGGAGACCTTTTCATTGGAAACGAGGCATTCCATGTTAGTCCTCATGGGTGACAACGTATCTGCATTTTGATTTTAAATCGAGTATAGATGATTATGGGTCGCAGTATCCATCAAGTGGACTGTGAGCTCTTTTGTTACCACATTCTATAAAAAAAGAGAAAGATGGACAAATCCTGTAGCAGTGAATTGATCCGCAGCCGGGCCGGAGGGATCTGTTGCTGAGCGCTCTACTCGCATGCAAGAACAGCGAAAACAGCAAGAACAGCAAGATCATGGAAACCGTTACAAAGAAAGGCAAGATTAGAAAAAGCAAGAAGGAGAAGTTGCCAGCAGTGGAGTTGGAACGTCGTGAGCGAGCTCGCCTTGATGCGGTCGCCGCATACCGCGCCTTGAAAAAACAGAAGACGCCGCTCCTCACGCACACACACACCAACCTGCTCATCTAATTCAGTACTGACGTATTTTTACCCAACTACGGTACTCGAAACGGAGTACTTAAGGTGTTGTACAAAACTACGTATATTAAATATTTTTAAATTAATAAATATTCGTTTAATACACACCCGTTTATACACTGTACACTGCAGCTTATTATACAATTTAACTAATTAACACTGTGGATCAGTTGGGTGTCATTACCGTATATACACAAAAACGTAAGTTAAGAAAGTTGTGCTTGCTCCAATAAAAATGACCATCGCTTAGAGCTTTTATATTACTAGCTGATGCCTACTCGTTTCGCTGGGCGCACGATAATATTCTATGCGGAACCTACATCTAACATATCTAGATTTTTGTAATGGAACTATCGTAAAATCCATTCTTAGTGAGCGTCTACTTGCGATGATTAACTATACTAAATTTCAAGTCGATCGGGTTTATAGTTTTAGGTATACCTATCGTGATACGAGTAAGTCGGTCAGTCAATCGGTGGCATTTCGTTTTTATCTGTGACTGTTCAACCAACTTGGTTTAATACTTAAAGGTGTATAATAAATATAAAAGCTAACGTCCGCTCGGGCGGCCCCCTGTCACTCTTGCTACCTGTGTGAAATAATTACCTACAATCGCGAGGCACCCCTGGTAACATACGCAGTTAACGTAAATAGTTTTTTGTAAATAATAAATAAAAATAAAAATTGTTTATTTCGGACAACTTGAAATCCATAGGAATTGTTAGTAGAGAAAAACTTACATCTATGTTAGTAATATAATTTATACATTTTTATTTTTATTTTAATATTTAATTATTAAGCAGGACATGGTCCTGGAGATCATTTTTTGATCAGTGGACAGTCCCCACTGTTGGCAATCTCACTCAGTACACTGTGGCCGCTGCCGCGCACTCTGTTTAGCAAGGATGCGGTCTTTTTTCGTATTATTGCATCAACACTATCCACACCCGCCAGTGCAAACATCGCAGACGCGATACAGTAGCGCGGCAGCCGCAACAGCGCCCTGAATGCCTTGTATTGAGTACGTAGGGCACTGTAAGTCTTTTTGGTGTAGTTGGTCCATAGACTGCAAGAATAAAATGACGCACAATATGTTTTGAAAAGCGTGATCTTGACAGCGTCAGTGCAGCGACCAAATCTATGCACCAACATATTCGCCCTGACCGACAGTGCCCTACGTTCTCTTTCAATGTCTTCATCGTCTTTAAGGCTGTCAGTCACAATATGTCCAAGATATTTAAAACTGTAGATCCTTTCTAGCGGTTCATTATAAAGCTTTATAGGTGGTACCACACTAGGACATTTACTGCCAGCCTTAAATACCATGAAATGCGACTTTTCGGTATTGTATAGTAAACCATGTGAGACAGCGAATTTTTCACAAACACCGAGTAGAGCTCTCATCGCACTAACGGAGGGTGCCAGCAAAACCATATCGTCCGCGTAGCTGGTATTGTTCACACACACTTTGCCGATATGGCAGCCGACACGGATGCTGCTGAGCTCTCGAATCAGTGCGTCCATATACAGGTTGAAGAGCCTCGGTGATGTCAGCCCCCCTTGCCTAACCCCGCACTCCATCCTGTACGGCTAAGAACACTCATTCGCCCATCTCACATAGTTCACTTGGTTACTATACCAATACTTGAGTAAATTGGTGTAGCCACAAGGTAAACCTACGCCTTCTAACTTACGCCATAAGATGTCGTACGAGACAAGATCGAAAGCTTTACTCAGATCTAGGAAACAGGCATACACTGGGGTGCGCCTGTCCGTGTAGTATTTTACAGTATGCTTTAAACTCATTATTGCTGTTTCTGTTGATAGACCAAGCGAGAAGCCGTGCTGGCCATCATATAGCACACAGTGGTTTTCTAGAATAGAGTTAAGCATACTGTCAAATATCTTGGCTATTGTCGTTGCCAAGGATATTGGCCTATAGTTCGATCTCTCTGATACGTCACCAGTACGGTTTTTTTACAATGGGGACAACTAGTCCTCATTAAATCGGCAGGCAAGTAGGTATGCGAGACACAAACATTAAATAATAGTGCCAAAACTCTAGGTAAGTGCACACCTGCATATTTAAAGTGCTCAATACTGAGACCATCGTGACCGGGTGACTTACCTGCAACCATAGTTCTAATAACTCGTGCTATCATTTTGTCACTTGCTACCATTTTGAGTTCACGCTTGGTTTCAGCATTGGACACGGGGTGTAACGACGGCCCTAAGGGTGACGTGACCATAAAATGATCCCTGAAGAGATCTGCAATTTGCTTCATGTCACTGACCCCATTTACTGCTTCAGGAAGACTAGGTCCAACGTTGAGCTTATTCGTGGATTTCCAAAACTTCTTAAAATCTTGTTTTGAATGATAAGTAGCCAATTTATCCATTTTTAGTTGATTCTGGTGGTTTTGGCACCACTTCAATCTACTCTTGAAAACACGGCGGCTGTTAACCATCTCATCATAGACAAGGCCCTGCCTCGGTCGACCATACCACACCCACATCATAAATTTGGACCTAGCCTCCCTGCGTGCCTCACCGATATGCTTATTCCACCTTATTAGCACACGTTTTTTTCTTTTTACACATATTTCCTTGGTGAGTTTTGATTGCTGCACATGATAAAACCGTAGACAGAGAAACCTATAGACTAATGATCGGCGTGGCCTCGAGTGAGAAAGGACGATAACGAATTTTTAGGTTATACAATAATCTTTATGACTTTTAAACACATTTAGATAAAATTTTTAATTGTTCTAAGAACTGAACTGAACAAGATTCACCAATCTTAAGCTCACAAAACACTTTTTTCTCACTTAAAACAACTTGTAAACTCCTTAAATCGCTACGCTGTTAAAGTTGTTTAGCAAACTGTAGAGTTTGCTAAACAAAAAAACCGGCACGGAGAAAGGGACAAACAATCCCACCGCTCTATCTCATTTCTATGCAAGACGTATGCATAAATCTATCTTTTTCGTGTGCGAATGCGAAAGAAGGTGTCAATTTGTCTATAGGTTTCTCTGTCTATGGATAAAACAGACACTATGTTTTTTATATAAATTGTCTATGACACTCCTATGACTCATATCGTCACAAAAACCATAGCTACATTTTATAAATTCTGGTGGAAAATGTATTGACTTAAGGTTGTTACATAATTCCGTATAATGAGTTTAGGGTTTGGGAATCCCCGACAATTTTTAAGTCCCGGGACACGAGACAGTCTACTATCAAAGCCCCGGGAAATTCCCGGAACTTCGACTTTTAAGTAAAAATTTTTTTAAGAGAAGTGAGTCTTTTTTGAAGAATTTTAATTCAGTAAATTTCTGGTGAAACGTATTGAAAAAGGCAATTTCTGTTAAAAATCAACATTTATTAATGTTATAAGGAAAAATATAATTTATCTTAATAACTTTAACGTTATTTCAGTCCTAATAATTGCATTGTTCGTTTCTTTAAATCAGATAGATTCACTTTTAAGCAGTTAAATCTTATAGTTTTAAAACGAACCTAGTTAAAAATCATACTAATTCTTAATAACGTTACTATTATGTAGTAATTCTAGAATCTAATTATTGGTAATTATAACAACATGGTTAATTCAGTTTTTGTTTCATAATACTTAATCTGAATAAAAATAATGAAACAGACTTATAAATCAGACTTTCAAATAATCAACTAACACATTATTTAGACTTCTTTGCTTGTTTAATAAAATAGGCTTTTAAAAAAATCAGAGCTTCAACAGCTTTGTTCGACAATTTGTTTCTGATTTTTGTAATAATGCCACCGGACAAGGAGAACACATACCCTCGTTTTCAACAGATGTCGGTTTAATTGTGTTTAAGGCTTTATACAGTAGTTCCAAAACTTTTTGTATGTTTTCCGGTTACTTCAAACAACTGAAACTGCTTTTATAATTTAACTAACAGATGACGCTAGGCTCTTTCAATTATTTGAAAATAAAAATGATGATAACATAACATTTTCGACAATCTTGTCTCGTCTCGAGTCCCGACCCGAAAGTCCAGGGACTCGAGACAACTAAAATTACGAAAAGTCCCGGGACTTTGAGACACGAGACGTCCCGGGACTCAAACCCTAAATGAGTTATTTGTTCATGATTTCTGCAGCCCCATTTTATTTTATTGCACGCGATTATTTTCGGAACAACCTTAGGTATAACATAGTTCAACCTACATTCAATCAAGAGTCGGAAGTGGTCAGACCAGTACACATCATATAAAATCTTCGTGTTATTTATTAACTTATACGCTGACTCAGTGACTATACAGTAATCTAACCACCTCCCAGTCCCCAGTAATGAATGAATTACAGTCTGGGGTACTCACGTCGGCACAAAACCAGTCCTTTTCCGCGCAAAAGTTTTTCAGTTCTTCATAAAACGGCCGCCCTGGGTGAGCATTATAGTCCCCCAATAGGAACACTATCTCACATTCACTTTCTTCTACTATAGCATTTAAATAGCTTAAGCAGTCTGTAAAATCTGTTAAGTTTCCAGTGCAATCAACGGGCATATACACACTACACACTATTAGCTTTTGATTACCGAGATCAACTTTAATGGCACAAATACGAGCACTTGAACACGGTATTACGGATACACAGGGGAACACTCTTTTTCTCCACAGCAGCGTGACCCCCCCATAGGGTCGCCCCTCTAATACTCCACTAGTCGTGTCCACAGCAGACGTCCCGGTGCTTCCGAAATCTCATATAATAATATTCTCAAGATACAAAAGGTCATGCGGCAGCAGCCACGTCTCTTAAAGAGCTATTATGTCAGCTGTCTTACATAGCTGACGGACCCGCTAGACCGCTCTTTTTTACAGATTTACAATTATATGTAACAAAATGGTTACAAGACATGGCTATCATTTCTGTCCATTATGATCTTGGTTTATTAGCCTCGGCACGTTGATTTCCGTGAGAATTGAAATTAACAAAGCGTCGGAATATTATTCCTTTAGGCCACAGTTGCTCGTCGAGGAACATGTATAGTTTATGCCTTGGGACGAACATTTTAAGCGCATTTTATCCCCTTTCTTTGCGCTGAGATATTTTAATAAGAGATAGTACCCGGTTGACCGAGCTTTGCTCAGTATTTTTCGCTCGGCTTTTTTTAATTCGTGTGTTTTGGAAATTATATTTAGATACAAATTACATACTGATGAAATACAAATAATATTTTTTGATCTTAGCGACATAATAGAAAAAACAGAACTGGTTATTTGAATAAAAAATCATGAGTGCAATTAGTCAAGTTTAAATTTTCGTGTTTTTAAAAAATACTAAAAAAAGGGCTCGAAAAAATAGATTTTCTCAAAAAGGAAGGAACTTGAAAAAATATTAAAAAAAGTCGGTCGGTCTGGGCTCGAACCATGGTATTACGATTTTGTGACCGCCCAATATACCCATTAAGCTATATGTAATCATTAATAAACTGTCAAAATTTACCTTCTTATTTTAACGATATTGTAGCAGTTTTTCATTGCCTAAAAACACGGACAAAAAGACATTTTTTAAAAATAAATCCTAGCTAGATCGATTTATTACCCCCGAAACTCCCTGCGCACAAAATTTTATGAAAATCGTTCCGATTATATATATATATATATATATATATATATATATATATATATATATATATATATATATATATATATATATATATATATATATATATATATATATATATATATATATATATATATATAAGAATTGCTCGTTTAAAGGTATAGGATTTTCTCATTCGTCTGTTTGTATACATACTCACTTATGGACTCTGCCTTAGTATGTTTGTGCACATTTGTAATGAATATAGGCACTTTTATATCTGCCGATTTGAAATTCGACACTTGACTTGCCAATCCCATTTTATTGCCATATCGATTTGACTTCTTTTTCTTTTATTTGACACCGTAATCCATTCATTTCCCATTTTTACATTTTCCTCAGCAATAGACGTTTGTTGCATCGGATTATGTTTCGTAGCAGTCGCACTCAGCTTATCGCCTACATCACCCGAGCGCCCCGATACCGTTAGTACGGGTGTCAACGGCTGCGAGGGTGACTCATTGCATTCACAAGCTACCGTGACGGCTTCCGATAATCGATTCTCACTCTTTTGCAGGTCTACCTCCACTTTCGAGCTATTCGAAGATGTTTTCTTCTCCTTATCTGAGGATTATCATGTTCGGTGAAATGTCTAAAAATGGGTCTCATAGGGCCACTATCGATATCAGAGTCATTCAGCAAACAAGCGCCTCTCCGTCGTCGGCTAATATTGAAGTTATTTACTGCCGATGTACTTTTCAGATTATCCAACTCAATTTTGAGTTGAGTAAACTCATGTTTAGACACATACGTATCTTGTAATAACTTCAAATCACGTTGTAGTACATTTATGTCTCTTAAAAGTTTTGAAGCATCCACATAATCAAAAGTAACGGGAGGTAGTTTATTTAAATTTCTTGCCACAAATATAGGGGTAATGTCTGGGTCTGTTTCCTTTAAAAGACATATGATGTCCTCCAAGTCCCTTACTAATTTGCCTTCGCCTTTCCTGATAACTCTTCGTGCTGAAGTCGAGATGGACTCAAACATCAGCTTTTTCGCCTCTGCCACTTCTTCAACCGAGAAAGAACTGCTACATATACGTCGTATACTTTCTTCACCCATGACCTGTATTTTATTTTGAATAAAGGCCAGTACTTCAGAGATAACTACGTTGCAGTTTGCACACTTAACAGTTGTTGAAGTCATCGTTGGAAACGTATAATACACTACGCGCAAGCGCTGAGAGTAAGAGTGATGTAAATACTTGTTGAAATAGATTTTGTTTAGTGTTTAGTATATTTAATTGTAGGATAAAATAGTTGATAAGTTTCAATGTAATTTAAAAATTATATATATTAGGTACCTACCTAATTGATCAATTGTAATGGCAAAAAGTGAAACAGAAACAGAAACTTTTTTATTCAATGTAGACTATAAACAATACTTATTGACAGTCACTTTTTTCATTTACCACTGGTTCGCAAAAAAAAACCTCTGTCCTGGGAAGAACCAGCAAGAAACCCAGCGGGACTATTTTTTTCCAATAATAGCTTACTATCATGTTTACAATTAACAACACAAGACAAATTAGAAATAGCTTGGTAGCGATCACCCTTCCCAGGGGTTATTATCACCCATAAATTCCTTAATATTATAATAACCCTTTTTCTACAAACTTAGTTTAATAATATTTTTGAACTTAATATTTTGACTCTTTATGTTGTAAATTATATATTGCTCTAATGGCCCTCTTCTGTAAAATAGTACCCGGTTGACCGACCTTTGCTCGGTATTTTTCGCTCGGTTTTTTTAATTCGTGTGTTATGGAAATTATATTTAGATACAAATTACATACTAATGAAATAAGAATAATATTTTTTGATCTTAGCGACATAATAGAAAAAACTGAACTGGTTTTTGAATAAAAAATCATGAGTGCAATTAGTTTAATTTAAATTTTCGTGTTTTAAAAAATACTAAAAAAGGGCTCAAAAAATAGATTTTCTCAAAACAGAAAGGAACATGAAAAAAAAAATTAAAAAAGTCGGTCGGTCGGTCTGGGCTCGAACCGGGGTTTTAAGATTCTGTGACCGACCATTATACCAATTAAGCTATTTATAATCACTAACAATCCGTCAAAATTTACCGCCTTATTCTAACGATATTGTAGCAGTTTTTCATTGCCTAAAAACACGGACAAAAAGACATTTTCTAAAAATAAATCCTAGCTAGATCGATTTATTATCCCCGAAACTACCTGGACACTAAATTTTATGAAAATCGTTGGAGCCGTTTCCGAGATCCCGATTATATATATATATATATATATATATATATATATATATATATATATATATATATATATATATATATATACAAGAATTGCTCGTTTAAAAGTATAGGATAAATATAATTTCAGTATCAGTTGCGTGTCCCCATAGCAAAACACCATACGACATAATGCTATGGAAATAACTAAAGTAAACTATTCTAGCTGTTTCAACACTGGTTCTTCAGAGTTCTAATCTTTTTTACAGCATATGCTGCAGAACTAAGTCTGCTAGCTAGTTTTGATATATGGGGGAGCCATTGAAGTTTTGCGTCCAGTGTGATTCCAAGAAAAATGGTGGTATCAACAAGACTCAGTTCCTCCCCATTTAAAATTACATTACTATTGACATGTTTAACATTAGGAGTTACGAATTTCATACATTTAGTTTTAGTTCCATTCAAATGCAAATTATTTACATTAAACCAATTGACTAACTTAGCTATAGCATTATTTACTTCGTCGTAATTTAATAACTGTCGTTTTAATTTGAAAATTAATGAAGTATCATCAGCAAATAATCATATCATGTTTATACATATGTATACATATCATGGTTATCCCCTACAGAAAGGGGCCGAGAATTGAGCCCTGAGGCACGCCCATTTGTACAATCGACCCGGAAGAACTCATACTATATAATATATATTGATGACAACTTTTTGCGTTCTGTCACTTAAATATGAAATAATAAATTTAAGAGCATCGCTTCTTACACCGTAGTGTCGAAGTTTCGTGATTAATGTTTCATGGTGAACACAACCGAATGCTTTGAATAGGTCACAGAACACACCCAAAGCATCCTGTGAATTCTCCCATGCATTGAATATATATTTAATCAGCTCAACACCAGCATCAGTTGTCGAGCGACCCCCTTGTGAGACCAAATTGATTTTTATGAAGTAAATTATTTACATTAAAAAAATTTAACATTTGATCAAGAATAATTTTTTCAAAAATTTTACTAAGTGTTGGCAGTACAGAAATAGGTCTAAAATCAGCGGAGTCCAATGTACTACCAGATTTAAATAAAGGTATTACTTTACTATGCTTCATTAAATCAGAAAACAGACCAGATTCGATACTAGTATTAAAAATAATAGATAGTTGAAGTGCGATTGTATCTATTATAGACGCAATAACTTTAACAGAAATCCCCCACAGATCGGCGGTTCTATTAATATCAATAGTCTTAAAATATTTTACAATATCTTTTGATAACTTTATGAAATGTAAAATTCTTTGTACACACATTTATATTTTGTTTAAGTAAATATTCGACGACGGCAGGAGAAGAATTCTGTGACTTAGTGGTTAAGATCGGAATATCAGTGAAATATTTCTCAAAAACCATTGCAACATCCTGATCTGATTTAGTTAATTTATTGTTAAAACTTAACTGGTACTTTGAATTGCGAGAGTTGACCTTACCAGTTTCACTATTAATTATACTCCATGTCATTTTAATTTTAGTACCCGGTTGACCGAGCTTTGCTCGGTATTTTTCGCTCGGTTTTTTTTAAATCGTGTGTTTTGGAAACTATATTTAGATACAAATTACATACTGATGAAATATGAATAATATTTTTTGATCTTAGCGACATAATAGAAAAAACTGAACTGGTTATTTGAATAAAAAATCATGAGTGCAATTAGTTTAATTTAAATTTTCGTGTTTTTAAAAATACTAAAAAAAGGGCTCGAAAAAATAGATTTTCTCAAAAAAAGAAAGGAACTTGAAAAAAAAATTAAGACAAGTTGGTCGGTCGGTCTGGGCTCGAACCGGGGTTTTACGATTCTGTGACCGCCCATTATACCAATTAAGCTATTTATAATCATTGACAATCTGTCAAAATTTACCTTCTTATTCTAACGATATTGTAGCAGTTTTTCATTGCCTAAAAACACGGACAAAAAGACATTTTCTAAAAATAAATCCTAGCTAGATCGATTTATTATCCCCGAAACTCCCTGGACACTAAATTTTATGAAAATCGTTGGAGCCGTTTCCGAGATCCCGATTATATATATATATATATATATATATATATATATATATATATATATATATATATATATATATATATATATATATATATATACAAGAATTGCTCGTTTAATAGTATAGGATTAGAAGCAGTCTTTATTTTTTTGCTCAAATACAATGACTTTGCTAAGGAGCACACTCTTTTAAATATTTTGGAATATTTTTTAACATATTTCCTAAATTCGACGCTCGGATTACATGACCTTTCATTGTAAAGTTCATATAACCTTTGTCTACTCTTATGGATTCCTACTGTCGCCCATTCATTAAATGCCTTGCGATTATTCAAGGAGAATGTTTTAGAAGTAAAAGTATTATTAAATTCATTGCAAATGAGCTTAAATAATGTTCCATACAAAAAATTTGGATTATTTTGGTATGAAAGTAATGGAAGTTTTTTTACTATGTTACTTCTAAACTTCTCCAAGCGATGTGCATTTACTGGAACAACTAACACTACTTTTTTATCTACTTGCTTTTTGTGAACATAAGGCAATGAAACTAATTGTCCACAGTGATCAGAGCTCAATTTTTGAATTATACATTTATTGAACGGCTTAACATTTGTAAAAATGTTATCTATAAACGTTGCACTGTCTTCAGCAATACGTGTTGGCTACAAAAATAAATTAAAAAGACCATAAGATTTAAACAATGATCTAAATTTAATATTGGTGGAGGAAGCTTCTAGGAGATTGATATTAAAGTCTCCACATATTACAACAGTTTTATTCTGTTTATTAAGCTTAGCTTCCTCCATAATTTTTTCAAAAGTATCACATAAAGAACATGGGGGTCTGTAAACGCTCACAACAATGAGGTGCTCAAACTCAACACATGCCATTTCTACAGTTCGCTCAACAGAGAGGCTCACAATATCTTTACGTTCTGCCTTGTATATTCTAAAGCACCAGGTGTAAACGATTTTTATTAACATTTTGTGGAGTTATACAACTGCAACTATTAAGGATTTGTAAGCTACATTCTAAATTATTAAAATTATTATAACTGCTAGAGATTAACTCTATTGTCTCATTTTCTAATTTAAATTACTTGGAACGGATTCCAAATTGCTTGTCAAATCATTATGCTGCTCAATAGGAGCAGATGTCTGGGTAGCCAAGTTCTTGACCGAGTTAATATATAAATAATAAGATAGCACATTTGCTATCTGTCTTAAATTATATTTGGATAGGTAATACCTATCTGTAGTAAAAATTTTCTTAGGTTGAAATAATACTAGTTTTAACGGAATTTATCGCGTATATTTAACTTTTTTACCCGACGTTTCGAGAACTTTACAGCATCCATGGTCACGGGAAGGACTGAGATGTTCAACGTCCAGCTGTCATAGTTAACCGCGGTTACCATAGATTAAAATTTTAACTTTTGTTCCGATCTACACAGTATGAGCTTATGGTATCATGGAGTCTTGCAGTTGTATGCTTGGGTTGGGATTTAATTTTATTTATTATAGGATCCCAAGCAGATGGTAGCACCCAGCCATCTTCTCTATTGAAATTAGGATGTTTTTTGATTTCAATAGCCTCGCGAATCATCCTTGGAAGGAATCGGTGTTCTTTAGCGAGGATTTGTGGTCTATCAAATCTGATGTAGTGACGGGGGCGATCTTGTACATGTTCACAGACTGCAGACTTCCCGGAGCGTCGATTCTTCACATCAGCTATATGTTCTTTGACGCGGGTTTTAATTGATCTTTTAGTTTGTCCTATGTAGGAGAGACCACATTCACAATCAAGCTTGTACACTCCTGCATCTTGCAGAGGGACGTTACACTTGACTGATGGTAAAAACTGACCAATCTTCTTCGGCGGCTTGAAGTATGTTTTGATGGAAGCGCGCTTCAAGATGTAGCCAATCTTGTCAGTGACTCCTCTAACATATGGCAGTACAGCAGGTACACGCTCGACTGTGGCCGGCTTCACTCGTTCTCTGTGACGTAGGCGTGGGACCCGAAGCTTGTTGTCATGCAAAACGTGCTTGACATGTTGGAGCTCGGCAGCCAGGTGTTTACTGTCACAGATCCCTCGTAATCTCTGAAACAAAGATTTACCCACGGTAGCTAACTGTGAAGGATGGTGGTGAGAATCACCGTTTAAATATCTATCTGTATGGGTCTTTTTTCTATACACAGTATGGCTCAAGGTGTTATCAAGATTCCGAATTACTAACACATCTAGAAAAGCTAAGGAATTTGAATTCACATTCCTTAGCTTTTCGATTCGAAGAAGGCTTTAGGATTCACATGTATACTTGGGAAAGAGGTGACGATAGAAGCATGATAGATTTCATAATTGTGGATGAAAGATTGAGGGGCGCAGTGGTAGATACGAGGGTTTACCGGGGTTCTAACGTAGGAACGGATCATCATTTAATTTTATGCCGAATTAATGGTCTATTCAGGCGTTGGCGCCATCGATCGTCTGTGTCTACCACTGCGTTACAGCGTATGAGAACAGAAAGGTTACAAGATGAAAGTGATAAAAACAAATTCAAATGTAGACTGAAAGAAAATATAAGTGGTTTGGATGAATTATGTGTGAAGGAGTTAGACTTGGAGAATATATGGCAAAATGTAAAGAAACGTTTAGTGGATGCAGCTACCGAAGTATGTGGTAAAAATAATACGTTATGGTGGGATGATGAGATATGTATGGAAGTTGAAGCAAAGAAGAGAGCATGGCTAGATTTACTAGCAACAAAGGCTGGTAATTCTAGCGGTACGAATGGTAATATTGAAAGAAAAAAGGCAGTCTTTAGACATCTTAATAAGAGAGTAAAAGAAGTAGTTGAAAGAAAAAAGCAAGAAAGAACGGATAAGAATGATAGAAGAATATCGGATAAGTTCCAGGCAAATATTAAAATATTTTGGAAACTTGTAAGAACTGCCAGGGGACATTCAAAACAGCCTATGATGAATGCTATAAGAGACGAGAATGGCTATATTCTGAATGATGAAGTTTTGAGTTTAAAGAGATGGAAGGAATATTTTGAAAGCGTGTTTATGAGTGAGGAGACAACGTGTGTACTAAGTGAAGTAGAAACACCGAAAGGAGAGGAAAGAGGTAGCGAGATAAGTATAGATGAAATATAAATAGAGTTTCACTCGAAATGCTAAGGGCTGGAGAGGAAGTGGTGACAGGCCTGCTGCACACCTTGTTTAATTTATGCTGGGAACTGAAGCGGGTACCGGTAGACTGGTGCAAAGTCGTGATAGTCCCAGTATATAAAGGAAGAGGGTCGCAGCAGGACTGTAAAAACTACCGTGGCATCAGCCTTCTTAGCATTGTGGGAAAACTGTATGCTAAGGTACGGATTGAAAGGGTCATGAAAGAAACTGATGGAAAAATTTGGGATGTGCAAGCGGGATTTAGAAAGGGATTGGGATGTACAGATCAAGTCTTTTCCATGCGCATGATCGCAGAGAAGTTTCTGGCCAAAAACCAAAAGGTTTTTTGTGCGTTCATGGACTTGGAAAAGGCCTATGACAGAGTGGATAGGGATTTGCTATGGCAAACACTGAACTCATTTGGGTTGAGCGCTGGCTTGATACAGGCATTGGAGTCTCTTTATAGGGACTCTAGTGCTTGTGTTAGGATCAACGGGGTCTACTCGGACTGGTTTAACATCCATAAAGGTGTCAGACAGGGCTGTGTGGCTTCCCCGTGGCTGTTCAACCTATTTTTGGACAGTTGTTTGCAAAATTTGAAAGTTGAAGAATGCGGATTAAGAATGGGTGAGTTAACCGTCAAATGCCTTGTCTACGCCGATGATCAAGTTATTCTTGCGTCGTCGGCGGCCGAGTTGCAAATGATGGTTACATTAATGAACGGATCATTAAAAGAAAGGGGTATGAAAGTGAACGCAAGTAAGACGAAGGTTATGGTTTTTGAAAGAGAAGAAAGTAAAACGATTTGTGAAATAAGAATAGAAGGGGAGTTGATCGAGCAAGTAGATGAGTTTGTATATTTGGGCTGCGTATTTAGCAGGGATGGGAGATATGATAAGGATATAGAACGACGAGTGAATGCAGGAAATAGAGTAAATGGGGCCCTGCATGTGAAGAGTCAAAATGTGTCGAAAAAGGCACGTAAGGCAATTCACAATGCTGTGTTGGTCCCTACTTTAATGTATGGTAGTGAAAGTTGGGTGTGGCAGAAGAAGCACGTGAGTCGAATGAACGCAGAAGAAATGCGGTCATTAAGGAGTATGTTAGGACTAAATCTGAATGACAGGATAAGAAATTGTGTAATAAGAGAAGAGTGTAGTTTGCAAGTTTATTAATAATTATAAATTATAAATATCTATTAAATTAATTCTATTGGTATGTTACAATTAAGTGTCAAATTGAAATTATTGTTACCTACATGATAAATTATTCATTAATAAATTTAAATCATATTTTATTCGCCTGTGGCCAACCCTGTATGTAAGGCAATGTAAACAAGATAATTTTATGCACATTAGTCGTTCCTACTATAACTGTTGCGTTGATAGATGCTAAATGACCAACAAAAGGTTTCAGATATATAATTTTTTAAGTTACAGAGGGATTTTAGTAGCAAGTTATGAAAGTTGAATTTATTTTATTTTTTGGTACTTAAGAAAATAGCAAAGAAAAATTAAGCAATAGTTTATCTACAGAAGTAATATCTACGTACTTTATTACAAAACTTAGTTGAAATTTACTTCAATATCCAAGTATCTTCATACATACCTACTTATATACTGCTTTTTGCAATTAAAATATTTTAAATTATAATAACACAAAATACTGAAATTAAAACTGTTTACTAACAAGGTTTTTAATTAAGTAGAATACGACCACATTTCTGTTAGGATTCGTATTTGAGGTATATTTCTTGTTTATGCCCAGCCAAGCATCGCAATTCCCGACGAATGGCCTCGCAAGTTGCAAGTGTAGGGCGTCGCAGCATTCACATAGGTGCGAAAATATGGTCAGTCGATCATAATCGGAATAGGTACTTCACCTAAGTAACTCAATTAACATTTCGCAATGTATTCTTTTACTCTTTATTGACATCCCTTAGTAACCACAGAAAGGCCGCTGTGACTTAGGAAGGAGAAAAGATGCAAAGCAATATGGACACACGCGCGCAGCGATAAAGTTTTATTTAGCTTGCGTGCGCGATTTATCTAATTAATGATCACTATGTAGGCTATTAAACGTCGGCAATCAGTCAACATCAAAGGAGTGCAACTTCTGTACGTAGTACTATTATTTAAGTATATTCTTCTCGGGAGCGCTCCACCTGCGTCTCGTATCTCACCACGATGCTGTTTTGTTTCGTATGGTGAGTGTAGGGAACCGGAGACCCTTTTTACTAGAATCGAGGCATTCCATCTTAGTCCTCTGGGGTGACAACGCATTTGAATTTTTGTTATTTGATATTTAATTGAGGATTAATGTGGATGTCTATGGGCCACAGCATCCACTTAGCATCAGGTAGACTGTGTGCTCGTTTGTCAACCAATGCTATAAAACTTGATAAACAATGGCCCGGTTTAAACACTGACCGACTGTTAGTGGTAGTTAGTTGGTAAAAGTATACACTGTCGGCTCAATGTCTGTCGGTATATAAAAACCACTGAGTCAACGAAGGTTATCGCATCTCTGAGATAGTTTTATATTCTTAAAAAATGCAGCGGAAGTGAGCGAAAAGCGAACCGCCTTTTTTAAATAAATCTATACCATTATTTTATTAACTGAAAATATATATAAATGTGTTTCCTGTAAGTGGTGGGCGGCATTATTAAAAATTTTTATTTCAAATCTACAACTGTTTCGAAATTTACCGGTGAAAAGTGGCGAAAGAAACTGCAACAATTTAGAGAATTTGGAGTGCGCAGACAACCTGGGCAGTAGCTACATCTACCACAAGCAGCACCCGCTCAAAAAGTATTATTTTTGCCTTATGGTGGCGGCGCAAGAGAATTTCATTTAACAGTACATTTCGTCTCTTAATTGTCATAAGGTTACAAGAAAAATAGTACTAGTTCTTCTAATGCTCATAACACAGCGCGACGACCTTTAGATAAAAACACCGATCCACTGCAAGATAGTTCTAGACATGTAAACGCCGATCCACAGCCAGGTATTTCCCGAGACGACAACGCCGACCCTCAGCCACGAACTTCTAGAGACAATTTTTCTCCATCATCCATATTGACACCAATTTGCAACAATTTGCCATTGGTTCGACCCCGAACAGCGGTTTGTAAATACATAATATCTCCACTTCATTCGGAGGAAAGTGACGTAGATCTCAGTGATGACGACCCCTCTTACATTCAAGAGAAAAACCATCGTCAACGTTCACCGAGCCCAGCAGCTAGCAATTCTATTGACGATTATGTTCAAACGAAACCAAGGAAACGTAAAGCAGATCCCAATAAATGGGTGCAAAACACGTGTTTAAGAGCAAAAAGCAATGTTTTTGCATGTAAAATATTTTAGTTTATTTTGTAATTTCTAGATGGCGCTAGTGGTACTTTGTTACCCGGTATCATCTGCGTATCGTAGTACAGTAAGGGCAAACTAAGATATTGTTTATTAAATCAGTTCAGATAACGTATCAAGGCGTTTTATTAACCCGTTACGTTATCCCTAGCTTTGCTAGTAGTACATTGGTCCTTCGAGCCGGATAAAGTGGTTGGGATTTGAGGCCTAGTCAGTGAAGTGCAGTGGTCAGTATCTGTGGACCACACCCCCTGAACTCGCAGTGGATCGCTGCAGCAGGAGTTCAGGCACTGGTTAGTGGTGTTGTTGATTTCTGCCAGGCAGGATCCATTACCGCTACAGTGGAGGGGAGGACACAAGAGTTCAGCTACAGCTGTCAAATTTGAAGAGGGAGCTGTCAATCGCGACAAGTGAAGTATATAAGAGGCGTCATAAATAGATGGCACCGCTTTCAGTGGTGAGTGTGAAGTGCAAAGTCAATACCAGTGATCAAGTTAAAAGCTAAAGTGAAAGTGTAATTATTTAGTGGTGAGTGCAAGAAAGAAAAAAAACTGTAAGTACTTTTGAATTTGTATGTCAAGCAATTTGGACTATAAAGTGAAAATAACTTCTTTAAATTTGTATTTGTGTTAATTTTAAAAACTTATGATAATATTCTTATTTATAAAACTTATATTATTAATAACTTATTTATAAAACTTATAATATTCGAAATAAGTTGCCAAGGAGTATAGCCGTACACACTTAGGAAATTTGCACATGGTTTTAACTTTGAACGGGACTTAAAATAGGTTTAAAATACGTTCAAAACAAGCAGTATAAATGCACAATTTTGTTTAAAGGGTTTTAACTTGTAAAATTTTTGTCTTTCTAAATATACTTAATTAATTTTTACCTTTAAATTTGAGAGGGAGATATTGATTTAAAAAAAAAATGGATAAAATTGTTAATCTCCAAAGGGAAATACAAAACGTTATTAATAAAGCCTATAGTAATTATAAAAAATGTCCCAAGGAACGTTTAACGTACGAATATTTAGAGACGAGATTAGAAATGTTAGACAGTAATTGGCAATCTTTTATTGATAATCATAAAAAGTTGTACGAAAATGTTAAACCGGAAGACTTGCAATCATCTGATTATGTTAAATTAGGGGTTTATGATAAAACTGAAGACACTTACATTGTTTATAAATCTCATATGAAATGTGTAAAAAATAAATTATGTCCATCAGAGGAGAAGCCACAGCACAGTGAGTTGACTCCTTTGCTAGATAAACAAAGCGCCGTGAAACTACCTAGAATTACAATTCCTACATTCTCGGGTAAATACTCGGAATGGACGACATTCCGAGACTTGTTTTTGTCATTAATCCATAAAAATGAATCACTCGATAATGTGCAGAGGCTTCATTATTTAAAGAGTCATCTCACTGGCGAGGCGGCTCAACTGATTCGGCATACTCCAGTTACCGAAACAAATTATAAAGAATCTTGGGATGTTTTAGAAAGGAGATATAATAACAAGAGGTATTTATCTAACTGTATTTTAAAAAGATTGTTTGGTCAAAAACGGATATATAGTGAATCCGCATCCAGCTTAAAAGAATTGTTAGATACCACAATGGATTGTTTAAGTGCATTAAAAAATTTAGATATAGATGTAAGCAAATGGGAAATAATTGTCATTTATCTTGTAAGCTATAAACTGGATGCTGAAACACGTAAGCAGTGGGAATTATTTATAGCAAGTGATGATTCTTTACCTACAATTGACAAGTTTAAAATATTTATCGAAAATCGTTTTAGAGCATTAGAAACAATTGAACCACGTAAAACACTTACTCATAATGCCACCCACTCTTCGAACACGAAAGTTTTGCTAGCGACTAAGTCTTTTAGTTTAAAGTGTGAATACTGCTCCCAGAATCATAAATTATGTTTCTGCAAACAGTTTTCGAGTCAAGATGTTGACCGTAGACGGGAATTTGTGTCAACAAGAAAGATGTGTTTTAATTGTTTGGGCCGAAATCATCTTTCCTACGATTGCAAAAAACCGACAAAGTGTAGGATATGTCAAAAAAGACATCACACACTATTGCATCCCACCAACAATCAAGAGAAAAGGGACCAGGCTGCTGTTTTAAACCAGTCGGCCATTTGCACTGACACTTCGGAATCTGAAGTTCCGGTAGTAGCTTGCCTTTCTACTGGTCACCTACCTAAGCCCAGGCAGGTTTTATTAGCTACTGCACTAATAAGAGTTGAATCTAAAACTGGTGAACATAGGCTAGTACGAGCCCTTATAGATCAAGGTTCTCAAGGCTGCTTCATTACAGAAGCAATAGTTCAATATCTTCAATTAAAGAAAATTCCAGCGGTCGGGGTGATTTCAGGATTATCAAATAATAAAGTTATGCGCGCTCAATCTAAAGTTCGATTCCAAGTGCAATCATGTGTTGATCCAAATTTTGAGATGGGAATTGAAGCTTATGTTTTGAGCAAGATCACCGACTGTCTACCTGAAAGGAAGATAGAAGCAATAGCTTGGGAAGAGCTTAACCAATTGACGTTAGCCGACCCACAGTTCAACGTACCCAATAAAATTGATATTTTATTGGGTGCGGATGTTTATAGCACCATAATTAAGCATGGGATAAAGAAGTGCACAAATGGGTCCCTAATAGCACAGAATACCACGCTTGGGTGGATTCTTTCCGGTGTAATAAACAATGTAAGTAGCAAAAATAATGCATCTACCATTAAACTTCAAGTAATGCATGCACAGGTCATGAACAACGAAATGCTGAAGAGGTTCTGGGAAATAGAAGAAAGTACGTTTTATAATAAAAAGAAAATACTTACAGAAGAAGAGCAAAAATGTGAAAGAATTTATGAGACTACGACTAAAAGAACGCCAGAAGGGCGATATATAGTAAAATTACCATTGCGAGACGAAGAGGTACTTTGCAAGAATGGCAATTCTAGAGAAATTGCGATAAAGAGACTAAAGTCATTAGAAACGAGACTAAGTAAGAATCAAGAGCTACGGGAAAAATATCATAATGTTTTAAAGGAATATTTACAGTTAGGGCACATGAGATCAATAAGTAACCATGATCCAAGGATTAACGAACATAGTTATTTACCACACCATGCTGTGGTACGAGAGGACAAGTCCACCACAAAGGTTAGAGTGGTCTTCAATGCGTCAGAGCCAAATAAGTTTGGTGTATCATTAAATGATGCATTTATGGTAGGACCTACCTTACAAGCAGATCTCAGACACACGATGTTACGCTGGCGAACCCATCCGATTGCCTTAGTAGCGGATATTGTAAAAATGTATCGCCAAGTGCTTGTAACCGAAGCAGATGCCAACATGTATCAACGCATTGTGTGGAGAGAAGATCCTAAGGAAGAAATAAAAGATTATGAACTCTTGACAGTCACCTTTGGAACTGCATCGGCGCCTTACCTAGCTGTGAGAACACTGCATCAGGCAGTTTATGATGCTGGAGTTCTATACCCAATCGCTGCGGAACAAGTCTTGAACTGCTTCTATATGGATGATTTAATGACAGGTTGTGATACTGTTCAAGAAGGTTGCGTAATTTTTAAACAATTAAAGGAACTATTAGGGCAGGCTGGATTTGAATTGCAGAAATGGAACAGCAACAGTAAACAGCTGATGAAACACATAGAGCAATGTGAAGGAAAGGACCCTATAATAAAGAAAACAAAATTGAAGGACAATAAAGAAGTAAAACTGTTAGAAAATGAAATAAGTGAAGTCAAAATAAGATCAGATGATACAATAAAAATTTTAGGACTAACCTGGAGCCGCGCTGAAGATGAATATAAGTACGCAGTACAGCTTTCCCCGGTGACAGGACCTGAAACAAAAAGAAAGATAGTGTCAGAAATTGCGAGAATATTTGATCCACTAGGTTGGGTTGCACCTAGTGTAATCATAGCAAAGGTATTTATTCAAAGGCTATGGTTGTCAGGAATCAATTGGGATGAACAGATATCAAATGAATTAAAAATGATGTGGGATACTTACATGGTAGAGTTAGATGAATTATCCAAAGTGCGAATACCACGCTGGCTCGGAACGAAGAATAATGATCTTGCTGTAGAATTGCACGGCTTTTGCGATGCGTCGAAATTGGCATACGCAGCAGTTATATATATGCGAATTATCGATAGTTCAAATAAAGTTAAAACATCACTTGTGGTAGCAAAAACGAGAGTAGCTCCTGTCAAACAAGTGAGCATTCCAAGGCTGGAACTATGCGGAGCAGTTCTGTTGGCGCGACTTTTAGCAGAAACTTCAGAAGTATTTAATATTTCTAAGAACAAGGTTCATGCGTGGACTGATTCCACCATCGTTTTGGCCTGGCTTAATAACCATCCGAGCCGCTGGAAAACTTTTGTTGGAAATAGGGTGTCAGAGATTCTGACTACCTTAGAATCATCACAATGGTGTCATATCTCCACCAAGCAAAATCCAGCAGATTTCGCATCTAGAGGTGTCTCACCTGCATTGCTGGCTGAAAATGATTTATGGTTTTCAGGACCTAGTTTTTTAAAAGAACCACATATTTCATATAATAGACCAAAGAATTTATATACACAGGAAGAAGAATCTGTAAATGCATATGTGGGAGTAGTTACCGAAGGTGAAGAAGACTCACTTTTTAATCGGTACTCTTCACTCGCAAAACTTTTGAGAGTTGTCGCTTATTGCAGAAAATTTCTCAAAGGGTCCGAAAAGAATCGCTATTTACAAAGGACAGAAATAGAGAAGGCTTTACAGTGTTGCCTAAGAAAGGTACAAATGGATAAGTTCACGGAAGAATACGCAGACTTAAAATCTGGAAGGCCTATAAAAAAGAGAGAAAGCAAGCTAAGAACATTAGGCCCTTATCTGGATGATAACGGAATAATTAGAGTTGCCGGTCGCCTGAGAAATGCAATAATGGATGATACCATTAAGCGCCCTATTGTTCTACCTCGTGATTCTCCATTCACTAAATTGATCATTGCGGATGCACACGTTCAAACTCTTCACGGAGGACAGCAGTTGATGCTCAATTATTTAAGGACAGCTTATTGGGTGATAGGAGCTAAGGCTTTGGTAAGACAACATATCCATAAATGCGTTACATGTGTAAAAAATAGTGCAACTACTCACAATCAGCTCATGGGTGATTTACCATCTGTAAGATGCACACCTGCGAGGCCATTCCTCAACAGTGGAGTGGACTATGCGGGACCTATTCAGATTAGGACGACCAAGGGTCGCGGCCACCGAGCATACAAAGGCTATATTTGCATTTTTATATGTATGGTTACAAGAGCCATACATCTAGAGGTTGTTAGTGATATGACTAGTCAGGCCTTTTTAGCAGCCTTCCGACGATTTATAGCCAGACGTGCAAAATGCGCTCACCTGTGGTCGGATAACGGGACTACTTTCGTAGGTGCATCTAAGGAACTACGAGAATTAAGTTCCATTCAGCCGAAAATTGCAGAACACCTAGAAAAAAACGGGACAGAGTGGCACTTTATACCTCCCCGGGCACCAAATTTTGGAGGACTTTGGGAAGCGGGTGTAAAGTCTACTAAACACCACTTGAGAAGAGTTATTGGAGAAACGACTCTAACGTTTGAAGAGATGAGCACTCTTCTTACTCAAATCGAGGCGTGCCTTAACTCTCGACCAATGACAACTGTCAACTTAGACGATCCTAACGAACCACTGCCATTGACTCCAGGTCACTTCTTGGTTGGGGAACCATTAGTTAATGCAATCGATAGGAATTATGATTCGAGTAACGTAAATTCATTGTCAAGGTGGCAGTTAGTACAAAAATTGTTGCAATCCTTTTGGAAACGTTGGTCTCAAGAATATTTGGTCATGTTAATGCACAGATATAAATGGTCACGTCAAATTTCGGAACCAAATTTAGGCGACATTGTCTTAGTAAAGGAGGATGACCTTCCTCCGGGACAGTGGTTACTTGGTCGCATTATTCAAAAACATCCGGGTGAGGACAATATAACCCGGGTGGTTACATTGCGTACCAAATCTTCAACTTTGAAACGACCAACCTCAAAATTGTGTATATTGCCAGTAGATAAGTAATATAAAACTTAAAATTATTGTCTCAATTTACCGTTGTATTAGTATGTATTTTTGTTTGGTTATTTCTAGATTTTATTTGTTGTAGATTTAAATTTAAAATTCTATGGTTATTTGTTGTATGAGTAAAATATATCCACTAATGTCAATGTAATATGGGCATGGTGGGCGGCATTCGCTAATTAAGGACATTTTAATTAAATGTCCTTGGTGGGCGGTATGTTTAAGAGCAAAAAGCAATGTTTTTGCATGTAAAATATTTTAGTTTATTTTGTAATTTCTAGATGGCGCTAGTGGTACTTTGTTACCCGGTATCATCTGCGTATCGTAGTACAGTAAGGGCAAACTAAGATATTGTTTATTAAATCAGTTCAGATAACGTATCAAGGCGTTTTATTAACCCGTTACGTTATCCCTAGCTTTGCTAGTAGTACAACACGCAAAAAATGAAACGAAACTTGGATCAAAGTTATGTAGCTGTACATTCAAAGAAATTGGTCCCTGCACGTAATA
This sequence comes from Parnassius smintheus behrii, assembly GCA_036936625.1. NCBI lineage: Eukaryota > Metazoa > Arthropoda > Insecta > Lepidoptera > Papilionidae > Parnassius > Parnassius smintheus. The sequence goes on along the minus strand of JAUPFT010000004.1, from coordinate 570,947 downwards.
TTAAACTACCTTGTGGCCAAAGCTGTAGATATTAATGCAGTGATCGCATCGATAGTTCTAAGAGGTTGCAGATCTTTAACGCATTCTGGGCATTAGGTGATAGAAAGTTGCAGAGAATGTATATTTTGTCTAATAGCACAAAAATCACACCTAAGTACAAGTATACCAATGCCCAGAACCCGCGTTATCCAAACCATGTATTTTATTTTACTGTACATGATGAAAAATAAGGGTATGTAAAGTACTTTTTATTAATACTAGATATTGAATAAAACTATTATTTACGGATTTTATCGCGTTTAATTACTTATTTTATTTTTATTATTATCCCGACGTTTCGGGTGCTTTACAGCGCCCATGGTCACGGGGGGGACTGAGATGTTTGACGTCCCAATGTCATAGTTAGTCCGGCTACCTTATTATCGGCTAACTATGACATTGGGACGTCAAACATCTCAGTCCCCCCCGTGACCATGGGCGCTGTAAAGCACCCGAAACGTCGGGATAATAATAAAAATAAAATAAGTAATTAAACGCGATAAAATCCGTAAATAATAGTTTTATTCAATGTGTAGTGTTCGCGTAAATTTAAGAAATCATAATACTAGATATTTCACATAAGATGATTCGAACCGTACAGGCGGAGAGCAGAAACACTAGAGGCTTCATAAAGAATGACAACTTATAAATGACATCATCAACTTTATCAACTCTATACCTCGCATTGAGTCACACTACCTAAGAGCATCTACCTCTGGAGAGTAAATCAGCAGTAGTAAAAGCATTGCAGAGTTCTTTAGAGATTTTGAAGTTTTGCAAAAGGAGAGATCTCGCCCTGCTGGACTCTATTACACGTTTAATCAAATATTAAACAGCAAATTTAATCTTGGCTTTTATCAGCCCAAAAAAGACCAATGTGACCTTCGTCTACAGTACCACAATTCTACTGAGTCACAAAAGCAGGAACTAAAAAATAAATATGATACCCATTTAGAAGAAAGGGAATTAAGCGGAGACGAAAAAAAGAACGACAGAAAGAACATTGATAAATGCAATATTTGTGTACGCTACGATGTGCAAGCCATTATGTAAAGTCCAAATGGTGAAACTTCGGCATTCCATTAATTTTACTATGACCGAATTAAATAAAATTCACGAGGAAAATGTGTCAACAGTGGATATTATCTCTAAAAGCTATGGTACTGTCCATTGCAATTTTTGTGAAGAGACACGAGGTAAAAGAGGAGCTACGGAGGTAGGTAGCTGTGTTTGTCATTGTTTGAAAATGGTGTGTGAAGAAGCAGGAGAGAAAGAAGTTAACATAACGTTTATATCTGATAATCGCTGTGGGCAAAATAAAAATAAGTACCTCACCTCTTTATATTTATTTGCTGGGGCCAATATTAAAAAATTGAATAAGATAACTCACGAATATCTTATCAAGGGACACAAAATGAGTCTGATAACGTAAACAGCTTAATCCAAAAACAAATCACTAGAGTTCTGAAAACAGGACCAATATACTCGCCAGAACAGTACATTTCAGCTATAAATAGAGCAAGGAAGACTGGCACCCCATTTAAAGTTCATAGTTTAACACATAGTTTTTTTTATGATCTTCAGCAATTGCAAGAAAAATGGGGCTATAATTTTAATACTGACGAACAGTAAAATAACGTAGTATGGAATAGTATCAAAGTATTGCAATTTACCAAAGACGACCCCTTTTCTTTTTATTACAAAAGTTTTATACAAGGATGATTTCAAAAAAGTAAATGTTCGTAACAAGAGGAAAAGAATACCAGATATTGAAGAAATAACTATGTAAAAGACATACTTAGAGCCACTTAAACTAAGTTCTGCTAAAAATAATGATCTCAAGGATCTCATTGATAAACCCATACTATGCTTTTTATTACAATACCATGTTGTCTTAATTTAACGATATTGTTAAACATATTAGAGATATTTTTAAGCTATTGCATAGCTTCTATCGCGGGCCTTGAGCGCGGGGACCGAATTCAGAATTTTATTCCGTCGTAACGAAAAAACCTCACGCTCCCCACTCCGACGGGCACGGAGGTATCGCTTGAAGGCCGTGCATTGTCTAACGTCGTTTCTTTTCGGCAGTCTTCGACACGGTGTTTGTGTATAAAGTGTTTTGAATATGAATGAACAAAGTGCATTTATTATTAATGAAGAAAGTCACGAAATATTAGTGAAAGAAAATGAGTGAGTACTCTATATACATACATTTTATTATTATCACAAATGCAGTACTAATTTTGAATTGAAAATATAATACTGCTATAAAGATAACCTAAATTTTTGATATTAAAAGTAGCCCTCTTTATATACACACAAACACACACACGCGTATAATTTAAATTCTCAATTTAGATTCTCAATATATATATATATATATATATATATATATATATATATATATATATATATATATATATATATTTATTTATATATATATATATATATATATATATATATATATATATATATATATATATATATATACCTACTCGCACTTATTTTAACTGAAATATAAGGTGCTTCTAAACTACAATATGCCATGGCTGCAACTGGTGGTTCTACTCATGATACTGTACCACTTTCTCCCAAGGAACCCATAGTCGATTCTCAAAAAAAATTGCACTTTGTATGGAAATCGGTACTCACTCATGGTCAATTATTTATTTATTTATTTCGGAACATTGTAAATGTAAACCTTATATTAAATCAGTTCCTATGTTATCATTAATCTTAATCTTAGTTCTTAACCTTAATCTTAGTTAATAATCTTAGAAATCCCTGCCTAATTAATAATTAGCCATATTACAAAAATGAAATAAACTTTGTATTCTCCTAGTAAACATCCGGATAGGAGTCCGTAAATTAAATAAAAAATTAATGTTTTTGATTCAACATTCATTAACCTCAAGTATTTTTCATTACAATTAAAGGGTATTTGTTTTCAACAATCATATTAAACCAACTGTTCCCGTCTATCTAGTCATATTTAAAATTTACCAGAGTCAGGTTATGGTGCAAAAACACCAAAGATCTTATCAAGCCTTATCTGGCAGAAGTTTGTTACGTTTTTTTTTCGTAGGTATATGTATCCTGCGGTGTGCGGGCGGGGTATTTGAAGTAAATGCGTAAACAAGTCACGACGCGTCGCTCTCGAGAAAGCATGCGAAAATGAACCGAAGTGAAATTTGTCATCTATGAGAGTGAATTTTATCTGTGTACTCTGTAACAAATAACTATATAGAAAAAAAATGTGAAAATGACATTTCGCCATTTTTGTTTGTGTACTGGTTAGGAACTCGATCAAAAATTTGATAATTTCTCCGTTTTTATACGTTATATCTAATGTTATTTTACATCAAATTAATTGTGAAGATATTTTCTTTAGGAAATATGTATCATTACGACGATTCAAAAACGTTTACATATAATAATTTACCTCGAAATTCACTATACGCGATTATCGTTTATTGATTATATGTTGTTTAAAAAGTATTCTTATCAGTTTTTTGTGTTCAGTGGATGCTAAATATAAAAGAATGCTTCAGTATTGATAGCAATTTATTAACGAAATATCTGTTGAGATGTGTTTAGAAATTATTAATACTTATTTTTATTTATTTATTAAAATAATAAATAAATAAAAATAAGTATACATTTATCTATATTGAGTACTACTGTTCCCCGCGATCTCGCCCGCGTGGAATATGGATTTCATGGGTTTTAATTTTTTTGCGCGGAACCCTGATTCTTTTTCTAAAACAAAAGTAGTTCTTTATTCCTTATATCATCAGCTATCTGCCAGTCAATGTCCCGTCAAAATAGATCCAGCTGTTTCGGAGATTAGCTGGAACAAACAGACAGACAGACAGACAGACCGACAGACAGATAACAATTTTAAAAATTGTGTTTTTGTTACTATTACTTTCATATGCATTTAATTAAAAGCTGTTGTTTTAACATTACAAACAGACACTTAAATTTTATTTATTTGTAGATATAGATATAAGATATTATCTATATTGGTGTCATTTTAAAGGGGATATCATGTACTATTATAATAATAAAATAATTGTCTCCAGTAAATATTATACTTTTCTTGTAAAACTCGAAATAAAAAATAAATACGATTTATTTATTTATATGCTTTATTTTCATCCTTAATTTTTTATTTGACCAATTTTTTTTTAATAAAATTAAATTCTGAATTCGTTGAGCTTTTTAAGAATATTTTTATTTGAATGTTAGGTAGGTACCTATATTAGTTTTTCAGTAGTAATCGTTTTTGTTGCGACAGTCTCGCGCGGTCGTAAAAAAAAGTTACTGCGCGGACAGGTGGGACGAGAAACACTTGCGCGGCGCTTGAAGGCCGTGCATTGTCTAACGTCGTTTCTTTTCGGCAGTCTTCGACACGGTGTTTGTGTGCGTGCAACTAGACGTATTGTACGACTCTACGAAGCTCGCACGAATCGAGCAGAGCTGCTCCGAAATCGGACGAATACATAAGCAGCTGTTTGTGAGAAAGTATATAGGTGTATAGGTATTTATGTACAACAGTGAATAACTGTACTTGTAAAATTTGTGTATAAAGTGTTTTGAATATGAATGAATAAAGTGCATTTATTATTTATTTATTTAATAAAAGAAAAAATCTGTTTTCTTATCGGTCACCACGCTCAAAAAGTGTAACTTGAATTAATATCAAAGAAAAAGAAATACTGCATAAATAAAATAAATAAATAATTATAATTGCATAAGTTGATACAAAATGCTATGCAATAGCTTTACCGCGGCAGTCCCCGAGTGCCACACGTCTTTTTTTTGTTTATACAAGACTGATTACTATGTAAAAGTACTACTTATTACGTTTTTGTTTATTTTTCAGAATGCATATTTTTTGTTACGAATAATTATCTGAGATTAAAATGGAGTAAGTGGAGAGGTTAATATAAAAACTGTAACGCTGAAACTTATAAGGGTTTTTATCCTTAAAATAACGTTTTCATACTTATCATGTTGAATTAATTGTTTTATTATAATTTATAAGAAAACTATCTTATATATTTGATAGTTTTGTTATGTAAAGTGTTTGAGGCTTTTGTTTATTTTTGCTAAGTAAGTATATCTGAATAGTTTTCTAAGTCTGAAGGGAAAAATATTGTAATGTAGAATAAATAGCCATGTGGAAGTTAGCTTAATAGTTGGAAAGTACCTACTTGTAAGAGTTTATAATTGTAATGTTATTAATTATATTATGTTGACTTAATTGTAATATTACAATAGCTCATACGTTTAATTGTTGATAAAAATAAACAACTTGATGATTGTTTGTTAATGATTTCTTATATTTACGCGAACACTCCACATTGAAATAATACTAGTTTTTACGGAATTTATCGCGTATATTTAACTTTTTAATACCCGACTGTTTGTTATTTTGGGCTGATTATTAAAGTATTTTTTATTCATATCTGATGTTTTATTTATAAAATGGAAACAATAAGTTCAGACCTTTGGTTTGATTTCGTTGTGTAGAGTACCAACTATGATTGTAAACTAAACAGTGACATGGATGTCAATAATATACTGGATCAAACCTAAATAGGTCCACATTACTATTATATTTTTTGTGATATATGGGCCTAACTTGAAAGTGATTTTTCAAATGCTTATAATTTACGGAATTTCATAATATTTTTCTTTTTTTCTTGGCTACTTATAGTACCGTACATTTCTTAAAGAATAAGTCTGCAAAATGTTATATTTATAACTTAAGTAATAAGAATTTCATTCACAAAATAAACCGGAACGTAAGAATCCAGAATCTTTAAACAAAAAAGTAATTCTTTAGGGAATACGTCCCAAAAGAATTACTTTTTAGTTTTAGGCCCATATATTACTAGGGGTACTCAAAAGAAACAAATAGTGTCAAAGCTATTGTTACTCCGCCTGCCTAACGCGACGTCTGTGACTTATGTTTTCTATAATAGAAAAGATCAAGGGAAAGACCTATTAGCAGGGGACAGTTACGTGTTGGTAAAGATTAAATAACTTAGTAAATCCAAATGCACATGCCTTAAGCGCTCATGACATACGTCAATGTTTTAAAGTATTTTAAATACACACAAGTTTTCACTAATAACCTTATCTTCGTAGTTCGATTCGATTTATTTTCGTTTAAAAACTTCCGCACGCGCCACTTTTTAATTTTTACCTTGATATCTTACCTTGGTCAAGTATGCATCAAATGTGGTTTTTGGAAGGAATATTTTGTATTTCTACAGCGATCGATATTTTTCATCTCGACCCACTCAGGACAGCGTCCGAGCCCGGAGTGAGTCAAATCAAAGTATATCTGTATTTAGTAAAATATGTATAACAAGGCACTAAGCACCGAAAATTTCGTAATTTCTCAGCCGAAAAAAAACAACTCTTAAACAAAATTAAGCAACCATTTACATTTCATCGCTTACCACATTATCGATGAAGAGATTAAAAAATGGAATGAGTTGAACAATTGATATTTTCAAAAGTTGTGTTAACTCCTCCATACGGACTTGATAAATCTACACCACACGCCACTAAAACCACTTTTTTAATTTAAAAATAGCAATTGATCGATTAAAAAAATAAATTCAACAATCATTTATCTGTTACGTAAATGTGCTTTTTATATGATTTATAAGTTCAATATGGTTGTTACATACGATTTCATGAGACTAAGCGTTGGATTCTTGATTTTTAGGCGCTAGTAGAATATACCAACGCGCCATTATCGCGTTGTTGCTGTAACATGCGTCGTATAAATACAGTAATCTATGGTCGAGACCTTTGAGCCCTTGAGTATTAAACCAATCAAATGTCGAGACACATTTTACGAAACTTCTTGGCTATCTGAGGATGCGAACGAACAGCTTCGAACAGCTTCGTAAAACAGCATTATAATGATCTCCTCCGGCCGCCAAGTCGTACATAAAAAAGTAAATTTACGAAACTTTGATCAGAGGTCAACAAATGTTAGCGCCTGAAAATTTATGGACTGCAATCACGATTAACTCGAACAAATGCTATTTTCATCACTGCGGCCAGTATGATATATTGTGATCATTCTATGGCTATAGTCCACTGTTAAGTCCTATATCTTCAATGAATTGAAAGAATTAGCTAAATACGTAGTTTCCCAGACGTGTAGGTAATTCGTTTGCGCATTAAAACTCAAATAAAGAATAAATTAATCAATTAGAATGTGCAGACGACTTTGATCCATTTAGAAACATAATTGGTACTTCCTTCAGCTGCTTGGTCCTAAGGCAACGAAGTGCTGTTGTTAAACAGCAACGTCAATTTAGAGCCCTTACCAAAATAGACAGTTTTTTCTTACTTATTCCTAGGGCATCTTAAGCAAATAGGTTTTATTTCAGAAATAAGTTTTTGAAGTATTAGTTTCAAGGGACTCTTTTGTCACACATCAGATGGTAGCCAGATTAAATGGATGTCGTGACCCATAGACATCTACATCTATCTCCGATTAAGCATCAAAATGCAGATGCATTGTCACCGCTGAGGACTAAGATGCAAAGTCTCATTTCCAGTCAACGTGTATTTAAATAAATATATTATTATAATGTTGCTCCAAACACCGAAAATTTCGGAAATTCTCAGCCAAAATAAATAAATTGTAACTAAACAAAACAAAATTAAACTGCCATTTACAATTCATAGCTTCCCACATGATAGATGAAGAGATTAAAAAATAGATTGAGTTGATCAATTGATATTTCCAAAAGTTATCGTGTTTACACCTCCATGCGGACTTGATAAATGTACACCATAAGCCACTAAAATCATTTATTTAATGTAAAAATAGCAATTAATCGCTGCTTTATACTGCATACTGTTCAATCCCTCCACTCCATGTTATCTGAAAAACCGCTTTGAATTAATTTCCTCCTCTTACGATCGTCATTTACGTTCCACTAGCAACTTTTTGCTTCGTATTCCAGCACATTAATCCTCTTTCTTCAATAAATCATTTTCCATTATACCTGTACGCTTGTGGAACTCGCTGCCTTTATATATTCGACGTGCTCAGTCCCTTTTTTACTTCAAAAATCTACTTAGGATGTCCTGTTAATCCAACGCTCAGTGCGTAGAGCACTCCTCTCCCTGGACGCCAACTAGTCGAATGGGCCGAATGGCGTTCCACCTATTGTGATGAAGACGTGTGCTCCGGAGTTGGCACCGGTTTTAACGCGTCTTTTCCGGTACGTCTACTCCCTCGGCGTAGTCCCGAAATCATGGAACAGCCCTCGTGCACCCGATCTCTAAAAAAGGTAACCGCTCTGATCAGTCCAACTATAGGCCTATCGCCATCACCTCCTTGTTCTCTAAAATAATGGAATTCATTATTCCATTATTTTAGAGAACAAGGAGGAACAGCAGATGAACAGATATAGATGAACAGCCAGCCTATGCGGTACCTTGAAGATCACCAGGTGATTAGTGACCACCAGACCAGTACGGTTTTGGTTTACCTAACTCATAAATGGGCGGAGACAGTAGAGTCCAAGGGGGAGGCGTTAGCCGTTAGTTTGGACGTAGCAAAGTCCTTCGATCGGGTTTGGCACAAAACGCTTCTTACAAAGCTTCCTTCCTATGGGCTTCCCGAGAAATTGTGCATTTGGATCATCAGTTTTTTTGCAGATCGGAGCATCAATGTCGTAGTAGACGGTGCATGCTCCGATTACAAGCCTGTTAACGCTGGTGTTCCATAAGGCCGCTTGCTATCACTGACGATGTCTGTTCTGCATAATCAATAACATGTTGCAAACCGATAACATTAATTGATATGCAGACGACAGCACTGGTGATGCTTTATACACCGGCCATGCCAATACTTCTCGGGAAAAGTCGGCAGAGTACCGGGTCAAACTTGTTTCTGAAGTTAAAACTTGCCTGAACGTCCAATCCACCTTCCCGGATATTCCTGGTCAAGAAAACCTCTTACTGCACCGCGTAATGCGCTGGGCAGCCATCTTGTTGATACCACATGTGGCGACGATCTGTTGGTGGTACGTCCTCTAACAAAGTTGGTAAATTATCTCGTAAAAATGTAAGTAATTCGTGCCATTAAAGTCCTCAGGCAGCTCCAAAGGCCCAACAATGTTGCCGTTTAAAATTCCGGTCCACAGGTTTACTTTAAAGCGATACTGAGATTTGTCTTCTCGCATTAAATGTGGATCCGCCACATGCCACTCGTGAAAATTGTGTAAGTTTATGTAACCGTCTTTTTTAAATGTAGTGTAGTTCATCTGCCTATGTAGCGTTGTTCTACAAAATGAAATCCTTTCAGGATAATCTCGAGGAAGAAGACTTTGAACGGGTTGTTCGTGAAATGGATGCATGTCGGCTCTTTGTAAAATACGATGTGATGTGCTTTTGGGTATTCCCGTTCTTTCTTCAATTCCACAAACGGAAATACTTGGATCATTTGCGACCTCTTGCAACACTTCTTCCTCGTAAGGAAAGCGAGCTCTACCTCCAGCCCGTATTTGATTCGGGAAATGGCCGCCCTCTGTAAGTGAACGGTGCACATTAACAAACACGCGGTGATCCGGATAGCGCTCTAAATTTGGATATCTTTCACGATAAAGTCTAGCGGCGGCACTTGCATTGCATCTGCATTCCCCATAAATGAGGTGCATGTTGGCATATTCTTGTGAAGAGTAGCGCGTAGGCATGGTAGATAACAAGGATGCCAACACAAAAGTGCAATTCCAAAAGAGAGAAGCCAAAGTTGCCCGGTATGTAATCAACAAGTCCAATTCACAAAAATCTAAGTCTAAAAAGAGAAGCCAAGTTGTCAGTACTAAATCAACACAAGCGAATATAGAAAGGTGCGCAGTAGACGAATGAGCGAATCGTACTAACTGGTGTCAGACGCATCTCCGTCTCACTGCGTGGCGTCACTATCTGTCTCGGTCACTCACGGCAATCATGTCCATTATCCATCTCTCTTATCATTTTTCCGTAAAATTAAGAACCTACCAAGAGCTTGTGCGAATGAAAAACATTTGAACTGAGTAAAATGGGTTAGCAAAAATCGGGTTACTCGATGTTTTTATTTTTTAGTATGAAACTAACAAGTATTGTACCATTTTACAATGCTAGTTAAATGCGCAAACTTTTAATGGCACTTGCCAAGGCACTTTAGTACATTTTTTTAAAGGAGGACTTTTCAAAGTCGACAAATGTTGAAAATTTTAAATTCATACGAGTAGTTTAACAAATAGACAATTCTAGAAAACTTGGGGCAGTTGTGTCATTATTTGTGACTGTGGTTCTAGAAATGTTATTAAGGGTTACGGTTCCAAAGTTTTAATGAACAAAAATAATAAAAATTAACCACAACCACAACACATAGCATATTAATATTTTCGAAAATATCTTTATAGTGAAATTAATTCCTATCTTGAAAAACAAAAAGTTTTGTGCAATGAACAAAAAGGGTTTCGACAAAATAAAACCATAAATATGGCCATTTATGATTTCATCAAAAATATTATATGCCACGTTGATAAATCTCCCATTTGTGTCGTTTACTGCGATACTTCACAGGCATTTGACTATGTAGACCGTAATACCCTAATTAATAAACTTGACGCTTACGGTATTAGAGGAAATAACAGAAATAACTAGAGTGAATCTTGAAAACAAAAATGAAGAAACATAAACGTCCAAAAAATGAGTCGTAAAATTTATCAAACACATAATTCTTACACTTCCGTCGCTATATATATTGGAAACAGCTTTATTTGTTAGAAGCAACCCACAATTGTTTCCTCGCCTATCAGATAATATAAAACTTAATCGCCGAGATAACAATACGCTATGTGTTCACCAGGCTAAAACAGTGGGGTGGTATAAGTTGACCTCCAGGGTCGTGGAGACAAATAATTTGATTCTCCACCAAGCAAAAAGGCAGAAAAGAATCCGGAAGTCATGGATTGGTACCGGGCCATGGTTACCGGTACATCGGAATCACTGGAAGCCAAGTCCAGTGAAAAAAAAAGCGGCAGCTCACTGAGTAACTGAGGGCTGCATTTTGCCGTCCAATTCCGACTCGGTGGCTGACGATGAGGCCCGAGATCTGCTGGCAGGTTCATTTTTGGGCGGGGACGTGGAAGACGCTGATGGCGTACCCTTCGTCCAGAACTAGCCTAGTGCAGGCCAACCTCCACCACAGTGAAACTGCGTCGGCTCAATTACGCAAGTGGTTGGTGGCATAAAGGACGGTCATAGAACTAATTCAGGATCGTTGGGTTGGGGCTGGTAAAATTAAAGGTCTAAACGACTTAAAAAGTAAGCTATTCCACAACTCTGAGCACGGCACGCCTAGAGCGTGTATTTGTACTACTAGAGATATCTGTGCAAAACCATTGTAATAGTGGAGATGAATGGTCCACTATTAACAGACTCCGAGTGGTTTCAAGGTGGAGAAATGAAACGACTGTTTATATAAGTCCGACTGGAGTACGAATATAGAATGGACTGTGGACTGGAATGAATATATTTTCATCTTGCCTATATTTATATGGCTGGCTCACAACTGATTTGCCAATGGTAATTATTTTTATTGTACATAGCCAATTATACTGCTTACATTATGACCAATGAAAATGAATCAAAATGTATTACTATTATGTACGTTTCGTTTCCCTGCGTGAGACTTGTGTGTTGTTCACGAAGCTACGTCGCTGGATCGGGCTATATAAGACATGCAGGTCGGTGCGCGCGCGTAGTCGGCGAGCGGCCGCGGCGTGGGATACAGCTCCGGAACAGCAAGGAGAAGCGAGCTGCGGTGTTGAAGAAACGGCTCCCCATTGGTCGACGGATACGTGACGATAGCGGCGTGTGAAGTCGATGTGGCGCTGAATAATATTTGCGGCTGCTTCTTGTTTCTTTATAAGAACGTCAAATTATCTATATGCAGTCCGTAGTATCTCAGTAGCCAGGGATAGTTAGAAAATAAATGTTTTTTATCTTCACCTTCCGCGTTATGGTAGCAGCAGAGTATATATTATTTATTCCCGTTTAGGGCTGATTATTCCGGCTGCTACATCACTCTCCCCCTAGCGAAAGCGTACCGGAGGCTTGACGACTCGCCCGTATTTAGTAGTTTTTAAAATAGGTCTCAACTGGGTTGATGTAGATGATGGAGTTTCAAGCTTCCTCGCTGGTGGTTTTGATGATGATGATGAATCCTCTAAAGTATCCTCGTTAATAATATAGGCAGGCTTTAGTCGGTCGATCGAAATAATCGTAGATTTCCTTCCGGGTATTTGTAGTTTAAAAGTCTTGCTATTTCTCTCTAATACTCTATACGGTCCGTCGTAGGTAGGTTGAAATTGTTTTTTCATTGCGTCGTTTCTTACAAAAACTTGCTTGCATTCAAATCTTGGTGAATGAATACTGATTTATTATTTCTGTGTGATTGCATTTCGGTGCATTTCGACGATAAGGCTTTGTTGATTGATTCTCGAAGTTGAGTTACGAAATCGTAATCCATTTCTTGTTTGTTTGACGCTGCTGAACTGAAGAAGTCACACGGCAGTCTTATGCTGCAGCCGTAGGTTAGCTGAGCGGCACTAAGACTAGTGTCTGCACGCGGTGTTGCTCGTAGTCCGAGTAGCACTGTAGGTAGCTCATCAATCCACTTTGTATGTTGAGATAAACGAGTTTTGAGTGCGGTCTTTAATGTACGATGCCATCGTTCGATTATTCCGTTTGCCTGAGGATGGTATGTTGTTGTACGTGTCTTCTGTATTCCCATAGTTTGAAGAAGTTTGAGGAATAGGTTGCTTTCGAAATTTCTTCCTTGATCCGTTGTGACGGTTTTAGGTGATCCGAAACGAGTAATCCAATTTTCATAAATTATCTTCGCGACGGATTCGGCTGAAGTATCATCGGTAGGTATTGCTTCTGGCCATCTTGTTGCTCTGTCGATCATTGTTACGAGGTAACGATATCCTTGCGGTGAAGTAGGTAATGGTCCGACGATGTCAACGTGCTGGTGTTCGAATCTCTCCGTGGGTGGAAATGTAGCTAGATTACTTGATGTATGCCTTTGTACTTTGCATTTCTGGCATTGAATGCATTGCTTCGCCCAGTTGCCAACATCCACTTGCATTGAAGGCCAAAAGAATTTTTCAGTGATGAGTTTTCTTGTTGTTCTAACACCTGGATGACTGATGTTGTGCAGTGCATTGAAGACTTCGCGGCGACATTCTTCTGGTAGGTATGGTCGCATAGTTGTCGTTGAGGCTTCACAGTATATAGGTAGATGCGTCATTGGCATTGTAACTTGCTTGATGGACAAGTTACCTTGCTTCGATAGATGCTTTATGTTGTCACTATCTCTGTCTTGTGCTGCGGCGATCTTATGATAGTCGATTGATGTAGGGCACGTTACACTGTCGATTGGTACGCGACTGACTGCGTCGGCGACTATGTTGTCCTTTCCACTGATGTGACGTATGTCGGTAGTGAATTCACTTATGAAAATAAGTTGTCTTTCTCTTCGTGGTGTTTCCGATAGTGATGGTTTCTTTGAAAGTACATATGTTAATGGCTTGTGGTCGGTAAAAACGATCAGGTTTCGACCCTCGAACGTTTTTCTGAAGTGCTTGATAGCCATGTAAATAGCGAGTAGCTCTCGGTCGAATGTACTGTAGTTACGTTGAGTATCGGAGAACTTCTTCGAAAAATAGCCAAGTGGTTGCCATTTCCCATTGCTGTATTGTTGGAGAACGGCTCCTGCTGAGAGATCGGATGCGTCGCTGAAGATAGCAAGGGTTGCTTCGTGTGATGGGTGAGCGAGTAAAGCTGCATTTTGGATCGCAACTTTACAAGCTTCAAATGCCTTCATGGCTTCATCGTTCCATTCGATTGACGTTTTATCATTTTTCTTCGTGTTGTGAAGGTATGCGTGAAGTGGTGCTTGGATTTAAGCCGCTTTAGGTATGTGTTCCCTGTAAAAATTTATCATCCCAAGAAAACGCCTTAGCTCTTCGATAGTTTTAGGTTTCGCATAATCGATGATTGCTCTGACTTTTTCGGCAGGCGGTTTGATTCCTTCCTTGCTGACGGTGAAACCAAGAAATTGAACTTCTTGCTGTCTGAATATGCATTTCGAAGGGTTGATTGTGATTCCGTTGTCTTCTAATCGCTGTAGCACGGTGCGTAGATGGGTTTCATGCGTTTCTTTATCAGGGCTTGCAACAAGGAGATCATCAATAAATGCGAAAACGAAATCCAGTCCATGAAGTACTTCGTGTATGAATCTTTGGAAAGTTTGACCTCCGTTCTTTAATCCTGGGATCATTCTTGGGAATTAGAATAATCCCATTGGGGTAATTATTGCTGTCTTCTCTATGTCTTCATCGCGTACTCTTATTTGTTGGTAAGCTCGGTTGAGATCGATGGTGGAGAATATAGTCTTGTCTGATAGTTGATGAGTGAAATCCCTGACTCGCGGTATTGGGTAGCGGTCAGGAGTGGTAATAGAATTCAGTCTTCTGTAATCTCCACAAACTCGTAATTCTCTGTTCTTCTTCGGTACGATGTGAAGTGGTGATGACCAAGGGCTTTTGCTTGGACGGCATATTCCTTGCTCAATCATGTTTTCGAATTCCTTTCGAACTTGCGTATAGGTGTGGTGCAATTGGACGTGCACGGCAATGAAGTGGTGGTCCATTGGTTTCGATGAAATGCTCAACGTCGTTCTTCGGTGTTAATTTCATTGAAGTTATTCTTGTGATACCAGGGTATTCTTCGAGGATCTTGTGATACGGTTGTTGAACATCTATGCTTCTTATTGTAGGCTGATTGGTTGCTTGGACAAAAGACTGAGATGCAAGATTGGTTTTCCCGTCGATGATTCTTCTATTTTTGATGTCGACGATCAACTGGTGATGTTGAAGAAAATCAGCACCGATGATTGGTTTGCTGACTTTAGCGACGATAAATCTCCATTTGAATGGTCGGCGTAGATTTAAATCAAGTTCCATTGTTTTTTCTCCATATGTAGGAATCACCGTATTGTTTGCTGCATAGAGTTGAAAATCCAGTGGCTTCAACTTCTGTCCTTGCTTCGGCGGTAACACTGAGATATTTGCTCCGGTGTCGATAAGGAAAGTAAGCTTGCTTTTTTTATCGGTGACGAAAAGACGGTAGGATTTTGCTGTTACGCTGGATCCCGTCGCATCGAGCGTACTAGTTAGTTTTCCGTATTCATATTTTCATTTTTGAATGTACACGGTGCTGTGCATTTTCTTGCCTCGAACCCGAAACGTTGATGATAGTAACAGTAAGGGGATCTTGATGTTGAGCTACTGCTGTTTTCGATCATCTTGTCCGCCAGGAGTGCCAGTTCGTCGAGCTTCGTCTGCGTGCTGAATGTTTCGCTGACTGCTATTACCGATCGAATATGTGGTGGTAGGTGGTTTACCCACATTAGCCGTAGTGTTGAATCAGGAACTTTATCTCGCGCCAAAGTACGCATTTTGCGTAGGAGTTGTGTGGGCTTCTGGTCTCCAAGTTCTATTTCTGATAGAAGTTTCTGTAGCTGGCGACTGTCGGATTCTTCATATGCGGAGATCAGACGATCCTTCAGTGAATTATACTGGTCGATTGCTGGTGGGTTGTACAACAGGTCCGGAATTTGTTCGATGTCTTGTTTGTCAAGTTGGGCTATCACCATCTGTGCTAATTGCGCCTGGCTCTTCTTTAAACCATCCGTTGCGGCTTCAAAACTGGCGAACCAAAGTCGTGGTTTGTCTCTCCAAAACGGTGGTATTCTCAACGATAGAGATATACCGGCGATTTCTGGTTCCTTGACCGGGTTTGATGTATATGTGTTTGCCTCTTTCTCCATAACGGCGGCTTGATTACACTGCTTTTTTTTATAAATACTGAAGTCTTCTTTCTCAGTGTTCGCCACGGGTTTCCTTCGCGGTGTTCGTACGGGATCTTCCCTCTCGGTGTTCGTACGGGGTCACCACTGTAATAGTGGAGATGAACGGTCCACTATTAACGGACTCCGAGTGGTTTCAAGGTGGAGAAATGAAACGACTGTTTATATAAGTCCGACTGGAGTACGAATATGGAATGGACTGTGGACTGGAATGAATATATTTTCATCTTGCCTATATTTATATGGCTGGCTCACAATTGATTTGCCAATGGTAATTATTTTTATTGTACATAGCCAATTATACTGCTTACATTATGACCAATGAAAATGAATCAAAATGTATTACTATTATGTACGTTTCGTTTCCCTGCGTGAGACTTGTGTGTTTGACTTGTGGATCGGGCTATATAAGACATGCAGGTCGGTGCGCGCGCGTAGTCGGCGAGCGGCCGCGGCGTGGGATACAGCTCCGGAACAGCAAGGAGAAGCGAGCTGCGGTGTTGAAGAAACGGCTCCCCATTGGTCGACGGATACGTGACGATAGCGGCGTGTGAAGTCGATGTGGCGCTGAATAATATTTGCGGCTGCTTCTTGTTTCTTTATAAGAACGTCAAATTATCAATATGCAGTCCGTAGTATCTCAGTAGCCAGGGATAGTTAGAAAATAAATGTTTTTTATCTTCACCTTCCGCGTTATGGTAGCAGCAGAGTATATATTATTTATTCCCGTTTAGGGCTGATTATTCTGGCTGCTACACCATTAACAGATTTCTGTTGCAGAGACATATATATATATATATATATATATATATATATATATATATATATATATATATATATATATATATATATATATATATATATATATATATATATATATATATATATATATATATATATATATATATGTAATAGCAATACAAAATACACAAGAGGGAAGATTATATTTATATTAGAGGTTGTGATCGGGACGGACTCCAATGCACATCATCCCCATCCACCTGCAATTTCCCTGCAGTTGTTCTAGGCGATGGTCGATACTTACTATCAGAATTTTTTTATTTAATGTGGGCAATAATAAATTTGGCATACTCAGGTGGATTTAGACCGAACTTAACGCCCTGGATAGAAAAGTCCGCACTACCATGACGTCCCAAAGAAAGCATGGTGGGCGTGGCTTCCTGAGCGCGCTCACCATGCATAATCGCGAAGTGTGCAGCCTCCGTAATTACTTCCTGGTGAGATCGGATGATCCATTCTATAATGACGTCATTTCTAGTGATAAAGGACTTACCCCTCTATCCTTAGCCAACGAGCAATGCCAAGACCCGGCAGTACAGAGCATTTCCGACCGGGAGACGGTATGGAAGGAGAAGTAGCTCCATGGGAGGTACTACAGGGCTCTACATGAGCCTCACGTAGATACAGCCGCCTCCCTCAACTGGCTACGTTTCGGTGACCTCTTCGGGGAAACCGAGGGTTTTATCTGTGCAATACTGGATCAGGCTATTAAGACCAACAACTATCGGAGACACATCCTAAAGGATGGCACTGTCGACGTCTGTCGAGCTTGTCGCCATCCCGGGGAGTCACTTAGGCATGTCATCTCCGGTTGTTCGGCGCTTTCTAACTCTGAGTACTTGCACAGGCACAACCTAGTAGCCAGAATTCTACACCAGGAGCTCGCTCTGAAATACGGTCTCGTGGACCGAAAATTGCCGTATTACAAGTACTTCTCGGAAGCCGTGCTCGAAAATGACCGCGCCAGGCTCTACTGGGACCGGGCCATCATCACAGACAGGACTATTCTTGCGAATAAGCCTGATATTGTGCTGATGGACCGGGCACAGTCATGGATATTTTTGATCGACATTACCATTCCCTATGACGAGAACCTCGTGAAAGCCGAAACGGATAAACGAACAAAATATCTGGACCCGGCTCACGAGGTGACTGACATGTGGGGTGGTATGCCGACCGAAATTATTCCTGTAGTCGTCTCTGCGAATGGGCTAATCTCAGTCAGCCTCTCGGGTCATCTGAGGCGACTGGGACTCCGTGACGGACCGCTCCGGGCTCAAATGCAGAAGGCGGTGCTCCTCGATACCACCCGCATCGTTCGCCGGTTTCTTTCCCCTTCCCCCTAACCCTCGGTCGTTTGGTCTCCCCTGCCGAGGGCTCCCATCTGGTTGGATCTTATTTATTTATGTTGTTTTTGTATTTATTTTATTTTATTGATATTTATGTACATTTATCTTTTCATTTTAATTTATAATTATATATTTATAGAACCCAACCAGGTGAGAAAATTATATAGATACCCCAAAATAATAATAATAATAATTTCTTTATTTGCTTAAAACATGATGTTTGTAGGTGGTACAGTAAAATAAGTTCACATGTTTTGCTTATAATTAGCATGAAAATTTAAGATTTTATATAGAATAAATGCTTATAGTGTTCCTGGAACTCAAAATAGCCTTTGACACAGTTGCTATCCCTCTTTTTGTACATAAACTGGAAATACTTGGTATTAGAGCCAATGCACTATCTCTTTTTAGGAGTTATCTCTCGGATCGAACTCAAAGAGTGAAGCTCAATACATTCATGAGTGATGACGTCACGGTATCATATGGCGTGCCGCAGGTTAGTGTATTGGGCCCCACACTTTTTCTTGTCTATATAAACGGTCTTTGTTGTCTGGAAATCGATAAAGCCCATATTCTTTCCTACGCCGACGATACTGCTGTTATTTTCACTGTAAGAGATTGGAATGATGTTAAGAAAAAAGCGGAGTTAGGTATGAGTTTAGTTGCTGGCTGGTTAAAGGATAATCTTCTTACCTTAAATACAGACAAGACCAACTTTATTTCTTACAGTATCCGTGACCAATCACAACGTAATCTTGATTTTGAAATGAGAATACACTCCTGCAATTCTCTCCCGGATTGGCTAACTGTGTTTGTCCCGTTATTAAAAAAACTGACAAAACTAAGTATCTTGGGGTGATAGTTGACCAACGATCATCCTGGCATCCACATCTTGAACAAGTAACAGACAAGGTTAGGAAACTGATCTGGATATTTAAGACCTTAAGATATGTGGTGCCGGGTGAGAAATCAGATAGCCAGTACTGTCATAGAAATATACTCAAGGAGATCTATATGGCGTTAGCACAGTCCCTACTAACATACTGCATCCCAATCTGGGGAGGGGCAAGTAAAACCAAAATGTTGGAAGTGGAACATGCACAACATGCTCTTTTGAAAGTAATGCACTTCAAAAAAAGGAGGTTTCCAACTGACAAACTTTACTCCATTAGTAAAGTCTTATCAGTGAGAAAGCTTTATGTTCTACTCACTGTATTAAAAAAACATAAAACTTTAACCTACGATGACAGCATTAAACAAAAAAGAAGAAAAATTGTCGTGGCATTAAAGAAATTTAAAACTGCATTTGCTAGTAAACAATACTCAAGCCTTTCCGTTTTACTATATAACAAATTAAACATAGAACTAAAGATCTACAGCAAAACAAAAAAGGAATGTAAGAAATTGATTTCAAATTTTTTTACTCCCTTAAATTGTGGGGAAACAGAGACATTATTACAACACAGATACTAAATGAACACATACACATACATACTCAGAACATACTAACACACTACTCATACATTATACTTACTTACTTATCTTCACGCACAATCCCTAACGGGGTAGCTAGAGAGAACAGATCGCCAAGTGTCACGATCCTTACATACCTCTTTCGCTTCCTTCAGGTTCATTAACTTCTTCATACATGCACGTCTAGGTATCCGAGTACTCTTGACCTTCCCCTCTTCGAGCAATTTGCTCTCATGGTCTTCGAAAGTTAGTCTCGGTCTACCTCGACACCTTTTAATATTTACTTTCGCTCTATATATTTTCTTCACCATTCGGTCTTCACTCATTCGCTCAACGTGCCCAAACCATTGGAGTACGCCCCTATCAATTTTTGTGATAAGGTCATCTTTCAATCCTGCCATATTGTGAATCTCTTCGTTTCGCTTTCGGTTGGCTATGGTAACGCCACACATTTTACGAAGAGATCGCATCTCCACTGCATTCAACTTGCTTTTATGCTTCTTCTGGCATACCCAGGTTTCGCTGCTATATAACAAAGTCGGTACCAACACTGCGTTATTTATTGCAAGGCGTGCACTCTTCACCACGCCTTGCCTTTTGACTAATGCATTCAGGGCACCATTGACTTTTTTTCCGGCAGCGACACGCCTATCCACATCTAAATCACATCTTCCATCCCGGCTGAAAGCACTCCCCAAGTATACAATTTCATTTACCTGTTCTAGACATTCAACTCATACAACATGCTCAAATTTACATACCATACCATATACTACAACTACTAAATACACATACACTCTATGGATGTAAAATACTACCCTAATATATTATTGATGTTTTAATGCTTTGAGACTGATGGTAGGATACTAAAGTAATGTTTTTATTATTTTTATTATTTATTTTAGGATATTTTATTTCGTAAATAATATTATAATACTTAGCTATGGAAGAGCGAAGTCACCTGTTACAGGCATTATTTTGCTTACTAGGTGACTTCGATCACTGATCATATAATGTAAAATTAATGTTTGGGTCAAATATATTCATTAAAAAGAATGTCAACAAATCAATAATTATTAAAGCTTAATGTCAATAAATTCTTCAATGTCATACACTTTAAGTTCAAGCCACTTATAGAGTCTCGATTTGAATAAATTCATTTTGAGGTTTTTGATGTCATTGGGGATCTTATTATACACCTTAACACACATTGATAAGCAACTTTTTCTGAATTTAGCAGATCTTGGAATGACGCTTAATACTAATCGCTCCGGATTTCTTTTCCATCGAGAGTTTATATCTCTGGCTTTCTGAAAGAGCTCAGTATGGCGTTTTACACAACAACTCATTTCAAAGATGTACAGTGCTGGCAAAAGAAGTAAGCCCAGGCTCCAAAACGCTGCTCTACAGGACTCGCCCGGTGGAATCCCACATATGGATCTGATGCATTTTTTTTGCGCTATAAATACCCTTTGTCTCAGTACTATTGCCCCATATCATCACACCATAACGTAGAATAGAGGCTACATATGCGTGGTAAGTGGTAATGGCTGTTTGCAAGTTAGTTACGCCCCTTGTTTTATAAAGAGCATAAACAAAGCTGTAATACGCTTGCATAAGGCCTCAATGTGTAATTTCCAGTTAAGATCTTGGTCTATCCTTATACCTAAGAACTTAGTATGTGTAATTTCTTTAATGTTTTCAATATCAATGTTAAAATTGTATTTATCATATTTGGATTTATTAAATTGAATGAAATTTGATTTATCTAAATTTAAATTTAGATTATTTTCCTCTAGCCATTTAATAATGTTGTCAATAGCATTATTAATCTCAATTTCGTGGTCACGTATTGAATTGTATTTATTTTTTCTGATGTCACAATTATTGATGTCATCGGTAAACAAGATACATTTATGACCAGTAACTTTGGTTATGTCATTTATGTACAATATAAACAAAAGTGTACCTAGGACACTTCCCTGAGGGATACCACACGAGTTATTTTTTAGGGTAGAAGAACATGTCATCTGTTCGCTATTTATGATTTTGTTAACAGTGACGCGCTGACACCGATTCTTCAAGTAGGATGATAGCCACTTTAGTGTATGTCCTCTTATACCAATCTTTTCAAGTTTATTTAATAAGAGGTCGTGGTCTAGAAAATCAAACGCCTTGGACAAGTCAAAAAATAGACCTGTTGTTAGATAAACTTCATTCAATTTTGTGAGTATTGTTTGTACAAGAGTAAATGTTGCTAAAGTTGTCGACTTTTCTTTTTGGAAACCGAATTGATCTTTACTAATGATGTTGTATGTGTTGCAATAATTGAGTATTCTCAGGTGCATACATTTCTCAAACACCTTCGATAGAATAGGTATAAGAGTAATTGGGCGATAATTGTTGACGTCATTTTTATTACCCTTTTTGTACAATGGTTTGACGACTGATTGTTTTAATGCTTCCAGAAACGTACCAGATGAAAGGATAGATTAATTAAATACGTCAATATAGGCATTAGTTCATCAATACACATTTTAATTATTCTGGTACTGATTCCATCAAAGCCTTCTGAGGTGGTGTTGTTCAAACCCATAATTTCTTTTTTTACTTCTTCTTTTGAAGTCGGAAGAAGAAACATCGTGTTTGGTATAGGTTTGCTTTTAGCAGTTGTTTTTTGTGTATTATTTGTCGTCAGGTTTTTTGTATTTGTCAATTCAATAAAATGTTCATTAAAGCTGAGGCTATGTCAAAAAGATGTGTCAATTGTTTTTTGTTTAAACTTGTTTCACTTATAATATTGTCACATTTTAAACCACCAATTTCCTTTTTTATTACATTCCATGTCGCTTTGCATTTGTTTTTATTTTTATATATATATTTTATGTGTGAATCCCTTTTGGAGGTATTAATACATTTATTTAATACTTTCGAGTAATTTATATATTTGATTTTATTGATAGCTGTTTTATTTTTATAATATTTATACCTTAGTGACCGTTTAGTTTTACAGCTTGTTCTTAGGCCTTTGCTAATCCAATTTTGTGTATTCCTATGAGTGTTGTTAACTTTAATTTTAATTAAAGGAAAACACAGATTATAAAACATGCACAGTAGTTCATGAAACTAGTTGAAGGCAGAGTTTAGACTCATATCTGCGTATACCTCAGACCAAGTTATGCTTTTTAGGCACTCCCTGAATTTGAAAATATTTTCGCAACTGTAGTCCTTTCTAAGTACTGTGTATGTTTTTGGTTTTTCATTTTTTCTTTGCACAGAGAAACACAATAATTGAGCTGTATCGTGGTCGGATAAGTATAAAGGTAGTACCGTAGCGTTAACGTCTATAATGTTACTTAGCATGTGGTCTATGCATGAGTTTTTGCGTGTTGGTACCTTAATATGTATTTTTAGGTTATGATTTAGACATTGGAAGTAATTTGATATTTTTCCTTGTTTCAGCGTATCGATGTTAAAATCACCCGTCACAACAACTTTTGTATCAGACTTACGGTTTCTTAATAATTCATGCAAGAGTAGGTCTAATTTGTTTAAAAAAAATATTTGGATCAGATGTAAGTGTTTTATAAACGCATACAACCACTAGTTTGTGTAGAGGCATCTCTATGCCACAGACTTCAAAGCTCTTTTGTGTTGCGTACTTTTTTAGTTTTGACATTTCTTTGAAGGTACTATTTTGTTTGGCTAAGATACAGGTTCCTCCCCTCAGTTTATCCCGACAAAACGCTGTTGCTAACTCATAATTATGAATATTTAGGTACTTCTCGCTACCAGATTGCAGAAAAGTTTCAGACAAACATATTAGATCTGGTTCATTCTTCATCTTGTTCAGTTCTTGTAATGTTATTTTATCTTGTATTGTTATTAGTAATTCCTGCTTTGCCATGACACTTGCAATGTTTTGGTGCAAAATTTTAAAAGTTTTATTACTGTAAATCACAAAAAAAAATGGTTTATCTATTTTTTTTTAAATATCGCAGTAAGGTACTTTGAGTTAAACGCCTTGGCCTATTGGCATTAGATCGACTAATAGAGGTATTAGCCCCCGATCGAGTCCAGGAAAAATAGTATGGGATTGTTCCCTTTGGATACTTTACCACTTTAGAGGGAACTTTTTCAGGCGCTGGCTTACTACGTGCTATTATTTTTTTCAAATGTTTGGGATTGAGATATTCATTTTCGTAGTCAATGCAATCTATTACATAATTAATCGAATTACATAATTGAAAAGGAATCCTGTGTTTACATTCCACGAAATGACATTTTTGATTTTCATTACAAATTCTCTTTAAAGTTTTATTTATGTCAGTCACACATATTTGTCAATAAATTTAATACAATTATGTCATTATCAGGAAAATATTTAAGAGACTGTCGTAGCTGTGATGATAGTATTTTAATATAATAGTCGTTTTCGCCAATGCAGATTATAACTGTCTTTTGGTTTTAAATTTACGTTTTGAATATTTATGATAAAATCTAAAGACGGTGCATATGGTTTTGTTATTGCTGTGATAGCGTATTTCACGTATGGCGTGTTCGCTCGAGACTGAATTAGGGCGGAGGAGAGACCGGTACAGCGCTGGGTTCCTGTGATGTATAACCGGTTCTTGTCATCTTCTTTTTTTAGCGCATACTAAGCTCGTGGATTTAGTCTGTAAAGGCATTTGTGTGTTGTCTAAGGCTGTCAATTTCTGTTCCAGAGTATTTATATATTTTTTTAGACATACAGGTGTCTCAAAAGTAAGTTCACATTTGCTTATCTTATTACGCGAAAGCAACTATTCTGAGGGGCGCGGGGGGTATGTCAGTCGGTAGTCTGGCTCTTGGGAATTTAGTCGCTATGGAGCGTTTCTCTGGTGCGGACCGTGCGTTGTGCGTACGTGAGTTTTACAAAAACGGTAATTCGGCGACTGTAGCGCGTAGAAAATTCTGCAGTATTCGACATATTCGTCACTTAAATGATGCGCCTAGCACTCGTCTCATTGCAAAATGGGTTGAGAAGTTTGAAGAGACTGGGTCAACTCTGGAGAAACCAAAATCTGGGCGACCAAGAACATCAAGAACAGCCGAAAACGTGGACAGTGTTACTCAGTCTATTCGAGATGATCCAAACCTCTCGATTCGGAAGCGTGCTGTTGCTTTAAATGTGCACAGATCTTCATTATGCCGCATTTTACACAAAGATTTAAAGCTGCACCCGTACAAAATTCAGTTAGTGCAAGAACTGAAGCCTCAAGATGCTGGTCAGAGGCTTGCCTTTGTAAATCAGATGATTGAGCGCTTTCCAACGTTCACCAACATCTTGTTTTCCGATGAAGCCCATTTTCACCTGAATGGGCATGTAAACAAGCAAAATTGTCGTTACTGGAGTGCAACCAACCCAAAACAAAAACATCAGAAACCGCTACATTCACCCAAAGTCACCGTATGGGCAGCGATGTCGGCGCGAGGAATTATCGGCCCTTACTTTTTTGAAGATGGAAGGGGACGCACACTCACAGTGAATTCAGAGCGTTATGTGGAGATGTTAGACGAGTTTTTCGTACCCCAACTGCAAAACTTTCCTGGTTACAACCAAAGAACATGGTTCCAGCAGGATGGAGCAACTTCACACACGTCCAATAGATCTCTGCCTCGAGTTCGAGAAATTTTTCCGAACAAATTAATCTCCTGGCGAGGTGACATAAATTGGCCTCCACGGAGTCCCGATTTAACGCCTATGGATTTTTTCCTGTGGGGTTATGTCAAATCAAAAGTTTACGCTAATAAACCGACTTCCCTGGCACAATTAAAAGAAAATATCCGTCATGAAATGGCAGCCATCACGGAAACTACCTGCCGAGCTGTCATAGGCAATTTTAGTGCCCGACTAAATGAATGCCGAGAGCGCAACGGTTTACATTTGGACAATGTTATTTTTAAAAAATAAATTCCCAAACAGTGTACTTCAATATAAAATAAACATTTTTTCAATAAAGCTAAGACTTTTCTTTTAAAAAAAGATTTAAATGTGAACTTTCTTTTGAGACACCTGGTATTACCTGGTTTTCAGTATATTTAAGCTGTTTCTCTAAGTCTTTAATTTTTGGTTGGAGTGCCATGGATGTGGTGTTTGTATAAGCTGTTTTTTATATGCCGGAGACACAAAACCAGTGTGAGAGTGAGAAGTGAGAGAAGAAGATAATACTGACTGTAGTTTGGATCGTCTATTACGTTTTTCGGAGCTCTGGCTTGTTTGGCTAACGTTATGTGAAGATTGGCATAAGGCTGTCAATGTCTTATTTTCCTTTGTCAATTTGATTATTTTCTGTCGGAGATTGTTATTTTCTAATGTTATGTTATCAAATTCATTCTGTAGTATGTTATATTCCGTTCGGAGTTGGTTCATTGTGTCCTTCATTTCCTGTATTGCAATAGAGTCGGTTATAGTTTGGTCCAAACTTTTTGAAAGTGGTTTACGAAAGGAAATCACAAGCTCACTCAGATTGTGGGAGGTAGTCAGCACATGTGAGTCGTCAGGTTCGTTGGAATCGTGGGATAAAGTTAGTGCTTGTGAGTCGTCTATTTGATTTATTGGTGAGGCATTCAGTTGAGCAATGCTTATCTGTATTGTTTGTGATTCGTCCAGATGTACTAACACACTTGCAGGTGCTATCTCTGAAGGTTCCGACTCAGTCGACATAAAAATTGCACTAGAAGTAGAAGGGCTTTCGTAGGATTTCTTAGCTGTTTTATATTTCCTTGTGGTTACGTGGGATAAAGAGGAGTAAGGTGTCGAAGGCCCTTTTGATTTTGGCTACAGTCTTTGCACTTCCATTTACTTTTAGCTGCTGCATCTTTTAAGCGGTATAGTCTCTCCGAGTTTCCGACGCAATCAAATTCAAAGTTATTCCTGCATAGCGAGCATAACATTGTATTTTTTGGGTCAACCTTGCGCTTACATTTGGAACATGTAACTTGTAGTGTCATCTTACGGTCATTACCTGTATTTTTACAATACGTTTAATTCAGTAATGTATTAGTAGATGTCATTACTGTATCAGGGGCGACAGACAGTTGACGCTTATTCAGGGTATTTCTTGTATGGAAAGCAGCGGCAGCTAGTGATACGGGCTCCAGACTCCTGTGTGATTTACGGCGTGAATTCACGCCGTAATTTTGCCGCGAACTCGTCGCGAAAAACACATCCCTCCACACTCGCAGTTGTTCACAGTTTAGTTCGCGCGCTCATCGAGAATGGACGCTGAAATATGCACTGCTAATGCCGTGACGCTATACGCTTTGGCTCACGACAATTACGTGTAGTATATAAAATATAAAAAAAACCGTATTTGTAGTTTTTTTTTTTACAATAATCGCTTTCTTCTAGAAAAGCATCGATCACGTCAAAGCCAATTCAAATGGGCTTGTAAATTTTGTCGCTGCTTGCTACAGACTTCCTTTCAGAATCCTTCACCTTTTTCTTATAATATCTGTAACTGGACATTAGAATTTCTTTTTTTTTTCAATCAGTCACTTCAACGCTTTTTGTGGTAGAGCCATGCTGCTGTTATATTAGTAGTGTAGTTGTAGCACGAATGGGTCGTCTCGACCGAGGAAGGACCGCGCTCTCACAGAATACCACACGAAAAATAGTAGCTTAATGCTGCTATATTTCGTATGGTGAGTGTAGAGAACCGGAGACCCTTTTTACTGGAAACGAGGCATTTCATTCTAGTCCTCACGGGTGACAACGCATCTGCATTTTGATTCGTAATCGAGGATAGATGTAGATGTCTATAGAATACAGCATCCACATACCATCAGGTGGACTTTGTGCTTCTTTGTCACTATCCTATAAAATAAAATAATATGCATTATTTCCTTTATTCGTATCCAAGCGCCATGTACTTTCATTTTATTTTTATGATTTTTATGTTTAGCATCCCATAAAATGGGTTCGGCATGATAATACTCGATCAACAAGAGTTCCTGCTCGTTCGTCCAACTGACGCTCATTTTGACGCACCGTCCTCCGTAAAAAAATACAAATAGGCACAACCTCACAGCAACGAGTCTCGCGCGTTACTATTTTCACGCGCGAGTGTGGATGCGCTTGCGTTCACGGGAGGTTCACGCGTCGTAAACCCTTTGAAGCGGTCACAAAATACCGACACTGAACGGGGAACATGGCGTGAAAAGGCGCGAAGCCCGTGAACGCGCGCGAAAGCCATCCACATTTGCGGTTCACGCCTTTCACCGGTGTTCACGGCGTGAATGTGGAGGGCGCTTGACGAGTAGACATGTTTTTTTTTTGCGCCCGAAGCAATTAAAGGGCTACCCTATACGTAGGGAGGCGGAAAATGCATTACGCATACCACGATAGCCGGTCTATCGTGGTTATGAGGGACTCACTGTCCTACCGGGGACCCTAAGTGATACCCTCTAAAAACCGCCTTTGGGGACAGGCAACTGGCTGATTAAGCTGTATTGTGCCTTATCATGAGCGACCCTCTTTTGGGAAAAGAGGGCGCAGGCGGCTAAGAGCCGCTGAGGGAGTGCCTACGAAGGCAAAATAATATTAGTTAATATAATAATAATTAATTTAATTAGAATTGGCCTGAGCCGCCAGGAGGCAGTTCAGGTCGTTTGTCAGTTTATTAGGCGGGTCCGAGAGAGAGTTTCTCGGCCTGCGGACTCGATAGCGAGAGGGGGGTGGGGCTGCATAAGTAGCTGCCTCACGAATTAAATGGTTTGGATGCGACTCTGAGGCTTTGAAGAAGTTCTTAGAGAGTTTTTTGAGAAATTGTTGAATTGTTGGGAGCTCTAGGTCCCGATGAAGGTCGGCATTACGGACGTACCAAGGTGCGTTCGCAGCTCGACGACAGAAAAGGTTTTGAACTATTTGGAGTTCATTAATAATTTTGGGGTTTGCGTGGGCAAAGACGGGGCCCGCGTAGGAGGTAGACATGTTACTTAAGACGTACTTATATATGTCCGTAAACGTGAATCACTTTCTTCAATAATTAACTAGATGGCGCTCATTAATGCAATTGTTTATCTGGAAAGTAGCGACGTCTAGTGATTAGTAGTAGTGAGATTAGATATGAACGTTATGATGATTCAACAGCTTATCTTTATTTATGTCAAGTTTGAATTTACAATTAGATAATAATTAGAAAATTTAATTGTGTTGTCTTTTATATAGTCACTCACTGAGTCAAAATGAAGTACGTTCGTGTTTATTTATATTATCGTCCATTGTTCATGCACTCACACTTATATTGTATATTAGTCTAGTTTTTAGTAGTATTATTAAACGTATTAAAATTATTTTTGTTATTATTTATTTGTTTAACAAATAATAATAACGTGGCACAGTTGGCTATAAATAACAATTCAATTGACAAGCATTTCGGCTTAACAAAAAAAAATCCATGCCGAATACGGTTATAAAACTAGTGTCATAATTTTGAGCAGTAGCAGTAGCCAGCGAATGTTCACTTGCTGGGACACACTTCTTGCAAGCATTTGGTAGTTCACCACTCAACAATGATTCTTCTTCATTTTGAAAAGTAAGAGTCTTTGTTAAAGTGATAAAACTAGCGATCAAAATCTTCCCTACGCTTCTCAATCGCTTCACTTTGGTAGGCGTTGCTACTTTTAAAACAGCCAAACTATCGCTTTAAATGGTGAGTGTAGAGAACTGAAGCGGAGAACCTTTTCACTGGAAACGAGGCATTTTACTTTAGTCCTAAGGGGTGACAACCCATCTGCATTTTGATACTTAATTGAGGATAAATGTAGATGTCTATGCGCCACAGTATTTACTTACCATCAGGTGGACTGTATGCTCGTTTGTCAACCATATTGTGTAAAATCGAGACGATACTGTTTCATTTTTAATGATTATGATGTCACCATTTCATTCGGCTTTCTATTCGATCGGTGAGTTTCTTTATTATATTCAATAAAAACGAGAAGAAATATTTATCGTATCTCACTAGTTACTCACAGAATACCAACGTAAAATGGCAGCTAAACTGTAGTTTTCTATATACAGATTGCCTTCATGAGCAGATTGTAAAAACGTTTCGCTATAGCAGATAAAGCCTCATATATTATGCTTTATCAAGTTGGTCATTAATATTTCAAAAATATTTTGTTTAATATGCCTGCTACATTCTGGTGAAATAATAAAAATTGTTGCATGTTATCATTAAAAGAAATCCTAATAGATGGACCGAAAAAACCCATTTTTTGACACGTTATTAATGTTGGTTAACAAGAATACGCCTAAAGATAGAAACAGAAACTTTTTTTATACAATATAGATTATAAATAATACTTCGGAAAAAACCTCTGACGAGAACAACATCCTGAGGAGAACCAGTAAGAAACCTAGCGGGACTATTTTTTTAAAAATAACAGCTTACGATTGTAAGCTGTTATTTTAACAAAAATAGTACCGCTATGTATGTTACAATTAACAACACATAACAAATTAGAAACATGTTGGTAGCAATCACCCAGGGGTTATTATCGTCTAATCCTTAATATTATAAGAACCCTTTTTATACAAACTTACTTTAACTTACTTGTACTTTATGCAAGTCAAACTTTGTATATATTCTGGGATTTTGTTGTAAAAGTGTATACATCGCTCCAACAATAAATTATTGACTCGGTGGGGTCGAGTAACTGGTACTACTAGCTTGTGTCTGTTCCTAGAATTAATATTCCTTCAAAATATACATTTCATACTTACCTGATCTGTCACTTTTACCTGTTTTATTCGATAACATTTCGTAAGTTAAGTCGTAGTTAGTATCAAAGCAATATGCATATTTATAATTTTTAATGTCCATATAAAGTAAATATTTAAACATTTCTATTCGGTAATTATAAGTAAATATAAAGCCTTTGGAGAGGGCGCGACACGTTATGCACTAGCTCCGCGGAAAAATATTCAGATAAATAGTATTTCTTCAAAATTCTTTATCATAGCATTAAAAAATTATAAAGACAGACAAAATTATCAGTGAATATTTTTATCTCGGTATTTTATTCATAAAAAAGGAAATAAAAACGAAATTCAGTACAGTGGTGTGTGAAAGCCATTGAAAAAGTGCTGTTTACATGTGAACTATGAACAAGAAAGTTATTAAAAACAACGCAAAAATTTACAGGTGTGAATTTTTCAAAGTGAACAACCAATATTTAAATAGAATCGGTTTTTTGATGTGAAATAAGTGTACACAAATTCAAATAATCAACAAAAATAATGAAGGTACTTTGCCAGCTAATAAACGGACCTTGAACCAAGAAGTACCCGAAGTCATCGACCTTGATTATTTACTTAACAACTACTTGCTTACTTTCGCCACTGTAAGTGAATCGCTTACAGCGCTGTGGCTGGTATCGGACTGCTCATAGTACATTCTTGTAGCTGCGAGTTCAAACCCAGGGGACGCCTGTTGAATTTGTCTTTTTCACTTTTTCGTTTCGTTTGAGGAATTGTTTAAAATGTCGACCATATGCGCTGGTTGTTTACAAAAACTGCTGCTCTCTTTGTAAATCAAGCTATGATTTAGATTGCGCAACCGCAAATGTTCCTATTGTGCGATTTAATAATACGATGAGCGCTGAACGCAAACAAAATTGGAAATGCCAGGCTTGTCGTTGTAAAATGGCCAAAACTGGAAATACAAACACACCAGTTCGCACCCAAAATAGCCTTCAACCACAACAATCACCAACAACTGAGGTTAATGTGACGATGAGAAGGAAGCAAACAACAAGCTCGTATGGTACAACCATGGTCTATGATGATGATGAAAGTATTTTGGGGAATACGTGTACGGAGAACAACTTCAAAAATTACAACTGTCAAATTGACTCACTACTGCTTACCAAAAAAGAAGAACTTTTATAAAAAAAAATGGAAAACAATAAGAATACACTATTATCAGAATTAAAAACTATGTTATTACAAGAAATTTCATCTACAGTAACAAATGAAATATCACTACATATAAATACTATATCTACAGAACAACATACTATGAAAACAGAAATAAACGTACTAAACACACAAATAAAAGATCTCCAGAATGAAACAAATAGATTGCAGTTAGAAATTAGCGAATTACAGCGAACAATGTCACTACAAACAAAACAGCAAGCAGAGTGGTTGTACACTTTCGAAAATAATAGGAAGTTTTTTCTATACGGATTGGATGAAAACTACTGGGAGACTGAACATGAACTGCATAACCATGTGACTTACCTATTTCAGAATTTATTAAAAGGAATATAAACACACTAATAATGATCGTCGATGTCGAAGTAAATGATGCATCGAAATCAGGAAACACTGAAAGTGAGAAAACGAATCGAAGAGAATATAATAGACGTTCGAAAAACATAAATAAAGAAAATTATAACTTTCGTGAATAGCGCAGCACCTTCTTTTAACATTATTTTTCAAAACATGCAAAGCTTATTTAATAAGAGAGATTAATTAGAATCGTTCCTGGATGACCACAAAAATGAATACCAAGCAATTTGTATCTCCAAAACCTAGCCTACAAAAAATAAGGCCTCACACGTGCAACTTAGCGATTACCACTTGGCTGCAGCATTCCACAGAGAAAAATATATCGGCGGCGGTGTGTGCATTAAAAATGATTAATTATTTTTGAAATAGCAGCTTAATGCTGCTGTATTTCGTATGGTGAGTGTAGAGAACCGGAGACCCTTTTTACTGGAAACGAGGCATTCCATCTTAGTCCTCACGGGTGATAACGCATCTGCATTTTGATTCGTAATCGAGGATAGATGTAGATGTCTATGGGCCACAGTAACCACTTACCATCAGGTGGACTGTGTGCTCGTTTGTCACCCTATCCTATAAAAAAAAAAACAACATTGATTACGTTGAACGAACGGATATTATGTACATGTCTATTGAATATATTATTGAAGTTTGTGCTGTTTAACTTTCGGCATTGGATATATTGTTAATTAGAGAGACAGATATATTTAACAGTCGAATAAATCAAATTCTTCAATATATCATAAAAAAATATAAAGATAAAAAAATTATTATTGGTGGCGATTTTAATGTCATCAGAACTCCTAAATACCATGCTAGAGTCAAGTTTTAAGCAACTTATAAAAGAACCCACACGCCTGAAAAATGTTCTTCTGAAAAATGTTAAACTGAGATTCGATATTTACAAATTTCAGTCAAAAAAACGTAAGTGCTACGGTATTAGAGTTAGGATTTTCAGACCACAAATGTGCAATGCTACAATTAAAAAAGTTCCATCAGAACAAAATACAATCCTTATTTTTATATATGTAAAAGAATATACAATGAAAATAATATAAATAAATTCAAACAATATTTACAAAATACAAACTGGCAAAAGTTCAATTCTAATAATAAAACTGTTGGCAGAAATTACAATTCACTAAATAAAATTTTACACGATGCACTAGAATATTGTATTCCATACAAACGATTAAAAATTTGTAATAAACAACGATATAAATCATGGCTAATATACGGTATTAAAAAATCTTGTAAACATAAAAGATTACTAAGAATTCATGTTATGTATTCGAAAAATAATATTTTACAAAATTATTACAAACAATATGAGAAAATATTTAAAAAATGTTATAATAAAATCAAAACAATTACAATCAATTAAAAGAATGAATAAAGCAACTAATAAAATTAAATGTATGTGGCAAATAATAAATTAAAAACAAAGCATGTTAAGGTAAAAAAATATAATGAAAATATTAAATTGCATATCAACAATAAACCAATATCTGACCCGCATGAGGTTTCTAATGTTTTTAACGAACTATTCGGTTCGCGTCAGTCGGGAGCGGCGCGGCAGGTAGTGCGCTCGCGCCACGCGGCCGCCCGGTTATGCGCCCCTCTCTGCACTCGATGTTCTTAACCCTAGTGGATGAACGAGAGGTAATGTTATTGGTGCGACAACTAAAATCAAAATCTAGCTTCGGTGTTGATGAGCTGCCGTCCACTCTTATTAAAAAATGTGCCGAAGAAATAGTTCCGTCGTTAACTTTAATTATAAATCAATCCTTTTCTGAAGGAGTATTCCCTGACCTACTAAAAATTGCTATTATAAAGCCAATACATATAAAAGAGAAAAAACGGACCCCAATAACTACCGACCCATTGCACTCTTACCCGTAATTTCAAAAATTTTTGAAAGAGCTATGTTCAAACGATTATACTCATTTTGTGAAACGTACAATATTTTCGACGACGCACAAAATGGTTTTAGAAAATACCGCTCGACAACCCTGACCGCATTTAAATATTTTAATGAAGTCTTGAACATATTAAACGATCAGAAATACGCAATAGGAATTTTATTTGACATGACAAAAGCATATGAAAAAATTCTCTTAAATAAACTTTATGACATTGGTATCCGTCGTGTAGCTCATAAGTGGTTTGCTTCCTTTCTCAGCAATCGTTCACAGTACGTCGAAATAGAAAATGTAGATCAAGATTCAAAAACAATAACATGTGTCAGGTCGGGGGCCCAGCCGGTGCGGGACTCTATCCCTCAGGGGTCCGTACTCGGATGTGTTCTCTTCCTTATTTACATCAATCACCTCCCCAAGATTATTGATGAGCTTTGTGTAATGTTTGCCGACGATTTTTCCGTTTTGTTCCCTTATATCAATGGTACCAAACTTAATGAAAGAATCGACATAATTATAAATAAAGTAAAACAATGGTTAAGCGATCATAATTTAGAAGTCAATTTCAAAAAAGTAAACTAATATAATTCAGACCACGACAGAAACATGAACTAGAGATAAATTATACATATAATCAAACAAAATTAGAATGTGTTCAAAATTTTTCTTTGCTGGGTATAAATATAGATTCGAATGTTAATTTTAAATGACATGTTCAAAAAATAAGTTAAAATTATCACAATTTATATATTATGCTTTAAGAGAATTAAAAAAATCTACAAATTTAAAAACGGCAGTGACAGCCTATCACGGCAGTGGCTAAACTACGGCGTCATACTATGGGGCAACAGTGTAGAATCACACGAACTTTTTATTTTACAAAAAAAAATGAATACGCGTACTTGCAAATATCAAACAAAGAGAAAGCTGCAAACCGCACTTTCAAAGTCTCAAAATTTTAACATTACCGTGCCTATATATATTAGAAATATGTAAATTTGTAAAAAGACACCCAGGTTTTTACACCAAAATCATAGACGCGCCCCGACACAACGGAACTCGCTATAAGAATAACCTTTTGCAACCAAAATCTAAATTAACATTACACAGTACAGGTACTTACTCGATGTCAATAAAAATTTATAATAAATTGCCGGAATACATAAAAGCCGAAACAAATATTAATAAATTCATAAGATCTTTAAAAGAGATACTTATTAAAAAAAGTCATTATTCAATTAATGAATACATTGAGGAAAAGAATTTTTAAGTGTCTGCCCCTCTCCTGTTCATTGCTATGCCTTTAGGGGTGCACGTGATTGTTAGAACTTGCATGCTTTGTTTAGTCTCTAAGTGACATGTAACGCAATTTGTGAATAAATAAATAAAATAAATAAATAAAAATATATAGGGGCTCGTAGTACACAGATGGAGCACATACAATTCTTTTGTGTTAGTTATTTTTATAAGCGTTTTTTAAATTAATCTAACTACATAGATCAATTGTGTGCCGGACGGGCGAAACTCTCCGGAGTAAATGTTGTCGAAGATACTTCGCGAGTCGCACACGTCCTACACCTATAGGTTCCGGTGGGTACTTTCACTGCCGTCTTTGTGGTTGCCGCTGAAATATTGTGGACTGAGGTTTAAATCAAAATGCACGATTAATAAATACAAATAGCAAGGTAGTGGCCAGCGGTTCGACTTATCGATTAATCGCGAAATTTTTATAACTATTATTTATTGAGCACGGTTGTTGAACTACGGTTGTTCACTATTGGTTGGTCACTGTATATTTCAAAAGATTTCTTTAAATTGTACGGTGGTATCAAATATCTATTGGTAGTAGCTGGTTTTCTAACACTACTGACTAGCAGCTATTATCAACTAAACTAGCTGATTTTATCACTTGTGAAACTGCGGATATCAGTTACCACTTTCACTATATGTAACTGCGAATATCAGTTATGACCTTTTTAGGCTAGCTAACACTTTCACTATATGTAACTGCGAATATCAGTTACGGCCTTTTTCGGCTAGCTAACACTTTCACTATATGTAACTGCGAATATCAGTTACGACCTTTTTCGGCTAGCTAACACTTCCACTATATGTAACTGCGAATATCAGTTACGACCTTTTTCGGCTAGCTAACACTTTCACTATATGTAACTGCGAATGTCAGTTACGACCTTTTTCGGCTAGCTAACACTTTCACTATTCACTATATACTGCTACTAGTCACTTCAGCTACCACCGGATGCCACTCACTTCACTTCACTTGTCACTGGTAGTTCTTCACACTACTACTCCTACTGGGTCCCGAGCCCCTAAGGTAGACTTTGGCAATACTTTACAGTGAGCCGCTTGCCATTTTCCGTTTTGCCTCTTTATTGCATAAACTTTTCACTATACAAATGGCATAAATTGCAATATTTTCAATACAAAACAAATTGCTACACTAACATGCTATTCATCAATAAATTGGTAGTCTGGTACTTTATTAGTATATCATAAAGGTTACTCAAAATATTAACATTGTAAAAAGTTATTAAACGAAATGTCCAAAATTTTCATAATATTTGGGTACATTAATTCTTTGATTTTTCTATAACTACGAAATATGCGTTTAATTATATAAAATATTCTTACACTTTCTTAATCTATAAGCCATATGCTAATTCAATGTCATATTTTCACCTCTTTTAGAACATAAAATTATTTTCCTTATTTTTAGTATGAACTATTACGCAGGTGGAGGACGGAGTGCAGAGTTGGCACATGGAATGTTAGAGGAGGCATGAGAGATAAGACGAATGAGTTGATCGAAATAATGAAAGAAAGAGAATTAGTTGTCGTGTGTATGTCGGAGACCAAACGGAAAGGCAGTGGTATTGAAGAGCTCCCTGGCGGGACGTTAGCTATATGGTCCGGAGTCCCGGAAAGCGAGAACGCCTGCCAGGGAGTGGGAGTGCTGTTGTCATCCCGGTTGGTCGACCTTATGACTGAATACAAGGTTGTGAACTCAAGACTTCTCTGGGTTCGCTTCAAAATGGGACTGACGAAGTTATTCCTTTTGGCTGTTTATGCGCCGGTAGCTTCGTCGTCTAGGGCTGAGCTGGAGGAGTTTTGGGAGAATGTAAGAGAAGTTCTAGATTTGGTTAAGGGAAACGAAAGAACTATTGTATGTGGTGATTTGAATGGATGGGTAGGCATCGCTCGACCAGGATACGAGTCGGTGCTTGGAAAGTTTGGAGATAAAAGGGTTAATGATGCTGGCAAGCTTATACTGGCTGTATGCAAGGAAAAGGGTCTTCTTGTGACAAACACTATGTTTAATCACAGGAAGATCCATATGTACACTAGAGAAAGAAAGAATGAGAGAAGTATGATTGATTTGTTCCTGGTGGATGACCGACTGCGAAAACAGGTGATGGATACACGAGTGTTCAGGGGTGCTGAACTGGGAACGGATCATTATCTAGTAATTACTAGATTTAGGGGTTTGTTCGCGGGTTGGCGCCACCGGACGGCAGTAACAGAACCACAGTCGGTCTGTCGCATCCGAAGCTGGAAGCTTCAGGAAGCGGATACTAGGGACAAATATCACACGAGGGTAGCCGAAAAGCTTGACACCATCGATGGCAGGAAAGAATGTGTGGAGAGAATATGGCAGAACCTTAGGGATGGAATGGTAAGTGCAGCGGAAGAAGTATGTGGTACGACAAAAAGAGGTAGTAGTAAAAGAAGAGATGCATGGTGGAATGACGAAGTGAGAGAAGCTGTAAAAAAGAAGAAAAAAGCATGGTCAGACTACTTAGCCTCTAGTAACGATGAGCATATGAGAGAGAAGATGAAAGAAAGATATAAGCTGCAGAAAGTTCATGCGAAAACATTGATTGAGGAAGTACGTGAAAGGTGTAGAATAGAAGCGAACGAGAGGTTGTCGCACAACTTTAGGGAAAACTCCAAACTCTTCTGGAAAGAGGTTGGAAGGTCCCGGAGTGGTGCGACAGCTTTAAGAATGAACAAAGTGCTTTCGAGAACCAATGACGTCCTCTCAGAAAAATCGGACGTCATGCAGCGATGGAGTGAATTTTATAGAGAATTGTATGCGTGTCATGATCTTAGTGAAGGATCCGGGGGTGACGCCGTGACTGGCACGCCAGACACGGACCTCGATGACACTGAGGTCATCAGCATGAAAGAGATTGAACGTGCGATTCGAAGTTTGAAATGTGGTAAGGCTGCGGGACTAGACAGAGTTACTGCTGAAATGGTCAAGTACGGTGGGCCTCGCGTCTGGGACAGCTTTCATCTGCTGTGCAATTTGTGCTGGCGGACGGGAGATGTCCCGGATGATTGGCGATCCGCGGTCATTGTGCCTTTATATAAAGGTAAAGGTTCACATTTTGACTGCGGGAGCTATCGGGCGATCAGCTTGACCAATTTAACAAGTAAAGTTTATTCGAAGGTTTTGACACGCAGGATGCAAGAGAAATCTTATGGGAGGCACAATGCGGATTTAGACCTGGAAGAGGATGCACGGATCAAATGTTTTCTCTCCGCATGATCACGGAGAAGCTTCTGAGTGTTAACCAGAGGATTTTCTGTGCTTTTGTGGATCTGGAGAAAGCATTTGATAAGGTTATAAGGAAGAAAATGTGGGAACTGTTGCCGGGATATGGTGTGGATGGTCGATTGTTAAGGGCTGTGCAGTCACTTTACTATGACTGTAAAGCCTGTGTGCGGGTAGGGCATGACCTGTCACCCATGTTTAGCGTCCAAGCGGGCGTAAAACAAGGTTGTGTCATGTCTTCCTGGCTGTTCATACTGTATCTCGACAGCTGTTTACAGAAGCTGAAAGATAGCTGTTTGGGTGTGAAATTGGGTGACATAAAAGTTAATTGTCTGCTGTATGCTGATGATGCAGTGCTTATTGCACCATCAGAAGCAGAACTGCAGGCATTAGTCACGTGTATGAAAGAGGAATGTGAAATTAAAGGTCTCCGTTTGAATGCTAAAAAAACTAAGGTTCTGGTATTTGAAAAGGACGAAGAGAGAACGAAATGTGAAATATGGGTAAATCAGGAATGTCTAGAACAGGTAAATGAAATTGTATACTTGGGGAGTGCTTTCAGCCGGGATGGAAGATGTGATTTAGATGTGGATAGGCGTGTCGCTGCCGGAAACAAAGTCAATGGTGCCCTGAATGCATTAATAAAAAGGCAAGGCGTGGTGAAGAGTGCACGCCTTGCAATACATAACGCAGTGTTGGCACCGACTTTGTTATATGGCAGCGAAACCTGGGTATGCCAGAAGAAGCATAAAAGCAAGTTGAATGCAGTGGAGATGCGATCTCTTCGTAAAATGTGTGGCGTTACCATAGCCGACCGAAAGCGAAACGAAGAGATTCGCAATATGGCAGGATTGAAAGATGACCTTATCACAAAAATTGATAGGGGCGTACTCCAATGGTTTGGACACGTTGAACGAATGAGTGAAGACCGAATGGTGAAGAAAATATATAGAGCGAAAGTAAATATTAAAAGGTGTCGAGATAGACCGAGACTAACTTTCGAAGACCATGTGAGCAAATTGCTCGAAGAGGGGAGGGTCAAGAGTACTCGGATACCTAGACGTGCATGTATGAAGAAGTTAATGAACCTGAAAGAAGCGAAAGAGGTATGTAAGGATCGTGACACTTGGCGATCTGTTCTCTCTGGCTACCCCGTTAGGGATTGTGCGTGACGATAAGTAAGTAAGTAAGTAAGTAACTATTACGCAGTTAATTAAAAACTTTTAGAGAATTCCACGATAAGACGCGCTGTGATTGGTCGATTTTTCTTAATATAATAAAAGTTGTTTATATTACTTGTTATCAAAACGACATTCTATACAAATATACTAAGAGTTATAAACATGCTTAACAACTATATTAATACACGTTTTCATCCAGTTCTGTCGGTAATTTCATTATTAATACAAAAACAATATTCTTCATTACTTCGTTTCTTAGCGTTGTTAGGCCGTCGCGAACAAATTGAATCCATATTCTTAAAGATACTTGCACCAATCATAATTACACAATAGTCTTCTTGATCTCATCAAAATTATGGATCTTGTTCTTGATATCCGACAAGAGTTCTTTCAAACTACTGTTAGGTTTCATAAATTGGCACTAGTATAATATTCAGTGTACCGTTGTAGATGCAGCCACTGAGAATACATAATTTTCTCTTCTTTCTGCTGTCTTTTTCTTTCTCTAATTTGCTTTCTTGTTTTTTGACGGAATATTTTGTTACGGATTTTTCACTTTTAATAGTATTCTTAGTTGACTTCTCACTTGATTAAGTTTGTTTAACTTATTTTTGTTTTCTTTTAATAAGTAGTATTTATTTACAAGTATTTATTTATTAATTGATCGGTTGCTGGTGTTATTATTTTTTATTTTATTTTTTATTTGACTTGTTTCATTCGAAGATACAATTAACTCAAGTAGTCTCTTAACCTAATCGAAGAATTTGCACGTTTAGAGAATCGGTCTATTTTAATTTTTTTTGTTGATAACTCCCACTCTCTGTTTACCCGTTAGTCCGATAGCCACTTCATTCTTTTTAGAGTTATTCATTTAAGTTTTTTACGCCGGGTATGGGTGGGTGGGAACTTTGTGTCTTCGAATGAAAAAGTTAGTAAAGTTACAGCCTATATAAGTCCCACTGCTGGGCACAGGCCTCCGCTCATTTCTGAGAGGATTTTTAGGGCAAGGAATTGTCCGCCGCGCTGCCCTAATGCGTGTTGGCGAATTTCACATATCTTCGAAATATATTTTTTTTCTTATTTCTCTGACATGCAGGTTTCCTCACGATGTTTTCCTTCACCGCCGAGCACGTGGTAAATCAGCACTTAAAATTGCAATTAACAATTTCATTGGTTCCTGGCGGGGATAGAACCCGGTTTGCTCGCGTACTGTGAAATTTACAGCGAGCGCTAACCATCTGAGCTACCACGGCTCATAATCGGCTCTCTTCGAATGAAGCGAATCATATAATGATCGAACTTCACTTCAAGAAGTTCGTTTAATATCATATTATATTTCGTCGTTTCGTTCTTAGGTTAATTAACCTTTATAATAAGTATTAGGATTTTTTTTTAATTTGGGTTTATAAAATATAATAATACTTCCAACTTTTTCTTAATGATTTTAGAAAATACATGATTATGATTTACTTTTAATACTAATCACACAGACGGATCGAGTAAATCCTCCTTCAACCGTTAGTGAGCGGTTATAGAACCTAGCGAATGTCATAGATGAGGTAGATGGTCTCCAGCCGTTTTTCTTATGGTGTCAATACAAGTTCCGGCGGATGCCACTGCCGAAGTAGAAGCGTGATGGGAGAAGAGTCCGATAGAGAGAGAGATAGAAGCGTCCACACCGCTCTCTACTAAAGTCTGCTTTATCCACCGGCTTATAGTTTGTGACGATGCCTTTTTGTAAGGTTTTTTATTAGTAAGTAAGAGATTGTCAGTCCCTTCAGGTCGCAGCCCCGATATTACTATAAGATAGTCGTCTAGGGTTCTTGTTGGACAAATGCTTGGGTTTTCTACAAAAATAAGACAGGAATAATGCTCTATGCTCTCGATTTAGTGCTGAAATTTTTATTATGTCAGTTACAACAACATTAACACCTGACGGGGATCTTATGATATTAGACGTTCTTATTAGAGAGAGAGAGAGAGAGAGTTTGTACGCGATGAGAAGTACACAAAGTAAAAATTATTGTATTTTTTTGTAAGTTTTTTTTGGACTTATTATATTACATTTATATTTTTTAGGCTTATTTATTTTGATAACATTTGGATACAT
Source organism: Parnassius smintheus behrii (assembly GCA_036936625.1). Taxonomy (NCBI): domain Eukaryota; kingdom Metazoa; phylum Arthropoda; class Insecta; order Lepidoptera; family Papilionidae; genus Parnassius; species Parnassius smintheus. Next base: position 529,177 of record JAUPFT010000004.1, on the reverse strand, counting down.
AATTAAGCACAGTTTTGTAGGTAGTTGTATGTTTGAGAAGGGAAAGTTTTTGTCTACAAATACCCTTTAATAACCGCTTAATTATTTTATCTGACCCTATATTATTCCCGAGAAGTAGAGGTAGGGCAAACCAAAGACTATTAATAGACCCATATGATGCTCCATTTTTGTACGGATCCACTAAAATGACTTGGTTGTCTATACAAAACCGCCACCACAGTCTGTACGTACTAGAATATTGGTTCATAGTGTTATCTGAGATGGATGCCAGCATGAGATCTAGTGCTATGTCCGGAGTGTTTGATCTCTTAAATGTGGTCTCGAGAGCGTCGCGGCCGCCAGGGAAAGGCTGGCATGAAGTCGTTGACGTAACCTGTAAGGACAACGCAAAAGGTTGTTTTAAGATTTTTTTTAAAAAAGGTAATCTCCGAGATGAGCATTCTTTTGAGCAGTGGAAACTAAACTTGTCCAGGCCAGTTAGGAAATATTAGAATACTGGTGGCTACGTCAATAATAATTTTTTGTAGGAATCTTAGTTTTAAGGTGAACTGTGGAAATGCGTAGAAGAACGACGAGTTACAGTTAACTGTGAATTGTCATTGCGTCGGGGTCTGGTTTCCACGAGATATACTGAATGCATATCCCACTATAGTCCCAGACTTGTTTCGAACGCCCGTTCCGATAATTCCTATTCCGTATTCGTTCGTTTCGTTGTCGAAAGTAAGTTGTCGTGTGTGTTAATTTAGGATCCAAATAAGAAAATACTTCGCCTCTCACACCATTGCTAAATAGTTTTGGTCAAATAATTTAAATATCGAAACCATATTCCCCCATACGATTTATGTAGCATATAGCAGTTGTGTTGTCCACGCGGAGTAAAATAAAGCAATTAGAGTGTGCAGTAGCAAAGCATTTAATCTAAGGAAACGACTAGTAGTTCTAGGTAATTAATGCGAAAGGATAATTCATTGTCATTCTATCCACCATTTACTGTTCTACCGTCACAAACAGTGAAACAGCCCCCCAGCCTGTATTGGATGCGTCAGTATATATTTCTAAAGCAAGTTTGTTGTCTGACCTCAATGAAATGTTAGTGGACAATATGTTTTGTTTCCGCCATTGCAGTAAAATAATAATTGAAGGTTTGATTTTGCTTCAAAGTCGTTGTATTTTGGTAAGGCTAAATATTTCCGACGTTCGAAAATGTTGGTGTATAACCAACCATATTATGTAACTGCGGCACAGGCAGCAGTAAGTATTCCTATTTGTTGTGACAGTTCCCTTATAGAGCAGTTGGGGAGTAAGGCAAATTTTTTGACATACTGCAAGATGACTTGTCGTTTGTCATTTGGCAAACTTAATGACATATCAACTGAATTATATGTGAACCCAAGGTATTGACATACATGTTTTGGTACAAGGAAACTTTTTTCGTAATTGATGACAAATCCTAAGCATTTGAGCAATGATAACGTTTTACTTACGTTAGTGGAGCACTCTCGTAAGTGTCGCCTATGCCATAGGATATCATCCAGATATGTCTATTACCGACCGACCGACATCCTCTTTGTCGTAGACAGGTAAAAGGTCTTTTCATTGACTTAGTGAAAACCCACGGGGCAACGGATAGTCCGCATAGCATATGGAAGAGCTATGGTTGCATATGAAAGAGGGTTAGATTTGAAGCATTTTTTATGAAATTGAAAACGTAAGTACTTACGATGTTCTTTTTCTATTGGAACTAAAAGGTAAGCCTCTTTTATATCGATATTTGCCATGAAGCCGGATTTAGATAGACTATTTACGTAAAGTTATTTATAGTAAAGAAAATACAATATGATGTGTATTTTGTTTTACTTAGAATAATCATCAACTGGCAGTGCCGGTTACAGAGTACCTACATTGAATACGAGTCACTTCAGGATGTGTGCAGTGTAGAGCACGCCGGTCGTTGATTTAATTATCAATAAAATAAAAAAAGCAATAAAATTTTAATGCTATAACTCATACTACCTTTGACTACGTAGTACTATTATTCATTCTGTGCTTAAACTTGTAGCTCGGTCAGCCTTGCGAAAGACGTGTTACCTCGTGACGCGTCAATAAAATTTGCACCTGGTGTGTGTTATTTTGTTGAGAATTTTTATGTAAATTATTTTACATTCATAACAAAAAATTAAGCTTCATAATATGCTAATTACTTTAAGTGTGGTATTTAGAAAACGTTTGAAATTAAAAAACTTGTTTAAAAATAAATATGATTTAATTTTTATGGATCCGTAGTTTAACAACAAGTAACCCTTATACTCAGTAGTTTCGCCATGTCAGTCCGTCGGTCCGTCCGTGTCTCGTAAGTCTCATTCAAAGTATGTTCATACGATCACATACTACGTATTACATATTAAACATACAGTATATATCGCGGTACTCTTGGTTTACGCTTGTGACCTTCAGGATAATTTAGACCGGTGATGGTTTACGGGAAGTTTCATTACGGTCATATATAACTTAGAGTTGCACTGAGGGGAATAAATATAATTCCAGATCCAATTATGACCATCTTTGTGTGTTGTGTTGGCATTCGAATGATTTGATGGAAATTGTATTATTTTCGACATCGAAAAGTTTTTATATAAAAGTTAATCATTTTTAATACCACTCTCTATAAGTCTGATTGGAAAATAAGCCCTTCAGTTAACATCATCCTATTCAGGCCCGTTTTTAGACGTTATAGCGGTCAAACGCGAACTCAATACGCTAATTATCAAGAAAGCCGACGTATTGTGATGGGCAACTACGGAACCCTACCTCTATATTGCGCGTGGCCCGACACCTACTTGGACAGTTTTTTATATAAAATTTAATTTTAATAATTTTTCGGAATATCATGTTTGAGCCACAGACCGCATCGAATGTGTTGGTGGGTACAATTTTGCGCTTATCAGGAATTTGTTGTCGGTGTTCAGGGACCTGACTCTACTTGCGCTGCTTTAACGATTGTACAACAAAGTCCCAGAAATACAACGTGTCCCCAGCACCAACCTCAACTATTTTTTATCCCATCTCATCTCGTAAGTAGCACAAATATGAGTCCTTGAAGAATGACTATAATTATGCTATTTAAGTAGAGAATATCGGTCACGTGTGGTGAAGTTCCTACAGAAGCTCTATACGCGACTAGTCGCAGCTGGTTATAACATGGCTAGTTCTTTTCTCCATCGAAGTCAGCGTTGCTGGCGCCACCACATGAGTAACTACACCGCGGGGAGTAGCTGACTGTATGATAGATTTGGTTTTAAGTTAATTTTATTTTGGTTATAAATATTGTATATTTCATGTTATTTTAATAATAAAAAGCGAATAAGGTAAACGCTACAAGCTGTTTCTAAAACGAATTTTATAATTAATTTCACATACCTACAAAAAAAGTCCCGTTGGGTTTCCCAGTGGTTTTCCCATGACAGAGGTTTTGTTTTCCAAACAAGTGAAACATATTATTTTCTATTATGTATTTATATTTATTTTGAAGAAATTTTCCTCATGATATATTTTTAGCCGCTTAGTGGGGGGCGAACCAGTGTGTCGGATCCAATAAAATATACCTAATGAATAAATATTCCTATACGTGATAGTAATTCAATTGTACCTGCTCGGGCAACTAGGTTTCATACCTACTGATACTGATACTGATACTGATATGTCGATTAAACAAACTTTTTTATACTTTTGAAGATTTTTGCATTAGTGTTTCCAAAACGGTAATACTGAAGAAAATGAAAAACAGGAAAAAGTCAGAAGTTAGAGTTAGTCTTCCCCCATCACCTGGAGTAAGTCGAACAGTAACGGTTATTTATTTTAACGTAAGTACATTGTGCAGTTGCTGAAGAAAAATCGTTAACATTTGTTAAAAGTAGTAACTTTTATTTTGAATCTTATGCTTAACGTTAAATGGTTTCCTTTTTGAGTTATTTGAGTAAAATATAAATATGGGGCAGGACTAACACTGGAAATTAGAGTACCAAATAGTTTTTATTTTGTAGCCCTTTACAAGTCCACTGTTCACATGGGACCCGCCTCAAGGAATGCCATAAAAGCACAGTCCTAAGACACCTACATGCATCGACTTCCTGCATATCTTACTAGTCCGTCGTTCCATCTAGTGTGAGGAGTGCCCTACACTTTATCTACCGGTCTGCTACTGCTGCTACTCGAGAACCTATTTTCCCCAATGATCTTCGAGCTACATGGCTGGCCGCTTCAGATTGCCTGATACTTTGGGCCTCATTTCTAAATATATTATAGCATAGCCCTTTCCATCGCTCGCTAAGTGGCATTATCCATGTTCACCTTAAAACCTATCCGTTGGAAGACACTATTGAGATCGTTGAGCATAGTGCTTAGGTACTAACCTAACTAACTTACTTAATCCAGCGACACTGCCATAAGGACTATATCGTCGGAAAATCTAAGCTGAGTGATGTACTCGACTTTGATGTTAATACTGTAGTCCAGTAGCTAGAAAACATTATTTTAATATAAAACAAGCATATTAGGAAACGCAAGCATTCCCAAGAAGGGTTTATGTCAGCCAGGCGGCTATTCGTTACACGTCACATAATTTGCATAGGATTCCGGAAAAATTATTTGTAAGCCATACGAACGCTTCGTGCGGAATTCGAACCCGCAGCTCAGCGCGGCAACCAAAGGCTAATTCCATCATACATATTGATAGATCTTGATTACTCTTGGCCTAAAGGCAGTGACTACGCCGCCCAGAGAATTTAAGACACGTGTCGACTGGAGGCTCTACCATCAACACCTGCAGGAGAGACCTCCAGGCCACCATTCTTTAAGCACAGCGGACGACGTAGAGGCCGCTGCTACTAGAATTACTAAGGCAATCCAGGAGGACCTCCACGCTGCCTCTACGATCGTCCCGATCTCAGCAAGGAGAGACGATCTGGCGCGTGAGATAAGCATGCAGATCAAACGAAAACGAGCGTTGAGGAGGCTCTGGGCGCGTACTCGCTGCCCGAGAATCAAAACGCAACTAAACACCTTGTCGGAGGAACTGTCGGTTGCAGTCCAGGCACACAGAGAAGAGGCCTGGAGGCGACGCATATGGAAAGCGGAAGAGCACGATGCGTCGCTCTACAAACTGAACCGACAGTTAACTAAAGCCAAACCTCCCGTTTGCCCGCTAACCAACAACGCGGGCGAACGTCGTTACGATGCCAAGGGTAGAGCGGATATCCTAGTAAAGCACTTCGAGGAGCAATTTATGCCAAACCCAGCAAGTGCAGAGTTCATGGAGCTTCATGCCCGGAAGGAGAGTCGCGTACAGGAGTTCCTGTCGTCGCCCGCCCCACCGCTTGCAGGAGAGTGGTTCATCTCCTCCGTTGAACTGCGGAGGACAGTAACCCGCCTGCAACCGAGGAAGGTGCCGGGGCACGATGGGATTACCAACGCTGCACTCCGACAGCTGCCCAATAGAGTCCTAGTAGAGCTTGGTCGACTCTACAATGGGATACTGCGGACATCCCACTTCCCGGAGGACTGGAAGAAAGGCAAAGTCATCGTCTTGCCGAAACCAGGGAAGGACAGGCGTAGAGCTGCCAGCTAGAGGCCGATCACGCTGCTACCGCACATAGCTAAACTGCTAGAAAGATTGTTTCTAAGACGCCTCCGTCCATGCATCCAACTTCAGGTGGAGCAGCACGGATTCAGGAGGGATCACTCAACAGCAACACACCTGCTTGCGGCCGAGTACAACCGTGGCCGCACATCGTTGGGCGTCTTTCTCGATATCGAGAAGGGGTTCGACAGGGTATGGCATTCTGGATTACTTTACAAATTAGAAGAACAGCCTAGTGTCCCTGCTGCTATGTTGCGGCTAGTGGCGTCTTTCCTGGCAGACAGGAAGTTCTACGTCTGCGTAGACGACGCCGAGTCCGCAACAAGACCCATCAGAGCCAGCGTTCCACAGGGCAGCTGTTTGTCTCCAGTCCTGTACGCGGCTTACACCAACGACATCCCAACACTGGCAGGAAGACTACAAGAGTAGGAGGACGACGTAGAGCTGACGTGATATGCGGACGATAGCGCCTACTTAACCTCGTCTAAGAAAGTTTCCAACACCGCTGACACTAGGAGGCCAGAAGATCGCGTACAAGAAGGCCGTGATCTACCATGGGTGCTGGATTGACAGGACACTGCGCATGACCGCACACGTCGACTTCGTCGTCTGCAGAGCAAGATGTGCACGGGCGACGCTCTAGCCAGTCCTGGCATCCAAGCTGCCGATAAAAACCAAACTAAATATATGCAACATGTATATAAGACCAATCATCACCTACGCTGCTCCGGCCTGGTACGCGCTTCTGAGCGATCCTCTGAGGCGGCGACCGCAGGCCCAGAAGAATCTGACATTAATGACGAACGTCGGAGCAGGTCGCTACGGCCAGAATGACGTCATAGCGGCCAATCTGAAAGTCGAGATCATTCAAGACTTCGTGGTCCGTCTGGCACGCGGCATGTTTGACCGCACCGGCAACGGGCCACATGAAACCCTTAACGGCTTCGCGCCGTTACATACTCGGCCCCCGGATTGGCGACCTTATACAAGGGGGAACTCCTCTCTATATAGATTAGTGAGTTGAGTAAAGCCCACAATGCCGCAGACAGGTCAACACCGACTTTTGAAAATGATAACCTCCTTTTATTACGGACTAACCGACTGTGACAAAACCATTTTTCCGACTCTATTAAGAGCCGGGCAATCGGGGCATACCTCGAGGCACGAGACCTGCAGGGAATAAGAACCCTCGCAGAAGACAACACTGACCTGCTATTCATTCGGGACTAGCTACAGTTTCCAGTTCTAAAACAAAAAAGAAAAATAAATTAGAAAAACTAAAGTGAAAGTTATAAAAAATAGAGTGAACTCTTTTTTTTAAGAAACGGGGTTGATGTAAGGAGTCGAACGTCTTATTCAGGGGTCACGCCCACCTCGTTGCTCCGAACCCAGCGTGGTGTGGCATAGAATAGAAGGTCAATAATTGGTTGATCCCTGATTTGGTACGCAAGATCCTGCGATTCAGAGGTCCGTTGTGGTTGGACTTTCGCTGCCAGATTAAGAAGCCAGCCAAAGGAAGAGGCTCGAACACCGTTCCCGTTTGGTCGTTTAAGGCCAGCATCGGAAGAGGAAGACTACCTAATGTTTCAGGGATAGTGTACTCAATCGTGAAATATAGGTTACATCCTAGTTTTGGGGCTGTTGAACGTTATAAAATTTTGTGCATGTATATGTTTATCAGTAAAGATTATTATTATTATTAATCGAAGGAGGATGGGAGGAACTTGAAACGCCGTAAAATATATCCCACCAAAAACATTCTATAAAAAACTAGCCAAGTCTCGATGGAGCTGCTTGTTTATCTCTAAAAAGTAATGAAATCTAGACAAAGTCGTGCCAAGTCTAAGCTTCCTTACTGCGATTTCTTTATTATTATAGTTGATGTTGGGTGACTTGGCCGTTGAAGGGTACACAAGGGTACAAAACCAGGTACTACATGACACCCTTGCACCAATCTGTCGCCAGAACCGCTATCCATTGACGATGGAAAATTGCCATTTGGAAAACGTTGATTGAATAACCAGTCAATTGTAGGCTTGATAAAGCTGCTACCTCTACCTAGTACTAAAATACAGCTAAATTAATGATATTTTTAAACGAAACGAAGTAATATCTAATAAATAAACTGTACCTAGAATACTAGAAAAGTACTTACTTACTATAAGGTTATCGCAAAAACAAAACGTAAGCGCGTTTTAAAATACTACGTGTGCGGGTATCACCGCCACTCTTAGTCCAATGCATTATATTTTGACCAAATTTTGAGCGAAATTAGTATTTTAGTGTAATTTGTTTATTAAATCCTTTCTCTTACTGCGCCCGCCGTAACAAAAAAAAAAGACGTGTGGCACTCGGGGACTGCCGCGGTAAAGCTATTGCATAGCATTTTGTATTAACTTATGCAATTATAATTATTTATTTATTTTATTTATGCAGTATTTCTTTTAAGGGGGATAAGTCGCTCGCGTCCGTAGGCTTTGACCACCTAATCCTAGGCCCACCCTACACGTGTCCCCCGGGTGGTGCTAAATGAGCCACAAGCCGATAGCACAGACTCGGCTCCTCGCCGTGGTAGCGGCGTTAAATATACCAGAAGCAAAGAAGAGAGCATGGCTAGATTTACTAGCAATTAAGGCTGGTAATTCTAGCGGTACGAATGATGATTTTGAAAGAAAAAAGGCAGTCTTTAGACACCTAAATAAAAGAGTAAAAGAAGTAGTTGAAAGGAAAAAGCAAGAAAGAACGGATAAAAATGATAGAAGAATATCGGATAACTTCCAGGCAAATATTAAAATGTTCTGGAAACTCGTAAAAACTGCCAGGGGATGTTCAAAACAGCCTATAATGAATGCTATAAAAGATGAGAATGGCTATATTCTGAATGATGAAGTTTTGAGTTTAAAGAGATGGAAGGAATATTTTGAAAGCATGTTTATGAGTGAGGAGACAACGTATGAACTGAATGAAATAGGAACTCCGAAAGAAGAGGAAGGAGGTAGCGAGATAAGTATAGATGAAATAATGAAAGCAATGAAAAGCATGAAAGCAGGTAAGGCTGCCGGATATGATAGAGTTTCACTCGAAATGCTAAGGGCTGGAGAGGAAGTGGTGGCAGGCCTGCTGCACAACTTGTTTAATTTATGCTGGGAACTGAAACGGGTACCGGGAGACTGGTGCAAAGCCGTGATAGTCCCAGTATATAAGGGAAAAGGGTTGCAGCAGGACTGTAAAAACTACCGCGGTATCAGCCTTCTTAGCATCGTGGGAAAACTGTATGCCAAGGTACTAATTGAAAGGGTCATGAAAGAAACCGATGGAAAAATTTGGGATGTGCAAGCGGGATTTAGAAAGGGAATGGGATGTACAGATCAAGTCTTCTCCATGCGCATGATCGCGGAGAAGTTTTTGGCCAAAACCCAAAAGGTTTTTTGTGCGTTCATGGACTTAAAGAAGGCCTATGACAGAGTGGATAGGAATGTGCTATGGCAAACACTGAACTCATTTGGGTTGAGCGCTGGTTTGATACAGGCATTGGAATCTCTTTATAGGGACTCTAGTGCTTGTGTTAGGATCAACGGGGTCTACTCGGACTGGTTTGGCATCCATAAAGGTGTCAGACAGGGCTGTGTGGCTTCCCCGTGGTTGTTCAACCTATTTATGGACAGTTGTTTGCAAAATTTGAAAGTTGAAGAATGCGGATTAAGAATGAGTGAGTTAACCATCAAATGCCTTTTGTACGCCGATGATCAAGTTATTCTTGCGTCGTCGGCAGCTGAGTTGCAAATGATGGTTACATTAATGAACAGATCATTAAAAGAAAGGGGTATGAAAGTGAACGCAAGTAAGACGAAAATTATGGTTTTTGAAAGAGATGAAAGTAAAACGATATTTGAAATAAGAATAGAGGGGAGTTGATCGAGCAAGTAGATGAGTTTGTATATTTGGGGTGCGTATTTAGCAGGGATGGGAGATATGATAAGGATATAGAACGACGAGTGAACGCAGGAAACAGAGTAAATGGGGCCCTGCACTCTATTGTGAAGAGTCAAAATGTGTCAAAAAAGGCACGTATGGCAATTCACAATGCTGTGTTGGTCCCTACTTTAACGTATGGTAGTGAAAGTTGGGTATGGCAGAAGAAGCACGAGAGTAGAATAAATGCAGTAGAAATGCGGTCGTTAAGGAGTATGTTAGGGCTGAATCTGAATGACAGAGTGAAAAATTGTGTGATAAGAGAAGAGTGTGGTTTGCAAGATGATGTTGTAACCAGGAATAATGGATGAGAAAAGAGTGACAAAGAAAATTTATGTTGCAGAAGTGAATGGCAGAGTCGGAAAGGGATGTCCTAGGCGAAAATTTATCGACCAAATTGGCGATTTATTGAAAACGGGCCAAATTAGGTGTACCCTTAACCGACGAGCATGCATGCGTAGGTGTATGGATGTGAAGGAGGCGAGAGAGGTGTGTCAGGATCGTGCCAAATGGAAGTCTGTAGTCTCTGCCTACCCCTCTGGGTGACAGGCGTGAGTGTTTATGTATTTCTTTTTCTTTGATATTAATTCAAGTTACACTTTTTGAGCGTGGTGACCGATAAGAAAACAATTTTTTTTTCTTTTATTAAATAAATAAATAATAAATGTACTTTGTTCATTCGTATTCAAAACAATTTATACACAAATTTTACAAGTACAGCTATTCACTGTTGTACATAAATACCTATATACCTATATACTTTCTCATAAACAGCTGCTTATGTATTCGTCCGATTTCGGAGCAGCTTGTCTCGATTCATGCGAGCTTCGTAGAGTCGTACAATACGTCTAGTTGCACGCACACAAACACTGTGTCGAAGACTGCCGAAAAGAAACGACGTTAGACAATGCACGGCCTTCAAGCCACACCTCCGTGCCCGTCGGAGTGGGGAGCGTGAGGTTTTTTCGTTACGGAATAAATTTCTGGATTCGGTCCCCGCGCTCAAGGCCCGCGATAGAAGCTATGCAATAGCTTAACAGCTTTGTCACCTCAGCTGGCGGCACTTGTTATAAATATTTATGTTTCTCACTTATGTTTAAAGAGGTTTTTGTTACAGTTATTTAAAGCCGATAAGATTTTCGATAAGTAGAAACAATAAATATAACATTTAAATGTTTATTTTATTGTTACGAGCTTGAGGTTCGTGACAATAAAAATTGCCGATAGAATTACCTAAATTAACACTTTAATTTACTTTACACAAATTAAAGTTAAAAACACTAATAATTAAACACACTAATTCACTTAATTCCGCTCCGCAGCTTCGCTTGTGTCGCCGAGTTCAACTCTGCCTCGATCGCATCTTGCGCCACCTATTTATTTAAATTAGCAAAATATCCGGAATGTTCAAGTAAACACGCGCAAGGTACCGAGAGTTCGAGTATAGATTTTCTAGTTCTTCGGGTGGCGCTGTCGGTCGAAAGATCTGTGATGTCATAAACTGCAACGATCCCCTCGCTCTCGTTCCTGACACTAAATGGCGCTAGTTGTGTCGTCGACTGGAGCGCGTAACACTGCCTCCTCCTAAGACATGCTCGTCCCGAGCATTATCGGTCCCATAATTACGCGCTAGGCGATCCACATGGACGATCTTAGGAGTCCCTCTTGCGCCTTTCTGTAACGGCTCCACAATGTCAAGGGCTGTCCTATCCCATGGTGCACCAACATTGTACAATTTCGGTGCCCCTCTACTACGTGTCTGAGGTCCCCGCACGGCCGCACAACTTGTACATGTACGACACCAATCCTCGACATCGTCACGATAATGGACCCAGTAAAACTGTTCTCGGACCTTCAGTAGAGTTCGTTTAACTCCCAGATGGACTCTTGAACGACCATTATGGCACAGCTGTAGAACATCCGGCACTTTAGCTTTAGGGACAACCATTTGCAAACGACAGCTGTCTCTTCGACCATTGTCCCATTTACGGCACAGGACTCCATCCTGAAGCAGCAAGCTGTCCCATTGGGCCCAATAGCTTTTCGTGGTTGAACTCATCGCTGAGACGTCCCTCCACTTAGGCTTGGTAGCACGGGCCTTCATCCATCCCAGAATCGGCTTGATGTCTGGATCTTCCTGCTGTGCATGACGTAGGCTGTCCTTCCACTCGTTGCTGAGGTGGTCTGTCCTGAGCATCCTCACGGATACCACTTCCTTACTCTCTTGCCTACTACAATGGTTGCAATCTTCAGGACACGGTCTTCTTGACAATGCATCTGCGTTGCCGTGAGATTTCCCGCTGCAGTGTCTGATAGTAAAGTCGTATTCTTGCTGCTGCTGGGCGGTGCTGTTAGCCGCACTTCCTTTCTGAGACCGTTCGCCTTCCCTTCCTAGGATGTGCTTAGGGCAGCTGGACCGAAGATGGCCCCTTTCCCCACAGCCACAGCACCTCGGGCTGTATATTTTATTGTGGTCGCGAACCGTAACTGCTGTAACCTCCCTAGCGTGAGGTGAACGATGATCCTGTCGCCGCCGGGCAGTGCCGTTAGCTGCACTACCCTCTCGAGATAGATCAACTCTCCTTTCCATGGTTCGCTTAGGGCAGCTGGATCGTAGATGGCCCTTTTCCCCACAGCCATAGCACCTTGGGCTGTATCCTTTGTTGCGGTCGCGAACTGTAGCTGCTGCAACCTCCCTGACGCGATGGGAACGATGATCCTGCCGCACGGCTTCCACTTCCAGTGCATGGGCCAAGGCGTCCTTAAGCGTCTCGTGGTGCCCGAGCCTCACAGCAGCTCTGACTTCCGTCGCGGATGCCGTCGATGAATGTCTGCACCAGGCTCCCTACAATGAGCGCAGGTACAGACTGGTATGCTTTTCGAACCATCTTCTCCACCTCAAGAGCCCACTGCTGCAGGTTTTCGTTGCTGCGCTGCACGCGATCTTTAAGCTGCGCGCGAAAGACGTGTTCCAGGTGAGCGTCGCCATATCTCGCCTCCAATGCCTCAACGAGTTGCTCATAAGTCACTTCCTCACCGAGAGCTTCCAGAACTACTAAGGCCTGGTCGCGCAGGCCTAGTGTGAGAGCAGTCAGGGCCTGACTTTTATTCCAGCCGTTCGCCTTCATAACAGCCTCGAACTGGATTTTGTAGGCTGACCAGGAAGAAGTACCGTCGAACGGTGGCACCTTGAACCCACGTAGCGAAGGTGTTGTTGCTACTACGGGAGCTGTTGTTCCATCACCCAGTTTGAGGTCGTCCAGCGTTTTCTTCACGTCAGCCACCACGTAATCAACCCGATTGTTCACTTGGTCGATTTGGGTTTTAGCTTCCTTGATTTGGGTTTCAGCTTCCGACAGGCGGTTGTCATGTTGAGCAACCCTATCCTTCACCTCCTTTATCTCTTTCCCAAAGGTAGCATGAAGGTCCTTAATGAGGAGCATCTGCTCTTACGACCGACGGGCCTGTTCCTCCTGTCGGCGGGCCTGCTCCTCTTGTCCGCCCCGCAGCTGCTCTTCCAATCGGCGGGCCTGTTCCTCCTGTCCGCTCTGCAGCTGCTTTTTCAACTGACGGACCTGTTCCTCCTGTCGGCGAGCCTGTTCCTCCTGTCGGTGAGCCTGCTCCTGCAGCATCACCATCAGAGCACCTAAGTCAGGTGCCGCAGATGTAGGAGCCACCGACGGGCCCGCAGCCGGCGGCTGGCCCTCCGACGTCTGCGGCGTTGCACCACCAAATCTTCGTTGGTCCGTCTCCCGCTGGCGTTGACTTCGGGTACGGACACCCTCCGTTTCCTCCTTAGGTAAAATCGGCATGATTTTATCCCACTTCTGACACCAATTGTTACGAGCTTGAGGTTCGTGACAATAAAAATTGCCGATAGAATTACCTAAATTAACACTTTAATTTACTTTACACAAATTAAAGTTAAAAACACTAATAATTAAACACACTAATTCACTTAATTCCGCTTCGCAGCTTCGCTTGTGTCGCCGAGTTCAACTCTGCCTCGATCGCATCTTGCGCCACCTATTTATTTAAATTAGCAAAGAAACACCCCGAATATTCAGGTAAATGCGCGCAAAGGGACGAGTGTGCGAGTATAGACTTTCCAGAAACCTAGTTCTTCGGATGGCGCTGTCGGTTGAGAGATCTGTGATGTCATTTTCTGCAACGCTCTACTCGCTCTCGTTCCTGACACTAGATGGCGCTAGTATATCGTCGACTTGAGCGCGTAACATTATTTTGTTACAGCTCTTTGTTTCTAACGGATCTTGATAAAGTGTACTTACTGACAACAAATTTTATTTTATGAATGAAATATCATAAGTTTTTATATTATTTTTATGTCCTTACAATCAATATTACATATTCTTCCTAAATGAACCGAAATTATGCATCTAATAATTATAATAATTCTACTTTTTCTCTTGCAAACATTTGCTAAAAATTCGACAATAGACAGTTTGCGCGCGTTTTGTAACCTCATTTTCAAAACCTTTTTGTGTATATATTATAGCGTCTTCCTTTATTTTTCTTATACAGTAATATAGATATAACATTTAGCAATTCCTAGTAAAAGTATTTACTATGGTATTCGAATAAGAAATATACTATTATTATCTTATTAGAAATCTTGACCGTTATGAATTGTTCGCGTAGAGGTTTTTTGATTCTACTTTTTTATCAATTGAAACATAGAAAGTTACTGTTGTAACTTAGATCATTCAAAAACATTACGTAGTAAAGATAAATTACATTACTTACAGTTTTTTGAAAGAAAATCCAACTAAAATCACAATCACAAAACTTCAACGATTAGGCAACTAACAGCACCAACAGCAAAAAAGCGAGTGGCTGTTATATTTGATTTTGTCTATGTAATCGAGTGAATATAATTCTTCAGAATACTCTTTAGTTCGTTCAGAATCGAATGAAATAGTGTTAAATTGAAAATATACAGTATTTTTATATCAATTAATGAAGAAAATAGCAGCACGTAATGCGGACATGAATTCATTGTCGCGGTACTCAACGGTCTCGTCGAGATGAATTCATGTCCACGGTACCTTAAAGGAATTTGAGTAATGTTCGAGTACAATAAAGTTAATCGTTCGACTATTTTTTCTTGTAAACTTGTAAGTATAAGTATAAAAGCCAGTCTAGTCTTATCCAGAGTTTTCCTTTAATTTTATTTATATGCGTAGTAAAAGCAGAAGGGGAGGCATTCGCCCAGCAGTGGGACGCTATAGGCTAGATTAAATTAGATGTGTCCCATTACGCTGGATTTTTGCAATGACAGTAGATTTTTATGTACCAATGGTAGAAGGGGGCATTACCATATGTCTAATACAGCTGAGACCAGCTGAGGGTTCTTCATCAGATACTTTAGACCTTCGGTTTTTGACATCAAATGAAGCGGCCCACCAAGTTGAATATTTTTTTGTAAAGGCGGTATGTCGATCTCTTCTAATAGTTTGGTTGGGCTCTTGTGTTTTCTAATCAGGGTCACCAGGTACTCCAGATGTTCGATTATCCTAGTTTTTATAGTTTTTCCTTTATGTGGCCATTAAACCCTAACTCTGTACCAAATTTCAGCTCTCTGAGTTTATGGGGAGTACTAGTTCTATTCTGATGATCATGAGTGAGTGAGTGAGTGTCTAAAATGCGAAACTTTGCTTTCGCTTAACTTCGGAACTAAATGACCTACAGACTTGAAATTTTGGATTTTAAGTATGTGATTATAGTTTACTGGATGACGAAAATTTCTGCGTTCTGGTATTATCCAGAGGTTCTCAAATAGGGGCCTGAAAATGCGGCGAAATGGTTCCAGTAAAGGATGGTACGGCAGTGTTTGCTTCGCGCTCGACTTGGCGGGGGCACTGCCGTGCCCCCCGATTTTTATTTTTTAATATAATGGATTTTACAAAGTAACGCTGATTCTATTAATCTTAACTAATCACTACTCGTTGTAAATTGTTGTTGTTGTTATTGTTAGTTGGTGTTAGCAACACTGGCCAATCAATATCAGAATGCACAATCTTGTGCAAAACATCTTGGTTGGCAAATTATATAGTGCTTATAGACCGCAATAACCGACATAGCCACAAGTAGTAATTTTTTTAAAACCGACTTCAATAAGACCGAATCAATATATACGAAGTCATTAAATACGTATCATTTGAGGGTAACTCAATAACTGCTGGTTAGATCTTGATCAAATTTGTCTGAGACTACACGATACGCACCAGCTTTCAAATAAAAAAAGAATCTTCAAAATGGGTTCACCCAGAAGAAAGTTTTTAGGTTACACACATAAAAAAACAATACAGTTGAATTGAATACCTCCTCCTTTTTAAATTGGTAAAAAACTGTCAGTTGGCTGAAGTAGCGATTCGCCGTTCAAATAGCTCGAAGAACCGACAATTGATCGAGAAGAAAAATTTGTGGCAGCCTGGTACTGATATGCGAATTGGAGGGATACTAAATTGAGTGACGATGTGGTTATTGTCGAGATGCAGGATGTCGATGGATGCTGGGGCTCAAGATCGTGTTTCGTGGCATTCCTTGGCGTGGGCCTTGTTCAGCTGTAGACTGGTGGAGGGCTTTATGTTTGAAATTGACTGTCACTGGCCATGAACGGACACTGGCAATAATTTCAAGCAAGGAAGACTGCGACCTACAATATGATTTGCAACACTAGTTATTCTACCCCATGCAGCACGTGTGCATAGCGACGCACATGCGTAAATCATGATTTTTTCCACAAGATCGTGAATTGAAGAGCGTATTGTAAAACCTTGACTTGTTTTTTTCGAAATAAGTTAGATAATGGTTGTACAATGTGTTATAAGTGGCATTTGGACGTTGCAGTAACCGCATATAAATAATTTATATAAATGCAACATTCAACGTATGTTGCGTCAGAAATAATCCAATTAATGCATTCAGTATAGCCTGTTATTGTTAAGGCCTGAATCCAATTTTTTTCATCTTTAAAAAGTTTTACCTTCACAATAGGATCCATTTTTATATACATAAATTTTACTAGGACAATAATCCATAATGGCACAATTATTTGTAAGCCATACTAATACCTGTTCCGCGCAGGATTAGATCCTGCGACCGTCAGCGTTGCAACTAGTTGTTCAGCCACTGCGCCACGGAGCCGTCAACTACTATTGTTAAAGTGTTATTTCATAACGCAAAAGCAGTTTACTCGATGGTAAGTGGTTACTGCTGCGACTATATAGAAAATGAATACTACATCATCATCATCGTTATTATAGCCCATCAAAAGTCCAATCTTGGAAAAGGGACTTCTCTAAGAAATATCACAAAGCATGTTCTTAAGCCATCTCTATCCATCAACTTCCTACATCTCCTACCGGGTCGTCACTCCATCAAGTTTTCCATCGGGTTTCTCTACACTTTGCTTACCGGTTCGAGGCTACCATTCGAGAACATTTTCCCTATTAGTCGGTACTTCGAGCTATACGACTGGCCCATCACGAAGTTTATGACGCAGAGAAACCCAGACATAAAACTCCCGGTAGCTAGAGGACTAAATAGTAAATATCAAGAAGGCTTATGTTTAGACTAGCAAACCAGACTAGAAAAACTATTATCTACATCTTTTTATTATTATTGTTTATAAGTTAAACCTTTTTTTATAGAATAAGGGTGACAAACGAGCACATAGTCCACCTGATGGTAAGTGGATAATGTGGCCCGTAGACATTTAACCTCGATTAAGAATCGTAATGCCGATGCGTTGTCACCCTTGAGGACTAAGATGGAATGCCTCGACTCCAGTAAAACGGGTTTCCGGTTCTCTACACTCACCAGCCAGCCACCACAGCAGCATTAAGCTCCTAATTTGCGCTGGTATTCTGTGAAAACATGGTCCTTTCTCAGTCGTGCTGACCCTTTCGTGCTACAACCATAATACAGGTTGTTTGGGAGGTGTGTGCAAAGTATAAAAGGGATGACCTTTAAACCTTAAACCATTTAGATTAAGTTAAAATTGTAATTTATGATGTTTTTAATATTAACAGTTAAAACCCATTTTTTAAATGTTCGCTAATAGAGTAGAGTAATAATAGTTGTTTCGTTATTATTTTTTATTTATGTTATGTGTAATTACTCAAATAAAATATCATCTTCATCATGAGAAAAATATTCTCCGCATATTTAAGTTTAAGAAATAAAAAAATAAGGAAATCTTGTGCTTATACTATCATAAAAATAACCTTTGTTGTTAAAACCTTTTTTAAACACGCTTGGTTATTGCCCCTTTTTTGAGGTATTATTTACGCAGATATATAATCAACTCTTGGAATTAGGGTGTACAAAGCAAATTGCGGATGAATATTTTTATTTTTATACGGACCAATATATTACTCCATTTTTGCTGATACAGTGCATTAGCAATATTTTGGTTAAAACTAATTAGTTTTTAGAATTACAATGCATGTGCATGGATTAACTTCCGGGGACTCGTTTACCAAAAGCCGCCGCGTGACCTAAAATTCACACTAATTGGGATCAGTACTCAAGTGGTATGGCGGGTTCGTCAGTTCGTCTCATCTTTGGACCCTCAGTTAAGTAACAGCTGCGCTTATGATTAGACGTTTTAATTGCAAATTCGTGTTTATTCTTGTTGTTTCTTTTATAAAGCTGAGCCTTGTCCTAGCTATGTGCTCCTTCACTGTTCTCCGACTATTTGTGTGGTCAATCACTACGGCTGCTTTTACTAATAAAGAATATCCTCCTCATGTATGGCAGAGAGTATCCGTCAGTATTGGATGTTTGGTACGGCGGATGTACCAAGAGCGATATCTGAATCGAGGATTACCAAACGTTAGTGTTTTACAGCAAAATTCTTCGGCTTTCTCAAGTTAGATCCGTTACGCAAAACCTGAAGTCAATCCAGAAAAATATGGCCCAAGTATCGAGGAAGACATTATTGCAGCTTTCGATGTAGATCTTACTACAAGCAGTAGCTCAAAACTTCAACATTTCGGTATGGAATGTTGAATACGATGCACCGAAAAAAGAAGTACCCTTTTCACAGAACGGGTGTTCGAGATTTCAAAAATGAAGATCTCCCATAAAAATGAAGATCTCCCACAAAAATGAAGATCTCCCACAAAAATGAAGATCTCCCACAAAAATGAAGATCTCCCACAAAAATGAAGATCTCCCACAAAAATGAAGATCTCCCACAAAAATGAAGATCTCCCACAAAAATGAAGATCTCCCACAAAAATGAAGATCTCCCACAAAAATGAAGATCTCCCACAGAGGATTCAGTGCTGTCGCTTTTTACTAATCAGTAACCTTGAAGATGAATGGTTTTTAAAATCTATCTTGTGGACAGATGACTCAAAGTTTTCGGAAGAATGAGTTACCAACTTTCATAACCTCCATCGGTGGGCAAGGACAGCAATTCACATTGGAAGAAGCAAGTACAAGGAACTTTTCCGTAAACATGTGGACAGGAGTATTTGGCCGAACGCTGATTGGTCCTCACTTGCTACTAGATAATTTCAATGAAGACAATTTTCTGGAATTCCTCATAATGATCTTCCAGAGCTACTGGACGAGATACCAATATTGGCAACCCGAAGACATTTCAGAGAACATTTAAATAATTGTTTCACACAGAACTGGTTAAGTAGAGACGGGCCCATCCCTTGGCCACCTCGATCGGCTGATCTAACTTCTGTGGACTTTTTCGTTTGGGGACAGACCAAAGAGCTCATCTACACGCAATATTAACCAGAGAGGAGTCAGTAGGAAGAATCCATACGGCTCTTAAAGTTATGCAGCAGAAGATGAAAATTAAAATTAGGACCACAGAAGTGAGCGGACGACCTGCGCTTGTCTCAGAAATCGCAGTGAACATTTTGAACAGGAAAACAAATTATTTTAACAAAAAATGTTCTTACTAGAATCAGGCGTTACTTTGCGGAATTCCATTATATTAAAGTAGGTTAGAATCACTTTGCTCATATCTGCTCAATAAAAAAGTGATGTGTCTTACCTAGTTTGAAGAGGCCCTCCCACAATTGCGTGCATTAATCCCGTCACCACTAATTCCAGCACCACTATTCCCAATTTATTTAGCGGTCTGCGACCGCAACTTACCAACTTTTAAAATGTTCTTTTATTGGTCTGTTAAAAATTAAAAAATATTTGTCCGCAATTTGCTTTGTACACCCTAACTCCAATAGTTGACATCTGCGCAAATTATACCTCAAAGAAAGGACAATCACTAATCATGTTTTAAAAAGGTTCGAAGAATAAATGCTACCTTAATTATTTATTTTTGATAGTATGAACACATTTCCTAAAATTTTTTGGTCTCTTGAACTTATATATAGGTAGGATAGGTAGAATGTTTTTCTGACGATGAAGATGCTTGTAAATTATTTTGTTTAAGTAATCAGACAATACATGAATAAAAAAATAATAGCATAACAACTGCTACTGAACACTGTTATCAAATAATTAAAAAAATGGGTTTTATCAAAAAAAATACCTTACAATTTTCAATTAAAAAAAAACCGGGCAAGAGCGTGTCGCGCCACGCTCAGTGTAGGGTTCCGTAGTTTCCCGTCCGTCACAATAAGGGTTCCCACTTATGAGTTTAAAGGTGGGTATCCATTATGTTCGCGCTCCTGCAACTGCTCCCGGTAGTGGGTACTGTTGTTTCCATCCAAGTTCAAAATGATTTTCCTAGAAAGTCCTTATAAAGTTCTACTTTTCAGATTTTTTTCATATTATCTAAACTTATGGTTCAAAAGTTAGAGAGGGGGGAACACATTGTTTTTTACTTTTGGAGCGATTATTTCCGAAATTATTGACATTATCAAAAATGATTTTAGTAAACCCCTATTCATTTTTAAATACCTTTCCAACAATATATCACACGTTAGGGTTGAAATTAAAAAAAATCCCTTCCCACTTTACATATAGGGGGGCTACCCTAATAAAACATTTTTTTCCAATTTTTATTTTACCACTTTGTCGGCGTGATTGATACACATATTGGTACCAAATTTCAGCTTTCTAGTGCTAATGGTCACAGAGATTAAGCGAGGACAGACAGACGGACAGACAGACATGGCGAAACTATAAGGGTTCCTAGTTGACTACGGAACCCTAAAAAGAAGCAGACTTCATCTAAGACAATTTTAGCTTAAAATATTCTAAATGGTTTAAGGTATCAACCCCTACAAGTTTTGCATTAATCTTTCAAACAATCTGTATTATGTCTGTATTTATATCTACCTTTATATATGTTTGAAATAAAAATATTAATGTGATATCATTTATCATATTTAGGAAGATTACAATTGATAGGATGTTTTGAAGATTTTTCTGATGAATGTATATGATATCGAAATACAAGAAAATATCAAAACGTGAAATTCCATAAGTTATCTTTTATTTGTTTGTAAAAGCGACTTTATCGAGCGGCTTGCGTTGTCAAGAGCTACATATGTATTGTGTCGTGTAATCTCTGATGATTGATTGATTGTCTGATTGATTGACTGGTTCATTGAGTGGAGCAGCCAGTGTCCGCGAGTGACGCGGCGATGCTCCGAGATGTTTTTGTAATCGAAGTCGTGATAATATTAAACGATGTTTTGCTAAGACATTCATGTTTAATTTTTGTCATTATGTAGGCTTTAAACTGATACTGATTAGACTTAAATTAATCAGTTTTTATTTCAATTGGTGATTTATAAATATGTTGCGATTCATTAACTGAAAAAAATTACGCATAATCCCATAATTGAGACACTAAGCTAATGTCAAATAGTTTAAATAAAAACCATTGTGACTGACAACACACGATCGGGTCGCGATGCGAGGTTTCTGAGTTTGAATCCCACACGAAAGAAGTATGTGTATGACCTAAAAATAAGTGTTCCGGCTCTGGACGTTTCTGCCCTCAAGATACAGGCGAAAATCTCTTCTTAAACAAAAATAAATAAATAATATCTGCTACGTATCAGTTAGAACAGATACCGCGAACAAAATCTGTGCGGCGGAGCGGGGCGACTGTCACAGTAATAGTGTTCTGTGGGTCAGACGCACAGACCAACTTGTCCTGGCACAGATTAAGTAAATTTGAGCTCGCGGGTTCTAACGCGTGTTACAAACAACCAAGTCTCGGGGTATTTTCTACGACGTACTACATTATTATACTAGGGCCGATGCAGATGCAAAACTAGCATCGTAAACGGAGCGGAGTAAAAGTCTAGAACGCGGGCTTTTGCTTTTTTATATAGGACAACAAACAATTACATATTAATGCTTAAACTAAGCAACAAACTAACATTAATCTTAGTCATTATGTAACCAGCACCGTTATCCACAAAGTAGTATTAAATTGGTAACAGTAAAAAGAGTAGAAGTGAAAAAGAGAAATTAAATAAAAGTGACATACTCAGTAACATTGAAAAATTAAAAACAGACAAAAGGAGAAAGAAAAAGAAAAAAATTGCTTTAAGTGCTTACAAGTTTTTCTTATGAAATACTAATTTACTATTGAATGTCTGACAACCTTCGGAAATATATTTTGTTAAGTAGTTCATTACAATCTAAATCATTTCGAATTATTTTGAATAATAGTATTTGATCAAAGAATGTTCTTCTTGGTTTTAAAGTGTGAATTGAAAATTTGTTTAATAAGTTGCTATACGATGATTGAGCGTGGTAACATTTATAATTTATAAAACGAAGAAACTTTGCTTGTAATGCTTGTAGAAGTTCACCGTATTCATTAAAATAGGGGTTCAATACTTGCGTTGCATATTCAATTTGTGATCTCATAAGTGATTTAAAAAGTAGTAAGTAAGATGGAGGATCTTTTAAAAAAGTTCAATGGATGTGCAACAATTCCGTACATTTCATATTATTTGTTTGTTGCAAGGCTGATATGAGCGTTAAAGGCCATTTATGAATCGTATAAATGCCCAAATCTTTTATTAATGATACTTTTTCTAAGGGACCGTTAAGAAGGGAATATATTATTATTATTATTATTTATTTATTTACCATATTACAAATCATTACAAGAAAAAAAAAACTATGCTAAAAAGTCGCATACAAAAAACCACTAAGGTTTGTGCTGACGCGACCTGAGTTGACATTATATTAAAGTATAATTAATAATTAACTACGTTTGTAAGAAAAGAAAAAGAGAAAGCATTTACAGCCTAATAGGACATGAGCAAACGCATAAGCGCTGTTTTAAGTAGTACCATTATAAGTTATCCAAAAAGTATAGTTTAAGTTTTCTTTTAATGTTTTTTATATTTAATTGGTCGCGGAATTCTGGGGGTAGGTTGTTTATAAGTCTTGGAACAATGTAACCTGCCGTTCGCTCCCCGTACATGTTGTTTGCACGGCTCGTCTGCAGCTTGCGGCTGTTTTCGGCGCGCGTACACACGGGGTGCTTGATTTCTAATATTAAGTCTTCATTAAAAAAGTGTTTTTTTAATAGTAAATATTTGACTTGCGTATGAACTGGTAATATATTACAGTGCTTGAAGAGCATACTATCATCATTATGAAATTGACGTCGAATTTTGTCTGTTACAATGTTTTTAAGGATTCTTATCTGGAGGTTATATATTTTGTTTAAATAAGTATTATATGTACGACCATAGCTATCTAAACCATACTGTATATACGATTCTGCTAGAGAGTTATATAACATCATCTTAACTGGGAACGGAATTCTGTTCTTCAGTATTATAATGTTAGCTAAGAATTGTCTCAATTTGCTACAAACATACTCGATGTGGTTATGCCAAGTAAACTTACTATCGATCTGCATTCCGAGATATGTCTGGGTATTGACGAGATCTATAGAGGGGCAACTACATGTGTTTTTACAAGAAGAGTGAAGGCAACTATGATTGTGAGCAACTATGTGCTTGGATAAAGTACACTTGATATAAGGAGACTTTATGTGTAACAGCTTGGTTTTGGTGGAGTTCAGAACCAATCCGGCGTCATGACACCATTTTGCAAGCATATTAAAGTCAGACTGTAATAATTCACATGCTATATCAGGGTCTTTATCGGCGACTAGCAAACATGTATCATCTGCAAACTGGTAGCATGAACAGTGATTTATGTAAAAGCGCATGTCGTTTACATATGACAGAAAATGGAGGGGGCCAAGCACAGATCCCTGTGCTGTGCCTTCAGTTACAGTCACCGGGTCGCTGTGTGTGTCATTTATTCTCACATAGAATTTCCTATTTTTAAGATAATTTGTACACCATCTCAGAAGAGGTCCCCGTATTCCACAATCGTCCAACTTAGTGATAATTTGTTTATGATCAAGAGTATCGAATGCCCGTGAAAAGTCTATAAATAGGACGAGTACATGTTTTTTGTTATTAAGATACTCGTTAATTTCATCTGTTAACTTCATCAAGAGATCATTAGTACCCTTCCCAGCTTGAAAACCATACTGATTTTGATATATTACATCGTGCGTATTGTAGAATTTATAAATTTGTTCACACACATACTTTTCTACTATTTTATCTATTGAAGATAATAAAGTGATTGGTCGATAGTTCAGGAAATCATCCCGTCTTCCTTTCTTGTATATTGGTCTAACACATCCTATTTTTAGTTCGTCGGGATAAATGCCAGTTTCAACACTTGTATTGATTAGGTTGGCAATGGCCGTGGTCCCTTCTGTGTCCATACATTTTATATCAGAAACCCCGATATTATCATAGCCTGGTGCCTTATTAGAGCTAAGTTTTTTGATTATTTTATCAACCTTGTCACGGGTTGCTTTTTGAAAGTATATACTAGAATTATTTGGCCGAGAATACTTACTGGGACTTAACAAATTCAAATTACAGCTTTGGATTATGTTTTTCACAGCTTTATCAAATCCTATAGCAAAGTTATTTACAATATCTTTGATCGTCTGCCCTTTGAATGCTTTTAAAACTGCCGCATCTACTGACGATGTTACACGCCCAAGCATTTTGTTGATTATTTGATAAACTTTTCTTGTATTTTTGAAATTCTGTTGAATGTTTTTAATATAGTATCTATTTCGTTTATTCTCTAATACTTTATGAACTTTATTTCTTATTGTATTGTATTCTAATCTTAATTTTGAATCGAGTGGATTTCGTTTCCAAGAACGGAACAGTTTGTTACGTTTTTCGCATAATCGATTGACGTTATCATCGATCCATGGTAGTTTATATTGATTATTAATATTATGTTTATTAAACTTATGTTTAATAATACTTGTAGCTACTTTTTTAGCACTTTGAAAAGATCGTTTAATGAAGTTAAAGATCTCAACAGGTGATTTCGTAGAGTTTGTTTGAAGCCATTTAACATTTTTTAATTCTTTGTAAAGTATATCATAATCAATGACTTGTTTAAAAACCTCCTGTGTGTCAACACTAACTGAATCGCCCATGCAAGCGAGCATGATTGCTCGGTGATCTGCCAGTGTAATATCTAACGCCGCGGCGTACGGATTAAATGTGGGGAGACGTGCAAATATGTGGTCAATGCAGGACTTTGTGATAAGATTTAGTTTTTTTTCTATCCTAGTATAGTCAGATATTCCACACATTAATCCATACTCGCTAAGCATTTCTAGGTATGAGTCTTTAAGTGATGAGGCACTTTTCAGGTCAATATTTGTATCACCTATCAAGATTAGATTTCTTTTTTCGTTAAACGTGGACATGCATTTGCTCAACTCCTTTACAAAAATATACCTATTTGTTTTTGGCGGTCTATATACTGCACACAAAACTATATCTTGATTTGAGTTAAGTTTTATAGTACCTATTATGTTTTCAAATGTTTTGGTTTGTTGTTGTATTAAGGTGAATTTAAGGTGATTTTTAATGTATATGTAATTGTAGGTTTTTACATTTTTGGTGGAAGAAAAAGATTTACATTTAGGAATGTTTAATTAGCAATTTATTGATTAAGTAACAGTTACATAATCGGTCAAGATCTTCCCGTAGCTTTTCACAATCATGAAAGGACTTTACACTTAAATACATTTTCAGGTCGTCTGCATATAACAAAAAATACTATTTATAAATCTAGAACAAGACTTAATATTATTAATATACAATGCGAAGAGCAACAGATCTAGTATAGATTCCTGTGGCACACCTGAGGATATGATTTTCTCGCTAGAAGATATCCATTAACCACAACTTTTTATAATTTACGAAGAGAACCATCGAATTAAGTTTCCGCGTATACCACTGAAAGCAAGTTTTTGAAGAAGGATGGAATGATCCACCTTGTCAAAAGCTTTACAAAAGTCTGTGTAAACAGTATCAGTTTGTACTCGATTGTCCACATTATCAAACAGAGATTTTGTACATACGATTATATAAAATAAGATTACTGATGGTCGATCGGTATTTTACGAAACCATGTTTTTCTTAAATTAGGAAGTTGTGTAAACTCGCATATATTGAGTTATGTACTAAGCGTTAAAGGACTTTTGATAAGGCACAAAGTAAAGAAATAGGTCTATAATTAGTCACGTATGTTTTAGAATCTTTTTGAACACAGGGGTTATATTCGTCGATTTCGAGACTGTGGGCACTAAACCTTCACGCAAAATGCGGTTATACAAATAGAACAGATGCTTTACATGTATTTCCCACATATTATAATTTAGTTTTTGGTTATTTTTTAATATCTTTTAGACAAATTCAGATTTTTATTGTTTATAAACCTTGTCTGCGTTGAGCTACAAATATTGTCGTAAACACTATGTAAATTGGCCCACCGGATACGGAGGAGATTGATTTCAAAGAATCGTTTCCTTGCGCCATGAGAGCTCCACTCCAATTACTTGAAGGGTACGTATTATACATAAATTGTATTATCTGCAACAATTTAGCTTCACAAATTTCATAATAATACAGGTACAGACACATTTTTGTTTTAGACAAGAAAGCATAATCAGCTTTCAGTCCAGTTCAAGGTAAGTGGATACTGTAATGCGACATGGACACCGGTATTTATCCTCGATTAAGAATCAAAATGCAGATGCGTTGTCACCCTTGACGACTAAGATCTTCACACAAAATATAAAATACGATTAATTTGACGCCGTGGTTTAACACTTAAATTGCCGTCGGTTACGTTTTAAATTCAATAATCCGAACAAAGTGACAAAGTGATGAGCCATTTTAAGCTCTCTAATACAGACAGCTCTAGAAGTAGTCTTTATTCATCATTATCATCATAATTGCAGGCGATCATAAGATCACTGCTATACATAGGCCTTCTCCATACATTTCCACAAAGCAAGGTCCTCAACCATCCGCATATGTCAACTAGTTGCATGTTTCGTCAGCCAGCATGGCTCTGCTACCGATACAATGCAAGGGATACGTCATTTTATTTTAAAATTAATTCATTTTATTTAATTGAACTTATAGTGGGGATGTACAGCATACAGCTGATATATACAGAAAAAACTCGTACAATCAAATAGCAATAAAGTGAAACAATTACACCAGTGAGAGCGAGGTTCTGTTATCTTTACTAGGTTATACAATTGTAACTTGTATTATGGAATTTGATTTTCGCCTCATTATAACCACTATCATATAACCCTTATACTTGTAGTGTTTTGTATCAATAATAAAAGGTTCTTGTCATTGACCATTAAAACTAACTAACCATTGACCATAAAAACATGTTGTGTTATCATCATTGATGGATCGATACCCGGCCTCAGGACAACGACACAAAGTCAAAATCTCTAACATCACAGCTAAAAATCACTTATCTGTATATTTTTTTTATAAAATAAGAGTAAAAAATAAGTACACGTTCTAGCTTTTTTACAGCAATGGGGCAAATAAGCATGCGGTTCAACTTATGAAAAGTGTGGACTACTGCCCACGAACAAATGTAGTACCAGGGTAATCGCAGGTGCGTTGCCAGCCTTTTAAAAAGGAGTAAGGTCGTTTCTTGAAGACCCTTAAGTCAAAAAAAGAAGTCAAATAGTAAATTGCACAGTGGTGGATCGCCAAGCATCCAGATGGTGTAGATGATATCGGAAACTTTATCGCGATGTGCGTTGGTGGAATTTGGCGGTTGGAATTAATCCGAACTATTCCTCTGAGTACGCTCCTTGGTAAATGCGATCGTAAAATACTAGCTAGCTAACTGATAGAAAGCTAGCTGATAATAATATGTAAGTACAGTAAGTATTTATTTTGTATATGGGGAAACCTTTTTGGATACCGGATAATGGGCGAAATTAGGAAGGAGTGGAGAACTTCCGCTAGAAGTCTGGCATAGACTCCTAGCGGAAGTTCTCCACACCTTCGTAATACCGTACACGAGGCCACATGTTTAAGGCGACAGACAACTACCGTGTACTGCTTGGGACTCAGTTAACTGCGTGGTGCTGGCTACAATGGTCTATGACAAATGCAACCAACTTCGAACTTTAAACTATATGTTGTCACCCCTTAGCACTAAGAATGCATGCCTCAAACCTTTTTTATACTCGTGGCTTCAAACTTAAGATAAATTTTCATCTTCTTCAAAATTTTCCGTCTTCTGCTTGAAATAGACCATCATTTCTTACTTACAAACTTTTCATGTATCGTGTACGGTTACTCGGTACGGGAGGGAGAGTGGATAAAATTAAACTTCGCTCCATAACTTGCATACGCCGATAGATAGAAGTACTCCATTCGTTTTGCCAATTTTTCCACTCATCGCTATCTACAATGCTTGAACTACAGGGGACGTTATGTTCTTCGATTTCCTTTTTATATTTTCATTATCACCGGGCATTGACTCCCAGTAACTTAGAGAATGTGATGCGCCCTACCGCGTTTACAATAAGTCAAGAGTTGAAGTGTATGTGATATCCTGGAACTGATTTAAGAGTGCGTAGCTAAAACGTAGTTTAGGCGGGACTGCTGTGCTAGCTGCTTCTGAAGGGCTGCAGCCATCATGAGTTTGGTACTTACAATCTCATCCACTTTCCTTGCTCTGCTTATTGTATGCAACAATACAGTTCACTAAATCCGTATTTGAGAAATGTCACCGTTATTAATAAGTTAAGCTAATAAGAGATTTTTATTTTGATAGCGGATCATCACAAGTTGTATACCACTAAAATATTTTTTTTATTTATAGGATAGGGTGACAAACGAGCACACAGTCCACCTGATGGTAAGTGGTTGCTGTGGCCCATAGACATCTACATCTATCCTCGATTACGAATCAAAATGCAGACGCGTTGTCACCCGTGAGGACTAAGATGGAATGCCTCGTTTCCAGCAAAAAGGGTCTCCGGTTCTCTACACTCACCATACGAAATACAGCAGCATTAAGCTACTATTTCACGCTGGTATTCTGTGAGAGCGTGGTCCTTCCCCGGTCGAGCCGACCAATTCGTGCTACAACTATACTATTAATATAACTGCAGCATGGCTCTACCACGTAGAAGATTAAATCACCATTTATTCATTCATGTTAATAAAGAAAAAAGTATGATGCTACCTATGTCCAGTTTCTGTAGTGCTAGTAACATTTTGGCTGTTACAGCTTCATCGCTTTATGTGCACAATACGTGGTGTTTTTATCTAGACATATATATGCATGCTACAAATTTAAATAACTAAAATTGCTGCGTTATTCAAAAATTTACTGATGAAATAAATGGAACCCAAATATAGTAAATGAGAGTTAAAACTCGGCAGTGTGATGTTTATAAATGTATATTTTATGTCACACTTGCCTTCATACGCGGCGACGCCCTGGTAGCAAATAAAGTCGTGGGTACCCATTGACCAAAACTCAGAAGAACAGTAGCTGAGCAAGGCAAACATTGCTATAGCGAAGATCCGTCGTAGGTTTGGAAAAAACTAGGTTTTATGTTCGAGGATGGCCCAGCGGTACAGCGTCACAGCGAAGCAGGTGTTTACTTACATCTCCATAACTTGGTGTTTATTTTTACAGCACTAGGATGACAAACGAGCACCCACCTGATGGTAAGTGGATGTGGTTCATAGACACCTACATCTATCCTAAATTAAGAATCAAAATGCAGGTGCGTTATCACCCCCCGAGAACTAAGGCGGAATACCTGGTTGCAAGAAAAAAAAGGATCCATTTTTCTAAGCTTAGTATACGAAACACAGTATCATTAAGCTGCTATTTTACGCTGGTATTGTGAGAGTGTGGGCCGCGGTCGAGACGATTCATTTGTGCTACAACTATAATTATAGCTGCAGCATGACTTTACCACGTACAATTGTTATTTAGCTAACAAAACAAGTGGTATAAATAAAAAAAATTGTACAACCGACTTCAATACGACTGAACGAAATATTTATTCGAAATCAAATAAATACGTATTATTTAAGGATATAGATCTTGATCAAATAAAAAAAAACAATCGAATTGAATACCTCTTCCATTTTGAAGTCGGTTAAAACAACAGTAAATAAGCTAAATAGTCTCCTAAGAACTGCTGGCAGCTGAAGCGGTACGAACCTTGCGAGAAGCGGCTTCTAAGGCACTTCTGTTACTTCATCACACCTTGATCTGTATAATATGGATAAGGAGGCGAGGGCTAGTTTGTATAAGATTCAAAATTTCAAGCGGATTGAGCTTGCTTTCTTATCTCAATGAAAGAAACACCGACAAATTATGCATCTTGGACATCATCTGTCCACTATACACTTTTACAAAATATCAATAGTGGAACTACTCTCCAAAGAAGACTAGCTTAATGGACAAGTCCTCTATAATGCCGGTAGTTTTCATAAGTAATTTTCAGATGGGTTGGAAATGGGGATTTGATGTAGGGTTTGCATTTTACAGGTAACGACACAAATTAAAGATCGATAAGAATTTTGGAAAACTGGCTTGTAATTTTGAGCATAGATTAACAAATTCAATTAAAACTTGGTCTAAAAAGCAAGGCTAAATAATTCCGAATCTTTTATCTGGATGTATGATGTCAACTCGCTGTACATGCAAACAATAAAGACAAACTGCGTGTTTTTGCATGTCTGGACATTGTTCAAAAACAACATGGCGATTTTAAAACTAAGCAATTCAAGGGGTGCATATTCTTATCCCTAGCGAAAGAAACACATTAGCATATTCTATCTGAAATCGGGCCCTTATTGCTCAAACGCAGAATTCATCTAGGAAGTATCTTACTTAGCCCACTTTGAGTGGAAATGTTTACAGCCAAATAACTCCTGCAATTCATTAATTATGTGGGGCTAACCTGTGAACTGTAGCTATAACAGCGACCACAATGGATGATGCTGGTTGCAGTCATGCTGGTCTTGCAAGACCTTCAGAGCCGTTCTCAAAAATAAAATGAAAGGAACAAAAGGGCACCAACTGAAATTGACTTTTAGGCACAAACAGGAGTATTTCGCATTTGTAGAATCTGTTATAACATATGGACTTTTAATGTGGGGTAATGGCACAGACTCTCAAAAAGTATTTTTAGCACAAAAGCGCTATATTAGAGCTATTAGTAACATCCCGTCAGACTTATCATGCGATAATGATTTCTTATATTTACGCGAACACTACACATTGAAATAATACTAGTTTTTACGGAATTTATCGCGTATATTTAACTTTTTAAATACCCGACGTTTCGAGAGCTTTACAGCACCCATGGTCACGGGAAGGACTGAGATGTTCAACGTCCAGCTGTCATAGTTAACCGCGGTTACCATAGATTAAAATTTAACTTTTGTTCCGATCTACACAGTATGAACTTATGGTATCATGGAGTCTTGCAGTTGTATGCTTGGGTTGGGATTTAATTTTATTTATTATAGGATCCCAAGCAGATGGTAGCACCCAGCCATCTTCTCTATTGAAATTAGGATGTTTTTTGATTTCAATAGCCTCGCGAATCATCCTTGGAAGGAATCGGTGTTCTTTAGCGAGGATTTGTGGTCTATTAAATCTGATGTAGTGACGGGGGCGATCCTGTACATGTTCACAGACTGCAGACTTCCCGGAGCGTCGATTCTTCACATCAGCTATATGTTCTTTGACGCGGGTTTAAATTGATCTTTAAGTTTGTCCTATGTAGGAGAGACCACATTCACAATCAAGCTTGTACACTCCTGCATCTTGCAGAGGGACGTTACACTTGACTGATGGTAAAAACTGACCAATCTTCTTCGGCAGCTTGAAGTATGTTTTGATGGAAGCGCGCTTCAAAATGTAGCCAATCTTGTTAGTGACTCCTCTAACATATGGCAGTACAGCAGGTACACGCTCGACTGTGGCCGGCTTCACTCGTTCTCTGTGACGTAGGCGCGGGACCCGAAGCTTGTTGTCATGCAAAACTTGCTTGACATAGTGACGACCCAATATTATTATTAATAATTAAATTCAATATAAAGGGGCGTCAAAAATAGTCTTAAAAGATATATATTAAGCAATTAAGTTAAATTAATAAACATAAAGTTAATATATTTCAGACATTATCCCAATAACATAGTAAATTAAAGGCAAAATTATTGTTTTTCGTAATAAATAAATTTATTTAAAAACTTGAAAAAAATATTTAAAATGAGATAAATGATAGAAATACAAGTCAAAAAAATATTATAAAATTAAGTTAAATAACGTTTATAAGATAATTAGAAAATTTGTTAAAAATTGTTTAAGTCATGGGAGGTGTTCATGTATAAAAGAAATTTCCTAAGTTGTGGAAGGAGTTCACGTATAAAAGAAAATTTTCCTAAGTTGTGGAAGGAGTTCACGTATAAAAGAAAATTTTCCTAAGTTATTGAAGGTGTTCATGTATAGATGTCTTGTATGGATGAGCTGCCGGAGATACATTCCTGCAGTTGTACATATATATGGGGTGGTCGGGAGCCCGACTGCCTGAAGTACTGTAGCACAATGACTAGTCCTTATTAGGGACTTGAAAAGGAATATTATCGTGGCGTGTGTGCTGCTTCACGAGAAATTGGTCCGAGGTAAACTTGGACTCGCTAACCGATGTGTTCTAGACATATCATCTTAGTGCTGGTGGTAAGCGGGTTTGTTGTAGCAATACGACTTTCCCGTGGACATCGCACACCCATACGGGCGTGGGCGGCGTCGTAGCGCATAGCGATGCATCGTCTATCTTTCGGATGAGGATGATGAGTGTGTTTGGTAGCACTTTTAAGTGTAACAGGCATACTCAACTTCATGTCTTAGTGAATTAGCGCTATGATACGTGGAGTTTTGTTCATTGGCGTCTTAGTAGCGTACTACTATGATACGTTGGTGATATTTTTTATATAACAACAATACCAACTTTGTTGCCAAAGTCGATAGGGATCATGTGCGTGTGTTGTGAGGGGGCGCCATCCGTATGATAGTTGCATTGATGCTTACTGCTACTTGCGGTATTGCGTCTTGTGATGGATCTACCGGTGTGCTGCGCCTGATTCGACGCTCTCTTGTGGTTCTGGTCGATGGAGGTATGCGGGTGGTGATGATTGCTGGGATGTATGGGGGACCTTGGAATGGTGTAAGCCCGACGATAGTCGTATTGATGCTTGTTGCGTTCTGCAGCATTGCGTCTCTGCGATGGTTGTTTGGTGGGACGCTATTCTCAATGGCGCTCTCTGCGTCTTGGTTTGACTCACACCTAAGTAGCTTTGCCCAAGTCGGGTCCCTTCATTGCGGGGCTGCAGACTGTCTGCCCTCCACGATGTTTTATATAACAACATAATATTATATCTCTGTAACTTTCCCACCTTTGAATGATTGAAGGCAACTTGTTGGTGGGTGAGATAAACATGATCAAAAATGCATTTACTCAACGTCAGTGATACAAACCCTTTCTGATGGCGAATTATTACTCTTATCTTATAACTGCCTTTTGGCTATATCTGCCGTTGTATTGGTTGGTGGAGCATATGTGTCGACCTCATGCGGGTGGTAGCTGGCGGGAGGATCTGAGGAGACTCTCAAGGCTGCGATCGAAAGCCGCACAACGTGGGACCCCATTCCCTTGAGGTGAGCGGTAGACTCATGACACGCTCTGCGGCTAGTAGCCGTGCTGATCATGCAATTGGTGGTGATGCCATACACTTACATCACGTCTGCAGGAGCGGCGATCTGGTACGTGGTGGCGCTCACGGAGGGTTTACGGCCAGTGTGCCTATTTGCCTAAACCGTGTGTCTAGAACAGGTAAATGAAATTGTATACTTGGGGAGTGCTTTCAGCCGGGATGGAAGATGTGATTTAGATGTGGATAGGCGTGTCGCTGCCGGAAACAAAGTCAATGGTGCCCTGAATGCATTAGTCAAAAGGCAAGGCGTGGTGAAGAGTGCACGCCTTGCAATACATAACGCAGTTTTGGTACCGACTTTGTTATAGGGCAGCGAAACCTGGGTATGCCAGAAGAAGCATAAAAGCAAGTTGAATGCAGTGGAGATGCGATCTCTTCGTAAAATGTGTGGCTTTACCATAGCCGACCGAAAGCGAAACGAAGAGATTCGCAATATGGCAGGATTGAAAGATGACCTTATCACAAAAATTGATAGGGGCGTACTCCAATGGTTTGGGCACGTTGAACGAATGAGTGAAGACCGAATGGTGAAGAAAATATATAGAACGAAAGTAAATATTAAAAGGTGTCGAGGTAGACCGAGACTAACTTTCGAAGACCATGTGAGCAAATTGCTCGAAGAGGGGAGGGTCAAGAGTACTCGGATACCTAGACGTGCATGTATGAAGAAGTTAATGAACCTGAAAGAAGCGAAAGAGGTATGTAAGGATCGTGACACTTGGCGATCTGTTCTCTCTGGCTACCCCGTTAGGGATTGTGCGTGACGATAAGTAAGTAAGTAAGTAAGTGTGACGTACATTCACTGTGGCTGGATTCGTTCGTATTCTGTATGGCGTTTACACGCATTGACATGCGTGACTTCGGTCGATGTTTGTGCTTACGCACTAACAAGGGGCCAAGCCTCTTTTACTGGTTCGCTAGTTATTTTGCTGTGGACTACGGTCCAGTTCCCGAATTAGCGTTCCCTTCGGGGGGAGTGCATCAAAATGGTTGGCGCTCACTGTGCACGGCGTGTGTACCTCCCCTACATTTTTTAAAATAAATGTAGGAGAGCGAAGCCCTTGTATCGGGTATTTTTGTATAAATATATTTTGAGCCTTTTCCGAGAGGGAAGGGATAATTAATAATGTAAACCTGATACAAGCGGAATAGGGACGTTTTATGTTCTTAACCTTTTTCGAGCCCTGTCTTCGTGAACGGGGTTCACTTAGCTCATAAGGCACTACCAACAGCTTTCAATTGCTCTAGTGAATATTCATTCTTCCAAAGGACACCTAAAAGAACTAAGTTACTAAACAAACACAACGTAAATAAGGGTCCTAACTAAGACGATCACGCCAAAATATTACAAACGGCCTATTATTAAACCTTTAGAAAGATCATTTAGAAAGATCTAAACATAGTTTATTAATCCTGGTCAAATATATATAATTTTTATTATAAAGGGGAATTAATAATACTTAATATAATATTATTTATTACTACAGAGAGAGAAGGGGGGGGGGGGATCGTTACAACATGTTGGAGCTCAGCAGCCAGGTGTTTACTGTCACAGATCCCTCGTGCTCTCTGAAACAAAGATTTACCCATGGTAGCTAACTGTGAAGGATGGTGGTGAGAATCACCGTTTATATATCTATCTGTATGGGTCTTTTTTCTATACGCAGTATGGCTCAAGGTGTTATCAGGATTCCGAATTACTAACACATCTAGAAAAGCTAAGGAATTGTTTGCCTCTAACTCCATTGTGAACTGAATTTTAGAATTTATAGAGTTAAGATGGTCTAAAAATGCAGTTACTTTATCTAAATGTAGAATTGTGAAAGAGTCGTCTACGTACCGCTTGTAGAATCTTGGATTTATGGGAGAAGTAAGCAGGGCTTTCTCCTCAAAGTCTTCCATGAATATGTCGGCGACAATGGGAGATACAGGTGAGCCCATCGCCACACCATCTACTTGCTTGTAGAACTCCTCCTTCCACAATAGGTAGCCAGATGTAAGGCAGTGTCTGAGTAATACTGCATATTCTACGGGCATGTTGTTTTCTTCCAGCCTTCTAGTTACAATTGAGATGCAGTCTTCAACAGGTAAGCATGTAAACAATGACTGCACATCAAAACTAACCATAGTTTCATTGTCTGCCAGACGTAGGTCTTTAATCTCGCTGACAAAATGGTAGGAATCCTTTATGTGTGCTCCTGTATGTCCCCTGAGCAGTGAGAGTATTTTCGCTAACTGTTGAGCCAATCTGTAAGTTGGTGAATCGATTTGGCTCACTGTGGAGCGTAATGGAGCATTGGGCTTGTGTATTTTTGGTAACCCATACAACTTTGGTGATTTGGCGCACGTAGGTATTATCCATTTTACGTCCAGATTTAATTTTTCGGAGTGTTTCTTTATGAGGTCACTAGTTGTTTTTAGTGTGCTATTTGTTGGGTCGTTTTTAACCTTTTTATAAGTACTTACATCCGACAAAAGTTCTTGCATTTTAGAATTATAATCTGACGTATCCATGACTACCGTGGCGTTTCCCTTATCTGCGCGGAGAATCGTAAGTTCTGGTTTATTGCGTAGGTTCTTTAACGCTATGAATTCGTCTCTGGGAAGATTCGGTTTAGGCACTGAAGATCGACGTAACATAGACGAAATGTCTTGACGTATCGCCTCCAAATCTTCTTTCCGCATATTGTTTTTAAATAAAAAGTCCTCGACACTACAGATAAATTCTTCGTACGGTAATCTGCGTGGAGTTATTGCATAATTGAGTCCTTTGGATAAAACCTTAATTGTTGCATCATCCAGTGTTTGTTTTGACGGATTATAGAACGCGATTAATCTATGATCTGTGTTTGTCAATGGTTGCTTTTGGTTCTGGCATTGATTCGGATGTTTGACATTTGACTTGTTCGTAAATTTTGGATATTTTTCTATATGTTTGTTTTTGCATTCGTTATATTTACTAACTTCGCGTTTATTTAATGTTTCCATGCAAAAATTATAATCAAACGTCGTTAAAACTTTCTTTAATTCACTGGATGATGTGTCTATCGATTTATTTATGTCATATAGATTATCTTATCATGCGAGTCTTACTTTAAGAGTTTAAACATACTTCCTTTTCCCTGCATCTATATATTTGAGATTGGCAAATTTTTAATGCAAAACAAGCACATATTCTTACAAGCTCAATATGCAACAAAAATAAATTTACGGAACCCACATAAACTAGTACTTGATATAATTCCAAAAAGTAAAAGTTTAAAAAAATTGCTATGCAATGTGCAACACGATTTATAATAAAATACCCTCACATATATATTAAGCAATTAACATATAATAAGTTTAAAATTGCACTACGACGATGGCTGGTTGAGAAAACATTTTGTATAGTAAATGCCGTGTAGTGGCGGTTAAGAATATCCACTACCCCATATCTTCCCGTGGGTGTCGTAAAAGGCGACAGAGGGAAACAGGCAGGAGATGGGCAGCAGCATCTTCCTGATAACAACAATTACACAAAAAAAAAACTGCGGTTGCCAACCCGCTCGCCAAGCGTGGCAACTATGGCAATATACCCCCCATGAACAATAACACAAATAGACGGCCCCCAGTCCCCGGCGGCCCCGCTATTCCTGGCTACGGTGGCGACCATGGTAACGGCGGGGCAGGGGGTGCTAAGAATCTCCGGTGGAGGTTCGGTTGCCACCTACGACGACTCGACCTGGCAACATTTAACGCACGCACACTGAGGACTGACGAGAAGATCCTGGAGCTGGAAGAAGAGATAGACAAGTTGCACTGGAGTATTATAGGATTATCCGAGGTCCGAAGAGAGGGGGAGGACACGGTGATTCTCGAATCCGGCAACTTGTTCTATCACCGGGAGGGCGACCATCTGTCCCAAGGATGTGTCGGATTTATCGTCCACAAGTCTCTCGTCAACAACGTTGTAAAGATTGGGAGTGTGTCGACGAGGGTCGCGTACCTGATACTCAGAATCACCAAACGGTATTCGTTGAAGGTCATACAGGTTTACGCACCAACCTCGGCACATCCCGATGAGGAGGTGGAGGAAATGTATGAGGATATTTCCAAAGCCATGCATTCCTCCAAAAGCCACTACACGGTGTTGATGGGAGACTTCAACGCAAAACTAGGCACAAGAGAAAGCGGTGAGCTGAAGTTAGGGAAATTTGGAGTAGGGCAACGGAACCAAAGGGGCCAGCAGCTGGCCGACTTTATGGAGAAAGAGGGACTCTTTATGATGAACTCTTTCTTCCAGAAGCGGCCCCATAGGAAGTGGACCTGGTCGAGCCCCGACGGTTCGACAAAAAATGAGATTGACTTCATTATGACGACCAGACGCCAACTGTTCAGTGATGTCTCAGTGATCGCAAGGGTGAAAACTGGCAGCGATCACCGAATGGTTAGAGGCACACTGAACCTAAACGTTAAGTTGGAGAGGTCTCGTCTAATGAAGTCAACGCTCCGTCCCCCTCGTGCTCTAATCCAGAATCCCGAAAACTTTCAGCTCGAGAAACACAACCGCTTTCAGTGCCTACAAGATTGCAATGCAGTGGACGATATGAATGACAAGCTCGTGGAAACTGTCCATGCGGTCGGAGCTAAGTTCTGCAAGACCCGCCGCAGAAGAACACAAAAACTCTCCGATCACACTCTTAATCTCATGGCTGTTAGACGGGAGATGAGGCTGCAATCGTCAAGAGATTTGACAGCATACAGGCAACTGAACAGACAGATCTCGAAATGCATGCGGCGAGACTTACGCAACTTTAATACTGTTCGTATTAAAGAAGCGATCGAGCGGAACCAGGGCTCCAAAGTCTTTGCCAGAGATCTGTCTGCCCGTAAGAGCCAACTGTCAAAGCTGAAGACTGAGTGTGGCAGCATCGTTTCCGGGACACCTGAGATTTTGAGTGAGATTGAGAGGTTCTATGGGCAGCTGTACACATCATCGTTGGAGCCACACGTAAGTGTGAGTAACGATCCAAGAGCAAGTCTTATCCGACACTATTCCGATGATATCCCGGACGTCAGTCTAAGCGAGATTAGAATGGCTCTCCAGCACCTTAAAAACGGCAGGGCCCCAGGCGAGGATGGAATTACAGCGGAGCTTCTGAAAGCGGGTTGAACACCGGTACTTGAAGTCCTTCAGAGGCTCTTCAATTCCGTCCTCCATGGTGGTACTACTCCAGAGGCGTGGAGCAGAAGTGCGGTGGTCTTGTTCTTTAAGAAAGGCGACACCGCTCTCTTGAAGAACTACATACCGATTTCCCTTCTGAGCCGCGTCTACGTGCTGTTTTCGAGAGTCATTACGAATCGTCTCGCACGCAGACTCGACGACTTCCAGCCTCCCGAACAAGCCGGTTTCCGAAAAGGCTTCAGTACCATAGACCACATACATACCCTGCGGCAGATTGTACAGAAGACTGAAGAGTACAATTTGCCACTTTGCCTGGCGTATGTGGACTATGAGAAAGCTTTTGATTCCGTCGAAATTTGGGCGGTGCTGCAGTCCCTTCAGCGGTGCCAAGTTGACTGTCGGTATATCGAAGTGCTGAAGTGTTTGTACAGTAGGGCTACGATGGCTATCCGAGTACAGAACCAGAGCTCGAAACCTATCCAACTGCAGAGAGGTGTAAGACAGGGTGACGTTATATCCCCGAAACTCTTCACCGCTGCTTTGGAAGACGTTTTCAAGCTACTGGACTGGAAAGGATACGGTATTAACATCAATGGCGAGTACATCACTCACCTTCGATTTGCCGACGATATAGTCCTTATGGCAGAATCGCTGGAGGACTTAATCACTATGCTCAATGACCTCAATAGTGCCTCCCAACGGATAGGTCTTAAGATGAACATGGACAAAACAAAGATCATGTTTAATGTCCATGTCACACCTATGCCGGTAGTTGTTGGGAGCACTATGCTCGAAGTTGTTGACGAGTACGTTTACCTGGGACAAATAGTCCGACTAGGTAAGTCCAACTTCGACCGAGAGGTCAATCGACGGATTCAACTCGGCTGGGCAGCGTTCGGGAAATTACGACATATCTTCTCGTCAGGTATACCTCAATCTCTAAAAACTAGATTGTACAACCAGTGCGTGTTGCCAGTGATGACTTACGGATCTGAGACGTGGTCCTTCACTGCTGGCCGTATGAGGACGCTCAAGGTCGCTCAGCGAGCTATGGAGAGGGCTATGCTCGAAGTTTCTCTGTGTGATAGACTCAGAAATGAGGATATCCGCAGTAAAACCAGAGTGACCGACATAGCCCAACGGATTAGTAAGCTGAAGTGGCAATGGGCCGGCCATATAGCTCGAAGAGCCGATAACCGATGGGGAAGAAAGGTTCTCGAGTGGCAGCCTCGTACCGGTAGGCGTAGTGTAGGGCGACCCCCCACTAGATGGAGTGACGACCTGGTAAGATATGCAGGAAGTCGATGGATGCAGGTGGCTCAGGACCGTGCT
Organism: Parnassius smintheus behrii; assembly: GCA_036936625.1. Taxonomy (NCBI): domain Eukaryota; kingdom Metazoa; phylum Arthropoda; class Insecta; order Lepidoptera; family Papilionidae; genus Parnassius; species Parnassius smintheus. The sequence goes on along the minus strand of JAUPFT010000004.1, from coordinate 488,937 downwards.
TTGTGGCATTGCTTGGGGGAGGCCTATGTTCAGCAGTGGACTTGTGAAGTGCTGTAATGATGATGATGATAGTAAATGAGTTTTTGAATTGTAGTGACCAAGTAGTTTTATCGTAATTAAAAATCGATGCATTAAATAAATTATTTATTTGAATTTATTTATTTGCAAAGATTGTAAAAAGACGTTTTAGTTATTTATATAGAATAAATTTAGTAATTCATTATATTATAAAAACTTTTGAATATTTCTATGCTGTTGAAAACAGCTAAAAAGGTTTTCTTTACACAATAACAGTGATAACACCAAGAACAAAACAATTGTACCTATTTAGTTGCAAATAAAGAATTTGAATTTATCAGTGGTTATTACCGTCTACCGCTCTACAACACTGAAGCTGGTGTCATGACTCACCAACTAGTTCTTAATTAAAACCATCAACTAATAAGGATAGCAATTGCTTAACGTTACGATTTCTGCGCCGCAGCAGTACGAACAAAAGTACTTTGAACTCTGTCTGTCATTACAAGCGTCTTGTGACTCAATTACGTAACCCATCGTACGATATCGTTTTGTTATCGAGCCGCGTAATTAGTTTTTATTGTTTTTGTACGTGGATTGGACTTTGACAATATACTGAATAAATTTTGTTAATGTTTACCTTTAGTTTCTCGGATTCATTTCTATTGTTTTAAAACTCAACAAATAGTTTTTAATATAAGTACGATACTTCAGTCGTGTTGGTTTTAATTAGGGTGATAAACGAGCACGTAGTCCACCAGGAAAATGGATGCTGTGTCCCATAAACATCTGTATACATCCTTGATTATGAATCTAAATGTAGATGCGTTGTCGCCCTTAGTACTCCGCCTCGCTTCCAGTAAAAATTTAATTTATTTCCAGTAAAAATTTAGTTTAGCTGGGTCTCGTCGCTACCAAAACTTTTCTTAGAATCACACTAGATGCGGAGCTTCCATGAGGCACGCCGTGTTTCAAAACTAGCAAGCTGACTTAGTTGTGGAGCATATGCTGTAATAAAGATTAGAAATCTTACCAGTATTGAAACAGCTAGACTAGTTTACTTTAGCTATTTCCCTAGCATAATGTCGTACGGTCGGTACGGTATTCACTTAATACAAAGAAGAAAATATACAAAATTTGACTTTTTAAATAAAACTAGCTTTTACGGATTTTATCGCATTTATTAACTTATTTTATATTCCCGACGTTTTCAGAACTTTACAGCACCCATTCTCACGGGGGCGGGGGGGACTGAAGTGTTCGATGTCTCAATGTCATAGTTAAGCACGGCCACCTCCAAATTAAAAATATTAATTATAACTAATATTTTTAATTTATATATAATAATAATTAATATTTAATTATAATTAATATTTTTAATTTGGAGGTGGCCGTGCTTAACTATGACATTGAGACATCGAACACTTCAGTCCCCTCCCCCCCTAGAATTCTATGTCATGTTCGCGTGTGTCTGCTGTAACCTTCGCAAAATATCTTCCGCCATGTACTCTTCATATGTGTCCCACAATTTATGTGCATTAGATAGCCCGCAAGATGATATGAGAGTTGCATAAAGATCCATAATTTTGGCTGGTGACTGGCACTGCACAGCTTCCTACATGGTTAGATCCCAGTGATTATTGTTTTCTAAAAGATGCAGAGCTTCACATGCTTCTCTATAAGTTACGCATTCCTGACCGTTGACAGTTTTAAGGTCTTTATATCCTGTAGGACCCCGAACATGGTGCAGAAGCAATCGTAAACAGAAACATTAAAAATTAGTTACATGAACGGTATACATACGACCAAGGGCATCTGATGACTTTACACCGGGCCAATTTGCAACAGGCGCGCCTTGAATACGGCGTTTCCATTCCTTCCTAGATGTGTTCCAAGTATAATAGCGGAGGACTTCAGAATATTGTTACGAGCTTGAGGCTCGTGACAATAAAAATTGCCGATAAAATTACCTAAATTAACACTTTAATTCACTTTACACTAATTGAAGTTAAAAACACTAATAATTAATGACACTGATTCACTTTATTCCGCTCGGAAGCTTCGCTTGTGTCGCCAACTCCAATACTGCCCCTTCGCATCTTGCAGCGCCTATATATACAAATTAGCAATGAAACATCCGGAATATTCAAGTAAATGCGCGCAAAGCGACGAGTGTTCGAGTGTAGATTTTCTAGAAACTTAGTTCTTCGGATGGCGCTGTCGGTTGAAAAATTTGTGATGTCATTTTCTGCAAAGCTCCCCTCGCTCTCGTTCCTGACACTAGATGGCGCTAGTGTATGGCGTTGACTTATTCACGCAACAATATAACAACGTTTTTGCAAAGGGATTGGTTTTACAAAGTTGAAAGAAGACTGTTCGTGTAGTTTTTGGCGGTGATGCAATTCTTTCTTGGAAATTTCTTTCGGTGAAATATACACGCTCTCCATTTTCTAAGTGCACAGCAAGGTGAGTAACTGTTGGGTGCCTTTCGTGTAAAGGGAAGCCAAGGAGACGCCACGCTGCCTCGTTACTGCTGACATAACGCCCTGTTTGAAAGGTCTGTACTTCATTAACGGGATTTGCCTCACCTTCACTCCTGAGATTAAATATTGCTTGGTCCCTTCCTTTATTTATGTACTTACAGATATACTTGATTGCGCGGACAGAGCTACATGCTTCTACATTAATGTGGGCATTAAACATTTTAACTAAATACTCTAGCAACTAAATAGTATCTGTCAGTACTTTTTTGACCCGGCATTAGCTCCTCGGTTATTTTTTTCCATGTGGGATGGCAAGTAAGAGTAACAAAAAGATCAGGTCTTTCGTAAGTTCGTACATAGGCGAATGCGTCTTGTGTGTATTTATGTAGGTAGCGGGGACTGTTAACGAATGATGAGGGCAGAATTACCATTTTACCTAAATTCTCAACGCACAGCTTTTTTGATTTAAAGATATATAACGGAGTCGTTCACTTTCTACCTTAACATGCATGTCTATCAAAAATTCATGAAATAATTGTCTACACCGGGCTAAGAGGTTAAAATCATTTTCTCACAATATCATATGATACGAATAAAAATCCATACACGATACTTTTTTGTTCGGAGTAGGCTCCTTTGTGACCGGGTTAATGAGTGTAATTTGAAAATGATAACCCTCTTGTCCTTTGCAATAAATCAATGGGTATTGCAGAACGTCATAAAACTTGTGTGTATCGGCTACCCGTTGCAACGTATCATCACGTGCTCGCAAGACAATGTCTCGTGAAGAAAATTGATCACCACTAATTACGGCTATTATTTCGTTTATCAAAGGTTGTTGTAGCGTCTTTCATACTCTCCTCGAGGGGTCAGATCTGCTTGAAAGACGACTTTATAATCCTCTTCAAGTAGGTTCTCTAAAACAGTTTTAAATGTTTTGACTAAAATGTTACGTTCATGCAAGAATCTTTGAATTTTGAACACTGTGTCTCTATCAACTCCCTGGATAAATTGGCAGCGACGGTCTACCTCAATTTCTTGGTCACCTATAAAATATACTTGTAAAAATTTATGCTGTTCGTTTTCAGCTAGAAAAAGTGAACCTGTTCTATGATAAATTTGCCCTTGCACCGTAAATGTAGGTGAAAATCCCGGCATTATTATTTCCCGGTCAACTCCGAAGGACGTCATTTAAAAGCATGAGTTATATTTCCGGATCCTGTTTAAAAAGCGCCGTCACTCATTAGCATCATATAAAAAGAGAGTAGAGTTTTCAAAGGTTCTTTTGGTTCCCCAAGTAACGGAAGAGACACTTTGCCATTGGAATAGCACATGCCTGCGGTCTCATCTTTCCATTTTAAAGCGCTGCAAAATCGACACGCCTTGTCCATCAGTCCGATAAGAACTAACCTGTGATTTTTAAAATCAATCAACGGATCATAATTGAACGCTGCATCATTAAAAACCGACCAATTGTTTCTTTGAAAATTTTGTCGACGTTCAACTTGGAGCTGTGCATTTTCATCTCTTCGCGCCTGTGTCTGTTCTGGTGTTTCAGATTCCCTTATAGTAGATTGACGTTCAGCTTGCTCAATGAGTCTGTGTTGAGTTTTATCAGGTGTTTCCGCGGCTCTTAAGGCGCCCTGACGTTTCGCTTGTTCGAATAGCCTTTGCTGACTTTGAGCAGGTGTTTCAGTAGCTCTTAAAGTAGCTTGACACTCTGCCTGTTCAAGACGCCTTTGCTGACTTTGAGCAGGTGTTTCAGTAGTTCTTAAAGTAGCTTGAAATTGTGCCTGTTCAAGACGCCTTTGCTGACTTTGAGCAGGTGTTTCAGTAGCTCTTAAAGTAGCTTGACGCTCTGCCTGTTCAAAACGCCTTCGCTGACTTTGAGAAGGTATTCAGAAGCTCTTAAAGTAGCTTGACACTCTGCCTGTTCAAGACGCCTTTGCTGACTTTGAGCAGGTGTTTCGGTAGCTCTTAAAGTAGCTTGACGCTCTGCCTGTTCAAAACGCCTTCGCTGACTTTGAGAAGGTGTTCAGAAGCTCTTAAAGTAGCTTGACGCTCTGTCTATTCAAGACGCCCTTCCTGACTTTGAGAAGGTGTTCGGAAGCCCTTAAAGCAGCCTGACGCTTTGTCTATTCAAGACGCCTTTGCCGACGTTGAGAAGGTGTCTCAAATGCTCTAAAAGCAGCCTGACGCTCTGCTTGTTCTTGCCTTCTTAGTTAAGCGTCTTCTAAAGATTCTAGCGATCGAGCTAATCTTTTCGCTTGTATTTGAGAAGATACTCTTGAAAGGCTGGACTTACTTTTGCGAGGCATTATGAAGTAACAAAGAACCTATTTATAAAAAAAACGTTAAATTACCTGAAAGGAATTAAATTTCCCTTTAAATATTTTTTTAAAAGCAAATCCAAAATATCTAAAAGGAATAAACAATCCTTTTAAATATTTATTAAAATGAAAACAACAAAACCGATTCAAGACACAACATGAATCCGAAAACGATGGCCAAAAAAATCGTATCAACTTAAACCAAATCGCAGAAAACCGGAATCGAGAGCAGTAGTCAATATAAATATAACCAACGAAAAAAGAAGTAAGTGTATAGGTACCGTATACACTATCTATACTATTAATATTCCTTTGAAATATTGTTAAACAACCTAAAACAACGAAAACCAATTCACGAGTGTAAATAAACAAAATCAAAAATCAAAACCAGAGTCCAAATATGTATAAAGGAATACCAACCAAATCAACAAAACCGATCCAAGAAAATACACAAACCCGAAAATGAAAGCCAATATAAATCCATTCAACCTTAACCAAATAACAAAGCAAATAACAAACAACCGAAATCGAAAGCAGGTAGTCGAATAAGCTACGAAATAGAAACAATTTAAGCGTATAGGTACCGTATGCACTATAAGTTGACGCGCCGCTCAACGACGGGAGTTAAGTACATGTCAGGAAACATTTCGTTACCGCGTTTTAAAAACCTAGTAACGGCATCTAGCGGAATCAATTTAAACTATGTATACGTTAGTTAATAAGAACTCTCAAAAATATTTTTCTTATAATTTTGCACAATTTTTCTTATTATAATACCGATTCATTCATTACCACATATAAGAACTGTATTCATTTCCGTTCAATAAATATTACTAAGGCTTATTAATAAGGCTTACTAAGAACTTTTTCTACCATAGTTAAGTAATAGTTAAGGGTGAAAGCGTGACAGGTGGTGATAGTATTTCCGATCCATACTAATAATCACGCATGTAACCCTTGCGGGGTAGGCAGAGCATCAACGGATTACTTAATATCGTCTGCGAGGTTATCGCCTATTCTGTGAATTACAATGCACCAAAACGTTTGAAGAAAATCAGCTGGTGAATTTTATGTTTTTTATCGCTCTCTTCCCGGTCCTGCGTGGAAAAATACAGATCCATACATTTTTTATCTTAATTTTGGTAAAAAGACGTAATAATCCAGATATTGTGACCTTCTGTGTTCGTCCATCGTACCGTCGTCCGTCTTGTAGAATCACGGTGGCGCCACCTAGCTGAATTTAATTTTGCAACATATTCGATTTTCCAACGGGAATGATATGTTTTTCCGCTGAAAAAATTGTAATGCTTAGGTCGCCCGTTAGGTAACTTCACACCCACTGTTACTGTATAAGGAGCTGCTTTTACCGAACCACGTGTATGATTTACTTTGAGAAACGGACTTATGATTCACACAGTCAATTTTTACCGTAGCAGAGTTTTTTTTTAAATATTCCCAAACCATACTGGCCTTAATTACACAAATTTGTACAGTAGTGTCAAATCGCAGCTATTATAGAGCGCCGCTAACTCACATGTAAATGTTACAACCGCAGAATACCGTAATACATCCACAATCGTAGTATGCTGTGATTACAACAGTCCCGAAAAATATACAAGGTCACTCTATTAAAATACAAACAAATAAAAATACAAATATTACAAACTTTAAATCTTTTATTACACAAAAAAACTGTATAAAATGGTCATTATAATATTATTAATATGAACGAATACACAGTTGATAATAATCCCTGGGAATGCAGTGGTCGCTTCCAAGCTGTCTCGCTGGGTTTGTCGCTGGTTCTTCCGAAGGCAGGGTTTTTTTCCCAAACCAATAGTAAAAGTAAAAAAATGACTTTCAATAAGAATTACTTCCTATATTGAATAAAATTGATTCTATTCTATTCAGTGATTATATATTGTTACGCCGCGCTCAAATCAGCGCACTAGCGCCATCTAGTGTCAGGAACGAGAGCGAGGGGAGCGTTGCAGTTTATGACATCACACATCTTTCGACCGACAGCGCCACCCGAAGAACTAAGATTCTAGAAAATCTATACTCGAACTCTCGGTACCTTGCGTGTGTTTACTTGAACATTCCGGATATTTTGCTTATTTAAATAAATAGGTGGCGCAAGATGCGATCGGGCAGTGTCGTGTTGATTTGGCGAAACAAGCGAAGCTTCGGAGCGGAATTAAGTGAATTAGTGTGTTTAATTATTAGTGTTTTTAACTTTAAATTGTGTAAAGTAAATTAAAGTGTTAATTTAGGTAATTTTATCGGCAATTTTTATTGTCTCAAGCTCGTAACAATTGGTGTCAGAAGTGGGATAAAATAATGTCGATTTTACCTAAGGAGGAAACGGAGGGTGTCCATACCCGAAGTCAACACCAGCAGGAGACGGACCAACGAAGATTTGGTGGTGCAACGCCGCAGACGTCAGAGGGCCAGCCACCGGCTGCAGGCCCGTCGGTAGCTCCTACATCTGCCGCACCTGACTTAGGTGCTCTGATGGTGATGCTGCAGGAGCAGGCTCGCCGACAGGAGGAACAGGTCCGCCGATTGGAAGAGCAGCTGCGGGGCGGACAGAAGGAACAGGCCCGTTGGTTGAAAGAGCGACAGGAGGAACAGGCTCGCCAGCAGGAGGAACAGGCTCGCCGACAGGAGGAACAGGCTCGCCAGCAGGAGGAACAGACTCGCCGACAGGAGGGACAGGCTCGCCAGCAGGCGGAACAGGCACGCCGATTGGAAGAGCAGCTGCGGGGCGGACAGGAGGAACAGGCCCGTCGGTTGGAAGAGCAGATGCTCCTCATGAAGGACCTTCACGTTACCTTCGGGAAGGAGATAAAGGAGGTGAAGGATAGGGTTGCTCAGCATGACAACCGCCTGTCGGAAGCTGAAACCCAAATGGCGAAAGCTGAAAACCGAATCGAGAAAGCTGAAACCCGAATCGACCAAGTAAACAATCGGGTTGACAACGTAGTGGCTGACATGAAGAAATCACTGGACGAACTCAAACTTGGGGATGGAACTACAGCTCCCGTAGTAGCTGCAGCACCTTCGCTACGTGGATTCAAAGTGCCGCCGTTCGACGGGACCTCTTCCTGGTCGGCCTACAAAATCCAGTTCGAGGCCGTCATGGAGGCGAACGGCTGGAGTAAAAGCCAAGCCATGACTGCTCTCACACTAGGCCTGCGTGACCAGGCCTTAACAGTTCTGGAAGCTCTCGGTGAGGAAGTGACTTATGAGCAACTCCTTGAGGCATTGGAGGCGAGGTATGGCGACGCTCACCTGGAACACGTCTTTCGTGCGCAGCTTAAAGATCGTGCGCAGCGCGTCAACGAAAACCTGCAGCAGTGGGCTCTAGAGGTGGAGAAGCTGGTGCGAAAAGCATACCGGTCTGTACCTGCGCTCATTGAAGGGAACCTGGTGCAGACATTCATCGACGGCATCCGCGACCTGGAAGTCAGAGCTGCTGTGAGGCTCGGGCACCACGAGACGCTTAAGGACGCCTTGGCCCATGCACTGGAGGTGGAAGCCATGCGGCAGGATCATCGTTCCCATCGCGTCAGGGAGGTTGCAGCAGCTACAGTTCGCGACCGCAACAGAGGATACAGCCCAAGGTGCTATGGCTGTGGGGAAAAGGGCCATCTTCGATCCAGCTGCCCTAAGCGAACCGTGGGAAGGAGAGTTGGTCGATCTCGAGAAGGTAGTGCAGCTAACGGCACTGCCTGGTGGCGACAGGATCATCGTTCACCTCACGCTAGGGAGGTTACAGCAGTTACGGTCCGCGACCACAATAAAAGATACAGTCCTAGGTGCTATGGCTGTGGGGAAAGGGGCCATCTTCGGTCCAGCTGCCCTAAGCACACCCTAGGAAGGGAAGGTGAACGGTCTCAGAAAGGAAGTGCGACTAACAGCACCGCCCAGCAGCAGCAGGAATACGACTTTACTATCAGACACTGCAGCGGGAAATCTCACGGCAGCGCAGGTGCATTGTCAAGAAGACCTTGTACTGAAGATTTCAACCACTGTAGTAGGCAAGAGAGTAAGGAAGTGGTATCCGTGAGGATGCTCAGGACAGACCACCTCAGCAACGGGTGGAAGGACAGCCTACGACATGCACAGCAGGAAGATCCAGACATCAAGCCGATTCTGGGATGGATGAAGGCCCGTGCTACCAAGCCTAAGTGGAGGGACGTCTCAGCGATGAGTTCAACCATGAAAAGTTATTGGGCCCAATGGGACAGCTTGCTGCTTCAGGATGGAGTCCTGTGCCGTAAATGGGACAATGGTCGAGGAGACAGCTGTCGTTTGCAAATGGTTGTCCCTAAAGCTAAAGTGCCGAATATTTTACAGCTGTGCCATAATGGTCGTTCAAGAGTCCATCTGGGAGTCAAACGAACTCTACTGAAGTTCCGAGAACAGTTTTACTGGGTCCATTATCGTGACGATGTGGAGGATTGGTGTCGTACATGTACAAGTTGTGCGGCTGTGAGGGGACCTCAGACACGGAGTAGAGGAGCATCGAAATTGTACAATGTTGGTGCACCACGGGATAGGACATCCCTTGACATTGCGGAGCCGTTACAGAAAGGCGCAAGAGGGACTCCTAAGATCGTCCATGTGGATCGCTTGGCGCGTTATTATGGGGCCGATAATGCTCGGGACGAGCATGTCTTAGGAGGGGGCAGTGTTACGCCGCGCTCAAATCAGCGCACTAGCGCCATCTTGTGTCAGGAATGAGAGCGAGGGGAGCGTTGCAGTTTATGACATCACACATCTTTCGACCGACAGCGCCACCCGAAGAACTAAGATTCTAGAAAATCTATACTCGAACTCTCGGTACCTTGCGCGTGTTTACTTGAACATTCCGGATATTTTGCTAATTTAAATAAATAGGTGGCGCAAGATGCGATCGGGCAGTGTAGTGTTGATTTGGCGAAACAAGCGAAGCTTCGGAGCGGAATTAAGTGAATTAGTGTGTTTAATTATTAGTGTTTTTAACTTTAAATTGTGTAAAGTAAATTAAAGTGTTAATTTAGGTAATTTTATTGGCAATTTTTATTGTCACGAACCTCAAGCTCGTAACAATATATTACTATATTATATAGTAGTGAGATGTAATGTATGTAACATTAAACTAACAAACGCAAAATGTTTCCTATTTATACTTCCTCCTCTGGTGTAATAACGTAACAAAGTAAAATATGTACCAATATATCTAATATCTTTTTTATAATATACTTGCAAATTACCCGTAACGAATAAATTAGAATAAATTGTTACATTTTCCAGTTATTAACGATTACTTAATGATCGGTTACAATTATTGTTACATTTTTATTTGTCTAACAGGCTTATAACGGCTTGTCAGAATTAATGAAATAACACCATTGATATTATTTTTGATGTTTATATTATATGGCATTAGGGTGACAAACGACCATAGAATCCACCTAAGTGGATACTGTGGCCCATAGATATCTACATCTATCTTCGAACAAGAATCAAAATGTAGATGCGTTGTCAATCCTGTAGACTAATAAGGAATGTCTCATTTCCGATACGTCACCGACAAGTATTCCCCGGACCGCGCGGTATGGCGTCAAATTAGGCGAATAAAGGGTTTACATGAATGACAAAATAAAATCATGTACTTTATAGAGTAGGACTACGGAGAAATTTCTTCCCGATGGTTTTAACAGTAAGGCCTACTCGGTAGGACCACTCCCAATATTCTTATATGTAAGACTATTGGGACGATAATTCCTCAGTAGTGTTGTGCCAGTAAAACTACCGGATAGAGAATTCCATACAGCAACATGGTCAGATCCTCCTCCAGAGAACAATGGCAGATCCTTCGCTACAATCCGTCGGTTTCCCGTGATGCCCGGGTACGAAATATATAGATAGATTTGTGGTCTATCAAATCTGATGTAGTGACGGAGGCGATCCTGTACGTGTTCACAACAGATCTGCAGATTTCCCGGAGCGTCGATTCTTCACATCAGTTATGTGTTTTTTAACGCTGGTTTTTGTTGTCTTTTTGTTTGTCCTTCGTAAGAAAGACCACATTTACAATCAAGCGTGTACACTCCTGCATGTTGCAGAGCGACATTACACTTGACTGATGGTAAAAACTGACTAAGTTTCGTCGGCGGTTTGAAGTATGTTTTAATAAAAGCATGCTTCAAGTTGTAGCCAATCTTGTCAGTGACACCTCTAACATACGACAGTTCAGCAGGCACAGGCTCGAGTGTGGCCGGTTTCACTCTTGCACTGCGACGCAGGCGCAGGACCCGTAGCTTGTCGTCATGCAAAACTTGCTTGCCATGTTGAAGCTTGCTGGCCAGGTGTTTACTGTCACAGATCCCTCGTGCTCTCTAAAACAAAGATTTACCCACGGTAGCTAACTGTAAAGGATGTTGGTGAGAATATCCTTTAAATATCTAGGATCTTTTTTCTATACACAGTGTAGCTCAAGGTGTTATCAGAATTACTAACATATCTAGAAAAGATAAAGAATTGTTTGCTTTTAATTCCAATGTGAACTGAATTTTGGAATTTTTGGAGTTAAGATTATTACTTATAGAATTCCAAATAGATAATGGCCATCTGCTTGGGATCTTATAATTAATAAAATTAAATCCCAACCCATGCATACAATTGCAAGACTTCAAGATAGACTATAAGTTCATACTGCGTAGATCTGAACAAAAATGGGTTTTTAAAATAATGACTTAATTACTTAGTTCTACATTAATTTAATTAGTTGATAGCTGGTAGTTCGTGCTGCAGTCGTGTAGTGGCGGCGGAAGAATATTCACTATCCTGATGAATCCTGATATATTATATATCAGGCCCTGAGTGTCGCAAGAGACGACGGAGGAATCTGAAGCAGGTGATGTGCAGCAGCATCTTCCTGACAAGGGCTTAAAATAAAAAAGACGTGTGGCACTCGGGGACTGCCGCGGTAAAGCTATTGCATAGCATTTTGTATCAACTTATGCAATTATAATTATTTATTTATTTTATTTATGCAGTATTTCTTTTTCTTTGATATTAATTCAAGTTACACTTTTTGAGCGTGGTGACCGATAAGAAAAGATTTTTTTTCTTTTATTAAATAAATAAATAATAAATGTACTTTGTTCATTCATATTCAATACACTTTACACACAAATTTTACAAGTACAGCTATTCACTGTTGTACATAAATACCTATACACCTATATACTTTCTCATAAACAGCTGCTTATGTATTCGTCCGATTTCGGAGCAGCTCGTCTCGATTCGTGCGAGCTTCGTAGAGTCGTACAATACGTCTAGTTGCACGCACACAAACACCGTGTCGAAGACTGCCGAAAAGAAACGACGTTAGACAATGCACGGCCTTCAAGCCACACCTTATTTTTGCCCGTCGGAGTGGGGAGCGTGAGGTTTTTTCGTTACGCAATAAATTTCTGGATTCGGTCCCCGCGCTCAAGGCCCGCGATAGAAGCTATGCAATAGCTTAATAAAAAAACGGCGGTTGTTAGTCGCCTGCCAAGCGTGCCAACTAGATAGATAGCGAAATCCGCCTTATAAGGTCATATTATGGATGAAGTCTACGTTTGGAAGTGGACTTTTAATGGACTATAAAGTAAAATTAAGTTACAGCCTATATACGTCCCACTGCTGGGTACAGCCCTCCTCTTATTTCTGAGAAGGTTTTAGGGCAAGGAAATGTCCGCCGCGCTGCCCCTATACGCATGGGGGTTGCGTGGTCGGTTGGCGCACTTCACATGTCTTCTAAATTATATTATTTTTTTTTATTTTTCTGACATGCAGGTTTCCTCACGATATTTTTTTTCACCACCGAGCACATGGTAAATCAGCACTTAAAACTGCAATTAACAATTTCATTGGTGCTGGCGCGGGTTACCCGTGAAACTTACTGCCAACGCTTGGACCCTGAGCTACAACGACTATAATAATGAATGGAAATAGATGAATTATTGATTAATTGAATGAATTCATTGCAGTCATCTTCTTTTCATTAAAAGAGCTTTTGTTCTCTATAATGTTATCACGAGAGAGCAGTGTTAATTCAAGGGTTTCAAGCCTCGGCGGCAACATTGAAATCAACAACAATTAAAATAGCTATAATTTATATATAACTGACTGATTTATTGCGGAATCTTTTTTTTTTACTATCGTAAAATCCTTAGTGAGCGTCTACGTTGCGGCATAAGTAACTATACTAAATTTCAAGTTAATCGGGTGTATAGTTTTTAAAAGATCCTGATGGCCAATCAATGGTATTTCGCATTACCTATCTATATTATTTATATATAGATTAATACCAGCAAGCTGTCAACACTTGTTATATTGTAAACATTGAAGTATAATTAAAGTTGTGTTTTTCCTCGCCTCTTATATTTTTCCACAATATAAGTGGCCTCGAACGAAAACTAGCTTTTTTAACTTTTTTTGGGACATTAGTCATTACGGATATCTATTGGCATTATTTCGTACCCGGGCATCACGGAAAACCGGCGGATTGTAGCGAAGGATCTGCCATTGTTCTCTGGAGGAGGATCTGACTATGTTACTGTATGGAATTCTCTATCCGGTAGTTTTACTGGCACAACACTACTGAGGAATTATCGTCCCAATAGTCTTACATATAAGAATATTGGGAGTGGTCCTACCGAGTAGGCCTTACTGTTAAAACCATCGGGAAGAAATTTCTCCGTAGTCCTACTCTATAAAGTACATGATTTTATTTTGTCATTCATGTAAACCCTTTATTCGCCTAATTTGACGCCATACCGCGCGGTCCGGGGAATACTTGTCGGTGACGTATCGGAAACGAGACATTCCTTATTAGTCTACAGGATTGACAACGCATCTACATTTTGATTCTTGTTCGAAGATAGATGTAGATATCTATGGGCCACAGTATCCACTTAGGTGGATTCTATGGTCGTTTGTCACCCTAATGCTATATAATATAAACATCAAAAATAATATCAATGGTGTTATTTCATTAATTCTGACAAGCCGTTATAAGCCTGTTAGACAAATAAAAATGTGACAATAATTGTAACCGATCATTAAGTAATCGTTAATAACTGGAAAATGTAACCATTTATTCTAATTTATTCGTTACGGGTAATTTGCAAGTATATTATAAAAAAGATATTAGATATATTGGTACATATTTTACTTTGTTACGTTATTACACCAGAGGAGGAAGTATAAATAGGAAACAATTTGCGTTTGTTAGTTTAATGTTACATACATTACATCTCACTACTACATAATATAGTAATATATATAATCACTGAATAGAATAGAATCAATTTTATTCAATATAGGTTACAAGTAATTCTTATTGAAAGTCATTTTTTTACTTTTACTGTTGGTTTGGGAAAAAAACCCGGCCTTCGGAAGAACCAGCGACAAACCCAGCGAGACAGCTTGGAAGCGACCACTGCATTCCCAGGGATTATTATCAACCGTGTATTCGTTCATATTAATAATATTATAATGACCATTTTATACAGTTTTTTTGTGTAATAAAAGATTTAAAGTTTGTAATATTTGTATTTGTATTTTTATTTGTTTGTATTTTAATAGAGTGACCTTGTATATTTTTCGGGACTGTTGTAATCACAGCATACTATGATTGTGGATGTATTACGGTATTCTGCGGTTGTAACATTTACATGTGAGTTAGCGGCGCTCTATAATAGCTGCGATTTGACACTACTGTACAAATTTGTGTAATTAAGGCCAGTATGGTTTGGGAATATTTAAAAAAAAACTCTGCTACGGTAAAAATTGACTGTGTGAATCATAAGTCCGTTTCTCAAAGTAAATCATACACGTGGTTCGGTAAAAGCAGCTCCTTATACAGTAACAGTGGGTGTGAAGTTACCTAACGGGCGACCTAAGCATTACAATTTTTTCAGCGGAAAAACATATCATTCCCGTTGGAAAATCGAATATGTTGCAAAATTAAATTCAGCTAGGTGGCGCCACCGTGATTCTACAAGACGGACGACACAATATCTGGATTATTACGTCTTTTTACCAAAATTAAGATAAAAAATGTATGGATCTGTATTTTTCCACGCAGGACCGGGAAGAGAGCGATAAAAAACATAAAATTCACCAGCTGATTTTCTTCAAACGTTTTGGTGCATTGTAATTCACAGAATAGGCGATAACCTCGCAGACGATATTAAGTAATCCGTTGATGCTCTGCCTACCCCGCAAGGGTTACATGCGTGATTATTAGTATGGATCAGAAATACTATCACCACCTGTCACGCTTTCATCCTTAACTATTACTTAACTATGCTAGAAAAAGTTCTTAGTAAGCCTTATTAATAAGCCTTAGTAATATTTATTGAACGGAAATGAATACAGTTCTTATATGTGGTAATGAATGAATCGGTATTATAATAAGAAAAATTGTGCAAAATTATAAGAAAAATATTTTTGAGAGTTCTTATTAACTAACATATACATAGTTTAAATTGATTCCGCTAGATGCCGTTACTAGGTTTTTTAAAACGCGGTAACGAAATGTTTCCTGACATGTACTTAACTCCCGTCATTGAGCGGCGCGTCAACTTATAGTGCATACGGTGCCTATACGCTTAAATTGTTTCTATTTCGTAGCTTATTCGACTACCTGCTTTCGATTTCGATTGTTTGTTATTTGTTTTTTTATTTGGTTAAGGTTGAATGGATTTATATTGACTTTCATTTTCGGATTTGTGTATTTTATTGGATCGGTTTTGTTGATTTGGTTGGTATTCCTTTATACATATTTGGACTCTGGCTTTGATTTTGTTTATTTAGACTCGTGAATTGGTTTTCGTTGTTTTAGGTTGCTTAACAATATTTCAAAGGAATATTAATAGTATAGATAGTGTATACGGTACCTATACACTTACTTCTTTTTTCGTTGGTTATATTTATATTGACTACTGCTCTCGATTTCGGTTTTCTGCGATTTGTTTTGTGATTTGGTTTAAGTTGATTCGATTTTTTTTGGCCATCGTTTTCGGATTCGTGTTGTGTCTTGAATTGGTTTTGTTGTTTTCATTTTAATAAATATTTAAAACGAAAATATTTATTCCTTTTAGATATTTTGGATTTGCTTTTAAAAAAAAATATTTAAGAGGAAATCTAATTCCTTTCAGGTATTTTAACGTTTTTTTTATAAATAGGTTCTTTGTTACTTCATAATGCCTCGCAAACGTAAGTCCAGCCTTTCAAGAGTATCTTCTCAAAGACAAGCGAAAAGATTAGCTCGATCGCTAGAATCTTTAGAAGACGCTGAACTAAGAAGGCAGGAACAAGCAGAGCGTCAGGCTGCTTTTAGAGCATTTGAGACACCTTCTCAACGTCGGCAAAGGCGTCTTGAATAGACAAAGCGTCAGGCTGCTTTAAGGGCTTCCGAACACCTTCTCAAAGTTAGGAAAGGCGTCTTGAATAGACAGAGCGTCAAGCTACTATAAGAGCTTCTGAACACCTTCTCAAAGTCAGCGAAGGCGTTTTGAACAGGCAGAGCGTCAAGCTACTTTAAGAGCTACTGAAACAACTGCTCAAAGTCAGCAAAGGCGTCTTGAACAGGCAGAGTGTCAAGCTACTTTAAGAGCTACTGAAACACCTGCTCAAAGTCAGCAAAGGCTATTCGAATAAGCGGAACGTCAGGCCGCCTTAAGAACAGCGGAAACATCTGATAAAACTCAACACAGACTCATTGAGCAAGCTGAATGTCAATCTACTATAAGGGAATCTGAAACACCAGAACTGACACAGGCGCGAAGAGATGAAAATGCACAGCTCCAAGTTGAACGTCGACAAAATTTTTAAAGAAACAATTGGTCGGTTTTCAATAATGCAGCATTCAATTATGATCCGTTGATTGATTATAAAAATCACAGGTTAGTTCTTATGGGACTGATGGATAAGGCGTGTCGATTTTGCAGGGCTTTAAAATGGAAAGATGAGACCGCAGGCATGTGCTGTTCCAATGGCAAAGTGTCTCTTCCGTTACTTGGGGAACCAAAAGAACCTTTGAAAACTCAACTCTCTTTTTATATGATGCTAATGAGTCACGGCGCTTTTTAAACAGGATCCGGAAATATACGTAGGCGGTCCCATAATGAATTGGCCTAACTATGAATCAATGAAGGAAATGAAACGAAACCAATTTTGTTTTTCAATATAATCACCATGAATACTAACACACTTCTGACATCTGTGAATCAATATCTCTAAACCTATATAAAAATAATCACATTTTTTATCCTCAAAATGACTGAAGACGGCCGCCTGCAACTCTTCATCGCTTGAAAATTTTCTTCCTCTTAAGTCCCGCTTTAAATTTGGAAATAAATAATAGTCGGACGGGGCCATGTCTGGACTGTAAGGTGGATGTTGAACTTCTGTGAATCCGCATTGACGAACTGCATCCTTCGAAACACCAGCGGTATGAACAGGGGCGTTGTCATGGAGCAACAGGACACCTTTAGACAGCTTGCCTCTTCGTTTTTCCTTTATCTTGTCTCGTAATTTAAATATTAAAGAAGCATTATATTCGCCGTTTACGACTGTATTACGTTCTTTAAAATCCACCATCAAAATGCCTTGAAAATCCCAAAATATTGTGCACATCAGTTTTTTAGTCGATTGTTGCACCTTTGCCTTTCTAGGGGGCTTTTCACCCTTATAACGCCATTCCATTGACTCGCGCTTGCTTTGTGGATCATAATACAAGATCATAGTTTCATCACCAGTCACTAGCCGCTCGATCACAGTCTTTGGATTTTCGCCACAAAGATCCAAAAACTCCGAAGCGCAGCGCACTCTTTCCTGTCTCTGTACCGCTGAAAGAAGTTTCGATACCCATCTTGCACTCACTTTTTTCATGTGAAGATGTTCATGGATCGCGCGATGAACGGTACTCTTAGAGAGCCCAAGCCTTGTTGCAATTTCTCTAATCTTCAAACGGCGGTCACTCAGAACCTCCTCTTCGATAAGAGCAATCGTTTCGGGAGTGAGCACTTCCACAGGTCGACCGTCGTGGCCAAAGTCTTCGACGGTTTCTCTCCCGAGGCGAAACTCTTTCACCCAATTTTTCACTGTGCTATAGGAAGGGGCAGACTCCTTATACACGCCATCCAATAGTTCTTTTATTTGGGCATGGGATAAACCTTCTTTAAACAGAAACTTTATGACACTTCGATACTCAGTTTTCGACATTTTGAAAAAATACGCGACTCTCGTTATTCAAATGCCTGTTAAACTAAGACTAAGCATTTCATGTCGATGCATGTTTCCTATATCAAGTGCACGATAAACGTACTATTTAATGCAACACAACATGTAGCGACATGTCGCGTTGAACTATGTCAGGCCAGTTCATTATGGGACCGCCTGGTAACTCATGCTTTTAAATGACGTCCTTCGGAGTTGACCGGGAAATAATAATGCCGGGATTTTCACCTACATTTACGGTGCAAGGGCAAATTTAACATAGAACAGGTTCACTTTTTCTAGCTGAAAACGAACAGCATAAATTTTTACAAGTATATTTTATAGGTGACCAAGAAATTGAGATAGACCGTCGCTGCCAATTTATCCAGGGAGTTGATAGAGACACAATGTTCAAAATTCAAAGATTCTTGCATGAACGTAACATTTTAGTTAAAACATTTAAATCTGCTTTAGAAAACCTACTTGAAGAGGATTATAAAGTCGTCATTCAAGCAGATCTGACCCCTCGAGGAGAGTATGAAAGACGCTACAACAACCTTTGATAAACGAAATAATAGCCGCAATTAGTGGTGATCAATTTTCTTCACGAGACATTGTCTTGCGAGCACGTGATGATACGTTGCAACGGGTAGCCGATACACACAAGTTTTATGACGCTCTGCAATACCCATTGATTTATTGCAAAGGACAAGAGGGTTATCATTTTCAAATTACACTCATTAACCCGGTCACAAAGGAGCCTACTCCGAACAAAAAAGTATCGTGTATGAATTTTTATGCGTATCATATGATGTTATGAGAAAATGATTTTAACCTTTTAGCCCGGCGTAGACAATTATTTCATCAATTTTTGATAGACATGTATGTGAAGGTAGAAAGTGAACGACTCCGTTATATATCTTTAAATCAAAAAAGCTGCGCGTATATGCGAATGCGAATTATATACATTTACAAGATGCAGTTTCTAGTGGCGCCAATATAAACCCCAGAGATTTAGGTAAAATGGTAATTCTGCCCTCATCATTCGTTAACAGTCGCCGCTACCTACATGAGTATACACAAGACGCATTCGCCTATGTACGAACTTACGAAAGACCTGATCTTTTTGTTACTCTTACTTGCAATCCCACACGGAAAAAAATAACCGAGGAGCTAATGCCGGGTCAAAAAAGTACTGACAGACACGATTTAGTTGCTAGAGTATTTAGATTAAAAGTACAAAAATTAATGTATGTAATTAACAAAGGGAAAATTTTCGGAGAGGTGCAGTGCTTCATCTTTTCATATGCATGGCAAAAAAGAGGATTACCGCATGCCCACATTCTAATACGGCTTAAAGAGATGTTGCGGCCCAGCCAAATAGACGACATAATAAGCGCCGGGATTCCGGATCCTGAGCAAGATAAATAATTGTATGATGTCGCTCTGTCCGCGCAATCAAGTATAATAAATACATATATAATATATATAATAATAAAATACATAAATAAAGGAAGCGACCAAGCAATAATTAATCTCAGGAGTGAAGGTGAGGCAAATCCCGTTAATGAAGTACAGACCTTTCAAACAGGGCGTTATGTCAGCAGTAACGAGGCAGCGTGGCGTCTCCTTGGCTTCCCTTTACACGAAAGGCACCCAACAGTTACTCATCTTGCTGTGCACTTAGAAAATGAAGAGCGTGTATATTTCACCGAAAGAAATTTCCAAGAAAGAATTGCATCACCGCCAAAAACTACACGAACAGTCTTCTTTCAACTTTGTAAAACCGACCCCTTTGCAAAAACGTTGTTATATTCTGAAGTCCCCCGCTATTATACTTGGAACACACCTAGGAAGGAATGGAAACGCCGTATTCAAGGCGCGCCTGTTGCAAATTGGTCCGGTGTAAAGTCATCAGATGCCCTTGGTCGTATGTATACCGTCCATGTAACTAATTTTGAATGTTTTTGTTTACGATTGCTACTGCACCATGTTCGGGGTCCTACAGGATATAAAGACCTTAAAACTGTCAACGGTCAGGAATGCGTAACTTATAGAGAAGCATGTGAAGCTCTGCATCTTTTAGAAAACGATAATCACTGGGATCTAACCATGTAGGAAGCTGTGCAGTGCCAGTCACTAGCCAAAATTAGGGATCTTTATGCAACTCTCATATCATCTTGCGGGCTATCTAATGCACATGAATTGTGGGAAACATATAAAGAGTACATGGCGGAAGATATTTTGCGAAGGTTACAGCAGACACACGCGAACATGACATACAATGAACATATTTATAATGAAGCACTTGGAAAAATTGAAGATAAAGTAGTGGCAATGGTAGGCAAAAAATTAAGCGACTTTGGAATGATAAGCCCTCAGCGAATAACCGAAAATGAACTAAGTAATGAAATTATACGTGAAACGAACTACAATATACCAGCTTTGCAGCAGCAAGTAGCCGAATTTCTACCCCGCTTGCTTCCCAAACAAAAACGAATTTTTGACAAAGTGTTAGGACAAATTGAATCTGGAAATGGTGCACTTTTCTTTTTAGAAAGCCTCTGGAGGAACTGGGAAGACATTTTTGTTAAATTTATTATTAGCGCAAGTACGGAAAGATAAAAACATTGCTGTGGCCGTAGCTTCCTCCGGTAAAGCCGCGACGCTGCTAAGCGGGGGCCGCACTACACATTCTGTTTTAAAACTCCCTCTAAATCTAGCCCAGGAAGAATCGCCGATATGCATCTTTAGCAAAAATAGTGCACGAGGTATAATGCTACGACAATGCAAACTTTTAATTTGGGACGAAAGTACAATATCGCATAAAAAAGCTGTAGAAGCACTAAATCGAACGCTCCAGGATTTGCGCAGCAATAACGATGTAATGGAAGAAATGGTGGTTTTACTGGCTGGTGACTTTCGCCAAACTTTACCTCTCATTCAAAAGGGCACACCTGCAGATGAAATTAAAGCATGCCTCAAGTCGTCTATTTTATGGACCAAGGTGACAAAATTCAGTTTAACTACAAATATGAGAGTGTATTTGTATAATGATATCAATGCTGGAAACTATGCTGACACACTATTAAAAATTGGCGATGGGCGGTTGGAAACGGATGCTGAGAGATTTTTGTAATTTAGTACAGAGTTATTCCGAATTAATTGCGAGCGTTTATTCAGATTTAACGAACAACATGCATGAAGACAAATTGTTATGTGAAAGGGCGATTCTTGCACCAAAAAATGATAGCGTTAACATAATAAATTCAGATATATTAAGCGAAGTAGCAGGAGAAATAACAGAGTATTTGTCAGTAGACACAGTTATGGACACAGAACAGAGCATTTCATATCCTGCAGAGTTTTCAAATTCCCTAGATGCTAATGCGAAATTTAGATGCTCCTCGGTTATGTAACGGGACAAGGCTGCGTGTGACACATCTTGGACGGAACATAATTGGTGCTACAATTTTGACAGGCGTAAGAAAAGGTGAAAATGTTATTATACCACGGATTCCTATAATTCCCACAGATCTTCATTTTCAATTCAAAAGGTTGCAGTTCCCTATTAAGCTCAGTTTTGCAATGACAATTAATAAAGCGCAAGGGCAAACGTTACAGGTAGCGGGGGTCAACTTAGAAAAACCGTGATTCTTTCATGGTCAGCTGTATGTAGCATGTTCGCGTGTGTCAAATGCCCAGAATCTCCACATTCTGTCCTCGAATGGAAAAACATATAACATTGTGTACAGTAGCGTCTTAAAATAGTGTTCAGCTAGTTTTTTTTCCAAAATTCCCGCAATCAATTAATCAGAATTCCCACAGATCTTCCCTTTCAATTCAAAATTTCCTATTTAGCTCAGTTTCTTTTCAATTCCAAATGCTGCACCTCTGACGGACCTATTAAGCTCAGTTTCCTTTCAATTCAAAAGGCTGCATCTCTGACGGATCTTTTATTTGGCTCAGTTTCCTTTCAATTCAGAAAACTGCATCTCTGACGAATCAATTTAGCTCAGTTTCTTTTCAAAAGTCTGCATCCCTGACGGATAATTATGCTCGGTTTCCTTCAATTAAAAAAATATCCCATTTCCATTTGGAATAAACAGGCTATTTGCATGCTTTCCTATACGCTGCGTTTCAAAACATTTAAATATGACGAATCAATTTTGCTCAGTTTCCTTTTAATGGGTGCATCTCTGACAAATCTATAAAACTCAGTTTTCTTTCAGTTCAAAAAGCAATGGATAGTTCATTTCCCAGTGACCATGCGGGCGAAGCCGCGGGAAACAGCTAGTACAAATATAGATGTTATTTTAAACGTCTCGCAAACATTCTATACTGCAACTAAGCTTGCATAATTGCATTATGGAGTTATTCATGAAAATGCCTCCGCTGTTATTTGTCCATTTCCTTAAAGTATATAAGCATAGCTTGCTAATGCATACTCTTACTTTACAACTATATATTGTACGTGCATCACAACACAAGCAAGAGTGCTACTGAGCCTGGACTGACGCATCGACGTCTCGGGCTTCAAATACCAGCGCTCTTAAAAATAAGTATAATTCCGTCTCCAGGTCCATAAGGGTCAGAGCACATCGGCAGAATTAACGAGAAACTAGTTCGACTTTCTTCGAGAACACGTGCATTTACGCGGTAGACCCATGCTGCATCTATATTAATTTTATAGATGCAGCAAGAATGGGTCGGCCCAAACGGGGAAGGACTACGCTCTCACGGAGTACCAGCGTTAAATAGCAAGTTAACGCTGCTGTGTTTCGTATGGTGAATGTAGAGAACCGGAGATCATTTTACTGGAAAAAAGCCATTCCATCTTAGTCCTCACAGCTGACAACGCATCTGCATTTTGATTCACAAACGAGAATAAATGCAGTTTTCCAATGGCCACAGCAACCACTTGCCATCAGGTGGACTGTGTGCTCGCTTGTCACCCTTCTCCTATAAAAAAATTCTGCTCTCTCGCCAAGGCTGTCCAAGAGAATTTTTGTCAACCATCTCTCCCATCTCTGCAAAAAGAGGACGACTTACTGGCCCATGCCGCAAAGGACAAAGCCGATTTGTTGGCCTCTCTCTTGCGTCCAATTTGACTCTTGACTGTGGAAATACACCGCCAACCATCCAGCAGTATAAGTGTTCCGTGCAGGATGTGCATGGAACACTTATACTACTCGGTGCGCAGAGCACTCTTCTCCCTGGACGTCAACAAGTCGTGTGGGCCCGATGACGTCCCTCCTATTGTACTGAAGACGTCTGCACAAGAGTTGGCACCGGTTTTAAACTAATCGAAGACAACTTTTATGCAACCAATCCCTAAGAAAGACGATCGCTAAGATCCGTCCAACTACAGGCCTATCGCTATCACCTCCTTGTTTTCCAAAATTAGGGAAACAATTATTAACTGCCAGCCCATGAGGCATCTTGAAGATCGCCAGCTGATTAGTGACTGCCACTATGGTTTTCGTCTGGGTTGCTCAGCTGGTGATCTGGGTTACCTAACTCATGGACGGAGATACTAGAGTCCAAGGGCGGAGTCGTTGGCTGTTAGTTTGGATATAGCGAAATCCTTCAATGGAGTCTGGCGCAAAGCGCTTCTTACGAAGCTGCCTTCCTACGGACTTTTTTTTTTGAAATTTTGCAATTGGATCACCAGATTTCTTGCAGATTGGAGCATCAGTTCGTAGTAGAAAATGCATGTTCTGACTACAAGCCCATTCACGCTGGTGTTCCACAAGTGTGCATGCTATGTGCTATGCTAACAACGCTGTTTCTTCTTCATATTGTGACGGTCCATCATT
This sequence comes from Parnassius smintheus behrii, assembly GCA_036936625.1. Lineage (NCBI taxonomy): Eukaryota > Metazoa > Arthropoda > Insecta > Lepidoptera > Papilionidae > Parnassius > Parnassius smintheus. The sequence goes on along the minus strand of JAUPFT010000004.1, from coordinate 465,018 downwards.
ATTATTAATAATTAATAATCAATTTCTTTATAAGGTGGCACCAAAAAATAGTCTTTAAAGATATATATTAAACCATAAAATTACATTAATATGCATAAAGTCAAAAATAAATACATTTCAGACATTAAGTACCATAGTAAATTTAAGGCAAAATATTGTCTTTCGAAATAAATAAATTTATTAAAGAAACTTGTAAAAATATTTAAAATATGATAAATAATAGAATTACTAGTCGAATATAATATAAAAATAAAGACAAATAACATTTATAAGATAATTGGAAAATTGGTAAAAAAATTGTCTGTCCTATAAGGAGATCGTGTATAATAGAAAATTTTCCTAAGTGATGGAGGGTGGAGCCGTGTAGTGGCGGTTAAGAATATCCACTACCCCATATCTTCCCGTGGGTGTCGTAAAAGGCGACAGAGGGAAACAGGCAGGAGATGGGTAGCAGCATCTTCCTGATAACAGCAACTGTACAAAAAAAGCGGCCACGCTTGGCAAGCGGTTGCCAACCCGCTCGCCAAGCGTGGCAATTATGGCAATATACCCCCATTAAGAATTACACAAATAGACGGCCCTCAGTCCCCGGCGGCCCCGCTATTCCTGGCTACGGTGGCGACCATGGTAACGCGGGGTAGGGGGTGCTAAGAATCTCCGGTGGAGGTTCGGTTGCCACCTACGACGACTCGACCTGGCAACATTTAACGCACGCACCCTGAGGACTGACGAGAAGATCCTGGAGCTGGAAGAAGAGATAGACAAGTTGCGCTGGAATATTATAGGATTATCCGAGGTCCGAAGAGAGGAGGAGGACACGGTGATTCTTGAATCCGGCAACTTGTTCTATCACCGTAAGGGCAACCATCTGTCCCAAGGAGGTCCACGTCGTCCACAAGTCTCTCGTCAACAACGTTGTAAAGATTGGGAGTGTGTCGACGAGGGTCGCGTATCTGATACTCAGAATCACCAAACGGTATTCTCTGAAGGTCATACAGGTTTACGCACCAACCTCGGCACATCCCGATGAGGAGGTGGAGGAAATGTATGAGAATATTTCCGAAGCCATGCATTCCTCCAAAACCCACTACACGGTGTTGAATGGAGACTTCAACGCAAAACTAGGCACAAGAGAAAACGGTGAGCTGAAGTTAGGGAAATTTGGAGTAGAGCAACGGAATCGAAGGGGCCAGCAGCTGGCCGTCTTTGTGGAGAAAGAGGGACTATTTATGATGAACTCTTTCTTCCAGAAGCGGCCCCATAGGAAGTGGACCTGGTCGAGCCCCGACGGTTCGACAAAAATGACATTGACTTCATTATGACAACCAGACGCCAACTGTTCAGTGATGTCTCAGTGATCGCAAGGGTGAAAACTGGCAGCCATCACCGAATGGTTAGAGGCACAATGAACCTAAACGTTAAGTTGGAGAGGTCTCGTCTTATGAAGTCTGAAGTCAACACTCCGTCCCCCTCGTGCTCTAATCCAGAATCCCGAAACTTTTCAGCTCGAAATACGTAACCGCTTTCAGTGCCTACAAGATTGCAATGCAGTGAACGATATGAATGACAAGCTCGTGGAAACTGTCCATGCGGTTGGAGCTAAGTTCTGCAAGACCCGTCGCAGAAGAACACAAAAACTCTCCGATCACACTCTAAATCTCATGGCTGTTAAACGGGAGATGAGACTGCAATCGTCAACAGATTTGACAGCATACAGGCAACTGAACAGACAGATCTCCAAATGCATGCGGCGAGACTTACGCAACTTTAATACTGCTCGTATTAAAGAAGCAATCGAGTGGAACCAGGGCTCCAAAGTCTTTGCCAGAGATTTGTCTGCCAGTAAGAGCCAACTGTCAAAGCTGAAGATTGAGTGTGGCAGCATCGTTTCCGAGACACCTGAGATTTTGAGTGAGATTGAGAGTTTCTATGAGCAGCTGTACACATCATCGTTGGAGCCACACGCAAGTGTGAGTAAAGATCCAAGAGCAAGTCTTATCCGACACTATTCCGATGATATCCCGGACGTCAGTCTAAGCGAGATTAGAATGGCTCTCCAGCACCTTAAAAACGGCAGGGCCCCAGGCGAGGATGGAATTACAGCGGAGCTTCTGAAAGCAGGTGGAACACCATTACATGAAGTCGTTCAGAAGCTCTTCAATTCCGTCCTCCATGGTGGCACTACTCCGGAGGCGTGGAGCAGAAATGCGGTAGTCTTATTCTTTAAGAAAGGCGACAACGCTCTTTTGAAGAACTACAGACCGATTTCCCTTCTGAGGCGCGTCTACGTGCTGTTTTCGAGAGTCATTATGAATTTTCTCGCACGAATACTCGACAACTTCCTCCCGAGCAAGCCGGTTTCCGAAAAGGCTTCAGTACCATAGACCATACCCTGCGGCAGATTGTACAGAAGACCGAAGAGTACAATCTGCCACTTTGCCTGGCGTATGTGAACTATGAGAAAACCTTTGATTCCGTCGAAGTTTGGGCGGTGCTACAGTCCCTTCAGCGGTGCCAAGTTAATTGTCGGTATATCGAAGTGCTGAAGTGTTTGTACAGTAGGGCTACGATGGCAGAACCGGAGCTCGAAACCTATCCAATTGCAGAGAGGTTTAAGACAAGGTGACGTTATATCCCCGAAATTCTTCACCGCTGCATTGGATGACGTTTTCAAGCTACTGGACTGGAAAGGCTACGGTATTAACATCAATGGCGAGTACATCACTCACCTTCGACACCGTGTTGACGAGTACATTTACCTGGGACAAATAGTCCGACTAGGTAAGTCCAACTTCGACCGAGAGGTCAATCGACGGATTCAACTCGGCTGGACAGCGTTCGGGAAATTACGACATAATATCTTCTCGTCAGGTATACCTCAATTTCTGAAAACTATATTGTACAACCAGTGCGTGTTGCCAGTGATGACTTACGGATCTGAGACGTGGTCCTTCACTGCTGGCCTCTATGAGGATGCTCAAGGTCGCTCAGCGAGCTGTGGAGAGGGCTATGCTCGGAGCTTCTCTGCGTGATAGACTCAGAAATGAGGATATCCGCAGTAAAACCAGGGTGACCGACATAGCCCAACGGATTAGTAAGCTGAAGTGGCAATGCGCCGGCCATATAGCTCGAAGAACCGATAACCGATGGGGAAGAAAGGTTCTCGAGTGGCAGCCTCGTACCGGTAGGCGTAATGTAGGGTGACCCCCCACTAGATGGAGTGACGACCTGGTAAGATATGCAGGAAGTCGATGGATGCAGGTGGCTCAGGACCGTGCTTTGTGGCATTACTTGGGGGAGGCCTATGTTCAGCAGTGGACTTGCGAAGGGCTGTAATGATATGATGATGATGAAAATAAAATTATATAAATATGTGACCAGGATAAATAAAATATGTTATGATCTTTCTAAAGGTTTAATAATAGGCCGTTTGAAATATTTTTGGCGTGATTGTCTTAGTTAGGACCCTTATTTACGTTGTGTTTGTTTAGGAACTTAGTTCTTTTAGGTGTCTTTAGAAAGAATGAATATTCACTAGAGCAATTGAAAGCTGTTGGTAGTGCCTTATAAGCTAAGTGAACCCCGTTCACGAAGACAGGGCTCGAGAAATATTAAGAACATAAAACGTCCCTATTCCACTTGTATCAGGTTTACATTATTAATATATTTTTATTTTTCCCTTCCCGCTTGGAAAAGGCTCACAATATATTTATACTTAAATACCCGATACGAGGGATTCGCTCTCATACATTTATTTTAAAAAATGTAGGGGAGGCACATGACTCCATGACATGATCCCATTTACCATGGGGAATGGAGGACAATATAAGTCTCGGACTAATTGCAGCCACATAAATTCACCATCGCACATCGCGACAAAACTCGCGATACCATCCATACCACCTGGATGACTGGCGGTCCACCACTGTGTGATTTAAAAGAAGTTTTCTTCCTGGCACAACTTCCTTGTGGAATCTACTACCACCAGAGACTTTTCCGAACCGATACGACTTAAGGACCTTCAAGAAAAGAGCCTACTCCTTTTTAAAAGCCTGGCAATACACCTGTAATTCCCCTGGTGTTGCAGTTATTTATGGGCGGCGGTAATCACTTGCCATCGGGTGAGCCGCATGCTCGTTTGCCCCCTTTTCTATATAAAAAAATACAAAATTTAATCCGCATCGTGGTAGTCAACAGAACTTGTTATATCCTTTGTGTCAGTCACTAATAAGTTGATGAAGTAAAACGACAGAAAAAACGGAAAAAATTTGCAAGAAGAACTGTACGAGGGCGGCACTGAAAATTTCGGGAATCAAGGAAGTGACACAACATTACTATTTAAAAATGTATTTATTGCTTTTCGAAGTTTCTCCGCGAAATTTGACATATTTTTCAATACGATGGACCAATCATTGAAGCAACCATTCCATTCGGAAGTTCTCCAAAATGGCCGTTTTGTAGGACGCCTACAAAACGGCTATTTTGGAGAACAGCTTCTTCAGGTGATGAAAAACTCTGTTCACGCAATTTATTCTTTATTTCAGGGAAAGTATAGAAATCATTAGGGCTTAGGTCGGGGCTGTACGGCGGATGGTCTAATAATTGTATGTTTTCTTGCTCTAAAACTCTTTTGTTCTGTGTGCGGTGTGAGAACTCGCATTGTCGTGATGGAGGATGATACGGCGGTTGCAGTTCTCTTTACGGAGTTCAGAAACGACCTGTGGCAAACAAATGCTAGCATACCATTCTGCATTAACGGTTCTTTATCCCTCAAGAGGAATAGTCGTAACATGGCCGGTTTTGGAGACAAACGTGGCCACCATTTTTTTGCAACACTCCGTGAACGAACAATTTTTGTTGGCTTTAACTCATTTTCGAACACCCAAACTGACTGGTTTTTTGTTTCGGGTTCGTACGCTTATATCCAGGATTCGTCACCTGATACGATGTTGTATACAGCATCCTGTGTGGAATCTTTCGAGAGTTCTGACGCACCAAGTAACGCGAGGCACTTTTTGCTCTTCACAGAGCGAATGCGGTATCCATCGGGAAAACAACTTTTTTACACCTAATTGTTCATGCAAGATTATTTGTATTTGACTCATGCCAATGTCTAAAGTTGTCTGAATTTCGCGGTATGTCAGATATTGATCTTCCTCAATCAGCTTACGCACAGCATCAACGTTTTCTTGGGTGACTGCAGTTTTTGGACGACCTTGACGGGGATCACCACTGAGCTCGACACGTCCACGTTGAAATTCAGCAAACCAGCGATAAATTGTGGTTTTGGATGGGGCTTCATCACCAAATGCAGAAATCATCCGGTCAACACACTGTTTTTGTGTTAAACCATTTCGAAAGTCATAATAAATTATCGCTCTTAAATTTTCTCGAGTCAATTCCATTTTCTCAACGACTAAACAAGTTTGAAAAAACCTTGTGACAAGACCGAGAATCTTTTTTTAAATAAATAAATGGTATTCGATTTTTAAAACCAAGGAGTTTCCAATTAAAAAGATTTTAATATGACAGGAACAGTGGAAATATTCCATTCCCGATACTTTTAGTGCAGCCTAGTAATCACAGAAATTATTATATCATTTACAGTTACATACAAAATATTTTATCAGACCTTCGCTTCATTCATTTATCACTTTAACTACTACACTTGTATATATTTTTGTCGTCATTTATATATATTATTTTCTCAGAGTATAGAAATAGAAATAGAAATAGAAATAGAAACTTTTTTATTCAATGTAGATTATAAAAATACTTATTGAACGTCACTTTTTTAATTTACCACTGGTTCGCAAAAAAAAACCTCTGTCCTGGGAAGAACCAGCAAGAAACCCAGCGGGACTTTTTTTTTTAATAATAGCTTACAATCATGTTTACAATCAACAACACAAGATAAATTAGAAATAGCTTGGTAGCGATCACCCTTCCCAGGGGTTATTATCATCTATAAATTCCTTAATATTATAATAACCCTTTTTATACAAACTTAGTTTAATAACATTTTTGAACTTTGTGTATGACAAATTTTGTATATTTTCTGGGATTTTGTTGTAAAAGCGTATACATCGCCCCAAGAATGAATTACTGACTCGGTGGAGTCGAGTAACAGGTACTACCAGCTTGTGTCTGTTCCTAGTATTTACAGAATGAATATCACTTATTTTCGCAAAACTACTTTTATTTTTATGTACGTACATTACATTTTCATAAATGTATTGAGAGGCCAGAGTTAATATATTAATTTCTTTAAATTTTTGTCTCAGTGACTCTTTTGGTTTTAAATTATATATTGCTCGAATGGCCCTCTTCTGTAAAATAAATATAATTTCAGTGTCAGTCGCGTGTCCCCACAGCAAAATACCATACGACATAATGCTATGGAAATAACTGAAGTAAACTATTCTAGCTGTTTCAACACTGGTAAGAGTTCTAATCTTTTTTACAGCATATGCTGCAGAACTAAGTCTGCTAGCTAGTTTTGATATATGGGGGAGCCATTGAAGCTTTGCGTCCAGTGTGATTCCAAGAAAAATGGTGGTATCGACAAGACTCAGCTCCTCCCCATTTAAAATTACATTAGTGTTGACATGTTTAACATTAGGAGTTACGAATTTCATACATTTAGTTTTAGTTCCATTCAAATGCAAATTATTAACATTAAACCAATTGACTAACTTAGCTATAGCATTATTTACTTCGTCGTAATTTAATAACTGTCGTTTTAATTTGAAAATTAATGAAGTATCATCAGCAAATAATACTATATCATGGTTATCCCCTACTATGTAAGGTAAGTCATTAATATATACAAGAAACAGAAAGGGGCCAAGAATTGAGCCCTGAGGAACGCCCATTTGTACAATCGACCCGGAAGAACTCATACTATTAATAACAACTTTTTGTGTTCTGTCACTTAAATATGAAATAATTAATTTAAGAGCATCATTTCTTACACCGTAGTGTTGAAGTTTCCTGATTAATGTTTCATGGTGAACACAATCAAAGGCCTTGGATAGTTCACAGAACAAACCCAAAGCATCCTGTGAATTCTCCCATGCATTAAATATATATTTAATCAGCTCAACACTAGCATCGGTTGTCGAGCGACCCCTTGTGAAACCAAATTGATTTTTATGAAGTAATTTATTTACATTAAAAAAAATTAACAATTGATCAAGAATAATTTTTTCAAAAATTTTACTAAGTGTTGGCAGTACAGAAATAGGTCTAAAATTAGAGGGGTCCAATGTACTACCAGATTTAAATAAAGGTATTACTTTACTATGCTTCATTAAATCAGGAAACACACCAGATTTGATACTACTATTAAAAATAATAGATAGTTGAGGTGCGATTGTATCTATTATAGACGCAATAACTTCAACAGAAATCCCCCACAGATCGGCGGTTCTCTTAATATCAATAGTCTTAAAATATTTTACAATATCTTTTGATGAAACTTTATGAAATGTAAAATTTTGTATTTAAATATACTTTAAATTAAATCTAACCCATAAATTTATAAACATTATTTCTAATACTAAAAACCTTAAAAATATATATTATAATAACTAAATTAAATTATTAAAAAAGAGGTCCTTTAGGCAAGGTTCCGAAGATACTGGCAGCGTTTCCCCGTTGAATAGCTAGACTAATTCTTTGTCCGAGGTAACTGCCAGCTCTTCGGTCTCCTGTGACGTCGATTAACCTTTTTGCTATTTCCTTAAAAAGGCTTATAGCGCTAGGACCCCACGGACCAAGGGTCTCGACACCGAAAGGGACAAAAATATATTCGGAGCCTAGACCCCTGTATTTGCAAACTTTAGCCTTTTCTGCCGCTTCACAAGCCGCACCAGCTCTGTTGTTGGTTCCACGTAGATGGGAAGGGGCCAGCGTGTCTGAACAGGTTGCATCCCATACCAGCACCCGGCCCATCCTCCATGGAATCAAACTCATACCGTCCGGTCTCTTGCCATCGTCTCTTGCAATACCAGACGGCTCAAGTAGACTTGGCACGTTGACGGTGGCAAGAGACCGGCGTATGATATCGTTAAGTGCTGCATGTCTCGAGAAGCGACCTGCACTTTTTTGGCATGATAGCCCGTGATATCCTAGCTTGTCGACGTCACTGCCACACGGACATTTATGAGGAGCGCAGACCGGAACCCCAAGCCGTAGACAGGTTGCGATTCGGAGCGTGTCAGGCTCAAGAAATGTTCCTGTATTTGACGAAGGATACGCGTGAAGCCAGTAGCCGGCCTCATGCGTACCCACGGCCAAAAGCCTAGCACGCGCCGAACCTGTACTAAAGCTCAAAAGATTGTCATAAGTCAATTTGCAGTTTATGTCGTCCCAGCTCCTCTGTGAATTTAGAGGAAATTGAAAATTTTGACCAGGGCATGTAATTAAGAAAGCGTTTCTAGCTTCTTCCAGGCCAGCAATCTCAAAGTTTGAAGGGGATGCCCTTAAAATTTTACTTATGAGATTTGCTGAACTGTGGACAGAAGATAGGAAGGCTGGTAAAGAGACACTGGAAATTTTGCGAATTCCTAAACCACCATAACGGATGGGTAGGGATGCTTGGGTCCAAGATTGTTCGTTCATGTGTATATTAAGAATCGATTCTAAACTTATTTTGATTAAGTTGTCCACTTGTGTCAAAAGGTCTGGGTGATTCCAAAAGGAGCAGCAACGGAGCACATACGTAAATTTCGGGACAAAAAGGCAAGATTTTAAAATGCAAAGTGCATAATGTGGACTAATTTCAAGGAGACGGTCAGCAGAATTTTGAAATTTAGCAATTGAATTATTAATATATTCAGAAATAGATTCGTTAAAAATTGGAGAACCTAAAAGGTAAAGGGAATTACTGTTAACTATTTTAATATTTGGTGCCAAAGTATTAAATTTGTGTTTTACGTCATTTAAATTTAAGTTGCAGTTATTTATAAAAAGTTCGCATTTGCTAAAGTTAAGCTCCAAACCAATGGCTTCAAATTTATTTTTGATTGAAAAAAGGTCAGAAAATACAGTTTCCATATCACCTCCTAAGGTTCCGTCATCCAGATACCAAATATTGAATTTAGAATTTAAACTTTTGATTATGGGATTTATAGCCAAACTAAAAATTGCTGGTCCAAGGGGATCACCTTGTTGACAACCTACTTCCGAGGATAATTCATTAGATCGATATAACAATTTTGTTGGGTCAGCGTAACTGAGAAGAAGATAATTGTATATTTCGGGTATATGTTGATTTATTTCAGTCAGTAGGGTCCCCCTATTTACCGAATTGAAAGCATTTTTGACATCAATTTTGAGCAACACTTCAGGATGTCCATATGTTAGGAAAGAACGTAGGGCATGGACGGCTGCCTCACACCCTCCTTTTACACCGAAGCCTAACTGTACGGGTTCAAATTCCGAATTTAATTTCTGTAAAATATGTCGAACAGCAATTTTGGAGGCCAGGCGTCGTAGTGTTGATCCAACAGCAATTGGTCTCACCCCTCCGTCCTTTTTGGTGAGAGCAATGAGGTTCGCGCCGAAAAGAATTGGAACAATTTCTGGATTGACATTACCGGAATACATAAAGTTAATTAATTTAGTGATTGAATTTACAAGTTGCTCACCCGCATCACCCACAGAATGCGATGTTAAGTCTTTCAAATGTTGCGGTGAGATTCCATCCAAACCTGCAGCCGAACCTGGTTTAAAAGATAAAATGGCATCCGTTACATCTTTGTTTTGAATTTGAAGGCATGCTTGCCCTACTGTTGGTCGGTCGAAAAAATATGGGTTTACTGGAGCTAGAGGATGTTTTGACCGTAAGGCCTGAAGGGTGTCAGGGGTATCTGGTGAAAGTACCTCGTTTGAGAACAAAAGGCGAGCGGCACCTTTGAGATCTCCGTCACAGATTTTGTTTTCGATTAGTTTGTTGCGATTACGAGGGGCATCATGTTTGATTAGAGGTGCGGGAGAAGGTGAGGAGCTGACAGTACAGTTATTTTTAATCTTTTGTGTCAAGGAGAAATTTGGTTTATCAGTTTTTGTTATATGTAGTGTGCTGTATGAAAATAAAAATAGGTTCTGCCAGTCTTGAGTACAATTGCTTATGTAACATTTCTGGATTAATTGTGACAAATGTGTAGCAACGGTTATTCGAGCTCCTCGAGGGATTCTTTTAACTGTCTGTATACTATTTTTCAAATGGCTAAGATATGTGTGGAAAGGAGTTGGAAAGTTGGCTGCAAAAGTAGGCGTATTTGGAATAAAAGGGTGTATGTCTAAAGGTGAACTGTTTTGGCTAATACATTTCCTGTGTGTTTTTGTAGTGTGTATGTTGAGGCCTTTTAAAGATTTGAATGACTTGTTGCACTGTGTACATATAAGTGTTGCGTTTGCCGTGTCATCACTAGATTGGGTTACGGACTGCATTCACAACAGTTAAATACAATAACAAAAAAGAATAACTTAAAACAAATTAAAAAAACACAATAAAGTAACTTAACAATTACACTGAAGATATAAAAAAGTCAAAGTCAAAATATGAAGGCTGCTTGTCTTGGTAACAAGACGCATGCGTCGTTACGTAGGTGCGTCACAGGACGGTTCTGCAATTGGAAGCTGCAGTGTAAGAGATCCACGAACGTATGGCGTCGCTAGAACAAACGATGGCGGCCTTAGCAACCGTGTCTTGAAGTTATCATACGCGGACTAGAACTTTTCAAATACTGAACAGGTACTGTAGTGGGAACAAAAACAAAATCCCCATGCGCAAATATGAAAAATATCCCGACAAACTCTTATGTGGCTTTGCGATACGATAGCTCTTCATCAGTCAATCAAATATATAGTATTTCAGAAATCCTTTGTTGCGAATTGTTTTGTTACATTTGGCATATTATGTCACAATCATGAAAAATTTTTATGTCTCGTAGTTAATTTCAGATATTATATAAACCACTGTTATACTATTTAAATCTATGACAACAATAAAAATTTCCTTTGTGCACTAAAATTTTACAATTAAAATGTATAGTTATTTTTATTAAAATATTTAGACAAAATAAACATAGTTGACACCTGTCTATTTTCTTTTTTTATCATCTTAAAAATTCTTTGTACATACATTTACATTTTGTTTAAGTAATGATTCGGCGACGGTAGGAGAAGAATTCAGTGACTTAGTGGTTAAGATCGGAATATCAGTAAAATATTTCTCAAAAACCATTGCAACGTCCTGATCTGATTTAGTTAATTTATTGTTAAAACTTAACTGGTAGTTTGAATTGCGAGAGTTGACCTTACCAGTTTCACTATTAATTTATTTATTAAATCAAGGTCAATCAAGCAAGGTGTGCTTATGTATACTCCAAAGATTTGTTGTGAAATTTTATTATAGGACATGCTTTGATTACCTATGGGTCTACTCCTTTTAAACTTTGTTTAAGATTTCAAAGCTATTGGTTTCAAATAAAAGATACTTTCGCAGTTTCTTTCACTGTTTCTACCGGTCAGAGAAAAATCATTTTAGAACTGTAGTATGTTGACTTTTCGCAAAAGAAATTTTAATGTCTTACGTCGAAAAATAAAGTTTTTATTTTCCTTTTAATTAATCAGTCTTGTAATAGATCAATCTATTCAGGCTTCATTGCCTGAACAGTAAGAGGTATACTAATGTAAAATCTATTTGATTTATACAAGACAGAATAAAAGGACAGTAAAATTCTGGAGCAACGCTTTTACCACATGGTAAGCCGTTTAAACTTTGTAAAATACAAGAGAATCGTAAGCAGTTACTGAGGGGGTGTTCTAACTTAATACGACGTTGACACAGATCTAGATAGCACACATTTGCATAATCAATGATATGTAGAATAAGTAAGTAAACCAGCATTAGTTTACATAATGATTCCTTATGTTTACGTGAACGCTACACATTTAAATGGAACTAAGTTATTCTTTTATTTATTAGTTATATTAAGTTATTAATAAATCCTTGACATTTTATATACTTTACAACAGCCTTGGGTACGGAGGGGACTAAGGTGTTCGACGTCCCAATTCTTCTTCTCATAATCAACCACGGATGCCACGGCTGCTTTCAGTTTAAAATTATCAATCTACGTAGAATGAACTCATAGTATCTTGAAGTTTTGCAGCTGTATTTTTTTTATAAAATAAGGGTGAGCAGTGAGCATACAGTTCACCTGTCGATACACTTTTATCTAGGGTGTGCTTTGCCGACATATGACATTTATGACATATGCCATTCATTTCTGCGTACTATTATTTATTCTGTGCTTCTGCAAATGAAATGAAGATGTATTTGCTTTGAAAAAGGGTTCATTTAGGTGGCTATTGCAGTATACATTTGCTTTGTCACGCTTTCCTCATTCAATCTTTAAGGTATAACTTAGTGTTATTTTATTTAAAAATCACACTTTAAGTTTTTTATATATTACATTTACGACACAATTTTTTATTAAAAGAGCATTATAAAGGATTTCTAAGTAAGAGAAATAAAAAACTACGTTTGATAAGTGAAATTTTAATTTATTACCTGCAAAAATAAAGAGAATTAATTTAATTGCATTATACATATTAGCAGAGTGGCGATAAAGGAACTTATTTTATTTCATCATCATCTTAAAAAATCTTTTGGTAACCTCTGAACCAATATTATATATCTATCTTAAAAATTTTATCAGCCCAAAATATCCAGACTGCCGATGGAGAAATCATTTTAAGGGTGCAAGACTTTTGTGATCATCAGCTCACTACCCAGAGCGATGACGATAAAATCTATTTATTTGAAAAAAAAAATATTTGCAACAACAAACTAATGTTGGGCAATAACGTCATACGGTACGTCATCACAAAATCAAAGGCATTCAGAGCTAGTCAATAGGATAGCGTCGCACACGCACAAGTACACGCACACGTACACGTACATGCACACGCACACGCACACGCACACGTCGCCACACTGAGCGGAATAACTCCTTTCTGCGCAGGAGTCAGACTACGTAGGTTCATAAACACTGCGGCCTGCCTGAAACACAAACAGAAACAGATGTTTTTTTTTTCAATATAGATTATAAATAGTTATTTAAGGACACACCGGTTCGGAAAAAAACCTCTGCCCTGGAGAGAATGTTTTGTTGTAAAAGCGTATACATCGTTCCTAGAATGGCTCGGTGGAGTCGAGCAACTGGTACTCCTAGCTTGTGCCTATTCCTCGTAGGTATTTACAGAATGAATATCATTTATTTTTTTAAAACTACTTTTTTTGTGTACTTAGATAACATTTTCATAATTGTATTGAGATGCCAAAGTTAATATATTAATTTCCTTAAATTTTAGTCTGAGCGACTCTATAGGTATTTAATCATAGAATGCTCTAATATCCCTCGTCTGTAAAACAAATATAATTTCAGTGTCAGTCGCGTGTCCTCTTAGCAAAATACCATACGCTATTATGTTATGGAAATAGTTAGGTAAGTTCTTTGTTTAAAGTTGGTTGGTTGGTTGGTTGGTTGGTCAATTTTGTTAATTCAATCAGCAGTTTTTATTGTCACGAACCCGAAGCTCGTAACAATTGGTGTCGGAAGTGGGATAAAATCATTCCGTTTTTAACTAAGGGCAAAACGGAGGGTGTCCGTACATGAAGTCAACGCCAGCAGGAGACGAAACAGAGACGATTTGGTGGTGCAGCGTCGCAGACGTCGAAGGGCCAGCTGCGAGTCGTGGATGCTGGTTCGTCAGCAGCTCCTACATCTGCATCATCTGACTTAGGTGCTCGGATGATGATGCTATGATGATGCTGCATAAACAGGCCTGCCAATAGGAAAAACAGGCCCGTTAGTTGGAAGAGCAGCAAGAGGGGAAGGACAGTCTACAACATGCACAGCAGTAAGATTCGGATATCAATCCGATGCTGTAATGGATGTAGACCAGTGCTCCCAAGCCCAAGTGGAGCGACGTCTTAGCGATGAGTTCGACCATTAAAAGCTATTGGGCCCAATGGGACAGTTTGCTAATTCAGGTTGGAGCTCTGTGCCATAAATGGGAAAATGGTCGGGGAGACATGTGTCATTTGCAAATGCCCCAAAGCGGATGTTCTATAGCTGTACCATAGTGGTTGATCAGGAGGTAATTTTTTTATAGGATAGGGTGATAAACGAGCACACACTCTACCTGATGGTAAGTGGTTGCTGTGGCCCATAGACATCTACATCTATCCTCGATTACGAATTAAAATGCAGATGCGTTGTCACCCGTGAGGACTAATATGGAATGACTCGTTTCCAGTAAAAAAGGTCTCCGGTTAAATGGGAGTTAAGCGAACTCTACTGAAGATCCGAGAATGGTTTTTCTAGGTCTAATGTCGTGACGATGTCGATGATTGGTGTCGCAAATGTACAAGTTGTGCGGCTTTGAAGGGACCTCAGACTCGTAGTAGAGGTGCATTGAAATTGTACAATGTTGGTGCACCATGGGAGAGGATAGACGTGGCGGGGCCGTTTCCGGAAAGTGAAAGTGGTAACAAGTATTTCATGGTTGTGATGGATTACTTCACTAAGTGGCCAGAACTCTTCGCTATTCCAAATCAAGAAACTTCAACAGTTGGAGATAAACTAGTTTATGAAATCTTCTGTCGTTTTGGAGTACCTTTAGAGATTCATAGCGATCAAGGAATTAATTTTGAGTCTCAAATATTCCAGGAAACTTGCCGAGTTATGGGTACTCATAAAACAATTACGACTTCTTACCACCCGCAATCTGATGGAATGGTAGAACGATTTAATCAGACATTGGAGAGGTACCTAGCAAAAGTTGTAGACAATCGGCAACGAGATTGGGACAAGCACATACAACCGTTTTTGTTGTCATATCGAAGCGTTGTTCATGAAAGTACATAAGTGACACCAGCTTTCGCAAACTTTCGGAAACATAATAATATCTCTCTGTAACTTTCTCATTTTTGAATGATTGAAGGCAACTTGTTGGTGGGTTAGACAAACATGATTGAAAAATGCATGTACTCAACGTTGGTGACACAAACTCTTTCTGCTGGTAAATTATTACTATTACCTTATCACAGCATTTTGGCTGTATCTGTCATTGTATTGGTTGGTGGAGCATATGTTTCGACCTCATGCGATTGGTAGCTGGGGAGAGGATCTGAAAGTCTCACAACGTGAGACCCCATTCAATTGAGGTGAGCGGTAGACTCATAACACGCTCTGCGGCTAGTGGCCGTGCTGATCATGCAATCGGTGGCATTCGCATTACCATACAATTACATCACGTCAATAAACTTACATACTAGCACGGGGCCAAGCCCTCTTTTACCAGTTCGCCAGTTATTTTACTGTGGACTACGGTCCAGTTCCCAACTTCCCCTTCGGGGTGAGTTCAACGTACATGGCGTGTGTGCTGTGTGCCTCCCCCACATTTTTTTAAATGTGAAAGAGCGAAACCCCTGCATATATATATATATATATATATATATATATATATATATATATATATATATATATATATATATATATATATATATATATATATATATATATATGTTTATATATAGGCGGGTAAGGATAATTAATTCATTATTCCAAAAGACACGTAAAAGAACTATAACTTAGTTCTTTTCTTTAATCTAATACAACGTAAATAAGGGTCCTAATTATGTCTAGGATAGATATCTATTTATCCTGGTCATATATATAAATGTTATAAAATAGAAAAGGAGAAATAATATATAAGAGGTGGGGAACACGTTACACCATGGTTAAAATAATTTCCGGAACAATTGCTTGCATTGTTCAAATTGACTCGGCCACTTCAATTCGCTTGCGCCGCCTTCTCGATTGCTATCAATGAATCGGAATGTAGTGTATCGGAATGTTTCATTAATAATAATTGATTAACGAGTTGATAAACTTTACATTATTTTTATGTTTTGTTTGAAAGTAATAATAGACATGTCATCTGCGCCGGACAGGATTACAGCCAAATTATCATAGCCCGAGGGGACGGTAATCCAACACGACCGAAGAGAGATCAGGCGCAGGACCTACGGTCCTACGTGCTTTGTGGGCACGGGGTGAAACACCGCCAATTTCCCGACTCTGGGCTGCTACTGAGAATTTCTTGACAGAAAAACCCAATTACTGATTAAGCCCGACCTGGAATTCGAACCCGCGAACCTGATGATGAGTACAAAAACTACCTATGAATATTACTATTGCCATTACAGCCTACCGAAATTTCCACTGTGAACATGATCAGCGACATTGTTACATGACTTCAGCGATATTTGGGTCGACCAACTAGACGTCGGCTAGTCGGTCGAATCAAATATGCTTTCTTTACACTTTGATCCGTTTCCATCTATCTTTTATTTCTTTAAGGATGTTCGGCTCGGTCATGAGTTTTTCTATTTTGATTTTTATAGACCCTTCAACTGCCATATCCAGTCAAACATCTGTAGTGTTGGATATAGAAATAAGTACACTTATTTAACTCCAAAATGTTTATTATACGACACACAATGTTTCCTTTATTTACTTTATAATTCCACCAGCAAGTCTTATATTATAGCAAGAAAAGTACAGCACAGAAGTATACAGCAAGAAGGTCAATAGCATATGTTTAGGCCAAATTGTGGCGACTTAAAACTTGCAAGGAGCTCGTCTCGGGCGAGGAACCGGTGTGCGCAGAGGGGGGGGGGGGTTCAGTTTGCGCCTACGGCGGTTATATTAATCTAAAATATTCGTTTGTACGCGATGGCCGTGCCGGTTAGATGTCGGGAGTTACGTAAGAATCGTAACGTCGCATTACGACGGCCTCCTTTGTGTTGTCTTATTTCGTTAATATACGTGATAACGAAGCTTTCCTTGAGTTTTAAGTGATTGACTTAACTTCGATTGACATTAATTTGCGTCGACGAGTGTCTTGTGTAGTATTTTAATATCGTACGAAGTAATTTTGCTTGTCGATTGAACGCTAAACTTTGTGATCCGGGAGGAGATCGCGTTCTCTTCGATTATATTTGTGCTAAGTGAAGTTGGACTTGAGTTCCGATAACGGCAAACGGCCTCTGGTGTGATTGCACCTTGTGGAGCTGGGCAACGCATGTGGTTCTGCAATCCGATTACATCGGCGATGTCCGGTTACATTACACATCTTCCTAACCACTCACATATACGCACTACGCTACTCACTCATTGAGAATAGAACGGGTACAAAAGCGCTTTCTTCGGCATCTGTCGTATTCTTCGGGTATGCGAGGCAGGCATATCAGTTATGAGACCCGTCTTAAGCGCTTTAACATGACCAGTTTATCCAAACGAAGAGAGGTTTTAGATTTGTTATTTTTATTTAAATTACTCCACAATATCATAGACTGCTCAGAACTTTTACAAAAGATTAATTTTAGAGTTCCCTTCAGGCCTCCACGAAAACCTATTACTCCACTCAGCCCTCCATTACGACGAACTGTTTTGGGATCACATTCGCCAATTTGTAGGATGATCAGACTTTTTAACCAAATTAGCGATCTCGTCGACATTAACCATGTTTCATTGGGAAAGTTTCGAAAGGCTGTCTATATGATAGGTACCTCAGATTCTAAACATTTGCCTTGTTAAACACTTTTTTTCCTTTTTTAATTTTTTAATTTTTTTTTTAAATATAGTAAATCCATACCTTGCCGCTCTGTTTTTAGTCAGTTTGTTTTAGTGCATTTTATAATAGCAATACTACAGTGTTTCTATTCAATAAGTATAAATTCGTCTTGTAATTGTCGCGATAAAAGTTATGCATGTGGTGTTTACCTGTAATTGACTGTGTACTTAGTTTTTTTACTATATCGCTTGATTTATATGGAAAGATGTTAGTGCATAAGTTGTTGGTAAACCAATTTAAATAAAATAAAAAAAATAAAATATACCATTTACTTGCCCCTGACGGCACCTTGTCGTCGACCCTACCTCCGGAACTCGGTAAGTTTGTGTTTGCTTATACAGCCGTTATTAATTAATTATCCATAGGCCATTTGGGCCCTAACCCTCGGGTTGCTCGTCGAGTTGGGTTACTATGAGCCCTAGCCCAGTCGACTTTTGTCGGGGCAACTAAGGGCCGTAACAGCATAGGAAGAAGAAACAATACAGCGTAATATGTTTTAGAAGCGCCAGCGACACGGATTCACTGCGGAAGTCTGCGGTCAACTGAAGGACGGCCGACAACGTACGCGCAGGTTCTTTGTTACCACCTGGAGCGATAGCGGACATTTATATGATAAGATTTTGACGTCCTTGGCCTTCCGATATATCAACAACTAATAAGCATTAAATTTAACTTATATAATACTATGCACTTATTATATTATATACATAAATATATGTACTATTTATGTATATAATGTTTATTTATACATTTTATTTTATACATATATAATTATAATTTTATACGCTAATTGCTAATTACATAAGCTTTCATTTTATGTATATATTCAATATTATTTAATATAAAACTGAAACTTAATTTACATTTACCACTAATATTGCAGTCCACCACACCACTCCGCCCCCAGAAACCGTCCTACGGGCGATAATGTTCCGGGGCCAGTACTACTCGCCCTGAACGTGTTTGTTTGATATTTGAATCTCTTTCAGGTGATGGGACTTCCGGCGAAGCGTGATTACTATCAACGAGTAGATAAGCTGGTTTTAGTCTGTCTATGGATACCGTTGTTGGTTCGCCTTTTAAAAAAAATGTACAAACCTTATCATCTCTGTCGAGGACTTTGTATGGTACTGAATAGGCAGGTTGAAGGGATCTTCTAACAGCGTCTTCTCTTAGGTAGGCGTGGGATGTTGTGGCGAGATCTTTAAAAACGAAGGTTGTCTTTTTATAGTGACGTGAAGCTGGTTGTGGTTGGATGTTCCGTACAATGGAACGTAATCGAGTGGTGAAATCTCTGACGTCAGTGTTTATTTGTGGAGATGGATGTAATAGTTCTCCAGGCAGTCTAAGTGGCTCACCATATACTATTTCGGCAGGAGAAGTTTTAGGTCTTTCTTAACTGCACTGACTATGCCTAGTAGCACTCAGTCCAGTTTGTATTGGCGTGACAGGTTATTGCTGCCTTAAGCTGTCTATGGAACCTCTCAATCATTCCATTACAGGCGGGATGGTACGCCGTAGTTGGTTTGTGTTGTAATTCTACCATTCTCGAGAGAGCCTTAAAAAGTTCCGACTCAAATTGACGTCCTCTGTCCGTAAACACATCGCTAGGGCAACCAAAACGTGTTATCCATCCGGATATCAGAGCTTTGGCAACTGTCTCAGCGGTTATTTTTTTTATTGGTATTGCTTCAGGCCATCTGCTAAAACGATCTATAACAGTGAGGCAGTACTTGTATTCATATTATACAGGTAGTAGTCCAACAAGGTCTATGTGTATGCACGCAAATCTAGTACATGGTAATTTAAACGTACCAAGTGGCGATGATACATGTCGAGTGACCTTTGTCTGCTGACATGGGTGGCAGGTTTTGGTCTACTGTCGGCTATCTTTTCTCATTCCGGGCCACACGTAGGTCGCAGTTAATTTTACAATTGCGTTAGTGCCAGTGTGACTTAAGGAGTGAAGATTTTCAAAAACCTGACGCCTAAAAGGTTTAGTGATGAAGGGCCTGAGTGAGTCATTATTGTCATCACAGTAGAGTTGCGTCTGTGTTCCAGGTATAGTAACTCGACGTAGGCGTAGTGATGTTGTATTCTGCAAAATTTCTTTTAACTCAGAGTTGTCATTTTGTGATTTAGCCAGGGCCACTAAATCGACAGGTAATGTTATTTCCTCTATTCTGGACAGTGCATCTGCCACGACATTATGTTTACCTGATACATGTTGAATGTCCGTGGTAAATTGCGGTACAAAGTCCAGATGTCGGAATTGGCGTGGAGAGCATTTGTCTTTCCGTGTGTTAAAGGCATAGCAAAGGGGCTTATGATCGGTGTATACTGTGAAGTGTCTGGCTTCTAACATATGTCGGAAATATTGGATAACTTCGTAGATCGCAAGAAGTTCTCTACCGTACGGAGAATACTTGTTTTGTGTTGGGCTTAGTTTCCGAGAGAAGAAACCCAATGGCTGCCAACAATTGTTCTTCTGTTGTTGCAGAACTGCGCCTATGGCGGTATTCGACGCATCAGTGACTAATGCAAGTCTTGCGTCTGAGTCTGGATGTGCTAGAAGAGTAGCTGAGCATAAGCTTCTTTTGCAGTTGTCAAAAGCTTCCTTTGCATCGCCAGAAATGTGGACCGGAAGATAATGAAAACCTTTCACTCTTCCTGTTAGTAAGGCATGAAGGGGTGCTTGAATTTTCGCCGCGCCAGGGATGAATTTGCGATAAAAATTCAGTATCCCTAAAAGTTCTATCACCGTCCTTGGTATTGGATACTCTTGGACGGCTTGCACTTTTGTTTTCAGTGGCATTAATCCCTCGGCCGATACCTTGTATCTAAGGGATACTACCTCCTTTGCTCCAAAGACACACTTGGATGTATTTATGACAGTTCCGTATTCTTTGAGTCTGTGGAATAACTGACGAAGATGTTCTATGTGTGATTATTCATCTTTGGAGAAAATGAGGAAATTGTCCAAATAGGCAAAGCAGAAATCCATACCTCTGGTCAATTCATCGACGAATCTCTGGAACGTTTGAGCTGCGTTTCTGAGGCCGTACGTCATATATCGGAACTCATAGAGGCCAAATGGTGTTGTGATTGCCGTCTTTGGTATATCCTCTTCACTAACCGGAATTTGGTTGTACGCTTTCACCAAATCTATTGTTGAAAATATTGTACAACCAGATACGTTATGGGTGAAGTCGTGGATATTTCGGATGGGCTGGCGGTCTGGGATTGTACGGGCGTTGAGCATCCGATAATCGCCACATGGACGCCATCCATTTTCCTTTTTTGGGGCGAGGTGCAATGGAGACGACCAGGCACTTTCAGATGGGCGTGCTATTCCGTTTTTAATCATGGATTCAAACTCTTGTTTTCCTACCTTGAGTTTGTCTGGTGCTAATCGTCGTGGTGTAGAGCTAATTGGAGAACCTGGCGTAGTCCTAATTTGATGGTGGTGAGTATGAAAGAAAGAAAGAAAGAAAGAAAGAAAGAAAGGTTTATTCTCCAAAATGACGCCATCACAGATAACATAAAAACACATAATTGACAAATAATATTGGCTATACAATAAAAATTACAATATACTACATAATATTACAAACTATACAATACCTATACTAGTATGTGTCAAGACGTCATCTGGGAACAGGAGCACACTCAGCATAATGCCATGAATTTTTTTTTCCATGGCGCTGATTTTCAGTGTGTCCAACCAGTGACTTACCGAAATCAGTGCTATATGTGTACTCATTTTATTATGTTTTAAACAAAATTATGATGACAGAATTATGCACAACAAGGGGGAAAGAGACAGTAACTATTTTAAGTGAGAGGGAGAGAGTAGTGTTCAAGGTCGAATGCCACTTCGACACAGCACGTCCTGTTCATGTTGCTTTCAGATGCTCTTAGAAGGTCTATACGAACACTACAAAAGGGGAGATTATCAAAATACTATAAATATACTACACTATGTAATTATTGAAGAGTATAAAAGTATATAAGAAGACAAAAGCCGCATTCAAGAAGACGATTTTAATGCTCCGTTGTTAATAATCTATGACGATGAGGTACGTAATCGTGCAAAGCGTTATAAACTTTGATCAAAGTCAATCTGATTTTGCAGTAATTGTGTTCTATATTTATTTTTAAATGTGTGTACTGCTTTCAAATTTCGCAAAGGAGGCGGTATATCGTTCCAGCACTTGGATGCGGCGTATTTGAAACTTCCTCGGAAAGCGTGAGTGCGGTGACGAGTCACGACGAGAGTATTCCCTCTGATGCGCGTATTATAAGTTTTTACATCACGTGACCGTATGAGTTTGTCAGCAAGATAAGGAGGTGTTTTATTTTTTAATACCCCGAATAGAAGAGTCGCCATGTGCAGTTTTTGGCGATATTCCATTTTTAACATTTTGGCAATTTGTAAGGCATTTTGTAAGGGGTGACGTGCGTGCGGGGCGGTATTGTAAAACTAAATCTTGCACATGCATTTTGAACACGTTGCACTAGACGTCGCGACCGCGCTAAAAGTCTCGGGCCATATACAATGTCCATTTAATTAAATTTCGAAAGGACAAGTGTGTCACACAATTTTACCCGAATATCCGAATTTAAAAACTCCCTTATTTGATAAAGAACCTTCAGTATATAAAAGCAGTTTCTGCTAGTACTTAGTATGTGGTTCTCAAACTGTAGTTTGTCATCCATTAGTAAGCCCAGATTGCGATTTTTGGATTGATTTTTGGAAATCATGTCGTCATCCACTTATTTATTTAGTGTACCAAAGTTGAAAGGACGCGAAAATTATGATGACTGGGTGTTTGCCGTAAAAAACTTAATGGTGTTAGAAGGCGTTGATTTGGACAATATTTCACCGGATTTGAGTGACAGTGAGCAAGTGAAGGCCAAAGCAAAGCTGGTTATGACCATCGACCCTTCATTGTACGCTCATATTAAGACGGAGATAACTGTAAACGCGTTGTGGAACAAGTTACGGCAGCTATTCGATAACACCGGATTCACTAGGAAAATCAGTCTACTGCGAACATTCATATTCATCCGCTTAGAAAATAGTGAATCCATGACAAGCTACGTGTCTCAAGTGGTTGAAGCGGCACAGCGTTTAAAGGGAACAGGGTTTGAAATCAATGAAGAGTGGATTGCATCATTGCTTTTGGCCGGGCTTCCAGAAAAGTTCGAGCCAATGATAATGGCGATCGAGCACTCCGGTTTGGCCATTAGTGCCGACGTCATCAAAACGAAGCTTCTCGATATGTCTTGTGATGTTGGCAACAGTGGACTGGAAACAGCGTTTTGGACGAATCGTCGAACCAAAGGTGGCAGCACTGTTCATTCCAAGCAAAGACAACCGTCAACATCAAAGTCAAAAAAATGTCATCAGAAAGTAAACAAATAAAGTGTTATAAATGCAAGAAAATTGGACACTATAAAAACTAATGTCCTGAATTGAAACTTAAGGAAGTAGTTGCTTTTAGTGTAGCACTTAATGGAGAATTCAGTACTGAAGATTGGTATATTGACTCTGGTGCCAGTGTCCATATAACGGCGAACCGCGACAGTTTACGGGATATGCGGAAACACGAGATAAATGAAATAATTGTGGCGAATAAAACATCTATGCCAGCTATGTGTGCCGGCGATACACTATTAACTACATGTGTAAACAACAATCAGTTTGACATTCATGTGAAAAATGTGTTGTACATACCCAACCTCACAACTAACCTCCTATCTGTTAGCCAGCTTATAGCAAATGGAAATACAGTTTCATTTGAAAATAATTGTTGTAATATCCGTAATAAGCAGAATAAGCTGATTGGAGTAGCAAGTTTAAATAATGGAGTGTACAAACTAAATACAGTGAAGTCAGTGGGGTTAGCAGCTTCGGCAGTACACACATCAGAAGCAAGACTGTGGCATAGGCGACTCGGGCACATCAACAGTAGTGACTTAGAGAAAATGAAAAATGGTGCAGTGGAGGGTGTATCCTATAAAGATAAAGCAAACATCCAGAAATCCAACTGAGTTGTGTGTTGTGAGGGTAAGCAGTCTTGCTTGCCTTTCCCATCAGCCAATCATAGGAGTGAATTCCTGTTAGAGGTGGTGCACTCAGATTTATGTGGGCCTATGGAGTCGAAATCTCTTGGCGGGGCCAGATATTTTCTTCTCTTTGTTGATGACGCCAGTCGAATGTGTTTGTATATTTTTTAAGAGAAAATAATCAAGCATTGAAGTACTTTAAGTAATACCAAAGTTTGGTGGAGAACCAAACGGGAAATAAAATTAAAGTGCTCAAAACAGATAATGGAGGAGAATTTTGTTCCCAAGAGATGGAAAATTATTTGAAAACTCAAGGGATAGTTCATCAAAAGACCAACCCGTACACCCGGGAGCAAAATGGCCTCTGTGAGCGCTTCAACCGGACAATACTTGAACGTGCTAAATACTTACTCTTTTAGGCTAAATTAGAAAAAAATTTTGGGCAGAGGCAGTGAACTCGGCAGCTTACCTTAAAAATAGAACGCCGGCCTCAGGTCTAGGAGATATTAAACCATTTGAGAAATGGACATGCAGAAAACCTGATTTAAGTCACGTCAGAGTGTTTGGTAGTCCTGTAATGGCACATACTACATATACCAAAAAATAAGAGACTTAAGTGGGACAAAAAGGCTGTCAAGTATATCTTACTTGGGGTTAATATTTCCAATATGGACCATCGATTTGAAAGCCCATATTTTTTTTGTAGATAGTACTCACTAAAAGAAAGCGTTTTGCAAAGTTTTAAGTTGCAGAAGCTTACGGTTCATGAGATATATTTTTTTAAACTTTTCATACAAATTGGCAAATAACACACAATTACACCAATTACAAAATAAATTTGACAAATGATTGATGTCAAACGTCAATTAGTGTAGGGTTCCGAATATTTTGAAAGTATCGATACGTACTCCATACCAAGTATCGTATAAAAAGTATCAATACTACTTGGTATCGAGTAAATTTCGTCAATTTTGGAGACTAGGGGGTAAGAAGCCGGGAAGTTGTGCTCCGGCGCTCCGTGGCAGTTCCGGCGCTGCGGGATGAGCAGTGCCTCCGCCCTAGCGTAGGGAAGCACTGGCACCTGATTTCGGTGCCTGCGCTTCCCTACGGCGGGCGGGTACTGTTTTCCCTCCGCGCCTCCGGGCTCTTATATACACTGTAGGGGTAGGGTAGACAAGACCACGTGGATAGTGGGATGCTCTGATTCGGTTTTGGGTACTTTTTGGATATTAAATAAGTAAGTCAATAAGTAGGTAAAAACTTTATTGTAGTAAGAATTAGATAATACAGAAATTTGCAAACAATAAAATAAAAGTACAAAAGCTGTACTAATTAAGAAATACAAACAAGTTGCAAACAATGAAATACAAGTACTAAGGTGGAACTTAAATAGTGTAAACTTTATTCTACTTTATTTTTTTACTTTACACATATATAATTGCACTTATGAGCTCTTCCTCTAATTGGTTTGTCATAATTTTTCGTCTCCAAAATTAACGAAATGTACTCGATACCAAGTAGTATTGATACTTTTGATACGATATTTGGTATCGAGTAGGCATCGATACTTTCAAAATATTCTGAACCCTACACTAACTGACGTTTGACATCAATCATTTGTCAAATTTATTTTATAATTGCGTGTTATTTACCAATTTGTATGAAAAGTTTAAAAAAAAATATCTCATGAACCGCAAGTTTCCGCAACCTAAAATTTTGCAAAACGCTTTCTTTTAGTGAGTACTATCTACAAAAAAAAATATGGGCTTTGAAATCGATGGTCCATATTGGAAATATTAGCCTTACTTGGTTACCCAGACAATGTAAAAGGGTACAGATTATACAACTTAGAAACTAAACAAGTTACTATGAGCCGGGATGTGACTATTATGGAAATAGAAGAAACCCCAGATAATGCTCAGATAATAGTGCAGGAATATAAGACTAATATACAGGATTCTCAATTAGTGGAGGAAGAAATACAAGAGGAAAGTAGTAGTGCTTGGATGATCTCACCTATGTTCCGGAGTCTTCCAGTTTGTCCTTAACATCAGAAAACTCATACCACACGTTAGGCGAGGAAGAAGATTGTGAATTAAGTGCAGAAGAAGAGTTACCATGCAGATGTACAAGAAAACCAGTAGAGAGGTATGGTTCCTCAAATCTTAGCATAGCTGACAAGCAGAAATCTTGGAATGATGATTTGACATATGAGGAGGCGATGAAAGGGCCAGATAGAGAAATGTGGAAACAAGCAATGGAGCAGGAACTCAACGCTTTTGAAGAAAGCCAGACTTGGGAACTGATGGATAAAAAAGAGGCAGACAGATTGGTTCAGTGCAGGTGGGTGTTTAAAGTGAAACATTAAAGTGACAACAAAGTGCGATTCAGAGCTCGTTTAGTTGCAAAGGGTTTCACCCAAACATAGGGTGTAGACTATAGTGTTACCTACTCTCCTGTTCTTTGATACTCAACTCTGAGGTTGTTATTTGCAATAAGTGTTAAATTAAATTTCAAAGTCACCCATCTAGATGTAACAACTGCATTATTAAATGGCTGTCTATCTGAAAATGTGTATATGCAGGTTCCTCCTAACTTATAATGTAAAAGTAATACTGTTTTAAAATTGAAACGTGCTATATATGGGTTGAAACAATCTGCCAGAGCCTGGAATCAACGACTCAATGATTGTTTACTAGCATTAGGTTATGTAAAGTCAAAACTAGAACCATGTTGGTATAGTAAAAAGAGAAACAGGGAGCAGATTTTTGTAACTGTGTTTGTCGATGATTTTTTCATATTTTCAAATAGTAGTACTACGACAGATAGATTAAAAAAAGGTTTAATGTTAAATTTCAAAATCAAAGATTTAGGGCAAGTAAAAAATTGTTTGAGTATGAGGGTTAGGATGTATAAAGATGGCAGCATATCATTGGATCAAGAGCAATTTGTTGATAATATTCTTAAAAAATTTAAACTTAATGTATCTATCTATCCTAACACGGCCAGATATTAGTTTTAGTATCAGTTATTTAAGCCAATTTAATAATTGTTTTGCAGCAGTCCATTGGAGACATGCAAAGCGAATATTAAAATACTTAAAGAAAACTAAATCATATGGTTTAATGTATACTAAAGATAATAAAAATTTGGATGGCTTTGTAGATGCTGACTGGGGCTCTAATAATATTGATAGAAAGTCTTATACAGGTTTCTGTTTTAAATTTTCTGGAGCTGTAATATCATATGAGTGCAAAAAACATCAAACGGTAGAACTGTCAAGCACAGAAAGTGAGTACATGGCAATATCAGAGGCCTGTAAGGAGGCAATTTATATAAAAAGCTTAATGTACGAAATTGTTGGCTGTAATTATACAATTATCCTATACAATGACAATCAAGGTGCTCAAAAATTGACAGAGAACTCTTTGTTCCATAGGAGAACAAAACAAATTGACATTCGTCACCATTTTGTTAGAGAGGCTGTTGCTGATAATACTGTTAAAATAGTTTATCTGTCAACTTCTGAAATGCCAGCAGACCTTTTAACCAAAAGTTTAAGTAGTAATAAACACAACCAATTTGTTAAACAATTAGGCATGCAAAACATTGTTTGATGTTTACTTATTTTTTTTTGATGTACATTGAATAGTAGATAGAGTTGTGTACCTACTTAGGTTAATATAATATACAAGTTCTGTATAAATAATTTATACCATGTTTGGATTATTTCGATAAGTGGAGGTGTTATAGATTATCAAAATAATGTGTACTACTAGCTCTATTAGGTGTGATATGGCAATGCTCATATTTACTCTGTGGTAATATAGAATGACTTGTACCTTTTTACAAAATAAATGTCAGTCTTGTCACAACTACTACCGTGTTTTAATATAATTATTATTTTATACGCCAATATGTATATATATATATATATATATATATATATATATATATATATATATATATATATATATATATATATATATCTTAATATATACAAATTACGTATATTAATTACCTAACCGATTTGAATCAAATTTACACATCCCGTGCAGTTTGATCCAACTTGAGAGATAGGATAGTTTTTTGCCCATGAGTTCCACAATTTTTTTTTTTACGAATTTAAGCATTTTTAACAGGACGTGACAAAGGGTATATATATATATATATATATATATATATATATATATATATATATATATATATATATATATATATATATATATATATATATATATATATATATATATATATATATATATATATATATATATATATATATATGTTGCCCTATGCACGGAATTTCTATAACTCATTAATTCTGTTTACAGTGCGCGTCTAAATCTAACTCTTCGCTTTCTTTACGACATGCATGAAGAATTTCACCGCACACTCAGCCGCCCCGTTTTAAGGATGATATGCGGGGGCGAGCGTTTTTACTATGCCATTTAAAGTCATAAAATCCGATATAGCTTGACTTGTGAACGGTTGGCCGTTATCCAAGACTGCTTCATGTGGTAACCCAAACGTAGCGATGGTTTCTCTTAAAACTTTTATTACCGCCGTTTTTATTGGTCCGTGGTAATCTTAATGCTTCCTTCTATCCATTTTGTTGATAAGTTGATTAAAACAAAAAACAACTCGCCTACAAAAGGCCCTATAAAGTCGGTATGAAGTCTCGTTCAACGTTGCTTTGGCGGCACACGTGGGACAGTCTCGAGCAAACCTCTCTATATCCACATCGATGCTGGACCATTATACATAGCTGCGCGCTATACTTTTCATTTTAAACAAATCCGAGATGAACTAAATGTATTTCTTTGAAAACTTTATCTTTTGTTGTATCCAACACAACTACCCTGTAACCCCACAAAATACAGCCTCTTAGCCTTAGTATTTTTATTGTAGGTTGTCATTGTACACAATACTAGAGGTACGTACCGATAGAGCACGTGAACGTGAAACTAAAAGTTGGGATTCGCTAGAGTGGCGTTATAGCGCCTATTTTTGAATTACGAGCGCTTGTTTAAGGGTCTCTACATCTCTCTCTTTTACACGCACACACAACACATTAGACATCGACAATTCTCAGTAAACTAAATGAGTGTGATTTGAAATGGCAGTGCAGTAATGTGTTGGGATTTTGAATAAAGAGGTCTACAAAATAATAAAATGCACTCACCTGATTTCAGTATTTTTAAAACTGAAGTCCTTGGGATTCCAGTCCTTCTCGTAATCGCTCGTGAACTAGTAGAAGAGTCTCCTTCTACTTCTTCAATGATTACATCTCTTCTTTCTGGATCCACTCTGGGTAGTCCCTCGCGACGTTGATTACGCCCAGGAACGCGTCCAGCCATCAGAGTTTCGTGGGTGTTATTAAAAACCCTGTAGCCCGGGTAATGCTCTTACACTTCTCCTCGCCGCTCCAGTTGCTCTCGATAAA
Source organism: Parnassius smintheus behrii (assembly GCA_036936625.1). NCBI lineage: Eukaryota > Metazoa > Arthropoda > Insecta > Lepidoptera > Papilionidae > Parnassius > Parnassius smintheus. Next base: position 435,779 of record JAUPFT010000004.1, on the reverse strand, counting down.
GCCGTGCCGCTAATGCGCCGTTTCCTTGGGCAACGCCGTAGAAATAGTGCATCTCTGCGTATTGATTGAGAGAATAACTCATTGCTGAAAGTAATCCAAATCACTAAGCAATTCAAGGTCCATAAAACAAGCACAGGTCAATCGTAAGGCAAATCAAGAATCCGGGATACAAAGCGAAAGTAGTCAAATAAGAGATCCAAATAAACGTAAACGTGAGTAGTGGTTGCACGCGGGAAAGCAGTAAACGACTGGCGGGACCGAGCGAGGTGAAAAAGGGACGCGGTCGGTGTGGCGCGGGGCGCGGGGTGCGGCCCGGTAACAAATGGAGCGAAAAGCAGGAATGTTTACCTGAGCCTTTGTTTAAATTCCTTTGTGTGTTTGTGACTGAATGTGCTATCATTTAGTTTGAGTGAAATAAAAAAAACATGTAGTTTGTAGTAAAATGATACCTTAATAAATGTCACGTTTTAAAAATAAGTAGTTTTCTTTGCTAACCTGAAGCATTTACTATCTTAGTTTAGCCCTAGAAATGATAAAAAGCTTTTTTAAATCAAATTAACTATTCAGGTAGTTTCCTGCCCTAATTGTCATTTTTTATGTTATTATGAAAGATTAAAGTAGTGCCAAGTTTTTAAAATTAATTAGAAAGTATGAAATCGTTTATTACTATTTTTCATTTAATGTTGAAAATTCAAGCCCCACTCTCCTGACAGTATATTTTTAAGTTTTAATTAAAATTATTGTATCTTCGGTGAATGTTAGGAAGCTAATTATTTTATGCATAATAGGGCAACTCATAAGGATCATGCTACAAACAAAAAAAACTTAGAAAAAAATCTCACAATTGCATTTTTTAATGCTAGGCTGTTTAGGGTGAACATTTTCAAAAAAAGGATAAAAAAATCATAACTGGAAAACTACAAAAATCGCGGAACATACATAGGGTATTTTCGAATACCCCTGGGTGTGAGGAATCAAAAAAAGAAATTATAACCTCTCTGTTTGGACCACACTGTATATATATCATCTCTATTTCATTATTGCTGCACCGCCTCCAAAATGTCTATCTCTGTTTAGCCTAATGGTTGACTAGGAGAGAATGCCCTAGGGAATTAAGTCCGCCATATTATGTACTACTTTGTGCATGAAAGTATAAGTAAATAAACAATATATGATAACTTCATCGTTAACGGTGTCAAAGATGAAATGAAGGTGCCGACATTTATAACAGTTATGGGAGTTCCAACATACGAGTTATTAGCGAAATTTTGCACTCACAGCCATTTGCAACTAAAGCCAAGTATTCTCGCGGAAAGATATAAATTTAGGCAACGAAAGCAAAATGAAAATGAAATCGTATCAGAGTGTGTAGCGGAGTTAAGAATACTGCGATTCTGAGCTACAAATAATGAAAATTTACGGGATCAGCTGCTCTGTGGATTACTTAGTTACGGCTGTTTGCCGAAGAGTGCTGACAATTCGAGGAAGCATAGTCCATGGAAATGGCAGTAAGAGACGCGAAGATCGCAGATGGAAGAGGTGAAATTAACGACATCATTTGTAAAATTACTACGTGTAATAGTGAGGGACACTACAGTAAGAGATTTTAATATTAATATGTTAAATATGACGCATAATACCACTATAAAGCTAAATAATTTTCTTACTTGCTTCAAATTGAAACAGCATGTAACTAAGCCAACCCACTTTACGGAATATAGCGAGACTTAAATTGACGTAATATGTACCGACATAAATGTAAACGCAGTTACTGTAGAACTCATACGTGAATTAAGTAGTCATGCTTTTATTACATGTCAAATTGATATGAGTAAAAAAAGCCGGCACCAGTAACAATAATGAGTAGGAGAATTTCTGACATAGACGAGGGAGACTTTCATAAGGACCTTACATCAATAAATTGGAAAGAAATTGAGAGTATCGCGGATGTAAATAATCAGGTAGTGCTATTTAACACAGCCATACTTACACTATTTGAAATTCATGCGCCTCTTAGAAAAAAAATTATTAAACATCAGCAATTCCCGTGGCTAACCTTTAATATAAAATTGATGATGAAAAAACGAGATGACGCATACATTAAAATGAGAAAAAGTGAAAGCGACATACATATTAAATACTATAAAGATCTAAAAATCTACGTCAATAACGCAATATATAGAGAAAAACAAGCCTACTATAATTTTTATGTTAATCGTAATATAAATAATCCTATTTCAATGTGGAAACATATAAAGTCCAATGTTAAGATAAAACCAAAACACAATATCCCGATAGACTTGTTTAATGATCCAAATAAAATAAACGACTATTTTTTAAACGTGCCTGGAAATAGAAACGTCTCGTTGTCATATTTAACGTACTTTGAGTTCCACTGCTGCGTTAATGATATATTTGAGATAAAGGAGGTAGATGAACTAGAGGTACTAAAATTCATTAAAAGTTTAAAATCTAAAGCCATAGGCATTGATGGGATTTCTCGCGATATGATCCGTATGACCCTCCCGAAAACACTATCAACTATTACTGCTATGGTGAACAAATCCATTAACTCTAAAACATATCCGACATTATGGCAACATGCGTTAGTCAAACCCATACCTAAGAACTTAAATCCATTGTCTGAAAAGGACCTTCGGCCCATCAGTATTCTCCCCTGTGTCTCTAAAATTATTGAAAAAATTGTTGCGGAACAGCTAAACATGTATTTAGATAGAAAAAAAATTCTACCGGAAATGCAGTCGGGATTTCGTAAGAACCATAGCACCACGACGGCCCTAGCCCAACTTACTGACGATGTACTAACCGCTCAAGATGAAGGAAAAGGCACAATACTAGTATTACTAGATTTTTCTCGTGCATTTGACTGTATAAATGTTTCCCTTCTCTTATCAAAGCTTCATTACTATGGATTCAGTAGCAGCGTCGTACAATGGTTCGATAGTTATTTTAAAAACCGACTACAAACTGTAGAACTGAGCGATGACCGAGGAACATTAATACGTTCTGTTAGATTGTCCTATTCGGCACTTATAAAAAAAACACAGTACTGAATTTCGACAATTATTTATTAATTAAATATTTTATTTTTACACAAGTTCGGACACAGAATTTCTACTATTATATGAACTTATACGCGACTTGGATTATAACAGCGCGATAGCCCTAGTGAAGGGCAGAGTAGACCCGGAGTGTATTCTTAGCTTTCACTGATAACCAGCCGGCAGGCAAGAACCGGGTCCGTAGCTGGAGAGCAGTTTAGCTGAAGAACAACCAACTGACCGAATTTAGGAAAGTCTCGCGTATTTATAGCAAAATTATTGCTGATTTTCAATATTGCATTTGAATGAACCAGCAATAATTGCAAGTCAGCATTTTACTTCAACAAATAGTGATGTGACAGTGAAATTAGGGATGTAACATCTCCCCCCTTTAAAACGGAACATACGGAATAGAGAAGAAGTATGTGAGTATAATCCAGGTAACGATATAGAAATTATAAATTTGAGGAGAGAACTTTCAACTTAAGACTAATGGAATATAATACTAATAAAAATGATAATTATTTTGTACATTTAAGTTTTACAATAACTCAAGGTTTCGCCTTGGTGTATTAGAATCAGTACTTTCTGTATCATAATTTGTATTGGCCATTTCAATATTGGATCTTGCTCGAATATTTGTATGAGGTTTAGTCATACAGGTATTGACAATTTTAATACAACAGGATGTACTGTTTCTTCGATTATTAAGACAGAGACATTTATACAATTTATAAGAAAAATATCCAAATACAGAGACAGATACTAGGGTAGTAATTATACTAAAATAATGGCTGTACTTAATATGGTAAGGTTGATTTTCGATTTTAGTCAGTTCTGCTTCATTTTGATTTAACTTATGTGAAGCATATTGTAACGAATCAAGATTCACATGAGATAGTTTAATAGGAGTTAAATATGGTAATGTTTGATTTACAGTAGCTTTAGAACAACAATCGTCTTCTATAATATTAAAATTCGGATTAGGAACATAGAATTTAATTTCGAATTCTTGAGACGGAACAAACTGTAGTAGCTTATTATAAGCTTTACAATATTTAGGTAAGTCTAAAATACCTGTCCCAACAATATTATAGTCATTCATTTTACCATCACAAGTTATAGATATCTTAGATATATCTGATTGGACATATATCCATCTATTGTTATTAAGTCTTTGCCATAAATCTATTTCACCTAATATAATCTTATAATTACAGGATTTTGGTATTCCTTTCACATGTTCAGTTAAAATACTCACTTCACAAATAGGATTTCCAACACTATTTTGTATATTTCCTAGTTTACACAAATAGTAATTATTATTTATTACTTTGCACTCACTTAAGTCTTGTAACGCGGAATATGTTAATTTATCTTGTGTCACAGCTAGGAATTTTGCGGATGGATTTATTAATGCGAAAGTATTTGGATTTTGAATGTCGTGTGGAGTTGGTAAAGCATATATGTGATATAAATTATAATCTACAAAAGTAACTAGAGGAATTCTAATGGCAAATATTAGTTTATTTTTGTTGATAAATGAAGATATTTCTGCGACATCTATTATTGTATGAATATTCTCAAGAGATAAATGTAAAGGCAAACTAGAAAGGATGTCATTATTTTTCGAATTTAGTTCGTTATACAACTGTATTGGACTTAGCACTGATGGATGAACTACATTCTGTTTCCCAAATAGAATAGCATTGATTAGATCTTCAAGGTTAAAATTGAGTATCATTAATGAACTTTCTAAGGCACTAAAAGTCATTGATAAATGTGATATTATTTCTAACTTATTGGTATTAGCTGAAACAGTGTCTAAAATTTTGCCTAAATTTCGAATATTGTTATTTAGAATATTTTCGTTTTCGTTAAGTTTGGTAATAGTATTGTTAAAAGATGAAATGGTAGAAGTTATTAAGTGAATATTTTCTTTCATAATTGAAGCCAGGTGTCTTTGATCGTCTTGAACCGCATTAATCGCGTCAGTAAAAGCCTTAGCGTCATCTTCGTCTAGAGAACCAAATAGTTGTTTCAAGATTGGACCACCTATACCAATCCAGGCAGACCTTTTAGATTTGTGAGTATTATTAGCATTAGTTAAATGGGATAAAAAGATGTAATTATTTTGAACATTGATAAAAAGACTTTCTAAAGGACTTAGGATATTCCAGCAATCAGTTTTGACTTTAGTAGATTGATGTGTATTACAGATTTGTTTACATGTTTCTAGAATTCTTTGTAATGTTTCTATATGAGGCTGTATATAAGATAGATCAGAATATGTAACTATTTTCCAATGGTTATTATAATATTTCAGTGCACCAATCGGATCGTAGAAAAGGCCTGGACTATTAGTTATTGGTGTAATCATGTCTGGTCCTGCGAGGAGTCCTGGCGCGACGGCCCTGGAAGGGAATTATCATGGGCTGGTTTAATTTCATCAAAATGATGTCTGACATGTTTACGATTAATTAAAAGAGTAACGTTATTATTGTTATGTACTTTAATAATTCTATATGGGCCTTTCCAAATGCTAGAAAGGGCTTTGCGTAATCTATGATGCTGCTTTAAATATACCATATCTCCGACATTATAAGTAATATTTCTAGTGTTTTTATCGTAATAAATTTTGGAATTCTCTTTACTACGGCGGATATTTTCTCTGGCTATGTTTCTAGTATTTATAAGTTTTTGTTTCAAAGTTTTTATATAATCAGGGTATGTGACTGTTGGTTCGATATCATAAATGGAACTTGGCAAGTTTGGTTTACAACCAAATAGTAATTCATGTGGTGTAAAATTAGTAGAAGAATGAACAGACGAATTATATGATACAAGAGCAGTTGGGAGATATTTATGCCAATCATCTTGATTGTCGTTCACGTAAGATTTCAAATATTCTTTCAATGTGGCGTGACTTCTTTCTAGAGCGCCATTAGTTTGAGGATGGTATGGAGTAGAAAAAAGATGTTTTATTTTGAAAAGAGAAGTTATTTGTTTGTATATTTCGGCAATAAAATGAACACCTTGGTCAGATAAAAGAGTCTTAGGAATACCAAAATGAGAAATAAACTTTATCAAACAGTCAGCTGTTTGTTCAGCTGTTGAATTATTAATAGGGTAAGCCATGGAGTATTTTGTTAAATCATCCTGAAACGTTACTATGTATTTGTATTTTTCCGGACCTGATTCGGGTAAAGGGCCAACGATATCAGTTGCTATTCTTTGGAGAGGTTCCTGGCATGTAGAGGTAATCTCCATCGGAGCTTTATTGCAAGCACGTAAAGCTTTATTTTGTTGGCACTGTGGACACCGCCTAACATATGATTCAATATCATTCTTCATACCTTTCCAATAAAAAGAATCTTTGAGTTTATTGTACAAACGTGTGGAACCAATATGTCCACCAATGGGAGAATCATGATTATCTCTTAAAATCGTAGGAATTTCGTTAGGCTTAGGATAAATGAGTTTATTGTGGTAGGTATTAATTTTAATATGTGTGTTATGAAAAATAAAAGATATGATTTCGTAAATTATAATAAATTCTAATTTGTCAAATGGATTGGAAAAATCAGACATAGAAATTTCTTTTACATCAGGATGGAATATAATTAATTCATTTCGGAGACAATTTAACACCTTAAATAATTCTCTATAAGTACAGGAATCATAGTGATGAATTTTAGTAAACATATGGATATATAATTTATTATTAACTTTAGTATCCTTTAGTGAATATAGTTCTTTCTCGGAATTTATAAAAGATTCTTTGTCGTCTAGGAGGTTAATAATTTCTTCACAGTAAGGATTAGATGAGTCTAGATCAATAGAAGTAGGATACGCGATTGTAGAGCAGGGTGTTCTTAACAGATTTTGATTAAATTCACGGATTTCAGTACTATATACCGTAGGACTAGAACGAGATCGAAGAAATTTGGCATATGTAATATCGTTAGTAAGATCTATATCATTGATAGGATATATTATAGGAGGGCGAGATAGTGCATCAGCGTTGAGGTTAGTTTTCCCAGATTTATAAACAATTTCATAATCGTATTCTTCTAACTTAAGTCTCCATCGAACTAATTTACTGCTAGGGTCTTTGCAATTAAATAACCAAACAAAAGGGCGATGATCAGTCACAATTTTAAATTTGCGTCCATAAAGATAGGGTCGGAAGGTTTTTACACCAAATAAAATAGCTAAAAGTTCCTTTTCTGTAGTGCTATAATTACCTTCGGCTCTATTGAGGGTTCGAGAGGCATATGCGATTGGAAGGTCTTCGCCAATTTTTCCTTGTGAAAGTATTGCACCTAGAGCATAGTTAGAAGCGTCAGTAGTAAGAATGAATTCTTTAGAAAAATCAGGATATTGAAGAATAGGAGCACTAGATAACATTGATTTAAGAGTATTAAAAGCATTTTCTTGATCTTGAGTCCAATTGAAAGAAGCATCTTTACGAAGTAGTGAAGTTAGGGGTTTAGTAATTTTGGAGAAATCTTTTATGAATTTTCGATAGTATCCTATTAGCCCGAGAAATGATTTTATTTCCTTTGGGTTTCTGGGTATTGGATACTTGGATACGGCTTTGACTTTGTCAGGGTTTGGGGAGACGCCCTTATCAGTGATGATATGACCGAGATACGCAACTTCTCGTCGTAGGAATTCGCACTTATCTGGTTGTAACTTAAGATTGTGCTTTCTGAGAGCATTGAAGACTAATTTAAGTTTTTCTATGTGTGAAGAGAGGCAGTGAGAGTATATAATTACATCATTAAGGTATATGAAGCAGTGGAGACCTTGAAGACCAGCGAGGACTGTATTCATAAGTCTTTGAAATGTAGCTGGCGCATTTTTTAACCCAAAAGGCATCCTAGTGTACTCAAAATGACCATTAGGAACAGAAAAAGCTGTTTTAGGGGCATCTTCTGGATCCATGCGAATCTGATGGAAACCTGACACCAGGTCCAATGTAGTAAAGTACTTGCTATGGCCTAACTGATCCAGGATGTCAGTGATATTAGGGATGGGATAAGCGTCTCCGACAGTGACGTCGTTTAGTTTCCTATAATCTACGACTATACGCCATTTCTTTTGACCAGAAGCGTCTTGTTTTTTAGGAACTACCCAAATCGGAGAAGACCAGGGGGAATTTGAAGGCTTGATTATATTTTGATCGAGCATTTTTTGTATCTGTTTATTAACTTCCTCCTTATGACATTCTGGATATCTATACGTTTTGACGTGAATTGGTTGTGAATTGGTAGTTTTAATTTTGTGTTCCAAGGTACTGGTGCAAGTAAGAATGTCTCCTTCTAAATAGAACAGATCGGAATATGCAGAGCATAAGTCAAATAAGGCTTTTGATTCTTCGGAATTAAGATGTGAAGTTCGTATTTGTTTCTTAATTTCACAGGGTCTATTTGATATAGTATTTTGATTGATGGGATTAGAAAGATTTAGAGTGTTAATACTATGTAAATAATCATCTAAGAAGTCACAAGGGTTAGAACTACGCAAAGAGATTTTATTTTGACATCTTCAGTATTAGTGTTAAGGATTGATACAGCGACATGATTGTTTTGTTTAAGTGTAACGAGACAACTAGACAAAAACACACCTTTCTGAATTTCAGACTTATCGATATATCCAGTAATTACTTCGGGATTTAGAACATAGCATTCTACAATCATTTCAGAACGTGCTGGAATAGTATATTCTGGTTTGGAAAAATGAATTTGTAGAACATGATTATTTATGTCTAAAATCTTATTCCTGTAATCTATTTTAGAATCATGAGACTTGAGATAATCGTTACCCATAATACCATCAAATTCTACATCGACACAATCTGGTATTAAATGAAATTTGCCGAAAATAACGTCATTATTTGGAAATATAAAATCTAATTGAAAGTGACCAAGACTTTTTAAGTACTCCGTATTTTTGTCGATTCCTTTAAACTGAACAATTTCTGAAACTAGTTTTGGTTGAATTTGCATTGAGGATTGTTTTATTAGTGATACACCTGCGCCGGAATCAACTAAAAGAACTAGTAACTTATCGGAATATTTAGATTTGATATACACATGAGGCAAATGTATTTTATTGTTATAATTAATTTCAAATAAATTAGAATACGAATCAGAAACATTATTTAAATTGTTATTTTCATTGTATGACATGGTAGATAACATAGTTGTATTGTACTTTGAGGATTTAGTAGGAGTATTTGATATAGTAGATTTAGTAGACTTATTAGATTTAATAGACATGGTATTTGATTTAGAGGATTTAGTAGAATTAGTATTAGATTCAGTGGATTTAGTAGATTTTGTATTGGATACAGTGGATTTTCTAGGTTTTATGTTAGATTCTGTGGATTTGGAATTGGATTCAGTGCTTATAATAGATTTAGTATTGGATTCAGAGGATTTAGTATTGAGAAATTGTCTCGTTAAGAGATCAAAAGCGTCGGTTTGAGTTGAAGATTCCGTACGACGCGTAACCGGAACCTTATTTAGTTTAAATTTTCATCTAGTTCAGAGTTTGGATTATCAAATTTATTATCAAAATCGCTTATTGGTGTGAGATTATGTACCTGTTTTTGAAATTGATTGGTAGAGTTATTACTTTTACGAGAGTTGTTAAATTGGCGTTTACGACATTGAGATATATCATGACCTATGTTTTTACAATATCTACAAAAGTTATTATTTTGCGAGTTTGAAGACGTAGAAGGTTGAGCCTGATTTGGGATTTCATTTTGAAAGTTGTTAATATGACGGCGATTTAAAAAGCATGTTTTTTCTGAATGGCCTAACTTGCCGCAAAGTTTACATTTTGGTCTATATTCGGAAGATCTAGTAGATTGAATGTAATTTTGTAGTTTTTCTTCCTGGATAGCGAGATTTATAGCTTCTTGTAAAGAGGTAGGATTACGACACCTTACGATATTTGAAATGTGGCTAGGTAAGCCCAGTAAAAAGGTATGTAGCGCCAAGTCTTCTGTACTGGCGATTCTGCCTCTTATTTCACCAGGGTCCCTAGTGGAATGTGTAATGTCCGTCTGTAAACGTGTGAGGTATGTCTCTATTCGTAAACTATACTGTGTGACAGACTCGTTCGATTTTTGTTTGCAACTTTGTAAGTCTAAAAGTAAGTGATCCCTATGTTTGGTTTCGCCAAATGTGGATTTTAAAAATTGTTTCAATTCGGACCAGGTTTCAAAAATTTTAAGAGAGCAGGCGGACTCAGCCTTGCCTTCTAGTTGGGAAATTATGTATTTGAATAAGATACTTTGTTGCGACGCGGTAGCTAGGTTTAAAGCATTTTCGCAATTTCTAATAAATGGTGATAATTTATTCCTGTCGCCATCGTATGCCTTAATGAATTTAGTGAGAATTGAAAGATTTAATTCCTCTATGCCTACAGTCTGCAAACTTGAACACGACTGAACGTTTTTCTTTTCAAGTTTACTACTTTCATTAACCATTTTTAAAGAATTAATTTAATTAATTACGTGAAACGGAGTAGGAAATTAAGAGTTTTATAAAATATCCACACGCAAAATTATGCAAATGACAAAAATAAATTAACATGAATCGAATAACAACACTCACAGTATTATTAGTAGATACAGCGATTTCATGGAAGCGGTGGTGGCTCGGTGACGTCGGTGTCGGGTGACGGTGCGACGATGCGGCGGAAGTGGTGAAATGTGCAGCGTTTGCGGTTGGTACGGGTCGATGCTTAAACCAAGTGTCGCGTATGTATTTTATGTAGAAATATTAGTTTTCGTGCAGTCAATAACTCGGTGCTGGGCAGAAAACCCTCACGCACAATGGAGAGATGCTGACACGTCGTCTGCGATGACTAGGGTTGGCGGCGGCCTTTTACAGCGTCAGGAAGACAGGCAAAGGCAGCAGGTGGCCAACTTGCTAGTTCAGGATCGCGAGTCTGGACCGATTTCTGTGTGGAGCTGGTCGTCGTCAGGAGTAGGCGACCCGAGGGATTTCAGAAATCCCTTTTCTTCTGACACCAAATGTTAGATTGTCCTATTCGGCACTTATAAAAAAAACACAGTACTGAATTTCGACAATTATTTATTAATTAAATATTTTATTTTTACACAAGTTCGGACACAGAATTTCTACTATTATATGAACTTATACGCGACTTGGATTATAACAGCGCGATAGCCCTAGTGAAGGGCAGAGTAGACCCGGAGTGTATTCTTAGCTTTCACTGATAACCAGCCGGCAGGCAAGAACCGGGTCCGTAGCTGGAGAGCAGTTTAGCTGAAAAACAACCAACTGACCGAATTTAGGAAAGTCTCGCGTATTTATAGCAAAATTATTGCTGATTTTCAATATTGCATTTGAATGAACCAGCAATAATTGCAAGTCAGCATTTTACTTCAACAAATAGTGATGTGACAGTGAAATTAGGGATGTAACAGTTCGCAATCAAAAAAAATCAAAGCCGGTGCGCCCCAGTGATCGAACCTGGCTCCAATATTGTTTTCAATTTACAGTGCCGACTTAGTAAAAAACATTAAGCACTGTAAATTTCATTTATACGCAGATGATTTGCAAGTCTACATGTCATGTAATCCGCGTGATACTCAAGAAGTCGTTAATAAAATCAACGAAGACCTCGAAAGTATAGCCGCGTGGTGCGACTCAAACTGCCTTGTACTAAACGGAACTAAATCTAAACTACTAATTATGAGTTCTAAAAATCTAATAAAAAATTTATGAGAAAGAGGGGCATGCATCCAAATTCGAGGGGAAATTGTAGAACGTGTAAATGAGATTCGCAATCTGGGCTTACTAATGGATGACAAACTACAGTTTGAGAACCACATACTAAGTACTAGCAGAAACTGCTTTTATAGGCTTAAAGTTCTTTATCAAATAAGGGAGTTTTTAAATTCGGATATTCGGGTAAAATTGTGTGACACACTTGTCCTTTCGAAATTTAATTATATGGACATTGTATATGGCCCGAGACTTTTAGCGCGGTCGCGACGTCTAGTGCAACGTGTTCAAAATGCATGTGCAAGATTTAGTTTTACAATACCGCCCCGCACGCACGTCCCCCCTTACATTAACAATGCCAAAATGTTAAAAATGGAATATCGCCGAAAACTGCACATGGCAACTCTCCTATTCGGGGTATTAAAAAATAAAACACCTCCTTATCTTGCTGACAAACTCATATGGTCACGTGATGTAAAAACTTATAATACGCGCATCAGAGGGAATACTCTCGTCGTGCCTCGTCACCGCACTCACGCTTTCCGAGGAAGTTTCAAATACGCCGCATCCAAGTGCTGGAACGATATACCGCCTCCTTTGCAAAATCTGAAAGCAGTACACACATTTAAAAATAAATATAGAACACAATTACTGCAAAGTCAGATTGACTTTGATCAAAGTTTATAACGCTTTGCACGATTACGTACCTCATCGTCGTAGATTATTAACAACGGAGCATTAAAAATCGTCCTCTTGAATGCGGCTTTTGTCTTCTTATATACTTTTATATTCTTCAATAATTACATAGTGTAGTATATAGCCCTATATAGTATTTTAATAATCTCCCCTTTTGTAGTGTTCGTATAGACCTTCTAAGAGCATCTGACAACATAAACGGGACGTGCTGTGCTACTCTCTCCCTCTCACTTAAAATAGTTACTGTCTCTTTACCCCGTGTTGTGCATAATTCTGTCATCATAATTCTGTTTAAAAATAATAAAATGAGTATACATATAGCACAGATTTCGGTAAGTCACTGGTTGGACACACTGAAAATCAGCGCCATGGAAAAAAAATTCATGGCATTATGCTGAGTGTGCTCCTGTTCCCAGATGACGCCTTGACACATACTAGTATAGGTATTGTATAGTTTGTAATATGTAGTATATTGTAATTTGTATTGTATAGCCAACATTATTTGTAAATTATGTGTTTTTTTATGTTATCTGTGATTGCGTCATTTTGGAGAATAAACCTTTCTTTCTTTCTTCTTTCTTTCTTTCAATTTTTTTAACCCTAAACAGAGTAATGTGTGAAGAATTTATTGCAATAAATACAAGACATCGGTACGTAGTACTATTATTTATTCTGTGACATCGGTAAGCATCGGTAAGAGGTTAATCTCTTGTTTAAAAAGAAAGTTTAAAAATATACCATCTTAAATTATATAATTTACATATTAAATTATAACATAATATTACCTACGAAAATTTTGGGGAAGGATATAAGCATTCCAAAAATTGATAATAACTTATATGATGATTTCTTATATTTACGCGAACACTACACATGATTAAAACTACTTTTACGGATTTTATCGCGTTTATTTTTAATTTTTATTTTTAATTCCCGACGTTTCGGGCGCTTTCCAGCACCCATGGTCACGGGGGACTGAGATGATTGACGTCCCGATATCATTGTTAAACCCGGAGTACCTTCGGCTTTTTTAATTATTGTTTATGGTCCGATCTATGCAAAATGAACTGACTATGTCTTGAGGTCTTGCAGTGGTATGCTTGGGTTTAGTTTTAATTTTATTGATTATAGGATCCCAAGCAGGTGGTAGTACCCAGCCTCCTTCTCTATTGAAATTAGGATGTTTTTTAATTTCAATAGCCTCACGTATCATCCTTGGTAGGAATCGGTGTTCTTTCGCGAGGATTTGTGGTCTATCAAATCTGATGTAATGGTTGGGGCCGTCTAGGATATGATCACAAACTGCAGACTTCCCGGAACGTTGATGCTTCACATCAGCTATATGTTCTTTTACGCGGGTCCTAATTGATCTTTTTGTTTGTCCTATATAAGAGAGATCACATTCACAATCAAGCTTGTACACTCCTGCATCTTGTAGAGGAATATGACACTTGACGGATAGTAGGAACTGACTAATCCTCTTCGGCGGCTTGTAGAATGTTCTAATAGAAGCTCGCTTCAAGATATAGCCAATCTTGTCTGTGACACCTCTGACATATGGTAGTACAGCAGGCACACGCTCGACTGTGGCCGGCTTCACTCGGTCACTGTGACGTAGGCGCGGGACCCGAAGCTTGTTGTCGTGCAGAACTTGCTTGACGTGCTGAAGCTCGGCGGCCAGGTGTTTGCTGTCACAGATCCCTCGTGCTCTCTGTAACAAAGATTTGCTACCGTGGCACCACTACTACGTGGCTACCGTGGTAGCTACCGTGGGAAAAGTAAAAATAAACGCGATAAAATCCGTAAAAGTAGTTTTAATCATGAATACTTATATGGAAAATTTTCAAGTAATGTGATATTGAATCATAATTTATAATAAAGTATTTCGTCAAAATCTTGTTTTCGAACATGACTAAAACTTGATGCTCTTTTATACATATGTTAAACATACAAAATAAATTGAATATACCTAAATGAAACTTTATTTATAAATTTATAATTTTCATTTCGTAACAACGACTTTCGTGAAAAATAGTTATGCTGCGGCTACACTAACGAGCAACGTCAATGCCCATAATGCTGCGGCTACACTAACGAGCAACGTCAATGCCCATAAACGCAACAATTATTGCCTTAAATTTAACGCGATAAAATGAGTGGCTACACTTGAACGGTCAACGTCGTTTCCCGTTGAACGGCATTAAATTTGCCGTTGAACGGCGTTAAATTTGCCGTTGTTAAATGTTTCGACCGGGGAAGGACCACGCTCTCACAGAATACCAGCGTAAAATAGTAGCTTAATGCTGCTGTGTTTTGTATGGTGAGTGTAGAGAACCGGAGACTCTTTTTATTGCAAACGAAGCATTCCATCCTAGTCCTCACGGGTGACAACGCATCTGCATTTTGATTCGTAATCGGGGATAGATGTAGATGTCTGTGAGCTACAGCATCCACATACCATCAGGTAGACTGTGTGCTTATTTGTCACCCTATCCTATAAAATAAAAAAAATAAACAAAGAAAAAATGAATACAAAGAAAGAGAAGATGGTGGATGCTACAAATGCACAGGAAACGTACACTGTAAATCTATTTATGTTTTATTTTGTTTTCCCGCACCGAAATGCACTAGAAAGACGTCCAATGGTTTAACCTAAATAATAAGACAAACGTAAACATATTTTAATGAAGTAATAACTAATAAGCCAATCATAAATACTGGTCAAGTGCGAATTAGATACACGTACCTACTCAGGGTTTCGTACCACTGTACACCATGAATTTTGAGCTGCAAAAATTGTTTTTTTTCTCCTGTTTATTTTTCTTAGTTTCATACCGTAAATTAAAGTACTTTTGAAGTAATTTTATTTAATTGAATCTCGAAAAGCTTTTTCATTACTCCACTCCATCGCAGCCATACGCGCAACCCCGTGGCACTCACCGTGCACAATGAGACAAACGTAGTGTGGCCGCTTCAACGCGATAATTCGCGCGTTAATCCTTTGATGTACCGCCACTCGAGTTATCGGCGAACGGGAAACGGCATTGTTAATGCCGTTGAAAATTATCGCGTTAATTCGTGGCCACACCTACATTCAACGTCCATCAACGCGATAATTAACGGCATTTCTCCTTAGTGTGGCCGGGCCATTATGACACGTGAATATTCCGCTTATCTACTCGTGTGGTTATGAGACGGCTTTGTATGGGGCTTCCCCATAGTGCGATGCTCCACTGAGATCGCGCACGTAAGCTACGTATTACATAATAATTATATAGAAGTGAAGCGGGTGGTATTTAAAGGGCGCTCCCGAATTTGCGCTGTTTTTTCTATACCGGGCGGCGCCGAGTGTGAACGTATGTATTAATATAAGTAGCAAAATGTAAGCTAAGACTTAATATAAGGAAAATATTTGTAAAATAATAAAATTTTCATAAAATAAACAATAATGGCCAGAGGGGGTGAGGCAGAGAAGTTTCTAGAAAGTCACTGGAAAACGTATAAATATCGCGCCCAGTTGCTGCGATTTCATTCGACATTCGTGCCGTACCAGAGAAAGGAAGAACAAAATACAAAGGGAACTCTGCTCTGCTCTGCCCTCAGCTGCCTTCCTGATAAGATAACAAGCGTTTTTTATTCGTCTTGAAAACACTAGGAAATATATCTATAACACTAATATACTCTAGTTTTTTCTATTTTATTCCATTGTATACCTATGTTATGCGATGTCTTTGTCAATTAAGATCCGCTTTTAAATACTTTTTTAATGAAATAGGCTGTACTTCAGGAGTGGTCCCATGTTTGGAGAAAAATTACACACCTAAGGGTGGCAAATAAATAAACAGCTTCTTTTTTAGTATTTTAAAGTCAGCTTTCACTTTTTGTTAAAGGTTATAATTGTTTACAGTTAACATTATAGTGAGCTACACTATCTAGAACAAGTGTAACAAAATAGGGTTGAGAAAATTATTTCACATCAAATTCGAAGTCCCTACATGAGGTGAAACCAACCTTAACATCGTCCGCGGTCACAACGTCCATGGTAAAAATGCAGGTACGATGTTAAACTAGAAGACTTTAGATGGAATGCCTCGTTTCCAGAAAAAAAGGTCTCTGGTTTCCCCACTCACCATATGAGACACAGCAGCAGTAAGCTGTTCTTTTCCACTGGGATTTTTTTATAGGAAAAGGGTGACAAGCGAGCACACAGTCCACCTGATAGTAAGTGGTTGGACATATACATCTATCCTCGTTTGCGAATCAAAATGAAGGTGCGTTGTCAGCCTTGAGGACTAAGATGGAATGCCTCTTTTCCAGTAAAAAGAGTGTAGAGAACACTCAGCATACGAAACACAGCAGCATTAAGCTGCTATTTGACGCTAAAACGCTTCTGTGAGAGTATGGTCCTATCCGGTTGAGACGACCAATTAGTGCTAAAACCACATTACAGCTGTATAGGACCTAATATATACATATAGGTCATATATTATAGAAAATATATAGTAGTCATATTTATGCCTGTTTCTTAACGCCAACCCAGTCGCTTCTTATTTTTATAACGGTTATTTCCCATTTTAATTTTACGTCGTCCTGTTGCGTAATGTGTATTCCGATCGTAAGCGACACGACTTCTCCCTTCAAAAGCCGGAGCGATACTAACGGGGCGACAGGAATCAAGCTTACGCGCCGATAGTTTAGGTAATTTCTTTTTACAGTGAAAATAATGGTGTTTTAAAAAAAGTAAATAACATAAGCACTGTAAATAACATAAGAACGTCAGAGGGCGCCGTCAGATAAACAAGCGCTCTGTAATAAATAAGAATAAAAAATAGTAAACAATAATATTTAGGCGTTAAAAGTGTGTGAAACTAAACCTAGTTAACATCATGAACAAGTGGCAGTGTTTGAGACATGATTCCTCAAGTATAGTGTACAGATAGATTGAAAAATAGGTACGGCAATACTTTTCCATATACAAGTTAAGTTTTCGGTTATAAAACAAACCGACGGGCTAAGAACAGTGCAAAAATACCTTAATAAATTTATTAGTGTAAACACGATCCACCCAGTACAGTAAATAGTGCTCACTTTTTTAAATTAACATAACGGATACTACGATAATATGCAAAATCATTTATTTGGACTTTGAACTCTGATCAGCTGAGTGAAGTAAACAATTATAAACACAATACGACGACCAACGACATCTAGTGCCGCATGTCTGATCTTGAGGAGACTAGGAATTCCTAAAAAAAAAAAACAATCTGCCTGTGAAAATCAAATACTAGCATAATTCATAAGCGAAACAAGGAAAAAAGTGATTAAAAATAAGTAAAAGTACGAAGTGAAAACTATAACCACAGTCTTTTAAAATATTATATGTACTCGCTACGAAAATAACGATCTTTTTATAAAGATTAAGCACGCAATACCAAATTTCGCTGATTATATAGATACACGGGTGGCGCATTCATAAGGCTACCAGTTTGGTGAAGAACGCTTAAGGTATCGAGTTCGCATCCTACATCGGACGCATTCACCTTTTGAGATTTTAAATGATATGTTATAAAAAGTTTGGATAAGAACAATAAATAAATTGCGGCAGCACACCGTTAATAACTCTTATAATGAACTTCCTAGAAAATATTACACTCCGGCGTACTGGTCGTACTCGCACAAAATCAGACTCACAAAGCAATGTAAGTCAATATTGTTAACATCGATGAACTTTTGCACAGGAATGGCGGTACATCAAATTAAATGCTTGTTTTAACAAATGTATATTTCATGTGGCATTAGCCTTTACAATACATGTATCCACTTATTATCACACACCGAAACAATTTATCACAACCGTAGTGAACATTTTACTAATCTAGTATCATTTACATAGATTCCACAATACACGTCTATGCGTTACGACTGTTGATCTGCGAATGACCCCTTCACTGTCTACCCTTACAGCATTTATAGCAAGAATAAAATAGGATTTGGATTTGACTTCCGCAAAAGTCAAATCCATAGTCAATAACAAAACAGAGTATTTACCAACCGGATGTTATCGGAAAATATACAAAATGTCAACAACTCGGCCATCCGTTTATCAACGAGTCCCTCGTTGCGATTTTATGTCTACATTAACAATTAAGTAATTCAGTTAGTTCATAATCATCATCATTTAAATATAATACAAAAAATATATAAATTTGCAATAACACAGTTAATCTACTTATTGCTATTAAAAGTTAATCTATTTGTTATTATTATTATCATATCACGTTGATTTAAGAAGCTGAAATATACGGTGGTGAAGACAAAAATCATCAAATCACATTAATATTCAACCATATTTGGATCCTAATAATTAGTTTAATACGCTAGTTACATTTTGTATTAAATCTTAAAATATAATTTATTGTAACATAAAACCAGAAGTAATACGAACGTTTCTAAGGCTCTTAAAAGCTAAATACATTTCTTATGGTTAAGGATAGGTTCATTATAATTTAAATCAATTATGCAATTAACTTTTTTTTTG
This sequence comes from Parnassius smintheus behrii, assembly GCA_036936625.1. NCBI lineage: Eukaryota > Metazoa > Arthropoda > Insecta > Lepidoptera > Papilionidae > Parnassius > Parnassius smintheus. The sequence goes on along the minus strand of JAUPFT010000004.1, from coordinate 416,709 downwards.
TTTACATTTCATCTTTCAATTTATATAAATTATCTTATGTACGTTTAATAACGAGTGGGAGTGCATACCGACACATTACCTTAGTCAGGGGATAACGACCCCTCACACTTGAGCAGACAATCCATGTCATCGATTGCAGACACAAGAGTGGGTATTGCTACTCCAGCCGAAGACCTTGGCTAGGGATTACGACCCTCACTCCTAACCTAAATCTAACATTCAGTATTTTTACAGATTCAAACGAGTGGGAGTGCATACCGACACATTACCTTAGTCAGGGGATAACGACCCCTCACACTTGAGCAGACAATCCATGTCATCGATTGCAGACACAAGAGTGGGTATTGCTACTCCAGCCGAAGACCTTGGCTAGGGATTACGACCCTCACTCCTAACCTAAATCTAACATTCAGTATTTTAACAGATTCAACGAGTGGGAGTGCATACCGACACATTACCTTAGTCAGGGGATAACGACCCCTCACACTTGAGCAGACAATCCATGTCATCGATTGCAGACACAAGAGTGGGTATTGCTACTCCAGCCGAAGACCTTGGCTAGGGATTACGACCCTCACTCAGAACCTAAAACTTATCTCATACAACAATCAGTCCTTTCTTTTTATTCATCATCACTATCACTATTGTTATTACTTGAATTCTCATCACAATCAGTAGACGCATTATGATTAAACATGATCCATGGAAACATTTTATCAATGGCCACAACAGCCTCGTAACGCCTCCCCTTTCTTGATAGAGGAGTGTCCTCGATTATGAAATAGTCATTTGGTAATACTTTTTTTTTTCCTATAAGGTCCTTGACATTTCGGCTCAAGTTTTTTTTTTTTTTTTTTTGATTGCCCTTCTACACCAGTAACTGCTTTAATTACTCTTACTAAATCTCCTTTATTAAATCTAACCCCAGTATTTCTATGTTTATCATATTTTTCTTTATCTTTATTTTGTTGATTTTTAATAAGTTCATTAGCTTCGGCTCTAATTTCATTTAAATTATTTGCTGTGGTATCGGGTGCTACTTCTAAAATAACTTCGTTTAATATGCCTTGACTTGGATTCGTTACTTTATACCCAAATAGAAATTCAGTTGGAGTCTTTTTGTAGTTGCGTGTATGTTTGTGTTGAGCCAAAGCTGAATGTCGGGCAGATGTTCGTCCCAAATACCGTTTGGTTTATCGTGATTCATTGTTGTGAGAGCTGCTAGAAAAGAACGATTATAGCACTCAACTTGACCGTTGGCACGTGGCGTTGCCACAGTATTATACACGTGTTTTATTCCACAAGATTTGATATACGATTTAAATTTAATGCTAGTAAAACTAGTCCCTTGATCTGTAATAAGCCTAAACGGTGTTCCAAAATAGCTGATATGCTCACGAAATTCTCTAATCGACCTTTTTTATTTCCGCGTTTTGTTCTTATAAAAGGGCCCAAATGGTCCGCATGGATCGTATGGAACGGTTTATCAATCTTTGGAATTGGATGGAGTTCTCCCGCTTCAGTTCCACCAGGTAATTTATATTGAGCACATTTCATACAAACTGCAACATACCTTTTTATAAACCGACGCATTTTGGGAAACCAATATGATTCCTTGATACGAGAAAGTGTTTTGTTGTACCCAAAGTGACCAATATCGTCATGGTTGCTTTTAAGGATTTGTCACCTAGCCCCTTTGGGTACCACCCATTTCTAAGTGTTATCATTCATAACTTTGTATACTCACCCGTTTTTCAACTTAAAATTCTTAAAAATATCCGTTACTTCTCTCGTCACTGAACTTTGAAGGACACACGCAATAAGTTTAATTTCATCGTCATTTTGCTGAATTGTAATTAACCAATCTTCTGTACCAACATTAAGAACGTCTATGGCCCGTTCATTATTTCCAGTACTTTCTAATGCTCCCCTACTTAACGCGTCCACATGTGCCACCCTTTCCCCAGTCCGATACTCTATTTCACAATCTAACTCCATAAACTGTATCCACCATCTGGCGATCCGTGGTACTAGGTCTCTTTTTGTCGCAGTGCTTCGCCAATTACCATGCTCCTAGTTAATAATTGTCCAATTTTAAAATTAACCTCCTTATCTCCAATATTTTGTACAAGAACCCCCCCAGAACCTCCACACAAATTGTATTCTCCGGGGAAAAGATAATATGCTTCACCATTGTTTAAGCGCCTAATACTCCCATTGACATAAACTTTGCCATTATAATTTTTGTCTTTACCTTTTACACGAACTAACTTTGTTTCAGCAGTCTGTATTATTAAAGAAGTTGAACCAAATAAAGGGTATTTTGCAAATCCGTATTGACTAATCTTCTAAATATAATGTCTGTATCTGTTTTTATTATTTGTAATTTAGGTCTCTCTGTAAAACTATGTCCCAGGAGAACAGGAAAATCAATTAAGGCATCATCTTTAACACTCAGAAAGGCAGAAACTTTAACACTCATTCGGCATATGAGTGTCCCACTCTTAGTAAAGCTGACACAATTCGATATCTCGGTATAATTGTTGATGATAAGCTTAATTGGGCTCCACATATTTCATTTATATCTAACAAAATCAGAAAGTTTATCTATGTCTTCAAGAACTTGAAAACAGTTGCAAACAGAAATCTACTACTACAAACGTACAAAGCGTTGTGCCAGAGCGTTATCAGTTATTGCATATGTTCTTGGGGATGCGCTGCTAAAACACATCTTATAGAATTAGAGCGAGCTCAAAGGGCTGTACTAAAAGTAATACTTTCACTTCCTTATAGATATTCGACAGAAAGGGTATATAAGTTAACTGATGTACTAAGTGTTCGCAAATTATTTATATATCAATGTCTTAGACGCTTTCATAGATGTAGCGTTCCGCAAATACTAAATTCAAAAAGAACTGTACGTATAAATATCCCCAAAGTTAAATCCATATTCGGCAGAAGGAATTATAATTACGTAGCTCCCAAGTTATATAATATTCTAAATAAAACAGTGTGCACAAGAAAGGCTTCAAATCTGCATTCAAAAGTATGTTATATAATTGGCTTAAAGAATGTGACTATGATAAATGCGAAAATTTAATAGCTCCATATGAATAACCCTATGTGCAGTGCAACAAACACGCTACTCACTCACACACTCACACTCACACGCGTACACACACGAACACGCACACGCACATATATAGAGTGTTAACTGTGTATTAAATATATATATCAACATTTCTCTAATGTATTTTGACACAAAGAGTTACTGAATGGGAAGGAACTGACTCCTGAAATACAGGGTATCCTAGTTTGGGAGTCAGGGCTCAATGATATTGTGTGAAATTATAAGTGTCAAATAAAGATATTATTATTATTATTATTATCTATAATAAGGGCTCTCACATTATTTTCCTGGACACCCTGAGCCTCTATGGTCACTAGGGCTTTACCTAATGTAATGGTCTATAGGGTGTATTTCCTAATCCCCTGAGCACTGGGCCTTCAACTTGCCGCCAGTTTAGTCCTAGGCTTTGAGCTGTACTAAGGTGGGTCAAGGTACCCTCACTGCCGAGATCGACATGACAGTTCGTAAGGTGGCCATTAATTTCCAATGGAATCTTATTTTTACTGCTCGTATTTGCCGTGTTATCTACTATAAGAACTGATTTTAGATTTCCTTCCTTGGTACCTCGATTCTCCCTAGGGAACTCAGAGGTTATATGTCCCAGAAAATTACAATTATTACAGTTAATCTTAGGTTTATTACAACGAAAAATGGATGTCCTATCTCTTTACAATTAAAGCATGACATTTGACTGTAACTAGGCCTGTGCGATGCGTTAGGTTTCGAAATAGGTTGTGTATTGTTAAGTATCGTAGTATTTCATCGACGTTCTCTGTCCTTTAATAAAAATTTATCATTGGAGCTTTTGTTTTGATCGGTTTTAATATATTTGAAAAATTTTAGCACATGTTCAGGTTCGCCAAATTCTGTACCTTGTGCCCCTAATCTAATACCCCTATCGTCAATGCCAGCAATCAAACAATCGACGGCCCTTTCTCCAAATATCTAACAACGATCGAGTAAGTTCATTTTTGAATAATAAAGTTCTAGCGAATTACCAAAACGAACTCTCTTATTGAGCATCTCTGTTAATAATTCTGCGTAGTTATCACGTGAAGGAAAAGACTCCTTTAGTTTGAACTTCCATTCAGACGAGGAAAAAAAGTAAAGTAGGTAAGCCCTGATACCACGTTCTAGCTACCCCATTTAATCTAGGCAAGGAGTAATGTATAATTTGTCTTTCATCCCAATTATAAATTTGGGCACACTTCAATCTTATGGATCCATGCGTCTATTGATTGTTCTTTACAAAGCGGGTCGATTCAGGAATAACGTTATTAAAGACAGGAAATTTATCACGATCACCTACGTTCTTGAAATCCTTCATAACGTCTATAAATTTTTCAAATAATTTCGTTTCATTGTACCTTGGTTCATCTATTGACTGCTGCTTGAAGTCTTTGTCGTGCCACGATCGGCTCGACGCCAGGACCTTGATGATCTTGTGTCTCGTAGCTCATCTCGCGAACGAGGTCTCAGCTCTCGGCAATGATTGCCGATCCGTTTAGACATGAAATAAAAAGAAATAATTGTTTCAGTACAAAAAAAAATTATAACTTAATTTAGTGAAGCTAACTACTTATTCGTAAAAAAAAATTAATGTTCATATTATAGTGAAAATGACGTTTGTGTTATTTTCTTTGACATATTTCATTTAAAAATGTTCAGCTAAAATTAAATACTAATAGCATACCACATATTATGTAGACTGACAAGTCAATTATTTATTTGGGCCAACCATATATATTATTATCCTTTCCTAAGTTGAAAGCGTTATACTAGTAAAAAAAAAAAACAAACTGGTATAATTTGCATATTTTCGTAATTGATTATATTTCAGTTTTACGAAAAATATTACTAAAATTCAGACTATTATTTCCTCAAAATCGAGAAGGGAAAGTTTCGTAGCCATGCTTAATAAATTAACTAAGAAAGGGTAAAAAGATATATTCTTTTAGAACTCTTTACTTACATTAGTTCCTTTTCAGCGGTATCCCACTTCTGAGATGTTAACATCGACGAACTTTTGCACAGGAATGGCGGTACATCAAATTAAATGCTTGTTTTAACAAATGTATATTTCATGTGGCATTAGCCTTTACAATACATGTATCCACTTATTATCACACACCGAAACAATTTATCACAACCGTAGTGAACATTTTACTAATCTAGTATCATTTACATAGATTCCACAATACACGTCTATGCGTTACGACTGTTGATCTGCGAATGACCCCTTCACTGTCTACCCTTACAGCATTTATAGCAAGAATAAAATAGGATTTGGATTTGACTTCCGCAAAAGTCAAATCCATAGTCAATAACAAAACAGAGTATTTACCAACCGGATGTTATCGGAAAATATACAAAATGTCAACAATATGATAACGAATTACTAAGTCAAACAATGGACGACACGGCTACTAGTGTCCCAGATATGAGTAAGGATGACTCGTATGATCAAGAATTAATAGCAAATTTAAAGAAACAAGTAGAGAAATTGACTCTTCAATTAAGTAGTGCTGAGGAAGAAATTGATAATCTTACATTAGAAAACAACAATCTAAAACAGTCAAACGAGGAGCTTCAAAAGATTAATATACTTTACAAAAAAATCACCAACAGCCCTACAAAAAAATCTAAAAAAAACTATCTACCCCAAAAAAAATTAACGAAACTTCACAAAGCAAACAAACACAAACCGAGCAACTAAATATTACTGAAAAAAAGACGAATGATAAGGGTTCGCAAACAACTGTTTTGGTTTCTGAGACAGTAGAACAGAAAATACCTGTGGTGAAAACAGGAATACCTCACTCTGAAAAACAGTACATGAGAAGAATAAAAAATAGTAAGATATGTATTATTAGTGAAAATAAATATAATAAATTACGCACAATTGCAGAAGGTAAGCTTCAAAACTCAGAAATATGTCACTACCTAATGCCATACGCTGGAATAAATAATATGATACGTGACTTGGAACCCAAGCTAAGAAAATTTACTTTAGATGACTACTGTATCATTTTAATTGGAGAGACAGACTTCAAAACAACCAAGGAGTATTCGAGCTTAATTTCAAACATAAGAAAAGTGCTAAATAATATTCAACATACAAACGTTATACTTTGCATGCTCACGTACAAAATATGTGCAAGTAATGTAACAATGTATAATAGGAGAGTAGAACATTTTAATCATCTCCTTTACCAAGACATATTAGCCCACGAACATGCTTTTTTTGTTGACACAAACAAAAACCTTACATGGGATTACAAAATGTACAAAAAAAAAATACCGGAACAGTAAATAATTTTGGCATGCAAATAATTTTCGAAGACATCACTAAGCTCATAAACTATGTGAATAATACTTACTATACGAATACGCATTGTGAGAAAATTGAAGAGGTAAAAAATCAACAGACAACAGAGCAGTTTTTTCTATTATAAGCACCTGAATCTAATTCATCAAAACATTGCTGGCTTACTGAACAAGAGTAATGAGCTTACTGTATGTCTTGAAGAAATGTCAGATAAAGATACTGAAATTGACGTAATCTGTCTATCAGTAACATTTTATGATGGCTGGTCATGAAAAGCAATTGCTAATCCCTAATTACATTTTGGCTGCATCCTACTCACGAAAAGACTGTAAAGGAGGCGGAACGTGTATTCTTACAAAGAAAGATCACCAGTATAAAGAAATTTCAGATATAGCCAAACTCTCCATAAATGGGGTATTCGAATGTTGCGCTATTGATTTAATTAATTACAAAACTATTGTTGTCTGTATTTATAGGGTACCAAAGTCTAACAAATTAACTGTATTTTTTGAACAGTTAGAAAAGCTGTTACTATACATTTCATATAGAAATAAAACAAAGACAAATGTCGTAATTGCAGGTGATTTTAACATTGACTGTCTTAAGCGTAATAACACTTTAATGGAATTGAAATGTTTGCTCTTAAATTTTAATCTAAAATTGGAAATAAATCAGCCAACGCGACTTACGAGCATGACGTGCATCGATAACTTTGCACATAATCTAAAGAAGTGTAAATCCGATGTATTAGACTTTGGCTAATCAGACCATACAGCACAAATATTGAAATTACCGGTTCATAAAACTTTCGTAATTAATCAGTGGCAAATAAATAGACGTGACTATAGTCAAGAAAACATGCAAAAATTTAAAACATATTTACAGTGTATTTCTTTCTCTGAAATCTATAATACCGATAATCCAAACATAGCCTTCAATGCGTTTATAGATACTTTCAAACTTCTTTATAATTTACGTTTCCCTTTTAAAAAAATTACCATTAGAACTAAAGAAAAATCGCAATGGCTAACACGTGGAATAAAAATTTGTAGCAAAAAAAAAGAGAGCTAATGTGGAAGTATAGGCTTAAACGAAATGAGATAAACAAAATAAAATTTAAAAGATATGCTAAGCTTTATAAAAAAATTATCCAACTAACACAACGAGCTCAAAACAACCATAAAATTAAAACAGCGATTAATAAATCTAAAGCGACGTGGGCAATAATAAATAGATCAAAAATGAATGTGCCAAAGCATATGATAACTTCCATAAAAGTAGGTAATAAAACGTTAACTAGTCTACAAGAGATCACGAATGCCTTTAACAATTTTTTTGTAGATAAAATAAAACCTATATCGGGCACGGGAAAGCAAGTAACTTCAAATATTGTCAATTTAACTCAGTCAATGTTTATGGCACCGAGTACACCATACGATGTACTTAAAATCATAAGATCACTAAGAAATACTACAAGTGTAGGACATGATGGGATATCAACTAAAATTTTAAAGTATGTTGCTTATTACATTTGTGATCATCTCAGCCATATTTTGAATATTTGTATAAGCACAGGATCTTATCCCGAAAGTTTAAAAAATTCCATTGTTAAGCCATTGTTTAAAAAAGATGACAAACAAAATATGAACTGCTATAGACCTATTGCGCTTGTGTCTATACTATCAAAAGTTTTTGAAATATATATATATTTAGAAATTTATAACTTTTTAGAAAAATTAAACATTCTTACAGAAGACCAAAAAGGATTCCGCAAAAACAAAACCATAAATATGGCTATATTTGATTTTTTAAATAGAGTGATGATGAATGTTGACAAAAAGATACCGGTATGCGCTATCTATTGCGATATGACTCAGGCTTTTGATTATGTTGACCATGATATTCTGCTCAGTAAATTGGAAGCCTATGGTATCAGAGGCAATGTATTAAATCTCACGGAATCCTATCTTAAAAATCGAACACAATATACCGAAATTTCTAGAATAAATATCAACACCAAAAAAGAAGAAATATGCATATCAAACAAAGAAATAGTTAAATACGGTGTCCCACAAGGAAGTGTGTTAGGTCCTTTATTGTTCATCATCTACATAAATGATTTACCAAAAATTACAAAATATCCAATATCGCTATTTGCCGATGACAGTACGGTAACAATAAACTCCATCAATAAGGATAAATTTGAAAGTGAAATTAATAATACAATTAATTTAATAATAAACTGGTTAAATAATAATAATTTAAAAATTAATCTTCAAAAAACTAAAATTATGTACTTCAGTCAACGCTTAGCAACACCAAATATTAACGTTAATTACCGAGGGACAGAAATCAACCAAGTAGATACAACAAAATTTCTAGGTGTAACCATTGATAAAAGTTTGAACTGGAAAGCGCACACAGAGGAACTAAACAAAAGAATTAGTTCTTCTGCTTATGCGCTCTATAAACTCTCATCCGTCGTAAGTACCGATGCGCTTCTCACGGCATAAAATGGTATTGTTGATTCCATCTTGAGGTATGGCATCATATTCTGGGGAAATTCTACTAATAAGGAAATTATATTTAAGTCCCAAAAAAGGTTCTCATCAGAGCTATATTCGGTCTTAAAATTACTGATAGCTGCAAACCATATTTCATTGAGCATAACATTTTGAGCTTACCCTCCTTATTTATATATGAAGTAGCAAACTTCGTTCAAAGTAACCCTAAATTGTTTAACAAACCATCGGACGTCACAATTCGCAATCGCAGGGATAATAGTAGGTTATGCGCAGTTGGTTCAAGAACGGCATTGATGCATAAAAGTATTTTCTGTCTGGCGCCAATAATATACAATAAAATCCCCAAACACATCAAACAATTACCTACCAGACTTTTTAAGCTACATCTTAAAAAAATATTTGATAGCCAAATGTTATTACAGCTTGCCTGATTTCTTAAGTTATTGATTTGTTTAAAGCTAAATTATGAATTGCAAATTTTACGAGACACCATTGAAATTTTTGCACATCTAAAATTATGAACATAGGGTTAGTTAATTTGTCTTGTAGAATAATTAATATATGAAGAATAATTTTTGTACGCCATAAATGGCAAAACATGTAGTTCGTATTAAGTTTTTTTTAACACCTGTATTTTTACTCATGTTTTACAAAATAAATATCTTTATCTTTATCCTCTTTCGTCCGAGATTTGTTTGTGAGTAGACGTGTCGCGCTTTATTTTTCAAATTCGTAACTAATATACATAGAAAAATCCGCTGTAATCGTTGCATATTAAAGTCGACTTAGTCTGAATTAACCTAAAAATATTTAATCCATCACAATATTTGCTGACATCTGCCTGCGTGTCGCGTCCCCCTCATACCTCACGTGCAAGCGTGTCAACTGCTATTTTTTGGCCCGTTCTCGCACCGCAACGTCGTAAACGCACAAGGTCGTGTATCACCGCTACGAAGAGCACGCTACGGGCTACTACGGCCTACGTAAAAACCAACGCGGTTACGATCTTCGCATCTGTGTGCTACGATAGCGCTGCATAATTGAACTGCGCAGTATTCGAACGCATTTTTTTACTACAAGATGGAAAGTGATATGAACAGATCGCTATCTGATTCTCATATTCATCGGGAAGCAGTTCGGGACACTGAAACTCCCAACTATGTCACCCAACGTAATAAGAGATGCAGGGGTGACTTAGAAGAGGAAACTTTGGAAGCGTTTAAGCAAGATATGATGGCAGCCCTTCAAACTATGATGCAAAATGAATTTAAGAAAATCAATCCAGTCCTTCAAGATATTAAAAAGACAAATGAAAACATAGAAAACTCTATATCATTTTTAGCCGCACAAAATGAGGAATTCAAAAAAAGAATAGAATAATTGGAGTGCGAAAACAAAAAGGACAAAGAGTACATAACTTTACTTGAGGATCAACTGGAGGACGTTAGAAGAGAAAACCAAAAAGGAAACTTTGAAATAAAGAATGTGCCACAAATTGAACCCAAAGAAAATATCATCATCATTCTCTAAACCATTTCCCATTATCTGGGGTCGGCGCAGTAAACCTTCTTGTTCCATTCCTCTCTATCAGCCGTCATTTCCATACTTACTCCTTTCATTCTCATATCACTCTTCACACAATCGACCCATCTTTTATTCGGCCTTCCTCTGCCCGTGTGTCCCTCCACATTCATATTCAACACTCGTATTGTGACATGACTTTCATCCCTCCGCATCACATGCCCAAACCATGCCAATCTGCTTCCTCTCACCTTTTCTACCACTGGCGCTACTTTCAGGCTTCCTCTTATGTACTCATTCCTTATCTTATCCATCCTTGTCACACCACACATCCATCGTAACATTCTCATTTCATTCGCATGCAGTCTATTTTCATCCTTCCAAAGAAAAAAAAAATAAAGACGATCTAATAAAAAATGGTTTTATCCTTATCAAAAACGATAGACTGCCCTATAACCGAAAATGATATCACTGACATTTATAGAATACGAGCAAAGAGAGTAACCACACATAGTACCCCAATTATTGTGGAAACAAGTTCGGCTATTCTAAAGTCTTCGATTTTACAAAAATGTAAGGCTTATAATATTAAAAATAAAGAAAAGCTGCGAGCTAAACACCTGGGTTTTAGATCGAGGGAAGATACACCAATATATGTATCAGAGCAACTGACGTCTAAGGGGGCTAGATTACATTATCTTGCCCGCGACCTCGCTAAAACGAAATCATATAAATTTTGTTGGACATCGTACGGACGTGTCTATGTACGGAAGACAACCGATTCCCCTGTTATTCCGATAAGGTATGAAGCTCAAGTACATAACCTCATACAACAAACGTGACTATGCAGTGATATTATAGTGCAGGTTCTACCGTTATTATTATACACTGTGTTTACTATAAATATCGCTTTAATTTGTACTGATGATGTATTCCTGTTTTATTGCGCAAGTATACTAAACATATTAAGATGTACTTTAAAGGTAAGGTTTTGTAAATACACATACCTAATATTCATTGCTACTACACTGTTCCAAAAATTGATTTTTCTTTGTTCCACTCATACACATTTATTTACACAAACACACATTAACAACTTCCTCAAATCTACACAAAATAACCATATGATAATTTATAAAAAGCTGCTCACTGGTACTTTATATAATCACGTTAAAAATGTGTTCTATAACAACTTTCAAATGGCTCCTTCATTTTATAATAGAATTTATGTGAACCTCAGGAAGTATTTAATCCAATCTTTATATGGATAGCTTGTTAAAAACCGTAACAGAGATTGATAAAACGGAAATTGCAACCTCTAGCATGTGTGATATTATTAATTTTTCATCTTCAGTAGTTAAAATACTTAACACAGATCTCACAATTATTTCACAAAACATAAGGGGTATTTATTGTAATTTTGATGATCTTTGCCTTACATTGTCACATTTCAAGTTTTCGGTAGATGTGATAGTATTGACTGAGTGTCAAATTGATCCAAAAAAAACCATACCACAGTTAAATAATTATACATCATTTACAACAACAAATCATTTAAATCGGTGTGACGGAGTTGTAATCTACGTAAGAATGAATTATAAAGTTAAGGTTACCGAGATCCTGCTTTCAAATGCTTCGTGTCTCCAGATTACCATAAATGACCTCACTATCCTAGGGATTTATCGCTCACCATCAACCTCCGATGCAGAAAAATTCGTATATTCACTAGATAATCACTTGAATAACCTAAAGACATTTAAAACTATAATTATTACGGGAGACATAAACATAAATATAATAAATGACGACAATTTACAGACAAACGAACATAGAAATAAAATAAACTACTTAAACATGCTAGCTACACACGGCATGTTACCAGGACATACCCTGCCAACTAGAAACAAAAACTGTTTGGATCATTTTATTTTAAAACTAAATAAATCCAAAAATGCTGCTTCTATATACGTTCTGAATGCTACTATTACTGACTATGACATGATTTTTCTAAAACTATCCAATATAAAAGACGAAACTAATTCTACTAAAATAAGGACCTCTATCAACCTTCTACAAGCAATCGAATCATTTAAGGATTTAGATCTTCATGACATGCTACTACATACTAATCCCACTTATCTTACTGATTTGTTAATTGATAAATTAAGGCAATGTATTTTAACAAACACAATAACCGTGACAATTCCATGCAAAAATCGTATTTTAAAACCATGGATTACAATAGGTATTCTTCGTTGTATAAGAAATAGAAACAATATGCAGAAAAAACTGAAACGTGACCCAAAAAACTTAATCCTAAAAATAACATATAGACGCTATCGAAATCACTGTAATGCTTTGATTAAAAACTTAAAACGGAATTACGAAAGAGATCAACTAATTAAAAATAAAAAAAAATCCCAGGTTGCTTTGGAAATCTATAAATGACATCACGCATTGTAAAGTAAACAAATCAAATAATATAGGACTTCTTAACTGTAAATCAACGCCTAAAGAATCTGTAAATTACATAAATGTCTATTTTGCAAATATTGGCAAATCTCTAGCTGATAATATTTTAAAGCGTCAAACAAATTGGGGTACACTGTCTGATAATTATAATGATTTAAACCAATTTTCTTTTGTCTTATTAGAAACTGACCCGGATGAGGTTTGTGAAATTTTAATGGGATTAAAATCGGACAGTGCCGCGGGCTGGGATGGTATACAAACGAAATTTCTGAAACATGTTGGCAAAGAAATAGCCCCCGTCATTGCTCACTTAGCTAACCTCTGCATAAGACAGGGTATTTTTCCTACTGCGCTCAAACATGCTGTGGTCACTCCGATACATAAGGGTGGAGATAGAGACGAAGCCAGTAACTACAGACCCATATCAGTTCTTCCGGTTATTTCAAAAATATTAGAAAAAATTATAAATAGCAGATTAATTAGCTTCCTAAACAAATATCAACTAATATCTAACTCACAATTTGGCTTTAGGCGAGGGATTTCAACAGATGACGCTATAAGTGCGTTAACGTCTCACATTACTGAAAAAGTCGATAGAAATAAAAAGTGCATTACAGTTTTTTTAGATCTTCAGAAGGCTTTCGATACCGTCTCTGTCCCCATCCTTATGCGCAGATTGGAATCAGTGGGTATCAGGGGTACTCCCCTAGCTTTGCTGTGTGATTATTTGAGTGATCGTAAACAGAGTGTTAGGGTTGGTGACTGTATTAGCGAGCTAGCAGACACAACATATGGTGTCCCCCAGGGAAGTGTATTGGGACCAACTCTCTTTTTAATTTATATCAACAACCTTTGTAACTTGGATATTCGTAATGGTAAATTATTTGCATATACTGACGACACCGCTGTAGTTTTCTCTGGTTCAACATGGGACGAAGTACATAGCTTTGCTCAAGAAGGTCTGGCCCAAATAGCTCAATGGTTAGATAAAAATTTATTGACTTTAAACGCCTCTAAGACCAATTATATATGTTTCACAAATTATAACAGTACTCAGCCAAATACAGACTTTCAAATAAAAATTCACTCATGTAACAATTTCTCCAACCAAAATTGCTCATGTGATAGCATAGATAAAATATCTAAAACCAAATATCTTGGAGTAATGGTTGACCAGCGCCTTGCTTGGAGTACCCACATTGACCTACTGATTGGCAGAATTCGCAAACTAATTTGGATTTTTAAAACTTTGAGACACGTTGCCGATGCAGATTTATTAAAACAAATATATATATATATCGCTAGCACAATCTATCCTTATTTACTCTATCACAGTCTGGGGCGGAGCCACCAAAACCAAATTTCTGGAACTAGAGCGAGCTCATAGATCTTTGCTTAAAGTGATTTATTTTAAACCTTATAGGTTTCCAACCGTCAGTCTATATTCCCAATGTGGCCTACTATCTGTAAGGAAACTTTACATTTTACACGCGATTCTAAAACTTCACAGAAAACTGCCCTACAACCCCTCTAGACAAAATAACAGAAGAATATTAAATGTTGCACCCGTAACCCACGTTAAAACTGCCTACGCTAGGAGACAATTTAAAAGACAATCTGCACATATTTATAATAAATTAAATAAAATTCTGAATTTTTACCCTACAATGACACACACGTGCAAGAACACACTACAGAGCTGGCTTCGAGGTAAAAACTATGACGAAATTGAGAACCTTATCCTACATTAACATATGCTGTGTAATATATCCTATACTATTAAACGAGCAATTCTTGTATATATATATATATATATATATATATATATATATATATATATATATATATATATATATATATATATATATATAATCGGGATCTCGGAAACGGCTCCAACGATTTTCATAAAATTTAGTGTCCAGGGAGTTTCGGGGATAATAAATCGATCTAGCTAAGATTTATTTTTAGAAAATGTCTTTTTGTCCGTGTTTTTACGCAATTAAAAACTGCTACAATATAGTTAGAATAAGAAGGTAAATTTTGACAGTTTGGTAATGATTATAAATAGCTTATTGGTATAATGGGCGGTCACAAAATCGTAAAACCCCGGTTCGAGCCCAGACCGACCGACCGACTTTTTTATTTTTTTTTCAAGTTTCTTTCTTTTTTGAGAAAATATATTTTTTCGAGCCCTTTTTTTAGTATTTTTTAAAAACACGAAAATTTAAATAAAAATAATTGCACTCATGATTTTTTATTCAAATAACCAGTTCAGTTTTTTCTGTTATGTCGCTAAGATCAAAAAATATTATTTATAATTCATCAGTATGTAATTTGTATCTAAATATAATTTCCAAAACACACGAATTAAAAAAATCGAGCGAAAAATACCGAGCAAAGCTCGGTCAACCGGGTACTAGTCATAATTCTATTCACTAACATATACGAGTACACCCGCATGCAAACACAACACACACACACACACACACACACGCACACACACACACACACACACACACACACACACGCGCACACACACACACACACACACACACACACACACACACACACACACACACACACACACACACACAGACACACACACACACACACACACACACACACACACACACACACACACACAGACACACACACATCATAAACTTAACAATTTTTTTTTTATTAAATTGTTAATTAATTGCTTTTGCGCTTACTTAAGTTAGCACTTAACTATTAACCATAATGCTTCTCTATTGACACCATTTAATCCTAATTGTTGATATTATCTTGCTGTAGGTAATACTTACTATAGCACAATGTATCTTTTGTAATCTTGGGAAGGAGCGGAGTCTCCTAACACAAGTATCATACTTAAAAGGAGATTCCGGCCATTAGTCATGTTACTATGTAAAAGATACCGAATAAAGATTTTTCATTTTCATTTTCATTTTCATTTATCTTATCTTTATCTTATCTTTACCGTTTTATAGTTAGTATGGTTAGTTCAGTTAGTATGCAAAGTTTCATGATCTTATTTAAAGTATTTTATGAATAACAGCGGTTTATTGTTCAGTTTGGAGGTAACTTTGGATTTTTTTTCTATCGAGAAAATTTTACGGAATCGTGTTTTCGTCTAACATAGTCCTTAACATTAATCCTCACCATATATTTATTTCAAAATTAATGCTGCAATACTTTCGGCATAACGGAGGATCTTGCTAAGCCATTTGAGATTATATTTCCCCTTAAGAAATCCAAATTCAAATTTATAAATTCATTTAGCTGGTATATTTGAGTTTTGAAAACAGTCATTTATTTGTTTTTCCTCATTATGTTTTTCTTTGGCGTCGCTTATTACCGCACAATGGAAAACATGAAATATCAGTATATTTACGAATACGAGTTAGTTAAAGGCTATTGTGGAAGCGGATGCATCACAAAGCACTTCAGAGATAGCTGCAGACTTCGGGGTAAATCATAAAACTGTATTAATCCACTTGAAGAAAATCGGGAAAGTAAAAAAACTTGAACGATGGATATTTCATGAATTGAGTGATTCGAAACACGCGTCGACTGCTGTGTTACTTTGCTCAACCGACACAAAAATGAAGGGATTTTAAATCGAATCATTACTTGTGATGAAAAGTGGATACTGTACAGATACTGTACTGTCGGAAGCGCCCGTCGCAATGGCTGGGCCCTGGAGACCCAGCTAAATCCTGCCCTAAACGAAAATTAATTTGGAAAAAGTTACTTGTGGATGTTTGGTGGACTAGCGCCAGAGTCGTTCATTACAGCTTTCTAAAATCTAGCCTAACGATTACGGCAGATATCTATTGTCAGCAACTGCAAACCATGAACGAAGAACTGGCTGCTAAACAACCGAGAATGATCAATGGCTCTAGGCCACTGCTGCTTCACGATAACGCAAGACCACACACTGCACAAAAAACAACCACTAAGTTAGATGAGCTACAATTGGAATGTTTGTGACATCCACCGTACTCCCTGGACCTTGCTCCAACAGATTACCATTTTTTCCGGAATTTGGACAACTTCTTACAAGGAAAAAATTCAACTCCGATGCAGCAGTCCAAACCGCCTCTCAAGAGTTAATTGATTCTCGCCCCCATGGTTTTTTTAGTAAAAGGATTAATGAACTACCTATGAGATAGCAAAAATGCATAAATAACAACGGTGCATACTTTGATTAATTAAATATATAAAAAAAAACTGACTTTATATGCCTCCCGTACAAAACGCCAATTTCATATGTAAGGACCTATTATATGGCTCTACTACGTATGAAAAATACGTTTAAATGTATTCCTTGTTGTTTATTTATCCGCGTTAACGGTATGTGTTTATTTGTAGCAGTTTTTAGAGGTCACGGACTACTGCCCATTTGAAACTATAATATTCAGTCAAGGTATTATACATGATAAAAAATTACCTGTATTTTAGGGAAAATAGTCAAAGTATTTTTTACATAAAGATTACGAAATAGTGGGTTTTAATTTATTTTAAGATTTTCCTTACCTACTAATTCTCCGAAGTGTCAGCCAACAATATCCTTGTATCCTTTTAGGCAGCCAATACATTTATGGCACCCTGTCACCCACAGATATGTCGAAAAGACAACTTTCGAAATTCCTATTAAAAATGAGTGTTTGGATAAACGACTTACACTAATGCAACCAATACCTACGCATCAATCGCGGCAACGCGGCACTTTTCTACCTGGACGTCAACAAGTCGAGTGGACCTGACTGCATCCCTCCTTTTGTGCTGAAGACGTGTGCTCCGTAGTTGGCACCGGTTTTAACGCATCTTTTCCGGTACTCCTACGCCCTAGGCGTAGTCCCGAAATCATGGAAAACAGCCTTCGTGCACCCGATCCTTAAAAAAGGTAACCACTCTGATTACTTTCAACTATAGGCCTATCTTGTTCTCTAAAATAATGTAATCTATTATTAATGTCTATTATTAACAGCCAGCTCATGCGGTACCTTGAAGACCACCAGATGGTTAGTGACCGCCAGTACGATTTCCGTCACAGTCACCCGGCTGGTGATCTTCTGGCTTACCTAACTCATAAATGGGTGGAGGCAGTAGAGTCCAAGGGGGAGGCGTTGGCCGTTAGATTGGACATAGTGAAGGTCTTCGATCGGGTTTGGCACAAAGCGCTTCTTACGTAGTCTCCTTCCTATGGGCTTCCTGAGAAATTGTGCAATTGGATCACCAGTTTTCTTGCTGATCGGAGCATCAAGGTCGTAGTAGACGGTGCATGCTACGATTACAAGCCTATTAATACTGGTGTTCCATAACGCTGCTTGCTATCACTAACGATGTTTGTTCTGCGTATTAATAACATGTTGCAATCCGATCATTAATTGATATGCAGATGACAGCACTGGTGATGCTTTATACACCGGCCATGCCAATACTTCTCGAGTAAACGTTCCGAGTACCGGGACAAATTTGTGTCTGAAGTCGAGACTTTGTTGAACAAAATCTCGAACTGGGGGTGACTAATTTTGAGTCCGCTTTAATCCCCAGAACACACAAGTTCGCGCGTTTACCGCTAAAAAGAACCCTTTCGTTGTATTCCTCAGTTTCAAGGCACTCCTCACCTCAGTATCGGATTCCTCAGCGTCGGTATATCGAGTGACGTGCAGTTTCGTGGTCACTTGGAAGAGAAGGCCCAATTGGCCTATAAAAAGCTCGGCGTGCTCAGCAGAGCGGGACAGTATTTCATGCCGGCCCACCGTCTGCAAATTTACAAGGCGCAGGTTCCGCCGCACATGGAATACTGTTCCCATCTCTAGGCTGGGGCTCCCCAGTGCCAGCTCCTTCCATTTCATCGCATCCAGTGCAAAGTAGTTCAAATGGTCTGCGTCCGAGCTCTTTCCGATCGGCTTGACTCACTGGCACTGCGAAGAGATGTTGTATCTCTTTGCGTATTTTATCGCATCTACCACGGGGAGTGCTCTGAGGAATTGTTCGGACTAATTCCAGCCGCACAATGTCACCAACGCACATCGATATGAATTAAGGACCTTCTAGAAAACAGCCTATTCCTTTTTAAAAGGCCGGCAATATGCAATTCCCTGGTGTTGCAGTGTTCATGGGCGGCGGTGATCACTTACCATCAGGTGAGCCGTACGCTCGTTTGCCCCCTCTCCTATAAAAAAACATCAGAAAACGTTATTTAATTTAGTTAACACAAGTCATTTAGCTAACAGCAGATAATGTTTTTATTAATGTAGTTTTATTTTTACGAGTCTAGTTTAATTATAAAACGAAATAAAAAATATAAGCTATTAAGCAAGTCAGTTTTTATAAGTTGCTTACAAAAAAAAAAATACCGCACTTAAGCTCGTTGTTAGTTTCAAGGCGTTATTCACATCTCTAGTCTTCAGATTCGGTACAGACACCTTGTTACGGCTTGAATGTTTCGCAATGTGTTTCGTGGGTGGTTTTGGGAACCAGAGAACAACCAGACCAAGGGCTGGCTAACCCGATGATCCCAACCGGGAAGTAAACGAAAATAGCTTTAGAACTGGGTAGATAAGGTAAAGGATACTCACAAGACTGGAGCACTCATCGTGGTTATGGTGAAGTCTGTATATTTAGGCTGAAGTTCTCGTGTATACACAGATACCACACTGCACTTCGAATGTATATGGACACGAGCAATTGCACGATAGTCTTACAACTTATTTATGGGTTATTTTTAAACGAGCGGTAACGAACACGTTTTATGCGTGCGCGGCCATCTTGCTTCTTATTTTCTCGACGAATAGGTGGCGCACCATTCTGAGTAGAGCGTATACGGGGAAGGCGGGAGGATAGGAAACACTTAGGAAAAGGATGTTATATCGGGACTGTTCCGAAGCCACAACATTCCCTCCCACCTGAAATCACCTAGGGATTTCACAAGACAACCATCGACCCGGCAGCTCTCCAGGTCCCCAGTTGCTCATAGAATATAAATTAATATAAACTAAATAGATATCTGAGCTAAGTTGTGCATTGATAACCTTAACTAAACTACAAAGGAAAATCAAACTTAGTTAATTTAATTTTAAAATTAGAACTTACAATCTAGCTGAATAAAACAATAAAAATAAGATTCAATCAAGAGGAAGAGGGCAGACCATGACTACTGGTCTTGTAAGTAGGCCTCTTTTGGTCTTTAAGGTCACAACCCGGATAATATTGTCCTTTCCGGGGTGGATTTGGACTACTCGACCTAGGCGCCATTCGTTAGGTGATAGATTAGGTTCAATGATTGAAACGAGTTGACCAATATTAGGATGTTTGTGATCATCCTTAAACCACTTAACCTTTTGTTGAAGCGTATGTAAATAATCACTTTGCCAAATACGCCAAAAACTTTGAGAAAGCTTTTGAAGTAACTGCCAGCGTGTTCTAGGATTCATATCTTCAACGGACGGTTCTGGTAGAGCTACTAACGGACGTCCTATAATAAAATGACCGGCCGTGAGAACATCAACTTCGCCAGGATCAGACGATAACTGACAAATCGGTCTTGAGTTCAGCATCGCTTCAACTTTAGTTAAAACTGTAGTTAGTTCTTCAAACGTCAGGACTTGTGAGCCTATGACCCTCTTGAGATAATATTTAGTAGATTTTATACCACTTTCAAATATGCCTCCAAAGTGAGGTGCTGAAGGTGGATTTAATTTCCACGAGATTCCACGAGACGTTAATTGATCAGAAATATCCTGTTTTTTATATATCAATAATTTAACCATTTCCTCAAGATACCGTTTAGCGCCTACAAAGTTAGTGCCACAATCTGTCACAATATGTTGACATATTCCACGTCGAGACACGAATCTGTCTAGGGCGGCTAGAAACGCTTCTGTAGACAGTTCAGATACGAGTTCTAAATGAACTGCTTTTACAGATAAACAAATGAACAAGCGTATGTAAGCCTTACTGACCCGGGCGTTACGTCGTCTGTTTTCTTTTATAAGAAAAGGACCGCCAAAATCAATCCCTACCTGTTGAAAACAGTAACCTTGTTGAGATCTACAAGGTGGCAGGTTGCCCATAGACGGCTGATAGGGTATAGGTTTAACCCGAAAGCAAGTCACACACTTTGTTAAAACAGAACGAATAAGATTTCTAATTCCTAAAATCCAGAACATGCGAACAATTAGTGATTGTAACGTGCGAGGTCCACAGTGCAAATACCGTTTATGATAATAGCTAATAATTAATTGAGATAAAATAGATTGTTTCGGTAACAAATATGGATGTTTTGTGTGCTCAGGTAAGTTGAAATTGGTAAGTCGTCCACCCACTCGCATGAGTCCTAGATTATCAATAAACGGAGACAACTTTTGTAAGTATTTAGGTAGAGGCTTCTGCGATTTTAATTTAGACATCTCTTGATTGAAGCTGCCCCGTTGGA
This sequence comes from Parnassius smintheus behrii, assembly GCA_036936625.1. Taxonomy (NCBI): domain Eukaryota; kingdom Metazoa; phylum Arthropoda; class Insecta; order Lepidoptera; family Papilionidae; genus Parnassius; species Parnassius smintheus. Next base: position 395,287 of record JAUPFT010000004.1, on the reverse strand, counting down.
CATATTTAATAAGGCTAAGTAGAGAGCACTTTACCTCATTCGTAGTCAAGTGACCTTTCTCGCGTTGGCTTGGTTCTTTGCGCGAATTAGAAATGAAGCGAAAGACCCATGCCAATATTCGCTGTAGTCGCGATAAGGATGAATACCGATTTAATAACACCTTCATAATGTCTTTATCAGATTCCCGAGATTGAGCAATCAGAGTGCGTGTTCTCAACTCTGGCAACTTATCCTGGGGCTTACACCGAATTTGAGCTGGCCATTGATCTGGACTACTAAGCATCCAATCTGGTCCTGACCACCATCGCTTACAATTGACCAATTCTGCACACGAGAGACCTCGGCTAGGAAAGGACAATCCTGCTGTGTCCTGAGTCGAGACATGCCTCCAGGTAGAAGGTTCAACTGCGTCAGTTATTTTAACTACTCGATGCGCAACAAAAGGTTTCAATTTGTATGGCTCTGTATTGATCCAAGCTAATACAGTTGAGCTATCAGTGTAGGCTACAATATGAGATATATTTATTTTCGAAATAAGTAAAGTTTGCATGTGTTTGAGAGTACGTGATAACAAGAGCGCACCGCACAACTCCAAACGATTAACTGTTAGAGGCTTAATCGGAGCCACTTTAGATTTAGAAATCAAAAGAGAAACTTGGTTTTGATCATCGATACTTGATCGGAGACAGACACAGCACCCATATGCTTTGGTTGATCCATCGCAAAACCCAATCAGCTGGTGTGTAGTTGTTAAATCAATCACGGTTTTACGAGGGATTTTTATCGATTTTATATTAGACAAGTCAGACACAAATGAAAACCAATCGTCACACAGATTGGCGGGTATGATTTCATCCCAAGACAATCCAATACGCCATAAGTTTTGAAGAAGTAGTTTGGCTAAAAGTATAAAAGGTGAAAGCCAACCCAACGGATCATAAATACGAGCTACGTGGGACAGGATTGAACGTTTCGTAAACTCCACATTCACAGGAGAGACGGAGTAAGTGAAATAGTCTTCCGCAGGATCCCATTGAACTCCTAAAACCTTAAGCGTTATTGAACTATCATCAGAAAATGTCTTCGGACACTGACAATGTTCCATGGGTAACGATCGAAGAAATAAAGGGCTGTTACTGCTCCACTTACGCAAATCTAGCTGAGCACAATTAAGAAGATTGATTAAATCTTCTTTAAGCTGAGAGGCTGCTTCGACTGAGGAAGCACCTGTAGTAATATCGTCCATGTAAGTATGATGCCGAAGAGCTTCAGCTGCATGAGGAAACTGATCACCGTGATCTGCAGCTAACTGATGTAATGTTCGTATCCCTAAGTACGGCGAACTTTTGACTCCGTATGTGACCGTACGAAGTTCAAATTCTTGAACAGGCAAGGAAGGGGATTCACGCCATAGTACGTGCTGCCACACTCGATCCTCAGGCCTTATCAAGATTTGCCTGTACATCTTAGATATGTCACATGTAAAAACTATATTATGGACCCGAAATCCAGTAATAATGTCAACCAAATCAGCCTGTAACTTTGGTCCAGTGTAAACAATATCATTTAAAGATAGTCCATTAGTCGTCTTGTGACTCGCATTGAATAAAACGCGAAGTTTGGTCGTTATGCTTTCTGGACGAATCACACAATGGTGAGGAATGAAATATCTACCAGGGGTAATATCCTTTCCCACTGATTGCATATGATTAAGCTGCTCATAATCACGCATAAAATCGTTATAAAGTGATTTAAGATCTGGTTGTCGGCAAAGTTTTTTCTCAAGATTTATAAACTGCGACAAAGAACTATTATATGAGCCTCCCATATTGACAGACGACTGCGTCAATAAGATAGGGACTACATATCGACCGTCCGATTCCCTATAAGTTTGAGTGGAATACAGGCGTTCGACCTCCTCATCTTCTGGAGCAGGTATATGTTGATGAGGCGGTTCCTCGACTTCCCAAAATCGTTTCATCATCTTCTCCAATGAATTGGTTGAAGTAATTAACGAAGTGCCAACCGATTTTACCGGACTCTCCACATTGGTGGGTCCTGAGAGAACCCACCCAAAGACGCTATGTAAAGCAGCAGGGTAGCCGGGCTCTGGTTGAATGACACGGCCGTCATAGATGTGATGAAATACTTCAGCACCTAGCAATAAATCAACATCAGACGGTTTGTCAAAGTCACGGTCCGCTAATACTAAGTGTTTATAACAGTCTCGAACCGCTAGAGGAATATCAGTGGTTGGCATTTTAGAAGTAATGCTATCGATGACTATAGGATTAATATCAAATTGTGGGTCATTCGAATCACACGGGCGTATAGAGCATTGAGTCACTCCCTTGACTTGACACACAGACTGTTGTCCAAGTCCAGCCACAGTTGTGGTGCATCGACGTAATTGAAAACCAAGTTTCTTTGCGCATTTCATGGTGATGAAGCAGTCCTGAGCGCCGCTATCGATGAGCGCTCTAACTTGATGGAACGTGCCACTAGAGTCCTGCACACGCACCATACACGTCCCGAGCAGCACCACGCACGGGCCACGAGCCTCTCCCACGAACGCACTCGTGTTAGTGTGGGCACTACTCGAACCGGTGGTCACCGCGGTCGGTGATCGAACTTGGTTGTCGATGTGTACCAGAGTGTGATGATTACCACTACAGATAAAACATCTCATTTTTGAGACGCATTTATCATGAGAATGTTTTCGTAAACAGTTAATGCATAAATTATTTTGTTTGACAATATTTATTCTAGCACTGGTGTCCAAAGATTGAAAAGTGGGGCACTTATAGATACTGTGTGTTGCGCCACAACAATAGCACTCTAGTGAAGCCAGCTGCTTCGAACTAGTAGGCTTAGACTGAGTAGTGAGCACGGAACGTTTGAGGTTCGGTGCCCGCGGTGAAACATTCTTGATCTGTTTACCGCCTAAAAATTGAGAAGATCGCGCCCTAATGTCAACACTAGCATTTATTTCTAAAACTTTTACATAGTTTTGAAGAAACTGCATAAGACTTTGAAAAGAAGGAATTTCCGATTTATTTTCAGATTTGAAGCGGTGGCGCGTATCGGAGTCCAGTGCGCGAAACGCTGCGTTAAATAAAATAAAATCGCCTAAGTCATCTAGCTCTAAGGCCTTAAGGGCATTGACTGACTCACAAAGAATATTAGTATATGTTTGTAAATCATTGATATTAGGAGTTTTTAAATAAGGATAGTTATTTATTTGATCTAAATACGCCACTGCTAAAATGCGCTTATTTTGATAACGCTTAATAAATTCATTGAATACAAGCTAATAATTATCGGAAGTTAATTTTACCTTCTTTGCGATCCCTAAAGCGGATCCCGATAAACAAGAAATGAGATAGTGAAATTTAGTAATATTCGCGATTGATTTATTGTTATGAATTAACGTTACGAAAGTGTCGTAAAATGTTTGCCAATTCTCAATTTTTCCGTCGAACTTCAGAAGCTCAATTTGTGGCAGTCTAGCTTGTACCTTTTCCGCGTCAGGCGTAAAGGTGTAGTTAACGTCAGCGGACGTTGGGCTGCTGCCTCGTTTGCGCTCCGGTAGGGACATCTCCGCGGCAAAACTTAGAACTTCATAGTACGTATCATCAAATGCAGACAACGCTTGCATATCTATTTTTTCTTTAGGAAACAGTGCCAGTTTTAACGAATTAATTTTTTCCGTAAGCAACACATATTCATCACGAATGTTCTCAATTTTAAGAAATCTAGATTTAAATTGGCTAACTTTAGAAGAACTGGAGTCTTCCCGTATTTGAGTGGATAAATCGAAAAGAGTTTGAATAGAACGAAAAACATACTCTCGCTGTGACGTATAAAGTTTAAGTTTCATTTCTTCTTGCGACATGATTATAAAATAACAGCGAAAAATTAAATATGAATGCTAAGTATAATTATTAACGACAGATATTTAAAACAATATTTAAGTTTCTCCAAACTAAATTAACATTCAAATACTGAATTTAATGTTAACGTTTTTTAACCATTTGAATTAGATAACAATTAACAAACGACCCAACATTCCTAGATATACAAGCATTCATACTTAAGTGCTATCATTCTAAGACCAAATTGATCAATTCCATAAACTGATTTAGTAATTTTTTCTAACAATAATTATAAAATACCCTCAAATTATAATAATTTTCAAAGCGTAAGACTATCAATGCACATTCGAAATAAACTTAGCAATTATAACGCAACCAAATAAGATAAGTCTGCAAAGTCTGAGCATTACGAAACACTTCCCGAGCATTCAAGTCTAGCAGGATTATAATTGAAATGAATTAGTTACTTTCAATTATAAGAAAACTAGATTAAATATCAAAGTTTTCCTTAGAAATTGAACTTGATATTATCTTTATGAGGAGCGGACTGTATAAAAATAGAAATCCATAGGTACCCGGATCGTATGGACCAGAAATTATGTTACGGCTTGAATGTTTCGCAATGTGTTTCGTGGGTGGTTTTGGGAACCAGAGAACAACCAGACCAAGGGCTGGCTAACCCGATGATCCCAACCGGGAAGTAAACGAAAATAGCTTTAGAACTGGGTAGATAAGGTAAGGATACTCACAAGACTGGAGCACTCATCGTGGTTATGGTGAAGTCTGTATATTTAGGCTGAAGTTCTCGTGTATACACAGATACCACACCGCACTTCGAATGTATATGGACACGAGCAATTGCACGATAGTCTTACAACTTATTTATGGGTTATTTTTAAACGAGCGGTAACGAACACGTTTTACGCGTGCGCGGCCATCTTGCTTCTTATTTTCTCGACGAATAGGTGGCGCACCATTCTGAGCAGAGCGTATACGGGGGAGGCGGGAGGATAGGAAACACTTAGGAAAAGTATGTTATATCGGGACTGTTCCGAAGCCACAACACACCTTGTCGACGGAGATGCGGTGAGCGGTGCGTCTCGCCTACGCGTTTTATGTGCTACTGAAGCGAAATTTTAGCATAACGGTGATTAATCTCGCGCCATTTCAGATGTAAATAGTTAAAAATGATTGCCGTCATATTTAATAATTATATTTGTGTTATATAAGGACATATGCTTAGGGTTATTAATCTACGAAGTATGACTGACTACACACGCTATACCACGCTATACCACTGTAGCTACACCGTAGCTATAGTATGGTTGTAGCACGAATGGTTCGGCTCGACTGGGGTAGGACGACGCTCTCACAGAATATGATTTGATTCTTAATCCAGGATAAATGTTGATTATTATGAAACATAGGCCTCGTCATGTGCTTGTTTGTCACCCTGATTCTAAAAAAACATATTTAGACATTCTACTGGTTATATTCCGTTTGTGATATTCCATATTATATGTACTTAAAAGGGTCAAAAAAACTGAAGCTTGTTATAAAAAGTAAAAGATGGCTTTGAAGAATGAAAAGTAAAAAAATATACATATAATTATTTTTGAAGTCGGGGTTTAATTTTTATAAACTTAGTCTCAGCACCGACTTGGGAACTGTTCACAACCGACTTCAAATTAGTTTACTGAATTCACTTATTCTTTATATTGCAAGTTTTATTTCCACGCGTCCTTACAAAATAATATTTCTGCCTCCTACTATGTGCTTCTGTACAATGTGTGTCTGCGGAACCACCCACGATTCAGGAGATCAGTGAATAATACGCTACACTGTATCAATCAATGTTATTAGGCCTAATATGACAATGACCTCGTGGCTGGTTCCTTCACTGAGACTGCGTAATTTCCTGCTACTATGGCTAAGTAGATATTATATCAGTACAAGGGCGTTACTATTTTTGTTGTGCCACATACACTTTTATTCTCAATTGTTATTATTAAATGCCATTTTTTACTTTCAGTACCGGTTCGGTAAAACCTCTGATCCGAGTCCTGTGCAAAACCTTTCCTAACCTAACCTTTTTTACATGGGGGAAATGCCTACGCATACCCGCCTTGCAGGGGCAAGGACGGGTTATGTCGGACTCGCACCGACTGAAACTCCATGGTGTTCCACCTTCGTCGTATATCACCAGGGCCACGGGAACGCTTTTTTTTAGAATATTAACAATGCTATAAACATTAATAACATTCCCCTTAACCACTCGTGGTAAGCTTAAATTGCTTGTGTTACGAGTGGTTCACGCCAGTAGTCGAATGGTGGATTCGAACCCACGACCTTTTTGAGTTCGCGGTCCGCGCCCTGCCATTAGGCTACTGTCGCCTTCACATACATCCGCGACCCCACCAGCACAGCGCCAGCCGCCCCGTGGCCGCGCCTCCTCGAGAGAGAACTACTCTTTCCTCTTTTCCTTCTCAGGTAAGGCGAACCAGAACACATGGCATGCCATCCTCCATGGCCTCCAATTATACCTGCGCAATGGACGCCGCCGTATCCGATGCGTGGAGGTCATGGGCCACTAAAAATGAGCATTCAGAAGGAATAGCCTTTCTGACCCCGGCGGTGGATCTGGTGTATGGCTCCGTCACCAGCCAAGATTCGGCTGCGGAGGGTAGGGAGAGCAGCGTCTCGTAATACCGACTCTCCTCTCCCACCGCAGCCCTACCACCACCGTATCAACGGTGCGGCCCCGTTTTAGCCGCGGAGGGTAGGGCAAATGGCGCATCGCCACACCAGCACTTCTCTTCCTCCGCGACTCCAGCTCGACTGCAGCAGTAAGGGGAGAGGGCAGCCCTCTCGTTGCAACCCACCAACACATATCCTAAGTTGGCTCGCCAAGCCCACAGGGAGTGGCTTCCTCGGGTGACCAAGTCACGGCTACTAAGCGCCCCCCCCCTCCACGATAAGGCGGGAACCCGTTCGGAGGGGAATCTAACCTAACCTAACCCAACCAGTAGTCAAGCCAGCGAGACTTAAACTAACTTCCCAATGATGTAAGTTTTATAACATCATTTAAACGTAATCTTACTACTAAAAGTACGTAAACTAAATTTAAAACAAAATAAAAAATATACAAGTTTATCATATTTATTTAAAATTACCATTACCATATTTAAATATTTTATTAAGGTGAACTGGGTGCTGAAAGCAGATTTTTCACGCTTTACAGGTGCGGTGTACAACTTTATTACGCCCTCTGTCGTCGTCTATACAAGAAAAGATATAAGTCTGTAGAATTAGATGCTGGGCAAATGAAAGTACCTTCACTCTTCCAAGACTATATATACTTTTTTTCCACAAGTACAGTTTGCAATACAAGTATATAGCACAGAAAAGAAGATAGATAGATATATAAAGAAGGAATATAAGTACTCTTTATATATATAAAGTACGTGTCACGTTGTTTGTCCGCGATGGACTCCTAAACTACTTAACCGATTTTGATCAAATTTGCACAACGTGTGCAGTTTGGTCCAGCTTGAGAGATGGGATAGCTTACATTTCAATTCATATTCGCAATATTATTTTATTCCAAATTATATTTGTATACAATTTGACGACAGTCACAATACATACGCTTTCAAGCGCATTGACGCATTGGGTGCGTTTGGCAGAAAAAAGCGCTAGCAAGCGCTTATAAGCGCTAAAATAGTTTTCGGCCAGGACACGACTGCTACTTCAGTAGCGCTGACACAATCCGCCATTTTGCTTATTTAATTTGTTTGTTTTGAAGTAGGGTTTTGTGCAATATTAGTTTTAAGTAATATAATGACATGAATAAACATATACATGCTATTAAAAAATCATGATTGGTAAGTTTTTAATATGAATACTTTACAAACATATGTTTAAATTAGGTTAGATTCCCCGGTTTAAACTAACATCGTGTCCTGGAGGAAAATAGCTACTTACGATTTGACAGCGCTTACCGCTTACGATCGCCATTTTGCTTGCAAGCGCTTGCTAGCGCTTTTTTCTGCCAAACGCACCCATTGTTTCAAATGTAGCATTGACGCATGCGCAGTACGGGTACGTACTGCGCATGCGTCTATGCTACATTTGAAACGGTTCATTTAAAAAACAAAAAAGTCTCAATAAAGCAATTTACATTTTTGCAATACGTTAGCGATGACATGTTTTGTCAAAATTATGACATCTGTCTTTTTATTCTTTACAATTATTTAAAAAATTAAAATAAAAACAAAACATATAAAAACTCCACGGACATTCTCCTTCTCTCTAACCTCCATGGTTGCTACTTAAGTGAGATATGCGAAAATATGCCGTTTTGTGGATTATCTTAATATATATAAATTACGTGTCACGTTGTTTGTCCGCGATAGGCTCCTAAACTACTTAACCGATTTTAATGAAATTTGCACACCGTGTGCAGTTTGGTCCAACTTGAAAGATAGGATAGTTTTTTTTGCCCGTGAGTAACCCACAATTTATTTTTTGCGAATTTAAGGATTCTTAATAGGACATGACAGGGTCGTAGAAAAGGGCAGAACAACGTCTGCCTGGCAGGCTAGTAAGATGTATAAAAAGAAAGAATTTAAGATCGACGCGAGAATAAGTTTGTCGCCATTTAAAAAGAAACGTTACTCCGGCGGCGTGAGCGTAGTAGTAAAAACGAAAGCGCCCGGACTGTCACAAAAGCAGCCCAAATGGAGCCGAGCATTTCTGACGGCAACGGACACGAACATCATGTCGGCACGTACGTCGTTCACTAAACATACAAAAAAATGATAAAATTGCATGTCACCACATCAGCCTCCCCGGAAACCCTTACGGTTGATAGAAATCAGGGAATCGTACTCGGCGACGGTAGTGAGACGTTCTGAACTGCGTAGGAGCGGGAAGTGCTCTTGTACCATCAGGAGCAGCGTTAGACCTATGCGTCATGGGCACGGTTGACGACGCACCAGAACCACCTGGTTCATCCGTCAGGATATAGACCGGTTTCAATCTGTCGATAGATGCGTTGACTATCCCATCAGCAATGTAAATTTTGAAAAAAAAAAAATTCACCGCGCTCTATTACCTTATATGGACCGGCATAAGGTGGTTGTAAAGATCTCCGTATAAAGTCATGTCGTAAAAATACGTGTGAAGCAGTCGATAAGTCTTTAAAAACGAATATTTTACCCGTGCTGTGTCGAGTAACTGTTGCAGGTTGTACTTTATCATATCTAAGCGCAACCTGTCCAGAAAGTTGGTGTGTTCAGTCATTCTGTCAGTAGTCGGTTCAAACAAGTTGCCGGGTAACTTAAGCGGTTCGACGTAAACAAGTATTGCTGAAGAAGCAGACAAATCGTCCTTCCATGCACCACGAATACCCAGAAGTACAAGTGGAAGTTTCTCAGTCCAGTTCTCGTCTGCGTGGCACATAATAGCTGCCTTAAGTTGTCGATGGAAGCGTACCAATAGAAATGTCAACTACAAATAATAATTTATTATAAATAGAATCGAATGCTGTTTATTCAATATAGATTACAAACAATTCCTACCGAATGTTAATATGATTACTATCTACTAGTACACGGGCATATCCAGCTCTAACTAAAGATAAAGGAAATACCTATAATCGACCTGCTTAATATTACAACGTTCACCATTTATTTCACATTTTCAGCCACATCTCCTTATTTTGCTTTTGGAATGATGACAAAGCGGAAGGCTTTGTCATCAGACCAAAAATAAAAATATAGCATATATTTCGAAATTTATGACCCGTACTTTCGTTTTTGTTCGTGTGTGTGATGACTCATGATTCGGGTCGCGAGGCTGTTCACTCAGGCAATAAGCAGACTGGCAGTCCGCGGCGCACCGACACTCTTGATAGGGTTACCAGACGTACTTTATTTTAAAGGAGTTCTCTATTTGACATATAAAAATTGATCTTGTCACCTTTTGACGTGACAACGTCTTATAAATTGGTTTGCCGGGTGACACTTCAAGAAACTGCGTTACGCTCCGCTCACGTTATGCGCTCACAATGAGAGCGAGTGAGAGGCACGCGTCCCTTCCACTCGGGCATGGTTAGCCCGCCTAAGAGCGAGAGAGACAGACATAAAAAGTGTTATTTCATCCTTCTTCCTACTATACGAATGAATATTCACATTAAAATTATTTTACCACTCAAAGTCGTTGTCACGTAAAACTTTCGCCCGTATACCGACTTTACAGGCAACCAATTTTTTATATAGAATTAGGATAGCAAACGAGTACACAGTCCACCTGATGGAAATTGGATGCTGTAGCCCACAGACATCTAAATCTATCCTAAATTAAAAATATTTCCCCGTTCGATCCGACCCATTCCCGCTACAACTATAATATAGCTGCAGTATGGCTATACCATGTAGTGAAGAATCAATTTGAAATATTTAATGGAGGAAAAAGCAATGTCGCCCGTATTCGACATTCCCTTTGCTAGTTGAGGTAAAGTTGAGTTGCGTATTAACCATAACATTGTCATGGATAACTATAAAAGCATTCTCTATTTTTATCCTATGCCCTTTACTCAATTTTATCAAGTCCATTAAAACATAAGACAGGAGCTGGCAACCCTAACTCATGGACATTAATATTATTAGTTGTATCACTTTAACCTTAACTTACCTGTTTATGGTCACAATGACTTACTGTACTAATTGATAATAATGGAATCTATACTATTTTATTCCTATTGTTATAAAAATAATCTTTATACTTTGATGAACATGCAAATGTCTGACGGCGTAGTTCTATTCTTTCATTAGGAGTCGCAAACGACTGCTGACCATGAGGTACCAGGTTCGAATCCCGGGTCGGGTCAAAATAACTTATTGGGTTTTCTGTCGAAAAATTCTCAGTAGCAGCCCGGAATCGAGAAGTTGTCGGCGTTTCACTGCGCCTCGGAAAGCACGTAAAGGCGTTCCTTCAGGCGTTCCTCCGGCCGCGTCGCATTGCCGTTCCACCAGACTATGAGAGTAAGAGAACAGAGCGTGCACCTGTGCTTGTGCACACACTCGGGCTCTATAATCCTGTTTTGAGCAGATGGCTATTCTCCGTTGAGACTGGTTGCCGTGACCAAAATACGGTTCGGAGGACATTAGAGTGGGGAGACGTTTATAAATTTTTCGCTCTGGTGACATCTAATACTAACTACATTTCAAAGTGAACCGTAACTTCAACTTTAATCGCCAGGTTTAAATTTAGATTTCAAACCTGTGTAATAGGCAATCGTTATTAGATATGACGACAATTTCATAGTTGGTCGAATTACCGCCTCAAATTTAAAGGTTACGGTAATTAATTTCAAACCTTTCATTTATCTTAAGACTTAGAGTAAATTATTATATAATTGTTACCAGACGTCGCAACACATCTAATACGTCCGTTCAGGTTTCTTTTATAGTAGAAGGATGATAAACGAACATATAGTCCACCTGATGGTAAGTGGATTTTGTGGTACATATACACCTACATCTATCCTCAAGAATCAAAATGCAGATTCGTTGTCACCCGTGAGAACTAAGAAGGAATGCCTCGTTTCCAATAAAAAGGGTCCGATTTTCTATACTCTTCATACGAACGCAACAGCGTTAAGCTGCTATTTTAAGTCGGTATTCTGTGAGAGTCCCACCCTGGTCGAGCCGACATATTCATGCTTCAACCATAATATTGTTGCAGTGTGGCTCTACCACGTACAATTGTTATTTAGCTAACCAAAAAACAATAGAAAATAAGCTGAATAGTCTACAAGGAACTGCCTGTTTAATGGCGACTATAGCAGTACGAACTTTCAAAAATGTAGCTCGAAAGCTCAAATACAGCAGCATTTATCTAAAGTATATTTCTATAAACAAATACGATCGGGAAACACCTAAGCAACTCGCATTAACCTTATGACATCATCATTCGACTTAGTGAATATGATTGACGTGTAATGTCAAAAACTTATCAAAGTCATTTCGGATTTCGATAAGATTGTTTTGCTAGCAGTTTTTCGTCAACTTCGATATAGTTTGAAATATGTCGAGATATAGCGATGGAGACGGATTCTCGCTCAAGTCCTTTCCGTGATATGCCTGCGTTATATCAACGAAACGACAGATCTGAACATGTGTTGCGATGGTTTTGTTTTATTGTATAGCAGCGACCGCGCCGGCTTAGCATCCATGCAACCAATCAATACCGCCTGTGGGAGTCCCCGGCTGCACAGAGGCCTCACCCATAGATTGTCTTACAGAGGGCACTTCGCCACAGTGACACACCTGACGAGCGTTGAGCCGCGGTTTTTATTGTTTTGAGTTGTTGTCAGCAAGATGCCGCTGCCCATCTCCTGTTTCCATTTCCTTCTGTCGGCTCTCGCTGCACCTGAACAAATCAAAAGCAAACACCTCTCCAGCTCAGCACAACGCTCCAGCGCCGATTTTTAGTTTTTTCTAATAGGATTAGGATGAAAAACGAGCACACAGTCAATCTGATGTTATGTGGATGCTGTGGTAGACCATCTACATCAATCCTCAATTAAAAATCTAGATGTAGGATGCGTTGCGGTTGACCCCTGCGATCTAGACGGAATGGTTCTTTATCAATAAAAAGTGTTTACAATTCTATATACTCAAAAATGGGTTAAAATTAAACTTTACAAATAAAACCTAATTATTGTGTTCATTTGATCTCTACAAGTTTCTACTCCATTAGCAGATGTATATGATAATAGTTCGGTTAATGATTGAGTGTTTTGACCCAAGAAATTGGTATTGCGCTGACTTTATGCCTAAAATTTACTTACGTTTTGCATCACAACAGCGAGTGCGCGAGGCTGCTTTTAACTTGTGATCCGTGCCTTCAACTTGTAAATTATCAATAATTTATTGCTCTCCAATGTCTAATAACGTTCTCCAGGCCGAGCTTTAGTCGCAGCAGCCAGTCCCATAGGAGACTAACCACCTGCGCACGGCAGGATCACAGTGCCCAAGTGTATGCGCAAGCACACGTGCACTCGCTATTTCCCCACTCGCATAGTTCGATGGGACGGTAACCCGATACTACCGGAGAGAGATCAGGTACAGCACCAACACCACCAACACCTTTACGTGCTTTGCTAGGCAAGGGGGTAAAACACTGCCAACACTTCGGCCAGCTACTGAGAATTTCTCGTCAGAAACACAATAACTGATTTTGACCCGATCCGGGAATCGAATGTGGGATCTTATGATCAGCCAGCGCGTTTACGATTACTATACCAACGAGGCAGTCAAATTCAATGTCCACAATAAAGTGAAGTCGATTCTTAGTCAGTCTTTATCTATAAGCACGTAATTATATAACAGTTCTACGGTTGCTACGTTACATTACGAAGTACCGCGTATGCGTAGGCATTTCCTCGTGAAAACAATACAGTGTATCGAGACAGGAAAAAATAACAAGGCATAAAATAATTAGAAATACAATTACGTATTGAATATATTGATTGAACGTAGAACTTTGGCAACTTTTTATGAAGATCGTCTTTAAGCGTAGTCATTACGGTGATATTTTCTCATTAGTTTCTCCCTCTTCATCCAGAAATAGGCAGTCAGAGGCTTCATAACACAGTATATTGTGATATAAATACATACAGAGGTCAATGAAAATTCTTCCGAGTGTGCGCCTTTAATTTAATTCCTCATTCTGCTTTCCACCTTCGGACAACCAGACGCTCAGAGAGCCTCCACCACTTTGCTGTCGAATTATCACGCAAACGAACTAAATGGTTTTATTCATCGTTCCGCATGCGTACAGCAAAAGGGCAGAAAAATTCCCGAAAAGAAACGGAAACGGATTTTTTTATATAATAGTAAATAATACTTATTGAAAGTGAATCTCTTGCTTAACTTACCACTGGCTCGGACGGTAAGCTTACAATAATAATATTATATCATTTTGAACAATTATCAACACACAACAAATTAGAAGTAGCTGGGTAGCGATCACCTCATTCCAAGAGGTTAATATCATCCATAAATTTCTTAATGTTATAGTAACCCCCTTTATAAAAACTTTGTTCAATTAATTTTTTGAACTTTGATGAGGTAAAATTTTTTATAATTCTGGAATTCTATTGTAAAGTCATATTCGTCACCCCAAGAATGTATTGCTGACTCGGTGGAGTCGAATAACTGGTACTGCTTAGCTTGTGTCTGTCTCTAGTATTTATAGAATTAATATACTTTTTTAAACCACTTTTATTTTTGTGTACGTTCATTACACAATCAGTCAGGGGGTTTTCATGCTGGTCTACCTTTCCGGTGATCCTGTTATGGAATACGGGTACGCGACCCCGGCTCCCCGAGCTACTGTTATTCTCATACCTTTCCTGCCGAGATAACAGTATCCTTACACCTACGCTCCTACCCCCAACCTTCTTTTTCCTTTTCCCAAAATGGTAGCTTCCTCTACCAACAATAGCATACCCAAAGAGGGTTGGTGTCAGGCAGGCGGCCCACTGTAAAACTTTTGCCAAATCCCATGCAGTAAACTTATGAATATTACGAGTTGTGGGATATATGACAGGGCTAGGGCGTACCCCGCAGGCGACGCGCAGGGGCAGCACCCGGCTCCTGTGGGAAGTGGGCAAGGGTTGTCGCACCTTACGGAGCGGGTGCGACGTAAGAGGCGAGCCCGTAGAGAGAAGAATGTCAGAGTGAGGTTTGCAAGCTGGAATATAGGTACGATGACTGGAAGAGGAAGAGAGTTAGCAGATGTTTTGAAACGACGAAGAGTGAATGTTGCCTGTTTGCAGGAAACAAAATGGAAGGGCAATAAAGCAAGAGAGATTGGGGAAGGATACAAGTTTTATTACTGTGGAAGTGACGGGAAGCGAAATGGAGTAGGAGTTGTGTTAGATAGTGGAATGAAAGAACGAGTGACAGATGTGAAAAGAGTAAATGACAGGATGATAGTTGTTAAATTAATGATTGAAAACAAAGTAGTGAATGTTGTAAGTGTGTATGCTCCGCAAACAGGCTGTAAAGAGAGTGTGAAAGAGAAGTTTTGGGAGGAATTTGATTGTATGATGATGGGAATACCTGAGAGTGAGGATGTTTATATGGGAGGAGATTTTAATGGACATGTAGGAAGAGTGAATGACGGGTATGAAAGAGTACACGGTGGATGGGGGTACGGAGTGCGCAACCGTGAGGGGGAAGTTCTTCTGCAAGCAGCATGTGCTTTCGACCTGGCTGTAGTAAACACGTGGTTCCAAAAACGAGATCAGCATCTTGTTACTTATAAAAGTGGCCACCACGCGACACAGATCGACTATCTTCTGTTAAGGCGGAACCAAATCAAGAGTGTAAAAAACTGCAAAGTGCTTCCAGGTGAAGACTTAGTATCCCAGCACCGAATTCTGCTGGCTGACATCTGCTTAACTGTTCGCCTCAACAAACATAAGGATCGTCCCCTACCCAAAATAAAGTGGCATTTGTTGCATAAGGAGGAGTATGCGAGTGAATTTAGAGAGCTAGTTGTAAACAAGATGATAGAGATGAGTGATATGGAAGGAATGAGTGTGAATGAGTGCTGGAAGGAAATGGCTGATTGTATCCGAAGTGTGGCAAGGAAGGTGTTAGGAGAAACAAAAGGGAAGCGTATGATAGATAAGGATGGGTGGTGGTGGAGTGAAAGTATTAGAGAAGTTTTGAGAGAAAAGAAAAATGCCTTTAAAGAATGGCAGAGCGTAGAAGACCAGAATGAATCCATAAAAGAAAGTAAGAGAGGGGCGTATAAAGAATATAAGAAGAGAGCGAAGAAGGAAGTTGCTATTTGTAGGGCAGAGGCGCAAGATAAATTATATCGGTCCCTTGAAAGCCCCGAAGGTCAAAAACGACTTTTTCAAATTGCAAGAGCGAGAGAAAGGAATGAAAGAGATGTTTCACATGTAAAATGTATAAAAGATGATTCTTGAAGGATTTTGACTGACGATGAAAGTATAAAGAAGCGATGGAAGGAGTATTTTGAGAAATTGATGAATGAGGAGAATGAATGGAATGGTATGCTTGAAAACCCACCAGTGAATATGGGCTTAGTGAGAGAAATTAGTCTGGAAGAAGTAAAAATGGATGTTAGGAATATGAAGAATGGGAAGGCAGTCGGCCCAGATGGAATACCAGTAGAAGTGTGGAAGTTGCTGAGTGCGGATGGATGGAAGTGGTTGAGTTTATTTTTCGGTAAATTGTTGCAGGAAGAACAAATACCTGAGGAATGGTGCAGTAGTATACTGGTCCCCATTTTTAAAAACAAAGGAGACGTTCAAAACTGCAGCAGTTACCGGGGAATAAAACTCATGTCACATACGATGAAAGTCTGGGAAAGAATAATAGAGAGAAGAATGAGAGAAGAGTGTGAGATAACACAAAACCAGTTCGGATTCATGCCCGGTCGAGGTACGGCAGATGCCATTTTCGCATTACGCCAATTGTGCGAAAAGTACAAACGCGTGCATAAAAATCTGCACATGGTTTTTGTCGACCTTGAAAAGGCGTACGATCGGGTTCCCCGTGAGGTTTTGTGGTGGGCGTTAAAGATGAAAGGTATGCCTGAGAAGTATGTGAGGTTAGTCCGTGCTATGTACAGAGCATCCCGTACATGTGTACGATCTGCCGCGGGAACTACGGGCAGTATCGATGTGGCGGTAGGGCTGAACCAAGGGTCGGCATTGAGCCCTTACCTCTTCCTACTGATTATGGACGCTTTGACGTCGGACCTGCAGAATGAGGCACCCTGGTGCATGCTCTTTGCCGATGACATCGTGCTTGTCGGGGAAGAAGGCATCGAGGTACAGAGCAGACTGACGGGGTGGCAACAGAGGCTGGAAAGTGTTGGCTTGAAGATCAGCAGATCCAAAACCGAATATCTGTGCTGTGATTTCGGCGGTCTTTCCAGTCCTGTACCCATGTCGTTGGATGGCGCTATACCGCCTACCTGCTCAGATTTCAAGTACCTCGGTTCCCTCATTCAAGGCGACGGCGGAATAGAAAGAGCTGTGCAGCATAGGATTAACGCAGGGTGGATAAAATGGCGACAGGTCACAGCCACAACGTGCGATTCCCGAATGCCAATAAGGCTGAAGGGGAAAATTTACAAATCGATCATCCGACCTGTCGTCATGTATGGAAGTGAATGCTGGGCCGTCAAGAAGAAGGATGAAAATAGACTGCATGCGAATGAAATGAGAATGTTACGATGGATGTGTGGTGTGACAAGGATGGATAAGATAAGGAATGAGTATATAAGAGGAAGCCTGAAAGTAGCGCCAGTGGTAGAAAAGGTGAGAGGAAGCAGATTGGCATGGTTTGGGCATGTGATGCGGAGGAATGAAAGTCATGTCACAAAACGACTGTTGAATATGAATGTGGAGGGACACACGGGCAGAGGAAGGCCGAATAAAAGATGGATCGATTGTGTGAAGAGTGATATGAGAATGAAAGGAGTAAGTATGGAAATGACGGCTGATAGAGAGGAATGGAACAAGAAGATTTACTGCGCCGACCCCAGATAATGGGAAATGGTTTAGAGAATGATGATGATGACGTTCATTACACAAAAGGGTCAAAAGATGACTATCATGCTTTTTCGCAATGTAGAGCGCGAGTTAAAAAAGCAATTAAGAAAGCTCATAGTACTTAACAGGAGCGAGTGCAGAATAGTTTTGTGAAAGATCGAAAGGGGTTTTGGACTTTCGTGAAAAATAAACGAGGTGGTATCAATAAAAATAAATTTATTAAGGATGGGCGTTTCTTATCAGAGAGTGAATGTGCAAATGAATTAGCGGCATATTTTCACTCGGTGTATAACTCGGAACCTGCCGTGTTAGACGTGGCGGCAGCGGCAAGCGCGGCTTGCGCGCCGGGTGGCGGTTACGCGCATCGTGTGCACCTCAACGAGCTGAGCCTTGCCGACGTACGCCGCGCGTTGACCAAACTTAAGCCCAAACGCTCCACAGGTCCAGATGGTATACCTCCGTATATTGTTAGAGATTGTCGTGAGGCATTCGAGGCCCCGTTTCTCCATATATTTAATATCTGTCTCAACAGTGCAGTTTTTCCTAATATATGGAAGTTAACCAGGGTGGTGCCGGTGCCCAAAGGCAGTGGTGGTACAAAAGTTTCGGATTATAGACCAGTGGCGGTTCTGTGTACGCCGGCAAAGGTTTTTGAGTCAGCATTACATCACTCACTATATACGCAGGTAAGCGCTCAACTTTCGGACGCGCAACATGGATTTCGCCCGGCGCGTAGCACCGGCAGTAATCTGCTTCATCTGATGTCAGAAGTGGTACCAGCAGTGGATTCGGGAGCACAGGTAGATGTCGCATACCTTGGCTTCCGTAAGGCGTTTGACACGGTCGACAATGATATCTTACTCATGAAACTGGCGCAGGCAGGTTGTACGCCGAAAACATTGTCATTTTTCGCCAGTTACATGAGAAACAGGAGCCAATTTGTAGACTGGGCTGGTCAACTGTCAGAACCATACCTCACCAGGTCAGGCGTGAGTCAAGGTAGTAATTTAGGCCCCCTGAAATTTGTCCTAATGATTAATGATTTACCCGATGTTGTATGACAATCAGCATGTCTTCTATTTACGGATGACCTAAAATTGGTGTCAATAGTTAAGGACTCAGCTGACTGTGGCAAACTACATGCAGACATTGACAGAGTAGTACAATGGAGTCATAGGAATAAGTTATTTTTTAACACTTCCAAATGCTCAGTCATGTCGTTCACATATTCAAGCTAGCCTCACACATACAAATATAATTTAGACGGAGTAGTCTTGCAGCGGGTAACAGAGGTAAAAGACCTTGGTGTTCATTTTACTTCAAAACTCAATTTTAGGGACCACATTCATAAGATTTGCAAGAAGGCGTATAGAAATTTGGGATTTGTGTTGCGTCAGTCGCGGGAATTTACAAATTTCGGTGCGCTCCGGGCCTTGTATGAAGCACTAGTGAAAAGTCACCTAGAGTATAATGGCTTTATATGGAGCCCGCACGAAGCTAAGTACAAATTGATGGTGGAACGGATACAAAATAAATTTATTCGATTTCTTTATTTAAAATTATATGGAGTGTATCCGTTCTACCCACCTCTTCGCTCTGACAGCGCGCGACATGTTATACTCCCGTTCACTCGGGACCTTTTTGGCGGGAAAATTTGCATATAGAAAATTTTTTGCTATATTGCAAATTTTGCTATATTTTCACTTTGAGACAATATTTATGGATAAAACTTACAGGAATTCTTGTTGAATGTATAAACTATCGAATAAAATTATTTTTGATTGCTAGAAATTGTAATAAAATACGTAAATTACCCTGTATAGCATAGTAGTAGTATATACTTCAATTTTAGTGACAAAATTACTACTAATTTGAATTCTACACTTTTGTTTTTGGAGAAATTTATATCAAATTGTTTGGAAATATGTATATTTTTATGTTTTATGTGTTTCCATTCGTTACTCATACCAAAATATTAAAATATTAAAAAATTAAAAATAAAATAATATTTTATCTGTGACATTTCGAACAATATTTCTAAAATATGTTCGTGTGAATTTGAAATAAATACAACGTCATGTTATTTGAAATATATACGAAAACTATTTTTACTTACATTTTACACTAAAAATAAATGAGAATTTGATAAATAACACATTTATGAACCAACCTCCAAATTAGGCCTTCCGAAGTTTGAAGTACTTTTGGCAATTTACTTTTCACTTTTTATACCACAAATTATATATCTACGTGTTTACTATATTACAAGAAATGTAAAAAGTATAATACTTTCGTTTTTAGTCCAGACACAAATATAAAATTCTATAAAATAGACGGAGCACCTTCATCAAAGTGACACGTGGAACACCGGAAGTTCAGAGTGATTTCTTTTTTTTTTTTCTAAGAAACATTGCCAGGTTATGGTTTAAAATAAAAGAGCATATCTTTGTCTTTGATACTAATATCTATTGCATAGTGTCTTTGGTTTTGTTTAAAACGAAAAAATAGTTTTTTCATAGGTAGACATGTTACATAATTCTGATCGAATTAGATCACGGTTTGGTGGACGGACGGTTGGTATTGCGCGATCCAAAGTGAGCATGGCTTGGTTTACGGGTTACCCAACATTATTTGTTCTAGGCATGGTGGGGTATAACAAACTGGAGGTTAGGAGGGAGTTAAGTTTGGCAACATATATGTTTAAATTGCTGCGTGGAAAAGTGTATAACGAGGCGATATTGCGAACGGCTAAGTTGTGTGTGCCGGACAGGTACGTGTGGTGCCGGAAGCGGCCGCCGCTGTTCGCGGTACCGCGCGCACGCACCAACCTTCTAAAGGAGGCCCCACTGACCCGAGTGCTGCACACTCTAAATAAAGTAGCACAGGGTATAGATTTATTCTGCTGTTCCTTGGGTGAATTCACAAAAGTGACATTATATGTATTGTGTTATAATAGTTGATAAGTTGTGTTCTGTACTTATTAAATTAGATAGTTTTATGTGCCTACACTGTCGTATTAGGAATGCCTGTAAAGACAGAGGTAGAAATAAATAAATAAGTAAATAAATTACATTTTCACAAATGTATTGAGAGCCAAAGTTAATACATTAGTTTTCTTAATTTTCGCCTGAGCGACTCTTTTAGGTTTTAAACCATAGATTGTTCTTTTGGCTCTCTTATGTCAAACAAATATAATTTCAGTGTTAGTCGCGTATCTCCATAGCAAAATACCATTCTACATTCTACATTATGCTTTGAAAATAGCTAAAGTAAACTAGACTTGCTGTTTCAACACTGGTAAGATTTCAAACCTTTCTTGCTAACTAGCAAGCAGACAGTGTGCATCTAAGGCCGGCCGCATGCAAACAGAATTTCGTTTCGGGATTACGTTTCGGAACACCGAACGTATGTTTCTATGTCGGCCACATACATTCGAAATTCCGTTTATCCCGCAAAAATTTGAACGCTAAACGTACGTATGTGATAGGTCCTTGATTTTATATGAATTTGCTGTGTTCGGAATCCCGAATCTGAATTCCTAAACGGAACCTGGATACGGAATTATGTATTTATGAGACTGGCCTAAGACTGCTTGCTAGTTTTGATGTATGGAGGCCCCATATGAAGGTTTGCGTCTAGCGTGATTCCAAGAAAAATGGTGGTATTGACAAGACTCAGGTCTCCCACTTAAAATGTTGATGTTTGAAATTTGGAGTTATGCATTTCCAACCAATTACAATGTAGATGAAAGTATTCAAGACAAGAGATCACAAGCTCTTTTTAAGTGAAGTCAGTACACTTTGTCATCTTCCACTGCACCACCGCTTGCCACCGGAGCAGCAGTGGTTTCGCTTCGAATAGCTAAAAAGTAAAATTTAAGCACCATTCGTCAAGCCGTTATGTGTTACAGTAAATAATTGCTCGTGTCTCTTTCTACCTAAGTAAAATTTGTTTCTTAATGTAAACTATTGAAGTTACTTTCGGCGATCCACTTTGATATTTTGTTTACAATACATAAAAACCAGCACAAAGTAACAATAGTTAACGTTTTAAAAAAAACTATTGAATTTTAAATGATACGTCTAATTCGTAAGAAATAAAATCGTCAAATTTACAGAAGCAATACTTACAAATAATTTAAAAGTTTCATTATTTACACCTATATAATAACTATATAGTTGCAAAATTTTATATCTTGCGCTATGAAATGTAATTTAAACAAACTAGACAGGTAAAAAATAAATTTTATTTAAAAGATTCTATGTTATCTTTTTGTTTAATTAACAGTAGACTATCTCCGGCATGCGTTGCGAATTGCAATGCTCACGACAACACAAAACAAAATATATGCGGGTGTGCGGGGCACCTGAGTACATTTTTATGGTACGGACTAAGTAAGTTAAGCCCATGGGCTTGGGATCCTACGCATGTTGCAAATAAATTAGGCGGCTTTTGTAGTTCGCAGTACACATCATCATCATCATCATTACAGTTCCTCACAAGCCTACTGCTGCATCCATCGCTTCCATCGATTTCCTGCATACATAACATAACGCTACATAACGCATAACGCATAGTAACGCAAACGGAACGTATAAAGGCACACTTTAGATATAATATAGGTCATGTGCGTATTTCTCAATCACAGTGATTTGCACATGCCTGTAATACGTGACTTGTGTTTTTACAGAAGTAAAAAATGGTCCGGGATTAATTTTTACGCTTATACCTTTTGTATTTCAAGTAATATATATTTTTACGAATACAAAAAATAAACTTTAGGTAAGAATAACTAAAAGTTGACTTCAATAAACCTAAAAGAATAAAAAAATCCACATTTTATAATCGGTGCTAAGCAATCGTGTTAGAAGAATCTACGCCTCGGCGCGACGCGGCGGCTTCAGAATGTTAATTTATTTTATACGTTTTATTTCTTTTATGTCGGCTTAAATTTGATAAAAGTTAGTTTCTTACCTTTGTGCGTGGACTCAGGAAAATCTAAATGTCACCTAAATAGTTACATTACAAACTCCATCTCCTTTTAGCCACCCTTGGTAGTGAATTTTTTCGTAATCATGAAATATAACCTATTTAATTAAAAAAATCATCAAAACCAGGTGTCACTCGGCGGAGATATTGCGTCACTGTTTCTAATAGTCTCAGATGTAACTGGTACCTACCTACCCACAGCTAGCGATATCCACAGTACCTAAGCATGTTTCTGCATCATTAGCGCCAGTTCGCGTCTTGAATTATAGATGTGAATAAACCTCGTTCAAGGTTGCGCTGAGCATAAATTTTCCATGAGATCTGCGAATGATTTCTATACGGAAGATAAACTCGTCAGATTATAGTGAGATAACGGATACAATACTTTGTGCCGTACTCGTCGTAATCTCTCAGAGGTTATAAATTATTAAGTTCTTATAATGTATTCAATTATAAACGGAAGTGGAAAGATTGAAACGGCTTGATCGTTGGAAACAACTTAATGTCACAATTTATGCCCATTTATCGTAAATGTTCGAGAATAAACCAAATATTGGTTACTTTGATAACCGGCTAAGCAGACACTGTCCAATGTTTGAGGAACCATGAAACTCTACTAACTAGGTTATACCACGTAAATTTTCAAAGTCGTATCGAAATGCTACAGCTATATTATGGTAGTAGCACCAATGAATTTTGAGTCGTCGAAGTCGAAGGTAGATGTAGATGTCTATCAGTCAAGCGGATACGCTTACCATCAGTTGGAATGTCTGGTCGTTTGTAACCCTATTTATATAAAAAACGCACTCATTGAATATGTCATGTATGTGTCATGGGTCAGGGTCGTGCCAAATGGAAGTCCGTAGTCTCTGCACAACCCTCTTGGTGCCGTGACGGACGCAAGTGCTCTTATGCTACGATATGCCATGTTTTTTATTATTTATAACAGGATTTATTTTAGATAGTTTTAAATTCATTGTTATTTATTTACAGAAATACAATCGTAATATTATAATGTAGGTACCACAGGATTGTTTCGTTGCGCCTATGTCATGCATATCTATGTCTATTTGATCAGTTTTATGGAAAACAAAACGTACCCGAACAAAAACTACAGCACGCAGGATGTAGACTCTGGGGTACACGACACAACGAAACGTATAACGTACTGTTATTTATTCTGCGCCGAAACACATTCGAAGCAAACGCGTTTGTTTACGTGGAACCGGTCGGCTGCGGCTGGGGTTGCCAGACGCCCTCTATTTTAAAAGGCATTTTGTAAAATTTAAAATTAAAGTAACGTAAAATTTAAGAAATCATTAGGCATTTTGTAATTTAAATCCAAAAATTGATTTTGTCTGCTATTTCGAATTCTTTAAAAGAGTACAAGGCAATTGTGCGTATTCGACAATCCGACTGCTAGTTGAGGTCAAAGAGCTTGAAAATTTCTTTGAGGTGACTTGCGATGTTAAAGGGACTAACTACGTTATATTACCTAAGCATTAATATTATTGATTAAAACTACTTTTACGGATTTTATCGCGTTTATTTTACTATTATTTTTAATTCCCGACGTTTCGGGCGCTCTCCAGCACCCACCCCCACGGAGGACTCCTCCGTGACCATGGGTGTTGTTTTAGTTTTAATCAATGTGTAGTCAAACATAAACATAAACACTCACGCTTGTCACCCAGAGGGGTAGGTAGAGACTACGGACTTCCATTTGGCACGATCCTGACATACCTCTTTCGCCTCTTTTACATCCATATATCTACGCATACATGCTCGTCGGTTAAGGGTACTTCTAACGTGGCCCATTTTCAAAATATCGCCAATTTGGTCGATAAACTTTTTCCTAGGGCGTCCCTTCCCGACTCGGCCGTTCACATCTGCCATATAAATTTGTTTTATCACTCTTTCCTCATTCATTCTTTCCACATGACCAAACCACCGAAGCATTCATTTCTTAATCCTGGTCATAACATCATCTTGCATACCACATTTATCTCTTATCACGCAATTTCTCACCCTGTCATTCAGATTCAACCCTAGCATATTCCTTAAAGACCGCATTTCTACAGCATTTATTCTACTTTCGTGCTTCTTCTGCCACACCCAGCTTTCACTACCATACATTAAAGTAGGGACTAACACAGCATTATGAATTACCATACGTGCCTGTTTTGACACATTCTGGTTCTTCATAATAGAATGTAGTGCCCCATTCACTCTATTCCCTGCATTTACTCGTCGTTCTATATCCCTATCATATCCACCATCTCTGCTAAATACACATCCCAAATACACAAACATCATTTCAATGTGTAGTGTTCGCGTAAATATAAGAAATCATTAATATTATTATCATTTTATTAATAAATGTTGCTATTGATACTATAACTAAATAAATAAAAAATAATATATTAATCTTTATTTTCATTCTATGTCTTTTATTTAATGTTATCAAATCTAAATGTAATCTTAAAGATAAAACGGGAGCTTGCAACCCCAGAACGACGCACTTTAAAAACGGTCTGACCCTATAAATAGGTTTTCGTGAAATTAGGCCCTTGCATGTCTGTCATTGGAAAAACACTTGTATCCACCTTGTACTCCCTGCGTTGCACCCCATAGTAAATTATTTGTATGAGAAATTTTAATAGAAGTTGCAACGTACTTTTTAACGTAATAAGGCCATGCTACTATATTATGGTTCTAGGATAAACGGATCGCCTCGACCAGGACAGGACTACGCTCTTATAGCTCTAATACCAGAGTGTAGAGAACCGGCGACCATTTAGACTAGAAACGAGACATTCTATCTTAGTCTATATCTCAAGGGGATAGCGCACGTGCATTATGATTCTTTATTGAGGAAAATGTAGATGTCTACGGGCCAAAGCATCCACGTACCGTCAGATTTGACTTTGTGCTCGTTTGTCACCATTATTATTTTTAAAAAAAACGTAGATTTGATGGTTTCTGCTCCGTGAGAGAGGGATGTAGATGTGTATGGGCCGCAGCAACCACTTAGCATCAGGTGGACTGTGTGCTCGTTTGTCACCCCATCCTATAAAAAAGGTGCGTTGTCACCCCTGAGGACTAAGATCGAACCACTCGTTACCAGTAAAAAGGGTCTCCCCTTCTCTAGACTCATCATACAAATACAACAGCATTAAGCTGCTATTTTAAGCTGGTATTCTATAAGAGTGTGGTCATTCCCCGGTCGAGCCCACCCATTCGTGGTGCAGTCGTAATATAGCTGCAGCGAGACTCTACCGAGTGTAAAACTACACTTACTATACTTAGGGGTGTCTCTCTGGATTATCCCTGAATTATAACATATTCAATAGAAAGAGGATCATCAGAATCAACAATAGTTGAAGTTATCGTGTGATATTCATACAACAGAACATAAAGCTGAAATGAAAACCTCCCTCTTGTTTTATTTTGAAGTCGACTAAAAAGGATAGCTTACGATGGTCCCAATACTTGTTCCCGGCCACCTACATGTTCCTTTCGGATAATAGTTTTTAAGCTTGTAAGAGTTCACCTAGACATACAAGCGTTCCTGAGCTGTAACAACATGTATCTTGTGTAAGAAATATGAATATAAATTCATCCCTTTCATTGCAGCTTACCAAAACCAATCCCGAACAATCTCTAAAGCCTCTTTCTTACTTATACGGTATGATAGTATGGGTCCATGGTATACCCATACTTAAGCTGCCACTATTAACGACCGAATTTTGTTTTTGGGGGGCAGTTTTAAAGGAGACTAGCCGTCTGCGCGGAACGAGAATACGTGCATTTTCTATTGGCACTCTCATAGTCCGATGGGATGGGAATCCGACAAGTCCAAAGAGAGATCAGGCGCAAAGGTTTTACGTATTTTTCGAGGCATCAAAGTGAGACACCGCCAACTTTCTGGCTTCGGGCTACTAATAAGAATTTTTTGTCAGATAAACCCAATAACTGATGTTGGCCTGATCTAGGACCTCATGATCAGCAACCGCATTTTTACGACCTATAGGATAATGAGTTAGTCATTACGAGAACACGTGATTGTGTTTATGGTACGAGGATGAGCGCGTGACTCGGAGAATGTTATCGCGGATTGAGCCCGGTAATATACATAATCTATTTTCCTGATTTATGATGCGGTTTGCTTTGTGAATGCTTTGCGACACTATTCAACTAAAATTCTTTGCACTATTGCTTCTTATGTGCGATTATGGTGAACTGGATCATAAAACTGACTGAGACCTTTGAGAACATTATATGGGGTTTATTCGAAAAACGATAGAAATGTATCCTTGTAATATTAACACATAGCGAATTTGATGATTTGTAATAGCTTGGAGAGGGCTATGCTCGGGGTTTCCCTGCTATCACGCAGACGTGGTCCTTCACTGCTGGCCGTATGAGGACGCTCAAGGTCGCTCAGCGAGCTATGGAGAGGGCTATGCTCGAAGTTTCTCTGTGTGATAGACTCAGAAATGAGCATATATGCAGTAGAACCAGAGTGACCGACATAGCCCAACGAATTATTGGCCGGCCATATAGCTCGAAGAACCGAAAACCGATGGGGAAGAAAGGTTCTCGAGTGGCAGCCTCGTATCGGTAGGTGTAGTGGCGACCCCCTACTAGATAGTGTGACGACCCGGTAAGACGTGCAGGAAGTCGACCGATGCAGGTGGCTCAGGTCCGTGCTTTGTGGCGATCCTTGGGGGAGGCCTACGTTCAGCAGTGGACTTGTGGCTGTAATAATGATGATGTTGATGATGTCGCTTTCACAAGCGACTTGCCTCAGTTTAACATGAATAGGATATAATAATTACGTGTTATAAAATTTTAAGCAAAATTTAGTGAAATTATATTCTTTTGTGTCATAGAGGAAGGAACTGCCGTCTGTGATACAGGCGTATATTTAATAAAAATGATGAAAGCAATCGCTCCAGATCGGCCGCCGCCATCATACCGCTACCAAACGGCGGAGAATAAATTGTGACGTCATGCCATAATTTATACATTCATTGAGAAGCATAATACAAATAGTAGGGTATAATTAAAAACTTTTTAAGGGTGACATTACTTATACACTGTGATGTTTGTTAAACCTTCTTAGTATACAGCACGGCAAATATGGGCCATGCCTTGTGAGGGATGCCTTTTTGGATTTTCGGGGAGGCTTTTTTTATAGGATATATATATATATATATATATATATATATATATATATATATATATATATATATATATATATATATATATATATATATATATATATATATATATATATATATATATATATATATATAGCTTATTAGAGATGTAATAATTAATGATGATGTTGACACAATATGGCACTATTTATTGCTCGAATCCGACTGATCCAACAAAGCCATAGTAAGGGCGTCTCTACACGGCGTGATACGCCAGTAATGGCACGTTCGTATCGATATCGCAAATTTTTATGGTTGTGTGTATTGTTTGTGTGTTTTTGATTTTTACTGTTCACTTTAGCAGACAGTAGTAGGTATCGAATTTAACAATCTATCAAATACGTGGTAGATACGTGTTAATTTTTACGTGGTAGAGCCATGCTGCAGTTATATTAGTAGTATAGTTGTAGCACGAATGAGTCGGCTCGACCGGGGTAGGACCACGCTCTCACAGAATACCAGCGTGAAATAGTAGCTTAATGCTGCTGTATTTCGTATGATGAGTGTAGAGAACCGGAGACCCTTTTTACTGGAAATGAGGCATTCCATCTCAGTCCTCACGGGTGACAACGCATCTGCATTTTGATTTGTAATGGTAGATAGATGTAGATGTCTATGGGCCGCAGCAACCACTTACCATCAGGTGGACTGTGTGCTCGTTTGTCACCCTATTCTATAAAAAAAAAAAAAAAAAAAAAAATACACAAAACTACACATTCCATACGTGTAAGAGCCATGCTGTAACTATATTATTTTTGTAGCAAGAATGGACCGGCGAATACCAGCGTAAAATAGGAACTTAATGCTGCTGTTTTTCGTATGGTGAGTGAAGAGAACCGGATAAACTATACTGGATACGAAGCTTTCATCTTAGTTTTTTCTACTTTACACATTACTTTTTAATGGCACCAAGGTCTACAAAAAATTTGAATCAAAACATTTAGTTAGTCAGTTATTAAGGCAAAATAACGAACGAACAAATAGACCGGTTTATAAACGAACTAATGGATGGACTCACAAACAAGCCAAGAAAATAGGTAAATTATACGCTTGTGTTTCATAATGTAAATAAACAACAAAATGGCCGCAATAACGTAATCCACAATTTGGTCCCTAATTTCTCTAGCTAATACTTGGTTCCCTACAGATCTCTTATCTGTTGGGAACCGCCGTAAATATGCAAGCTTCATCAACAATTATTAGTACTGTCGTATGAGTCGCCATATTGCCATTAATATTTAAAATCTTTGAAAAGAAAACTAAAATACAATGCTCAATAAAATTAAGTATCGAATTACATTAACAAAATGAATGCATTTTGTTATCTATAAAATATCTCATCCTGCAAACAAATGAAAAATAAAACTAAAATCAACCGAAAATAGCCTTTTGACTTTTGAGTGATAGGTGTGACCGAGCCCAAAATCAGTTGGGCTTTCTGTGAAGAAATTCTCAGTAGCAGCCCTGAGTCTGGATTTTAGGGGTGTTTCATCCCCGTGACCGAGAAAGCACGTAAGGCTGTTTTTTTTGCGTCCGATCTCTCTATATTTTTGTCGGATTACCTTCACATTGGATTATGAGAGTTAGGGAATAAAAAGTGCACCTGTGATTGCGCACGCACTCTTGATCCATAATCCTGCCCTGTGTCACCAAAGGAAGGCGAAATTATGTTATTCCTTTGATACTTACGTACGTACTATAGAACACTATTACTCTTCTGCTCCACGCTTCCGGAGTAGTGCCACCATGGAGGACCGAATTGAAGAGCTTCTGAAGGACTTCAGGTACCGGTGTTCCACCCGCTTTCAGAAGCTCCGCTGTAATTCCGTCCTCGCCTGGGGCCCTGCCGTTTTTAAGGAGCAGAAGTACGGTGGTCTTGTTCTTTAAGAAGGGCAACAATGCTCTCTTGAAGAACTACTGACCGATTTCCCTTCTGAGCCGCGTCTACATGCTGTTTTCGAGAGTCGTTACGAATCGTCTCGCACGCAGACTCGACGACTTCCAGCCTCCTAAACAAGCCGGTTTCCGAAAAGGCTTCAGTACCATAGACCACATACATACCCTGCGGCAGATTGTACAGAAAACCGAAGAGTACAATCTGCCACTTTGCCTGGCGTATGTGAACTATGAGAAAGCCTTTGATTCCGTCGAAATTTGGGCGGTGCTACAGTCCCTTCAGCGGTGCCAAGTTGACTGTCAGTATATCGAAGTGCTGAAGTGTTTGTACAGTAGGGCTACGATGGCTATCCGAGTACAGAACCAGAGCTCGAAACCTATCCAACTGCAGAGAGGTGTAAGACAGGGTGACGTTATATCCCCGAAACTCTTCACCGCTGCATTGGAAGACGTTTTCAAGCTACTGGACTGGAAAGGATACGGCATTAACATCAATGGCGAGTACATCACTCACCTTCGATTTGCCGACGATATAGTCCTTATGGCAGAATCGCTGGAGGACCTTAGCACTATGCTCAATGACCTCAATGGTGTCTCCCAACGGATAGGTCTTAAGATGAACATGGACAAAACAAAGATCATGTTTAATGTCCATGTCTCACCTATGCCGGTAGTTGTTGGGAGCACTATGCTCGAAGTTGTTGACGAGTACGTTTACCTGGGACAAATAGTCCGACTAGGTAAGTCCAACTTCGACCGAGAGGTCAATCGACGGATTCAACTCGGCTGGGCAACGTTCGCGAAATTACGGCACATCTTCTCGTCGGATATACCTCAATCTCTGAAAACTAAAGTGTACAACCAATGCGTGTTGCCAGTCATGACTTACGGATCAGAGACGTGGTCCTTCACTGCTGGCCGTATGAGGACGCTCAAGGTCGCTCAGCGAGCTATGGAGAGGGCTATGCTCGGAGTTTCTCTGCGTGATAGACTCAGAAATGAGGATATCCGCAGTAAAACCAGAGTGACCGACATAGCCCAACGGATTAGTAAGCTGAAGTGGCAATGGGCCGGCCATATAGCTCGAAGAACCGACTAACTTATCATCATCATCATTACAGCCCTTCACAAGTCAGGGCAGCGCGGCGAACACTTCCTTGCCCTAAAACCCTCTCAGAAATGAGGGGAGGCCTGTGCCCAGCTGTGGGACGTATATAGGCTGTAACTTTATTTTACTTTTCGAATTTCGCCATCACCATGCTATTAAAACATTTTTTCAGGATATTTAATTTTTTTATATTTTTAACAAGAGCGATGTTCGTAACAAAAATATCGCATATTGTAAGCAAGCGGATGCGATGTTCGACCTGAATGAATCGGCCTGCATCGCAAAAGCATGCGCATTTCAATTTATATGCACAATATGTTTATTCCACTTATCTCATTATTTGCAATTTTTAAAAAAAATTTGAAGTCATCATTTATTTCTACGGACCGTATTGCATATAATAATTGCACGCTATTGTTTGACGTAGATATTTCAAAGTTAATGTATTTCTCGAAGGTTAACTATGTCAAATAAAAGCTGTAACATCCTATTTCACCTCCTAAGGGGTTGAATTTTCCAATACCTTTTCTTAGTGGATATCTACGTCGAGACTTAATGGATGCGAAAGGACATTGTTCGGCGTCCATACATTGTTGGCCTAAGAACCCAACAGGGAGGTGAATTCACTTTTTTGTGTTTTAAATAATATAAAAACAATGTATATATTCTATTGAAATAATTCAAAGTACGGACACTTCCGAGAATTCTAAATAAGTCAAAACACTTTCAGATTTTGATGTTATAATTAGGTCAATAGTGGAATAGAGACACACTGTAAAAAATGGCCCTTTATAAGTTACAATTATTTAAATAGATTTAATAGGTAAGTTGCAATTATTTAAATACAATTATTTCATATTACAATTATTTAAATAGATCAGACAATTCATAATTTCGAAAACGTTTTAAAAAGTAATTCCTTTCGTCTTATTTCCCGGTGTTATTGTTTATTGGTTTAATTTGAGGTTTTTAATAGGCGAAGGTATTGTAGCTCATACAGTCAAGTATTTATGTAAGAGGTTAATATGGACAATGTCTGTGTGTTTTGTTACATTTACGTTAAAATAATAAAAACATAGAGCTAAGAAAATGCAAACGAATTACACAGGGTGTGTGAGCCATGCGAGTGGCATTACTATCAAATCTTAAATGTTGTCATCTCAATTCATCGACCGTCAGTGTCGATGTTGCTCGTTTCACACAACGCTTTTAATCGCTTTGTTCTGTTTGTAACAAAAAAAACCTTATTCATAGATCTAACGCTAAGAAAACTTAGTGTTGTAGCCCTTGTCTATATCAAACTACTATTAAGTGCGCTGTCACAAAGACTTGGCTGTATGAACTACAACACCTTTGCCTATTAAAAACCTTAATTGAAACCTAATAATAATAACACCGGGGAATAAGACGGAAGTGAAGTACTTTTTAAAATGTTTTAGAAATTATGAAGTGTCAGTTATTGTAATAATTGTAATGTAAGTTATAAAAAAAACAAGTAATTACTGTAAAGGTTTTTTTTAACAATGTCCTCTCTAGTTAATCGGGCATATAGTTTTGGAGATCTCATAATGAGTAAATAATTCAGTGAAATTTCGCTCATATACTCGTAAGTATATATAGATTACTTAAATAATAATAACGATTAGAATTTCCTTATTACGGGACTTTCCGAGCTTAACCCCGCAACAAGAATGTTCGCTTTAAATGTGGTTAAGTTTTACGATTAAGGCAAACTAGTCAAGTAGGCGTTCACCGCACTCCGCTTAAACAAAACCGCGCGAAGCCCACGCTAATAATTTATTTCATATAGAAATCTGATAGTAGAAATCGAATAGAGTCGGGGTGATACAACAAACAATATTTCTTAAAACTTTTTAGTTAGAAGCCATTTCAACTTACAATATGCTTGTGTCTATATAGAAATTTATTAATTTAGAACACAGAGGTGAAAAAGAATCTTGATTTCGTCAACAGGTCTTTAATTAGCATAGTTTATGCATTGTGTCAAAAAAGCACGTGTGGCAATTCACAATGCTATGTTAGTCTTTACCTTAATGTATTGTAGTGAAAGCTAGGTGTGGCAGATGAAGCGCGAGAGTAGAATGAATGCCGAAGTAATGCGGTCATTAAGGTATGTTAGGGCTGAATATGAATGACAGGGGGAAAAATTATACGATAAAAGAGTTGTTTACACTTTTACTACAGGTCCAAGATTAAGAAAAAAATGCTTCGGTAGTGTGGTCATGCAGAAAGAACGAAGCAGGAAAGAATGACATAGCAAATTTATGTTGCAGTAGTCAACGTTAAAGTCAGCAGGGGACGCCCTAGACCAAGGTTTATCGACCAAATAGACGATATATTAAAGATTGGCCATACTAAGAGAACCCTTAACCGACGAGCATGATTGTACGCGTAGGTATATGGATGTAAAGGAAGCGAGAGAGGTGTGTCGGAATTGTGCCAAATGGAAGTTACTAGTCTCTGCCTACCCCTCGAGGTGGCTTCAAAATATAGGTGTAATGAAGATGCTTTCGCTTCGTATCTTGCAACAAGTTTAAATTTAAAATTTAAGCTTAAATATATATATATATATATATATATATATATATATATATATATATATATATATAGTTCTAAAATGTGGCACGCTCCACAAAAAACAATGCCAATTCGCATTTCAATTCACATTTGAATGAGCAACCAACTGTACACGTGATTTTAAAAACGCTATGTAATTCTAAGTAAAAGGCGACCTTGTACCTTATACAAGCAAATCAATTCAGTGTTTTTGCCATATCGAAATAGCTGTTCATCCGAAAAAGGATACAAAGTCCATCGGCTCACAGATCATATTCCAATATATATGTGAGAAAACATATACGGTTATAGAAGGGTTATAAAAAGTAACAATTCTCAGAAACTTCTGATTCATTGATCCAATTGTATTATTTTAAATTAAGTTTATTGTTCGTTTTGTTACCGAGGCGCGCATAGAATAGCTCATAATAAAAATAAATGATTTATTTTCTCACCACAAGCACAATGTTTTACTGCTGACTAGTGTCCAAGCCACATTTTACACCTGTACTCGTATTTCAGGTCACCAGGTATCTGGCCTTTGCTTGTAACTACAGTACTTCCATCATGTACATCCATCATATTTGTAATTTATATTATGTATGTACCTTCTTTCTTTTAGGTTTAAAGCTAAGCTGTATTTCTCCTATCAACTTTTAACTATATTTTTGTTTTAACTGTATTCGCCATTTAATGAGAGTTTTCAGTTGCTTTATGGACATGTTTCCACGACTGGGTTCTGCTACGTTGACATGTTTGTTATAATATTAATTAATAAATAATTATTGTGTAATGTATTAATTGATTGTAAGCTGTTCTTTTTTCAAAAAGAAATGTCCCACACATCATTTACAAAGCAAAACATCTGTTTTGCTTTGTAAATGATACATAAAAGTGAAGTTCAATAAGTATTATTTATAATCTATAGTAAAAAAGTGTTTCTATTTCTATTAGTTAAAACTAGAAGTTAACTACCTAGGCTTGTTTAGGCGGAAATAATGTATGTACACACGAATAGATACACTATCGTGAAACGATTATGCTGATACGTGAGTGCCGCAGCCTGGCGACATTTGCATTTGCAGCCAATATTTTTTCACGAGTACACAGTTTATATGATGGTAGGTGGATGCTGTGGCTCATGCAACTATATGTATCCATGATTAATAATGCAGATGCGTTTTCACCCCTGAGAACTAAGATGAAATGTTTTATTTTCAGTGAAAAGCTATTCAGGATCTCAACACCTAGCATACGGATCATAACAGAATTACGCTATCATTTTGCCTTTGATTATGTATATCATCAAAGCTTTTTACGTTGGAATTCTGTGAGAGCGTGGTCCTTCTCCGGTCAACCTGTTCGTGCTACAACCGCTTTAAAAATACCATCGATGTTTGCGAAGCCCTGAGTATTACAAAAGCCTCGCAGGCTGTGATTATACTGGCCTTCTCTCCGTACATACTGGAAAAAGCTGCTGGCAGCTACTATAATCTTGTTCAGTGGAGACATGGTAGACTGTTACAAGAAGCCGCAACAATCTGCTATGTGATGGTTTAAGAGAATCCAACACCAGATTTCATCCTGTGGGTATCGTAAAATGAAACTAAATGAAATGCTTGTAAGATATTTGCCCACGGAGAAATGTCGGAGCTACACTCTTTACACACTTTTGGAATTACTACCTCCTAGTATCAATGTATAGTAAGGTTGTAAGAAAACGACTGCTTAGTTGGTATAGTAAGGAGGAAGCGGATATATTTCATGTTTTTTTACAGTTTTATATTTTCTTAATATTGTTTTTGGAATCTTACTATCATTTTTACTCTGGACTCTTTATAGTACATACTTGACATTAGCACAGACCAATAAATAAAGTAGATTAGAAAAGTTAGATTTCTAGTATTTAACAACACAATACACTACAATTACGATTATTTCTTATTCTAAACTAAATACTATGACGACATCATACTGTTTACTTTAGAAATTATGAGAGATAACTTCAATAGTAATTTTTGTTTTGCCAACTTTTTCAACAAAAATTAAATAGTTTTTATTTGCTTAGAAAGTCCAACGATTGTTCATTGTACGACGGCGAATGTGTTTACGAGGTTGAGCTACTAGTATGATAAGTAATATACAGATACAGCCCATATGTGTAAACCTCACAGCTGGGCACAAGCGTCTATTATTTAAAACAAAAAGATTCATAACACAATTAGTCCGTTGTTCCGCTCTAGTGCGAGTCTGCGGACGTCACAATACCGAGACATGCAAGTCCCGACAGGGATCGAATCCGGTTTGCTAGCTTACTTTACACCAATTGTTTAGCCCCTTAGCTCACAAGGCTATAATATGTGAAACTATAAAAAGTTTTTTCTTATTAAATCTTCTCAAAGAACTCTCAACCAGCATCTATCAAAACCAGATTAATTATGAACTAGTTTTGAATTCGAGCAGGTAAGTTCGAACACTGCAAGCGCATCTTCCAGTGCTGAAAAATGTATTCCTATAAGCAGTTTTATTTTTATTTTAAAAAATAAAAAGAAGGCCCATGATACCAAATCAGGGCTGTAGGGTAGTAGTAGGTAGTAGCTGTAAGGTAAGACTAACGAAAGACTTTCTGGTGGGCGGTCCAGGAAGTCCCTGGTTAGAGTGTGCGGGTGCCTGGTCATGGTGAAACAGGGGCAGAACCTCGTGTTATGGTCGCTTGTTCGCAGGGTGGGTGAACACTTCTACTGCTATTTCGTAAAGGAATCGACACCAGGTACCCCAAATATGAAAAATCGGAGTTGTGTCGTAGACATGGGAGTGTGTTTTACACAAATACGTGTACGTAACGAAATCTTTGGTTCTTTAGCTATCGAGTGGTGTTACAAAATTTTGAATGTAGAAGATAGATATGTAGCTGCAGCACAAAATTGTATCCCCCGATTTTGTTATCATCAGTTTTCTAAATTGCCTCCCACTATGGAAGCTAATTTAAAGATATTGTTACCGTCAAAACTAACTAACACTTTTATATGGTTTTTATATGGTTTAGTTACCAAACTGTGACTGGCGCTTCGTTTTAAATCGTATTAATAACTTCAAGATTCATTACCTGTAATAATGTCATAAACACGTTGAGACGAGCCTATTTAAAATTTAGTAATCATGTCACGGGGTACCATTGTTATTGCAGCGGTACACGGTTGTGCCTTTATCCGCAAAATGCCGTTAAAAGTCTATTAAACGCCTCGTCCGGTTTTTGGACGATATTTGAAACCGTAAAGATGAAAAAATGAGAAAATGTTTCTGACACAGAACCATTTACAAATGACAAAGATATGGGGGAATTCCGAAACTAGAACTTTTGTATTTTTACTTCAAAATAATCGTATTTTCAATATAATTATAATTTGTCAGTCTCCAACGAAAACCTTTTTTGGCAAAATTTTCTTTGTGGCCTGTTGTGTATTTTTTATGAAAATGTCCAGAATGTCAAGAATAAGTGACATACTTTGACCGCTTATGTACAATACTCAGTTGCTTTATATATTATTAAATAAATAAAAAACTAAAACTTTTAAATTGTCATAAAGTCCTGCTCCCCGTGGTATTGTGCCAAGAACGCTGGCTGCGTTTCCTCCTAGAATAGCTATACTTGGTTACCCGGAAAGGATTTGTGTATTTATAATTTTGTTCGAGGGTTTTGCTTGTGCCACGTCCGCCATCTTGTTGAGGCATAGGAAGCCGCCCGCGTATATACAGTCCACCTAGTAACATCTCGCACAATAGGGTGAACGCTCGACCAGGGAATCGAACTCGGGAACCCCTAAACCTGTCGCTCAACCACTTAGCCTTTGAGCGAGAAAAGAACCAGCCCTCTTATCCACAACAGCGATGACCAGTCGTGGATACACTTTCTTTAGGAACTTGACTGCACATGGGCCCCACGGACCGATAGTCTCTACAGTAAATGGCACAAGTATGTAGTCATTTCTTAATTCAACTGCCTCTGATACCGCCCGGCTCTAAAAGAGGTACCCTTGAGATGAGAGGCTGCCAAAGTGTCAAGTAGCATCCCACACTAGGGCCTTACCTCTCTCCCAAGGGACTAAAGTCATATCGTCGGGTTACCTGCCATCGTTTCTAAATATTCCGCAAGGCTCTAAAACCGAGGGAATATTTATGAAGACGAGAGCCCTTTGGATGACTTCGTTCAAAGAACCGTGACGGGAAAATCTACCTGCACCTTTCTTTCATGAAAGTCCGTAGAGCCCAAACTCACCGACTGCATCTAAATTATAACTAGGAAACTAGAGTAAAATAACATGCCAGCAGAATACGCAGTACTACTCAAACATTGCCTTATATCTGGCTATCTATTGTGGAAAGAAGTTTTACTAGCAAGTAGATGGTGTCGCGATGGGCTCACCTGTATCTCCCATTTTTGACGGTATATTCATGGAAGACTATGACGAGAAAGCCCTCCTTACTGCACCTGTTACCCCAAGGTTCTACAAGCGGTACGTAGACGATACTTTCACAATTTTACCATCAGACAAAGTAACCGCATTTTTTAACTCTAAAATTAAATTTACTATGGAGTTAGAGGAAAATAATTCCTTAGCTTTCCTAGATGTGTTAGTCATCTGAAATCCTAACAACATCATAGGTCACACTTTGTATAGGAAAAAGTCCCATACAAACCAATATTTAAACAGTGAATTTCACCACCATCCTTCACAGTTAGTTACCGTGGGCAAATCTTTGGTACAGAGACTACGAAGGATCTGTGACAGCAAATACCTGGCCGCCGAGCTTCAGCACATCAAGCAAATTCTGCACGACGACAAGTTTCGGGTCGGTAAAAGATCTATTAAAATCCGCGTAAAAGAACATATAGCTGACGTGAAGCATCAACGTTCCGGGAAGTCTGCAGTTTGTGATCATATCTTAGGCGGCCCCAACCATTACATCAGATTTGATAGACCACAAACCGTCGCGAAAGAACATCGATTCCTACCAAGGATACGTGTGATTGTGAAGAAATACGTGAGGCTATTGAAATTAAAAAAAACACATCCTAATTTCAGTAGAGAAGGAGGCTGAGTACTACCACTTGCTTGGGACCCTGTAATTAATAAAATTAAAACTAAACCCAAGCATACCACTGCAAGACTTCAAGACAGAGTAAGTTCATTCTGCATAGATCGGACCATAAACAATAATTAAAACCCGAAGGTACTCCGCGTTAACATTGACATCGGGACGTCAGTCACCTCAGTTCCCCGTAACCATCGGTGCTGGAAAGCACCTGAAACGCCGGGAATTAAAAATCAATTAAAATTAAACGCGATAAAATCCATAAAAGTAGTATTAGACGAAAGACATCGAAATAAAAGAATAAATTAAGATTAGGATCAATTACACTTTAATTACTTCCTTAACACACCACTTTTCTGTTCAATTACTATATCTTTATGCTATTCACAAGTATTGTTGGCAAAAGTTTATAAATCACTCTCTTAAACAAACAATATACTTTACATTTCACTCTCTTTTCGCCAAGTCAAAACTTCTAGCTGTCATTAAGGGGAAATATAATCTCAAATGGCTTAGCAAGATTCTTCGTTATGCCGAAAATATTGCAGCATTAATTTTGAAATAAATATATGGTAAAGTTGAGGATTAATGTTAAGGATTTTGTTAGACGAAAACACGATTTCGTAAAATTTTCTTGATAGAAAAAAAATCCAACGTTACCTCCATAATAAACAATAAACCGCTGTTATTCACAAAATACTTTAAATAAGATCATGAAACTTTGCATACTAACTGAACTAACTATAAAGCAGTGCTTATGTTATTTTTTTTAAATACCATTATTTTCACTGTAAAAAGAAATTACCTAAACTATCCCTTCGGCCTTTGAAGGGGGAGGTTGTGTCGCTTACGATCAGAATATACATTACGCAACAGGACGACGTAAAATTAAAATGGGAAATAACCGTAATAAAAATAAGAAGCGACTGGCTTGGCGTTAAGAAACATGCATAAATATGGTAAACCTAATGAAATAAGTGTCTAACGACTTTTCTACTTACAGTATTAGTGATTACAAACATGTCGGTAGATAGCATACGACGCGCAGGCAAGTGGGGACGAAATTAGAATTTGAGCTGACTTACTATATCCCCTTAACAGTTTTGTATATCCTGTTTTTATAACCCACGCGGAAATGTCTATTCCCTTCATAATCTCTACTACCAAGCAATGTTGCCATATTACGAGTATATGTAAGCATATTGACCATTTCCGCAAATATTAAAACGGAAACATTTTAAACACAAAATGAAGTAGATACTTATTATAAAATCATCCGGAAACAAAGACAAATTTTAATAATGTACCTAATATAAATATGTTTATATTGCTAAAAGTAGTTTTAATCAATGTAAATTTAAAGTTCTCCATAGCCTTACTGTTGCAAAATACAAAATACAATATATTCTTGATGTATTCGCCATAAATAATACATAGTTATTTTCAATTTAACTTCAATTTAATTTATACACTTTATTGTGGTAAAGGGCGGACTTAATGCCATATGACATTTTCTACCAGGCAACCGGAAATCATTATTAATAATAAATTATTTCGTGTCATCACTTCAGGCCAACAAACTTATAAATATATTATCACATATTATTTAATATTGTTTTCATAAAGCATTATTTTTCTGAAACTAATTAACAATTAAATCTCTTTTTAGGGTTCCGTAGTCAACTAGGAACCCTTATAGTTTCGCCATGTCTGTCTGTCCGTCTGTCCGTCCTCGCTTAATCTCTGTGACCGTTAGCACTAGAAAGCTGAAATTTGGTACCAATATGTGTATCAATCACGCCGACAAAGTGGTAAAATAAAAATTGGAAAAAAATGTTTTAAAATTTATTAGGGTAGCTCCCCTATATGTAAAGTGGGAAGTGATTTTTTTTTAATTTCAACCCTAATGTGTGATATATTGTTGGAAAGGTATTTAAAAATGAATAGGGGTTTACTAAGATCATTTTTTGATAATGTCAATAATTTTGGAAATAATCGCTCCAAAAGTAAAAAACAATGTGTCCCCCCACCCCTCTAACTTTTGAATCATAAGTTTAGAAAATATGAAAAAAATCTGAAAAGCAGAACTTTATAAGGACTTTCTAGGAAAATCATTTTGAATTTGGATGGAAACAACAGTACCCACTACCGGGAGCAGTTGCAGGAGCGCGGAGCGCTGCTGGAGCGCGAACATAATGGATACCCACCTTTAAACTCATAATTGGGAACACTTATTGTGACGGACGGGAAACTACGGAACCCTACACTGAGCGTGGCCCGACACGCTCTTGGCCGGTTTTTCAATATATTCTATTCATTTTGACATAATGTCTTCCGCAATGACTGTTATTGTTGAGAATGCTGATCGGTGCCGGCTCGTGTCGGCACGGACACGCTTCGCTTGCGTGCGCTAGATCTCAACATTTATATCTGTGTATATAAAGTGTATAATATCATCTATTTTAAACATTTTTGATAAGAGGTTGTGGTCGGCTGTCTAAGCGCGCATTCACTAATTATCTTGTTTCTACGAGTACACCCTCCCAACTCTAGTTTCTAGCTCTAACTTAGATGTAGAAAAATTGACACTGCGTTTAGAAGGGCTAGGTCTTAACATCCGTGGAAGCTTTAACAAACCTCGCGACACTCGCAGCGCCGCACACACACAGAGCTCTTCTCTGTCGTTCTACATCACAATCACCTGGTCCGTCCGTTGTGAGCACGTGGCCGAGGTATTTGTAGTTATCTTATGTATTATCTGAAGTATTTTAGGAGGTCTTCCCGCCACCGCACCTCAGGCACAATAGTGGCACACCCTTTTCCACCCTAAAAATCACCATCTCCATTTTTTTTTATAGTATTTATTCCGTAAGTGATAGCACACGTAAGATTGCGCGGCAACAATATAATCAATAGTCGTTTATTTCGAA
Source organism: Parnassius smintheus behrii (assembly GCA_036936625.1). Classification (NCBI taxonomy): domain Eukaryota; kingdom Metazoa; phylum Arthropoda; class Insecta; order Lepidoptera; family Papilionidae; genus Parnassius; species Parnassius smintheus. The sequence goes on along the minus strand of JAUPFT010000004.1, from coordinate 353,984 downwards.
GGGTGAGTATTGTTAGACACGCAAAAAATAAATTATACTATAAGTCGTACATGATATGCGGAGTTGGAATAATAAGTTTGGGTGGCTTGTGTTGTATTAAAGTGCGCCGAAGTTGATGCCAAGATAGCATTCTAAGCTTAATAAGTTTGCATACACTGAGGAGCTAAGCGACTCATCGCGCAACTAACAGACATGTTTAATTAAACGTATACCCCCTGTAAACGTATACGGTTACTGCACAATATAATAAAGTTACCGTGTGAAAATTTAAAAATTACGATCAACGCGGAAAAAGATTTTTGTTAAAGATTTTGTTCATAATTAATTAATGTATAGTTTTTATTTTTTTTCAAGGAACGGTATCTATTTTATTAAGGCTAAATATTTTATATATTATAACGTAAATTATAATAATGCGCATGATCGCTTAGAAGTTTTTGGCCAAAAACCAGAAGGTTTTTTGTGCGTTCATGGACTTGGAGAAGACCTATGACAGAGTGGATAGAGATGTGCTATGGCAAACACTGAACTCATTTGGATTGAGCGCTGGCTGTGTTAGGATCAACTGGGTCTACTCGGACTGGTTTGGCATCCATAAAGGTGTCAGACAGGGCTTCCCCGTGGCTGTTCAACCTATTTATGGACAGTTGTTTGCAAAATTTGAAAGTTGAAGAATGTGGATTAAGAATGGGTGAGTTAACCGTCAAATGCCTTTTGTACGCGGATGATCAAGTTATTCTTGCGTCATCGGCGTCCGAGTTGCAAATGATGGTTACATAAATGAACATATCACTAAAAGAAAGGGGTATGAAAGTTTGCGTTCACTTTCATACCCCTTTCTTTTAAGTAAGACGAAAGTTATGGTTTTTGAAAGAGAATAAAGTAAAACGATATGTGAAATAAGAATAGAAGGGGAGTTGATTGAGCAAGTAGATGAGTTTGTATATTTGGGTAGCGTATTTAGCGGGGATGAGAGATGTGATAAGGATATAGAACGACGAATGAATGCAGGCAATAGTGTAAATGGGGCCCTACACTCTATTGTGAAGAGTCAAAATGTGTCAAAAAAGGCACGTATGGCAATTCACAATGCTGTGTTGGTCCCTACTTTAACGTACGGTAGTGAAAGTTGGGTGTGGCAGAAGAAGCACGAGAGTAGAATGAATGCAGTAGAAATGCGGTCGTTAAGGAGTATGTTAGGGCTGAATCTGAATGACAGGGTGAGAAATTGTGTGATAAGAGAAGAGTGTGGTTTGCAAGATGATGTTGTGACCAGGATTAAGAAAGGAATGCTTCGGTGGTTTGGTCATGTGGAAAGAATGAATGAGGAAAGAATGACAAAGAAAATTTATGTCGCAGAAGTGAATGGCAGAGCCGGAAAGGGATGTCCTAGGCGAAAATTTATCGACCAAATTGGCGATTTATTGAAAACGGGCCAATTTAGGAGCACCCTTAACCGACGAGCATGTATGCGTAGGTATATGGATGTGAAGGAGGCGAGAGAGGTGTGTCAGGATCATGCCAGATCTGTAGTCTCTGCCTAACCCTCTGGGTGATATTTAGCCTTAATAAACAAGATACCGTTCCTTGAAAAAAAAATGAAACAATATGAAAATGAAAAAAATATGAACGAATGAATTTACAAGTGTGTGTATGTAATATGTATGTGTATAGTATGGTACTCTCGAACTGCGGAGTTACTTTCGCCGTTTTATCTTTGTTCAGGTAAAAACATTGACACTGAAGATTAAATGAAATACATAAAATGATTAGAGAATGTGATTTCAACTCAATTTTAACATTGATTAAAAGTTTATTACTATAAATTATCCAAAAAGTAAATTGTAATATTATGAGAAAGAAAGTGACGGTACGTGCAACTTATAATAACAATTTATTGTTCGCAACATGTTGTTATTGTTCCCAGCATGTTGTTCTTAAATTCGGGACTACAAGTGATGCAGGCAATAAGTACCTATTTGATTAACAATATTGAACAACTTTTGGGTTTTGTTTGCATTCGAGTGTAGAACTTTTGTACTCTGAACGAATTTACATAACTTGCTTTATAGATAATTAGCTATACATTGAATAAAACTGTGTCGACATCTTCACAATTTTACCATCTGACAAAGTAACTGCATTTTTAAACCACCTTATTTCTATAAACTCTATAATACAATTCACAATGGAGTTAGAGGCAAATAATTCTTTAGCTTTCCTAGATGTTTTAGTCATTTCAAATCCTGATAACACTATTGGTCACACCGTGTACAGAAAAAAGACCCATACCAACCGATATTTAAATGGTGAATCTCACCATCATCCTTCGCAGTTAGCTACCGTGGGTAAATATTTGTTTCAGAGAGCACGAGGTATCTGTGACAGAAAATATCTGGCCGCCGAGCTGCAGCATGTCAAGCAAGTGCTGCAAGACAACAAGCTTCGGATCCCGCGCCTGCGTCACAGTGACCGAATGAAGCCGGCCACAGTCGAGCGTGTGCCTGCTGTACTACCATATGTCAGAGGAGTCACAGACAAGGTTGGCTACATCTTGAAGCGAGCTTCCATTAAAACATACTACAAGCCGTCGAAGAAGATCAGTAATTTTTTACCATCCGTCAAGTGTAATATACCTTTACAAGATGCAGGAGTGTACAAGTTAGATTGTGAATGTGGTCTCTCTTACATAGGTCAAACAAAAAGATCCATAAAAACCCGCGTGAAAGAACATATAGCTGACGTGAAGCACCGACGCTCCCGGAAGACTGCAGTCTGCAAACATGTTCAAGATCGTCCCCACCATTACATCAGATTTGATAAACCACAAATCTTCGCAAAAGAACAACGGTTCCTACCAAGGATGATACGCGAGACTATTGGAATTAAAATACATCCTAATTTCAATAGAGAGGATGGTTGGGTGCTGCCATCTGCTTGGGATCCTACAATTAACAAAATTAAACCCAAACCCAAGCATACCACTGCAAGACTTCAGGATACTGTAAGTTCATTTTGCGTAAGTCGGGCCAAAAATTAATATTCAAAAACTGAAGGTAGCCGGGCTAACAACGACATTGGAATGTCAAACATCTTAGTCCCCCCCCCCCCCGTGAACATGGTTGCTGTAAAGCATCCGAAACGTCGGGAATTAAAAATAAGTAAAATCAGTTAAATAAACGCGACAGAATCTATAGATAGAAGGAATTAAGGAATCATTAATTAGCTATAAGTTAATATAGAAATATAGGATTTTAAATATTGCTTTATCTATCGCATTGGGTAGAAACCTGCAATGTTTGATATAAGTTGGAAATAAATAAATTAAAAAAACTGCTTGCTGTTCTATATTGCTATATCCGTGTATTACTTCTAAGTTAACACTAACTCTGCTACATACGTACATATTATGTAATTACTCTAAGCTCTGCTATCATAGCCTAACAATATCACAGTTTACATGCGCGTTGCGTGTACAGATCATTACAAGATATCAAATGTCACTGGGGACTTTAAAATGTAATGGACAAGGAAAACTGCATACGCTTTATTTAAATTTAATGCTTTAAGAGGTTTGTAGCTAGTTGCAGATGACTTGCTAATAATTGTTAAAATATTCTTATATTTTTGACCTCTTTCTGATAGTTGTTTGTCCTTTTTCTCATTCGTGTAGTATAACTGGTATAATGTTCGAACTAGTGCCCATCTGTCTGCTATACACTTTTCAAACTTATTTATGTGACAAGACTTTCTTAAATTCTAGATCAGCTATTTTGCAATAAACAATAAGTAGCATTTATGAATTATTGTGTTAGCTATTTCAATAAGGTGCTATTAGAATTGAAATATTTTTTTTAATATAAAACCGATATGACAAACGACCTTACATTACATACAGTGAGTGCTTGTTGCAGTCCACGCACATCTATAGCCACCGTCATACAAAAAAGGCTACAGATGCGTTGTCATCTCTGAGGACTCGGATGTGCGATGCCTTACAGCCCGTAACTACGAGCATACTGGCTCTCTCCCCTACTGACAGGACCGCAGTGCGAGCACCGCTACTTGCAGACAGAGATAGGTGAGAGGCAGAAAAGAAGTCCTACCACCTAGTAAAATCCTAGTATAGAAGTTTACTTAAAGTTAGCGTCTTCTGTAAACGTCACACATCTTAGCCAGATTGCCTATCGCAGAACTAGACATCATTTCATAGGCCATTAAAAAGGATTGTATTCATTCATCAGGTATGATGGGTACTCTCTTAAAATTATTTATAGTCTAATTTAAAGATTGCAAGCAGAAAGTAAAGATAGGTTAATACTTAAGCAATGAATCAGATATAATGTTCAGGGTCCATCAGGGGAGAGTGTTGGGTCCTTTAATGTATACTAAGGTAAGATTAATATAACTTTTTACTAGAAAGCAAGTTCCAGTTAATTTAATTAACTCAAAAAAAAGAAAGCTTAACGTTTTGAAAAAAGAAATCAAAGGAGGAGAAGAATTACGGTGTTCTAGTTTCCTGATCAATGTGTTATGATAGACACAATCAAAGGCTTTGGTTTGATCACAATTATACCCAAAACATCCTTTGAATTCTTTCATGCATTGTAAATAATTGAATCAGTAAGAGCATACCCGAATAACATTTTTTGATCAAAATAGTAGAATAGAAAATAATCATTTATTAAAGGAATACACATTAAAGGTAATTTCCTACTGGTTCGGAAAAAACCACTGCCCTGGGAAGAACAAGCAAGAAACCCAGCAACATTGAAAAAATAGTTTACAACATAATATTCCACAAACATCTCCGAGTACTGGGACAAACTTGTGTCTGAAGTCGAGTTTTTGCTGATCAAAGTCTCGGATTGGGGCGACTAAATCTAGTCCAGTCTAACCGTCACAAAACACAAGTTTGCTCGTTAACCGCTAAAAATAACCCCTTTGTCGTTCTCCTCAGTTTCGAGGCACTCCCAATGTTGCCTCAGCCACTATCGGAATCCTCGGCGTTGACATATCGTGCATGTATCGTGCGTGAGTGACGTGCAGTTTCGTGGTCACTTGAAAGAGAAGGCCAAATTGGCTCTAAAAAGCTTGGCGTGCTCAGCAGAGCGGAACAGTATTTCATGCCGGCACACTGCCTGCAACTTTACAAGGCGAAATTAATTCGGCCTCATACGAATACTGTTCCCATCTCTAGTCTGGTGCTCCCCAGTGCCAGCTCCTTCCATTTAACCGCATCCAGCGCAGAGCGGCTCGAATCGTCAACGACCGAGTGCTTTCTGATCGGCTCGATTCACTGGCGCTGCAAAGAGATGTTGCATCTCTTTGCGTATTTTATCGCATCTACCACGGGATGTGCTCTGAAGAATCGTTCCGATTAATCCCAGCCGCCAAATTTCGTGAACGCAGTACGCGGCAAACGTCTCGATACCATCCACACCATCTGGATGCTTGGCGGTCCACCACTGTACGTTTCACAAGGAGTTTTCTTCCGCGTACGACCTCTCTGTGAAATAGTTTACCACCCGCGATTTTTCCGGACCGATACGACCTGGGCACTTCAAGAAAAGAGGATACTCCTTTCTAAAGGGCTAGCAACGCACCTATACATAAAATAAGCAAATATAAGTAAAATACGTATGTACGCCAAAGTTAAAACCAGTTTTTAGTTAGAAAGCGTTTTCCCTAGTTAAAACTAGTTTTTACCTAATGCCTTTATTATAACTAGAATGAACTAATGCTTAAAATTGAATATGGGGTAAAACCAGTCCTTATTACACACAACGCGTTTTTCCGGAGCGAGTCAATTAGAACTGTTCTTTTTTTTTGCGCCCGAAGCAAACCTCCGGAAAGCGGGGGAGGGAGGCGGTGAATGCTCATAGCATACCACGCAGCCGGCTGCGTGGTTATGTGGAGACTTTTACCCACTAAACACCGCCTTTTAGGGACTGGCTTAACGGTCTAACTAGAGATCTCTAAGCCGTATACGAACGCGACCCTCCTTGGCAGAAAGGAGGACGCAAGCGGCAAAAAGCCGCTTAGAAGTGTGCCTAACTAAGGCAGATTAAGGGATGCGAACTGTTCCGAACGAGGTTAAACGAATGAGGCTTTGGTTCTGGATTTGATTTGATTTTTTTGGACTTTGGCTTGCTTACCAGACCTGAGAATGAGCGATTATTATTGATAAGATAGGTCGAATTTGTACTAAAACCGAATCAGAACGCTCCGACTTCATGTAGTCTTGTCGTCCCTACCGCTAGAATGTTTTTGTAAAGCCGTAGGCCGCTCGCTGTTGCAAATAGCGGGTATCTGTGCGAGCAGTAGCGGCTGAGGCTGGTCGCCGATAAATAAACCGAAGCTGCGGAAGTGAGCATGGGTGCCTGTGATTTGGTACGCAAGAGCGCAGGGGTTGCACTTCCCGCAGCGCCGAAGCCGTTGCAGTAGTAACTGTGCCAACAATCCTGTGTTAAAACTTTAATAAATATTTAATAAGTATATCTTGTTTTCAATCCCAAATTAGTTTCTCTAATTCATAATTCATAATTATTTATTTGCATAGAATGTAGGTAGATATTACAATAGTATTATTAAAACATGAAAGTTCCTATACATTCTGCCTTGTCAAGGCGTGCAAATTTTGACTAATTAAATATAACAATTTTTTTCGATGAATTTACTTATTTACAAATATCAAAATGTTCATATGTAAAAACAGTAAAATTAACTATTTAATAATTATTCTATAACTATCAAAGTCCTAAGCAAAAAAATTCAAGCATTTTTGGATACAGTTTTTAAATATGTAATTTGTTTTGATTTTTGTGATCAAGATACTCATTAACAGTATAGAAACAATTAAGTAAAAGCCATTCATGAAGTTGGTTTTTTAACTTTGTCATTGGGAAATTTTTAAACTCCTCGGGTAAAGAGTTAAAGATTTTAATCGCCATTATATATGATTTTTTGGAAGAGCATCAATTTACATTTTGGAAAGTATATTCTGTTATTGGATTTTCCCTTAAACTTCTATCTCTTAAAAAGGTATTACTTGGGAAGTATTCAGGGAATTGTTTGACAAAAATCGCCGCTTGTTTTATATACATACATGCGAGTGGCAGCACTTTTATTTCTTTAAATAATGGTTTGCACGATGTCATGGAATGTGCTCCACAGATTGCTCGAATGCATTTTTTTTTTGGATTTTAAATACGCGTTCTATATATTTTAGAACAGTTGCCCCATATTAGAAGTCCGTACTGCAATATCGATGAAACATAGCCATGATAGGCGTTTAACGCTGCTTTGGCAGATGCTATTTCTCGAAGTCAGCGAAGTGCAAATACAAATCTGTTTAATTTGTCACATATCGATTGAACATGCCTTTTCAAATTACAATTATTGTCAATAGTGATACCAAGAAATTTATAATAATCAACTTCTTGTAGCACTTTTTCCTTGTACATTATATTTAAATTAATTTGCTTACTTCTAGTTTTTGCATTATTTTAGTTTTATTTATATTTACTGTCATATTGTCACAATTTAACCAATCAATTATATGTTTTAGTGTACTATTGATATCAAATTCAAAAATCTTTTTATTTGTGCATTTAAGAATGATTGTTGCATCATCAGCGAAAAGAATCGTTTCATGAGGAGTTATTGTTGGTAGCTCATTAATATATATTAGGAAGAGTATAGGACCCAGAATACTTCCTTGTGGTACACCATGTTTGTTCAACCGATATTCCGGTCGAATGTGCACCTTTTTAAGGTTTTTGAGCATTGTTATTTCAGTACATTGCTGTCGTTGACTGAGGTAACTTTTAAACCATTTATTTGCTTTCCCACGTATTCCGCATCTTTCGAGTTTATTGAGAAGTATGCCATGATGAACAAAGTCAATTGCTTTACTCATATCCAAAAAAAGAGCGACCACCGGTACACCGTCATTGACGCATTCTGTAATATGCTTAACGAGTTGAAAGGTCGCTAATGTTGTGGACTTATTTTTTACAAAACCATTTTGTGCGTTATTAATAATGTTAAATTTTTCCATAAAATCATTAAGTCTCTTAAGTATTGCTTTTTCAAAAACTTTTGATGAAATGGACACCATTGCAACAGGTCTGTAATTATTAATATCTTTAGTATCGCCCTTTTTGAAGATGGGTTTTAAAACTGAGTACTTGAGATCTGCAGGAAAAATTCCTTGGGTAAAAGATAAGTTTATGATATGACTAAGTATTGGTGCTATATTTAAAGAACTTAGTTTTAATATTTTTGTCGGTAACTCATCATACCCAACCGACTTAGTGTTTCGAAGAGATAATATAATTTGATTAACTTCATCAGGAGTCGTAGGTCGTAAGAATATAGTAGAGTGACGGGATTATTTACACATACAATTATTTGACATATTTGGTTTGTCTTTAGTTTTCGAATCTATAAAAAATTATTAAACCCATTTGCAGTGTCATTTCCTTCTACCAGGGTTCTTCCATTGTAATTTATGGTATCTATTTCTTTAAAATACATTTCCTAAGAATTTTAGCATAACTTATATATCTAGATTTATTTAGACTTTTATTTGCCGCTGTAAGCAATTTTTAAATTTACAATATAGCTTTCTTTTCAATACGCAAGATTTTTTTTATACCTCTTGTAAGCCAATAACTTTTATTATTTCTTAACGAAATCTTAATTAATTTGGTTGGGAAACACAGGTCGAAGAACAGTTTGTAAATATTATAAAAGCTTGAAAATGCTTTGTTGGTGTCTTGTTCAGTATAGATTTCAGAAAAAGATATTGATTGTATACATTCCAAGAACTTTTCTATATTATCTTTCGCAAAGTCCCTTTTTACCTCAAACCAGTATTTTACTGTTTTACTGATTTTCATAGGAAGCTCTAGTACATGCCCCGTGTGGTCAGAGAGGTATAATGTATAGAACCTTTTGCTTCTGTAACATTGCTTATTAAGTGATCAATACATGAATTAATTCTGGTTGGGGAGGTTATTTGCTGAGTTAAGTTAAAATTTAGTAATAAATCTTTAAGCTTCTTAGAGTAATTACTAACCTTTATAGTGTCTATATTTAAATCTCCTGCTATGATTATTCGTTTTTTATTTCTAGTGCTAATTTTAACCAAAGCTCGGAATGAAAACTAGTTTTATCTGAAAATCAAATATATTAGTGGTAAATTCTAGTTTTGACTAGTTATTTCTAATTTTCACAAATAATTTAATAAAAACTAGTATAACTAGAGAAAACGCGTTCTATCTAAAAACGGGTTTTAACTGTAACATACATATACATAGTCCTTCTTTTTATTGCAGCATTTGACAAAATGATTAGCTAAACTGTTTTACTGGATATTGTGTACACGAAATTATGTTTAATAGAGAAACCTTACAGTTTTACAGTTTTATTAATCTTATTTTTAAAAAAATACGAGAGCCGTGCAGTTTCGCGGCACAAGAGAAAAACGCGTACGATGCCCGCGTGGATTAATGAAGCTGATATAGGGAATGTTATGTGCGTGTGTTCACAATGTGATTTGAAAGTGTTCGGCGGTGAAGTGGTGAGGTATTATATAATGGGGAAATTTAGACGTCTGAAATCTAAAAACAATATCGAGGATATATGAAAACCACAAAAACGGATTTGAGCATTGCGTCGGAGTCTTTCCTGCTCACAAAATACTTGAAATCATAAATGGGAACAAAACAAAAGTATTTGAGAGCCCTGTGTACATTCATGAGACGTATGTAGGTTGTTACTTTACTTTTTTACTTTTAATGAGACTATAAAACAATTTGCCAATTATTAAAATAGTTTTTACATTTTTATGACCCATGAACCCAGTTTCATTGGTCACATTGAGGGAGTGTGAATCCATGTTTTTCAGAAACAGTACTGTTACGCGCTCCAGTCGACGATATACTAGCGCCATCTAGTGTCAGGAACGAGAGCGAGTAGAGCGTTACAGAAAATGACATCACAGATCTCTCAACCGACAGCGCCACCCGAAGAACTAAGTTTCTAGAAAATCTATACTCGAACTCTCGGTACCTTGCGCGTGTTTACTTGAACATTCCGGATATTTTGCTAATTTAAATAAATAGGTGGCGCAAGATGCGATCGGGACAGAGTTGAACTCGGCGACATAAGCGAAGCTTCGGAGCGGAATTAAGTGAGTGATTAGTGTGTTTAATTATTAGTGTTTTTAACTTTAATTTGTATAAAGTAAATTAAAGTGTTAATTTAGGTAATTCTATCGGCAATTTTTATTGTCACGAACCTCAAGCTCGTAACAGTACGATGAGTTTAAACAAAGAAAATCTTACTTGAACACAGGCTTATTTCTATTTTAACTACGAGTAGAATCAATTAATTACATTACGATGTATTAACCACGTTCTTAGAGGGGAGGGAAACACTGTGAGGATACCTGAATGTCTGATAAGTTAACAAAATATATACAGGTATTTAAAATATTTAAATATGAAGTCGGTCATTCAGCGTTGAGTCACCGCGGCGAATCCTCCAAAACCTCTGCGGCCTGCGTCCAGTAGTAGGACGTATGAAAACTTTTACGTTAATGGGGCTGATATAAAATTTATATTTTATTCATATTCTCGGAGATGTTACAACTTTTTTCAGTCTAACCCAATGATTTAACGGTGGCGAAGGTGGGTAGAACTCATCACTGTTATCTTAACATACGTTATATGTAATCATAAGTCCACTGCTGCCCATAAACTTAACCTGTAGAATAGGCTAATAGGCTGGATATTTGCCGTAATTGCAGGTGGGTGTCGATCAAAGCTGTTAATTATTTAAATCTGTCCGAAGGTGCTGCTGCCCATCCTCTGATCCAGTTTCCAGTTCCTCCGTCGTCTCTTACGACACTTTACGTGCTGTGGTAAAGTGGATTCTCTCACACTACACTACTTACTCAAACGAAAAATAATATTATCTGTCGACGTTCAATGAGGCGATTGATATAACTTAAACATCGTCAATAAACACTTTGCTGTAAATTAAAACAATACCATGAAATTCCATCATTATTTTATTGAAACTAAATAAGTTTTAATATGAAATAAACGAAAGATTAAAAATTTAATAATACAATTCTGATTCCAATGTATTTTACCCTCAATAAGGATATATCGAAAGATATGATCAAACATCCGATATAAAAGTGATACGTGTTGTTAGAAGTACGAGTATTGGTCACACGTTGTGCATAACGCAATTTTGCATACATATTTTATTTTATTTATTAGGATCACCATTAGAAATAACAAATAGTTTTACAGAAAAAATACATAATTAAACATTTATGATAACTGTATTTCTTTTTACAGGTAAATCAAAACATGCATCAATTTTATTCTACGACATTAAATGTAAAAATTGTTTGAATTTGGTGACATTGGTGGATCCAAATTTCACCAAATTATGTTGCGCAATCTCGAAGTTATGTTAAAAAAAACATTTTTTTTTCGAATTCTTTCTCCTTCGATATCTCACGAACAAATGAACCGATTTTTATTTTCCAAAAAATAACGTCGAGTGCCGTTATTTTTTGAACGTGGCCGTGAACGTGAACGTGAACGTGGTGCCGTTTATACGTGGTAGAGCCATGCTGCAATTATATTAGTAGTATAGTTGTAGCACGAATGGGTCGGCTCGACCGGGGAAGGACCACGCTCTCACAAAATACCAGCGTGAAATAGTAGCTTAATGCTGCTGTATTTCGTATGGTGAGTGTAGAGAACCGGAGACCCTTTTTACTGGAAATGAGGTATTCCATCTCAGTCCTCACGGGTGACAACGCATCTGCATTTTGATTTGTAATGGAAGATAGATGTAGATGTCTATGGGCCGCAGCAACCACTTACCATCAGGTGGACTGTGTGCTCGTTTGTCACCCTATTCTATAAAAAAAAAAAAAAAAAAAAAAAAAAACTTAAAATCTGACTAGTTTTTGAAATTGATCGGTAAAGCGGTTTAAAAGTTATACCAAAAAAACAGTTTTTCAAAATTTTATTATAGAGATTTCTTAAAATTTACTACTCCGAATCAGTTTATATTATCACAAATCTATTCCAGATTAAGATCTTTAGAACGCAGCAACCCGCATCTCAATCGATCAAGACGTTCAAAAGGTATGAAAGGTTTACATACATACATGCATACATCCATACATACATACATACATAAATAAATACAGACATACATACATATATACATACACATACACACGCATACATGCACACACGTACGCACACACACGCATACACACACACACACACACACACACGCACACGCACACGCACACGCACACGCACACGCACACGCACACACACACACACACACACACACACACACACACACACACACACACACACTCACATCGTACGGACGTCCACGTGAAATCAGTCAGAATAGCTTCCTGGGATCTCAAAACGGCGAGACCTGATGAAAACTCGATTTTCGAAAATCGGGGTGAAACAAATGACTTCCCTATTTTTGAAAATTTTCATTCAATCACCGTTTTCCAAGTGGCAATTTTTCATCGTCAATGGGTAGCGGTTCTGGCGACAGACTGGTGCAAGGGTGTCATGTAGCACCTGGTTTTGTACCCTTGTATATCCTTCAACGGCCAAGTCACACAACATTAACTATAATAATAAATAAATCGCAGTAAGGAACCTTAGACTTGGCACGACTTTGTCTAGATTTCATTACTTTTTAGAGATAAACAAGCAGCTCCATCGAGACTTGGCTAGTTTTTTACAGAATGTTTTTGGTGGGATTTCACTTCTTTTTGTAGAAACGTGGGCACATTGATTTATTTTATTAGATTTTCTTATTCGACACATTTTTTTCTTTTTAGTAGTTTTTTTATTATTACAAATCTTTCTTTTCTTTTTTTCCGGTTCTGATTCTTGTACAGTAGCAACAGTTTTTCGTATTGCCCATTCGCGTTCATTATTTATTCTTTAAGACGGTTTAGACGGTTTAAAATCTGAAAGATTGGCGCGGTATTTACGCCTAAGCTGGTTGTATTCGGTGATCGCTGAAGCTTGAGCTCTTATACTCTTGAAGTCAACATTTATGAGGTGCATCCCATGAAGATTGGTTACTCGTGAAAGCGCCACGTAGGCTTGGCCACAAGTGAATATGGAGGTGGCAATGTCCATGAGGGCATTTTTTAGACTTAGACCTTGGCTCTTGTGAATTGTTAGGGCATACGCCACACAGATTGGCAATTGTTCCCTGTACACGTATGCCCGGGGTATGATCTCAAATTTTGACTTAATGGGCAATAATTCGTGAATCAAATTATTATTAGCAAATTTTACTACCAATTGTTTAGGCTTTGTTTGGTTTTCCGGGTCCCACCTCACTTTTTGTACAACGCCTAATGACCCATTCACTAAACCTAAACTAACATCAATATTTCTCCTAAACATTACTTTAGCTCCCTCTTTAATGATTATAGTTTCTTCCAGTCCAGCAGTCATCGACGCATCATCTTCATATTTTTGTAAACACGCCCGGGCTTTCGTTATCATACATTTTGAACAATCCATGGAATCTTTAGCAACTAACTTTATCTCGGGGTGCGTTTTAAAATATAGTCAGCGCCATCTAGTGACGTGTGCGGGTATCACCGCCACTCTTAGTCCAACGCATAATATTTTGACCAAATTTTGAGCGAAATTAATATTTTAGTGTAATTTGTTTATTTAATTTGAATAATGTTCGAGTAGAATAAAGTTAATCGTTCGACTATTTTTTTCTTGTAAACTTGTAAGTATAAGTATAAAAGCCAATCTAGTGTTATCCAGAGTTTTCCTTTAACTTTATTTATATGCGTATTAAAAGCAGAAGGGGAGGCATTCGCCCAGCAGTGGGATGCTATAGGCTAGATTAAATTAGAAGATGTGTCCCACTACGCTGGATGTTGCAATGACAGTAGATTTTTAGGTACCAATGGTAGAAGGGGGCATTACCATATCTCTAATACAGCTGAGACCAGCTGAGGGTTCTTCATCAGATACTTTAGACCTTCGATTTTTGACATAAAATGAAGCGGCCCACCAAGTTGAATATTTTTTGTAAAGGCGGTATGTCGATCTCTTCTAATAGTTTGGTTGGGCTCTTGTGTTTTCTAATCAGGGTCACCAGGTACTCCAGATGTTCGATTATCCTAGTTTTTATAGTTTTCCCTTTATGTGGCCACTAAACCCTAACTCTGTACCAAATTTCAGCTCTCTGAGTTTATGGGAAGTACTAGTTCTATTCTGATGATCATGAGTGAGTGAGTGAGTGTCTAAAATGCGAAACTTTGCTTTCGCTTAACTTCGGAACTAAATGACCTTAAAATTTTGGATTTTAAGTACGCGATTATAGTTTACTGGATGACGAAAATTTCTGCGTTCTGGTATTATCCAGAGGTTCTCAAATAGGGGCCTGAAAATGCGGCGAAATGGTTCCAGTAAAGGATGGTACGGCAGTGTTTGCTTCGCACTCGACTTGGCGGGGGCACTGCAGTGCCCCCCGATGTATATTAATTAGAAATAGAAATAGAATAGGAATAGAACTTTTTAAAGAAACGTAATAATTTATATTTAAAAAGAGGTAAACTATCGCAAATAATATCGAGGCCAGATATCTTCAAGGACAGTTCGTTACAGGTGCGTGCCAGTCTCGCTAACGGGGAATATTTTCCCAAGTTCGATCGGTATAACTCTACATGAAATAGGGCGCACAGTTTCTTGGGCAGCCTTGTTGGCACATTTTAAATAGCTGTATAATTGTAGGACAATCAATATTATAATTAAACAATAATTAAACATTTTATGTTGATATATCATATCGAATATTCGTCTATGTGACTCCAGTGATGTGACATTATATTGTACCCGTCGTCTCTCATAGGAAATGTGGGTTTGATTGAATTTTTTTTCTATTCAATCTATTATTAAGTCAATCTTTTTATTTAAAACATAAAAGATTTTTAACATTGATATGGTCACTATAAGATGTTGTTAGGTTAGCTAATTATGTAATAACTGAAAACAGAAGGACCCTTAAGTAGGGACTGAATAAATTAACATCTCACAACTTTTTACGGTAGAAGAACTGAGTTGCGAGACTTGGTTTTTTTTACAAGTTATGTTTTTGATTGAATTGAGATAGAGTTTTTCCTTGATTATTATACTAAACACTAATGGTATTCTAAATTTGAAGCTTCTATGTCTGCTAGAATTGCCTTAAAGTTTTGATGATCGGTCAGTCAGTGAGTGACAAAATTAAGGAACTTTAACTAGTTATAATTATTAAACTACTAACTTAAATTGAATGAAATTTCAAATGTACCATTACAGTGCCTGCTTGGTCTCTGGAAATTCAGGTTCCTAGTCTTATTCACAACGAAGTTATAGGGGATCGAAAATGGCCTGAACTGCTTCGACAAAAGTATGGTACGGCCGTCCTGTTTTTTAACTCGACTTGGCGGGGGCACTGCCGTGCCCCCAGATTAAAAACTCGCTTTTGTATTCCTGTAGCATATTATAACTATACCAAACGTCGTCTACGTCAAACGGTCTCTGAGAAAGTTCCTGTAATATTTTATAATTGATCCAATTTGTAAATTTTGGCACGAAGCAATCTATGCGGGAGGCCTATGTTCAGCAGTGGTCGTTAATAGGCTGTAACGGTAACGGTAACGGTAACGGATACAATAAATTATATAATCCATAGTCCCATATCATACCGTAGCTGCAGTAGGGGGCAACACGGGGAAATAAAATAGGAGATATGCATCTTTTTCATAAAAACGCTAAATAATAAAAAGTTATATTTACCAATCCGCCAGTCAAGCGCTGCAGCTCAAATATCCCCCTGCCCTCAGCAACAAATGTCCTCTTAAGAGGCATAAAGATGGCCCCATGGCGCAGTGGCTAACTTTTTTTAATAGAAAAAGGTAACATACGAGCACTCAGTCCACCTGATGGTACACGCGTGCTGTGGCCCATAGACACTATATCTAACCTCGCTTAAACATCAAAATGCAGATACGTTGTTACCCCTAAGGACTTAGATTCATATTGGAAACAAGCTTATGGAAGTCGTTTAGAAACGTAAAAAAGTCGTTTTCGTGACCACAATCCCACCTAGTAGTAAGCGGTAATAAATCCATGGATTGTTAAATCGCATCGTCTTAGTGTGGAGGTGACGTTTTGTCATTCGTTCTTAAAACACGTTACCTCCATATTAAGACTTTAGTGGGGACTGGACCACTATATAGGATTTCGCAAGGACAAAATATCTACACCCGGACCAATTATTTGTAGACAGTAAAAATGCTCGTTCCATGCTCGATACGATCCAGCGACCCTTAGCACTGCCACTGCCTGACTGCCACTGAGCTGTCACTCACTCTTGCTTTATAGACACCCAGATTGTAATCGTGCTCTTGTTGGCATAGAATTTCTCTTTTGCAAGTCAAGTGTATGGATTAGAGAGTTTGTTTGAATATAATTACATATTCATCGCAGCGCACCGGACGGAATGCGGCTGCTCTTTCAAGTGAAACGTCCTGTTCTTTAAAATGTTTACTTGTGTGGCTTTCGACAGCTGTCATCGGAAGCCATTGACGAAATATATACTAGGTGCTAGAAGAGACGCCGAGACTTGGTTGTTAGCCTGGTAGTCTTGATTAGAATACTGGGATAAAGTTATTAAATCTTGGTATATTGTCGTCGGTCCTTGATAACAATTATATACGTATATATATATATATATATATATATATATATATATATATATATATATATATATATACATTTATATATATATATATATATATATTTATATATATATATATATATATATATATATATATATATATATATATATATATATATATATATATATATATATCGCAAAACGAATGATAAAAAAGGTACGCCGAGCGTCCGCCTACTTCAGCCGCGCGGCCCCCACTTTCGCACAGATTTTGATCGCAGTGTCTATTCTAGTATATAATACATGTTACTTCAATGATCGGAAGCCATGATTTTCTTTCCCACATCCGACAAGTGCAAACAAGTTTGAACATGTTATGAGCGCAGGTGTGCACCGAACGTACTGCGTCGCTTCACACGATCAGGTCAGCACTACAAAAAATGTCATTAGCTTCATTATTATTCTAAAATTTTGCGAGCTCTATTCTTTATACAAATAGAAAAAACGTTTTGGTAAGGTAGCTTCGATTTGTAAAAAAATCCTTTAAAGTAAAAAGGGTAAAAATACTTACATGGGGCATTTGCCTACACTCACCACGACGGCCAGATTGCCACTATCATTAATTACTCTGTGAAATAACATTTAAGCGTTTTTGGACGAAATCTGCGTCGCTTGGTATGTCGCTAGAACCTCGTACGTCAGACGACAGAACGTATTGCGTGCTTGTGGGACTGGTGTTTGAGGAAAAATCTGGCGAATTCCATTCCACCCATTCAAACTTTTCACCATTTTGAGCGATAATAATGTAGTAAAATGACGTCAGCGCATACACGAAGTTTGTCTAGTAGAAAATGATGGATTGAGCAATATAGAGTAAGGATCATTATAATCAGTCAATAAACAGTTAAGTCCAAGGGAATAATAAATCCGGACCGAATTTCGGTCATGACGGCCGGTCTCAACGGAGACTAGCCATCGGCGCAGAATACTATATCTAGTCTATCACTCCCTTGACGGTAATCCGACAGGGCTGGAGGGAGATCGGGTGAAGGACGAACGGCTTTGCGTGTTTTTCGTGTGGATAAAATTTACCCTTAACAAGTGTCAACATAGGATGATGACCACCTAGTCCAAATTAAAACCTCAATAAGCGACAGTAGTCTAATGGCAGAGTGCGGACCGCGAACTCACAGGGTCGTGGGTTCGAATTTGCCATTCGACTGCTGTCGTATACCACTCCTGACACAAGAATTTTTAGCTTACCATGGGTGGTTACAAGTATTATAATAATGTGAATAGCATTGCTGTCTCTCATTAGTTTTGAAAGTAGTTCCTCCACCCAAATTTCTACTTGCCAAGATGAACTAAAAAAAATTCTATTGTCTGCACTTAAGGGTTAAAATTACCTTAGTCCTCATATTTGCTTCTTTCATCGATTCACGATTAAGGATAAGCTGACAGCACCGAAACTTGACGTGATGTAATGTAATGGTAATGTGCATTAGTGATTATGTATCTAAGTATTAGTATTAGCTAAGTATTAGTGAGATTAGTATCCGCTAAGTCAAGCAAAAAAGCGGCACGGTCACAATAATCCAGAATTTCAGTAACCAATTATATAAACACGGTATATTTCAAATTACATTCAATTTGAACCAGTAGTTTAAGAATTATAACTAGTCAAAGTTTCTTAATTTTGTCACTCACTGGCTGACTGAACGATCATCAAAACTCTAAGGCACTTCTAGCAGACAAAGAAGCTTCATATTTACAAGTAAGTTAGTGTTTAGTGTATAAATTAAGGAAACACTGAAATATTTTGCAATTTCAGTCCAATTTTGCCAACTGCATAAATAACTTTGTAATCCCATATAGGATTATAAAGTTACATTTGCAGTGAATGAAACAGCGTACCTGTATAACATGTATACTATAATGGAATTTTAGGTGTTATTCAAGAAGTAGAAAGTACCGGAAAGGAAAAAAACTAGGACCATCTACAAAAAGAAATAAGATGCCATCAAAAACATAACTTGTAAAAAAAACAAGTCTCGCTACTCAGTTCTCCTACCGTAAATAGTTGTGAGATCCAAGTCGGTTAAGTTATTCAGTCCCTACTTAAGGGTCCTTCTGTTTTAAGTTGTCACGTAATTAGCTATCCAAACAGCATCTTATAGTGGCCATACCAAAATTAAAAACCTTTTATGTTTTAAATAAATTGATTCAGAACGGCTCCTAGCTGCAGAGCGAGTCATGAGTTAAACGCGCACCTCGAGGGAATGGGGTCCCACGTTAGCAGCTTTCGGCCACTATGCTCCACAAACTAATACAACGGCTGATATGGCCAAAAGGCAGTTAAAGGACTAATAATTCGCCATCAGAAAGGGTTCGTGTCAATGATGTTGAGTATATTCATGTTTCGATCACGTTTGTCTCACCCATCAACAAGTTGCCTTCAACCTTACTCAAATACTTTATTAAGTTTTTATATAAACATCATGGAAGTTAGATATTCTGCAGCTCCGAATTAGAGGGATCCAACAAGGGCAAAGCTACTTAGGTGTGGATCAAACCAAGACGAATAGCGCGCGATTGAAAATAACGACCGCCAAATAACCATCGCAGAGATGCAAAGCTGACAGAATGCAACAAGCATCAATACGACTATCATTGGGCTAACACCATCCCAAGGTCCCTTGTACGATCCCAACAAACATCATCACCCACATACCTCCATCGACCAGAACCACAAAATGCGTCGAAACAGTCGCAGCACATCCGCAGATCCGTCACAAGACGCAATACTGTAAGGAGCTGTAAGCATAAACATAACATAAACATAAAACACTCACGCCTGGCACCCAGAGGCGTAGACAGAAACTACAGACTTCCATTTGGCACGATCTTGACACACCTCTCTCGCCTCCTCCACATTCGTATACCTACGCATACATGCTCGCCGGTTAAGGATACTCCTAATTTGGGCAATTTTCAATATATCGCCAATTTGGTCGATAAACTTTCGTCTAGGGTGTCCCTTTTCGACTCTTCCATTCACTTCTGCAACATAAATTTGCTTTGTCACTCTTTCCTCATTCATTCCTTCTACATGACTAGTCACTGCATCATCTTGCAAATAACACTCTTATCCATACGTATACAACTACTCCTTAGCGACCCCATTTCTACTGCATTTATTTTACTCTCGTGCTTCTTCTGCCACACCCAACTTTCACTACTATAAGTTAAAGTAGGGACTAACACAGCACTGTGAATTACCATACGTGTCTTTTTTGACATATTCTGACTTTCCACAATAGAGTTCAGAGCCCCATTTACGTTAATTCCTGTGTTCACTCGCCGTTCTATTTCCTTATCATATCTCCCATCCCTGCTGAAAACATACCCCAAATATATAAACTCATCTACTTGCACGATCAACTCCCCTTCTATTCTTATTTCACATATAGTTTTACTTTCTCTTTCAAAAACCATAACTTTCGTCTTACTTGCGTTGACTTTCACACCCCTTCCTTCTAAAAACCTGTTCATTAATGTAACCATCTCTCTTCCGTAATGCAACCAACTCGGCCGCCGACGACGCAAAAATAACTTGATCATCGGTGTACAAAAGGTATTTGATGGTTAACCCACCCATTCTTAATTCACATTCTTCAGCTTTAAAATTTTCCAAACCACTATTCATAAATAGGTTGTACCGCCACGGGGAAGCCTCACAGCGCGGTGTGACACCTTTATGGATGCCAAACCAGTCCGAGTGGACCCGGTGATCCTAGCACAAGCGTTAGAGTTCCCATAGAGACTTTAATGCCTGTATCAGCCCAGCGCTTATCCCAAATGAATTCAGTGTTTGCCATAACATATCCCAGTCCAATCTGTCATAAACCTTTTCCAAGTCCATAAACACACAAAAAACTCTTTGATTTTTGGCCAAATTCTTCTATAGGATCATGCGTATGGAAAAGACTTGATCTGTACAATTAGTACCTTAGCATACAGTTTTCCTACAATGCTAAGAAGGCTCATACCACGGTAGTTTTTGCAGTCCTACTGTGACCCTTTTTCTTTATATATTGGGGCTATCAAGGCTTTGCACTAGTCTTCCGGTACCCGCTTCAGTTCCCAACATAAATTAAACAAGGTGTACAGCAGCCCTGCCACCACTTCCTTTCCAGCCCCTGGAATTTCGCGAGAAACTATAATATCCAGCTGCCTTACTTATTTTCATGCTTTTAATTGCTTTCATTATTTCATATAATCTTGTCTCCCTACTTCTTTCTTCTTCTTTCGGTATATCTATTTTATTTAAATCATACATCATCTCCTCACTAATAAACATGCTTTCAAAATATTCCTTCCATCTTTTTAAACTCGATACTTCGTCACTCAGAATACTTTCATTCTCGTCTCTTATAGCGTTCATTCTAGGCTGTTTTGAATGTCTCCACAGTTCTTACGAGACCTTTCAACTATTTCTTTTGCTATCTTATTTAGATATCTAAAGACTGCCTTTTTTCTTTTAATATTATTATTCGTACCGCCAGAATTACCAACCTTTGTTACTAGTACATCTAGCCATGCTCTCTTCTTTGCTTCAACTTCCATATGTACCTCATCATCCCACCATATCGTATTATTTTTCCTTTCATTCGTTCTCTTACACACACCACGTACTTCGGTAGCTGCGTCTACTAAACCTTTCTTAATATTTTGGCATACATTCTCCAAGTCTAACCCATTCGTGCACAATTCATCCAAACCCCTTATATTTCTATTAGTCTACATTTGTATTTGTTTTTCTCATCTTCATCTTGTAACCTCTCTGTTCTAATACGCTATAACGCAGTGGTATCAGCAGACGTCCGGTGCCGCCAACGTCTGATTAGACCATTAAATACGTCATAAAACCAAATAATGATCCGTCCCTACGTTGGACCCCGGTAAACCTTTGTGTCTACTACTGCGTTCCTTAATCTTTCATCCACAATTATGAAATCTATCATGCTTCTATCATCCCCTCATTCCCAAGTATACATGTGAATCTTTTCATGAGGAAAAAAGGTGTTTGTCACAAAAAGATTCTTTTCCATCCATACGGTGATGAGGTTTTCAACATTCTCATTTATACTTTCATCACCAAAAGTTCCTAATATCCTATCATAATCATGCCTCTTTACCCCATCCTTTCCATTAAAATCTCCTAGCATAACAATATTTTCATTTCCCTTACACTTCATTAACACCATCCTTACCATCTCCCAAAACTGCAATCGGATATAAGTGGACTTAGACATATCTGGAGCGTAGACTCCTAGCACAATTTTTACGTGGTAGAGCCATGCTGCAGTTATATTAGTAGTATAGTTGTAGCACGAATGAGTCGGCTCGAATGGGGAAGGACCACGCTCTCACAGAATACCAGTGTCAAATAGTAGCTTAATGCTGCTGTATTTCGTATGGTGAGTGTAGAGAACCGGAGACTCTATTTACTGGAAACGAGGCATTCCATCTAAGTTGTCACGGATGACAACGCATCTGCATTTTGATTTGTAATCGCGGATAGATGTAGATGTCTATGGGCCACAGCAACCATTTACTACCAGGTGGACTGTGTGCTCGTTTGTCATCCCATCCTATAAAAAAGAGAAGCTTATCTGACGTACTGTGTCAATTAATAAGGGAAACGTGAAGGAAACGATATTTACACACAACTGAAACGAGGGCATATGCTTTTTTTTTAGAGTAAGGGTGACGAACGGGCACACAGTGCACCGGATGGTAATAATATGCAATGGCTTATATACTATTATATCTACTTATATCTACATCTATTCTTGATTAAGAATCACAATGCAGATGCGTTGTAACCCCCGAGGACAAAATAGAAATGCCTCGTTACCAGTAAAAGAGGTCTCCGTTTCCAACCCATTCATGATTTAACTATAATATAGCTGCAGCATGGCTTTAACCACGTTGAAACGTTATTTATATAAATACATTCTATTAAATTTTCATACTCTTAAGTGTTGTTAACGTACTGGACAATGTGGAGGGAGATCTAGAATGTAGTATACATAGTATTTATATGTAAAGCTACAAGAGAAGCTTTCGTGAAACACGTTCAATATTATTATTTGAGTAGTTGCAAATTATACGTGTAAAATATTTTCATAAGTAAGCAAATAACTCTAAATAACACTGTGTGTGCGTGCGGTATGCGTATTATAATGACATCATCTTAAAAATAGTTTCATCATCTTAGAAACAAAGCTCTTGCGAAATGTAATATTTGAGGAAATAATAATTGAAGTCTCAGTAACGATACATAAGTTATATATAAAACTAATAGATTGAGAGATGTGTTTGACGGCTGTGCAACTTTCAATTAAAAACGCAATATCAATTATCAAAGTTTGGAGAAAAAGTAACAACCAATTTCAAAAATACTAAAAAGAAATATAATTTTCACATTATTTAACAGCTTCTGATATAGAGGCTTTAGTACTTCGATACACTGCTTCGTAAGAGACTTCAGAAGCTGTTCAATTGTGTAACATTATATTTATTTGTTCCCCTCCCGGTCGGTCGCACCGAGGAAGGACCACGCTCTCACAGAATACCAGCTTTAATCAAATAGCAGCTTAATGCTGCTGTGTTTAGTATGGTGAATATAGAGAACCGGAGACCCTTTTTATTTGAAATGAGGCATTCCATCTTAGGAGTGAAAACGCATCCACATTTCTTATTCTTAATCGAGGATAAATGTAGATATGTATGGGCCACAGCGTTCATTCCCATCAGGTGGACTGTGTGCTCATATTTCACTCCCACTCCCATACCCTTCAGGTACCTAGAGCCCATTATTTAAAAACTTCAAACTGTCAGTGCAACCCATCACAAGTCCACTACTGAACATAGAACGAATCCCACGAAGTATGGTCCTGAGACACCTACACCCATCGGCTACCTGTGTGCTTCATCAGGTCGTCACTCCGTTCAGAGGGTGAGTTGCATAACACGATGTTTGCTAGTATGAGGCTGCCACTCGAGAATGTTGTTATATAATAAGGATTTACAATTACACAACATAATTTTAAGAACAGAGAGGCATGTTAAACGTCATTAGAAGCGCAGGATGGAACGCGCTCGAAGATAATCCATTCGCGATTCGCGATGTCGCTATAAAATAGATATATGTAACAATAATCGCTGCAATAAAATTTTACGGCCTATTCTTCGTGTTCCGCAATGAGTGCGCACGCTTTATGAATGAATGTTTCTCACGCTCGTTCTAGAGTGCTAGAACGCGCGTTATCTGTATGTACAGTGTGTCACGGGTCCTGCACCCGTGACACACTGTACCACATGAGACGGGAGGGCTACGAGACTCAACGGGACAAGTAAAAGTGGTCGAGTGACTCACTAGTCACATGACTGTTTGCCTCCCGCCTCGCAGTCCGCACCCCCTCCTGCCCCCCCCCGCGCAAGATATTGCATACCGCGCGGCGCCCGCGCCTTCGCACTAGGTATAGGATATTTTCTAAGTGCGCGACCCTGAGCACGCGCCGCGTGCCCCCCCTCACTCAATGTCTTTTTTTTATAGGATAAGGGTGACAAACAAGCACACAGTTCACCTGACGGTAAGTGGGTGCTGTAGCCCAAAGATATCTTTGATCATGACATTTATCCTGGCTTAACCATCAAAATTTGGATGCGTTTTCACCCCTAAAGACTAAGATGGAATGCCTCGTTTCCAGTAAAAAGGGTCTTAGGTTCTCTACACTCATCATACGCACACTTGCTTGAATATGTTACAAGATGCTAAAAGGGTTTAACAAGTAGAAGTTGCAAAATGTTTTGGGATTAAAATTGATAGTCATTTGATTTGGAAGCATGAACAAAACGACATAGAAGCATAATAAGCTCAGCTTGCTATGCACTGAAGAAGCTAGGATATACTATGCGTTGGTTGAATCCAGACTTCGTTATAGTATATTATTCTGAGAATGAATTATAAATATAACGTTCAAAAGGCCTTTATCCAGCAAAAACGAGCTATAAGAACAATGGTCCGTATACGACAAGAATACTGTAGTAAATACTTTTAAAAACTTGAGATTATAACTGTACCATGTCTATATAGACTCGTCTTTCTCACTATTTTTTTAATGTATAAGGAATTAAGAGATTACGGACGAAATAAATGGTATTAGGGAAAATAAAACAAGACAAGACCTTAAGAATAAAGTTATTCCTCGTTTAGCTGCTCACAATATTAGTCATTTATTTAATTAATCGATTACCAGTCGACCTAAAAGTAATTTGTACAAAAGTGCTACAAAACTAAGTTGAAGAGTTTTCTGTTGAAAAATGCTTATGACTTTGTTAATTTTTAATTTTTAAATTTGTATTCGATCATCTTAATATTATTGTAACGTGCTTATGTATTAATTGATTATTATTATTGACGTATTATACACAATATATATATATATATATATATATATATATATATATATATATATATATAATATATATATTGTGTATAATACTTACTTACTTACTTACTTATCGTCACGCACAATCCCTAACGGGGTATCCAGAGAGAACAGATCGCCAAGTGTCACGATCCTTACATACCTCTTTCGCTTCTTTCAGGTTCATTAACTTCTTCATACATGCACGTCTAGGTATCCGAGTACTCTTGACCCTCCCCTCTTCGAGCAATTTGCTCACATGGTCTAGGTCTCGCTCTCGCTCTATGGTCTCGGTCTACCTCGACACCTTTTAATATTTACTTTCGCTCTATATATTTTCCTCACCATTCGGTCTTCACTCATTCGTTCAACGTGCCCAAACCATTGGAGTACGCCCCTATCAATTTTTGTGATAAGGTCATCTTTCAATCCTGCGATATTGCGAATCTCTTCGTTTCGCTTTCGGTCGGCTATGGTAACGCCACATATTTTACGAAGAGATCGCATCTCCACTGCATTCAACTTGCTTTTATGCTTCTTCTGGCATACCCAGGTTTCGCTGCCATATAACAAAGTCGGTACCAAAACTGCGTTATGTATTGCAAGGCGTGCACTCTTCACCACGCTTTGCCTTTTGACTAATGCATTCAGGGCGCCATTGACTTTGTTTCCGGCAGCGACACGCCTATCCACATCTAAATCACATCTTCCATCCCGGCTGAAAGCACTCCCCAAGTATACAATTTCATTTACCTGTTCTAGACATTCCTGATTTACCCATATTTCACATTTCGTTCTCTCTTCGTCCTTTTCAAATACCAGAACCTTAGTTTTATTAGCATTCAAACGGAGACCTTTAATTTCACATTCCTCTTTCATACACGTGACTAATGCCTGCAGTTCTGCTTCCGATGGTGCAATAAGCACTGCATCATCAGCATACAGCAGACAATTAACTTTTATGTCACCCAATTTCACACCCAAACAGCTATCTTTCAGCTTCTGTAAACAGCTGTCGAGATACAGTATGAACAGCCAGGAAGACATGACACAACCCTGTTTTACGCCCGCTTGGACGCTAAACATGGGTGACAGGTCATGCCCTACCCGCACACAGGCTTTACAGTCATAGTAAAGTGACTGCACAGCCCTTAACAATCGACCATCCACACCATATCCCGGCAACAGTTCCCACATTTTCTTCCTTATAACCTTATCAAATGCTTTCTCCAGATCCACAAAAGCACAGAAAATCCTCTGGTTAACACTCAGAAGCTTCTCCGTGATCATGCGGAGAGAAAACATTTGATCCGTGCATCCTCTTCCAGGTCTAAATCCGCATTGTGCCTCCCATAAGAATCTTTCCGATTTCTCTTGCATCCTGCGTGTCAAAACCTTCGAATAAACTTTACTTGCTAAACTGGTCAAGCTGATCGCCCGATAGCTCCCGCAGTCAAAATGTGAACCTTTACCTTTATATAAAGGCACAATGACCGCGGATCGCCAATCATCCGGGACATCTCCCGTCCGCCAGCACAAATTGCACAGCAGATGAAATCTGTCCTAGACGCGAGGCCCACCGTACTTGACCATTTCAGCAGTAACTCTGTCTAGTCCCGCAGCCTTACCACATTTCAAACTTCGAATCGCACGTTCAATCTCTTTCATGCTGATGACCTCAGTGTCATCGAGGTCCGTGTCTGGCGTGCCAGTCACGGCGTCACCCCCGGATCCTTCACTAAGATCATGACACGCATACAATTCTCTATAAAATTCACTCCATCGCTGCATGACGTCCGATTTTTCTGAGAGGACGTCATTGGTTCTCGAAAGCACTTTGTTCATTCTTAAGGCTGTCGCACCACTCCGGGACCTTCCAACCTCTTTCCAGAAGAGTTTGGAGTTTTCCCTAAAGTTGTGCGACAACCTCTCGTCCGCTTCTATTCTACACCCTTCACGTACTTCCTCAATCAATGTTTTCGCATGAACTTTCTGCAGCTTATATCTTTCTTTCATCTTCTCTCTCTCTCTTCGTTACTAGAGGCCAAGTAGTCTAACCATGCTTTTTTCTTCTTTTTTACAGCTTCTTTCACTTCGTCATTCCACCATGCATCTCTTCTTTTACTACTACCTCTTTTTGTCGTACCACATACTTCTTCCGCTGCACTTACCATTCCATCCCTAAGGTTCTGCCATGTTCTCTCCACACATTCTTTCCTGCCATCGATGGTGTCAAGCTTTTCGGCTACCCTCGTGTGATATTTGTCCCTAGTATCCGCTTCCTGAAGCTTCCAGCTTCGGATGCGACAGACCGACTGTGGTTCTGTTACTGCCGTCCGGTGGCGCCAACCCGCGAACAAACCCCTAAATCTAGTAATTACTAGATAATGATCCGTTCCCAGGTCAGCACCCCTGAACACTCGTGTATCCATCACCTGTTTTCGCAGTTGGTCATCCACCAGGAACAAATCAATCATACTTCTCTCATTCTTTCTTTCTCTAGTGTACATATGGATCTTCCTGTGATTAAACATAGTGTTTGTCACAAGAAGACCCTTTTCCTTGCATACAGCCAGTATAAGCTTGCCAGCATCATTAACCCTTTTATCTCCAAACTTTCCAAGCACCGACTCGTATCCTGGTCGAGCGATACCTACCCATCCATTCAAATCACCACATACAACAGTTCTTTCGTTTCCCTTAACCAAATCTAGAACTTCTCTTACATTCTCCCAAAACTCCTCCAGCTCAGCCCTGGACGACGAAGCTACCGGCGCATAAACAGCCAAAAGGAACAACTTCGTCAGTCCCATTTTGAAGCGAACCCAGAGAAGTCTTGAATTCACAACCCTGTATTCAGTCATAAGATCGACCAACCGGGACGACAACAGCACTCCCACTCCTTGGCAGGCGTTCTCGCTTTCCGGGACTCCGGACCATATAGCTAACGTCCCGCCAGGGAGCTCTTCAATACCACTGCCTTTCCGTTTGGTCTCCGACATACACACGACATCTAATTTTCTTTCTTTCATTATTTCGATCAACTCATTCGTCTTATCTCTCATGCCTCCTCTAACATTCCACGTGCCAACTCTGCACTCTGTCCTCCACCTTCCGCCGTGTCGGGCTGTGCGTGACGGGTGGCGGTCCCCATCGCCGCTTTGCGCGCTGCATTCCACACCAACGGGGACGAGCTGGTGTGCGTCGCCTTGGGGGGACGCCCTAACCCTCGTTCGCATGGGTGCGCAGCTGTGTAGAATTGCAGCCCTGAAAAGGGCTGGCAGGGGTCTCGACGAGCACGCTACTACAATGACCCCCATATATATATATATATATATATATATATATATATATATATATATATATATATATATATATATATATAGATATATATTGTTCTGAATAAATTGAATTGCATTGAATACAAAGCAGCATTAAGCTACCATTTATTTGGTACCAGACGATACAACTGCATGTTTTCCGTTTCCTTTGTTGTTAAGGATGCCATATAGGAATGCAAGAAATTACTACAACTATGATGCTTCACTCCAGACATGTCCCTTTAAACAAATTTGTGTGTGAAAAGTGAATAATTAGGTTTTGACAAAAATTTTGTTCGATTGTATAATAGAACCTATCGTAGCTTTTCCATTGTCGGATAAGGCTAGAAAACTTTATAAACTAGTATTGTTAGGTATTAAGAACATATATGTCGTAATTTCCCGAACGCTGCCCAGCCGAGTTGAATCCGTCGATTGACCTCTCGGTCGAAGTTGGACTTACCTAGTCGGACTATTTGTTCCAGGTAAACGTCAACAACTTCGAGCATAGTGCTCCCAACAACTACCGGCATAGGTGTGACATGGGAAATTACGACATATCTTCTCGTCAGGTATACCTCAATCTCTAAAAACTAGATTGTACAACCAGTGCGTGTTGCCAGTGATGACTTACGGATCTGGGACGTGGTCCTTCACTGCTGGCCGTATGAGGACGCTCAAGGTCGCTCAGCGAGCTATGGAGAGGGCTATGCTTGGAGTTTCTCTGCGTGATAGACTCAGAAATGAGGATATCCGCAGTAAAACCAGAGTGACCGACATAGCCCAACAGATTAGTAAGCTGAAGTGGCAATGGGCCGGCCATATAGCTCGAAGAACCGATAACCGATGGGGAAGAAAGGTTCTCGAGTGGCAGCCTCGTACCGGTAGGCGTTGTGTAGGGCGACCCCCCACTAGATGGAGTGACGACCTGGTAAGACATGCAGGAAGTCGATGGATGCAGGTGGCTCAGGACCGTGCTTTGTGGCATTACTTGGGGGAGGCCTATGTTCAGCAGTGGACTTGTGAAGGGCTGTAATGATGATGATGATGAAGAACAGATAATTTTTTAATAACTTTATTTTTTAGATGGCTGGTTCTTTTTACACTCAAAGGCTATTTATTTAGTGAGAAAACACCAGCCAGCGTTCTTGGTGCTATACCGCGGGCACGCGGGAGATGGACTCTATAATAATTTAAGTTTTAGTTTTTTATAACGGTTATAAATATTGTTTATTTAAGTGTTATTTAAATAAAGATACAAATAAAAAACTAAGTTGATTAAGTCAGTATGACAAATAAAAACAAAACAAGTTATTTAGTAGCTCTCTGCGCGAGATGCGAACTTTGTCGTAATCGCATATCGAAGAAACCGGTACCCGACAAGCTGGACTCACGTGCTCGTGGCTATTTGCATATGTTATGGATCAAGTGATTAATAGGGTATTTTCATATTATTATTATTCATAATGTCCAGACAGCTTGAAAGGCAGTCACTATGATAATTATGATTAAACTGACCGCGCTTTATGAATAAAGTCCGTTACTTATTGTGCAGAGTAATAAAAACATAGGTTAGGTTTTTTTTCTTCACAAATTGAACAATTAAAAATAACGAAAACGTAATTTGAGGGGGAGGAGAAATCCTCTCCCGAGGAGCCCCTGTCTTGGGACAGCCGGCTCTGGTGGGGCAGCGGATGTGTGCGAAAGCGTTTCCGTGGCTCTGCCGATTTGCTACAAAGGTGGAACGCCATGGGGTGGAACAACATAACACGTTCTCGTTCCCGCGAGGCGGGTATGCGTAGGCATTTCCCCGTGTAAAAATGCTTTGACCTCATAATAAATCATATATGAACACATCATTAAAACTACTTTTACGGATTTTATCGCGTTTATTTTTACTTTTTATTTTTAATTCCCGACGTTTCGGGCGCTTTCCAGCACCCATGGTCACGGGGGACTGAGATGACTGACGACCCGATATCATTGTTAAACCCGGAGTACCTTCAGCTTTTTTGATTATTGTTTGTGGTCCGATCTATGCTAAAAAAGG
Source organism: Parnassius smintheus behrii (assembly GCA_036936625.1). NCBI lineage: Eukaryota > Metazoa > Arthropoda > Insecta > Lepidoptera > Papilionidae > Parnassius > Parnassius smintheus. The sequence goes on along the minus strand of JAUPFT010000004.1, from coordinate 323,337 downwards.
TACTCCGGGTTTAACAATGACATCGGGACGTCAGTCATCTCAGTCCCCCGTGACCATGGGTGCTGGAAAGCGCCCGAAACGTCGGGAATTAAAAATAAAAAGTAAAAATAAACGCGATAAAATCCGTAAAAGTAGTTTTAAACATGTGTAGTGTTCGCGTAAATATAAGAAAACATTATCATATATGAACATATCGATTGTTTAACTATTGTGTGTATAGCGCGGACATACTTGTTATTCATATTTACCGGGCATTATAAATAGTGCCTTGATAAATCACTTGGTCCGTAACACACGGCATCGGCGTGCGCGCGGTTCGGAGGTCGAGTCTTTCATTCAGCTCCTTGAGCTCGAGTCCATCCCCGTACTACAAACTCTGATTTAATATTTATATTTTCGCTTTGAAGCCCACTCTGTAGAACTGAAAAATTAAAGGTGGGATTGTTTTATACAACGTAGGATTAATATTCAATTGGTAAGTCAGTTGTTGGGGACGCGAGTGCGAAATTGATGGCTTCGTGGCGTAGTGGCGTAGCAATATGGTCCACAAGTTCGAATCTCGCTCGGAACTAGTGTTTGTATACTAGTTTCGTGCGGTTCCTACAAGTGATTGTTCCGGGTCTGGATGTTTGTCCTTGTGCAATTTATGTATGTAAACTGCCTCGACGATACAGGAAAATGTCCTATTGTCGGAGTATGCAACGTTTTTATAAAAATGCGCTAACATAAACTATTAAACTTTTCAATCACCAAATTAATGACAGATTTAATGAATGATAAATGAAGACATAACATTTAAGTTAACTTGTTTACGTCATACTAACTAAATTTTGAATTTTAAATTTTTTTCTTAATTTGTTACCGATTTCCTGTAATTAATTACCCACTGGTCTTACTGCTTAATTTCACAATATTAAGAACTTAAATGTTAATTAAAATCATCAATAGCCTTCGCATCCTTTGCAAAACAATTTGCTGCGTGGCTCCAAGACGCACAAACGTGTAGAGCCACGCTGCAGCTGTATGTATTATGTTTGCAGCACGAACGGGTCGGCTGGACCGGGGTAGGACCACGTTCTCACAGAATACCAGCGTAAAATAGAAGTTCAATGTTCCTGTGTGTCGTATGGCAAATGTAAACAACCGGAGACCCTTTTACTGGAAACAAGGCATTGCATCGTAGTCCTCACGGATGGCAACGTATCTGCATTTAGATTCTAAATCGAGGATAGATGTAAATGTCTATGGGCCGCAGCGTCCACTTATCATCAGACGGACTGTGTGCTCGTTTGTCACCCTTTTTCTATGAAAAAGACGATGAAAAGGACTGGTGACACTTTTTGGATGATTATATTAATCGAAGTTAAAGAAATTTCTGAAGTGATAGCCTCGTACCAGCAGTGCTGGATGAACAGATCGATTCAGGTGGCCCAAAACATGTTTTATAATATTATATGTCACAATCTTGTATGTCAGACGTAGGCTTTTCCAAGAATATGTTAAATGGTGAATTTCTTGAACCATTTGATTATATTAACCGCAGGGCAGGACAGTTGGGGGTGCAGAGCACTATTAATGCTCTGCGCCAATACTCTGTGACAATTTGTTTCAGCGTGGAAAAATCCCTAACAATATACAAACTATTTAACAGTATACAAAACTGTTAAATAGTTTGTTTTTGACAGTGATTGCTTCATTGTGCTAGTAGTTAAAAACACAACTGCTGGTCATGAGGTCCTGGGTTCGAATCCCTGATCGCCCAAAAATCAATTAATGGGTTTTTCTGTCAACAAATTCTCAATAGCAGCCGGGAATCAGGAAGTTGGCGGTGCTACACCCTCGTGCCTCGGAAAGCACGTTGATCCTGCATCGGATCTCCACCCGCTCGTGTCCCATCAGACTGCGAGAGAGAGGGTATAAAGAGTGCACCTGTAATTACGCATACATTCGGGCACTATAATCCTGTCCAACGCCGATGGCTAGTCTACATTGAGACTGGTCACCGTGACCGAAATTCGGACTGGGGGACATTTTTTGTTGTAAGTACTTGCTTATGTTTTAAATATTATTATTATTTTTAAACATTTACAATTTTAAAATTTTGACTCATAATCGAAGATAGATGTATGCGTATATGGGCCACCGGGCATTTTATCCACTTACCAGTAGTGACACTCCTAATTTTATAAAATAATAGTAATAATTTATTTGACTCTCAATTTGACACATATTGATTACACTTATGTATCTATTCTAAATTACAAAATTACATTTCAAAGTAGTGAGTGTAAATATAGGTAACATTGATGTTTTCATTTTAACATTGGATCTTTTCATAAATAAAGAACTCCAATTAAACAGAAAATATAAAAAATATTTATAAAAAATAAATATTTCTTTGTTAAAGAAATTAGAAAAAAACGAAGTTCGATAGCGCAGTGGTTAAGCATAATTAACTTTGCAGGCTAGAAAACTCTGCAAAAGTGTGTGCATGGTTACACTTAATTGTCCATGGTTTGGATATTTGTCCATGCTCCGACCATACAGGGTTTTTTTTTAATAGAGAAGGAGAAATTTTTTTATGTTTAGCATTTGAATTGTGGCTTATTTTCTGAGAAGGATCGAGAAACTGATTTATTAATACAAATACCTTGTGGAAATAATAGAAATCGCAAACATCCTTCTTTGACGAATCCGCGGTGAAATCAATCTATAAATATAAATAAAATGAAAGTGTTTGTATGCTATATTGAAACAACTGCTCTACTTTTGCGGTCTCTCAGCGGCACGTCACGCCCAGCATACTTCTTTTAATTCTCCTTTGACACGTACTCAGTTTTAGAATATTTTCCGAGTTAGTGCCCAAGACTTTTATTCAACAAAGGTGGAAAGAAATAATAAAGAAAATCAGTTGGGATGACGATAAACATGTCGCATGACATCGTGGTGAACTAGGGATCCAGGGATTATAATTCTTAAATGAGAATAAACGTTGATGTCTATGAGCCACAGTATCCCTTTACGACCAGGTGGATTGTGAGCTTGTTTATGTCCCCTATCCTATTAAAAAAACCAAATAACGCCACATCAATAGACCCTACCGGACTCTACCCGTGCCTGTTGAGCAGTGCAAGGCACGTCTCGACGCGTAATGTAATAAGCACAATCTAGTTTTACTAGTTACTCAACTCCAAAGAGTCGGTAATTTCTTCATGGAGAAATGTATACCGGTTATCCATTACAGCCTATAAAAGTCCACTGTTGTATATATATATATATATATATATATATATATATATATATATATATATATATATATATATATATATATATATATATATATATATATATATATATATATATGAAGATCAGCAGATCCAAAACCGAATATCTGTGCTGTGATTTCGGCGGTCTTTCCAGTCCTGTACCCATGTCGTTGGATGTCGCTATACTGCCTACCTGCTCAGATTTCAAGTACCTCGGTTCCCTCATTCAAGGCGACGGCGGAATAGATAGAGCTGTGCAGCATAGGATTAACGCAGGGTGGATAAAATGGCGACAGGTCACAGCCACAACGTGCGATCCCCGAATGCCAATAAGGCTGAAGGGGAAAATTTACAAATCGATCATCCGACCTGTCGTCATGTATGGAAGTGAATGCTGGGCCGTCAAGAAGAAGGATGAAAATAGACTGCATGCGAATGAAATGAGAATGTTATGATGGATGTGTGGTGTGACAAGGATGGATAAGATAAGGAATGAGTATATAAGAGGAAGCCTGAAAGTAGCGCCAGTGGTAGAAAAGGTGAGAGGAAGCAGATTGGCATGGTTTGGGCATGTGATGCGGAGGGATGAAAGTCATGTCACAAAACGAGTGTTGAATATGAATGTGGAGGGACACACGGGCAGAGGAAGGCCGAATAAAAGATGGATCGATTGTGTGAAGAGTGATATGAGAATGAAAGGAGTAAGTATGGAAATGACGGCTGATAGAGAGGAATGGAACAAGAAGATTTACTGCGCCGACCCCAGATAATGGGAAATGGTTTAGAGAATGATGAATGATGATATATATATATATATATATATATATATATATATATGTCTCCCCCATTGATTGCCGGATAGGGGGGATATTGCCATAGTTGCCACGCCTGGCAGGCGGGTTGGCAGCCGCAGTTTTTATTAATCCGAGTTGTTATCAGCAAGATGCTGCCCATCTCCTGCTTCAATATCCCCCTGTCGCTGTGTCTTACGACATCCAGGTTACGATACGAGGTACTGGATATTCCCACATCGTCACTATAGCGGTCCAATGTATACGCTTTTTAATAGTTTGGTAAAAAGTATATTAGAATACTGTGCTGTAGTTTGGAGACCTCATTATGCTACACATCACTGAGAATCGAGTGGATCCAAAAAAGATTCACATGACATTTGTCTTACGCAGGTCGGTTTATGAAAATAATTTGATCTATTTGAAAACGAAACGATTGATATATTATTTTTCGACTCTCCTACAAAAACTCCGTCTCACTTTAAGAGACCATCTTTTGTAATATTCTATAAAACATTTTGTTTTCTTTCCGCTTCTATATATGTTTAGTACTCTATATCCTTATATTTTTTATCTTTCTTTATCCTAGTAATATATGTAGGTATACAGCGCTGAAATAGTTATTTGCATATGGTAGCCGCCTGCAGTTATTTGTATATTTTAGCTGTGGTGGTCCATTGTTTTTTTACAAACATACATTTCACAAGGACAAACATCTAGACCCGGAACTATTAATTGTAGGCCATACAAATATTTGTTCCGTACGGGATTCGAACCCGCGGCCCTTAGCGCTGTAACTCATTGCTAAGCCACTGCGCCACGGAGCCGTCATTTTAAATAGCATGTAAGGAATGATACAAATGTTGGTGGATTAATATACAACCAAAAAGCGAAAATGACTTTCATTTCAATAAGTATTCTTGTAATGCATGTTGAATATAAATGATTCTACTCTATTCTATTCTTTTCTGTTCTATTCTATTGTATTCTTTTGTAATTGCAAGACCCTATAAATATGACGTATGTATCTTCATTACCTCTTCACACAACATGAGTATTATGCATTTACACTGAACTAAATTTGATTGTGATGAAGTATCTACCCAACAATAAACGGCAGTGATTCTTGAAAAACAGAGGGAAAAGATAGAGAGAGAGAGAGAGAGAAAAAAAGACGACAAGAATTTTATACGTGGTAGAGCCATGCTACAGTTATAATAATAGTGTAGTTGTAGCACGAATGGGTCGGCTCGACCAGAGAAGGACCACGCTCTCATAGAATACCAGCCTGAAATAGTAGCTTAATGCTGTTGAGTTTTGTATGGTGAGTGTAGAGAACCGGAGACGCTTTTTACTCAAAATGTGCCATTCCATCTCAGTCCTCAGGGCTGACAACGCATCTGCATTTTTAATTCTCGATTGAAGACAAAAATGTAGATGTCTATGGGCCACAGCATCCACTTATCATCAGGTGAACTGTGTGCTCGCTTGTCACCTTATTCTATTTTTAAAAAAAACTCACTTCGACATTAGATATTAGTCTGTGCTTCAAATAGATAGCAGTCCAAGATGGCGTCGTTATGTCAAAAAATCAAATCAAAATCAAAAATGTTTATTTCATTAACTTAAGTCTAAATATACAAGTTTTCTATGTTTGGAGATTCCTTTTAAGCTAAATAAATTGCTTGTTCTAGGAAACTCCGCTCTTCCAAAAAACTTTTACAACATATATTTAGACTACTATTTTTAATGAAATGAGAGACTACATACTAATTATTTAAATAAGGCATGCATACAATTTTTCTCTTGTGTGATTGAATAGGATGTGTGTGTGTGTGTGTGTGTGTGTGTGTGTGTGTGTGTGTGTGTGTGTGTGTGTGTATGTGTGAAAATGTGTGTGTGTGTGTGTGTGTGTGTGTGTGTGTGTGTGTGTGCGTGTGTGTGTGTGTGTGAGTGTGTGTGCGTGTGTGTGTGTGTGTGTGTGTGTGTGTGTGTGTGTGTTTCTATACTATGTGCGGATGTAATTCTATGTTTAAAACCTAATCATGCTCTCTACTTCCTCATAAGTTAGTGTCTTAAGCCAATTTAGGACTAGATCCTTGCATTCAAAAGTTGTTTTGGTATAGATGTTAAGTGCTTTGTTGGCCTTATTATATAGTTGACATGACAGGTTTGCGTGTTGTTGTCTAGCAAAAAATGTATTACATGTTTGCATTTTAGCTACTGAGTCAATCCTTCTTCTTGTGAATATTGAAGTGTCAAGTGGGAGAGATCTGTGTTTTTTAACAATAGTATGCAGGATATATAATTTACGTAATGACAACAAATCTGCTACGGCATAGAGTGCTTGGGTGTGGAACCTACGTTTTTTAAAGAACATGACCTTCAGAAGTGCGCGCTGCGCACGTTCAGCTACTAAAAATTTTATTTTTGATGCACCACCCCATACAGGAATGCAGTAAGTCATGATAGACTGCGCCAAAGAAACATATATGCGTTTTAATAGGTCTTCTTTCGCAGAATGTCGTAAAATTTTAAAAATCCAGATTAATTTTCTGATGCGACTTGTAATAAGGTCAGTGTGGGCGTGCCATGAGAGTCTGTCATCAATCATTACTCCCAGATATTTTGTGGAATTCACCTTGGCAATGATTGGACAGTTGCAGTTTGAAGCATTTAGGAGAGAGCAATTATGTATCGTGAGATTGTAATCTGGGTTAGGTTGCGTTCTATTGCTTATTGAGAAACACATAAAGTTAGTCTTTAATGTATTTAACGAAAGTAGGTTTAACCTTAACCATAAAGCAGTAGTAAAAAGTGCCGATTCCGCGTTCTTTTTGATCGAGTCCCAGGAGTTGCCAGTAATGACCATGGCAGTATCATCAGCGTAAGAGAAGATCGAGGTACTGTTTAGGGACATACTGCAAAGCTCATTGATGTAAATGAGGAATAATGTTGGCCCAAGAACTGAGCCCTGTGGTACACCAAAAGTTAAGTCAGCATCGTTGCTCACAAAACTACCCACCCTAACCTTCTGCCTCCTGCCACTCAAGTAACTTTTAATTAAATTTAATGGAGTACCTCTAACTCCAACTTTTTCTAGTTTGCGCACGAGAATGGGAACAGATACGGTGTCAAAGGCCTTCTTCAGGTCTAAGAATATCGTCAAGCATTTGCCTCCACTATCCAACTGATTAGCTATGAGTGATGTTAGGGATAAAATAGCATCCTGGGTAGATTTTCCCGATTGGAAGCCGTATTGTGAATCTGCCAATATGTTGTATTTTTTAGGAAGGTTACCAGTCTTTTATTAATAAGCTTCTCTAGTATTTTGGACAGTGAAGGAAGCACCGATATAGGTCTGTAATTATTAACATCCTCCCTATTCCCACCCTTGTGCACCGGGGTAACAATAGCTCGTTTTAATAAACTTGGGAAGACACCTTTCCTAAAGCAACAGTTGGCTAGGTGACTGATGACTGGGACCAGTATATACCGAGCTAGTTTCAAAAAACTAGCTGGAACATGGTCATAACCAGGAGCACTGTTTGATTTCAAACTCATTATAATGTCATTTACCTCTTGGTGATCTGTTTCCAATAGGCAAAAAGTTGTGAGTTGGGTCTTATCCACAAGATGAGTTGACAGATCATGAGGGTTATTCACAGCTGAGATACTGCTTGCCAGGTTCTCTCCCACGCCTGCAAAAAAGTCATTGACATAGTCAACTGACTCCTCCGGGGTTTGTTTGGTTGTCAAGAGTTTAAAACTTCCAATTTTGTCTTGATTCAAATGTGTGATGTTCCTTATGTGTTTCCAAAGAGCTCTTGAATCTTTTGATGAATTTTCTAATTGTTGTCTTTCATAAGAACGCTTAAGTTTCTTTAACAAGTTAGTACAAAAATTGCGATAACGCTTATATGTAATTTTAAGGACTTCATCATGAGGGTTGGAACGTAATTTTTTTTGCATTTCGTTTCTATTTTTAATACAGCGCAAAGCCCCTGGAGTTATCCAAGCCTTAATAGTCCTTTGGCTCCTTGGGATACGAGTCTCCCGAGAGTTTTCTCTAAGAGATTGTGTGACGTGAGAGATCAGAAGATTAGAAATGATCTCAGGATCATCACATAGCAGCAGATCTTGGATATTTTTGTCTACTATACTCATGATTGCCATGTCATAGTTAGTGACCAATTTGACTCTCTGAGTTTTATGCTTAGTGTATAAGTTAGAAATATGTAAAAAAGTCATAGAATGATCAGTTATGGTAGTGTCTAGAATAGCAATTTTAGCAGTCAGAATTCGTCTATCCAGTTTAAGCATTATGTGGTCAAGACAACTACCATCCCGCGTTGGTAGACAATGACCCATCATGATACTGTGATTACTTAGCATGTCAAGATATGCAAGTCTATTATTGCGCATAGTGCTATGTTCATTTAAATCTTGAATTAAGTTTATGTTTATGTCGCCAGCTATTATAATGCATCTATGAGATTGGATTAATTCAAGTTGTGTGTTTAGGGAGCTAACAAATCTATCAACATTGACATTCGATGGTGACCTATATATTGTTAATACAGTGTAGTTGGTAGTCTCAATTTGTAAGCAGGAAGAGTCATCTAAAATTATTTCTTTTATATTAGCTGATATGTCATCTTTTATATAAACGATGACTCCATCATTCTGGTTTAAATAGCGAGTACTGTAATACGAAGCATAGTTTGATAAGTGTGGAATGGGTTTATCTTTATTTGTCCAACATTCAGTCAAAATTATTAGGTCTGGATTAAACTTTAACTGAGTAATGGAAACAAGAAGATCGTCAAAATTTTTGTAAACACTTCTTATATTCTGACATATTATTGTTAGGTCTTTTCCTGATACATTAATAAATTTATGTAGATTTTCAATATCTGCCAAAGAAGAGTCTGCAATTTCTACATTGTCTAAATCTTTTAAGGTATTAAGGGCATCATCCATATTGAATATAGTAAAAATAGAAACACGTGTTACCAAATTCAGGGGACATGTATATATCTTTTTCAGCACTATAGAATTCGATTATGTTGAACGTCATAAAAGTTGTGACATCGTTTATTATGGGGTAGCAGTTGTTTGAAGGGATTATTGCATAATAAAATACAGAAAACATTAGTATATCCGCAAAAAATATTTTCTGAGTGGTGTGATTAGGCAGTTTTGTGTGTTTGAGTGGTAGTTTGCAGTTGTAGAGTGGATAAGTGTGTGAGTGAGTGTTGTCAAATAGTGTATATTGAGTGTGTATGAGGGTGTGCAAAATTTTGTGAGTGTGAATTAGACAGATGTATTGGTATGTCTTAAATAAATAAAACTTGTTTACAGTTTCAAGGCAAGCAAAAAACAAGAGTATCAATAAAACCAGTAGCAAAAATAGTACATCATTAACGAGATTACACATAGAACAAAAAAGAAGTACCAAGGATAGTCAGTCTCCATTCAAAAGCTGTTGCACCTGGGCTTCCGATTTGATGATGATTATCGGAGTATGTTCCGATTTACGGACGTACACCCTCCCATATCCGGTCCAACAGAATTTATATTTTCCAGTCTTGACCAGATCCCGTGCAAGGAAGTAAAGCCGCGAGCCCTTTGCCGTTAGTTGTTCTGACACAAAAATAGGGGTGTCACATGATGTGCGGGATCCCAGGTGTTTATTGCATAATTTATTTTTGTTAGTGTTATTAAAAGATTTACACCGTTTTAAAATGTCGGATTTAATGAGTGTAGACCCGAATTCAACAATAATTGGGGTATTCATAGTGTCCTTTTTCTTTCCCAGAACTCTATAGATGTCCTTGATATCCGTTCTGCACAGCGAACCTCCAATACTTGTAGATAGACATAAAACCATTTCAACTAAGTCGCCCTTAGTTTCATTTTTGCCCCGGGGGACATTTTTTATTTCAATATTAGCCTTTCGATAGGCCATTTGCAAGTTTTCTAATTTATCCTCCAGGAGTATAATATTATTTTTGTATTCCATCACCCTACTCTCTAACTGTGATACCATTTTACTCAACTCCTCATTTTTAGTTGAGAGCGATTGAATTGAGTTTTCAATACCTGTATTACTTTTCTGTATCTCCTTTAAGGTGTCCGGTATAGACTTTATTTCTTTTTGTTGTGCAAGCCACAGAGAAGATATCATGCTTTTCATTTCCTCCTTAAAACTATTGAAGTCCTCCATAGTGACGGCCCGGCTGCGCGCAAATACGTAAGTAGGTGAATTTGTTTCGTTATCGTCGCAAACGGACACATCGGCCGCGCTTGGTCGCTCCATTGTACCAGGATATAATAAAGTTGCTAGAGGTCGGCAACAAGAGAGCGCACTTTATTCTGTGCGACAGTAGCTTCAATATAGTATGGCACGTGATAAAACGTTATGTACTCGCATATGTTCCGTACAGCGCGGGGCACGCAAGAGGCACATGTTGTGTCGCCCGGCGCGCGCCTCCCACTGCACCCTTTGACACCCTAAGTAATTTTGTTAAAATCAGTTTTTTCGAAATATTGCATACCGATGAAAATATATTATTGTTGTTCTTAGTACGATTCCGTTAATTGTTTTACAGCTGAGCACTACACATTACACCATGGCAACTTAAAATTCCAAAAGCCCTCGTGGTATCCTTTATATCAATAGTGACGCGATGTGAAAGTAATCAATAACTATTGCATGTTTTTTGAAGATTTCGCTAGTGATTTATGAGATGCTTTGCAAAATGATTTTTAATTTATTACAAATTTTAAGCTGAGCTGAGCTGCGCTGAAGCTGAATCGTATTATGTCTACAGTACTCGTAAGTTTGCTTGAAGTACCAGGCAGGTACACGCAGTGGTCCGTAAGGTGTGCTCGGGGAGTCCGAGACCATTCTTACTAATAACAAGACATAAAATTTTTGTAATTAAGGCCATCTGCTCAGGACAGGATTTGAAGCGCTCTATATAATATTATTTCTAACCATAACATACTACTCTGTGTAAAAAGTATCGGGAATATGTCAATAAAAAGACCCGCGTAAAAGAGGTCGTTCTAATTTTTTTACTGCATATTGGTAGCACTGTACTGATTTAGCGCGCAAATTTTGAGTGGGATCTGTCATTTAATTTGTTTTAAACTACACTTTTTGTTGGTCATAGTTTTGAGTTCTCGGCGATTTTTACAATGGAAAATATTGTTGAACAAAGAGTGTGCCTTAAATTTTGTGTTTTGAATGATATTTCATGTGGTGAATCACTAAAAATGTTGCGAAATACCTACGGCGAATCGTGTATATCGAAAACAAGGGCTTATGAATGGTATAAGGCTTTTAAAGAAGGCCGAGAAGTAGTAGTAGACTTGCCTCGTTCTGGTAGACCTTCAACCGCTACGACCAAAGAAAACATCGACAAAATCAAGAAGCTAGTGCTCGAAAATCGACGTATGAGTCTGAGAGAGTTGGCTAGTGAGGTGAACATATCTTTTAAGTCCGTCCACAACATTCTCATTGACATTTTAGGCATGAAACAGAATAGGTTTAGGGGTATAATGATAGTACGGCAGTAGTTTTTGGTTTGGGATTAAATTGTATTTGCAAGCTTTTCATGAACGTAATTAGCAACCTGGTTATGACGGTGGGTGTAATTAGTTTGTACTAGGCTGGAACAAGCACTGGTAATATGTTGTATAGTTTCGTGCATGTCTACCACGTAATTCTTTACTACGCCACTTTTATAGTTTTTCTTTTTCATGATCAATTACTGTAGTAGCTCTATTACTTTGATTACTTAAATTTAGACGAGTATAATTGTTATTCGAGTCAATGACTGCTTGATGTAACGGACTATTAGCTGATTTTTCATAAAAGAAAAACTGCGGGGTTTTGACTTACCCTTCCCATAACCTTTAAAGATCGATCAGACTCCTATCCCCTATAGCTCTCTTTGTCGTAAGCCGATTTAAGATGAAAATATTTGTATTTAGTTACGGTAGTCTTCATTTTATTTCAAGATTTCGTATATTATCTGTGGCTGACCATTTAATTACTCTGAAAGAATTGGTAATTATTGGGATGGCAAAAGTGTTAATAGCTTTGAATAAATTTCTAAAATTAAGTTGCTTTTTACAAACTAGATTCAACCTACGTAAATATTTATTACCAAGGTCCTTTTTATTATTATTGTGGGGGGTATCTATATAGTTTTCTCATCTGTTTGGGTTCTATAAATATATAATTATAAATGAAAATGAAAAGATAAGGTTATTATTATTATTATTATAAAATTTTTGTAATTAAGGCCATCTGCGCAAGACAGGATTATATTGTACGAGTGTATGCGCAAAAACTGATGCACTCTCTGTTCCTTCAATCTCATAATCCGATTGGACGGTGGTGAAACACCGCAAGTTTCCTGGCTCTGCGCCGCTACTGAGTATTTCTTGGCAGAAAAACTCAATAAGTGATTTTGGCCCGACTAGCGATTCGAACCCGGGACCTCGTGATCAACTGTCGCGTTAACAACCACTGGACCACCGACCACTGAGGCATTCATAGCACATATCCAATAACTGTCAGGTGGGTGTTTTGTCGTTGTTTGTACGTTTGTGACCCTTATTCATATAAGAAAAAACATGACCGTACAGCAGAAGGTAAAAAAGTTCGCGACATTAATAAATATTTAAATAGGTCCACTGTTTAAATCTGTTGCTATATTTTAAATACATAGTTGTTTACTTATTTCTCGAAGAGTAAGGTATAGATAAGGTAAAATTTATTTTATATATCTCATTTTTTGACGATAAATCTCACGTGTCGATCGATGAATCGTACGTGAGTCATGTAGTACAATGTGTGAGTAAACAGATGAATTTCCGTTGCAATGAAAGAAGAAAGGTGAGGGCAGCAAAGACACCGCGGGGTGTATCCGGGGCACACAGCTGCACTCCCCCCTGCGCACTCTGCACTCTGCACTCTGCACGTGCCAAACACTATAATATTAATCTATTTCCATTAACCGTGTACTGTTAGTACGGGGTAGCGCCACGCTGCAATTATATTATTTATTTATTGCATTTACATGATTTGGTTCTGTGTGATACATTAAGCACATGTACCCAGCAAGGGTATAACAGTATGAAATAAAGCTAGCTAGCTGTAATGCCTTAATTCTAATACTAATATGTATATATTTCTATACCTCACAAGTATTATTATAGTATTTAGTATACGGTTATATTACTATATTTATTTATTTACTTTAATTTTACATAATATTCATCTAATTTATATAACATTTCTTAATAAAAAAGTTATTTAGTGCTACCATAAACTTCTTATTTTCTTCTATCTCTATTATATCTTTGGGTAAAGTATTATATAATTTAACTTCCATGGAATACGGTCTAAAACTGTATAAAGATAAACTAGTTTTAGGCAATATTATAGTTGTAACGGGAATGGGTCGGCTCAGTTGAGGAATGAACACGCTACCACGGCATACCTACGTAAAATAGCAGCTTAATGCTGCTGTTTCGTGTGGTGAGTGTGGAGAGTCAGATACCCCTTTTACTCAAACCAGGCATTCTATTTTAGTGCTGGGGGTGACAAAGCATCTGCATTTTAATTCTTAATCGAGGATTGATGTGGATGTCTAAAGGCAACAGCATCCACTTACCATCAGGTAACTGTGTGCCCGTTTGTCACCCTTACTCTATTAAAAAAAAATCAATGAGGGGCTACACTAACACTGTCAAATTTCACCGTGTATAATTATATTTTTATTAATTCCAAAAGTGTGAGAGACGTAGGTTGCGTTGTTACATGAGTACCTAACCTCACCGACACCACTCCGGACACGAGCCAGCAGTCAGCAGCAACAGTTGGTAAACGGAATAGGAATTCTAGCTGTCAGCACATCAATGTCTTATTCATCTTTTTCTTTTCGTTTGTCTGTGAAAGTCTACCGCTGGATATGAGCCTCTTACATAAATATTAACAATAATTATGTTAGTATATTAAATATCTATTTATATATAGTTATCACTTCCCTTTAAATATTTATTTAGCCCAACCAGAGGAGAATACTCTATTAATACCGCGAAATAATAATACAGGAAGAATTTATTACAACAGCCACGCCTCACAGGAGGATTATTTCGTACAGCATGCGTTGAATAAAACTATAATGTATGGATTTTTGCCGTTTAATTTAATATATGGTCACTACCAAGTACTAATGTAACGACTCCATATTACTTTCTTAGTTGCCCTAAAACTCTCTCAGAAATGAGGGGAGGCCTGTGCCCAGCAGTGGGACGTATATAGCCTGTAATTTTACTATATATATATATATATATATATATATATATATATATATATATATATATATATATATATATATATATATATATATATATATATAGTGAAATATATACCTAGAATATTAGACCAATTATAATAATAGTTGGTCTAGTGGTCGTACACGAGATTGCCGATCATGAGGTCCCGGTTTCGAATCCCGGCTCTGATTACGTTGTTGGGTTTTCTGTCAAAAATGCTCAGCAGCAGCCCAGAGTCAGGAAGTTGGTAGTGTTTCACCCCAGTGCTTCGGAAAGCAAATAGAGCTGTTGGTCCTGCGCCTGATCTCCTTCCGATGGTTTCCGTCCTATCAGCCTATGAAAGTAAGGATATGGAAAGTGAACTTGTGCGTGTACATACACGCGAGCACTGTATTCCTGCCTTGCATAGATAGGTTGATGAAGATGGTAGATGCACGATTGTAAAAGCTTGATTGTGAATGTGGTCTCTCTTACATAGGACAAAACAAAAATATCAATAAAACCCGCGTAGAAGAACATATAGCTGACACGAAGCACCGACGCTCCGGAAAGTCTGCAGTCTGTGAACATGTTCAGGATCATCCCCGCCATTACGTTACATTTATCGCACCACGAATCGTCAAAAAAGAACACTGACCGACCACCGAACAAGGGTGATGAGTGAGAATAAAAACAAATTTTAACAGAGAAGATGCCCATCCATCTTCTCTATGTCCTTTATTTTTCATAACTAGATTATAATAATATTATCTAGATTCTCTATATTAACAAAATTAAATCCAAGTCCAAGCATACCACTCCAAGGCTTCGTGATGCTGTAAGCTCGCTTTAGCATAGATCTGATAAAAAATTATATTCAAAAACTGAAGGTAGACGGGCTAACTATGACATTGGGATGTCAAACACCTCAGTCCTCAGTCTTCCCCGTGACCATGGATGTTATAAAGCGCTCGAAATGTCGGGAATTTTAAAAGTTAAAATTAAACGCGACGAAATCTGTAATATTTGTTAAATTTAAGCGACATGTTGTAAACAATATCTTTATGTTATGAAAATACGCATCAGTTAATATTAATTGCGAACAAAGCACAATGAACGTTGGCTCGTTATATGGCCGTAAGAGATTGCCCGTGACTCCAAAGCCTCGTGGCATGCCTCAGATGTCGAAGAACGAACGGCAAACAGCAAAGCACGTGTTAGGAGTAGTGGTGACGGGAACAGTGCATGCTATTGATAGAGGGTGGGAGGTGCTCTTCAGGATATAATATTAAGACATATACATTTGTTTTATTACAATATGTAACATCTAGTTATGGTGCGTAGGGTGTGACGCATGGGTCGATTACCAAGCGTAACCATAACGGTTAATTGCAACTTTGGCAACGATCGCTACGGAACTGGTTATACACCGTGCAGTTGTATGTACCAAGCCTTATTGTAACGGCCCATTATACATGGATTCAGATAATAATTACTTAAACTTATAGTGTTGAAGTTTATAGTCCGATTGCACTGTACTGGGTACCACCGCTCGATCCAGTCAACCCAAACGTCGCAGGCACATCACACAATGACACTACACCCACTCACATTGGTACAAACACTGATAGGATTACGAATGGGGCGTGTCGCACCCGTAGACGGGCATGACGCGTTCCAACACACACCGCGTACACACCGTGCGCCTGCGTTCCTGGGCGTTTCTTACCGCCCAGACCATCAACCGACACGAGCTGAGCAGTCCGAGGCGGAGGTCCGCACTCCCCCCCCCCCCTCGGACAGCGGTTAGATAGCTCAATAACGCCTAACTAGGCGACATGATCCTCAACAACAAAAACATCTCGAAAATAGACTCGATACCAGGTACTAGCGGGCAGCGGGTAGCGGGCAGATATATCAATCGCAGGACTAAAAGCTTTACGTGCTCTCCGAGACTTGAAAGATGCCAACTTCTTGACTCCGAGTTACGATTAAAAATATTGTGACAGTAAAAGTTGACTTTAAGCTGGAACCAGTGTTCGAACCTGCAACCTCATGATTAGCAGTCATGTTAACGACACGAGACTATCGAGGCACAAATTATACATTTAAAATAATTAATATAAAAGAAATGATTATAAATGTATACACGTAAGAAAGCACGACCACAAAATTATTTTCCGTGAGTGACGCGATGTCAAAAATATACTTCGACTTAGCGTGTGTTATAGATTATCTCAAACCGGAAAAGTCGGTGCATCGTTGCATGATCTGTATCTATAAATAAATAAAATTGAAGTGTCTGTGTGTACAGAAATAGCCGCCATCCTTTGAGCCAAGTCGTGTACTTACAAGCTTTTAAGACGTGAGTTACCATTTTTGAGTCATCAGTCTGCAAAACATTGGTCTAGCGTTTCTCTATGGGTTTTCTGCTCTTATTATTTTTCTTTTTTTATAAAAACGCTTCCTCCACACTAGGAATTTCTCCTTTACCGTGAGATCAGCTTACATACATAAATTTCACAAGGACCAGCATCCAGACCTGGAACAATTAATTGTAAACCATACAAACACTTGTTCCGTGCGGGATTCGTAACCGGGCCCTCAGCGCTGCTCACTGCTAAGCCGCTGCGCCACTTAGCCGTTGTCTTTCGTCGTCGCTCTCCGTCGTTCGTTTGGATCTCGCCTTTCAGTCAACAAGTACGAGCTGTATTGTGTAAGTGTGGTAGGTTTTAGGGAATAAGCTAGCATCATACTGTACCATATTAGCACAAGCGTTAAGATTATACGGAATTACGGAAAAGAAACAAGACCCCATTGCTTCTGATATTTTTCAAGACACAAATTAAATCAATAGCGCATTAAATAGCTGCTTATTGCTGCTGTGTTTTTTATGATGAGTGCGAAGAACCGGAGACCTTTTTTCCTGCCATTCCATCTAAGTCAACAAGGCTTTGCTGACAACGCATCTGCATTTTTATTCTTACCGTTCCGTTACAGTCTATTAACGTCCACTGCCGAACATTGGCCCCCTCCACAGATTTCCTCATTGGGATATTTGCCATAGTTGGCACTCTTGGCAAGCGGGCTAACAACCGCAATTATAAAATTGTTATTGTTATTACATCCAGATTTGTTTCTCTCTGTTGCCTCTTGTGACACTCGCGCGATAACTTGGACTAGTGGATGACCGTATATTTAACTTTTTAAATACCCGACGAAACGTCGGGTATTTAAAAAGTTAAATATACACGATAAATTCCGTAAAAAACTAGTATTATTTCAATGTGTAGTGTTCGCGTAAATATAAGAAATCATTATGTAAACCAGTACGGACTGTTAATTGCAAATAAAATACGTTGATTAGAAGATCTAAAGACCAAGCGCGGAAGATATCTAACAGCCTTAAATTTCTTGAAGAGATGCCGTGACCATAATCTCATTCCTACGTGTGTCAAAATATCAACCAAAAAGGACATTCGAGGAAGCGCTAAGATCTTAAATCAGGCGAGTAAAAAGTTGTTACGGACGGTAATCCAACAAAAACGCTCCGATCTATATGATATAAACAAATCCATAGACACATCATCCAGTGATTTGAAGAAAGTTTTAACGACGTTTGACAATAATTTTTGCATGGAAACATTAAATAAACGCGAAATTAGTAAATATTATGAATGCAAAAACAAACATATAGAAAAATATCAAAAATTAACGAACAAGTCAAATGTCGAACATCTGAATCAATGCCAGAACCGAAAGCAACCATTGACAAACACATAGATTAATCGCGTTCTATAATCTGTCAAAACAAACACTGGATGATGCAACGATTAGGGTTTTATCCAAAGGCCTCAACTTTGCAATTACGCCCCGCAAATTACCGTAAGAAGAAATTATCTGTAGTGTCGAGGACTGTTTATTTAAAACCAATATGCGGAAAGAAGATTTGGAGGCGATACGTCAAGACATTTCGTCCATGTTACGTCGATGTTCAGTGCCTAAACCGAATCTTCCCAAAGACGAATTTATAGCGTTAAAGAACCTATGCAATAAACACGAACTTACGATTCTCAGCGCAGATAAGGGAAACGCCACGGTAGTCATGGATACGTCAGATTATAATTCTAAAATACAAGAACTTTTGTCGGATGTAAGTACTTATAAAAAGGTTAAAAACGACCCAACAAATAGCACACTAAAAACAACTAGTGACCTCATAAAGAAACACTCCGAAAAATTAAATCTGGACTTAAAATGGATAATACCTACGTGCGCCAAATCACCAAAATTGTATGGGTTACCAAAAATACACAGGCCCAATGCTCCATTACGTCCCATAGTGAGCCAAATCGATTCACCTACTTACAGATTGGCTCAACACTTAGCGAAAATACTCTCACCACTCAGAGGACGTACAAGAGCACACATAAAGGATTCCTACCATTTTGTCAGCGAGATTAAAGACCTACATCTGGCAGACAATGAAACTACGGTCAGTTTTGATGTGCAGTCATTGTTTACATGCTTACCTGTTGAAGACTGCATCTCAATTGTAACTAGAAGGTTGGAAGAAAACAACATGCCCGTAGAATATGCAGTATTACTCAGACACTGCCTTACATCTGGCTACCTATTGTGGAAGGAGGAGTTCTACAAGCAAGTAGATGGTGTGGCGATGGGCTCACCTGTATCTCCCATTGTCGCCGACATATTCATGGAAGACTTTGAGGAGAAAGCCCTGCTTAGTTCTCCCATAAATCCAAGGTTCTACAAGCGGTACGTAGACGACACTTTTACAATTCTACCTTTAGATAAAGTAACTGCATTTTTAGACCATCTTAACTCTATAAATTCTAAAATTCAGTTCACAATGGAGTTAGAGGCAAACAATTCCTTAGCTTTTCTAGATGTGTTAGTAATTTGGAATCCTGATAACACCTTGAGCCATACTGTGTATAGAAAAAAGACCCATACAGATAGATATTTAAACGGTGATTCTCACCACCATCCTTCAGAGTTAGCTACCGTGGGTAAATCTTTGGTTCAGAGAGCACGAGGGATCTGTGACAGTAAACACCTGGCTGCAGAGCTCCAACATGTCAAGCAAGTTTTGCATGACAACAAGCTTCGTGTCCCGCGCCTACGTCACAGTGAACGAGTGAAGCCGGCCACAGTCGAGCGTGTACCTGCTATACTGCCATATATTAGAGGAGTCACTGACAAGATTGGCTACATCTTGAAGCGCGCTTCCATCAAAACATACTTCAAGCCGCTGAAGAAGATTGGTCAGTTTTTACCATCGGTCAAGTGTAATGTCCCTCTGCAAGATGCAGGAGTGTACAAGCTTGATTGTGAATGTGGTCTCTCCTACATAGGACAAACTAAAAGATCAATAAAAACCCGCGTTAAAGAACATATAGCTGATGTGAAGAATCGACGCTCCGGGAAGTTTGCAGTCTGTTAACACGTACAGGATCGCCCCTGTCACTACATCAGATTTGATAGACCGCATATCCTCGCTAAAGAACACCGATTCCTTCCAAGGATGATTCGCGAGGCTATTGAAATCAAAAAACATCCTAATTTCAATAGAGAAGATGGCTGGGTGCTACCATCTGCTTGGGATCCTATAATAAATAAAATTAAATCCCAACCCAAGCATACAACTGCAAGACTTCAAGATACCATAGGTTCATACTGCATAGATCGGAACAAAAGTTAAATTTTAATCTATGGTAACCGCGGTTAACTATGACATATGTACGTTGAACATCTCAGTCCCGCCCGTGACCATGAGTGCTGTAAAGCGTTCGAAACGTCGGGTACTTAAAAAGTTAAATATACGCGATAAATTCCGTAAAAACCAGTATTATTTCAATGTCTAGTAGATGATTTTACACCGCCACCAAACAATCAATTTCAATTCTTTATCATCCAACGCTGCATTTTGATTCTTAGTCGAGGATGTCTATGAACAACAGCATCCTCGTACTTGGGCTGTGTGCGTTTATTACCTTGTTTAAAAAAATCGACAGCTCGCGGTAACGCAGTGACTAAGCGCCAGACCGCCGGTGTGCTGCGGTCGCGGGTAATCCCGTGCGGAGCAAATGTTTGTACGAACTACAAAATATTTTTTGTAGTTCGTACAAACATTTTATTTATCACCTGGTGGTACGTGAATACTGTGGCCCATAGATATCTATATTTATCCTCGATTAAGAATCAAAATGCAGATGCGTTGTCACTTGTGAGCACTAAGATGGAATGCCTCGTTTCCAGTAAAAAGTGTCTCCGAATCTCCACACCCACGATAAGAAACACATCAGCATTGATCTACTATTTCACGCTGGTATTCTGTGAGAACGTGGTCCTTCCCCGGTCGAGTCGATGCATTCGTACTACAGGTATAATATAGCTGTAGCGTGGCTCTACTACGTAATCGTGGTAACTTTTTTAAAGAAAGATAAATATATTCTAAGTGAGAAATATATAGGCTGGTGACGAGCAGTAGCGTCAGGTGCAAGTGTTCTGGTGCTGCGAGTGTGGTGTGCGACTCCCCTGTCTATGTAGCGATTAACATACATCCTTCCAAGAAAGGGAGAGTTTATGGCTCGCGGTGATGTTTTACTGTTTGGTAAGAAGTAATCTCTCGATGTAATTCATCATCGTCATCATTATCAGTGTAGCCTATCTAAAATCCATTGCGCACGCCTCCCCCACAGGTGGGCACGCTGGGCGGGTGGGGCGGCGGCCGCAGTTCGTTATCACTGTGAGTCGCTGTCAGCATGATGCTGCTGGCCGTCACCTCACGAGCGCCGCGGGACGACACGCGGCAGGAGCTGTTCTTACACCGTCAGCACCGCACAAAATAACTTTAGCTCGTGGGATCTAACGCGTGTTGCAACCGACTAAATCTCAGCTTCTCTTCTAGCACGTACTAAATACTATTACTTTAAAGGCTTGTAATCGGATAAAAGGTTTAGGAACGTATAGCTAACAAACACACAAACATATTTTTGTCAGAAATCTTCTTAGCCCGCACACAACAACACATCAAAGTTTCTAGAAGTCATTACAGCCCTTCACAAGTCCACTGCTGAACATAGGCCTCCCCCAAGGAACGCCACATAGCACGGTCCTGAGCCACCTGCATTAATCGACTTCCTGCATGTCTTACCAGGTCGTCACTCCATCTAGTGCGAGGGAGATCTTCGTTTACCGGTACGAAGTTGCCACTCAAGAACCTCTCTTCCCCATCGGTTGTCGGTTTTTCCAGCTATATACCAGCCAGCCCGTTGACACTTCATCATACTAATCCGATGGGCTATCTCTGTTATTCTGATTCTACTGGTTGTTTACATGGGGGAGGCCTATATATTGGGTGTCCCAAAAATATCACGTCAGAGTGATATGGAAGATAGGTTAGCCTTAGGTCTTGCAGATGAAAAAGAATTACCTTAGTAAAAGTATTTTAGTTTTTGAGATATCGTCAATTGTTTTATTTTCTCAAAAATCTCTACTTTAAGTTAGTGTTTCTACCGTTGTCGTTAGAAATACCTTGAAAGTTGTTGGATTTTATATTTTTTTATTTTTCGAACAGTTGTTCCGTGCGTTGAATGTAAATTTTTCTCAAAATCTATTGTATTTTTTAATAAAATAAATTGATTTGTGTTACTTTTTTACCTTTGAAAAAGTTGAACTCCAACTTTTATGACCTACCGTGAAAAAAAAATGTACTGACGTAAACTGGCAAATAATTTGCAAAACTGCTCCAATTACTGCTGATTCAGAAAAGGTATAACACTTATATCAACTATTTAAAAAAATGTCAAAATTACCATTTTTATTATTAAGGGTAGTGCTCTCAGCAGGAAGCTCTACTATGTTATTGAATAAACGAATTCTTTTTTCAAAGGCAATGAAAAGAAATGTTGTTTAGTTATTGTGTTTAGCATCCCATAAACCAGTTCTCTGGTCATAAACTGAGCGAGATAGCTATGAATATAGGGAGAACGGTACTATCTCAGTCTCGCACAGGTAGCTTCAGACTTCGGTGGTGACTACTCGGCGTTTATTAATTGGACTTTGATTTGCTTACTACTCGGACTGTTGTTGAACTGATTGATTTTGTTGTGAAAGTACTAATAATGGAAAATCCACGAAGAGGCGCTGTTAGTCACTTTACACATCGTGAGTACGCTGACATGTACTTGATTTACGGCGAAACCAGGCAAGTTTCTATTCGAGGCATAGTCTCATTAAACGCAAGGTTTTCTGCAAGATTGTACCCGGAACGGTATCCAGACCGTAGACATCCGACGTATAAGGTGATTGAACGATTAGATTCTGCCTATAGGGAGGACAGAATACCTGGAACTCGAGGTTCTCAATCTGGGAGACCGCGAACAATCGAGGACGACGTCGTGCTACAGGAACGCGAAGATGATCCCTCGACTTCGGTTCGTATGATACAAAGCCGCACTGGAATACCGAAATCATCGGATCATCGTATTTTAAAAAAAAGGTATCAATTTCACCCATACCACATTCAAAGAGTGCAAACTCTCCTTGAGGGTGATTATGTAAAACGAATGCTGTTTTGCCGACGAATGCTGGAACTAAATAGGCAAGATCCCGACTTTTTTCATAAAGTTTTGTGGACTGATGAGTCTCAGTGCAGAAGGGACGGATATCTTAACCTGCACAATATTCATAGTTGGCAGTTAGAGAACCCGCATGAAACCAGAGAAGACCGTTCACAATACATGTTTAAAATCAATTTATGGACAAGAATCTTCAATGGTTCAATATTAGGACCAGTAGAGCTACCTCCTATATTAAATGGTAAAAACTATTTGGCATTTCTTCAACACCAATTGCCAACGCTCCCAGAGGATGTGCCACTACAAACACGGGCAACGATGTGGTACTAAATCGACGGTTGTCCAGCACATTACGCTCGAGACGTTCGAGCCTATCTTGACGACAGGTTCCCAAGAAAGTGGATTGGGCGATTGGGGCCAATCTTATGGCCCCCGAGATCCCCTGAATTAAATCCTTTGGGTTTTTTTATTGGGGTTGTCTCAAGGATAAAGTGTACCTAAAACCAATCCACAACGAAAGGGAACTCCGTAACCGAATAAACATAGCGGCTCAAGAGATATCGCAAATAGGTTTAAGAAGATTAAAAAATAATTTTATCAGAAGATGTAGATTATGTATTCGAACTATAGGGAAACAATTCTAGCATCTGCTTTAATAAATACGTTAGTTAAAAATTCCATTTTTTTGGCAATATCCCATAACTAAGCCAATAATTATTGCCAATAATATCAATTAGCGCTACCTTTAATAATAAAAATGGTAATTTCGACATGTTTTTAAACAATTGATGTAAGTGTTATACCTTTTCTGAATCTGCAGTAATTGGAGCAGTTTTGCAAATTATTTGCCAGTTTACGTCAGTACATTTTTTTTTCACGGTAGGTCATCAAAGTTGGAGCTCAATTTTTTCAAAGGTAAAAAAGTAATACAAATCATTGAATAAAACTATTATTTACGGATTTTATCGCGTTTAATTACATTAATTTATTGTTATTATTATCCCGACGTTTCGGGTGCTTTACAGCGCCCATGGTCACGGGGGGGACTGAGATGTTTGACGTCCCAATGTCATAGTTAGTCCGGCTACCTTCAGTTTTTTAATATAAATTTTTGGTCCGATTTACGCAAAACGAGCTTATAGTATCATGAAGTCTTGCAGTGGTATGCTTGGGTTTGGGTTTAATTTTGTTAATTATAGGATCCCAAGCAGATGGTAGCACCCAACCATCTTCTCTATTGAAATTTGGATGTTTTTTAATTTCAATAGCTTCGCGTATCATCCTTGGTAGGAATCGGTGTTCTTTTGCGAGAATTTGTGGTTTATCAAATCTAATGTAATGGTGGGGACGATCATGAACATGTTCGCAGACTGCAGACTTCCCGGAGCGTCGGTGCTTCACATCAGCTATATGTTCCTTCACGCGGGTTTTTATAGATCTCTTTGTTTGACCTATGTAAGAGAGACCACATTCACAATCTAGCTTGTACACACCTGCATCTTGTAGAGGAATATTACATTTGATGGATGGTAAAAATTGACTAATCTTCTTCAGCGGCTTGTAATATGTCTTAATGGACGCTCGCTTCAAGATGTAGCCAATCTTGTCCGTGACTCCTCTAACATATGGT
Source organism: Parnassius smintheus behrii (assembly GCA_036936625.1). Taxonomy (NCBI): domain Eukaryota; kingdom Metazoa; phylum Arthropoda; class Insecta; order Lepidoptera; family Papilionidae; genus Parnassius; species Parnassius smintheus. The sequence continues at coordinate 298,706 of JAUPFT010000004.1, read as the reverse complement.
AGTAGAGCAGGCGCGCGCTCGACTGTGGCCGGCTTCACTCGTTCACTGTGACGTAGGCGCGGGACCCGAAGCTTGTTGTCTTGCAATACTTGCTTGACATGCTGAAGCTCCGCAGCCAGATGTTTTCTATCACAGATCCCTCGTGCTCTCTGAAACAAATATTTACCCACGGTAGCTAACTGTGAAGGATGATGGTGAGATTCACCATTTAGATATCGGTTACCACCTTAACTCCATAAACTCTAAAATACAATTCACAATGGAGTTAGAGGCAAATAATTCTTTAGCTTTCCTAGATGTTTTAGTCATCCGAAATCCTGATAACACTATTGGTCACACTGTGTATAGGAAAAAGACCCATACCAACCGATATCTAAATGGTGAATCTCACCATCATCCTTCACAGTTAGCTACCGTGGGTAAATCTTTGTTTCAGAGAGCACGAGGGATCTGTGACAGAAAACATCTGGCTGCGGAGCTTCAGCATGTCAAGCAAGTATTGCAAGACAACAAGCTTCGGGTCCCGCGCCTACGTCACAGTGAACGAGTGAAGCCGGCCACAGTCGAGCGCGCGCCTGCTCTACTACCATATGTTAGAGGAGTCACGGACAAGATTGGCTACATCTTGAAGCGAGCGTCCATTAAGACATACTACAAGCCGCTGAAGAAGATTAGTCAATTTTTACCATCCATCAAATGTAATATTCCTCTACAAGATGCAGGTGTGTACAAGCTAGATTGTGAATGTGGTCTCTCTTACATAGGTCAAACAAAGAGATCTATAAAAACCCGCGTGAAGGAACATATAGCTGATGTGAAGCACCGACGCTCCGGGAAGTCTGCAGTCTGCGAACATGTTCAAGATCGTCCCCACCATTACATTAGATTTGATAAACCAAAAATTCTCGCAAAAGAACACCGATTCCTACCAAGGATGATACGCGAGGCTATTGAAATTAAAAAACATCCAAATTTCAATAGAGAAGATGGTTGGGTGCTACCATCTGCTTGGGATCCTATAATTAACAAAATTAAACCCAAACCCAAGCATACCACTGCAAGACTTCACGATACTATAAGCTCGTTTTGCGTAAATCGGACCAAAAATTAATATTAAAAAACTGAAGGTAGCCGGACTAACTATGACATTGGGACGTCAAACATCTCAGTCCCCCCCCCCCCGTGACCATGGGCGCTGTAAAGCACCCGAAACGTCGGGATAATAATAACAATAAATTAATGTAATTAAACGCGATAAAATCCGTAAATAATAGTTTTATTCAATGTGTAGTGTTCGCGTAAATTTAAGAAATCACAATACAAATCATTTTTTTTATTAAAAAATACATTAGATATTGGGACAAATTTATTTTCACCGCATGAAACAACTGTTCGAAAAATAAAAAAAATATAAAAACCAACAACTTTCAAGGTATTTCTAACAACAATACAACGGTAGGAACGCTAACTTAAAGTAGAGATTTTTGAGAAAATAAAACAATGGACGATATCTCAAAAACTAAAATACTTTTACCAAGGTAATTTTTTTTCATCTGCTAGACCTAAGGCTAACCTATCTTCCATGTCACTCTGACGTGGTATTTTTGGGACACCCTGTATAGCAGTGGGCTTTCAATTGGCTGCAACGGTAAAGGTGACGTACTGCTTCAATTTTCAGCTGGCGGCACAACAACAGAAACACAATGCAGTAAAAAAGTAAATGGTGGCTTAAAGTTTCAAAAAAAAAAAACCGTAAGTTTCAATACTTCGTCTAGTTCTCCAACTTCACAATTATTTGTATAAAGTAATAAAAATTTTAAATATCATAATTGACTTGCTATAAATTTTAGGTTTTGTTATTCGCCGTTTCGACAATAAAAAAGCGCAGAAAGTAGAACCGAGTCAAGCGAGTTCACAGCTTACGCAAGCGCGTCCAATAAAGCGGTAACATTGCAAAATAAAGAATTACAATATTAGACAACGAATAGATTCCAGTGCGTGCTATAACTGTACCGGTTCATTTTGACACTTCAATTAGGGGTTACCGATGTATAAAACTGGATTAACAGTTACTAATACAGCCGTATGCCGATCGTGCCGCCGGCGCAGTTTTTATCAAGCAACTTCAATTCGAATGCCTTGAAATGGGATGATGAACTCGAAGCTCATCATTCTTCGGTCCCAGTATGGAGGCAAGTTAATTTTAATGCAAAGCTTTTAACTTATGCCAATAAAAGTGACGGTTAAACTTGTAAGTGAGAAACAATTGAGCAACTGAATGCATTGTTTGATGTTGGCACAAAAAATGAAGGAAAAACGCGTTTTATTGATGCTAGTTTGCGTTAGACTTGAGTTATTATCCGTAAATTAATTTTAAAAAATCAAATAAAGGTTTTCCACAACTCTTATAATGAGAAGCGCCTTTAAGGCCTTTTCACATGACAGGGACAGGGCGAAGTTACAACGATGCGACGTGACGCTGCCCCGAGCAAACACATTTACATTTATACCTTTCAAATTATCACTGCAGCAGTGATCATTAGATGCGTTTGTTTGTTATCAAAATGAACTTTGTATATTTTCACTTAATATGCACTTATTACTATTTTTATACAGACGCTTTAAAATATATACCAAAGCTGGTCATAACGATTTCCCAAATGCTACGAATGCCATTAACGCAGACCTTGATCGAATACTTCAATGGAGTGGAGTGTGCGCTCTTCACGTTTTGTCCGATAAAACAGGAAGAACAACAGACACAGAAGATATTATCGTTCGCAGCCCGCGAACGGTAGGTACTCAAATCCCACCTTAAATGTTTACCACAAATGAAAAATAGTGTTTGATGGTACTGTTATCCCTTTTTGTGATACTGTAAAGAGTTGAGGATTTTAGATATACACATGCATGCCAAGTCTCTTATCTTTCCAATTTCTGTTTAGGTAGACGTCAGCTATCTTGATCTAATCCAGGTTCAACCTGGAATAAAACGAATTTTACGGATTGATATTAATTTAAACTTTTTTATTTCTTCAAATTTCGGGCACTTTGCGGCACACATGGTCTATAATGGATGGTTGGGTGGATGTGCATTGTACATAATATATGTTCTTCATTTTTATGTCTGATCACACCGACTTACCACTTTCATTCTTCTTGAAATCCTGTCCTGCCACTGGCTGCAAATATGTTTTGTTTATATATTATGTGCATGTTTTATATAGTGTGCGATAACGAATAAATAACGAAATAATATTCATTTCGAAGCTTCATATAACCTATATTTACATCGTCTTCATTATGCATATCTATATACTATATTAGGCACGCTCATCGTTCTTGATTCGTCTTCATATGACGGTTGACGGCACAAATCGCATGATTGGTCGCACGTAGCTTAGCGAAATAAAATTATTAACATACATCATTTTGTGCAAACTTCATTATTCGAGTAATAAAGCCCATGTCCTGTGATATTAGTTGTCAAATAGTAAGAAAAATGCTTATTCTAGCCCATACCCCACACATAACTACGGTAGCCGGGTTGGAACCGTGTTTTACTGTATAAGCGCGGGTGAGGTTACAGACAACTCACAGACAGGATTATTCCACTTAGATGACTTAGGTCGCGGCACGTCACCGAGCCGTATCTATATCCATGTGAAAAGGGCCTAAGGCTTAGACGGTTGCGTTTCTAGCAAGCAGAGCGCATTTCACCGACATCGGTGTGAGGTTTTGGCGGTCGAGGCCAGCTGCGGGGCGGGAGGCAGTGCGCAGCCTCCGTGGCGCATCTCACCGCCGTCTGCTCGGCTCAGTCGCGCTCGGACCGTGCCGGCGTTTACACGTCACCTCGCGTTTACGCCGCTCTTTACCCGCTCGTCCACCGCAGCCTCAACACGTCGCCGCCGCCACCGAGCACACTCGAACCGCAGCCCGGCATGCGCTCTTGACGACTAGCTAAGCCTCCAGCTACCCCTGCCACGCGCTCACAGCGCAAGTGAGTGCTTCTTACATGATCTAGACTGCTAGCCAGTATTATCGAGCAGTAGCTCCGCACGCTACCAAGTACTCTTCACGTATTCTGCGATAACCAGTGATTGTGTCGTTGCGCTGCTTTAAAAGGTACACTGATTATGAGTTCACCCCTCGTGTTCGAAATCAAACGCAGATGACTTGGATCCGCGGCGAGTGCGCGGGCATCAGACAGAAGTTGTGAATGAAAGCGCTATGTAAGGGTAGGGATTAGTTATGGGAATGTGTGCATGAGTTATGCACTGTTAAAGTTTGATCGATCGAATCACAGTTGTAACGAAGTTGTATTAAGAGATTTGCAGTCGGTCGACCGGTCGACCACGAACAGCAAGAGCGGTTGTGACGCCGACTAGTCTGGTTTGATTGTAGTATACGCTCAATGCGAACTCAGATCCTGTCGCACTGTACTATTAGTGCTAGATGAAACGCCGCACGAAGCTGTATTGAGGGCACTCGTGTTATGTGGAGCCTCGTAACCACGTCTCTTTTTTGTTAAATTATCTTGATATGTAGACATTTTGAAAATGTCACGGGCAGTCACAATACTTACTACATGAGATTATGCTCATAATACTGTAGATAAACTGATAAGATCGAAGGGGATAGTTAAGCGTTGTGTTCAATTTAGTAGTGAGCGCGCTGGGAGTGTGCTATCGGTACTGTAACTGAGCCTATTGTTGATGTTGTAAAAAGGTGATCTTGTAACCACTTAATAAAAACGATGCATTTTTAAATCTATCAGCCTACTTCGTTCCATATGCATTGTAAATGGTACCTATGGGAAATGCTAAAAAAGAGCTTATGGCTGCCGCTAGCTAGCAGTAAAACCATGATGCTTACGCCGTAAAAATATACCGGCAACGGGAGCAGTTTCAAAATGAGAAATGTCAGGTATTACCAATGCGACGACTATGGCACATACTGCCTGTGACGCGAAGGGCTCACGTCTGGGAGGAAACTTCTGCGGGGCGACGAACATGACTACGTAATAAAGACATAAATGGAATCTCATTGGTGTGTCGACTTTGTGGTGTTGCTTGGTTGAACGGTGCGACCTCATGCCGCATGTGGGTGGACCTACCGCCTGCCTCTATTAGTTAGTTTGGGCGATACTTCTCGATAAGACAGCTTAAAAAATATATACAGGTACTGTGGGAGCGAAAACATTCGAGTTGCGATGACTTTTATGTTTTAGTTGCGTATTTTCATACACTTTAATAATAATACCATAATAAATAGACGAACAAAGGGTGGACTTAATGCGTACAGGCATTCTCTGTCAGTCTACTCGTGGAGTGATAAGATTTTTTGGAAAGCAGAATTACATACACTATGATATACATATAATATACAAAAGCTATAAATATAGTGTATGTTCATATATAAGAATAACGTGTTATACACATTATACTATATACAAAATGTACAAAAGCCCTGTACTTCCCGTTATCATTATCAGATTGAGTATTCAAGCGTCTCGAAATTCCTTTTTTTTCTTGATGTTTTCCTTTACCGTAAATCAGCACTTAAAATTTCATTTAACAGTTTCATTGGTGCCGACGGGTATCGTACCCGGTTTGCTCGCGTATTGCGAAATTTACAGCGAGCGCTAACCATCTGAGCTACCACGGAACGTTATCTACGTACAAAAAGAAAATACAGATATAAAGACGATGAAAAATTATATCGACGTTATGGTAATGGTATTTTGTCTACTTTATTTTATTAAATCTTGAAAAATTTTAATGATTGTTTGCAATTACTATACAAATATTGTCTTGTTCTAACTTCCCAAATGGGTATTATTGGATCTCTCATCTTTGATTTATTTTAGCTGACTCAACATTCAGTCTAGTTTTATCGCTAAGTTACGGTTTAAAAGGACTACATATTACGAAACAACGTCTAACTCTTAGCTTCAACTATTACACAAAACTTAAATCAGATGAAAACTTCTCCCTTCAAAATTCAATGGTTTCATTCGTTATAAAATCTTATTTTGATCCTCAAGTACTTCAAGTACGTTTGTATTAAATGGAAATGCTGTGGTTAATTTTTAACACAAATTTATGTATTATTTAATTTTCGGTAACTAACGAAACATAAATAATAATGTTCTGGACCTATGCATATATCATAATAAGAATTTACAATGTATGTCAGAGGAATGTAACACTTTTATTTAAAACATCCATGGATTTCATAAAATGTATTTTTGGCTTATATGTCAACTTAATCAAGTATCAAGTAGTTTGTGCATAATCCGGCTCTCGTAATATAGTCTGAAATAATTTTTTGTCGAGACTTATTGATCTTGCTTTACAACTCACTGATACTGTTACTTTTATAAGGTTTAAATTGTTTCTAATACAAAATAATATATTGTATTGTTTTTTATTATTGTTAGTGTTGCATTTATCATCACGTGAGTGTATATTTTCTTTGACACTGCACTGGTCTGAATAATTTAGTAACGGGTTATTGCATTATTTATAAGAATCAACAACAGTCGGCGCAGCGCGGGCGGTTCCGTGGGCTCACATTTCTTTTAGTGCCGCTACTGCAGAAACAGAACACACTGAGCTGTCGTCCAATAGCCGTGCCTAATTGATCGCTGCATGTTTGGTTTTTACTGCTTACATACGACTCTCAAGCTCTCAACACACTTGGTGTAACTTAACATTACATGTTTTTTTAACTTCATGAAACCCTTGAATTGTTAATAATCCATTGATTTATAATAATTCTGTGTAATAATCAAACACATCCACTCACACATTGTGTGCCATAATCATAGTAGTATGTGAGGTATCTTTAATAAACAATAAGATCGTTATATTAGTAGGTACTATACATTGCGGCAATAAATAAAATTGAATTGAATTACTATTAGGTACCGTTACCGTTCCCACGTATAAGACGACACATCGAAAAAGAACCTATAGAATAGCTCCGGGCTATCGCCGTACTGATCCTGATTTGAAAAAGGTTTTCATAAGGTCTAAAATTGCGTAGCGTCCGCGACGATTAAAATCGCTTAGAAATTGTCAGAATCTTAAAATATTTAAAAGAAGCTATTGATTTAAGTAATCAAAATAATGAGCAAGTAAATTACGAATAATGATGTTATGAATATATTTGAGTTTATAGATTAAGAAATTTCGTTGTAATTTCAAGTATAGTGATTTTTAGACGCGTTTTCGCAAATAATTATGATTCAAATGATTCAAAATTATACAATCGTGTTTTTTAACAAGCAAATTTAGATACAGATTTGAATTTACCTATATCAAAATTCCAGTTTCGTTGGTGGTGTCATAGTCCTATACTAAAATACTATATAGTTACATATAATACTTATATATAATTTTCACTTATTTTTATTTGTATGTATTTTATTATTATTATTATTATATGTATGCCCCTCTCTATTTTAACTTTTGTTTGCATCACTCCTCTACGCAAAGGTTGTCTGGAAGAAATCACTTTCAGAGTGATATGACCGCCTATTGTACATACTTTAATTAGTTTTAACTGAACGTGATGTTTCTGTGTTGTGGTGTACAAAAAAGTATAAATAAATAAATAAATAAATAAGGTGCATTTTCCGCGGTGTCGCCTAGTCCACGGCTGAACATAGGCCTCGCTATAAATTGCTTCATAAGAGGGATATTTACCATATTTACCACATTTGCCACGCTCGGCAGCGGTTCTTACATCGCCACTACACGGTCATTACGTAATTAATAAGGTTCTGGATTTTTAAACGGTAGACGGTTGTACATTCACTCTCTAAAATTAAAAGGATAATATCTTGCCAATCCTTAAATATAATATCAAGATTGATTAAAAAATATCGGACACTGAGGCAGCCTCAGTTACAGCGTTAGTTACAATCCGCAAATCGTACAATCGGTAATTGTACAATTAAGTTGTAATTAGAGAACGTCCTGTTACCTAAGTGTAATCGTGCAACGTAATGTAACAAGGCGTGAAATAAACTACGTAGTAATATCGTGCAATAAATAGAAACAATAAGATATTGAGCTATTCAGAGCACAGTAGAGTGCAGCGTTAGAGGTTTTAGTCAGGAATATTACGTACGAAGTCAGCCGTTCGTCCATCCGCCCACTACTCGACGACAACATCGCCACGCAGGTAATTTCCTGCAGCTTATGGGTTTCAAATGGTTTGAATTCTAATGAAAACAGCATTGCAGCAAACACACAAACTGTTATTATTTACACCAAAACTGCAATTTCAGTGGTAGTTATTTCTTGCTTGAGAAAATATCACATTGATCAAGTCACAAAGGATTGCTGCTAATTTTTGCATACTCAGTAATTTTAAGAATTTAAATAATACGTGCCAAATAAAAAAAAATATCAAAAAGGGCTTGGAATATATTTTTTATCTGTACAGTTTATTTGCATAAAATTGTTAATCATTATGATGATCTTTTCATTTTCACTCAAGTTTATTTGTTAACATAACAAATCGATACAACTAAATTTTCTAACAGAAATCACTACCATGCTTCAGTTCGTTAATCATTGGCGACTACCGAGTGAACTTTGAACTCAATGATTGGTATTCGAGTTTCGATAAAGTGAGATGGCATCAGCTAACGATTTTGTTGTACGAATACGATACATCGAACATTGACTTCCTTTTACTTCTACAAGCCAGCGCTCGAACACTGCCCATGACGAAGCCGACACACTGACCTGCTCACTCTTGCCTTTTTTTTTAATTTTATTGGTGAACACTTATGTTAACATATATAAATCATTTATTTTAGAGAAACAATGTTTTTTTCGTTTCCCTATTATTCCTGTCTTCTTAATTCAACACGTTGTACAATAAGTATATAATAAAACCTTTAAAATTGTCAGAGTAGGCAAAACAAAGTATTTTACGTACTTCATTTTCCCCGTAAAGTGCAAAATATATTTTCTAGAAATAACGTACAATACTTTATTATAAAATATGGCAACTCTAAAAATTCAAACTTTAGCCTTATAAACCTACTTATTTTTGAATAGTCGCATTTTTCTTTCGTTCCAGACATAATCTAGCTTTTTCTCAATAATTAGTAACTGATAGCTACGACTGATGTAGACTGGTGCGAGATAATATTAAAAATAATCAAATTTATTTGAATTATGGGGACGTGCTCAAAGAGCTGTTTCAATTTCAATTTATTATATTTAAATTAAAAGGCTTTCGCTGGGCTGCATGTTACCGTAATCTGATGTTCGTGGAAAAAGTCTACAACAAGATATTATAAATATGTCTATCAAAGGCCAAATTCAGTAGTGATTTAATCCTTCCAGCAATAAACTATAAGATTAAAGTTATGTTCTGATAATAACGTTATATCCGCATTATGTATTTGTTCGACTTTAACTAACCTGAAGAGCTCGCTCGCACGTGTGACTTGATTAGACCGAATGATAGATTATTATACATGATATTTATATTGTTACGAGCTTGAGGTTCGTGACAATAAAAACTGCCGATTGAATTACCAAAATTTATACTTTTATTACCTAACACCAATTAAAACTTAAAACACTAATAATTAATCACACTGATTCACTTTATTCCGCTCCGAAGCTTCGCTTGTCTCGCCAAATTCAATACTGCCCCGATCGCGAATTGCAGCGCCTTTAAATACGCATTTCACCGAGCATCCTCACGGATACCACTTCCTTACTTTCTTGCCTAGTACAATGTTTGCAATCTTCAGGACAAGGTCTTCTTGACAATGCATTTGCGTTGCCATGAGATTTCCCGCTGCGATGTCTGATAGTAAAGTCGTGTTCCTGCTGCTGCTGGGCGGTGATGTTTGCCGCACTTCCCTTCTGAGATCGTTCACCTTCCCTTTCTAGAGTTCGTTTAGAGCAACTGGATCGAAGATGGCCCATTTCCCCACAGCCATAGCACCTAGGGCTGTATCCTTTGTTGTGGTCGCAAACTGTGGCTGCTGCAACCTCCCTAACGCGATGGGAACGATGATCCTGCCGCACGGCTTCCACCTCCTGTGCATGGGCCACGGCGTCCTTAAGCGTCTCGTGGTGCCCGAGCCTCACAGCAGCTCTGACTTCCAGGTCACGAAAATGACGTCGATGAATGTCAGCACCAGGTTGCCTTCAATAAGCGCAGGTACAGACCTGTATGCTTTTCGCACCAGCTTCTCCACCTCTAGTACCCACTGCTGCAGGTTTTCGTTGATGCGCTGTACGCGATCTTTAAGCTGCGCACGAAAGACGTGTTCCAGGTGAGCGTCGCCATATGTCGCCTCCAATGCCTCAAGGAGTTGCTCATAAGTCACTTCCTCACCGAGAGCTTCCAAAAATGACGTCGATGAATGTCAGCACCAGGTTGCCTTCAATAAGCGCAGGTACAGACCTGTATGCTTTTCGCACCAGCTTCTCCACCTCTAGTACCCACTGCTGCAGGTTTTCGTTGATGCGCTGTACGCGATCTTTAAGCTGCGCACGAAAGACGTGTTCCAGGTGAGCGTCGCCATATGTCGCCTCCAATGCCTCAAGGAGTTGCTCATAAGTCACTTCCTCACCGAGAGCTTCCAGAACTGTTAATGCCTGGTCGCGCAGGCCTAGTGTGAAAGCAGTCATGGCCTGACTTTTATTCCAGCCGTTCGCCTTCATAACAGCCTCGAACTGGATTTTGTAGGCTGACCACGAAGAAGTCCCGTCGAACGGTGGCACCTTGAACCCACGAAGCGAAGGCTTCTAGAAAACGAAAAAATTGGTTAAAAGATTAGTCATGTCATTTTCTGGAAAGCTCTCCTCGCTCTTGTCCCCGACACTAGACGGCGCTGGTGCCGGGTACATGACGTCTACTTAGGCGCGCAACAATATTAAGGAATATAGGATAAACCAAAGACGTTTCAAAGCCTACTGCTCAAATAGTTGTAAATTTTTTTAAATATATTTTGTATTATACATTTGTTCCGTAATAAATTATGGAGATACGTAGATAAGCATACATATTAATGTTAATGATTATATCATTGATTTATGTTTTGTTCTGGAGGGTGTAGGTTGCAAGTCCCGACATATGATATGGGTAATTTCCGTATCTGTTTGCAAAAAGATTTTTTTAATAGAATACGGAAGAGAAATAAGCAAAAAGTCCACTTGATTGTAAAATCGACATCTAGATCTATCTTCAATTGAGAATCAAAATGCAGACGCACTGTCATCCTTGAGGACTAAGATGGAATGATCTCCCGTTCTTTACACTTACCATACTAAACACAGCAGCAATAAACTGTATTCTGTGAAAGCGCGCTCCTTCCTCAGTCGAGCCGACCAGTTCGTGTTACAAGCTACAACCATAATATACACTGTGGCATGGCTCTATCACGTATAAATTATTGTAGTTATTTGCAGTGGACATTTTATTGATAGAATAGAGCGTGCATGTTTCTTAGTACCGTTTTTTTTTTTCATTTTTGTGCCAGTAGCCATGCAGTTCTAATAATACCAGTATCACTGCGATCAGTATGATCTATGTATGGCTATTATTCACAGCTAAGCCTTACATCTTAAATGAATTGAAGGGACTGCCCAGCTGTGAGAATCGGCACATCCTTGAGTTGCCTAGTCCCCAGACAGCCATGTGCTTTTAATAAACAACAATTTCCATAGTAACATTAAAATTTCTGTCTATCGAAAAGTTTGAATTTACTAATACGAATTGGATACAAAAACTATTACTATTAGTCAGGTTAAATCAGCAAGTCAGCGGTAAACATAATATTTATTTCTAAAGCTCGATAGGAAAATGCGTTGTTTTCCGTGGTATTTCTATGCTGTTTGTTTTTATTGTGGAATTTATTGCGGAAGTTCTATAATGATTAAAATGTATAATCTATTATATGTTCACAATTTCCTCATCGTATCTACGTCTCAAACAATATTTATTGTTCCTATTTATTTTAAATTTTATTCATCGGTGCGTACATAAATTAAAGTACACTTGAAGGTTCTGAAGAAAGTATACGGAAATCTAGATCTAAAAGAACTAAATTAAATCTCAATGTATTTGTAAACTAAAAAGTAATGTATTTGTTGAGCGTGCAGGGGCGGTGCAGGAACATCCCCCTCTCCCGCGTCAACCCGGGGTGTCGCGAGAGGTGATGGGGGGAAACATATCAGGAGATGGAAACAGCGTAGTCCGAATAACGACTAAAATAAAAAACTGCGGTTGCCAACCCGCTTGCTGAGTGTGGCAAATATGGCAAATATACCTGCTATGAGGCAATCTCTGGGGAGGCCTGGGTTCAGAAGTGGACCCTTAATAGGCTGTAACGGTAAAGATATTTGTAAACATTGTCAAACAAGTGGCAAGTGCTAACGACTTATTGTCTGTCGGGTGTCGCTTTCGCAGGATGATCCCGCGGCGGAAGCACAACGCGTCGTCCGGCTCGCTGCCGCCGCCGGATGACAAGCACGCCAGCAACGACTACATATGTGAGTATAGCATTATTCCTTTACCCGGAACAAATCAGTTATTGCGTTGTTCTGTCAAGAAATACTCAGTAGCAGTAGGAACAGACTCAGGAATTTGGTGGTGTCTCACCCCACGCCTCGGACAGCAAGTAAAATTGCTCCTGCCCCTGATCTCTCTCTGTTCGTGTTGGCTATCCGTCCCATCGGACTATGAGAGAGAGGGAACAGCGTGTACCCTCGCGCACTGCAATCCTGTGCTGCGCAGACGACTAGTCTCCGTTGAGACCGGCCGCTGCGACCGACCTTCGGTCTGGAGGTGTGTGTTTCGTGCACGTGATCGCATGTGATGTTCGAAAGTCGATCGCAGTCGTTCTCATTAAAACCTCGCGGGATGACTTTAATATTATAATGCCTGTCAAGTGTGAAATCGATTTATTCGCAACGAATCGATGTGTTCATATGATCGCGCGGAATTAATAGAATCAGGCGGAAATACATTAGAGTTGTTCATAATTAATTAGCTAAGATCCGCGTAATAAAATAAATTGATGTGTGTTACCAAGTCTGTCATATTTAATTACGCGGCTGTCAGCTAATAGATTTTTAACATCATTGATTCCGGGGAAGGTAACTGGAGAGCGAGCCGGAGGGCGACGAGCGTCCGACCGTGAGCCCGTGAGCTTGACTGCGAGGCAAATACTACAATATTATATAGGGAACTGCAAGGTGCAAGGTGCAAGCTCCGCGCCGCGTCTTCCCCCCAGCCCCACCACCACCCCACCGCCCCGCCGTCAGTGTGTACCCGCTACCCACCGGCGCCGGCGCAGACCCGCTTTAATTGAAAATATATTCGTCCTCAACTGCCGATTGTAAACAGACAGTGATATTTAGCTTCAGTGTGTGGTTTAGACGCGTTCAGCAAATGATTGTTCGAGAATCATACGGTACTGGGCCGGCCGGCAGATTGAAATTTCTTATCATGTTTTGTTGATTATAATTATGTTCGATTGTGTGATTATTTACTTGTGTTGGTCCTGTGCACTGTGCAGTGTCAGACGGCGGCCCGCGGGAGGGATGCTGCATGGCGCTGCGTCGCCGCTTCAATCGTAAGACCTTGCACAAGCGGCTGCCCATCACGGCCTGGTTACCACAGTGAGTCCTGTTCTTGTTATTTAATACCTTCTCTCTTTTGTCTATGGCTAGATTCTAAGTTATACTAGCTGTTACTCGCCATACTAACGTGAATTAAGCTTTTGTAGTAATTGTTATTAATGTTATATAAATTAAAAACTCTTTGTAAACCGTCTTTTTCTATGATTAAATATTTTTACTACTCTCAGCCAGCGCCTGACTACTGTCCTACCTGATGGTAAGTGGTGTAGCGGTGATGACTTAACAAAAGCCTATTTACTCTTGCCTTGAAGACACCCACATCGTAATCGGATAGAAAGACAGATGCTGGCAACTTATTCCACTACTCCTCTGTACCTACGTAGCATATAACATACCATTTGGTTCGATTGCATGGTAAGTCGACAGCGAAAGGATGGAGAGTGGCCGAACGTCTGATTATTCGATGATGGAAGAGAGAGGGAGGAATTAAGTTATGATAATTAATATCCCTTCAACTGTTGCAGTGTTATTGAATGTTGGAACAGCCAAAGCTTTTACATTTATAGTATTGTTAGCATAAAGATAAAGAAATAAATAATAATTTAGATTGCCAAAGTTCGACGGTACCTCTCGGAATTTCTGAAAGTTATGCTACAGTATAAATAATATGCCAAGCTCCGGCGTGGAACACGTATTAAAAACTATCGTCGAAAATAAGTTCCACAATCTGCGCTATTATAACTATTAGACAGCTGACTGATGGAGCAACAGCTAGGTAACTTAGTCTACGTTTCTTACTTCCACAATATTATGTTCTACAGTGGACTATTGTTGGAGTCTGCAGCTGGATTGGGAACAATATTCTAAAGGCACTATTCGATCTTTTGAAAGAGATTACACTTAATCGTTGTATATTTTTTATAGGATTTAAGTATATACGGAAAAAATATTTGCTAATTCGTTTAATATAATACTAACTTTAATAAGAAACGGTTGAGGTGCTTCGTTACAGGATCGTAAATTTTAGATTGACTTTGCTCAATTGTACAATAAAATCTCTTAAAACATAGTGCAGCAATCTGATATAAACTTAGAGTATACGAGTATGTATAAACTAGGTTCTATAAAAATCAATGTTTGCAAGTGTCTCTTAATCTGCACTTGCAAACCGCCCGAGATTCAAATTATTATTAAAATTAACACATGACAAAGGCACTTAATCAAATGTATTGACACTGTAATGATATTACTAAAAGTTGTAAATGAAATAGTATAGTAGCGTTAAAAACAGATCTCAGAATTTCTTGCCAGTTGTTCTCTTAGGTCTCGTTTTAGCGAACCAGAATATAATTTTCACATTTGGCTTGGCCAAGTTGCAGCTATGTTAAGGTTGTAACACAAACTAAACTGTAATTCAAACGGGGAAGGATCACGCTCCCACAGAATGCCAGCGTAAAATGGCATATTAATGAGTTTTGTTTTTTTGTAATTTTGTATGGTGAGCGGAGAGAGCCTCAGCCTTAGTTCTCAAGAGTGATAATTCATCTGCATAATAATTTTTAATTGAATATGAAAATATTTAAACGTAAGTAGGTGTTTATCACTAATAAACTGTGACGAATCTATGTCAAGACTGTGACCTCGACATTAACATGGGACAGGGGGATCTGCCCACCCGACCTACCCATAGAATACCACCTATTTTAATTTTGTAGTTTATGTTTAGAAAATAATAGGTATATAATAAGATTGAATTTTTATAATTTATATTTTTATTAGAATTAAATTTTATATTTAGTTTTATAAGTTAAAAAAAAAACAAATGTATTAATTTATTTTTTTATGTTTTTGTCGGTGGGAGGTGTAGTGTGGCTCCACGAAATTATATATATTTGTGTTAAGTGTAGAATAAGAATTAAGAACAATATAATTACAGTCTTGAGTAGATAAACACATCTTCCTTTTATTTAACAACCGTAAGACATTACAGGGTTATGGAGTTCTATTTTTAAATAAATTTGCTTTTTAGAAAACATATAACACGGGTGCGTTCCATTTTTAACTTGTGACTTACGTAACTTCTACTTTTTGCTTGTACAATTAATTAAAAGAATATTTTTGACACAATTTTTCATTAACCCTTTAATCCACATAAAATTCCGATGCAGTCGCATGCGCCTGGCAAATCCCGAGCGGTCGCATGCGACCGCACCCACTCACAGCACTTAAAACCATTAAGACTTATATTTAGAGACTACTTTTCTATGAATAAGTTTGGCATTATAAAATCTATACAAAATTCTGTATTCTGTGGTCTAAACAAAAATCAGGTTTTACTTCATTACAAAAATATTTTATTGTATTTTGATAACAAACGAAAACATACCAAGCGGATATCGGCAGCGTGAAAATCACAATTATTTCTATATACTTCTCGAAATTATTTACGTAAAAAGATAAATTATATTCACACAAAATCTTTCATAACCATTTTATAATAAAACACTATATTAAAACACTAATAAAACACTAGAAAAATCTAAAAATAAACACAACAGTAATGAACGTAGAATATAAATTAATATTCGTAGACAAACTGTTCTTTTTATTCCACTAGAGGATAGAAAATTTCATATTGCCATCATATAATGCCAAACTTCTTCATAGAAAAGCAGTCTCAAAACATAAGTGCTTATAGGTGAAAGTGCTGTGGGTGGTTGCGGTCATATTTGACCGCTTGAATTTTGACGGAATATCGAAGCGGTCAAATTTGGCCACTTGGTGTTTGAGAGTTTAAAAAGGCTTAATTGCTAGATTTTTCAATAAAAAGATATTAAGAAATTATTAGTTTTTTCGCTCTCCTGTAAAATGTACTTTTTACTCCTATGCTTTTGTTCTTCTCATAGTACAGTATTACGTACGCTGCGGAAACTATTGACAATAGAGTGACAACGTGATGTACTACAGTTTTGTAGTAGATAATATCAATGTCTACAAAAAAGTCTGAGATATCATATATGTAACTATTACAGTTATGTCACAGTAACTACTTATTCATGTTAAAATATGCAATTGTAACGCCGGTATAAACTAGGTTACATTAATTAAAGATAAAAAAATGTTCATATTTTGTGGCAGAATGCGCAAAAATTGTAAATGAAATCGCTTTTGTATGTATAAAAGGTTGATAGAAAATTCAACACTTTTTATGTACCGTGTACAGTTCTCTTTAAAACTGAAAAAAACTGCGTTTTGGGGCACTTTCTGGGACGCGGGGGGTCGACGCTCATCCGGGAGGGGTGGGAGAGTGGATTAAATTTAACTTTGCTGTATAAAATACGTACGCCGATAGATAAAAGCACAATGGAGTACTTTTATCTGTCGGCGTATGTAGTTTTGCCATTTTTTTAGCTAAAATGATTGAACTAAATGGTGTCATGGTGAGGTGTCATGTACGCGGGCGGAACCGCGGACCACAACTATATGAAATATTTTAAAAATAAAAAACTTTTTTAAAATGTTTGTGTCTGTTTTTCTGTTTATTTCGGCTAATCTCCGAAATGGTTGAACCAACTTTGGCAGGACTTACACTGGCAGATAGCTGATGATATAAGAGTAACTTATTGTGGTCTTGCGCAAACAATTAAAACCCATAAAATTTGGTCGTAATAAATTTCACGCAGACAAGGTCGCGGGGATCAGCTAGTATGTCATAAAACGGATCATTACGCAGAACGAAACGTTTCTTGAATGTAGGAATCTTGCATAAACGCATTGGATCTTAGAATATTTCTTAAAAACTTTTTATAAGCACCAGCCGGATAACAGGCCTCTGCTTGCTATGGCTCTCTTGAGATAAACGACTTAGCATAATCGTTATACAGCGTAGCTCAGGGATTAAGCGTTCGTAAATTTCACAGTAAGCGAGCAACCCGAGTTCGATCCCCGCCGGCAACTAAATGATTAACCACGTGCTCGGCGATGAAAAAAAATACCGTGAGGAAAACTGAATTTCTGAGAATATTAGAAATAAGAAAAAAGATGCTGAGCACAACAAGCCTCCTCTCAGAAATAAGAGTAGGCCAAGTTGTAGGAGTAACTTTTACCTAACTTTACCGTTATACTTAATTAGCATTTTTTACTTATTTTGGACTTACCAGGTGGACTCTGTGTCCAATTGCTATCCTTATTCTCTCCGTATCTATACACATAGCTGATAATTATTCCGTGTCCTGTCGCAGGTACAATGCAGAAAAGGCCGTAGGTGATCTAATAGCTGGTATCACCGTGGGGCTGACCGTGATCCCGCAGTCGCTGGCCTACTCTAACATCGCAGGACTGCCTCCGCAGTATGGACTCTACGGCTCGTTCTTGGGCTGCTTCATCTACATATTTTTAGGTGGTTGCCGTGCTGTCCCGGCAGGACCCACCGCCATTGCATCACTACTTACGTTTCAAGTTGCCGGCGGCGTAATCGAGAAGGCCATCCTTCTTAACTTTCTCACCGGGCTTGTAGAACTGTTAATGGGTGTCCTTGGCCTCGGCTTCCTTATAAACTTCGTGTCGGGGCCGGTGTCCTCGGGCTTCACGTCAGCAGTGGCCCTCATGATCGCCACGTCGCAGATCAAGGATCTGTTCGCTATTCCTGTCACCGGCGGCACGTTTTTGCAGCAGTGGATTTCCATATTCCGCAATCTGCACAGTGCCTCACTGTGGGACCCAGTACTCGGGTTTATATGCATCGCCTTACTGCTGCTTATGAGGGTGAGTTCATAACTCTTTATTTCAAAAATCAAAATGAAAATATATTTATTTCATCAAAAAACTTATGTCCATACAATATTCATTGTTGGAGCTGCCTAGTAAGCATATATATACACTTGTGGCAGGCAGCTCCGCCCTTTCATGATGCTTACATACTATACATTGGATGTTTCGAGCTTCCTTAAATCCAGAATTTAAATTTACAAAAGAAAACTATTGTTATTATCATAATTTTTAGAATAGGGAACTAGAGCTGAAAACATTTTCAATTAATTATTTGTATTGCTTTTATTGACCTTAAACTGACTGAGAATATTATTGTGTTTTAGAAAATTGGTATGATCAAATTGGGGTCTAGAGAGGAATGTGGGCCGAGTACGCGCCAGAAGGTGCTCACCAAGTGTTTGTGGATGGTGGGCACATGTCGCAATGCTATTGTTGTGGTTGTTACCGGCTCGCTCGGATACTGGTTCGTGTCGATGCACGGCTCCTCCCCGGTGCGACTCATGGGTTAGTATCGTTGTATATTAAACTTATTTGTTGTTCAGTGTATACGCTTTGTGATGTGTTACCTGATGAACGCTTTTCTTTTTAATGCTCACGTCAGCCGATAACGTAAAAGGCGGTTAGTAACGGTGCTTAATCGTTTGTAATTTAGTACAAGTAGAAGTAGCAGTAGTGGCTTGTACGTGCTTTTGTCGATTTAATTCATTATAATATTTTTTTTATTGAATAAAGTTGACAAACAAGCACATAGTGCATCTGATGGGAAGTGGATGCTATGGCCCATAGAAAACTATATCTATCGTCGATTAAGAACAAAAATGCAGATGTGTTGTCACCCGTGCGGACTAAGATGATATGCTTCGTTTCCAGTAAAAAGGGTTTCCGGTTCTCTACACTCACCATAGAAAACACAGCAGCATTAGGCAGCTATTATATGCTGGTGTACTGTGAAAGCGTGATCTTTCCCCGGTCAAGCCGACCCATTAGTGCTACAACTATAACATAGCTGCAGGATGGCAATACTGTGCGAAGTGTAAGAAATGAATCAAACGCAGGTGCTATTCCGTCGGGAGTGCCGATGCCGCAGCTACCCCCGTTCAGTTACGTGCGCGCGGACAACAGCACGGCCGACTTCTTGGAGATGTTGTCGGAGCTGGGCTCCGGCGTGCTGGTGATCCCCTTGATCGTACTACTGGAGGACATCGCCATTTGCAAGGCGTTCTCGGACGGGCGCACTATCGACGCCACCCAGGAGATGATTGCGCTGGGTGTGATGAACGTGTTTAACTCCTTCATGCAGGCGTACCCTGGTGGCGGCTCACTAGCGCGCTCCGTCGTCTCCAATGGCTCCGGAGTGAAGACGACCTTCAACGGGATCTACACGGGTCAGTGGATCCTTCTTATTGTTTTTAACATTGCCGTTACAACTTATTAAAGTCTACTGCTGAACACAGGCCTTCCCCACAGATTAGCTTACTGGAGGAATATTTGTCACAGTTGTCACGTTTTGCAGGCGGGTTGCTATCCGCAGTTTTTTATTTTTATTCAGCTCAGAAAGCTGCTGCTGCCCGTCTCTATCCAGTCTCAGTATCCCGCTATCGCAGGATGATATGGGGCAGTGCATGTTGTCACACCGCCACTGCACCGTTGGCACGGACAATAGTCTACACCCGCTCTTATCTACTGAAAGCATCACGCTTGGTTTATTGGCAATCCCAGATTGCAGAACTCAGTGTTTCGCAAAAATGAAACTAAATATCACCTTTCTAGCTATTTTATATGTGGTATATACTAATACTATCAGAAGGTTTATCGCTTTCTACCGGAAGCCATCAGATAGATTTTAGATTCTTCTTATAACAAATTGCATGCATATTTCAATATTTCAGGTGTCATAGTGATATTGGCGCTGCAGTTCTTCACGCAGTATTTCGAGTTCATCCCAAAGGCGGCGCTCGCTGCAGTAATTATCTCCGCCATCCTGTTCATGGTGGAATACGATGTCGTGAAGCCAATGTGGCGCGCCAAAAGTGAGTCGTTTACGTTATATCTGACATCTTTTCATTGTTAACCATCAAACATTCCTGAGGTGGAACTAGAGCAAATACATCAAATCCTGTAGAGAAATGCTTTTGTTTTTATAGAATAAGGGTGACAAACGAGCCCACAGTCCACACAACGGTAAGTGGATGCTATGGTCTATAGACGTCTACATTTATCCTCGATTAAGAATTAAACAGACGCTTTGTCTTCGCTGAAGACTGAGATGGAATGCCTCACTTCCAGTAATCCAATACGTGTTTACTGTAACTCTTTTCAATGTTAGTAAAGGATAGATGAGGTTGAAGAACATGATGACGATTAAGGTAAAAGATGAGCACACAATTCTACTTGGTAAGTGGATGATGTAGCCCATAGATTTTATGAGTGGTAGCACGAATGGGTCGGCTCAACCGGGGAAGGACCACGCTCTAATAGAATACCAGCGTGAAATAGTAGCTTAATGCTGCTGTGTTTCGTATTGTGAGTGTAGAGAACCGGAGACCCTTTTTACTGAAAACGAGGCATTCCATCTTAGTCCTCAGGGGTGACAACGCATCTGCTTTTTGATTTGTAATCGTGGATAGATGTAGATGTCTATGGGCTGCAGCAACCACGTACCGTCAGGTGGACTGTGTGCTCGTTTGTCACCCTATCCTATATAAAAAAATCTATACAAGTATCGAGTATCCACATCTGTCATCGATCAAGCATGAAAATGCCGTGGTTCTCCTGTGTGGCTTTTTAATTTCCATTCATATTCATTAATGACAAGCTTCATGTTATCACAATTATTATCTAAGTCTATTATTATATTATAATATAATCTAAGTATGAGTTTAAAATATGAATCTCAATTGCAGCCAATATTTAAACACTGTAAAGCTGTGTTTGAAATATAGCTTTATAGTGTTTTTTTGCAACTGCTTCTTGGACTAGTGGTCGTAAATGCAGCTACTGATCATGAGGTCCGGGGTTTGCATTCTGTGTTGGCCAAAAAAAAAACAGTTACTGAGTTTTTCTGTCATGATAATCTCAGTACGTGCCTTGGAAAGTCGTTGGTCCTGCGCCTGATCACTCTTCGGTCGTGTCGGTTTACAGTCCCATCCAACTATGAGAGTGAGGGAATAAAGAGTGCACTTGTGCTTGAGCGTACACTCAGGCACTGTAATCCCGTCCTGCGCAGATGGTTGGTTTCCGTTGCGTTGAGACTGGCCGCCGAGACAGAAGTTCTTCTGGAAGAGAAGGATTATTATTATTGTTCTTACTTCGGTTTCGCTGAACTACATATTTCCGCAACTTCCATCGAACTTATCGCATACCAACGATAAATAGAAATTAGTTTTTTACTCATATGGAACCTAACGTATTTAAAATTGGTTCTGATCGTTACTAGAGTTGGACCTGGTGCCGGGTGTTGGCACATTCGTGCTGTGCCTGACGCTGCCCATCGAGCTCGGCATCCTTACCGGCGTTGTTGTTAACATCATCTTCATCCTGTACCACGCTGCGAGGCCCAAACTCTCCGTCGAGATGCTCAAGGTGAGCACTGCCGATCCACAGCTATTCAGATATTCGGCAAGGTTAGGCACACGGACTGTGCGTGTATTTTCATGAATCATTTCAAGCCAGGTTCGAAAGCCCCATAATTAAAAAATAATGATGAATAAAGATGTAACAACGCCCAACGCATCCTAATTAAAACACACTTCCCAGGTTGCTGCTTAACCCAGGAGACAAACCGGCATGACGACATACTGACACCAACAGTAGAAGACTGGAATTTAGCACAGAGAGTGGTAACGATGGACAAAATCCATTGGGCCATTCACAGTTTCCTCCCCTACAAGGCGGCAGGACCTGACGGCATATTCCCGGCACTTCTACAGTGGGGGGGTAAAGCCCTAATAGTCAGACTTGTTGCCATAATGAGAGCCTGTCTGGCTCTAAAATATGTTCCTAGGGGATGGAGGGAAGTGAAAATCACATTTATACCCAAACCAGGTAAGAGCGATTACACTGACCCTAAATCCTACAGGCCCATTAGCCTCACATCCTTTCTCCTAAAGACGATGGAGAGGATGTGTGAAAGGGAATTAAGGGGGTCGGCGCTAATGAACTTACCACTACACGACAAGCAACACGCCTACAGTCTAGGCAAATCAACAGAATCGGCACTTCATCAGGTAATTACTAAGATTGAAGGGGCCATCCAAAACAAAGAAATATGTCTAGGTTCCTTCATAGATATAGAAGGTGCTTTTGACAGAACAAACTTCTCCAGCATAAAAGGTGCACTCAGTAGACATAAAGTTGAACCGGCACTGATTGACTGGATAGTTTACATGCTCAGTACACGAATAATAAAGATTGCTGGTGAATCTCAACCAATCCTAATTAAGAAAGGTTGCCCGCAGGGTGGGGTCCTCTCACCTCTCCTGTGGAATATGGTCATTAATGAACTCATCAGCAAATTAAATACTAATCACTTTTATACAGTAGGTTATGCTGATGACCTGACTATACTGGTCTCGGGAAAGACAGCTAGCATAGTGTGCGACCTGACCCAAGCGGCTCTCCGTATAGTGGAGAGATGGTGCAGGGAATACGACTTAACCGTCAATCCAAATAAAACGGTTTTAGTAATGTTCACACAAAAACGGATGCTGAATAACTATCACCTTCCAAGTCTTTTCAGCACAAAACTCCAGCTATCCTCTGAGGTAAAATATTTAGGTCTTACTTTGGACAGCAAACTTAACTGGAATAAAAACATAGAAAACAAAATCAACAAAGCTAGTATAACTTTCTGGCAATGCAGAAACATGATTGGCAAAAGATGGGGACTGACGCCAAAAATCATACTGTGGCTTTACAAAACTGTAATCCGGCCCATTATCACATACGGCGCTCTGGTATGGTGGACCAAGACCAATGAAGCCACCACAATTAAGAAGCTTCAGCGCTACCAGAGACTGGCATGTATGGCTGCCACAGGCTGCATAAGAACTACGCCAACAGCAGCCTTGGAAGCGATGCTGGAGCTAACTCCGCTTCATCTACATATACAACAAGAAGCGACTTTAGCTGCCATCAGACTCAAGACCCTAAATCTTTGGAGTAAGAATAGTGTCCCTCATACAGGCATAATTGATAGAATCTACTCAGCAATTCCTATCCTACAAGCCAAATACGATAGGATTCCTAAACAATTTGTTTTCGATAAGAAATACAAGATACAATTAAATGAAAACAACCAGCCGGAAGGATTAAGCCCAAAAGAGCTTAGAATTTTCACCGATGGTTCTAAAACAAAGGAAGGTGTAGGTTCTGGAGCTTTCTCTGAAGACCTCAATATTCACATATGCACACCGCTGAGTACCTATAACACGGTCTTTCAGGCGGAATGTATGGGTATCATTCAAGCGGCCATAGCAATAGATGCTAGGAAGGTTAATGACTTCCCCATCAGAATACTGACCGACAGTAGGGCGGTACTACAAGCTCTGAGTTGCAATGGGGTGAACTCGGGACTAATATATGAATGCCATCAACGATTAAATGAGGTATGTAAAAACAACAATGTGACTCTACAATGGATAAAGGGACACAGTGGATCTAGAGGCAACGATGCAGCGGACGAACTGGCCAGAAGAGGATCGGCTCTGGCCACTATAGGGCCGGAACCAATCATACCAATCCCCTTTGGTAACGTTCGTTCAATGGTACGTAGACACTTCACTAATCAACACGCTCAGCTTTGGAAAAATCTAACAGACTGTAGACAAGCTAGGGAGGCCCTACCTGTAATAAACAGTCGCTTAACCAAAGTTCTAATGAGACTGAACAAGCCGCAGATAAGGATAGTAACTAGTGCTATCACAGGACATGGCACCTTTAACAAACATTTATTTACTATAGGTGTTACAGATAGTCCCCTGTGCAGGGCATGTATGGGGGAGGAAGAAACGGCGGCCCACGTGCTACTGAAATGTCCGGAGGTCGCTACGTACAGGGCTAAACATCTCGGCACGCCGGGATCACTCCCCGAAGTTGCATGCAACATCAAGGGACTGTTGAGCTTCTTCGGGGAGATCTCATGGCTCGAATAATCACATTATTCCTGCCCACACGCAAAATA
Organism: Parnassius smintheus behrii; assembly: GCA_036936625.1. Taxonomy (NCBI): domain Eukaryota; kingdom Metazoa; phylum Arthropoda; class Insecta; order Lepidoptera; family Papilionidae; genus Parnassius; species Parnassius smintheus. The sequence goes on along the minus strand of JAUPFT010000004.1, from coordinate 274,124 downwards.
CGCGCAGAGACGTGGAGTTGCGGAAAACAGCCCGTTGCAAACTAAACAGCCCGTTGCAAACTAAAGATGTAACACCTGCACACTTGTTGATTTTCATAACTATCAAAAAGTTAAAAATTTTGTAATCGTTTCTTATATTTACACGAACACCACATTAAATAAAACTACTTTTACGGATTTTATCGCGTTGAGTTTATTTTCACGTTATTTCAACGTTCTGAGAAGTCTGCACTTTTAGCTTTAGCAGAAGTAGTTTTAATTAAATTTTTTATTAAGCAAAAGTTATTCAATTGGGATTACTTATTACTCGTATACTACTTCAGAGTACATGATTTAAAATAAGGTGCTTACTATCATGCTGTTTCTAAATGTTTTCATATTTAATTTTACAATATATTACATTGTTAATTATTGTTTAAAAAATGTGTAGTGTTGGTGTAAAACGTTCACTACTCCATATCATGCCGTGGGTGTCGTAAGGCGCGGCAGAGCGGAACGAGTCAGGGGATGAACCATAGCCGTAGCAAACCTAAAATTTTGCACAACGGTAGATTTTTTCGTGGTTTCCTTTGGCTTATACGAAGCGGAAAAAATCTGAAAAATAGAAAAAGGAAAAAAACTGAACATCAAAAATTTTCTATATTCCACGTCGAAATAGTAATGACAAAGTTATTGATGCGGCTGGTTCTATGTACGCGTTGTTGAAACTAACCGCACCGATAAATTTGTCGACATTTAGTTCTCATAGCTTAAATTAAGGAAGGCGTTCTTATAGTTTAAATAAATAAAGAAACTAATTAAAATTAAGGTCAAGTATTTATTTATATGAGTATAAGAGTAAAACTACGAAAATTAAAAAGCATGAATGTGAAAAGGGCGACAAGTACAAACGGCGATCGGGGTTGTCAACTCCGCCCACAAGAGTGAGTTTTGAACAGGCGTCACGCTATCTGTGTGTACAGGTTGCAGGTCCAGTAGGATTCTGGCACAAGTATTTTAAATACTTAAAAGAAGGTCGCAACCAATTTACAACGTCCTAGTTGTCGAATTTTTTATTTATTTAATGTTTATAGGAATGTATAACATTCTCGGCCTCTCAGCGCACTTAGAAATTAATATTTTGGCTCCTTTTTAAATTAATGTTGGGATATAGATATAACATACCATAAATGTTGAAAGCTTTTATGGCATGGCTTCTGTTCTAATTTTTATGTTTTTAGTATTGCAGTTTAATGATCAAATTATCTCTCTCGGTCCGATTTTGTTAATTACAAAATTTAAGTAAAATTACAGTAAATTACATTTGAACAAATACCCCAGGTATTCCCGAATTATTATTATTATTATTATATCTGGTAGAAATTTCTATATGCATTTTTGCTCAAGTCCAAATCAAGGTTATTAATTCTTTGTCGCAATAAGCTGTAGGTATTACTGGGGGATCCACAGCTGAATTGATAACAATATTCATTTTACAAATGCAAGAGATGCGGGCGATCTTCGCTTTCAAGGAGTTATTTTGATACTTCAATGTTAAATTTTAAAACCATTATGGACGTAAAGCAAAACATTTTTTTTTATAATAAACTGAATGTCTCCTGTAAAAAGATTTGCGGTGATTCGCTTGATGTAAAATTTGCTAAAAGTATATAGACTTTTTTGAGTAAATTAATAAAAGTTCACAATGAATCCCTAAAACTATTTAATTTAACAATCGTTTATAAAATTTTAAAAACTTGTAAAGGAAATTTTGTTAAAATTCCTACTACAATGTAGATCAATACATCTAATATTGTATGTTGATGTATGTTGATGTGTGGAAATAACTCTTAATCAGCACTTATGTACAAGTCCCCGCGCTACTGATGTTATTTTGTTAAGACTGGCATTTCAATAATATTCATTGAACTTTGAAATTGTAGTATTTTAGAGTTGTAATAGTTGTAAATAATATAGTAACATGGCTTAAAAAAGAATGACCCCAAAGTTCGCCAGCAGTCCTCTGAGAAGTCTTGTTTATGCTTTAAACATGCCTAAATTGAATAAAATGTTTTGACTTTGACGTTGACTTTGATAATTCTTACAGTAGACTCCTGCCATTCTGAAATTGCGCAGATAAATCAGTCGAGCGAAATCATACATTGTGTTATAATATATATATATATATATATATATATATATATATATATATATATATATATATATATATATATATATATATATATATATATATACATATATATATATATATATATATATATATGTATGTATATATATATACATATATACATATATATATATATATATATATATATATATATATATATATATATATATATATATATATACTTTATATTTTAAAATTTGCTAAAATTAAAACCTACCTACTACTCAATATGGGAGAATTAGTTTATATTTCTGACCTTGATGATGGTATATAAACAAAAAATACTTAACATAGACTTCGTAGGATAGCCCGTACGTAAGCCATCAAGTTATAACAAGTTTTTGTTAAATAACGCTATTGGTGCGAAGTGCGATGCTATTGGTACTGAGATGCAAAATCAAAGCAAGGTGTGGAAAACTGACAGTCAAGAAATTAAAGATGTCCGCTGGAAAATAATAACCCGTATCTTCTGGGATGTGGAAGATGTTATAATGATCGACTATTTAAGTAAAGGAGAGACAATAACCGGAAATTATTACGCATATACGAGACTCTTCGTTCACAGTTCGTTCGTTGCTACAGCAGATCTCCTACGCAGAGATCGTGATCCTCGGCGACTTTAACGCCCATCACGCCGAATGGCTTGGTTCATGTTTAACCGATCATGCGAGGAGATCTGTTCATGATTTTGCCTTGGCATATGGTCTGATACAACTGGTTACCTCGCCTACGCGGATTCCAGATGTGGAGGATACACCTTCCTCGTTGAACCGAACCGAACCGATTGAACATGGTCGAATTTACGAATCGACGGTACATGGAAAAACTTTTGTAAGTTTATTTTTACTGTCGAATGTTATTTAATAATTATATTATGTAAAAATAAATAAATAAATAAAATAATGTAAACACCAGCGCTCTAAAAAAGAAGTATAATTCTGCCTCCAGATCCTTCAAAAGAGTCATTGCCAAGGCAAAGTCAGAGCACTCAGGAAGAATTGGCGAGAAACTAGTTCGCCTTCCTTCTGGAACTCGTGCATTCTGGTCTCTCGTCAAGGCTGTCCAAGGGAATTTCTGTCAGCCATCTCTTTCATCTCTGCACAGGGAGGATAACTCACTGGCCCATGCGGCAAAAGAGAAAGCCGATCTGCTAGGCCCTTTAACTGCGTCCACTCACACCGCCGACCATCCCGCGGTGTGAGTACTTCATGCTGGATGTGCGGTTCACACAGCGCTCGGTTCGTAAAGCACTCCTCTCCCTGGATATCCACAAGTCGAGTGGGCCTCCCCCATCCCCCGATAGTGCTGAGATCGTGTGATCCAGAGTTGACACCGGTTCTAATGCGTCTTTTCCGGTACTTCTACTCCCTAGGCGTAGTCCAAAATTCATGGAAGACAGCTTTCGTCCATCCGATCCCTAAAAATGTGACCGCTCATATCCGTCAAACATCAAACTTATCTCCAAAATAATAGAATACACTATAAACTGCCAGCACATGCGGTACCTTGAGGATCACCAGCTGATTAGTGACCGCCAATACGTTGTTACGTATGTTTGACTACTTCCCCATCAGGTGGGATAGTAGTCAAACGCTGGCTTGGCGTAAATGGCTTGACCTAAACTAAGTAAGAAAAGAAAGAAAGAAAATAGTGATTGAAAAACTTAAAAAAATGAATAAAACTAAATAAAACAGCCACTATGGGCGTAATAGTATTATTAAATACTGTTAACCAGATGAGTCATAGAAATGTAAACAAATCAAAAAGATGACGAGATCTTTAAAAAGTCAATTCGTAGCGTACAAAGTTGCTGTAAGTACCTAATAAAAGCAAAAATATACAACCCGTGGAACTGCTGTAAGTAAACTCATATTAACTATCACAAGTCTTAATTAGACTGTGAGTAGCGAAAAGATTTTTTCTGTAAGCAATAAATCAATTCAAGTTAGTCAAAAATAAGAAATTCCTTATTGCACTCAATATTACTGGTACAAGTTAGTGATCCGACAAACACAGATCTACCACACAGATGAACTCATAGAACAGAATAGAACCATTTTTATCCAATATGGATTACAGGAATACTTACTGAAAGTAATTTTTTACTTTTACAATTGAATCGGAAAAAAATATCTGTCCTGGAAAGAAACTGCAAGAAACCTAGTGGGACTTTTTAAATAATATTAATTTGTAATAATTATATTATTTTATATAATAAGTTTGAAGACATTAGAAACGACATTGTAGCGAGCATCTCATTCCCGGGTGTTTAGTAGTGTAATACAATTATTTAACAATTTTTATTTACTAAATATTTTAAAACTTTTGATAGATAAGGTCTGCGTATTTTCTGGTACTTTTTTCTGGTAAAAGCGTATACATTGCCCCATTAAAGAATCACTGACTCTTAGGAGTCGGGAACTGGTATAGATAAATTGTGCTTGCTCCTAGTATTTACAGAATGTAAATCACTTTTTTGATAAAACTTTTTTGTTTTTGTGTTCAATATCTATAGATAATGACTTAGCAGGTGGCAAAAAAACTGCTGTCTATTTAGACAGCAGTTTTTTTGATTTAGTTAATAGCAGGTTTAGCAGTTAATTGAGCTCTTAACAGAAAGATGTTGTGAATGCTGCCAGTCTGATATTTCATTTTTCTTTGCTACACTTTTTCCGTGGCGTAAATAATTTCTGTTTTTAAAATAAAATTCGATATTTAGCCTATTAAAAAAAAGTAGGAAGTTTAAAATTCGACTATGAACTCGGCATCTATTTTTTACATTTGTTTTTAGTACGAAAATATATTAAGCTACATCTTAAGATCAGTTACGAATCTTTTTTTTTAAATTAAAAACGTTATCCTTTAGGGGTGGTCCCATATAAATTTGGAGATAAAACTTAACTCCTGAGGGTAGCCAAATAGAACATGTCATGACAACACAAGTCTCTTGTTGTTGTTGACTTGTATACATTGTCTTATCACCGACTTTTCAGACGGTTTCAATGGGCTGTAATGCTAATGGATATTAAACTAATGTCTAGTGCTGCGACCGACTAGAATGTAAAGTTAGCGAGGTGCAGCCGTGGTCTCTTCATTTTTATTTTTGATTTTGCTACCTTGCGTTCTGTTTCTGTCGCTTTTGAGGTATATATGACGATAGTTTATTTTGTATAATATGTCGATGACGTGTGGCGCAGACGGAGGGAGGCGTGGAGTACCTGATGATCACGCCGGACCGCTGCCTGATGTTCCCGTCGGTGGAGTACGTGCGGCGGCTGGTGAACAAGTGCGCGGCGGGCGGCGACGTGCCCGTGGTACTGGAGTGCACGCACATCTACAGCGCCGACTACACCGCCGCCAAGAGCATCGAGCAGCTCACGGCCGACTTCCACGCGCGCCACCAGCCGCTCTACTTCTACAACGTGAAGCCGTCTGTGTGCTCCATCTTCGAGGCGGTGGCCAAGCCTGAGCACTTCGTGGTGTTCTACGAGGACGACGAGCTGGACCGCCTGCTGGCCTCCGACGGCCGCGCGCCCCCCGCGAAGCCGCCGCCTCTGCCCTGAGCGCTTGACACTACTGCAAACAAATTACTTTGTAAATTTTTATACGTGGTAGAGCCACGCTACAGCTATATTAAGATTGTACACCTCTCACAAACCAACGTAAAATAGCAGCTTAATGTTGCTGTGTTTCGTGTGGTGTGTGTAGAGAACCGAAGGCCGTATTTACCCGATACAATCATATCAGTCCTCAAGGGGGAAAACGCATCTGTTTTTTGACTCTTAATCGAAGATAAATGTAGATGTTTATGGGTCACAGCACTTATCATCAAGTAGGCTGTGTACTCGCTTGTCAAAATTATTCCATAAAAAAAGATTAATTCCTTTGTAAATATCATGCGTTCCTTTGAGCGAGCTTCTTGGCGATCGGTGCCCGGTGCGTCGATGTAAAACAAAGAAGTGCTATATTTTGGTAGGAGTTATGGGAGGTCGAAGGCTTTACGGCTGTGATGGGGCGCCGAGCGAAGCTTAAGCCCAATGTTACTTAAGGTTATGTACTTACTGTCGACTTCGCGGTGCTTTATTTTTGTATAAAACTATATTAATTTTAGGAGAAGGCGTCCGCGCGCCGCTCACTGTTGTGATTTTAGATGTTAACTATATTTATATTATGTCTATGAATTGATCCGTTTATATCACACGTTCTTCGCAGTTTGAACAATAAAAATATTTTGACTAAATCGCTAAACTAAATGGTCGTGATAGTTGTAGCCATAATAAGTGAGTTTATTTATTTTTAGGTCACTAAAGTACAACTTAGGTTATTGTAACTGTATTTGAAATTAAGGACGAAGGGACGCATCCTGCTCGCTGTAGTGTCTCGTTGTGTGTGTGTGTGTCTCGTTGTGTGTGTGTGTGTGTGTGTGTGTGTGTGTGTGTGTGTGTGTGTGTGTGTGTGTGTGTGTGTGTGTGTGTGTGTGTGTGTGTGTGTGTGTGTGTGTGTGTGTGTGTGTGTGTGTGTGTGTGTGTGTGTGTGTGTGCGTGCGTGTGTGCATGTGCGTGCATGCGTTTGACGGTTACAAGGCACACAAGTAATCGGGGCTATGCGTCCCTCACTATGTCACATTCCTGTAGATATCAGTTACATTGTGATTCAAAACTACAGTACCTTCACATATTAAAAATAAACATATATTTTAGAGAGAACCTTAAAACAGTAATTTAATATACATTTAAATTATAAACTTTAAGGTGCCAATGTACATGACGATCGTTTTCTGAGTTCCAAGAACAAAATAATTAAACTCTTTGAGAGTGCTATAAAATTCTTTTGTTTTATTTACTGCGCTCTTTGCTCGACATAAATAGCTTATCACATTACGTCCTCGTCACCCGCAGATGAATTGACAATGACCTGCATAGAAAACTGAAGGTCTTATGTATTTCCCTAATTCAGAACAGAGAGCCTACCGAAAAGCTGATTTATGTGTGTACGTATGCATGCTCTTCGGGCATGGAAACCTTAAACTAAATTGTTAACTTAGCAGACGATAATCTTTAAAAATGCATTTTCAAAAACGAAAAATATGATACATTATTCGTTAGTTGCATGTAATGTAAAGAACACCTTATGTAAATATAAAAGACATGTAAGTTTATCTTTCTAGTACAAGGTAAAGACAAGGTTATGGCTTAAGCTACACTTAAATTGAAAGGAAACTTTCAAACTACATATTTTACTGTATGTTTTGTTGTAGATATTTACGCAACTAAAAATACAAGCGAACGCAACTTCGGTACCTGTTCGTTGTATGCAGAGCATCTGAACAGTAAGGTGAATTTGTTGGTAGTAGACGGTAAGAATATAACAAAGCCATACAAGTCATGACTCATGAGCAAGTTATGTTGGGGGATGTTAAGTGTGGCAGCGCTATCAATATTCCGAATCATAAACAGTATATATAGAACATCTCCGGACTATCACACGGAGTGTTGGCCGCTCCCCGGGCAGAACACCTTGCCCGGTGGGAGATCTCCCCTTTTCCTTCAACGGCTACAGTGGTGACCCCGACGTGATCTGAACACGCAACCAACAACCTTCGGAAACTTCAAGCTTCATCATCGTCATGGAATACCCCACCCATTCGCTTGCTTCATATTCTGCAAGTCAGCTAGCTTCACAAGGTTTATCGCAGCACTGGAATAATAATGCTTCCTGTTCTTTCAAGCTACTCTCTGCGCAATACAGTGTTCGGTAGATCTCCTACGGTAGATCTCCCGCCGGGCAAGGTGTTCTGCCCGGGGAGCGGCCAATACTCCGTGTGATAGTTCGGAGATGTTCTATATAGAATGATTCGGAATATTGATAGCGTGATTTAGGCTTCGGTGTGTTTCGCTTGCGGCGCGACGACAGCGCCACCACATTTAAGTACCTAGGTAAAATGCGTGATATTGTTGGGAAGCCGGCCTTGTTTTTGTAACCTAAATACATCCTCTCCTGCCGACACTTTGTATCTCTCCTAGTCGGGGTACAAATTAGAACTCTTTGTGCCCTGGGCTGAAGTTTTCATGTGTGTCAGAGAGGACATCTGTTTTTGACGCCACAGCAGCCTTGAAGGTACGAACCGGTTCATCCTATAGCTGACCGTAGACAGCTAAGACTATCCCCGTGTCTACGGGTGCCTCTATATGTCCCATTGCGGTATTGCCGACACAGACCTACTCATCGACCATGTCCAAATAGTTGCAGACTCCGTACTACAACAGATCCCAACCGCAGAGATCTTGATGATTGGTGATTTGAACGCCTACCACCCTGAAAGGCTTGGTTTCCATTTAACCAATCATGCGGTTGGATCTGCTTATGACTTTGCTTAGGCATATGGTCTGACACAACTGGTTACCTTGCCTATGTGGGTCCTAAATGTGGAAGATCATGTACCTTCCCTATTGGACCTTCTGCTGACCTCTCATCCGGATGGGTATCAGGTCTCCGTCGATGCCTCTCTTGGCTCCACGGGCCATTGTCTGATCCGGAATATGGTGCCTACCTCTAATATTAACGTTAGTCTATTGGGCATTCTGAAGAAGTACCTATACGTAAGTTGATGAGTATTTTTATGCTTGTAAGTATACAATGTATGTCTTTTAAAGAATTTCACAGAAACTGCTGAATGAATTGATATATCTTTTTTATCGAGATAGTTATGTACTTTTCTACTTTATCATCCTTATCAACCTATTGCAACGCACTGCTGCGTATGGTATAACTACGATATAAATATAACTGCGATAACTCTAACTAAAGAAACATAAACCTTTTTCATCAAAATCGTTTAAAAAGTTAAAAAGATTAGTACCAAGCTGTTCAATTGTTTATTATGGACAATCGGTTCATAAGTATTTAAGTTAAAGTTCATACGGTACGTCCAAAAAAGGCTCAGCAAAAGATTTGTTTTAAAATTTAATACTGATAAAAAAAACAATTATGTTACTATAAAACGAATCAGTCATTTTTTTAAATAATGAAATTGTGAAAATTAAACAATTTTTCGGAGGATATTAAGTACCTTATAATTATAGTAATTTTCTTCGCACTTTTGTTCTGCAAAATCTTTAATAATATCTGATAAATTTAAACTGTGGTAAACCTTGTATTCTATTGAAATCATAGCCAATCCAGATAATCTACTCTGTGTCATGGTGGATCGCAGATGATTTTTTACAATTTTTAATTTAGAAAAGCTTCTTTCACCACTTGGGACTATTACTGGTAAAGTTAAAAGGATTCTGAGCGTAATACTGATAGTTGGACCAAATCTTAAATCTGTTACAAATTTCGTAACATTTTGAGGAGATAAATTACTATTTCAAAACATACAAAGGACTGACAACTCCTCATAAAGTTCTAATGCATTTATATAACTTGAATTCTCACTTGGCCACCTTAATGTTAAAGTGGAAAAAAACATTTATTTATTGCACAGTATTAAAAAATTGTAGCTTCTAGTGAGGACTTGTCGTTTACCACTAAGTTTAAAGAATGACTACTGCAAGGAACGTAAAATGCCCATGGTTTGATGTTTTTAACCCTGGCTTGAACGCCACTTTGAATACCTTTGCAAGTGCTGATAATTGTTGCACGATAATTTCGGTTAGTGCCAAACCTGTAGATTTCTCGATTGGTATAAATCCTAAAAAACTTTAATTTATAACAATCTCTGACGTTCTTGACTGGACTTGGAATTGAATAAAAGAAATAGATCAGATTCGACTAACAACTCTACTAGTTTTAAAAAATTACCATTGTTATGTTGATACAGATTATCAGAAGTACCTTGAAAAGCCAAGACATTTTTAGCTAACATTTTGATGATTGTGGAAATTCGTAACAATATTCTATTCCAGTGTTCTATTTCTGTTTTAATTATTCTCTGTGACTCGGCATCTATCGTACGACACGATTTGAGCCTACGTGAAAGTTCTACCCAAGATTTTACAGCTTCTACATGGTTTCGTCACGTCTCATAAGATTTAGGTATATCACCTACATATTGTTACGCGCTCAAATCGGCGCACTAGCGCCATCTAGTCTCGAACCGAAGAACTAAACTTCTTGAAGTTTAAAACTCGAACTCTCGGTACCTTGCGCGTGTTTACTTGAACATTCTGGATATTTTGCTAATTTATATAAATAGGCGCTGCAAGATGCGATCGAGGTAGTGTTGATTTGGCGAGAAAAGCGAAGCTTCGGAGCGGAATAAAGTGAATCAGTGTGATTAATCATTAGTGTTTTTAACTTTAATTTGTGTAAACTAAATTAAAGTGTTAATTTAGGTAATTCTATCGGCAATTTTTATTGTCACGAACCTCAAGCTCGTAACAATATTTACGATTTTTGTAGCCATCTGCAGATAGAACGGAAGTTGTAGTTGTATTGAAGATTTTACAGCAAAAGCAATACAACGAATTTTTCCCACGGGATATACAAGCCAATCTCTGTGAATGATATCTCTGAAAATGATTTCTTATATTTACGCGAACACTACACATTGATTCAAACTACTTTTACGGATTTTATCGCATAATGATTTCTTAAATTTACGCGAACACTACACATTGAATAAAACTAAATTTACGGATTTTATCGCGTTTATTTCACTACTTTTAAACTACTTTTAAACGCGATAAAATCCGTAAATTTAGTTTTATTCAATGGATTTTATCGTGTTTAATTTTACTTTTAATTACTTTTATTTTTAATTCCCGACGTTTCGGGCGCTTTCCAGCACCCATGGTTCACAGTGGGCACCCGTGGGCAAATCTTTGTTACAGAGAGCACGAGGGATCTGTGACAGCAAACACCTGGCCGCCGAGGTTCAGCACTTCAAGCAAGTTCTGCACGACAACAAGCTTCGGGTCCCGCGCCTACGTCACAGTGACCGAGTGAAGCCGGCCACAGTCGAGCGTGTGCCTGCTGTACTACTATATTATGTCAGAGATGTCACAGAAATGATTGGCTACATCTTGAAGTGAGCTTCTATTAAAACATTCTACAAGCCGTCGAAGGACGGCTTAATAGAAGCTTGAATTGATGAAAGATTAGTCAGTTCCTACCATCCGTCAAGTGTCATATTCCTCTACAAGATGCAGGAGTGTACAAGCTTGATTGTGAATGTGGTCTCTCTTATATAGGACAAACAAAAAGATCAATTAGAACCCGCGTAAAAGAACATATAGCTGATGTGAAGCATCAACGTTCCGGGAAGTCTGCAGTTTGTGATCATATCCTAGACGGCCCCAACCATTAGTATCAGATTTGATAGACCACAAATCCTTGCGAAAGAACATTCCTAAACGATTCCTACCAAGGATGATACATGAGGCTATTGAAATTAAAAAACATCCTAATTTCAATAGAGAAGGAGACTGGGTACTACCACCTACTTGGGATCCTATAATCAATAAAATTAAAACTAGTATATAGTATAGTATCTCGAAGTAAACCTTCGACCATTGATATTGTAGTGCTACCCCCCCCCCTTTCCGCCCCCTTATATACGCTTAAAAATATATTATATTATTTAGGTAGTAGGTTTAGGTAATTTCCCCCTTTTTAAATAAAATTATATAAATGTGACGAGAATAAATATGTTTTGATCTTTCTAAAGGTTCAATAATAGGTCGTTTGTAATATTTTGGCGTGATCGTCTTTTTTTTATTATTATGTGCGAGCAGCTATGCAGGTCTAGGTAAAGAAACCAGTATCACTGCGACCTAGAAGATCTATTGTGATCGCTGCTATGGCTATAGTTCACTGCTAAGTCCCAGATGAGTGTTACGTTTGCGCATCAAGGGTCCGCAAACGGTTAGGATGTGTAGAGACGTTTCTTGCGTTACGGAACAGAACCGACACATCCTTGAGTTACTTAGTCCCAGGATGTCAAATAGTAGCTTAATGTTGTTGTGTTTCGTATGGTGAGTGTAGAGAACCGGCGACCCTTTTTACTGGAAACGAGGTATTCCATCTTAGTCCTCACGGGTGACAACGCATCCGCATTTTGATTCGTAATCGAGGATAGATGTAGATGTCTATGGGCCACAGCAATCACTAACCATCAGGTGGACTGTGTGCTCGTTTTTCACCCTATTCTATATATAAAAAAATGGACATGTGCTTTTTAAGACAACAGTGTCAAGTTAGGTTAGCCAGAATGCGCAATTTATTTTTACTTAATCCTAGGGCTTCTGAAGCGAATTTACGATCAAAAGCCCGGATTAAGGTTTTAGAATGTTTTAAGCCTGGTGTATCAGACCAGATCTTAAGTGATTTATTGTGATAAAGAGTTTCAAGGGTCAATCGGGCTAGGCTTCTGGAGATTCCACAAAATGGCTCGGGTCCAAATTGTGTGCACTTTGAGCCCACCCGTGCAAGTTTGTCGGCAAATTCGTTGCCTACAATACCCTCGTGACCCGGAACCCATCTTAAAACGACCCTGTTTTTACAACCCAGGGCGTTTAAACGGTTCACGCAGTCTCCAACTAGCTTTGAGTTCACTAAGTTTGATCATAGCGTTAGGAGTGCTGCTTGACTATCAGAGTTTATGTAAATTTTATAGTTGACGTAGTATTTTTGCTGATTGATTTCAGCACACCGAAGTATGGCGAAAATTTCTGCCAGGAAAATAGAGGTGTATCTACCCAAATTCATACTAAGTTTGAATATGGGGCATTCCCCTTAAATTCCAAAGCCTACGTCGAGGCCCATTTTAGACCCATCGGTATACCATATGAGGCTACCGACCTCACAGATAACCTGGCCATTCAGCCAGTCTTCTCTGGAGGGTAATTCTACAATATACTTTTTATCAAAAGTGTATAGTGGACGCATGATATCTGAGATCATGCATAAGACCGGTGATTCCTTAATTGAGTCGAGCATGGATCTCAATCTGTAGGAGAGCAAGCTCAGACCGCCCTGGGCGTTAATCCTATACAAACTAGCCCTCGCCTCCTTGTCTAGATAGCGATCAAGGGGCGTTAGGCATAGAAGTGCATTAAGAGCCGCTCCAGGCGATGATCGCATAGCTCCAGTTGCCATTAGGCAGGCAGTCTTTTGTAGACTATTTAGTCTGTCCGCAGTCGTCTTTTGGTTGGCTTTGTTACACCAGACAATAGAGGCGTAGGTGAGAATCGGCCTCACTATGCTGCTGTACAGCCATAGGACCATATTGGGACGCAAGCCTCAGTTGTTCCCGACTGCACGCACCTAAAGCAATTTTTGCCTTATGGCAAACGTTGCTAAGGTGGAAGTTCCACATTACTTTTTGGTCGATTGTTACGCCCAAGTACTTAACTTCCGTGGAAACGTCCGTTAAGTTTTGGTTGGACTAATTTGTCCAACCGTGTCTTTTTGGTTAAGGGTTTTATAACAGTTTTATCAGCATTAACTGATAAACTGTTATCCCTACACCAATTATTTATGGTGTTTAGGGCTCTTTGTATTATTGACGATAAAGTACTTTGGCAAAAGCCCCTTGCAATGATCATAAGGTCATCAGCATAACCCAATGTGTCAATGCGTAGATCTGCCATTTTGTACAATAGTTCGTCAACCGCAAGAGTCCAAAGAAGGGGTGACAAAACACCTCCTTGCGGGCAGCCTCTTGCAACATCAATCGAAGTTTGAAACAGCGCTATTTTTGCCTTTCTGTTTGAGAGCATCGACTTCACCCATCTGATGGTTGTGGGGTCAACATTTTTAGATGTTAGGCCCCCAATCAGCAGTGATGTGGGGCTACTGTCGAAGGCGCCCTCAATATCTAGAAAGGCACAACGAGCTATTTCTTTATCCTCCAGTACTTTTTCGACCCTGTCAATGACACTGATCAGGGCTGTTTCCGTAAATTTGCCTCTGCGGTAAGCATGCTGGTTGTAATGTATGGGCCTCATAGCTAGAGCTACATCCCTTATATATCTATCTATAACCTTTTCCAATGTCTTAAGAAGAAAGGAAGATAGGCTTATAGGTCTAAAGGAATTCGGTAAAGCGTAGTCCTTTCTACCAGCCTTAGGTATAAATAGAACCTTGACAATTGTCCATCGTTCTGGAATATATCCCCATGCAAAACTTGCTTTGAAGATTTTCACCAGATAAGGAAGAAAGATGTCGATACCCCTCTGTAGTTGGATGGGAATTATTCCATCCTCCTCGCTTGATTTAAATGGTTCAAAGGAGTCAACAGTCCACTGCACCAGGTTTGGCCTTATTATCTTTGCAGCCCTACGTCATTCCTCATTGCAAGGCCTTCGTAGGGCTCTGAAAGAGTTCAAGGCGGAAGTCTTGTTTTACCCTGGGAAATGGGTTGACGCTAGTAACTCCAATGTTTCTGTTTCACTATTAGTGAAGTTACCATGCGGCTTTTTAATAAGTCCGATCTGATAAGGTTTAGCTTTTGATAGCATCTTGTGTAGTCTTGCACTGCGAGGCAAAGACTCAACTTCCTCGCATAGCTTCCTCCACGATGCTCTCTTGGCTTTCCTAATTTATTTATTATATTCAGTTAGGGCTGCACTATAAATATCCCACTCTTTGGTTTTCTTAGCCCTGTTAAATAGTTTCCTGGTCTTTTCCCTAAGGTCTTTCAGCTTAGAATTCCACCAAGAAACTTTTCGTGTTGAGGTTTTGGTTTTGACGGGACAACCTACGGTTACTGTCTCTGTCACTAACTCCAGACCTTCAATTGTTTTGATGCTTTTAGGAAACCTTTCCAAATTCCTCTTTTGGCTATCTCTATAGATATCCTAGGAGGTCGCGTTCGGATCCCTAAAAGTAACGGTTTCAAAAGATGGTGATGCTCCAATCACAAACTTAATGTGCTTGTGATCAGACATCGAGTTTTCGCTACTAACATGCCAGTCATTTATCCGCCTGGACATGTTATTGGTAGCAAAGATTATGTCTAACACTTCTTGCTTAGCACGCGTTACAAAGTTTGGTGTACAACCTAAGTTTAGGCTTACCAGGCGGTTGGAGATGAGAAAATCATAAAGTAACTCACCTCTTTCGTTGATGTTGGTGCTTCCCCAGGCTGTGTGGTGAGCATTAGCATCACAACCCACCACAAGTTAGGCGTTGTGTTTTCGGGCGAACTCCGCCACTCGCTCTAACTCGATGGTAGGATCTGCGTTCTCGCCGGGAGGATGGGCTGAGCAAATGATTACTCTGGCCCCTGTGCATCCCTTGAGATTTATGAAGGCTGTAACCAGGTCATTGTTGCTCTATAACAGCTAAAAGTTCAATATTTTTATTATAAATTATACAAGCTCTGGGTCTACTGCCTTTGGTATTGACAAGAATTTTACCGGCAGCCGCCAATCCCAGAACTTGACCGTTGGCAACCCAAGGCTCTTGTATAAGGGTGAGGTCAACGTTGTCCTCTGCAAAGCAAACCTCCACCACGGCAGAAGCAGCTGCTGCATGGTGAAGATTTGCTTGGAGGACCCTCGTCTTACCCTTGAGTTTAGCCATTTATGGGCGTGGGGGGAGGGGGCAGGGGTCTTTTCCGCCTGTTGAGGACGAGGACGTCCTTTTCCTGCGAACTTGACCCCCGCCTTACCTTTCTTCGAACCGCTCCCACCTCCCCTTCCCCCCGGCCTGGACGATACCAGCGGAGGCCGTCGAACCGATGTGAAATCTGCGCATTGGGTCTTCGTCACTCTCACCGGTGGCAAACAACAAACACAAGGTAAATAATGTGGTTTACTTTTAAGTGTGGTGGTGGTGGCTTTTAGGTGTCTTTTGGAAGAATGAATATTCACTAGAGCAATTGACAGCTGTTGGTAGTGCCCTATAAGCTAAGTGAACCCCGTTCACGAAGACAGGGTTCGAGAAATGTTAAGAACATAAAATGTCCCTATTACACTTATATCAGATTTACATTATTAATTCATTATTATTTATCCCTCCCGCTTGGAAAAGGCTCACAATATATTTATAAAAAATACCAGATACAAGGATTTCGCTCTACTACATTTATTTAAAAAAATGTAGGGGAGGCACACGCCGTGCGCGATGAGCGCCAACCATTTTGATGCACTCCTTCCGAAGGAAACGCTAATTCGGGGACTGGACCAAAGGCCACAGCAAAATAACTGGCGAACCAGTAAAAGATGCTTGGCCGCTTGGTAGTGCGTAAGACCGAAGTCGCGCATGTCAATGCGTGTAAACGCCAAACAGAATACGAACAAATTGAGCCACAGTAAATGTACGTGACAAGGTTTAGGCAAATAGGCACACTGGCCGTTAACCCTCCGTGAGCGCCACCACCTCGCGGGCGGGGCAGGGGGTGCTAAGAATCTCCGGTGGAGGTTCGGTTGCCACCTACGACGACTCGACCTGGCAACATATAACGCACGCACCCTGACGACTGACGAGAAGATACTGGAGTTGGAAGAAGAGGTAGACAAGTTGCACTGGCATATTATTGGGTTATCCGAGGTCCGAAGAGACGGGGAGGACACGGTAATCCTTGAGTCCGGCAACTTGTTCTATCACCGGGAGGGCGACCATCTGTCCCAAGGAGGTGTCGAATTTATCGTCCAAAAGTCTCTCGTCAACAACGTTGTAAAGATTGGGAGTGTGTCGACGAGGGTCCCGTACCTGATACTCAGAATCACCAAACGGTATTCGCTGAAGCTCATACAGATTTACGCACCAACCTCGGCACATCCTGATGAGGAGGTGGAGGAAATGTATGAGAATATTTCCAGAGCCATGCATTCCTCCAAAACCCACTACACGGCGTTGATGGGAGACTTCAACGCAAAACTAGGCTCAAGAGAAAGCGAGGAGCTGAAGTTAGGGAAATTTAGAGTAGGGCAACGGAACCGAAGGGGCCAGCAGCTGGCCGACTTCATGGAGGAAGAGGGACTCTTTATGATGAACTCTTTCTTCCAGAAGCGGCCCCACAGGAAGTGGAACTGGTCGAGCCCCGACGGTTCGACAAAAAATGAGATTGACTTCATTATGACGACCAGGCGCCAACCGTTCAGTGATGTCTCTGTGATCGCAAGGGCGAAAACTGGCAGCGATCACCGAATAGTTAGAGGCACACTGAACCTTAACGTTAAGTTGGTGAGGTCTCGTCTAATGAAGTCAACGCTCCGTCCCCCTCGTGCTCTAATCCAGAATCCCGAAACCTTTCAGCTCGTGTTACGTAACCACTTTCAGTGCCTAGAAGATTGCAATGCAGTGGACGAAATAAATGACAAGCTCGTGGAAACTGTCCATGCGGTCGGAGCTAAGACCGGCCGCAGAAGAACACAAAAGCTCTCCAACTGCAGAGAGGTGTAAGACAGGGTGAGGTTATTTCTCCGAAACTCTTCACCGCTGCATTGGAAGACGTTTTTAAGCTACTGGACTGCAAAGGATACGGTATTAACATCAATGGCGAGTACATCACTTACCTTCGATTTGCCGACGATATTAGGTTAGGTTAGGTTAAGTTAGGTTGGCATCGTTATTGTGGGGGCGTATTTCTCCCCCAACAAGAGTCTCGCCGACTTTGAGGGTTTCCTTGTCGAGTTGGGCGCCGTCGTAGGCCGCTATCACCCTCGTCCCGTTCTAGTGCTCGGGAATTTCAACGCAAAGCCATCAGCGTGGGGATCTCCGATCACTGATCCTCGGGGCGAGGTGCTAGAAGAGTGGACAGTGACGACTGGTCTGGTCGTCCTGAATCGGGGTTCGGAATACACGTGCGTGCGGCAGCGAGGCGGGTCGATAGTGGACGTCTCGCTCGCTAGCCCCTCTGTCGCCAGCCGAGTCCGCGACTGGCGTGTCGCCGTAGGGGTGGAGACGTTGTCGGACCATCGGTATATCCGGTTCGACGTCTCTGCCCAGACTCCGAGAGGCCGCCATCCAACTACCCCGATTAACGACGACCCGCGTTGGGCGCTTAAGCGCATCGACAGGGAACTACTCGAGGAAGCTGCCTTAGTCCAGTCCTGGATCTGGGAGTCGGCAATGGACGACCCCGTCGACGTCGAAGCAGTGGTGCTATGGTTTCGCGGGGCGATGACGCAGATCTGCGACGCGTCCATGCCCCGTGTCCGCCAACGGTCCGCAAGGCACCAGGTGTAATGGTGGACCGCCGAGATCGCGCAATTGCGCATAGCGTGCGTGGCGGCCCGTCGCAGGTACACCCGATACCGGAGACGGCGTCGACGGGATTCCGCCGAGGAGGACGCGCTGTATGAGGTGTACCGCGCGTCTAAGGAGACTCTGTGGCTGGCCATCGGCGACTCGAAGTCGCGTGCCAGGGAGGAGCTGCTGGGGTCCCTAGATCGGGATCCGTGGGGGCACCCCTACCGTTGGGTACGGGGCAAGTTGCGTTCCCGGGCGCCTCCACTAACGCAAACAATGCAACCCCAGTTGCTAGAGACGGTGGTATCAGTTCTCTTCTCTGAACGAGTGGGACACGTTCCCCCGGCGATGGCTTCGCCCTCAGCCACAGACTCTCCAGAGGAGGAGAGCACCGATGTCCCCAAGGTGACGCAAGCAGAGATGAGAGCGGCTATGGCGCGACTTTGGGCCAAGAACACAGCGCCCGGACCCGACGGAGTTCCTGGTCGAGCTCTCGTCCTGGCTCTGAAGGAGCTGGAGCCCCAGCTGAGGGGGCTCTTCACGGCATGTCTCGAGCAGGGTCAGCTTCCCAGTGTGTGGAAGGAGGGAAGGCTGGTCCTACTCAGGAAGGAGGGGCGCCCCGCGGACTCACCGTCCGTGTACCGGCCCATAGTGCTGCTCGACGAGGCGGGCAAACTTCTTGAGCGTATCATCGCAGATCGCCTCGTCAGCCACTTGTGCAGAGTGGGGCCAGACCTGGACGAGGACCAGTTTGGTTTTCGTCGCGGGCGCTCCACCATAGACGCTATTATGCGCGTGAGGGCCCTGGCGGAGGAGACAGTATCCCGGGGTGGGGTGGTGCTGGCGGTGTCATTAGACATCTCCAACGCCTTCAACACCTTACCCTGGAGTTGTATTCGGGAGGCGCTTAATTACCATCGCGTGCCTCCCTACCTCCGCCGCACAATAGGGGCTTACCTTGAGGAGAGATGCGTCACGTATTGGGGACGTGACAGCGCTGGTCGGCGCGTCATGTCGTGCGGTGTTCCGCAGGGATCGGTCTTGGGACCGCTCCTGTGGAACATCGGCTACGACTGGGTGCTGAGAGGTGAGCTCCCGTTGGGCGCTGACTTGACATGTTATGCAGACGACACGCTCGTCACCGCCCGGGAGAGCTCGCACAGGGAAGCAGCGTTGGTTGCCACGGCCGCGATTTCACAAGTGGTGAACCGCATCCGATGCTTGGTCCTGGAGGTGGCCCTTAATAAGTCGGAGGCCATGATGTTTCATGGCCTTCGACGCGCGCCACCGCCGGGATCGCACATCGTGGTCAGCGGGGCCCGGATAGCTGTCGAGCCCACCACGAAGTATCTGGGATTGGTGCTCGACAGCCGATGGGAATTTGGGCCCCACTTCCGGCGGCCGGCGCCCAAGCTGATGCGTGCAGCTGGCGTACTTTCAACGCTGCTTCCCAACTTGGGGGGCCCGAGCGCCACCTGTAGGCGGTTGTACGTGGGAATCGTGCGGTCCATGACCCTGTACGGGGCTCCTGTATGGGCGATGGACATGACGGCCAGCACTCTCGCCATTCTGCGCAAACCGCAGAGGGCGATGGCCGTCAGAGTCATCCGGGGGTATCGCACGATTTCCTACGAGGCGGCTTGCGTCCTGGCCGGATCCCCGTCCCGGGACCTAGAGGCGAAAGTACTCGCGTCATTATATCGATGGCGCGAGGAAGAGCGGGGACGGGGCTCGAGGCCGGTACAGCAACAGATCGCGCTGCGCCGAGAGGAGCTCCGTCAGGTCTTGGTGGCGGAATGGCGGCAAAGGCTTCTGCGCCCTACCGCCAGCATCGCTATCGTCGAGGCGATCCGGCCAGTACTCGACGACTGGCTCGGGAGAAGGCACGGCTCCCTGTCGTTTAGGGTGACGCAGGTGCTGTCGGGGCACGGCTGCTTTGGCAAGTACCTGTGCCGCATAGACAGGGAGCCGGACGCTCGGTGCCACCACTGCGTCCATTGCGGGGAGGACACGGCGCAACACACGCTCGCCGAGTGTGTAGCTTGGGAGGAGCAGCGCCGTGTCCTCACAAATGAAGTAGGAGGCGATCTGTCGCTGTCGGCCTTGGTGCGGAGGATGGTCGGTAGCGCAGAATCGTGGGATGCAGTGGTGTCCTTCTGTGAGGACGTGATGTCGCAGAAGGAAACTGCGGAACGGGAGAGGGAGATCTCGACTCCCTTCCCTGGCCGCAGAAGGCGCACCGGGCGCATTTCCAGCCCCCGTGAATGAGTCCAGGGGCGAGGGACTAGGGGAAGCCCCCGCCCCCCTATTCGATGGACCCGAGGTGGAGGCACGCGTGGGTGTCGGCGCGCGCCTCTGAGGTGATACACGGGGTAGTTGAACACGTCACTACCCCGTGCAGGAGACGAGGCCCGTACAGACCGGGCCAGCACTAGTGTAGGGCTGCGGAAGAATTTGAATTCCCGCGGCCCCTCGCGTGAACGTGCGAGGAGAAACCGGGGCGGTTTTAGCTGGTAAGAGTCCAGCACACCCCTCCGCCTTTCCTCAGGCAGAGGCAGTCCATGAGGATTTCCCCCCGTAAAAAAAAGGTTAGGTTAGGTTAGATTTTTTTTTCTGTTCTACTGCTGCTATACATGCAGCACCCTTGGTTACTTTTTTTTTACCTGTTCATTTTATCCTCTTTTTTTTTTCTTTTTTCTGTCTTATTGCTACTTTACAAAGATTACTATAAGCTTGTGTCTTACAAAATTTGTTTATACTATTTCGAATGCTTACAAAGATACATTTACTTGTTTCACTATAAATAGTAAATTTTCTTATCAATATTACAAACTTATTTTCGCAAAATATTTTTTGTTATTATGTTCCTGTGCTATCAATTATTCTTTTTTTTATTTTGTTTATAAATATTTACTCTTATCACAAATTTACTTTAAGCTACTTTTTGCGTTATATTCTGTAACA
Source organism: Parnassius smintheus behrii (assembly GCA_036936625.1). Lineage (NCBI taxonomy): Eukaryota > Metazoa > Arthropoda > Insecta > Lepidoptera > Papilionidae > Parnassius > Parnassius smintheus. The sequence goes on along the minus strand of JAUPFT010000004.1, from coordinate 252,850 downwards.
AACAACCTTTTTTTACAGTTATTTACAGTTATACCTAATTGTATACATATAATAATTACTAAATAAACTTGTTGTTATATTATTATTTTCCTTTATATATATATATATATATATATATATATATATATATATATATATATATATATATATATATATATATATATATATATATATATATACTATTATATAAAGTAGCTATTATATTATCATAGTTACCTTGTACAATTTTAATGCAATTGTCCATTGCTTTAATTTTATATTCTTTTAACTTATAAAACTATGCTATTTTGGTTTGCTATGCTATTTTGGACCCATTTGCTTTTGCTGCGGTACGAACGACTATTTCTGCATATTTTAGGAACTGGGTCCGACAGTCATCGTTGTTAATAACGTATTTTAGGGTAGTATCATTTATTGTAATTCCCATCTTCTGCTCGCATTCCAATCTTTTCAAAGCGAATCTCGGGCAATCTATTAACATATGTAAAATTGTTTCGTCTATTTCACTACTGCATGCACAAGACGGGGACTGCGTTAATTTGTATTTGAATAAATACGCCTTAAAACCTCCATGACCTGTTAACAATTGCGTCTTAACGTTATCTAGTTTAATATTTTTAAGTGTACTGTGTGCTTGTCTTATATCCGGAAAGAATATCTTCGTGACTGATCATGTTGTAGCTTCATTGTATCGTTGCCACCTCATGCAGGTAGAGTCCCTGATGAGTCGCTTCGCGAAGGACAGGGGGCACTTATCATAAGCTGCGGCTTGTTTGTTTGACAGTGCTGCCTTCTTTGCAAGTTCATCAGCTCTTTCGTTGCTGGGTATACCAATATGCGCTTTGACCCAGTACAACTCAACATCACCGTCCTTATTTTTTAATCCTCTTAAGCGTTCTCGTATTTCAACTGCAAGAGGCTGTAGAGATGAGCTGTCAGTTAGGCACTCTAAAGCTGATCGTGAGTCGCTTAGTATTATTGCTTTCTTTAATTTACTGATCTTGCACATCATGTAAGTGCTTTAAGAATCGCAGTAAGTTCAGCCTGATAGACACTGCAGTAACTTTCTAACCTAAATGTTGATTTGAGTATTTCTTTCCCCTCTCTCCACACACTGACAGCGCCACCTACTTTGTCTTCTAACTTAATGCCGTCCGTGTATATTCTCGGCTTAAGGCCGTCGATTGCGTTTTCTTCTTCTTGTGTAACTAACATCTTGAAAGATACATGGTACCTTTCAGCGGGATGGGGTAAACAGAATGGGCTTACTGGTTTTTCTATGGTTCTTCCTGGTAGTTGCGTTAGTGGCTTTCCTCGCTTGATTTGGTTAGGTTAGGTTAGGTTAGGTTTTTTTTTTCTTTTTCTCCTGACATGGGAAATCAGGGACCTTGTGCTCTTTTCGTTTTATTTGTCAATGTTCTTTTTGACTTTTTATATATTTTGTTTTTATTTTATTTACAATATTTTATCATTTATCTCTATTTCACATTTCCATTTTATTACTTGACATCTTTATCTTCTACCACATTACAGTGCTTTCCTTTTAACTTTCTTGTTACATTCTCATTTTGCCTCGTTATCTTATTTTCTTACTTTCTATTTATCTCTATTCTATATAATTCTTTTACTTATCTACTTGTAGTATCGCTATCTTATATTTACCTCAATATTTTTTTTCCTTATTACTTATTACACTTTGTTAATTTGAAATTGATCTATTTGTACTATACCGGTCTTATTCCAAAAAAATGTTTTGGTCCTGGTTTAAACCAAGACTAACAGATCCAGGTTTGTTACGGTATTAACTTTAGCACCAGTATCAAAATGTATTCTTATTCCAAAATGCAGACTATCTGTGGACTAGTTAGTACCAAAATTCGTCGTGGTTTAAATATCATCCACAGATAAGAAACAAGAAATTACATTCTTTCATTCGTTCCTACAGGTTTCATTCAATGCAACGTTCTGTTTCGTTAAATATTAATATTATTTTCACACTTAATTGTGCTTAAATAATTCTGCCCTGATACGGAAAAAGGCGGCTAAGTGCATTTTGGCGATTTTGAGCTTTCAGCACCACTAGACTAAGCAAAAAAATTCTCTATCGACCAATATTGGAATTATATTTTTACGATTGATAGTTCCTGAGATACATTAAGCATTTTGGCGGTTAAGTGCAAAATTTTCTTTGCTGTCATACGCTAGAAATCAGTTACGATGCACCATTACGCTATATAGCCGTTAAGAGATTTTAACGATTTATTTTCTTATTTTAAATTTCATATTTGATGTTATAAAACTAAGAAAAAATGCAGTTAAACACATTTTCTAAGCTAAAAGGCAGTTAAGTGTACATAACTGCTTTATTCCTTAGTTGCAGTCATGCTAGGCTATACCTAATAATATGCTAAAAAGCGGTAAACACTTGTAGTAGAAGCTAAAATACGGCTAAAAACACTTAACTGTTTTCAAGCGTAGAATTTAAACAATATATTAAAATCACATACTTCCCAAAAAAGCATTCACTGATTTTTAGTGTATGATGAACTTTTGAATTATATTTTTAACAATATTTAAACAGCGGCAAAGTGAATGTGCTACTCTAAAAAGCGTCTAAGTGTAAGTTTAGCGATCGATGTGTACGTGAAGAATTTAGATCGGCAAGTTTTAAGAGTTAAAATAAGTATCATCAGAGCTCTTTTCCGAGTGCGTCAGAGTTACATTCTTTGGTTTGGGTTTCGATTTGGAAAACTGTATAATAGTTCTCCGAAAAAATATGTCTTTTCTGATAAAAAGGACTTTAAGACTCAATTTTCCCATTAAATTGCAATTAAATTGCGAGGAAGAAATTTAATAGAATTTAAATTAAATAAAAAAGTTATATTTACTTTTAAAATAAAACTAGTTTTTACTGATTTTATCGCGTACATTAACTTTTTTATATTCCCGACGTTTCGAGCACTTTACAGCAACCATGGACACGGGAGGTACTGAGGTCTTCGGCGTCCCGATGTAATAGTTACCCGGAGTTATTTACAGATTAAAATTATTAATTTTTGTTCCAGTCTACACAGTATGAACTTATAGTATCTTGAAGTCTTGCAGTTGTATGCTTGGGTTGGGTTTTGATTTTTTTAATTATAGGATCGTCGTCGAAAACCTTAGTCCCCCCGTGACCATGGGTGCTGTAAAGTTCTCGAAACGTCGGGAACATAAAAAAGTTAATATACGCCGATAAAATCCGTAAAAAGTAGTTTTATTTAAATGTGTAATGTTCGCGTAAATATGAGAAATCGTTACATATTTATTTTTACAATTATATTTTCCACTCATTTTAAATTTAAGTTCATAAACTTATAAATATTTATTATGAATATAATTAAACTGGCATCTCCATTGAAATTATCACAGTCATACCACAGCTTAGTACTTGACCTAAATAAATTAAAATTAATATAAAAATAAAAATTTGCTATTTTTATATCTTAAAACCCTGATTTAGTTAGTACTTAAAAAGTACTCAATAATAGCATATTTTATTCAAAATCGGCTCTAAAATATATGTAAAATGTATATAATATGTAAAAAAGAGCGTTATATTCATTACAAAATAATTTTAAACTATGTTACGGCCAAGGAGTGTTCAATTCAATTTTGAGGTAGCTTGCGCTGCTACTAATGCTGCTAGGGTGCCAAGCAAAAAGGTCTCTCAATGGTTTTTATTGTGCATAAGTGGCTTTGGATTACCATTACACCAAATTCATAAACTAATATTAAATCATTAATTTAATATTAAATCGTTTCCGAACGTAAGGGAGCTTACCTCTCCTTTCTTACTTTACTTGAGTATTTATATAACTTTTAATTTACACCTTGAATTTTAATGCCTTGTCTTAACAATGGCAAGAAGTAAGTGATCGTGGCGGGAGAAGAGACAGCAGAAGACCGTAAACCATTTAAACTTAGTCAGTGAGCACATTGGAAACGACTGGCTCCCCGTTCTTTAATAATTGATTCACTTTGGTCTTGATCATACTCTATGGATCTCATAAGCGATTCTGAATCAATTTACAAAATTTTATCAACTCCTAAAGTTGTGAGATATCAAACTTGATATCTCACAACACCAAAATAAAGATACACAATGAATTCACCTAAGTGGTAACGAATAAAACGCTTTGAATATTTTTTATTATGAAGAAATGGTACCATCCATAAGCGTTGTATATAATTGTAATGGTGATATTATATTTAATTGTATGGTTCAATATAGCCTTTCAAGTGATGTCGGGACTGCCGTGATTTTGCAGTGCATCAGGGATGTATAGTACTACGTCAACGTATCATATATCTTATGTGCAGAGTGCGAGGGAGCTCCAATACTATTCTGAAGGTTATTAGTCGTTGAATAGAATATTTTTTATTCAATATAGATTACAAGTAATTCTTATTGAAAGTCAATATTATACGTTACCACTGGTTAGAAAAATACCTCTGTCCTGGGAAGAACCAGCAAACCAGACCGTCCAGTCAAGGACACTTGGTATACATACATGGAAACACTGGATATACACATATGCGTGTATACCAAGTGCCACAAACTAGCCCGGAAAATATTTAAATTAATGTTTTAGTGTTGTTTTTATTATGTTTTGCTAACATAATTTGAAAAATTCATATTTTGTACACATACACAACACTTTTATGAACCAAAAGTCTGAAATAAATTCATTTTATTTTAATTTTACTTTTTTAAGAATTGATCGCTATAGATAAAAATTGTGTGCCACCGATGAACATGTCCCAGAATAACTACAAATATGCCTAAAAGTATCGTTACATTGAATTAGCCGATAAAGATTTTAACTCCGGTGAAGCTTTGAATTCAGTAAACATGCCGCCGAATAGCTCCAAATTCAAAGAAGTCTATGTCCATATATAAGCAAAAGTCTGTAAAATTACTTACTCCTTGCCATCTACAGTACGTCTTCCAGTACCAGTAGAAGAGCGCCATTATTAAGAATATAGCAGGAAAGATTTTGAGGCCGATGATTCGGTAAAAGGATGGATTATGTACCGTCTGCGGAGATGCCGCAAATCAGTTCTGAATCCGGAGAAGATGACAATCAGTATCGACTCATCTTTATATCTAGTATATCGATCATACTTTATGCCACCTACCAATTTCCATGATAAAAAAATCAGTTAATAAATAAGATTCTTCAGATCGGATTTAGCAGAAAATGAAGAATTATAATTGAAATCGGTTTAGAGGAGCAGAAAATCACATTTCAAAATAAAAAGAGGTTATTTAAGAATAAAAACAATCCCTTGTTTTTGCTTATAATTGTTTGTGCTAAGCATGAATAAAGTTTTGATATTCTTGAAACTAAAGCACAATTTATTTTACACTTAGCAACTTTTCAAACTTACTTAACAAAAATATAGCTATGCTAATGCTAACCAAAAAAGCGGTTCCGTGAGATTGATGTACATTTAACTACCTTTTAGTTTAGTTGCACTTCTATTTAATTTGGTTATTTGCTGATAAACTATACTATAAGGCAGTCATATTACTTAACAGCAATAAAGTGTAGTCCAAGTGTATAATTTAAACAAAGCGTCAAAAATAAAAAATAAGTTAAAGTAGGTTAGCCGCATTTTTGCGTATGATTATTGTCAATGCTATACTAAAGAGCAGTTAAGGTATACTTAACGGCCTTTTATGTTGTAATTAATATTCAAATATAATGTTTCAATACTTACGTTAACTACATTCTTAGAGTTTACAGAACAGTATGCCAATAATTTCATTCAAAAGTATTTGTAAAAGATTCGTAATTTTTTTTTACATGTATTCCAATAGTTGAAAATTTTTTTTCGGTGATATCTATCAAGAAAAAAAATTTCGCGCTTTTTTTCAATTTTTCCCGAAACATACTTTTGTGGCTTAGCCGCCTTCTTCCGTATCAGGGCAGAATTAACCATCAATACAAAAACATATTGTTATTTCTTTAGGTAAAAATCTATTGAACAATCACGACTTATACTTTTATTAAAGTGCTTTTTATAATCGTTTTCATTTTAACGACTCTACCGTGAAATGGAGTAAATTACATAGGCACCGCGAGCGCGTGAAAAAACGTTCAAAATTTTTATGTTGCGTTGCGTCCTTATGTAAATGCTCTTATTTTAATACATTGCATTGATCTCAGTATTGTGGTATTGCAGATAGTAAGGTTTTATTTGGATCTATATTTATAATAATGGAACAAAAGAAAAAAAGGGGTGAAAATTGGAGTTCAGAAGAAAAAGTTAGTGAAACATCGTAATTTATTTGTTAGTGCGTAGCAACGCTCTTATCCTCCTATCATCCTTATTTCGACTAAAAAGAATGTTCTTATTATTATAGGAAATATTACGTACTTTTATTGCTCAATCAGCACCTATTTTAGAAGATAAGTCGACGAAAACGTGCGTAAACATGAAAAAAATAAAAGAGTGGAAGAATATAACTAATAAGGAAGTACTTATTGCATTTGTTGTGTACAAGTAGGCACGGTATTGTTTACAAGATTTATTCTTTTATTTTAGATTTAATGAGATAACAGGTAAATGCCGATCAGATGGGGAATTGAAGTTAGCTTGGAAGAGGATGAAGTTGTCGGCTAAATCAAACCTATGTACATTTAGGAGGGAACAATCAAAAACAGGGGGTGGCGAAAAACCACCTACTCCTAAGGACTTACCAATTATGGCAATTGCTCCTCACGACTTTGTCATTGAAGTTAACGATTATGATAGTGATGCAGTGGTAAATAAAATTACTTATGTCTTACACATTTAAGTAAAATGACATAACTTTATTTTGTATACTAAATATATTTACTAAATTGTATAAATAATCTGCCATGAAGGCATACAATTTACAATACAAAATTATTTTTCAAATATTCAAAACTTAATATACATATGTAATAATTTCTTTTCAATTAATTGATTCTTATTCAAAATTGAAATGTCATAAATTCATACATAGTGGTTTATATAACATACATCTTACTAGATTATCTACACGGGTCGACTATAATTTTCTATTTTATAATTAATAACGTGTATTACCTATTGCCTCGATCGTAATATTTCCACAGCATATAAAATACCTGATTCAGTTAAGGGCAATATTATATATGTAATGACAGGAAAACATGATAATAAATGTTTTAGTAATTTATTTTAGAATCCAGTGACTACAACTACAAAAGAAATATTTGCTGACCCTAAGCCTTGCCTTAGTTTTAATAAAAATGACACACCAGTAGTTACAAACATAGAATATCCAGAACTCAATGTCGAGGTGCAAGGTAAATAATAATTATTGATTATTTATTGAAAAGCAAAATATATTATTATTATTATAGTTACAATCATATTATGTAATACACAAAATTGTCTCAATATTAAACATGTTTAATTTACTATAACCTTTATTTATATTAATTTTTAGAGATATCAAACGATCCAACTACGGACACAGAAATGAAAATAACCAACAATGAAACTGCTAATACAAGGGGCATTACAAAAACAAAAGACAGGAAAAAGGGCTTGCAAAATAGGTATGTTGAAATAATTACTTTAATACATCTCATACTTTTTAACATTTGAAAATTAGTATTTAATTAAACACTAAAAATGTTTCATATTTTCAAATATTAAAAAGCAAAGTTAATATTAATTGATTGAAAAATAACTATAAATATATTTCTTTTGCCTACAAGGTTAACTTCCATTCTAGTACATACTTTTATTACTTCATAATACTTAGTACATAAAAAAAACTTACATTAAGTATTCTATTTCATTTAACAGAAGAGAAGATATACAGCAAACAATCATAAACAGCAATACAGATTTAAAAAAAAGACAACTAGAAATGATGGAAGAGGAACATAAATACAACATTAAAATAGCCAAATTAAAATTAAAAAATTAGAATTACAAATATCTTCGTTAGAAAGTCAAAAAAATACAAGTTAAATAGCAGCTTAATGCTACTGTGTTTCATATGGTGAGTGTATACCATCAGAATAGAATGATTTTTATTCACCACTGGTTTGGAAAATACCTCTGTCCTGGGAAGAACCAGCAAGAAACCCAGCGGGACTTTTCTTTTAAACGTATTTCACTTTACAAATTTTGGTTAACAATTTTTAAATTAATTTTAATAGAAACAGCAAAGCAGCGATCACCTCATTTGCAGGGGTTATTTTCATATATGTATTCTTTGATATTATAATAACCTTTTTTATATAATTTTTCTTTAGTAAAACATTTATGTCCAAATACTTTAACACTACTCACTTTTAAGATGCAGTTAAGTCTCATGCTATCTCTATCACTAAGTCAAAGTGAATGTGACACCACAAGACTTAACAACATCTTAAAATTGAGAAGCTTTCGAGTATTTGGCCATAAAACTTTTATTGACAAATTTTGAATGAGATACCCCTTTTACTGGAAGCAAGGAATTCCATTTTAGCCCTCACAGGTGACAACGCATCTTCATTTTGATTCATAGTCGAGGATAGATGTAGATGTCTATGTGCCAGCAACTACTTACCATCAGGTGAACTGTGTGCTCGTTTGTCACCATCATCCTATAAAAAAAAACTAAATATTCAAGACTGTATCAGATACATGTTTGTAAATATTCTGATATATGAAATTATTCTTTCTAGGTACTTATTGCTGCAAATATCTGTACATCTTTCAATAATAATTTAAATAAATAATTATAAACAATATTTATTTTATTAACATAACATTGGCATAATAAACTAAACCTAATTACTTAATTATCACACAGTCCTACTTCCCGATAACCCTTGCACCTCTGGAAAGGAAATCCAGCTGTGAATGTAGCAGAGCGACAATATTCATTAAAAAATCTAAACAGATCTCTACAGCACTTTAAAGTCTATATAACATAGCTTCAGCAGCAGAATATGCTGTACCCCACATCTTTCCCTGAAACACAATCATTATGGCTTAAATAAAAGCATTTTGCTCAATAAATTAAATATTATCACAGTACTTCCCGTGATTTATTCCATATTGGTGAAAATTGTAATATATAGTTGTTATTATTTGACAGCTGACAACGGCTCAGCGGAAAGATTTTACTTTATAAATGAGTATTATGTCTGAAATCAAAATATAATAATTATTATAATCGTCTTATATATTTATTGACCTCTTTATTACATTATTTTTATTATGAACTGTAATATAAAAATTGTAAAAAAAAATGTTTACCTACTGAAAATGATTTTCAATAAACTGTCTTCTCCTAATATTTCCCCTTATTGATGGTGGAATATATCTTTGTACTATAAGTTCAGATGAATATTGTTCAGTGCTATCTACCTCACAAGAAAATACATCTTCTCTCATGTCTATGGCAATATTGTGTAGTACAGCACATGCAACAATTTTTTTTTGCTGTTTCAATGTCCCCAAACATACCTCTTAAGAGGATAGAGTAAGTCAGCTCAAATTCTAATTTCGTCCCCACTTGCCCGCGCGTCGTATGCTATGTACCGATATGTTTGTAATCACTAATACTGTAAGTAGAAAGGTCGTTAGACACTTATTTCATTAGGTTTATCATATTTATGCCTGTTTCTTAACGCCAAGCCAGCCGCTTCTTATTTTTATCACAGTTATCTCCCATTTTAATTTTACGCCGTACTGTTGCGTAATGTATATTCTGATCGTAAGCGACACAACTTCTCCCTTCAAAAGCCTAAGCGATACTAACGGGGCGACAGGAATCAAGCTCAAGACGCCGATAGTTTAGGTAATTTCTTTTTACAGTGAAAATAATGGTATTTTAAAAAAATTAAATAACATAAGCACTGCTTTATAGTTAGTTCAGTTAGTATGCAAAGTTTCATGATCTTATTTAAAGTATTTTATGAATAACAGCGGTTTATTGTTTATTTTGGAGGTAACTTTGGATTTTTTTCTATCGAGAAAATTTTACGAAATCGTGTTTTCGTCTAACATAATCATTAACATTAATCCTCAACTTTACCATATATTTATTTCAAAATTAATGCTGCAATATTTTCGGCATAACGAAGGATCTTGCTAAGCTAATATAATTTGACATTATATTTCCCCTTAATAGGCAACGAAACCGTTGCTTCCATAAACCAAAACATCTTTCCACCGTGTTCCTGGTACGGATATGACTCCTATTATATCTTTCTTCTTGTAGTGTTGTTGGGTTCAGCAGTGGTGTAAACAGGTACGGAGTACAAGGATATCCACTGTCACCAGGTAATATTCCAGAGAATGCACCAGCCTCAAACCTCTGTTTTAGTCTACATTCTCGGAATATTCTAGTCATGTACGCTGCCACGCCACCTAGTAACAATGTCCATGATTTTCAGGTTAGCATCACAAACTACCTGAAAAGTGAGAGCTCATTAGTCCTTTGTTTTACTGATATAGATTGGTTATATTTTATTGTGCACCAAAATTGTAACAGATGATATTACTATTGTTACGAGCTTGAGGTTCGTGACAATAAAAATTGCCGATAGAATTACCTAAATTAACACTTTAATTTACTTTATACAAATTAAAGTTAAAACACTAATAATTAAACACACTAATTCACTTAATTCCGCTCCGAAGCTTCGCTTGTGTCGCTGAGTTCAACTCTCTCTCTCGATAGCATCTTGCGCCACCTATTTATTTAAATTAGCAAAATATCCGGAATGTTCAAGTAAACACGCGCAAGGTATCGAGAGCTCGAGTATAGATTCTCTAGAAACTTAGTTCTTCGGGTGGCGCTGTCGGTCGAAAGATCTGTGATGTCATAAACTGCAACGCTCCCCTCACTCTCGTTTCTGACACTAGATGGCGCTAGTATATCGTCGACTGGAGCGCGTAACACTGCCCCCTCCTAAGACATGCTCGTCCCGAGCATTATCGGTCCCATGATAACGCGCCAAGCGATCCACATGGACGATCTTAGGAGTCCCTCTTGCGCCTTTCTGTAACGGCTCCGCAATGTCAAGGGCTGTCCTATCCCGTGGTGCACCAACATTGTACAATTTCGGTGCTCCTCTACTACGTGTCTGAGGTCCCCGCACGACCGCACAACTTGTACATGTACGACACCAATCCTCGACATCGTCACGATAATGGACCCAGTAAAACTGTTCTCGGACCTTCAGTAGAGTTCGTTTAACTCCAATTAAAAATAACATTCGGCACTTTAGCTTTAGGGACAACCATTTGCAAACGACAGCTGTCTCTTCGACCATTGTCCCATTTACGGCACAGGACTCCATCCTGAAGCAGCAAGCTGTCCCATTGGGCCCAATAGCTTTTCGTGGTTGAACTCATCGCTGAGAAGTCCCTCCACTTAGGCTTGGTAGCACGGGCCTTCATCCATTCCAGAATCGGCTTGATGTCTGGATCTTCCTGCTGTGCATGACGTAGGCTGTCCTTCCACCCGTTGCTGAGGTGGTCTATCCTGAGCATCCTCACGGATACCACTTCCTTACTCTCTTGCCTACTACAATGGTTGCAATCTTCAGGAAAAGGCCTTCTTGACAATGCATCTGCGTTGCCGTGAGATTTCCCGCTGCAGTGTCTAATAGGAAAGTCGTATTCCTGCTGCTGCTGGGCGGTGCTGTTAGCCGCACTTCCTTTCTGAGACCGTTCACCTTCCCTTCCTAGGGTGTGCTTAGGGCAGCTGGACCGAAGGTGGCCCCTTTCCCCACGGCCATAGCACCTAGGGCTGTATCTTTTATTGTGGTCGCGAACCGTAACTGCTGTAACCTCCCTAGCGTGAGGTGAACGATGATCCTGTCGCCGCCAGGCAGTGCCGTTAGCTGCACTACCCTCCCGAGATCGATCAACTCTCCTTTCCACGGTTCGCTTAGGGCAGCTGGAACACGCTGTAACACTATTTTAATCTACATTTTTTGCCATAAGATAGTCAAACAAATTATTTTCTATTTTGGTAAAGTAAAATAATTTAGAGACAATCACAACTTATTTAAAATATTTGTACATTACCTGTACATTAATTGAAGAAAATCCTTTTCTATTAATATATAATTGTCCCCCATTAGCATTTACTTTCTTTATTCTTATGTGAGTACAGTCAATTGCGCCAATTACTGTAGGAAAATTAGCAATACTGCGGAATTTCCTAATGGTTTCCTGTTGTTAATTTAAAGAGGTAGGCATTTTAATAAATTCTCGGGACATTCGTGACAAAATTTCCGCTACTTTTTTACATGTCCTACTGACTATTGGTTGAGACACACCATGTAAATCACCTGTATCGTCTTGAATCTAAAAATAAAACAATAATATGTATTTTTTGGATTTTTATCTAGCGTTATGTTGGATACTTTGACAAAGATTAATAAATAGCACTTACTTCATGGCGAGCCCAGTTGCGTGATGCACAAACTACTTGGATTTCAGGACTCAGTGGGCATCCTCGAGAGTCGTGCACTAAATCCTCACGTAAAAGATCCACAATTTTTTTACCGAAACGTTTTGAGAACCTATACTTATACCTAAAATTTTCGTCACTCAATTCAAAAGGATTCACACGTTGACGATGTCTATCAGGTCGCCGAGTGGTCTCTAGCATGTCCAAATCTTCTAAATCCATCAAGTCAATCATGTTTATATCCATTTTTAACGATTAAAAACACGAAATGAAAACAACGGTCGCTAACGTCAAATAAAGAAAAGAAGTGCTGAATTTGAGGTTCGTACCATAGTTAAACTAGGGGTCTCGGAAGTTTAACTTTAGTACCATAGATAGTCCTAGAACCAGAGATAATCTTCGTTTTGGAATAACGTTTTATTTAGTAATGGTTTAAACCTGGTACTAACTCCAGTACCATATTTAGTCCGCGTTTTGGAATAAGGCGGTACTTGTTGTAAATTTCCTTTTGTTATTACTATTACATTATTTACTAATTACAACCGTTTATATTTATTAATTTCTACTTATTTTGCGACTTGTATTATATATTCTTACACACATATTCAAGTTCCCTTCTACATCTAATTATTTCTATCTATAGCTATTTTCGCGATACACTTACAATATTCTATGAAATTAGCTCTATTTTCTTTGTCTTTCATTATTATGTGTATTTCCTCTCTATTTATTTTTATTTTAAGTTTTAATTCTATTTCTTTTCTTGCTCTATAATTTCTAGGGCACTCTGTAATGAGGTGTATTACCGTTTTTAAATGTTCTCTATCACAGGTACATGAGGGGCTCTCTTTGCATTTGAAACGGTACAAATACTCGGAGAACCCGCCATGTCCTGTTAGCACCAGCGTCAACAGTGGGTCCAGTTCGGTTTTCCTAAGAATGGGGTAAGCACCGAGAGCGTCCGGAAAGAAAATCTTGGTAGTGGTGGCCGTATTCTCTTCTCTATATCTCCTATTCGAGTTCATCCTAATTTGGCGCTTGACGAATGAAATTGGACATTTATCGTAAAATGCTTTGGTTTTGGTCCTCAAAGCGGCTTCTTTTGCCAAAATGTGAGTGTGATTTTTATGTTTCTGCATATTTCTAGACTGTTCATTGTATTAATTTCATCCTTCTTGGGTTCAATGTATACACTAATTAGAAATAGTTTTTTACCGCCAATGTCTATTTTAACAATACAAAGATTGGAAGTAGAGTATTCCGAAACACTCAGTGTGCAGCCTATAGTCCGCCTTACGAGTAAGCATGCTTTTACTCGGTGCGCTGTGGGATATTGATATATATTATAGTTAGGGATAGACTTCATTACGTTGTCCTTTCCAACATAGGGTTCGCCGTTAAATACTATATCATATTTGTTGTCGTTTATATATTTAATCATTTCATGCATCGCTGCATACCCTATGTCAGTGTTAATTTGTAAGCATTTTAAAGGAGGGTGATTTTTTGAATTTGTTTTATTTCCGTTGTTAGTAGCCATAGTCGGTTCTGTTTTTGCAGATTTCTATTTGCTTTTGTAAGCGGGGGCAACGTAGCGAAGTAGCACTGTGTTTAGTATTGATATTTAAATTATATTTCTTACAATGCGAACAACAGTTATAGCAGTCAACTTTAGTTGAAGCTTTTTTAACCGGGCAGTCTTTATACGAGTGTTCTGATGATGAGCAGTGGGAGCAAATTGTTGTATTTTCGGTGCAGTGCTTCTTTGTGTGACCAAACTGCATACACTTATAGCACTGGAGGTAAGCTGGGTAGTCTTCAGTATGTACACGTTGATGATCGACGTTTATTCTTTGAAGTTCCACAATTGATCTCCAGATTGTGGGAGTGACCATAAACACAGCGTTATATAAACTTTCGTTTTTATTTTTTCGCGTAAATCGGTAGTTTATGTCGTCGGTTGATTTAATGAGACTTTTTATATTTGGATTTTGGTTTATAATTATTTCTTTAAGCTCACTCACAGGTGTGTCCCTGTAGATGCCTTTTAGAATTACCAAAGGCTTGAGCTTCTTGGCTATGTCAGCGTTAACAAGGCTGTCAGGATGGTTTATGGCGTTAAGGATCTCGTCACGCTGTTCTTGATTATCAAACTCAACCCTAATTTTGTGGTTGGACACCAGCTTTACTTCAGAGGGGTTGAAGGTGTATTTTTTGAAATGTATGCTATTACGCCACGCGTTTACGATTTCTTTAGAGGAAGAGACTTGCTGTTTAGAGCTAACTATTATGGCCGGCTTGGTAACCGGTATAGGTTGTTTCTCAGCAGATTTTGTCGATTTAACAACTTTAGCGTAGGATGGTAGTGATGATGGAATGATAGAGGGTTGGACCAGATCTTGCGGTGGCTGATTGGTAATTTTTTGTGGTAGTACCGCTAACTTGGAGAACTCTTCCCTAATAGTGTTTCTGATTATTGAAACTGTTTTATTTTCGGCTGATGAGATTGAATGACGTAATATCGTTTTTATTTGGTCGTACAATTGTTGCGTACTTCGTTTAATTTCGTCAAGAGATTTTTTGATGTTATCTTTGTTGGTGCGAGTTACACTCCTGTTACCATCCAAATTTTGTAGGATCAATTTCGTGTGTTCACTAATATTTAACAAAAACTCATCATTAAGCTCTGGAAAAGAGTCGGATCGTGCCTTTTCAAATTCGTCTTGTGTTACGTTTGTTGGATTTTCAGGTAGAGTCAACTCTTCAACCAAATTTAGGCTGGTAAGAGCCTCCGAAGAAGTATTGTGCAGATTTGACATTTATAATATATATAAATTTACTTAAGTAATGAATAACCGGGAGGGTGGGGAGTCGATTTTTGTCTAAACTAATTGTTTTTATTCACGGGCTTAATAAATAATAAAATAGATATAAATTTAAAAAAAAATCGATGTACTTAAAAAAATCGATATAAATAAAAATCGATAGATTCCTGCAAGCCTACATATGTAAGACAAAAAGAGGAGGGGGGGTCGATTTTTTCCAATTCTGTGTGTTTTATTTATAAAATTTGAGTGCAGATGGCTATTTCTACACGGGACGGACCTCGGTTTAGGTAAATAGTGATTTTTTCCAATTATGTGTGTTTTATTTATAAAATTTGAGTGCAGATGGCTATTTCTACACGGGACGGACCTAACAGAAGCAAAATGAGCGAAAGAAACAAAGATTTGAAAAATTTTAAAAATTTTGTGTAATTACGAATATTGGAAAACGAATTATGCGAAAACCAATAATTTATCGTCGAAAATTTACTAAAAAAACTATATGTGAATACGTGGGGCAGCAGACACTATTTTAGAAGAAAATTCGAACGGAAAAGGCCAATTTTCAGCCGAGTTATAGATGAATTGATGTTTTTATTAATGAAATTACGTAAATATGGGACTGAAAATATGAAAATTTATATATGCAACGTTCAGAATTTGCCAAGAAAACTATATAGAAATACGGGGGGCAGTTAGTTATACTATCTAAATAGAAAATTTAATCGGAAAAGGGCAATTTTCAGCCGAATTATAGATAAATTTATGTTTTTTATTTGTGAATTTACGTAAAAAATGGATGGAAAATGTGAAAATTAATTATATTGCGGTGAAAATTTACTATGAAAACTATAGGAGAATTCGAAGAGTAATTAGTTCTATTATTTAGAGAAGATTTGAACGAAAAAGACCTATTTTTAGCAAAGTTATAAGCAAAGATGTAGTTGGTTAGCTTAGGTTAGGTTATGTTAGGTTCCCGTGTGGAGTTGCCAGTCCTCCAATCGGGCGCGTCCCCAGGTGGCGGATAGGGGAATGCTACTCAGATATGAGTGGTAGCGGGAAACCGTCGCGGACCAAAACTGGCTGGGTTTGGGCGTACCTCTGGTTTCGAATGGAATCAGGTACCTGCTAGTTGCTTCCCGTATCCTCTCCACTGAGAGGAACAGAGGATGTAACATGCGCGGTGAGATGCCAGGTGCACTCGGCTTTTGCCGACGCTGGGCAACCTGTCATTGCGGGAATTGAACGGGCTCAGAGTTCCCTAAAATCACCCGACGCTCAAGCGTGGCACGCCGTGAGGAGCTGCATGGCTGATGGGTAAATGTTCAGTCGTTAGCGTTGCCCCCCGTCAGGGTACCAGCCGACACCCTTGACGGGTTATGTATAGGCTTATCCGGGCAAAGGGGGCTCTGCTCAGATGGACCGTTACTTATTCCACACTCGTGGGAAAAAAATGAATAAACCTTTAAAAAATGTAGATATAGGAAAAGAGGATGGATCAGACGTGGACAGATCGCGTGGGACGTCTTCCGCCAGGAAACGTCCAGTGTGCCGGTCTTCGGACGAGGAAGGCCTGCCAGCCCCCAAGTTGGTGACTTCGAGGAGGGGTCGGCAGGCATCGAGAGGGGTGAGTGCCTCGCAGCCGCGAAGAGATAAGCACGGACGATTCGTGTGCTCGAATACCTCGGCGGCTAGTGAAGCAGAGGGGGTCACTACGGAGGACCCTGGCGATGGTGGTGAAAGCTGTGCCTCGCTGGGGAGTTCAAAGGCGGAGCTCAACGCCGCCAAGAGGGTACAGCGCAAAGCCGTCGCAGCAGACGAAGTGTCTGAAATGGCCCGACGCGCTCGCGAACGACGAGCTGCTCTGGCGGCGGAAAAGGAGAGCCATCTGCGGTGGCCTTGAGCCAGCTGGCTCTGGATGGGGTGGACTTAGTCCTGAAAGTTGCCACCAAGTCCGGCAGCCTGAAGGGCACGTTCACCCGTGGCTTAAAGGAGGCTGCCGCGGACATCAGGGAGGCGGTCGGCATTCTCCTCAACAGGACGGCCTCTGACGAGGTCGCAAAGCTACAGGAGGAAAATAGCCGCCTCAGAAGTGATCTAGAAGACCTCCGGCAGCAAGCCGCAGCACTGAGCGAGCAGCAGCAGAGATGCACATCCACCGATGCCGCATCTGTAGTGACCCCGACTCCCGCACCGCGACCGACCCTCGTACCGACGAAGAGGTCGAGCGCATTGTCCGGCTCTGCATGCTGCATGGTTAACGCTCGGCTGGAGGCGATTTCTCGGCGTCTCCCGGCGGAAATCCTACGTCCGCCTTTGGCGGCTGACAGGCGGAGAACTGAGGAGGCGCCGAGACTTGCGCCTCAAAAGGGGAAGCCCATGCAGGGTAAAAAAAAAGCCCGCGGAGGGAGCTCCTCCGAGCGACCAGCCCACGACAGCCGGGTCTAAGGGTGAGACATGGGTGAAAGTCGTGGGCCGCAAGAAGGCCCGCAAAGCCGCCAAGAAGGCCGCAGCAGCTGCACACGCCTCAGGTGGAACCGCAAAGACGTCTCCTCAACCTGCGCGGCGGACTGCCAAAGGCGGTCGCAAGAAACTGGCTGTACGTGTTCCGCGGTCCAATGCGGTGACACTAAGATTGCAGCCCGGAGCTGTGGAGCGTGGCGTGACGTACCAGTCGGTCATCGCTGAGGCCAAGGCCAAGATCAAATTATCAGATCTTGGCCTTCAGTCCGTCACCCTCAGGCAGGCTGCCACGGGTGCGCGGCTGTTCGAGGTGGCTGGCACTGTGAGCAACAGTGCCGAAAAGGCGGACGCATTGGCCGCCAAGATGAGAGAGGTCCTCAACCCTGAGGACGTCCGGATCTCCAGACCAATGAGAACCGCAGAAATGCGGATTGCTGGCCTGGACGACTCCGTGACATCTGAGGAGGTGGTGGCGGCCGTTGCCAGAAGCGGAGAGTGTCCGCCGGACAAGATGCGGGCAGGCGATATACGCACCGATGCCACCGGACTTGGCGCGGTCTGGGTTCGGTGCCCCGTAGCGTCGGCAAAGAAGATCGCCGGTAGCGGCAGATTGCTGGTAGGCTGGGTGGCGGCAAGGACGAAGCTACTACAGCCCCGGGCTTTGCAGTGCTTCCGGTGCCTGGAAAAAATGCACGTCCGGGCGAAGTGCACCACCAAGGTTGACCGTAGTGACCTTTGTTACCGCTGCGGCCAGCCTGGCCACAAGGCGGCCCTGTGCACCGCGGCGTTCAACTGCAGCCTTTGCTCTGCTGCAGGAAGACCAGCGGAGCACAGAGTAGGCGGAGGGGCCTGTGGGGCGCCTACCAGCAAGTCCAAGGCCAAAAAAGAAAAGAAGAGGAGCACCAAGCCTGCCGAGTCAACCTCGCTGCCCACACAGGCCAGTAGCTCCGCAGCCGACTCCCGGCCCAGGACCGTTGCCGAGGGAAAGGAATGTAAATAATGGCAAAGTTCCATTTTCTCCAGGGCAACATCAACCACTGTGCCAGAGCTCAGGATCTCCTACTCCAGAGCATGGCAGAGTGGTCGATTCACGTGGCTGTAGTCGCTGAACCGTACTTCATTGCCACCCGTGACAACTGGCTGGGATGCGCTGACGGTTTGGTGGCCATTATTGGCGAGACTCTGATCGACCCGTCTCGGGGCCGTGGCTGGGTTGCTGCGGTCTCGGGTGGCATCGTCATTGTGGGGGCGTATTTCTCCCCCAACAAGGGTCTCGCCGACATTGAGGGTTTCCTTGTCGAGTTGGGCGCCGTCGTAGGCCGCTATCACCCTCGTCCCGTTCTAGTTCTCGGGGATCTCAACGCAAAGTCATCAGCGTGGGGATCTCCGGTCACTGATCCTCGGGGCGAGGTGCTAGAAGAGTGGACAGTGACGACTGGTCTGGTCGTCCTGAATCGGGGTTCGGAATACACGTGCGTGCGGCAGCGAGGCGGGTCGATAGTGAACGTCTCGTTCGCTAGCCCCTCTGTCGCCAGCCGAGTCCGCGACTGGCGTGTCGCCGTAGGGGTGGAGACGTTGTCGGACCATCGGTATATCCGGTTCGACGTCTCTGCTCAGACTGCGAGAGGCCGCCATCCAACTACCCCGATTAACGACGGCCCGCGCTGGGCGCTTAAGCGCATCGACAGGGAACTACTCCAGGAAGCTGCCTTAGTCCAGTCCTGGATCTGGGAGTCGGCAATGGACGGCCCCGTCGACGTCGAAGCAGTGGCGCTATGGTTTCGCGGGGCGATGACGCAGATCTGCGACGCGTCCATGCCCCGTGTCCGCCAACGGTCCGCAAGGCACCAGGTGTACTGGTGGACCGCCGAGATCGCGCAATTGCGCATAGCGTACGTGGCGGCCCGTCGCCGGTACACCCGATACCGGAGATGGCGTCGACGGGAATCCGCCGAGGAGGACGCGCTGTATGAGGTGTACCGCGTGTCTAAGGAGACTCTGTGGCTGGCCATCGGCGACTCGAAGTCGCGTGCCAGGGAGGAGCTGCTGGGGTCCCTAGATCGGGATCCGGGGGGGCGCCCCTACCGTTGGGTACGGGGCAAGTTGCGTTCCTGGGCGCCTCCACTAACGCAAACAATGCAACCCCAGTTGCTGGAGACGGTGATATCAGTTCTCTTCCCTGAACGAGTGGGACACGTTCCCCCGGCGATGCCTTCGCCCTCAGCCACAGACTCTCCAGAGGAGGAGAGCACCGATGTCCCCAAGGTGACGCAAGCAGAGATGAGAACGGCCATGGCGCGACTTCGGGCCAAGAACACAGCGCCCGGACCCGACGGAGTTCCTGGTCGAGCTCTCATCCTGGCTCTGAAGGAGCTGGAGCCCCAGCTGAGGGGGCTCTTCACGGCATGTCTCGAGCAGGGTCAGCTTCCCAGTGTGTGGAAGGAGGGAAGGCTGGTCCTACTCAGGAAGGAGGGGCGCCCCGCGGACTCACCGTCCGCGTACCGGCCCATAGTGCTGCTCAACGAGGCGGGAAAACTTCTTGAGCGTATCATCGCAGATCGCCTCGTCAGCCACTTGTGCAGAGTGGGGCCAGACCTGGACGAGAACCAGTTTGGTTTTCGTCGCGGGCGCTCCACCATAGACGCTATTACGCGCGTGAGGGCCCAGGCGGAGGAGACAGTATCCCGGGGTGGGGTGGTGCTGGCGGTGTCATTAGACATCTCTAACGCCTTCAACACCCTACCCTGGAGTTGTATTCGGGAGGCGCTTAATTACCATCGCGTGCCTCCCTACCTCCGCCGCACAATAGGGGCTTACTTTGAGGAGAGATGCGTCACGTATTGGGGACGTGACAGCGCTGGTCGGCGCGTCATGTCGTGCGGTGTTCCGCAGGGATCGGTCTTGGGACCGCTCCTGTGGAACATCGGTTACGACTGGGTGCTGAGAGGTGAGCTCCCGTCGGGCGCTGACTTGACCTGTTATGCAGACGACTCGCTCGTCACTGCCCCGGGGAGCTCGCACAGGGAAGCAGCGTTGGTTGCCACGGCTGTGGTTTCACAAGTGGTGAACCGCATCCGATTCCTGGGCCTGGAGGTGGCCCTTAACAAGTCGGAGGCCATGATGTTTCATGGCCTTCGACGCGCGCCACCGCCGGGATCGCACATCATGGTCAGCGGGGCCCGGATAGCTGTCGAGCCCACCATGATGTACCTGGGATTGGTGCTCGACAGCCGATGGGAATTTGGGCCCCACTTCCGGCGGCTGGCGCCCAAGCAGATGCGTGCAGCTGGCGTACTTTCAACGCTGCTTCCCAACTTGGGGGGCGCGAGCGCCACCTGTAGGCGGTTGTACGTGGGAATCGTGCGGTCCATGGCCCTGTATGGGGCCCCTGTATGGGCGATGGACATGACGGCCAGCACTCTCGCCATTCTGCGCAAACCCCAGAGGGCGATGGCCGTCAGAGTCATCGGCGGGTATCGCACGATTTCCTACGAGGCGGCTTGCGTCCTGGCCGGATCCCCGCCCTGGGACCTAGAGGCGAAAGTACTCGCGTCATTATATCGATGGCGCAAGGAAGAGCGGGGACGGGGCTCGAGGCCGGTGCAGCGACTGATCGCGCTGCGCCGAGAGGAGCTCCATCAGGTCTTCCTGAATCGGGACCTAATCCTGACCACCAAGAGGTGGCGGAATGGCGGCAAAGGCTTCTGCGCCCTACCGCCGGCCTCGCTATCGTCGAGGCGATCCGGCCAGTACTCGACGACTGGCTCGGGAGAAGGCACGGCTCCCTGTCGTTTAGGGTGACGCAGGTGCTGTCGGGGCACGGCTGCTTTGGCAAGTACCTGTGCCGCATAGACAGGGAGCCGGACGCTCGGTGCCACCACTACGTCCATTGCGGGGAGGACACGGCGCAACACACGCTCGCCGAGTGTGTAGCTTGGGAGGAGCAGCGCCGTGTCCTCACAAATGAAGTAGGAGGCAATCTGTCGCTGTCGGCCTTAGTGCGGAGGATGGTCGGTAGCGCAGAATCGTGGGATGCAGTGGTGTCCTTCTGTGAGGACGTGATGTCGCAGAAGGAAACTGCGGAACGGGAGGGGGAGATCTCGACTCCCTTCCCTGGCCGCAGAAGGCGCACCGGGCGCAGGAGAAGGGCGGATAACGCCCTTTTCCAGCCCCCATGAATGAGTCCAGGGGCGAGGGACTAGGGGAAGCCCTATTCGATGGACCCGAGGCGGAGGCACGCGTGGGTGTTGGCGCGCGCCTCTGAGGTGATACACGGGGTAGTTGAACACCCCACTACCCCGTGCAGGAGACGAGGCCCGTGCAGACCGAGCCAGCACTAGTGTGGGGCTGCGGAAGAATTTGGATTCCCGCGGCCCCTCGCGTGAACGTGCGAGGAGACACCGGGGTGGTTTTAGCCGGTAAGAGTCCGGCACACCCCTCCACCTTTCCCCAGGCAGAGGCAGTCCATGAGGATTTCCCCCCGTAAAAAAAAAAAGGTTAGGTTAGGTTAGGTTAAGTTCCCCCCCCCCCGAACGGGTTCCCGCCTTGTCGTGGCGGGGGGCTTAGTAGCCGTGGCTTGGTCACCCGAGGTGAACAAAGAGGAACCCACGAGGCTGGCCCGAGGTGAAGGGCCGGCCCGAGGTGGCCACTCCGAGTGGGCTTGGGGAGCCTACTTCGGATGTGTGTTGGTGGACTGTGGCGAGAGGGGAGTCTGCACCCTCTACCGCTGCAGCCGAGGTGGAGTCGCGGAGGAAGAGGAGTGTTGGTGCGCCACTCGCCCTATCCTCCGCGACTCAAACGGGGCCGCACCGTTGATGCGGTGGTGATGGGGCTGCGGGGGGAGAGGATTGTCGGTATTGCGAGGCGCCGCTCTCCCTATCCGAATCTCCATCTCCGCAGCCGAATCTTGGTTGGCGGCGGAGCCATAGACCAGATCCGCCGCTGGGGTCGGGAAGGCTAGTTCTTCTAAGTGCTCGTTTTTCCTGGCCCCATGGCCTTCGCGCATCGGACGCGGGGGCGTCTGTTGCGCAGATGTAATTGGAGGCCGTGGAGGAAGGCGTGCCATGTGTTCTGGTACGCCTTACTTGGGAAGGAGAACGGGGAGGAATATTCCTCTTCCGAGGAGGTGCTGCCATGGGGCGGCAGTCGCTGTTAGGGCCGCGGAAGTGTGCGAAAGCGTTCCCGTAGCCCTGCCAATATGCGACGAAGGCGGAACGCCATGGGGTTTTAGTCGGTGCGAGTCCGACATAACCCGTCCTTGCCCCCGCGAGGCAGGTATGCGTAGGCATTTCCCCATGTAAAAGAAAAAAAAAGGTTAGGTTAGGTTAGGTTAGGTTTTTTTTAAACTGCTGCTATGCATGCAGCATCCTTTATTACTGTTGGTTTTTATCCAAAGTATGTTATAACTTTTTTTTTCCTCATAAAAACTAAATATTCTTTTCTGACATATCATTTAACTATAATACAATTTTGACTATTCAATGTTATATTGCATATTATGTTTTCCCTTTTTTTTACTATCATTATTTCTTACAGTTGTTATGCTTAAAACTATTGATGAATTTGTTTAAATTTTACTACTATCCATCAATATTTTATACAATATATAAAAAAAACTGTGTATAAAAAAACGCCATCCAATATCTTATAATAATTTCTACAATCTTATAAGCATTTTTTTCAGAATTATTTTAATTTACACTATACATTACACTAAATTACACTATCTTTGTGTGTAATATACCAAAAATTTGGTTGTTTTATCTATATAATGCTTATCAACTTATATTCTAACTTATACTAGTTTGGATCCATTTGCCTTACCCGCAGAGCGTACCACAGCTTCTAAAAAACTTAAGGAAATGGGTCCGACAGTCATCGTTGTTAATTGCATTTCTTAAATTATTAATAGTAAGCGCCATCCCCATCTTTTGTTCACAGTCAAGTCGTTGTATGGCGAATCTAGGACAGTCAATTAATAGATGTTCGATATTTTCTTCTTCGTCTTTACTGCAAACACAAGATGGCGACTGCGCTAGCTTATATTTATATAAATAAGCCTTAAAACCTCCATGTCCAGTTAGTAATTGTACTTTGAGATTGTCTATTTTTATATGCTTGAGTGTTCTATACGCTTCTTTTATGTCCGGTAGAAATTTCTTTGTTACAGCTCCCGTTGTTGCTGCACTATATCGTAGCTGCTACTCTATGCAAGTAGAGTCCCTGGCAAGTCGCTTCGCGAAGGACAGGGGGAATCTATCGTAAGCTGGAGTTTGCTTTTTAGAAAGTGCGGCTTTTTTCGCAAGTTCATCGGCTCTCTCATTACCGGCTAAGCCGATGTGTGCTTTAATCCAGCAAAGTTTAACTTCGCCACCTTTGTCTAATAGTGACTCTATTCGATCCCGTATTTTCACAGCTAATGGGTGCAGAGATGATGTGTCACTCAGGCATTCTAAGGCAGAGCGTGAGTCGCTTAGGATGATGCCTTTCTTTAGGTCTTTATGTTTGTGCATCAGATCTAGTGCTCTTAATATTGCTGCGAGCTCGGCTTGGTAAACACTACAGTAATTTTCCAGCCTAAAGGTCGATTTTCGTATTTCCTGATTGTTCTTCCAAATTGTCACAGCTCCTCCGACTTTACCTTGAATCTTACTTCCATCAGTGTATAATTTTGTTATTTGGGAGTCAATCAAACTTTCTTCTTCCTCAGAGGTAATAATCTCAAAAGGTATACGATGCCTATCGGCTGGATGTGGTAGGTAAAATGGATTCTCTGGTTTTTCGCAAATTCTTCCTGGAAGTTGGGTTAGGGGCTTCCCCCGTTTTATTTCATACAGTTTTAGATGTTCTATTGCTCTAAGGTCCAGAGGAAATATTCCCGCTAGTAGAACACTGGAAGTAAAGGAAACTGTTCTATGTCCTTTACAGATCGAGACGAGAGATAAATATTTATAATTAATAAATATTTAATATTTATAGACTACCTTAATAGAATTAATAAAATTAAAATTACTATTTACATAGGGTATCTTATTATTATACGTTTAGTCCAATTTTTCTTGAATTTACTTATGAGGCATATAATGTTCAATAATTTTAATTTACTACTGCTGTATTGTTGTTGAAGTTTTTTAGTTGACTTATAATGTAATTGACGTGGGCTTTAAAAGTTTGTATAGTAGTTTCTTTGGAAATTATTTCTGATAAATTATATGGTTCTATCTTTAACATAGTGCACGCAATTTCGTGTTCTATTCTTGTTCTAAGAAATGCAGGGCAGTTTCTTACAAGATATGTCATGGATTGTACACTAGTTTGATCACATGGGCATTTATTATCATTGGTTATTTTAAAACGATGAAGATATTCCTTGTGATATCC
Organism: Parnassius smintheus behrii; assembly: GCA_036936625.1. Classification (NCBI taxonomy): domain Eukaryota; kingdom Metazoa; phylum Arthropoda; class Insecta; order Lepidoptera; family Papilionidae; genus Parnassius; species Parnassius smintheus. The sequence continues at coordinate 227,692 of JAUPFT010000004.1, read as the reverse complement.
ATGATTGCTAAGATACTGAATTATGGCAAAATTAGATGCAAGTACTTTAACAGTTAGGGTAAGTTGCTCATAAGTAGGACATAGAGATTTGGTGTATATGCCTTTGTCACTTTCAAAGTAAAAGTTTTCTGTTCCTTTAATGGCTTGTTGTCAATTTAAATATTTTACATGGCTTATTGGGAATTTGAGAAATTCATAAGATCGGTGGGAGGTTGCCGCGCTTTTGGCAGCTGCATCCGCTTCTTCATTGCCTGAAATTCCGATGTGACCTTTAATCCAGCAAAGACTGACTTTTAAATTGAGTAATTCAATTCGTTGTATTATCCTATGAATCGATACTACGAGGGAGTTGTAACTGTTTTCGTTTGCAATTTCTTGGAGACCTGATTTGCTGTCGGAAAAAATATATGTTGGATTGATTTTGTGTTCTATTATCCATTCGCACGCTTTAGAAATGGCCAGGAGTTCGGCTTGAAAGACTGAACACGAGTCATGTAATTTGTATTTGCGTATTAGTTTTTCTCCGTTCGGTTTGTGTATCACAAATGCAGCGCCCACTTTACTGCTGTGCTTGCTACCATCGGTGTAAATACGGTAAGAATTTATAATATTTTCTGTCGGTATTTGTTCTTCAGTAAATTTAATAGGTTTTCGCAAAGAGGGATGTAATAAATTTCCTGGTTTAGCAGGGACGTCTAGAGTAACATCAGAAGGTAGGTACTGTGAAACTTGTGTGATTCTTGTGCGCTCATTATCTGCTATTTCCTTTATTTTTATTGGGAGTGGGCATAGTTGAGCAATTGATACGCAAGCAACTGTACTCACGGTTCTAAAGCCACGGATAATTCTAAGGGCAAAATTGCGTTGCAAAGAGAGTAGTTTCTCTTTCACACATTTGAACCCGATTGCTGATTGCCAGATAGAAGAAGCATAACAGACTATTGGCTCAATCACATGTTTATAAATAATTTCTATATTCTCGGAGTGAATGCCCCAAGTTGGTTTGACGAACGTTATTAACCTAGTGTACAATTTATGGACTTTGTTGACGATGAAATCTACATGTTAAATGAATTTGAGCTTTTTGTCTATTAAAACGCCTAAAAGCTTAATCTCGTTAGAAAAATTCAGGAGATGACCAGACATATAGAGTTTGCACCTCGCTGCCTTGCGAGTAAATGCGATGGCCTGTGTTTTGGCAACTCCAAAAGTAAGTTTCATTTCCTGACCCTATTTAGTGATTATACTCAAAGCATTATTTGCGTTAAGCTGTAAATAATTACTATTTTTGGCGCGCACAAGAAGGAATATGTCATCCGCAAATGCTTGTATTGTAGTTCCAGGTGGCATATCCATATCGAGAAGTTCGTCCACAATTAAATTCCATAGGAAAGGGCCACAAACCGAACCCTGGACGCAACCTCTCGTCAGAGTTTTTATAGCTGTGCTGTCTCCGAAATGTATAATTGCAGATCGATTTTGGAAATAACTACAAAAAATAGAGTAGATGTCACGGGGGTATCCAATTTTATGTAGTCTGCGGTATATTGCCGGCCACCAAGCACAGTCAAATGCAGCTCGTATGTCTAAAAAAACTGCAAGCACTTGCTCTTTATTGGCTATGGCCTGGTTGGTAATATTTATTATGTCGGTTAATGCATTGATGGTAGATGTTTGTTCTTTAAAACCGTACTGTGCTGAGTTACAAAGATCTTTTTGGTGTAGGAAATATGTTAACCTGCGGTTAGGTTAGGTTGGGTCTTTTTTTTAACGCTTTTCCCCGATCATGAGATCACCGGGTCCTTATTAATCGATATCACTCATACATTCCAGTTCTCACATGTATTCGCACTTTCAAGCCGCATACCTGTTCTTTCTTGTATCCATCCACGCTCATTCTTTGCCGGGTGGGACTCCCGCTATTCTATGCTTATGTATATATATATACATATATATATATATATATATATATATATAGTACCTGGTTGACCGAGCTTTGCTCGGTATTTTTCGCTCGATTTTTTTAATTCGTGTGTTTTGGAAATTATATTTAGATACAAATTACATACTAATGAATTATAAATAATATTTTTTGATCTTAGCGACATAACAGAAAAAACTGAACTGGTTATTTGAATAAAAAATCATGAGTGCAATTATTTTTATTTAAATTTTCGTGTTTTTAAAAAATACTAAAAAAAGGGCTCGAAAAAAATATATTTTCTCAAAAAAGAAAGAAACTTGAAAAAAAAAATAAAAAAGTCGGTCGGTCGGTCTGGGCTCGAACCGGGGTTTTACGATTTTGTGACCGCCCATTATACCAATAAGCTATTTATAATCATTACCAAACTGTCAAAATTTACCTTCTTATTCTAACTATATTGTAGCAGTTTTTAATTGCCTAAAAACACGGACAAAAAGACATTTTCTAAAAATAAATCTTAGCTAGATCGATTTATTATCCCCGAAACTCCCTGGACACTAAATTTTATGAAAATCGTTGGAGCCGTTTCCGAGATCCCGATTATATATATATATATACATATATACAAGAATTGCTAAATAAAGTTTCTCACAGTTTTGTTTTATTTTCAGTTTTGTCTACACGAATATTTATGCTTACATATAATATCTAACCTTACAGATTCAATGCGGTTATTCATATTTTAATTTATAACTTTCTTAGGTTTACACATTTATTGATTTACATGGGTTACTTATCACTATATTCTAACATTTTTACATTTCTTATTTCTTAGTTCTATTTTACATCTTACATAGATATATACGTACTTAATTCTTATTTGTAACATTCTTCAGTTAGCTGTTCCTTAATTATATTCTTATTTCTATCATTTGTACAGCAGTTAGTACTTCCATTCATTTAATTATTGCGTTTACATTTTACAATTTCGTGAGATCTTGTCATTTGTGCATTTTGCAGGATTGGTGAGTTTTCTGTCATGTGTCAGATTTTGTACTTTCCTTCTATTTTTTAAAAACACTTTTTTCTAGCCAATAACATATATATATACTAAGTTTATACATATTTATTGACTTTTTCTTTTGCCAGTTTTCGTTTCATACTTCATTTTTCCTTTGTTTTGAGTTACTGTGTGTGGTTCATGTAAGTGCTTTTGTGCTGTATGATATAATCGTGTATATTCAATATACATTCTGTATATCAAATTGTGATCGTTTTGTTATGTATTTCATGTTTGTGTGTATCGTGTTTGTGTTTCTGTGTGCTTTGTGACCGTGTGTATGTGTTGTGTAATTTCCTTTTTCCGCACTGTAATTTCCTTTGTCAGCACTAAACGCATTATGGCCGCGCGGGCCCTCCAACATCTAAGGGGCAAAGTAAGAAGGAAGAAGCCGTGTCGGGTGATACAACCGTGCTGACACATAACAAGCGTGGGCGCTTTAAGCGTCCCAATACGCCGATAAACCAGGCGATTGAGAGCGATGGAGGGGCGTCCAATGGCTCGTCCATATCACATACATCGATTCCATCAGAAGGGGGAAGAAAACGTAAGGCCAAGCCCCCAAGTGCTGCGGTTGTGGCCGCTAAATTCGCGGCAGTGTCAGCCACAGCCTCTGAAGAAGAGGCCGCCACAGGCATCGAATCAGAGATCTTTTCGACCCCTCCGTAACGCCCACTAACACCAGGGCAAAGAAGAACCTTCCGGGCCCGGAAACGCTGGCTCGTGAAATGCGTTCACAAGGAGACGTAGAGCTCGGTCAGCAAATTGATTTTCACCTCCAGGTTCTCGAAAAAGTTGCTGATCGATCCCGTAACCTCAAAGGAAAGTTTGTTCGCGGTATTAGGTTGGCTGTGCGAAGTATCAAAGCTGCAGTAGAAGAACTTGCGCGAAGGACCGATCCAATCGAAAACGTCACCAGACTGGAGAGAGAGAACGCAGAGTTGCGTTCCCAACTTATCAGTCTTTCGGCTAAGGCTGAAAATCTTACGGAAGAAATAAATCTCCTCCGCAAGCAGATGCAGGAGCGGCCTGTTAATACCCAGGTAGCCCTTGCCTACACAGCCGGCAGCTGATGCATCCAAGGCTAGGAGCGGGATTGAGCAAGTCATGGCAGACATAGGTGCTCTCATTGATAGGAAACTGGCTGCCTTCCAGGCCAGATTGTTACCCGAAAGAGCCCGGGCAAACCAGCCACTGACAAGACGGGAACAGCTGCCACCGCCATTGGAAGCAAGACGTCCGCAGCCGCAGCCACTCCCATCACCACCACAAACGAGAAAGAAGAAAAAACGACGAGCAAGGAAGAAAAAGGTGTCTTCTTATCCGCCGGTAGTCGATCTGCCTCCAGTGGCTGCACCACCGCAGCCGCGCGGCTCACCACCGGCGATGGCAAGCTCATGGGCAGACGTGACAAGAAGGCCACTACAAAAGGGGCCTAAAACAATGGCGGATTCTATCCCTCCTCCAAAAGGGAGTAAAACAAGGCAAAAAAGTGCAATTCGTACCCCAGCATCAGCGGCAGTTACGGTGACGCTGCCTGAGGGCTCGTCACTTACATATGCTGATGTAATGGGGGAAGCAAAAGTGAAGATCCAATTGACAGAGTTGGGAATTGACTCCGTTCGCCAAAAGCGAGCTGTAACAGGGGGTTTACTACTTGAGATTACGGGCCTTGAATGTAACTCAAAGGCGGATAAGCTGGCAGCGAAATTGCGCGAGGTCCTCTCTAATCTGAAGGTTCGAATTAGTCGCCCAATTATAATGCGTGACGTCCGACTGAAGGACCTCGACGACGCTGTCAGCTCTAACGAGATAGCGGCCGCAATCGCCGAGTTGGGTGGTTGTTCGGTAGACGATATCAAAGTTGGAGACGTTCGCCGAACTCCCACCAGCATGGGGACGTGCTGGGTGCGATGCCCAGTAGCAGCGGTTAAAAAAAATAATGGCTGAAGGATGCATACGCATAGGATGGGGTTCCACTCGAGTGGAGTTGCTGGATCCCAGGCCTATGCACTGCTACAGATGCCTTGAGAAGGGGCACGAGGGCAGTAAGTGCCCTAACGAGACAGACAGGAGCACCCGCTGCTACGCCTGCGGCGAACCAGGTCATAGAGCAAACCAGTGTACTGCGTCGGCACTGAAATGTCCCGTTTGCTCAGATCTCGGGCGCCCCTTCAACCATAGGTTGGGGAAAAAATGCGCACTACCCGCAAATAGGGGAGTTAGGAAGAGTAAACCCTCTCCCAAACACCCCAACGGGACGGTTACAGCAGCACCTGTTGCGGTACCGAGCTCTGACTCGGTCATGGAAGTTGCTGAAACTTAAAATTCACAGCCCTCAAAGTCCTCCAGGGCAACCTGAACCACTGCCGCAATGCGCAACATCTGCTTATGCAGACTATTGTGGAGTGGCGGGTTGCCCTTGCAATAGTAGTGGAGCCCCATACCGTCCCCAACCATCCTCGCTGGTTCGGTGACGAATCGGGCTCCGTAGCCATCTACTGGGGGGGCGGTGATGGTGCTCCACCCTGCGTCCTCACGCAAAGGGGGCAGGGCTTTGTTGCAGTGCAGTGGGGCACCCTAGCCATAATGGGCTGATATGTCTCTCCCAACAGGACCCTTGCCGACTACGAGGAGTACATGGACGAGGTGGCAGATTGCGTGCGCGGGTGCTTACTTCGTCCGTTGATCGTCCTAGGAGACTTTAACGCGCATAGTAGGGCCTGGGGCAACTCCAGGGACGATCCGAAAGGAGAGACCGTAATGGAGTGGGCGGCTGGTCTGGACCTCCGACTATTAAATCGGGGGTCTGAGAGTACATGTGTGCGATGGCAGGGAGAGTCCATAGTAGACCTCACATGGGCAACTCCTCCTACAATGCGGATGCTGTCGGACTGGCGAGTTGCGATGGAGGTGGTTACATTGTCGGACCACCGCCACATCGTGTTCGATGACGCACTTCGCCACTTCAACAGTAATTTCTGTCGTCAAGAAAGCAGCCCATCGCGGCGTTGGTGCGTCAAGCGGCTACACCGAGACAGGCTTGAAGCCGCCGACATCGTTGCGGCTTGGCCGGAAAAAGCCGAAGAGGTTCAGATCGATCCGGAAGGGGAAGCGAACTGGTTTCGGGCTACAATGACGCAAATATGCGACGTATCGATGACCAGAACCAGCCGTCCCAAGTGCAGGGCGGTATACTGGTGGTCGGTTGAAATCGCAAGCCTTCGCGCGATTTGCTTGCGAAGTCGACGCCAGTACACTAGAGCCCGAAGGAGAAGGCGAGCTCTACCAGAGGAGATAGCCAATTGCCATTTCTAACGCCAGGACTCGGTCGTGGAAAGAGCTCTTAGAAGGACTCAACGAAGATCCTTGGGGGCGGCCGTACAAGATGGTGCTTGGAAAACTCCGGCCCTGGACACCCCCCTTGACGGAAACTCTCGATCCGGAGCTGCTGGGAAGAGTGATCGGGACACTTTTCCCAGAGGATCGGGCAAGTCCCTCAGGTCACATGTTATCGTCATGGGAGTGGAATGATGAGATGGGGGTGTCGTGAGGAGCTAGATCGAGCCGTAAGCCGCTTGCGAGCTCGAAACACCGCACCGGGGCCTGACGGAATTCCGGGTCAGGCTCTAGTGCTGAGTCTGGCTGCCTTGGGAGACAGGCTTAGAAGGCTGTTCACCGGCTGCCTGCAGAGTGCCAAATTTCCCACAGTTTGGAAAGAGGCAAGTTTGGTCCTCTTGAAGAAGGAAGGCAGGGCCGCCAATTCTCCCTCTGCGTACCGTCCCATATGCCTGTTGGACGAGATTGGCAAATTGTTCGAAAGAATAGTTGCCACTCGGATCAACAGACATCTGTCGCGCGTCGGTCCCGATTTGGCTGACAGCCAATTTGGATTCCGACGGGAGCGTTCCACCGTAGATGCCATTATGCGCGTCCGCTCCCTGTCGGAACAAGTAGTAGCCCAGGGTAGTGTGACGTTGGCGATAAGTCTCGATGTCGTCAACGCCTTTAACTCTCTACCCTGGGATGCAATCAGGAGGGCACTAGTACATCACCAGGTGCCTGCCTACCTGCAAGGCGTAATCGGGGACTACTTGCGCGACAGGTACATTCTGTACATGGGGCAAGATGGTAGGAAAATCCGGAGGGAAATCAAACGTGGGGTTCCGCATGGCTCGGTGCTGGGTCCGCTATTGTGGAACCTCGCATATGATGCGGTTCTGCGTGTCGACCTTCCTGCTGGCGTAAATATCGTGTGCTATGCCGATGACACACTGGTGGTCGCCAGCGGGGTCACATTAGAGGGGACCAAGGAGCTCACCGAGCTTGGGACGGAAGTCGTCGTTGCTAAAATCCACGAGTAGGGTCTAGAAATAGCGCCTCATAAGACCGAGGCCATATGGTTTCACAAATTACCTCGGAGTAGGGAATCACCCGACTCGTGCGTCCGCGTGGGTGGGTCTGAAATCAGAGTGGGGCGATACATGAAGTACCTAGGGCTCTACCTGGACAGTCGCTGGGGCTTCAAAGAGCACTTTGAGCGCCTAGTTCCTCGGATCGAGAGGGTGGCGGGTGCTATGCACAGACTGCTGCCCAATCTAGGGGGACCGAGGGAGGAAGTCCGCCGTCTCTATGCTGGGGTAGTGCGGTCCGTAGCCTTATATGGGGCGCCTGTATGGGCGAAAAGGCTAGCCATCCGATGCTGTAGAACTAAAATCTACAGTGTCCAGCGGAGGATGGCTATACGGATCGTGCGAGGATACCGCACGATATCCTGGCGGATAGATATACTGGCGGATATGGATGCGAGGGTGTATAACCGAATCCGCATCCTCCGTCAGGGAGGTGAAAGTGAGCCAGATGAGGCGCTCAAGTCTCTAAAACGGCAAGAGCAACAGAAACCTCTGGCCACATGGCGCACTCGACTTAACGAGGAGCGCTATGCACGAAAACGCGTCATTGGCGCTATCCTGCCAGTTTTCGAAGCCTGGATGCAGCGACGAGCAGGAAGACTCACCTACAGACTTACACAGATAATTACCGGGCACGGGTGCTTCGGCGATTATCTGTGTAAGATCGGACGCGAACTGCTTTTACTGTGGTGGGCTGGTTCAGGATTCCGCGTCCCATACGCTTGCGGTTTGTCCAGCATTGGAACGGGAGCAGATCATCCTGGCAAGCCGGATCGGTCGGAACCTTTCTCTGCCAGCAGTCGTGTCGGCGATGCTGAGAGAGGATACGGCGTGGAGGGCCGTAGCCACCTTCTGTGAGTCTGTAATGGTCCAGAAGGAGGCTGCTGAGAGGGATCGGAGGAGGACAGATCCCGCCCAGAGACGACGCCGTCAAGGCGTTCATCACGGCCCTCCCCTTGAAGATGGTAGGGGATCACCATCTTCAACCAGAAACGGGGCCTCTGGGGTTGCAAGTATTTGGGGCGGGGGCCCCGAATGCCTAAAGATGTAACCCCTGAGGAGGACGATTGTTCGGAAGTGGTCCCGAAACATCGTGATAGCACTGCGAGGGTGCTGGGGGTAGTAAGTACTGCTCCCGGGACGTGCTTTCAATAAAGCAAAGCGAGAGAGGGGCCCCGGTTGCGTTCCGAACGGAGATCCCGGGACCCCTTTTACACGCTGATGGAAACCACCGTGGGGTTTTAGCCGGTAGGAGTCCGGCACAACCTTTTGGCAGCAGGTTAGGTTAGGTTAGGTTAGGTTCCCCCCCGAACGGGTTCCCGCCTTGTCGTGGCGGGGGGGCTTAGTAGCCGTGGCTTGGTCTCCCGCGGTGAACAAAGAGGAACCCACTTGGCTGGCCCGAGGGGAAGGGCCGGCCCGAGGTGGCCACTCCGAGTGGGCTTGGGAAGCCCACTTCGGATGTGTGCTGGTGGACTGCAGCGAGAGGGGAGTCTGCACCCTCTACCGCTGCAGCCGAGGTGGAGTCGCGGAGGAAGAGGAGTGTTGGTATGGCGATGCGCCACTCGCCCTATCCTCCGCGACTCAAACGGGGCCGCACCGTTGATGCGGTGGTGATGGGGCTGCGCGGGAAGAGGATTGTCGGTATTGCGAGGCGCCGCTCTCCCTATCCTCCGCAGCCGAATCTTGGTTTGCGGCGGAGCCATAGACCAGATCCGCCGCTGGGTTCGGGAAGGCTAGTACTTCTAAGTACTCGTTTTTCCTGGCCCCATGGCCTTCGCGCATCGAACGCGGGGGCGTCTGATGCGCATATTTAATTGGAGGCCGTGGAGGAAGGCGCGCCATGTGTTCTGGTGCGCCTTACCTAGGATGGAGAACGGGGAGGAATATTCCTCTCCCGAGGAGATGCTGCGATGGAGCGGCAGGCTCTGGTAGGGCCGCGGAAGTGTGCGAAAGCGTTCCCGTGGCCCTGCCAATATGCGACGAAGGTGGAACACCATGGGGTTTTAGTCGGTGCGAGTCCGACATAACCCGTCCTTGCCCCCGCGAGGCGGGTATGCGTAGGCATTTCCCCATGTAAAAAAAAAAGGTTAGGTTAGGTTAGGTATTTTTTTTTCCAATAAGTTTACTCTACAGACTCGAAGTCCGTACCTTTTTTTGCTTTACATTATTTTATTAACTTTTAAAATACTGTTATAAATATACTCCTTACACTACTTACATTACTTAAATATTTAAGCCTAAGCAGTGAGTTCACATATATATATATATATATATATATATATATATATATATATATATATATATATATATATATATATATATATATATATATATTTGAATTTTTTTTTGTATTTTTTTTGTATTTTTTTTTATATTTCTATTGTCTTACATACTTAAGATCTACAAACTAATATGCTTACATGCGACATGCACTTAAACGCTATATTTTTTTATACTTTTTTTTTTCATTATTATTTTTGTTTTGTTTTGTTTTTTTTTTGGTTTTTTTTGTGGGCATCGTTGTTACTTATCTTTTTTTTTTGTTGTTTAAACATAATAATCGTCGACCCACTTTGTGTTTTATGTTTTTTTTTTGGTTTTTTTTTGCCCTTTTTTCCCCTTATGTAGTCATCAACATAATCTACGTGCTTAATGTACATGGCCTTACATGCTATGTAAATTTTTATATTACCAGATTTTTTTTTCCTTTTCCTTGTACTTAATATCGTGGAGAGTGCTCCATCTTTAACTGTTTGTGATATCTGTTGACAGGGCTTCCACAATAGCTTCGTCTCTGTTTCTAATTGCCATTTTCAGATTATATTCTTTGATTCTTTTCGTTGTCGCAGCCATTGCGCTCTCAACCAGCCTTCCAGTTGCATCGTCGCAATCGTCCGTGTAATAAACACAGCTTTCTGTGTGCCTGGATACTGCCACTACTGCGTGTTGGACGCTTTCATAAATTTTGAGCTTCTCTGTTGTTGTCCTCATTATGACCACTCTCCCGTATGTGAGACCTTGGGCCTCATGTACGGTTAAAATTCGCGACCCGGGACCCGAACCATATCCCTGGCTGGTAAGGGACTCCTTTTCTGCTTGCGTAAATACAAGATATAAGGTGTCGGGCACGGTACCTGGTATGACGACTCCCGTGTACCTCTTCCTTTCTAGTGAGTGCACCTGAGATCTGGATGAATAAATGCCACTGTAGATTTCATTCAGGGCATATGCCACATCCATCGGATTCCGGTGCGTACACAGGAGCTCTTGGCTGATAGTGGTTACGAGGCTTGGGCGAGTATATTGCATCGCAAAGAGGTTTTCCCTGTCGATCTAAGGGAGTTGATTGATGTCACCAAAAAGCAGTATTTTTTCGGCTCCACTTAGCCGCATTGCCATTACTATGGCCCCGAAATGGTTCATGAGAGCTTCGTCGACTAAAAGTCGAGTACATCTTCCCTTTTGCCTTCTCATACCATTTACTAAAACTGAGGCCATTGTGCGCACTTTTGTTTTTGCGTCAGTGGCTATGCGGTTGGCTAACTTTTCTCTAAGATCTTTAGCTGCTTCTGTTGTTGTTGTGACAATAAAATCATCCTCCGCATCGAATTGGTTTATAACCCAAGTTGTTTTGCCACATCCCGGGACTCCATTGACCCAATTTATCGTCGGCACCGTCCAGTTTTCCCAAGGATCTCCCAATGCACAGGCTCCCGAGATGGTTTCCGCCATTTTCAGGATCCTATCCTCTAGCATCACCCTGGTACAACGGGCGGTGACCACAATAGGGTCGTTGGGGGGAGGTTTTGAATACTAATCTTCCCTGTCGTTCTGTCTCCTCCTCATCTAAGGCTACGAAGCCCGCCGACCCGCTATAAGCCGCCATGTGATGACCCATTTTACCTTTTATGACAGTAGATGTTTTGTTGTCATAAATTGCGGCCTCTGCTTCCTCGAGCTGCACTCCAAGGAACTCATGACTACCGAGGTGGAAACTTTGTAAGATATTCTTGCAAGTAGTTTGGTTCACTTCAAGAGTTGCTTTTATGAGGGCCTTAAACTCTAGGAAAGCGTTGATTATGTGGTCTTTAGGCTCGACCGCCGGTAGAAATCTTGGAGGGCTGACACGTCCCGAGCAGGGTCTAGTGTGGGTGGGTTTGGATTTCTTGAGTACTTTTGGAGGCTCTCTTATTAAGTTATCGGCTTGTCTCAACTTACTCAACTTTCGCATTGCTCTTCCTAGAATACTCTGGGCCGCTGCACCGATGGTTTTAATTAGTGCACTTACCCCGCTTTGTGACTCAGAACTTTTGCTAAGTTTTTCCCTGGCTGCGGCCTTTTCTTTGGCCGTTTTCAGTTGCAGGCGTTCTGAGCCACTAAGTGTCTCTGGATTTGCTACAAGATGTTGGGTTGCCTTTGTTGAGTCATGATGTTTGAGGAAGCTCAGGTTTTCGCCCCTATCCTCATACACGACTATTTCATGTTTGTTTGAGGCTTTTATGCAACCAATGTGGTCCATGACTTCACCTTTCTCATATAGGACCACCATGGCATCCACACTTATGATGCGGGGTATGACAGCTGTCTCCTCCTCACCGAGTCTCGTTAGCAGTGAGCATGCCTGGGCGAATGGGGTTTTTTCTTCGCTCCATGTGAACAGCAAGATCGTTTTGTTTTTCGATCTTACTATTCGACATCGTTGCTTTGCAACCTCTATTTCAACTAGCGCCTCATATGTTTTGCGCTTCATGCTCGTTTTGAGAGTACTGCCATTTAGTAAGCTTGCGAGACCGGGAGATATTTTGACATAGTTTCGGCCAGTTGTTAAGCAAAAACTTAAGCCGAAACGCTCTGTGTTGTTATCCATGAAGAGAGCTACTCCTCGAATTCTCAGGCCTGGGTTACCTCTTTCAGCGCATGCTAATAGCTGATGTTCTGCTTTATTGGCTGGGATGCTCTTCTCTTTTACGGAGACCTCTGCGAATTCCGCAACGGTTTGCTGCTGCCTGGGGAATGGATAGTTCGTGGCGTTACGCTTTGCAGCAGCGCGAAAGATGGACTCTACGAATGCCAGAAATTTGGGCCTTTTGTCTTCGTCTTCGATGATTTTGTGTAGGTCAGACTTGTCAAGATTGGTGTTAATGCAAAACTCGAGATCCAGACGTGCCGCCTGATAGCGGGGACACTCCAGAATCACATGCCACACTGACTCACTGACATTTGGATCGCACTCGCACCCTGGTGTATCCTTAAGCTTAAAGCGGTGCAAGTACTCCGCAATTCCACCATGTCCTGTTAACACTTGTACCTGTGTGGGTGTCAACTTCGTCTTTCTCACTATCCGGTATGCAATTGCAACATCCGGTAGGAATATTTTGGTGACTTGCCCAGTGGTCGAGGTCTCGTATCTGTCCTGCCAGATTCGAACGGTTTCCTCTCTGATTTTCTTTTTAACGTAGGACATGGGGATTTTGTCGTAGTCTAGAGTGGCTGTCTCCCGGAGTGCCGCCGCCTTGGCGAGCTCATCAGCTCTCTCATTTCCAGACGTGCCTACATGAGCCCTCAACCAAAACAGCCGTATCACTCTTCCCTCTTTTCTCATCTTCCCTATGCTTTCTTGGATGGCCTTTGATAGGGGGTGGCTTGCTTTAGGGTTCGCCAGCAGATCGAGCGAAGATCTCGAGTCGCTCATGATGTTTACGACAGGTTCAGTGCTCGATTCTGCTAGTTTGGTCGCCCTGAGCAAGGCATAGAGCTCGGATTGGAAAACTGTACAGGATGGATCCAGTCTAAAGGTGGAACTACTGATCTCCCTGCCATCTTCCCACCACGTTAAAGCTGCTCCGACCCTCCCTTCTATCTTACTTCCATCGGTGTATATGTGAGGGCCGGTTAGTTGGTGGAGGTTTGTGTTTCCGATTGTTTCCAGTAGCTCATATTCCAATTTGACGAGTTTAGAGGGATGAGGTTGATCCAAGTGATTTACACGGTTTTCAAGCTCTCTTCCTGGCGGTAAATAGTCCAGTGTGCCTTGTTTCCTGGTTTGGTACAAGTTGGACGCTTCTTTTATTCTCAGGTCTAACGGAAGCAGACCCGAGATGGCAAGCGCGGAAGTGAGCGATACCGTACGGTACGCTTTACAGATCTTCTGCGCGAAGCCCCTTTGCAACGTGTTGAGTTGGTCTTTGATCATCTGAAGTTCTGTTGCTGAGGACCACGCGCTCGAAGCGTACATCACTATGGGTTCGACGACTGCAACGTATATTGTCCTTACAATCTCACCATTGAGACCCCAGGTCACCTTGGCCGCGCATGCAAGCTGTTTGTATATGTCAGCCGCTTTTTTGCATACGGCTGCTACATGTGGCTTAAAGGTGAGTCCACGGTCAATGATGAGACCGAGTACTTTAATTTCCTCTACGAGGTTTACTCTGCTGCCGGACATTTGCAGGTTGGGGTGGTCAAATTTAAGTTTTTTAGTGACAAGCATTGCATTTGTTTTATGCGCTGCAAACTTTAACTTGTTCTGGGTTCCCCACTTCTTTACTCTTTTTAAAGTGTCATTGGCCTGTTGCTCCAGGGCACTCGTTGAGTGACTCGAGAACACCAAGACAACGTCATCTGCAAATGCCTGACAATACACCCCTTCGTTCGTAAGTTGGTGCAGCAGTGAGTCTAGGATAACATTCCAAAAGGTTGGTCCACCGATAGATCCTTGAACACAGCCCTTTGTAGTTCCCCTCTCACTCGTTGTTCTGGCATAGTTAATTACGATTTTTCGATCTTGAAGGTAAGAGCCAACCATATCGTAGAGGTTTTTGGGACATTTCTTTTTGGCTAGTTGCAGTTTTAATGCTGGCCACCATGCGTTGTCAAAGGCTCCCTCTATATCTAATGAAACAACAAGGACGATCTTCTTATTCCTCACTTCGTTATTGATATATTTCAATAGATCATAGAGGGCGTCCTCAGTACCACGTTGAGGCATGAACCCATACTGGTTTTTATTAAGAGTTGGGAGGATGTACCACTGGAGTCGGCCCACCATCAACTTCTCGACTATTTTTCCGAGTACTGACAGAAGACCTATTGGTCGGTATGACTTTGGATGTGTATAGTCATCCTTTCCTGGCTTACGGATGATGACCACGTGTGCAGTTTTCCACTGCTTGGGAAAGTACGCCAATTTCAAGCACTTGTTGGCTATCGCTAAGAATACCTTCCTGTTGCAGTTTATTGCAGCGGAGCAGATGTCAGCTGTTAGCCCGTCTGGTCCAGGGGCCTTTTTGGGGTTTAGTGTTTGTAACACTGATTCAAGCTCCGCTTCTGCAAAAGGTGGGTCATCTTCTGACAAACCTAGGTCTTTGTTGATTTCCGTCAGCTCTCGTATTTTGGTGTGGTATGGCTGATCTGTTTCCACACAGTCGTCAGGGTAAAATGTTTGGGCCAAGAGTTCTGCCGACTCTTCTGGTGTCAGAGTTTCCCCTTGGATGTTTCTTAGGAGCATGTCCTCATATCTTCTTGAGGATTTCCGGATAACTCTGTAAATTTTATCCCACATGCTCTCCCTTTCCTGTGTCGTGCAGAATTCTTTCCAGCTTTCGGTTTGCGCCTCCTCAACTTTTATGATGTATTGTTGTTTAAAACTTATGTATTCGTCTATTACGTGTTGTCTTCTACTTGGTGCCGCATTTCTAATACGTCTTTTTTCCTATGGACTTCTTTTTTGAGTTGGTTGAGGGATTTTGACCACCATGGGGGCGTTGCATTCACCCCCCTCATGCCCATTTTCGGAATAGTCTCATCACAAGATTCCTGGATTGCTTTTGTGTAGGCTATTGTGATGGATTCCAGATCCTCATGGATTTCCGCCTCCTCAATTAGTGTGGGAGTTATGGCTCTTTCTTTTAGAAGGGATCTAAAGCGTGTTGAGAAGTCTGACCAGTTTGCCTTTCTGGTGTTGTATTTGCGCGTTGTACAGGGCCGTAATTGTGTCAAGACCGCTTTGGTGCGCAGTGTAAACATAATCGCGTTGTGGTCTGATGTAATTAGGCTTCTCTCCACTCTCCAGTCCTCCACATTGCCCAGAAGTGACGAACTGCTAGCAGTGACGTCTACTATGCTCGAGCAAATTCTCCCCCTTCTGTATGTTTCGAAGGTAGGCGTGTCACCCGTGTTCAGAATATGGAGATCCATTTCATTGAGGAAGGTGTTATATGCCGCGCCTCTTTCATCTTCGGAATTACTTCCCCACCAATGGCTCCAAGCATTTTCGTCTCCAGCCACTATGATGTCGTTTGTGTGTAGTTTTGCGCAAGCTGCTCGGATTCGCCTAAGGTAGGGATTTATATCTTGCTCTCCCTCGAGGTAAACTGACACGACTCCTAGTTTTAAATTTCCTGCAACGAGAAGTACTGCCGCTTCTGTTTCGGTAACCAGCTGTGGATCATGGATGATCTCCAGCTGGTCTCCGAAAATCAGCACTGCGGCTTTTACTGGTTTTTGTCTATTCAGGCTGCATTGAACTACTCGCGTGCCGGGATGTTCTTTAATAACGCCATTTTTTCCCACATAGGGTTCCTGTACTATGGCAATCGACACTCCTTTATCCGATGCAACCTGAAGTAGTTCCGCCGTTGCTACCCTGGAGCGTTGCAAGTTCACCTGAATGATTTTGAGGTCTGACCTACTAATGTTGGAGTTAATATTATTATGGTTGCCCTTAGCAGTAAGATATGCGGGACCGTGCTATTGCATCCCACTTCTGCTTTTCCCGGCAATCAAAGCTAAAAGCATTGTGTGCCAGGTCCGTATCGGCACCGTGCGCTTTGAGGCAATTTTTACATCGGGGGGGTCTCCCCTCCAGTCTGATCGGGCATTTGTCCCATGAATGAGTCTCTCCGCAGTGACTGCAGAGTTCCTCCTTTTCATGGCACACTGCTTTTGTGTGGCCAAAACCGAGGCATTTTGTGCATTGCACAAGGGGAGAGTGATCCATTATTGGTCTTCTTTGGAGGCCGATGTAAATTTTACCCGCATCAATGAAGCGCCTGTGCACTTTTGGAGAGAGCTCAAGTACAGGATGGCACTCTTGTGGATTCCTCGCCTTTTTCCTGTATCGAACTCTGACTGTTCGCTCTTTCTCATCGACGTCATGCAGAAGGTGTTTGTTCTGTGCCAGTATATTTTCCACGATTTCGACGTCTGTGTGATACGATAGCACGTCCCTGATTATCGCCAAGGGATTGTTTGTTCTGGCAACCTCAACTTTTAAACTTTTATTTGTCTTAACTCTGTTTTGGACAAGGTTAAGATCCTCCTTGGTGTTGCAACTGAGGACGACTTTTTTTTTTTTTTTTTTTTTTTTTTTGGTTTTTTCGCCTTCCTTACCCTGTCTACTTTGGCTCCAGTCTTTTTTGTATCTAGAGCCTGCCTGATTCTCTCAATAATGTTTTCGGCTGTATTTTTGGAATCAGTTGATGTAATAATGAGCGTGTGATTGGGTTTAGGAAGGGGAGGGCTTGCAGCCACTCTGGCGTATGTCTTTTTTGGCTTTGTTGCCGCTTCGCCAGTTTGTGCAAGCTCTGTTGCTAGACTTGGGGCTGTAGGTGATGGGGCCCGTTGCTTCTGCTCTCTCATCGTCCTCAGCTCGGATGACATTGCACCTAAGTGTTCTTCTATAGGTTGAAGATGTTCCCTTATGCTGGTTTGGAATATTTTACCGGAGTCCGCTGAAGGTAAGATTGAAAGTCCAGATCTGATACTTGTATCTATCTCCTTCAGCGAACTCTTCATTCCATTCAGCTCATGTTCTAACGTTTTATTTATTTCCTCTGAGGGGTGGGATGGTGGTGACTCCAGGCGTAACAGGGTTTTTTGGCCGGTCTCCAGAACCTTCTTGGTGTTGTTTTCGGACTTTTCGATGACTCTGCGCATTTCGTCCAATTGAAGTTTGAGTGTTTCCACACTAGATTTTACTCCAGTAAGGTCCACTCTTAGGTGAGATAAGATGTTGTCTGCACCTTCTTGCTTCTGCTGACTCAAGTTCGACTGGATCACACCTATGCGCTTGTCTAAGTCCGTCACAGCTTTGAGTAGGTCACTCGTTTTGCGGAAGGGCTCTTGGGTTTCAAAGTTCAACCAACCCCGTATCGCCTTGGATTCCTGGAGGGTATTTTTTATATCTGTCCTGGCATGGCCTAGCTCGGAAGCCATTTCCTTCATAAGCTGGGTGATGATCTTGTTATGGGCTCGCTCCACTCGCATTAGTTCTTGAGCGTTGCGTGAGCGTTCCCTTTCTAGATTATGCTTATGTCTAGATCTGGAATCTGACAGCGCCAGGACCATCTCGTAGAGGGACTGCAGACTCTCTAAAGCTGTTAACTTACACTCCCTCTTCATATTCCCTGCCATTTCTAGCGCTTCCTTCCCTCTCAGAAGCATTTCGTTCGCTTCTTTTGTTGCCATATCCATTTCCACCCCCAAGCGCCTGTTGGAGTTAAAAAGCAGGCTGGGTCTTCCTTTTTCCGGTGCCTCCGATAGTGGTGATTCCGGCGCAGATGTGATTGAAAGTTCTTCGTCGGATAAAACTGGAAGTGGATGAATTTCTTCCTGCTTCCAGTTGGCTACTTTGTCGATAGCCGCATCTACCGGGTCACAAACGGAGGATCGAATCGAGCTGTCGCTTTTAATTGAAGTTTGCGACATTTTAGTTCGTAGAGTGGGGGTGTGCGAAGAGGCATTTTTGCTTGTTTTAGATGCGTCTGTCGGAGCAGAGTCCGCTGGACGTTTTTCTGTTGCAAGATGAGATGATGGCTGCGACAACTTCTCGCTAGGTGTTGCTTTTGTTAAACTGGATTTTGTCAGTACTTTTTCCCGCAGCGATCGTGGAGGTCTAGGTGGAGCAACAGAAAGGTTTTGGGAAGACTTGTTTGAAGAAGCAGTCTCCACATCCGACAAGATTACTTTATTTCCTGACATAATTACAAAAATTTAAAGATTCTCTAATTGTAAGTTGCCTTAGTAGCTATAAATATAAGTAATGCCTTATAAGATATTATACAGTATTATATATATATATATATATATATATATATATATATATATATATATATATATATATATATATATGTATATATATTTTTTACTATTTATATGATATTTATTATATTTTTTTTTTTTTTGTGAACTCACTGCTGGTGTTCTTCGATGGTTGAATTGCAGTGAGGAGTACGATGGACGCGAAGAAAGAGCCCGTTGTGGGATCTCCGGTTGGTATGCTGTGAGTCCTGGAGTATGCTTGAGGTGTTATTGTCCGGGTTGGTATCGGACTATGGTGGAAAATCAAAGTTCTGTAAGGGCCAGAAGGTAGAGCTCTTTTTCCTGATTCAAATGAGCCCTTACACGGGGGGTCTAGCTCCTCTGGTAAACAAGTTATGGCTCGCGGGGGAGAGGTAAGCCTCGAGGGAGGGGGGGGGGGGGTAAATTCACGAGAAGCTTATATACGGTGTAATAAAAAATGAGGGGCGTAGGTAGTTGGGGGGTGGGGGGGGAATTCGTAAGGAGCGTATATCTGGTGTAAGATTAAAGATTTTAGGGATTAGGAGGGTAGGAAGGGTGAAAGAGGGTGTTAAAGGTGGGAGGGGGGGTCAAGGATAGGGGTTGTTATAAGGGGGGGGGAGAGGTGATATGTGTGGTGGGGTCTTGAGAAACTGACTCAAATGAGTCCAAGCTCGGGTAGTCAGGACTAAGGGGTCTAGGAGTTCCCTCGGGGTTTACCTGATGGCCGTTGAAAGTGTCTCCAGCTGCGGCGATTGTATGCTTGAAGGATTCCTCGGTCCGTCTTCGAAGGCTCCACTGAAGTCTGCACCGTCGCCGGACGCCTCGTGTTCACTGACTCGCTTTAACCTCAACGTCTGAAAGCACGTTGCAACCACGTGGTTTGAGGTTAAGTTGTTAATTTTAAGGAGTCAATTACTTCTGCGTTTGTGGGCCGATTTCCTTGATTTTTTCGCCGTTTTACTGATCTTTATAGCGACTCTCAAATACTGATGTGTACTTGGCAGTTTTGCTGATGGTTTCGACACTATTTATTCCCAAAGTTAAGGGGCTACTGCTCCTAAACCAGCCAATGCACAGAGTTCTCCCCAATTACACTGATGAACTGCACACTCAAAAACTTTTTCACAGCGCTTCCACTCGCGTAGCTCAAAAATTGCTATTTTATTGTATTATTGTCGTCAAGTACGGCACGCAAACGGCAATTGGAATACGAAACCGCTAAAGCTATGGCTCTCGTGGAAATACAAGCAGCGGAAGCTGAAGCAGAAGCCAAAGTTAAGAGTGCTCAGGCAGAAGCTGCCAAGCTTAAGGCAAATATTCAGTCGAAGCTGCTAAACAAACAGCTTGCAGCTGAGATGGCGGAATTGGAGTCTCATTCACGCTCTTCCCACAAGTCGGCTATGAAATCTTCGACCAGCAAAGTTGAAAATTGGCTGAATGCTCCAGGAAACCAGCATGAGGAGAACCGAGAAGAGTACTCTTGTGAAAAAATCGGCCTAGAAAAGCTGGCACATGCCTTGAATGATGCAGTAGCTGCCTCATCATATAAAATACAGAACCAGGAGCTCTTAACAAGATTAGCAACGTCTAAAGACCTGCCTTTATTTTTTGGAGATCCAATGGAGTGGTTGCAGTTTAAACAGGCGTACCAAGAATCTACCCAATTATGCAAATATAGTGACACAGAGAATTTATGGCGGCTACGTAAGTGTCTTCGTGGCGATGCTAAAGAAGCAGTGACTTTACTCTTGATTGGTGGAACTACACCCGATTTAATAATTGACACCTTAGAACTTCGATTTGGCAAACCAGAAACAATTATGAGTAAAATAGTTTTACAGCTTAAAAAACTATGTCCGTTGCCGTTAACTTATCATAATGATATCATTAATTTTGCAATAAAAATAAAGAACTATGTGGCTGCTGCCAAAGCAATGCAACAAAGTGATTATCTTCGCAGCCCGGAGTTAGTATCGATTGTCGTATCTAAGCTTCCAACTTTGCTTGTCGCAAAATGGACCGACTACGTTTATGAACAGCGAGAGTGTAATTTACCGAAGCTAGAATTGCTTAGTGATTTTTTATATGAGGAAGCCACTAAAACAGCTGCATCAGGAGTAAGTCATATTCACGCTCAATATAATTTAAAGAAGCCCGATGAACGTAAACACCGTTCACACTCGTTGTTGTACACAAATAGTAATCAATTACAACACGCGGAAAAGTGTACATTTTGCCGAAAATGGGCTCATGGTGTCGCAGATTGTTCACGGTTTAAGCGCGCCTTACGCAAAGATCGCTGGCGATTTGTACGCGTAAATAAACTTTGCTTCAAATGTCTTGCCCCCCGCCATACGAATGGTATGTCTTGTATTGGCAGTAATTGCGACATTGACGGCTGCAATCAACCGCATCATCGTTTACTGCACTGGATAAAACCATTGGAAGAAAGCTTAAAAACTGTGGAGCGAAGTGAGGATGAGCATCCCAGCACCAATGAAACAGTGACTCATACGGTGGCATCCCACTGTCACAAGGTGCTTTTGAAAGTGGTGCCGCTCACTCTTCACGGACCGAATGGCAGTTTGCATACGCATGCACTACTGGATGATGGAGCTACCGTGACGGTGATATCCTCTGATATCGCAGATGAGCTCGGATTATACGGTGCAAACGTGATATTGCGCGCGCGCAGCGCATGGGACTCGGGCGAGCTTGTGTGTGAATCTCAAGTAGTGAGTGTTAGTGTTACCAATTCGTATAACGAAATGTTTACTTTCCGTGCGCGTAAAATTAAAGAATTAAATTTACCAACACAAAAAGTGCCGAATATGGACTTTAATAATTATGGATTGTTAAGTGAAGATCTTATGTTATGTAATTGTAACGCTAAGCCAAAATTATTAATAGGTCAGGACAACCATCATTTCATTTCTCCCATTCGTTGTGTTCGTGGTAAGCAGCGTGAGCCGTACATAACTCAAACTGCGCTTGGATGGTGTGTGCACGGATATATGGTAAGTGATGTTAATTGCACTGATCGCTTTGTCTCTTTCATTAATAGTTGCACCGAAAAATCGGGACAGTCGCAGTGTATCTTTCACTTACACACGGTAGAATCGATTGCTAGCGATCTCTCTCTCGATAACGATAACGGTGAATGCACCTGCGCGCAGTTGCACGATGCGGTTCGTAGATCCTTCGCGTTAGAGTCTATTGGTGTAGGTTCGAAGCCGCGCCGCAGCCCAGACGAAATACGCGCTTTACAAATTTTAGATGACACTGCAGAATTAGTAAATGGTCAATGGAATGTCGGCTTACCGTGGAAATACGATGAATTACATTTACCCGACTCTTACCCTAACGCTTTTAATCGTCTAAAGTCAATAGAAAGAAAATTTTTGCTCAACAAAGAGTATGCAACTCGTTATTGTGAAAGAATGAGATACTTATTTTCTAATGGTTATGCTAGAGAACTTAATGAGACCGATGAAAACTCTAATAAACGTATAATATGGTATTTGCCGCACTTTGGTGTAGATAATCCAAATAAGAAAAAACTGCGTTTAGTTTATGACGCGGCAGCAAAGTCGAACGGTTATTCTTTAAATGATTTTCTTTTACAAGGCCCTGATTTGTTACAATCGTTATTAGGAATAATGTTACGATTTAGAGAAAACCGCGTAGGTATCATAGGGGACATAAAAGATATGTTTTTAAGGATTAATGTACGAAGAGAAGATGTTAATTCTTTGCGTTTTTTGTGGAAAGATATCTATTTAAGCAATGAAAATGAACAATTAGGCTTCGGAAGTAGTAACAAAGGTTCAAAATTACCTACACAACATCCTGTTAAGAAATATGTTATGACGTCATTAATTTTTGGCGCTAACTGCTCCCCATTTATAGCACAATATATTAACCAAAATAAAAACACATTGCGCTTTCAGAATAAAATGCCGGATGCAGTTAATGCAATTAGGAAAAATCAATATATGGACGATTTTATCGATAGTTTACCAGACGTCGCTACTGCTACAAAAATGATAAAAGATGTTTCATATATTAATCAGCAAGGTGGTTTCGTGATGCGTAACTGGTTAAGTAACAAGTCAGATGTTCTTAATGATATGCCAAAAGAGACTTTAAATGACATGGCGATACGGTTTAATGTTGAATCCCAGCCGGAACGAACGCTTGGGCTTTTGTGGTTTCCCGCGAGTGATATGTTCGGGTTCGATCTTTCGTTAAAGCGTATACCGAGTGATATTTTACAACTATCACGAAAACCGACTAAGCGTGAAGTTCTTCGTATTATAATGTCTGTATATGATATTCATGGTTTTTTAGCACCTTTTACGATAAAATCCAAAATTTTAATGCGCGAAATATGGAATGTAGGTATAAAGTGGGATCAGGAAATAACAGATAGTTTATTTGTTTTATTTAAAGATTGGATTTCGCAGTTACAAGAAATGAGTTACGTTCGAATCCCGCGGTGGTATTTCTATAGCAACGATTCTGTCGGTGTGAATGAGAAGAGCGGCCACACCGTAAACGACGATGAGACGTCGTTGCAATTGCATATTTTTTGTGATGCATCTCCATGCGCATACGCATGTGTTGCTTATTGGCGTAAACAAGACAGCAACGGCGTGCAGGTGTCATTCATTGCGAGTAAAAGTCGCGTTGCGCCGTTAAAACCGTTAACTATGCCTAAACTCGAACTTCAAGGCGCGCTATTAGCATGTCGCTTGGCAGAGACTATAAAAAAGGAGCATAGAATTAAACCGTCACGTGTTTTTTATTGGACTGATTCAATGATTGTTATTTATTGGATACGTAACGAGCATAGAAATTACAAAGTTTTTATTGCAAATAGGTTAGGTGAAATTGATGAGTTAAGTAAAATTGATGAGTGGCATTATGTGCCGACAAATTTAAATATAGCGGATTTAGCTACAAAAAATAATGATTACGACTTCAACAAGGACTCCTCTTGGTTAACGGGTCCGTCTTTTCTGTACACGGAAGAAAAGTATTGGCCCCGAGAGCCTGAAAATAACGAAAAGAGCAACAATGAGCTGTTAGATAAAATATATGTAGTAATAAAATCACCAAAGGAGAATTGTAATAGTATTTATGATTTGCCTATTCCGGATCCAAACCGTTTCTCCGTGTGGCTGCGCTTGCTTCGCTGCACCGCATCTGTACTATTATTTATAGAAAAATGTAGAAAAACCGGTACTCGGCGTATTAATAATTTGTTAATGAATAGAGCCGAAGTACTTTTGTTACGCTATTCACAATCACAATCATTTCAGACTGAAATTGATTTGCTGAAACAAAATAAAGAAATTAATCGTGATAGTCGTTTACGTTCATTGACACCATTTTTAGATAAAGACGGCTTATTGCGTGTAGGAGGGCGTATAAACGCGGCTGCAAACGTCACTGAAACTATGAAAAACCCGGTGATTCTGGATGGTAAACATCGCATAACAAGGCTGGTGGTTTTGGACTTCCACGTACGTGCTGCTCATTCGTATAATGAACTTGTAATAAACGAGCTACGACAAAAATATTGGGTTGTAAATCTGAGACCTACAGTTCGCTCCGTAGCTTCACAGTGTTTAGTTTGCCGAATACGAAAAGCAGCACCAAGACCGCCTCGCCTCGGGGACTTGCCATCTCAAATATTGGTTCATCATCAAAGACCTTTTACCGTTTGTGGTGTAGACTTATTCGGTCCGATCGAAGTAACTGTGGGCAGGCAGAGACCCAAAAGATATGGTGTTCTTTTTACATGTTTAACAATACGAGCTGTTCATATTGAAATAGTATCGACGCTTACCGCAGACTCACTTATAATGGCACTTAGGAGGATGGCTGCACGCCGTGGGTGGCCTCATACTGTCATATCTGACAACGGAACTAACATGCGAGGTGCTGATGCTGAACTTCGAAAATCTTTTGAAGAAATTAAGCAGCAGCAAGTTATAGCCGAAGCATTAAACAAAGGAGTTTCCTGGCAGTTTATACCACCAGCCAGTCCTCATATGGGGGGAGCTTGGGAGCGTCTGATTAGAAGTGTGAAAACGGCACTGAAAGTCGTTCTTAGAGAGAGGGCTCCTCGAGAAGAAGTTTTATTAACGCTTCTCGCTGAAGTCGAAAATATAATTAATAGTAGACCGCTTACCCATGTTTCGGTGGACCCTCAAAGTAAAGAGGCATTAACTCCAAATCATTTTTTACTAGGATCTTCGTCGAACTTACCTGTACCTGGGGTCTTTGATGATGGCGACATGTATGTTAGACGACAGTGGCGTATTGCCCAACGGTTGACAGACTTATTTTGGAGCAGATGGGTAAAAGAGTTTTTGCCAGAGCTAATTCCTCGTCGTAAATGGGATAGGGAAGGTCCGCAATTAAAAGTAGGAGATCTTGTAGTAGTAGTCGATCCATCATTATTTCGAAACTGTTGGCCAATAGGTATTATTGAAAAGGTTTATCCAGGTTCAGACGGCAGAGTCAGAGTAGTTGACGTTAGGACTAAGTCAGGAGTGATGAAGCGATCAGCTGCTCGCGTGGCCTTTCTCCAGCTTGATAATGAGTGTCGGCGAACCGACACTTGGGGGGAGGATGTTGACGACGCTCACGTTGCTTCTCGAACACCTGAAATATAAATATTATTAATCAATAAAAAATAAAATATGTAAAAAAAAAATATACTCATAGAACATTGTTACTTACCTAATGTACTTGCTGTTTTTCTATAATAAATAAGTACGTGTGCATACGGGGACGGTGGCACTTACCGCGATTTTTATCAGTAGGGTGAAGGTATATTTGCAACAACGGTGTTGCACCGCTGAGTACATGATCCCGCGTTTCGAGTTAGTTGCACTAGAACATCATACGAGGTGACACCTATGTCTCCCTCCCCGCGGATGTACACGCGCTCACCAAATTTTTTTTGTATATTTTTCTCCCAGACGACACCAGCGGCCTACATCATCAACAGTTAGGTTAGGTTGGGTTAGGTTCCCCCCCAAACGGGTTCCCGCCTTGTCGTGGCGGGGGGGCTTAGTAGCCGTGGCTTGGTCTCCCGCGGTGAACAAAGAGGAACCCACTTGGCTGGCCCGAGGGGAAGGGCCGGCCTGAGGTGGCCACTCCGAGTGGGCTTGGGAAGCCCACTTCGGATGTGTGCTGGTGGACTGCAGCGAGAGGGGAGTCTGCACCCTCTACCGCTGCAGCCGAGGTGGAGTCGCGGAGGAAGAGGAGTGTTGGTATGGCGATGCGCCACTCGCCCTATCCTCCGCGACTCAAACGGGGCCGGACCGTTGATGCGGTGGTGGTGGGGCTGCGGGGGAAGAGGATTGTCGGTATTGCGAGGCGCCGCTCTCCCTATCCTCCGCAGCCGAAACTTGGTTGGCGGCGGAGCCATAGACCAGATCCGCCGCTGGGGTCGGGAAGGCTAGTACTTCTAAGTGCTCGTTTTTCCTGGCCCCATGGCCTTCGCGCATCGAACGCGGGGGCGTCTGATGCGCATATTTAATTGGAGGCCGTGGAGGAAGGCGCGCCATGTGTTCTGGTGCGCCTTACCTGGGATGGAGAACGGGGAGAAATATTCCTCTCCCGAGGAGGTGCTGCGATGGGGCGGCAGGCGCTGGTAGGGCCGCGGAAGTGTGCGAAAGCGTTCCCGTGGCCCTGCCAATATGCAACGAAGGTGGAACACCATGGGGTTTTAGTCGGTGCGAGTCCGACATAACCCGTCATTGCCCCCGCCAGGCGGGTATGCGTAGGCATTTCCCCATGTAAAAAAAAAAAAGGTTGGGTTAGGTTAGGTTAGGTTAGGTTAGGTTCCCCCCCGAACGGGTTCCCGCCTTGTCGTGGCGGGGGGGCTTAGTAGCCGTGGCTTGGTCACCCGCGGTGAACCAAGAGGAACCCACGAGGATGGCCTGAGGTGAAGGGCCGGCCCGAGGTGGCCACTCCGAGTGGGCTTGGGGAGCCCACTTCGGATGTGTGCTGGTGGACTGCAGCGACAGGGGAGTCTGCACCCTCTACCGCTGCAGCCGAGGTGGAGTCGCGGAGGAAGAGGAGTGTTGGTATGGCGATGCGCCACTCGCCCTATCCTCCGCGACTCAAACGGGGCCGCACCGTTGATGCGGTGGTGGTGGGGCTGCGGGGGGAGAGGATTGTCGGTATTGCGAGGCGCCGCTCTCCCTACCCTCTGCAGCCGAATCTTGGTTGGCGGCGGAGCCATAGACCGGATCCGCCGCTGGGGTCGGGAAGGCTAGTACTTCTAAGTGCTCGTTTTTCCTGGCCCCATGGCCTTCGCGCATCGGACGCGGGGGCGTCTGATGCGCATATTTAATTTGGGGGCCGTGGAGGAAGGCGCACCATGTGTTCTGGTGCGCCTTACCCGGGGTGGAGAACGGGGAGGAATATTCCTCTCCCGAGGAGGTGCTGCCATGGGGCGGCAGTCGCTGGTAGGGCCGCGGAAGTGTGCGAAAGCGTTCCCGTAGCCCTGCCAATATGCGACGAAGGTGGAACACCATGGGGTTTTAGTCGGTGCGAGTCCGACATAACCCGTCCTTGCCCCCGCGAGGCGGGTATGCGTAGGCATTTCCCCATGTTAAAAAAAAAAAAAAGGTTAGGTTAGGTTAGGTTAGGTTTTTTTTTTCTATTTCACTACTGCTATTCGGCAGTACCTTTCTTTCTGTTGCAGATTATCCTTTTTTACTGTTATCAATGTTTTTTTTTTATTATATTATGTATATACTTAAATAGTTCCGTTCCGGTTACACATTGTTTCAATATACTATTACATGTCCTTTTTACAGTTATCATAATATCATCTTCTATAATTTATCTAATTTTATAACAATTCTGAATGTAGTTCTACGTATAGATATACTAGATATACTGTTTCAGACTTTATAATGTTATTACTTTGTATATTTTAATTTGTCTCTTATGAATAATTCCTAATTTTACACCAATGTCTCCTTAAATAAATAATGTACTTTTGTTTTGGGCCTAATTTTAATAATAATTCTTAATTCTTAATATGAGGCTTTGTTTAAACTAACTTGCAATTATTTTTAAGCATAGTGTTCCAGTTATAATGGTTATTGCTTTGTTACTTCGTACAGTTTATCTACACTTATTTATCCTATGTAATAACAATTGGTAAAGTAATCTGTTTTAGCTTACTTTAAAACATTTTACTACTTGCAAGTTATTATTAGCCTAACGTTATCAAAATGTATGCTTATATCATATTATTATTAGTTCATTATTATTATTTTAGTTAAATTCACACTCATAATGGTTTTATTGTAGGGATATTACAGAGACATAAATTTATTCTACTATAGTGCTCTCATTCTCTTTGTTAATAACCTTAAGTATTGAGAGAGCAAAGTGTATGAAGTGAGATCCGCAATCGATGTCCGTCATAATAGTACTTAAGTTCTTACATACTATATTCGCTCCCATATTGCATTCACATTCATACCGTTGTTTTCCAAATCGCGGACATTCTGTAATTAAATGTTTTTCCAGTATTTTACCCAGTACTGGTAGCAAGCCAATGGGTCTGTATGCCTTTGGATGGGTATAATCTTCTTTACTGAGTTTTTGGATTACCTTAATAGTTGCATTTTTCCAATCTTTGGGGAAATATCCAAGTTCGAGGCACTTATTATAGAGTAGTTCCAGCACTTCTGGGTCACTATTATAAGCTGTTTGGCATATATCGGATGTCAGGCCGTCCTCACCCGGGGCTTTTTTAGGACTCATGTTGCTTAGTATTTGATCTATTGCAGTTCTAGTGAATGGTGTCTTAACTTCTAATGCTTTGTTTTCGAGTTGTGCCATAAGTTCATTTGTGCCCTTGCCCCAACATAAGGTTCCTGCATCAATATGATGGAAAAGCCTTGTGTGGTAGCGGCCCGTAAGCACTCAATTGTTGCCGCGCGGCCTCGATCAAGGTTGTATTGTGCCACTTTAACAAATTTTTTGCTATCAAGATTACCTGGTGTTCCTGTTTCATTAGTTAACCAAGTCTTAACAGTATGATACAGAACTCCTTGATATATTGTCTCATTTTTGCCACTCTGGACACTCGGGGCTATATGCGGGATGGGTGGCATTTTCTTTACCCGATCTGTTGCAATTATTGCAGGATGGAGCCACGTTTCTGTTTGAGCATGTCCTTGTATCATGGCTTCCAGAGCAGTACCCGCAGATTAGGTCATTTGTGCAATCTTTCGGTCTATGATTGAATCTCAGGCACTTGTAGCACTGTATAAGAGAAGACTGATCAAAGCAGGGGATTACCTGAAAACCTATACGCAATTTCTGGTTCTTTAGTCGAATCCACATTTGCGGCGTGACTTCCAGAATAACATTGATTAGGTCTCGTGTTCTGCCTTTAGTTCTGCGAAGAACTTTAGCGAATTTTTGTTCATCGTCTAAGTCTGTAATTAATGTTGAGTTTTGACTAAGAATTGCTTTTACTAGCTTATCGTCATTAAGCTCATTAGTAATACCTATTAGGCGTAACTGAGGATGTTTTACAGAAGTGGTTGCAACAGTCAGACTGTTGCATGTATCTCTAATCGCCTTTTTTAAGGTTTGCCTATCTAGTTGTGAATCACAGCTGATAATAACTCTTTGATTCCTTATTTTAGTTATTCTATTCACGCCAACACCAAGTTTAACTGGGTCAACTTCTTTTTTAACCTGTTTCAGGATCTCGTCGCTCGTGGATCGCGGGTCTATAGATTCCAGGACCATTGCGTATCGAGGCGTTACCGTAGCTTCAGCGTATGTAAGTTTATGCGGTGAAGATGACTTTGTAACTGATGGTTGTGGCGCTGTATTGTTGTCATGGTCTTCCTTTTTGTTGTAGTCTGTACTCTGTCTATTACTAAAGACCTTTTTAACTCTTCTATTTTATCCTTAATATCCGTTACGGCCAGCTCGGTACCTAGCCCTGAATTTCCTTGAAATACCGCATGTGCGGTGATGCAATCCTTTAGCTCATTTATCTCTGCTAGTAAGGTTTTAATCATATGAGCTATCGGATGCAACGCCGCTTCTAGCTCTTTTCTTTGGTCAATTCCTGTTGGTGGGATGTTTTGAAGGGTCTGTATCATATCTTTGGTTTCAAGAATACGGTTTATTATTTCTCCAAAACGACGATCATCTGGGGCTCTTATTTCTGCTTGGACCGGCAGGTGTGGCGGTTCTTCAGCTTGAAGCTTAGAAAGCTCGTTGATTGACATGGTCAAACCTACAAGCTGGTTAGTCATATCGGCTATCTTTCCGTTGAGGTGTGTAAGATACTCAGTGCAGGTCTTCGTGCACGCAATCGAGCTAGTCCCAGCTAGCGGTGGTTGTGCTTTGGCTGCTAAGCCTCGCACTTCTGCTTGAATTTTGTTAATGGTTTTGAGAGGTTCATCCATTTCGTAATTCAGCCAGCTGCGGATTGCCTCAACACCACTAACCTAACTTTTCACTGCTTCGCATATCTCTTTAATCTTATTGTGATGCAGTGTTTGAATCTCTGCCAGTTGCTTATTGTGCGCTCTTTCTATTCTAACTAATTCCTTAGCTGCTCGACATTTTTCTTGTTCTAGGGCTAACCGGTGTCTCGAGCGGGAGTCGGAAAGTGACAGCACCGTTTCATATAAGCCTTGAAGAGAGTCGTGCACCTCACTTTTGCACTCTCTTTTCATGTTGCCCGATTTTTCTAGGGCTTCCTTGCCAGATTGCAGGAAGTCATTGGCGCGTTGGGTAGCTAGGTCCATAGATATTCCCGCTCGTTTATAGGTGGGAGGCAGTATACTCGACCTTCTGCTGTTAGTACTATAGATGCTGTCTCCTTCGGACCAGTCGTCGTCGGTTTCCCGTACCGGCTTACATTGCCCTAATAAGGCTAGCTCTTTTTCCAAGTCCATTGTCACCGAGCTAGCTTCTGTGACTTCTTCACGCGTTACTGGTTTAGGCTGCTTAGCCTGATCGCCCTCTTCCCCGGTACCCTTGCTTGATTGGGCAGAACTGGCTGTATCAGCGCACGGCTCGGTGACAATATAGTTCTTGCTAGCGAATGCTTCATCTGCAGTTTTTCCAGATGTAGCTGCATTCTGTAATAAGACCTTCTTACGCAGACCACTGGGAGTTGGACTCGCAGCTCTGTTTGTCTTAGAAGACCCTGTTTTAGCTGTGCCAGCGCCAGAGATGGTGGATTTGGTTGACATTTTGGCAGTTTGTCTTTATTTTTTTTTGTCGGAGGTCGGGTAAATTGAGTAAGCTATTCTGTCTTTCGGTCTGTTAGATACCTTGCCTGATACCCAGTTATTTGAGCCCAAGCACGGGTGGTCTAGATTTTGTAGGTTCTGAGCAATTTACGGTTAAAATTTTCTAATATGGCCTATTCAATAATTCTTTTCGTTGCCAAAGCGGTACCTATTAAACAGTTAACTCGAGACTAGAATCAAACTGTGGTGAATAATATGGAGAGCGTATTTTTTTGGACTGGTGGGCCTCCTAAATATTTTCGTCCACTGACCAAACTATCGCTTCACCCAAACCTTCCTGATTGAATTAAGTCCAAATACGACCACTTTTGGCCAGTAACTTCGCGAGAAATTCAAAAAATAAAATTTCCAATATAGCCGACTTGATTATTATTTCCGTTGCCAAGACGGTGTTTTTTTTATAGAAACGGCTCGAGTTTGGGCTCAATCTGTAGGGAATAATATATAGATTGTGTTTATGGGCTAATGGCCACCTAAATTTTTTTCCTCACACTGACTATACAATCGCCTTCCTTAGGCTTTCCTGATTAATTTAAGTCCAAACACGGCCACTTTTGGCCAGTAACTTCGCAAGAAATTCGAAAAATAAAATTTCCAATATGGCCGACTTGGTTATTATTTCCGTTGCCAAGACGGTGTTTATTAATCGAAACGGCTCGAGTTTGGGCTCAATCTGTAGGGAATAATATAGAGAATGTGTTTATGGGCTAATGGCCACCTAAATTTTTTGCCTCACGCTGACTATACAACCGCTTTCTTTAAGCTCTCCTGATAAATTTAAGTCCACACACGACCAATTTCAGCCAATAACTTCACGAGGAATTCAAAAAATGAACTTTCCAATATGGCGGCCAATTAGTTTAAATTTATCTAACTTTGGAATTATAAAAGATAATATAGTCGAGTTTGGGCTCTACGGATAGCTCGCAATGAGCGGATTATGAAGATTTGGTGATATTTGGAGAATTATTATTTATTTGTAATTAGTAACGAAAAAACACAAAAGAAACACAAAAAATTGCGTAATTATGAAACTAGATAAGCAAATGAAATTCTAAAAACGGAAATCTATATTAAAATTATGTATCAATTTAAGGTAAATGCAGAAGTAGCCGCAGAGGTCTGGAAGTAGGTCCTCGTGGAAGGAATTTTTCGTTAAAAAATCTATAAAATTTAAACGATACAGTAGAAAAATCTCATTTTCGGCGAAGACTTTCCTGGCTAAAATGCCCACAATAAAATGAAATAAAAAGTATAGGTCGTCGCTGAAAATCACGAATTATTCGATCTAGAATTTGTTCATAGTAAACCAAAACAGGTTAAACGTTAATAACTTCGTGGTTTCAACTCCGATTTTCATGAAAAAAGTTTAGGTGTGTTGCGCAAGACGTGCCTTATCCAAAGGCGTGCTACAAAATAAGCACAGGCGTATAGAAAAAATATTCACGCCACGTGGTTTTTTAGGAAAAGTGTAATAATTCAATGGTTCTTGGGCGCAAAAATCTGAAATAAACGGGGATATATAGACCCTAATAAGACCTACAAGATGACATAAAAAACCATATAGGTTACTGATCTTAATAAGGCAGCGTAAGCAAAAGTATTATAAAAATATTACCTTTTGCAATTTTTAGGTTATCCCTGAGAGAAAATTTCAGCAAAAACGACCCAAATCTTCAAAAACCACTGAACCAACACTAGCACAGCACAAAATACACATTCACAGAAAATTTCAAGAAAATCGGGGAACTTTGACTATTTCTAAGGATTTTAGAGCACAGGAGCGGTATGAAAACGTGGCGTACGCGTCGGCGGGCGGGACGGAACGGGGGGTTAGGTTAGGTTAGGTTGGGTTAGGTTTTTTTTTTGTCTAGTTCCCCTAACATGGAGATCAGGGACTTTTTCCTTCTTTTTATCTTTTATTTTCTTTATTTATTTCTTTTTTATTTTTTTTGTCTTTTTGCTTTTTTTTCTTTTTTACTTCTTTTTAACTCTTACTTTCTATTACAGATCTTATTTTTAGTTTACACATGTCTTATATTATATTTACTTCATTACTACATTCATACTTATTATTATATTTTTCGTTACATTTGGTCCTTATTTCTTAATTAAGTTATATCTATCATTTTTATTACCTACTTTAATTTTTATTATTGCTTCTTAATCTATGTTGCTGCTAAATTTATGGAACTGTTTACTTTATATTACTATATAATATAGTTTACAGTTTCCCTTAATTCTTAGTTTATTTATTTTTCTTTACTACCTTATTTGCTGTAACCTTACAGTAATTAAAGAAACCTATTTCTAATATGTTTATTTCCTATAATTTGACATATGTTATGTTTATCTATTCTTAATCCTAGTTCTATTTCTATATTATATCTTTCTTTGCTATAGATAGGACATTCAGTTATAATATGAATAACAGATTCTTCTTTTGTTGGATCACAGGCACATGCCGGGCTCTCCTTACACTTGAACCGATACAAATATTCTGAGAACCCGCCATGTCCTGTCATCACTTGAATCATTAGTGGGTCTATTTTTAGTTTTCTTATAATAGGATAAGCGCTTATAACATTAGGGAAAAATATTTTTGTTATGGAGGCCGTTTCACCGTCCATGTAGCGTCGGTTCCATTCCTCAAGCGTCTCTTGTCGGATCTGACGCTTGACAAATGAAATCGGGCACTTGTCGTATTCAGCTTTTCTTTTAGCTTTAGAGCGGCTTCTTTTGCTAATTGATCTGCTCTCTCATTTCCCTCCAATCCTGCGTGTGCCTTAATCCAAAATAATTTTATTGATTTGCCTTTTGTTTGTATTTTCGAAATATTTTCTCTAATTTTTACCGCTAGGGGATGGAGGGAAACGTTACGGATAACTGTTTCGAGAGCAGATCTTGAGTTGCTATAGATGTTACAACTCTTTGCCTGGTCTTTAAGCGCGTGGTTTGTTGCCTCAAGTATTGCCTTAGGTCCAAGGGAAGCAGCCCGGCAAGTAGCAGAGCCGAGTGTAGAGATACGGTTTTATAGGATTTGACAATTTTCTGAACGGACCCGCGTTGTACCATGTCGAGCTGCTTTTTAATTTCCCGTTTGTTTGTTGCCGGGGCCCATACACTTGCCACATACATGATAATCGGCTCCGTCACTGCAACATAGATTGTCCTGATGATCTCGGGGTTTAGGCCCCAACTAATCCTAGCTGCTCTCGACAGTTGGTAATAGAGACCCTGCACCTTACGACACACGTTTCTCACATGTGTGTTGTAGGTCAATTTGTTATCAATCGTGAGCCCCAAGATTTTAATTTCTTTGGTCAACGCTATGTCTTCCCCGCCCATCTTCAGAAGTGGTGAGTCATACTTAATTTTGTTGGTAATCACCATTTCTTTAGTTTTATGTGGAGCAAATTTAAGCTTGTTTCTGACTCCCCACTTCTGGACATGTGCGAGTGCTGCGTTGGCCCGATCCTGCACTTCCGATGCCTTGTCCCCGGAGAAAATCAGGACAACATCATCTGCGAAAGCCTGGCAGTATTCCCCTTTATCACCTAATTCCTTTAGTAATGGGTCAAGTAGCACATTCCAAAAAATAGGACCCCCTATTGACCCTTGAACACATCCCTTTGTGGTATTTTGGACCCATTCTACCCCACTGTATCTGATGCAGACTGTCCTATCTTTAAAATAACTATCTACGAGGCGTCTTAAGTTTATCGGGCACCCCGTCTCTGCTAGTCTGCATCTTATTACTGGCCACCAGGCGTTATCGAAGGCTCCCTCTATGTCTAAGGATACGATTACGATCAGTTCTTTATTTTTGAGTTTAAATTTTATGTGTTGCATCATGTCATAGAGGGAGTCCTCGGTACTGCGCTGTGGCATGAAACCGTATTGTTTGCGGCTAATATTAGGTAGAATGTGCCATTTAATTCTCTGCACTAATATTTTTTCAAAATTTTTCCAAGTACTAGTAGCAGTCCAATTGGCCTATAGGACTTGGGATGTGTATAATTGTCTTTGCCAGGCTTTCGCAGCACCACTACTACTGCCCTTTTCCATTTTTTGGGAAAGTGGGAAAAACTGAGGCATTTATTAAACAGCGCCAAAAACAATGTAGGATCCAGGATAATGGCTTCTCTGCATATGTCGGCCGTAAGACCATCACCACCTGGTGCATTTTTGTGGTTAAAACTGGACACAGACCACATTAACTCTCCTATCGTAAAAGGTGGATCGCATGAGTTATCATGCGACCGTGCATTTACTACACTCGCTGCTTCTCTCATTAATCTTTGTCCTTCATCATCATCCTGTGTATCGTCATCTGGATAGAACGTCTTCGCCAAGATCTTTGCAGATTCCATATTTCCTAAAGTTTTTCCGTTCAGGACAAGGGGAATATCCTCTTGTCTCTGCGATGTATGGCCTATCACCCTGTAGATGCTGTCCCACATTGACTCGCGCTCTTGCTTGCTGCAGAAGTTCTTCCAGCTGGAAGTTTGGGCCCTTTTTACCTCCTGTTGGTATTTTTCCTTTACATCAAGATATTGCTGCACCACCCACTCTCGACGAACTGGTGCTGCACATGATATACGACGCTTTAGTCTGGAGACTTCCTTTTTACGCTGTTTTAGCTCTTCGGTCCACCAAGGCAATCCCGTTCGTTTTTTGTTTTTTAGTTTGGGTATGTATTTTTTGCATGTTTCTATTATTGTTTCCGTGACCTCTTCTATTTTTATTTCCAACTCTTCTATTGTTTCTATTTTATCTATTTCTATTTTGTTAATTGATTTACTGCTCCAAACCTGGAGGAGTTTCTCACGAAGCTCACTTCAGTTTGCCTTTTTTTTTTTTTTTTTTTTGTATTATATTTTCTGGTTGTTCTATTCACATCTGTGCCTACTGATTTTTCTAATTTTATGTCGAATAGGATTGCCCTGTGATCCGAACTCGTGATTTCTTCAGATAGTCTCCAGTTATCTACCTTCCCAAGTAGGCTCGTCGAACAGTTAGTTATATCCACACAACTAGAGAACCTTTTTCCACCTCTGATGGTGTCAAAAGTGTGTTCAGTTCCCCGGTTGAGTATATGGAGCTCTAGTTCGTCCAGTTTTGCAGCAACATCTATCCCTCTACTGTCCACCTCCCGGCTTCCCCACCAGGTGTTCCACGCGTTCACGTCTCCGCCAAGTATCACGTTAACAGTCCCCAGAGATTCCACGGCTTTCCCAATCGTGTTCATGTATGGGTCGATTGGTTTGTCGCATTCCAGATAGACTGACACCACTCCCATCTCCCAGGTCCCTGTCCTCAATTTAGCAACCGCGGTGTTTTCCGTTGTTAGACTAGGACACTGGGTTACGTTAATGGTGTCGTCGAACAATACAATGGCTGCCTTAATGACCTTTTCGGTGTTGGGTTCTCGGTGACATTGTATTATTCGTGTCCCTGGATAGTGCTTCATCTCCCCAATACTTCCAATGTAGGGCTCCTGGATCAGTGCAAAAGATATTTTTTTTCCAGGTCGCTTCGGTGATCAATTCAGCCGTAGCTAACTCGGATCTCTGGAGATTTGCCTGCATCGCGCGATACCGGTGGTTGCCCGTGTCGAAGCTTATGCCAGACCCTAGGACCACCTTAGCAATAAGCCACGGTGGATCTTGCCAAGGTCTCCCATCTCCTTCTTACCGGGCAGTCTGAACTGAACGCGTTATGTTCTTTTTTTATCCATTTTGGCTTTTATGCAGTTTCTGCATGATGGTACTTCTCCGGAAAGCCAGTTGGTGCACTCCGTCCTGAGGTGTGGGCCTCCACAGTGGCTGCAGACTTCTGTCGTCTCATTGCATAGGCGCTTGGTGTGCCCGTATCCTAAGCACCGTGAACATTGGATGAGTGGGGATTGATCTTCAACCCTCACTCGTTGAAGATCAATATGAATCACTCCAACTTCTGTGAGACGATTCCAAATCTGTGGTGAGACTCTCATCACTATGTGGGACGTGTGCGGATTTCTGGTCTTTTTCTTATATTTCATCTCCATTCGGCTTTCATTTTCTTCCAGGTCTTTAAAGAGTTGTTTGTTTTGGACCCTGATTGCCTTTATTATCTCTTCCTCCGAGTTATATTGTAACACATCTTTAAGAATTACAAGCGGGTCCTTATTTTTTATTTCGTCTACATTTAAGTGTTGACTTGCCTTTTTTTAAGCTTTCCTTAACTTTATTTATCTCTCCCTGGGTACAGCATCCTACTATTACTTTTCTGTCCCTTGCTTTCCTAATTCTATCTATTTTGAGTCTGTCCTCTTTGGCATTTATTACCTTTCTTAACTTCTCTATCACCTGATCTCCTGTCTCCATTTCGTCTGTTGACGTAATTGCCAACGAATGCATGGTCATGTTTTCTGGAAATGATCTTTTCGGTTTCCCAGCTAGTATATTTGCGTATGTTGCTTTTTCTTCTTTATTTTCTTGCTTTTTCATTTCTTCCCTTAATTTTCCAATCTCTTTGCTATTTTTTGCCAAAAGTTTTCCAAGTTCTTCTAACTTATTTATTAGTTTATTTTGTTGTTCTAATTTATTTCTTTCATATTCGTTACCCCTTTTCTCCTCTATTTTCTCCTGCTCCTTTAATTTACTTTCTTTTCCTATGTTCTTCCCAGTCTCCGCCTCTTTAACTAGCTGGTAAAGCCTTTCTATAGCCTGGGTGACCTCGGTTTTAATGTCTGTTCTTAGGTTGCGCGCATTGCTAAGGTGCAGTTTAGCTTTGTGGAGGCAGGCACGAGCCTCAGTCAGACGGTCCATACATTTTGTGTTCTCCGTTTTCGGTAGACCTTCTGATGCCTCCTCTGATGTTCTGCGGGTTGTACCCTTTGCTTCCTGAGACAGCGTGATTTTATGTTTTTGACGAGCATCCGGGGCCACCTTTTTTGGAGAGCTTTGTGGTCTGGCTTCCGTTTCTACTTTTCCTGTCTCCCATTCCCCTATACTTCTCCTCACGCTAGAGACCAGCGTCTTCTGGTTATTCTTTGGCGAAGGTCCTGCCTTCTCTGTCCCACTGGGAGAGCCGTGAGAGCTCATGTCTTTGGCGCTGTCCTCGGTCTTTTTAGCGGGGGTACGAATGCCGAGCATGTTAAGGGGGAACGCGTCTTTTGTTCAAAAGAATTGGTCACAAAATGAAAATAAAGTAAGATAAAGTAAATTTGTATAAGTTGTATAAAAAATAAATTTATATGTTTGCAGTTCGACACGGCTGTGGTGAGTTCAAAGTTGTTCTCAGTTAAAGGTTCTTTGTCCCTGGTACCGCGTCAAAGGAAATAACTTAAAAAGTGTAAATATGAAAATAAATTTCTTTATGTAGAGTATATACTCTACTTCGTTCTATTGTCTAAACTTATAATAAATATAAAAGTTCGTGATCCTCTAGGCCCTACCTAGAGTTGGCTCTATTGTTTAATTTGTTTACTATAAGTTATAAAATAAAAATTTAAAATAATAAGTAATAAAAATGTAAAAATAAATTTCTCTATGTAGAGTCTCTACTCTACCCCCTTTTTTTGTCTAAGCCTAAAACAAGAATATGTCAATAATAAAATTAAAATGAAAATAATTCCAATATTACTCCAACTTATTTTAATAATCTTAGACTCTATATACTCGTAGAGTCAGTCTATATATCCAATCATTAATATCTAGTATATCAAAGTGGAAATAAAATTAAAACTGAAACTGAAAAATCTTTTGATCTCTTAGACTCTACATAGAGTCGACTCTGTTGCTTTATTTAACTCTATGTGATCGTTACTCCTAGGCTTGTAAATTTGATTCAATTTTCGGGAAAGTTATTAACAAATATATAGTTGGGTTAGGTTAGGTTAGGTTAGGTTAGGTTCCCCCCCGAACGGGTTCCCGCCTTGTCGTGGCGGGGGGGCTTAGTAGCCGTGGCTTGGTCTCCCGCGGTGAACAAAGAGGAACCCACTTGGCTGGCCCGAGGGGAAGGGCCGGCCCGAGGTGGCCACTCCGAGTGGGCTTGGGAAGCCCACTTCGGATGTGTGCTGGTGGACTGCAGCGAGAGGGGAGTCTGCACCCTCTACCGCTGCAGCCGAGGTGGAGTCGCGGAGGAAGAGGAGTGTTGGTATGGCGATGCGCCACTCGCCCTATCCTCCGCGACTCAAACGGGGCCGCACCGTTGATGCGGTGGTGGTGGGGCTGCGGGGGAAGAGGATTGTCGGTATTGCGAGGCGCCGCTCTCCCTATCCTCCGCAGCCGAAACTTGGTTGGCGGCGGAGCCATAGACCAGATCCGCCGCTGGGGTCGGGAAGGCTAGTACTTCTAAGTGCTCGTTTTTCCTGGCCCCATGGCCTTCGCGCATCGAACGCGGGGGCGTCTGATGCGCATATTTAATTGGAGGCCGTGGAGGAAGGCGCGCCATGTGTTCTGGTGCGCCTTACCTGGGATGGAGAACGGGGAGAAATATTCCTCTCCCGAGGAGGTGCTGCGATGGGGCGGCAGGCGCTGGTAGGGCCGCGGAAGTGTGCGAAAGCGTTCCCGTGGCCCTGCCAATATGCGACGAAGGTGGAACACCATGGGGTTTTAGTCGGTGCGAGTCCGACATAACCCATCATTGCCCCCGCGAGGCGGGTATGCGTAGGCATTTCCCCATGTAAAAAAAAAAAGGTTAGGTTAGGTTAGGTTAGATTAGGTTAGGTTAGGGTAGGTTTTTTTTTCGAGTTTTCTAGTTCCCCTGACATGTTGAATTCAGGGACTTTATCCATCTTTTAGTATATTTTTCTTTTTATTGTTTTTACATTTTTTTTCTTTGTTTTATTCTTTTTATTATTATTATATTACTGTTTTCTTTATTTCTTTTATATGGTCTTATTCTTATCTATTTAACTCTAGATACATTTGTTACTTTACTATGTCTTATTTTTTACTTATTTTGTATGGGCTGTTTACATTATATATGTGAATATATTATGTTACAATATCCCTTATGACTATTATTATTTGTTCTTATTTACTACCTTAGATGCTGTATTCTTACAATATTTACTAAATACATTTGATACATTACTAATTTTTATTATTACTTATTATATATGGACTGTTTACATTATATATCTGAGTATATTATGTTACAATATCCCTTATTGCTATTATTATTATTTGTTCTTATTTATTACCTTGTACGCTATGTTCTTACAATAATTTAAAAACCTATTTCGAACATGTTTATTGCTTAGAATTTTATGTACATTTTCTTTATTTACCTTAATTTCTATCTCTATTTCTAAATCCATTCTCTCTTTACAATAAATAGAGCACTCGGTTATGAGGTGAATTATAGTTTCCTCTTTTTCTGGATCACAGGCACATGCCGGGCTCTCCTTACATTTAAACCGGTATAAATATTCGGAGAAACCGCCATGTCCTGTTATCACTTGTACAGTTATTGGATCCATTTCAATTTTCTTTACAATAGGGTAAGCATTCACGGCATCCGGGAAGAATACTTTGGTGGTGGAACCCGTTTCTCCTTCCATATATCTTCGGTTCCATTTGCTAAGCGAATCCAGACGAATCTGTCGCTTAACAAAGGAGACCGGACACTTTTCATAGTGTGGCTTGCATTTGATCTTTATTGCGGCTTCTTTTGCTAGTTTATCTGCTCTCTCGTTTCCCTCCAATCCTGCATGAGCTTTTATCCAGTAAAGTTTAAGGGATTTCCCTTGTTCACATATTTTGCTAATATTAGATCTTATTTCTACTGCTAGGGGATGGAGGGAAACGCTTTGTACGATTATCTCGAGAGCAGACCTAGAGTTACTATACATATTGCAGCTTTGCGCCGGGTTTTTCAGTGCATGCTTGCTTCCTTCCAATATGGCAAGCAACTCCGCCTGGAAAACGGTGCAGAAATTTCCCAATTTTAACTTCCGGATACTCGTCTCCACTGCGTCATTCCAAATAGATAACGCAGCGCCAACTTTCCCCTCGATCTTGCTGCCGTCAGTATATATCTTGAGGCCTTTATTGTCATGTTGGTCTATCTCTGCAACGTCCCCCAGACATGTGAATTGCAGGCCACACTGGTCCGCGGGGTGTGGCGTTCTATCAAACCCTACTTTTGCCTCTATTTCCCGATCCCCTACTACTCGCCGGGAGTAACCTTTCTTTATTTCCTAAAGCAAGGCTGCTTCCCGGACCCTTAGGTCCAATGGAAGCAGCCCGGCGAGTAGCAAGGCCGAGTGAAGGGATACAGTTTTATACGACTTGATTATTTTTTGTACGAACCCGCGTTGCACCGTATCGAGCTGTTTTTTAATCATCTTTTTGTTTGTTGCTAGTGACCATGCGCTTGCCGCGTACATAATAATTGGCTCTACTACCGCTATGTAGATGGTCCTAATGATCTCGGAGTTTAAGCCCCAGTGAATATTTGCAGCTCTGCACAGCTGACAATACAAGCTTTGCACCCTACTGCACACATTCTTGACGTGCGTGTTAAAGGTTAACTTGTCGTCAACTGTGAGGCCGAGTATTTTTATTTCTTTTGATATTGTTATGCTTTCCCCGCCCATTTTCAGAAGTGGTGAGTCATATTTGATCTTGTTCGTGATGATTATTGCTTTCGTTTTTTGAGGCGCGAAGTTTAGCTTATTTGTGACTCCCCACTTCCGAACACGTGCGAGGGCTGTATTGGCTTTTTCTTGAACCTCCAATGCTTTGTCTCCGGAGAAAATTAGGACTACATCGTCTGCGAAGGCCTGACAATGCTCCCCATCTTCAGTTAGCTCATGCAGGAGTGGGTCCAGCAAAAATTCCAAAACAATGGACCACTTATTGAGCCCTGCACGCACCCCTTTGTGGTCTTTTTGACCCATTCTGCCCCTGAGTATTTGACGCATACAGATCTGTCGTCAAGGTAACTATCGACTAGTCGCCTCAGATTTATGGGGCATCCGGTTTGTGCTAATCGACATCGTACGGCTGGCCACCAAGCGTTGTCGAAGGCTCCCTCTATGTCTAGTGACACTAGTACGATCAGTTTCTTCTCTTTGATCTTCATTTTTATGTGCTGTATCATGTCATAGAGGGAGTCGTCGGTGCTACGCTGTGGCATAAATCCGTATTGTTTTTTACTAATTTTGGGTACTGTGTACCATTTAATCCTTCGTACCATCATCTTTTCTACTATTTTTCCTAATACCGGTAGTAGCCCTATAGGTCTGTACAATTTAGGGTGCGTGTAGTCTTCTTTGTTAGGTTTTCGTAACACCACTACTGCCGCCTCCTTCCATTTCCTGGGGAAGTATGTAAGGGCAAGACATTTAATGGCTATTGCCAAAAATAGTGCCGGATTGAGAGTGATGGCTGCCACGCAGATATCAGCCGTGAGACCATCGTCTCCTGGAGCCTTTTTGGGATTAGAGGTGGACGCGGCCCACTGTAGCTCTTCCAGGGTAAATGGTGGGTCACTTGTGTCAACAATTGACCCTTCATTTATTGTGTCCGCTGTTTTCCTTATCAGTCTGTGTTCCGCGTTATCATCCTGATCTTTGTCGTCCGGATAGAAGGTCTCTGCTAGGACTCTTGCTGATTCTGTATTTTTTTTAAGATCTTCCCATCCTGAACAAGAGGGATGTCCTCCTGTCTTTGAGTTGTTTGCCCTATCACCCTGTGAATCCCGTCCCACATGGATTCTCTTTCCTGCCTACTACAAAAATCCTTCCAGCTGGTGGTTTGCGCGTTCTTTACCTGTTGTTGATATCTCTCTTTTGCTTGAATATACTGATCGACGACCCAATCTCGGTGAATTGGTGCTGCATACGAAATTCGACGTTTCAGCCTGGAGACTTCCTTTCTTCTTTGTGATAGCTCTTCAGTCCACCAAGGCAATCCCATTCGTGTTTTATTTTTAATTTTGGGCATGCTGTTTTCGCATACTTCTACAATAGATTCTGTGATTTCCCCTATTTTCTTTTCTAGTTCTTCTTTATTTTTTATGTTGTCTATCTGTATATTGTTTATTTGCTTGTCTTGCCAAATTTGATTGAGTTTCTCATGAAACTCTCTCCAATTCGCCTTCTTTGTATTAAATTTCCTTATTCTTCTCCTGATATCTGTGTGTATTGATTTTTCTAAGTTTACACCGAATAG
This sequence comes from Parnassius smintheus behrii, assembly GCA_036936625.1. Lineage (NCBI taxonomy): Eukaryota > Metazoa > Arthropoda > Insecta > Lepidoptera > Papilionidae > Parnassius > Parnassius smintheus. The sequence goes on along the minus strand of JAUPFT010000004.1, from coordinate 184,733 downwards.
GATTGCCTTGTGATCCGAACTGGTAACTTCTGCGGAGAGTCTCCAGTTGTCCAATCTTCCAAGCAGGCTCGTCGAGCAGGTCGTTATATCCACACAGCTGGAGAATCTTTCCCCCCCTCTAATGGTGTCGAATGTAGGTTCAGTCCCTTTGTTAATTATGTGAAGCTCTATTTCATCGAGTTTGGCAGCTACCTCAATTCCCCTCTTGTCCACATTACTGCTTCCCCACCACGTGTTCCAGGCATTTACGTCCCCACCGAGTATCACGTTCCCAGTTCCTAAGACTGCTACGGCCTTTTCGATCATTTCCAGGTACGATTCGAGCGGTTTGTCTCCTTCCAGGTAGACGGACACCACTCCCGGTTCTCAGGCCCCTGTCCTCAATTTGGCAACGGCGATGTTCTCTGTTGTCAGGTCGGGGCACTGGGTTATGCCAATGGTGTCGTCAAATAGTACAATGGCTGCCTTTATCACATTTTCGGTGTTAAGGTTTCTGTTACATTGTACTATTCTTGTCCCTGGATGGCTCTTCATTTCCCCGACTCGACCTATGTAGGGCTCCTGGATCAAAGCGAACGATGTTTTATTTTTAGTGGCCTCGATGACTAGTTCAGCCGTGGCTAGCTCACTTCTTTGAAGGTTTGCCTGGATCGCATGATATCGGTGGTTACTTAAATTTGAGTGTCTGTTTGACCTGAAGACCACTTCAACAATATGCTACAGTAGATCTTGCTAATGTCTCCCATTTTCTCCTTACTGGGCACTCCGAGCTAAAGGCGTTATGATCCTTTCTTTCTATTTTTGCCTTTAAGCAATTCCTACATGACGGGATTTCTCCGGAAAGCCGGTCGGTACACTGCGTTTTGAGATGTGGGCCTCCACAGTGACTACAGACCTCTGTTGTGTCGCTGCATAAACGCTTACTGTGTCCATAACCGAGGCACCGCGAGCACTGTACAAGAGGGGATTGATCCTCTACCTTTACTCGTTGGAGATCTATATGGATCAAACAAACTTCTGTCAGGCGATTCCATATCTGGGGAGGTACTCTAATCACTATGTGGGACGTGTGTGGATTTCTCGTTTTCTTCCTGTACTTAACTTCCATTCTATCCTCTGTTTCCTCTATATTTCTGAAAAGCTGTTTGTTTTGTATTCTGATGGCCTTGATTACTTCTTCGTCTGTGTTGTACTACAACACGTCTTTTAGTATAACAAGCGGATCTTTTTTTTATATCATCGACATTTAAGTTCTTACTAGCGTTCTTAATCCTCTCCTTTACCCTATTTATTTCGTCCTGGGTGCAACATCCCACTATTATCTTTCTATCTCTTGCTTTCCTGATCTTGTCTATCCTCAGCCCTTCCTCTTTGGCATTTATTGCTGTTCTTATCCGATCCATCACTTGCTCTCCCGTTTCTTTCTCATCCGTTGATGTTATCGCAACCGAGTGCATGGTCGTATTATACTGAGGCTGTCTCCTCGGTGGTCCTACCAATACACTTGCGTACGTACCCTTCTCTTCCTTATTTTCTTGCTTTTGTAATTCTTCTCTAAGTTTCTCCATTTCGTTCTTATTTTCTTCCAGTAGTTTGCCATGTTCCTCCAGCTTCTTTATTAATTTACTATGTTCTTCTGATTTTCTATTGTTATGGTCCGCTACCGATTTGTCGTCTTTTTTCTCTTGCTCTTTTATTTTTCTTTCTTTCGCTATGTTTTTGCCTGCTTCTGCCTCTTTGACCAATTGGTATAGTCTATCAATTGCCTGGGTAACCTCGGTTTTTATGTCTGTCTTAAGGTTACGCGAGTTGTTTAGGTGCTGTTTCGCCTTGTTCAGGCAAGCCCTTGCCTCCGTCAGGCGATCTACATATTTTGCCGTCTCCATTTTTGGTGATTGCTCTGTAGACTCTACCAAGACTCTACGTATTGCTCCTCTTGCTTCTTGTGATGGTATAATTTTTTGTTTCTGGCGCGTCACCGGGACTGCCTTTTTGGGAGAGGCTTGTCTTCCGACTTCAGCATCTGCTTTTGCTGCCTCCCACTCTCCGATGCTTCTCCTAACGCTAGAGACTGTTATCGTTTCATTTAATTTAGGAGATAGTTCAGTCTCCTCCGTCCCGTTTGGAGAGCCTTGCATACTGTCGTCTGTCTTTTTCGAGGGAGTGCGGAAGCCAAACATTGTCAGGGGAACGCGTCCTCGTTACGTAATATAATTAAAAAAGTTTGTAAAGTTATATGATTGAAAGTTTGTATAAGTTATATATATTATATACAGCTCGATACGGCTATGGTGAGTTCGTACAGTGGTATCAGAATAGTCCAACTACCGCAATAAAAATTTTAATATAGAGTCTCTATGTAGAGTTGCTCTACTATCTCTCTCTACTATCACTAGCCATATAGTGTGCAAATAATAAAAATAATAAAAATAGAATAAAAATAAATGTGCAAATTTTTTGTAGAGTCTCGACTCTACGTCGTTATATTTTAACACTACTCTATAGAGTTGCTCAACGTCTATATTTTAATAAATTCTGTGCTTGTCCAATTTGGTACAATATCCGTATGACTATAAATACTAAAGTTAATTGAATAAAGAAACAACAATAATATAACATAAAAGTAAAAAAAAAATTATTTTTTTAAAAATAAATAAAAATTAAATAAAATTTTTTGTTAACAAAATACTTGGCTTTACCAAGAGTCTGGTCTTATTATCTATTCTTAGTTATTAAATATTAATTAAAATATAATAAACAAAAGACATAAATATTTTAATTGCTCTATATAGAGTCCGTCCCCTTCTAATTGTTAAATCTTTAATTATATTGTTTTTTACAAGAGACCCGGTCCGAATCGGAGCACTAATTAATTTATTACAGCGATTTTAAATTTTTCGACCCCCAGAGACTAAGTCCAGAAGTCAACTTAAGGATAGACTTAGTATCCTGAAATTTTTTTTTTTTAATTTTGAATATTGAAACGTTAAAACCAAAAACCGCAAAAAGCCTATAAATCCTGAATTTACGTACGAAAAATTGTGAAAAAATTTGGTGATGATCGCAATAGGTCTAAAATTTTTTCCTATTATTTTCAGAATTTTCGGTAAGGACCTTCAGCCACCACGTGTTTTTACCAAAATTTTTAAAATTAGCTAATTTTATTGTTTACACTCCAATATTTAAATTTTTTTTAATATTTTTTGTTAGGTCTTATTATTTTTAATCGAATAAAGTCAATAAATGCATAGGTCGTCGCTGAAAAACTGAAGTTATTCACCCTTGAAGCTCCTATGTTCTTAGTCCGATTTTTGAAATCGAGGTGTCAGACGTTTTGCCTCAATGTCTCAAGTCAAGAACTTGGAGGGCTGACACGTCCCGAGCAGGGTCTAGTGTGGGTGGGTTTGGATTTCTTGAGTACTCTTGGAGGCTCTCTTATTAAGTTATCGGCTTGTCTTAACTTACTCAACTTTCGCATTGCTCTTCCTGGAATGCTCTGGGCCGCTGCACCGATGGTTTTAATTAGTGCACTTACCCCGCTTTGTGACTCAGAACTTTTGCTAAGTTTTTCCCTGGCTGCGGCCTTTTCTTTGGCCGTTTTCAGTTGCAGGCGTTCTGAGCCACTAGGTGTCTCTGGATTAGCTACAAGATGTTGGGTTGCCTTTGTTGAGTCATGATGTTTGAGGAAGCTCAGGTTTTCGCCCCTATCCTCATACACGACTATTTCATGTTTGTTTGAGGCTTTTATGCAACCAATGTGGTCCAGGACTTCACCTTTCTCATATAGGACCACCATGACATCCACACTTATGATGCGGGGTATGACAGCTGTCTCCTCCTCACCGAGTCTCGTTAGCAGTGAGCATGCCTGGGCGAATGGGGTTTTTTCTTCGCTCCATGTGAACAGCAAGATCGTTTTGTTTTTCGATCTTACTATTCGACATCGTTGCTTTGCAACCTCTATTTCAACTAGCGCCTCATATGTTTTGCGCTTCATGCTCGTTTTGAGAGTACTGCCGTTTAGTAAGCTTGCGAGACCGGGAGATATTTTGACATAGTTTCGGCCAGTTGTTAAGCAAAAACTTAAGCCGAAACGCTCTGTGTTGTTATCCATGAAGAGAGCTACTCCTCGAATTCTCAGGCCTGGGTTACCTCTTTCAGCGCATGCAAATAGCTGATGTTCTGCTTTATTGGCTGGGATGCTCTTCTCTTTTACGGAGACCTCTGAGAATTCCGCAACGGTTTGCTGCTGCCTGGGGAATGGATAGTTCGTGGCGTTACGCTTTGCAGCAGCGCGAAAGATGGACTCTACGAATGCCAGAAATTTGGGCCTTTTGTCTTCGTCTTCGATGATTTTGTGTAGGTCAGACTTGTCAAGATTGGTGTTAATGCAAAACTCGAGATCCAGACGTGCCGCCTGATAGCGGGGACACTCCAGAATCACATGCCACACTGACTCACTGACATTGGGATCGCACTCGCACCCTGGTGTATCCTTAAGCTTAAAGCGGTGCAAGTACTCCGCAATTCCACCATGTCCTGTTAACACTTGTACCTGTGTGGGTGTCAACTTCGTCTTTCTCACTATCCGGTATGCAATTGCAACATCCGGTAGGAATATTTTGGTGACTTGCCCAGTGGTCGAGGTCTCGTATCTGTCCTGCCAGATTCGAACGGTTTCCTCTCTGATTTTCTTTTTAACGTAGGACATGGGGATTTTGTCGTAGTCTAGAGTGGCTGTCTCCCGGAGTGCCGCCGTCTTGGCGAGCTCATCAGCTCTCTCATTTCCAGACGTGCCTACATGAGCCCTCAACCAAAACAGCCGTATCACTCTTCCCTCTTTTCTCATCTTCCCTATGCTTTCTTGGATGGTCTTTGATAGGGAGTGGCTTGCTTTAGGGTTCGCCAGCAGATCGAGCGAAGATCTCGAGTCGCTCATGATGTTTACAACAGGTTCAGTGCTCGATTCTGCTAGTTTGGTCGCCCTGAGCAAGGCATAGAGCTCGGATTGGAAAACTGTACAGGATGGATCCAGTCTAAAGGTGGAACTACTGATCTCCCTGCCATCTTCCCACCACGTTAAAGCTGCTCCGACCCTCCCTTCTATCTTACTTCCATCGGTGTATATGTGAGGGCCGGTTAGTTGGTGGAGGTTTGTGTTTTCGATTGTTTCCAGTAGCTCATATTCCAATTTGACGAGTTTAGAGGGATGAGGTTGATCCAAGTGATTTACACGGTTTTCAAGCTCTCTTCCTGGCGGTAAATAGTCCAGTGTACCTTGTTTCCTGGTTTGGTACAAGTTGGACGCTTCTTTTATTCTCAGGTCTAACGGAAGCAGACCCGAGATGGCAAGCACAGAAGTGAGCGATACCGTGCGGTACGCTTTACAGATCTTCTGCGCGAAGCCCCTTTGCAACGTGTTGAGTTGGTCTTTGATCATCTGAAGTTCTGTTGCTGAGGACCGCGCGCTCGAAGCGTACATCACTATAGGTTCGACGACTGCAACGTATATTGTCCTTACAATCTCACCATTGAGACCCCAGGTCACCTTGGCCGCGCATGCAAGCTGTTTGTATATGTCAGCCGCTTTTTTGCATACGGCTGCTACACGTGGCTTAAAGGTGAGTCCACGGTCAATGATGAGACCGAGTACTTTAATTTCCTCTACGAGGTTTACTCTGCTGCCGGACATTTGCAGGTTGGGGTGGTCAAATTTAAGTTTTTTAGTGACAAGCATTGCATTTGTTTTATGCGCTGCAAACTTTAACTTGTTCTGGGTTCCCCACTTCTTTACTCTTTTTAAAGTGTCATTGGCCTGTTGCTCCAGGGCACTCGTTGAGTGACTCGAGAACACCAAGACAACGTCATCTGCAAATGCCTGACAATACACCCCTTCGTTCGTAAGTTGGTGCAGCAGTGAGTCTAGGATAACATTCCAAAAGGTTGGTCCACCGATAGATCCTTGAACACAGCCCTTTGTAGTTCCCCTCTCACTCGTTGCTCTGGCATAGTTAATTACGATTTTTCGATCTTGAAGGTAGGTTAGGTTAGGTTAGGTTAGGTTAGGTTAGGTTCCCCCCCGAACGGGTTCCCGCCTTGTCGTGGCGGGGGGGCTTAGTAGCCGTGGCTTGGTCTCCCGCGGTGAACGAAGAGGAACCCACTTGGCCGGCCCGAGGGGAAGGGCTGGCCCGAGGTGGCCACTCCGAGTGGGCTTGGGAAGCCCACTTCGGATGTGTGCTGGTGGACTGCAGTGAGAGGGGAGTCTGCACCCTCTACCGCTGCAGCCGAGGTGGAGTCGCGGAGGAAGAGGAGTGTTGGTATGGCGATGCGCCACTCGCCCTATCCTCCGCGACTCAAACGGGGCCGCACCGTTGATGCGGTGGTGGTGGGGCTGCGGGGGAAGAGGATTGTCGGTATTGCGAGGCGCCGCTCTCCCTATCCTCCGCAGCCGAAACTTGGTTGGCGGCGGAGCCATAGACCAGATCCGCCGCTGGGGTCGGGAAGGCTAGTACTTCTAAGTGCTCGTTTTTCCTGGCCCCATGGCCTTCGCGCATCGAACGCGGGGGCGTCTGATGCGCATATTTAATTGGAGGCCGTGGAGGAAGGCGCGCCATGTGTTCTGGTGCGCCTTACCTGGGATGGAGAACGGGGAGGAATATTCCTCTCCCGAGGAGGTGCTGCGATGGGGCGGCAGGCGCTGGTAGGGCCGCGGAAGTGTGCGAAAGCGTTCCCGTGGCCCTGCCAATATGCGACGAAGGTGGAACACCATGGGGTTTTAGTCGGTGCGAGTCCGACATAACCCGTCCTTGCCCCCGCGAGGCGGGTATGCGTAGGCATTTCCCCATGTAAAAAAAAAAAAAAAAAAGGTTAGGTTAGGTTAGGTTAGGTTAGGTTAGGTTAGGTTAGGTTTGGTTAGGTTAGGTTAGGTTAGATTAGGTTAGGTTTTTTTTTTTATAATGTGTGCACCGCTAAGGTGTCCTCCAACACAGGTCGGAGACTTTCCTCAACTATGTACGAGCTTCGACGCTTTTTTTTTTTAGCTCTTAATCTGTTGGATGGTGTGAAGATCGTAAGTATCTTACGATTTCCTGTGTTTTTGTTTTTTATTTGTATGTGTTTGTGTTGTCTGCTTTATGATTTGTTGTTTTTTGTTTTATTAGTGTGTTAGCTACATTTATAGTTATAATCTACATTGCTAAGTTAATTTTCACACAGTTTTACCTTTTGTTTTTATTTCTCTAATTAGCTAGTACATATATTCTAAATATATAACACAGTATATATTATCATATACTTTTTACTTAGTCTTATTTCTATTTATTACATCTTTTGCTATGTCTATGCAGTATGTTATAAACCTATTTCTATGCTTCTGACATTCTAAAAATTTACTAATATTTTCTTTTCTTATTTGCATATTCGTAACCATCTCTAATTTTATTCTTTCTTGTGAGTATTTAGGACATTCTAATATTAAATGTTCCACACTTTCTTCTTTTTGACTATCACAAACACATTCCGGGGAATTTTTACATTTAAATCTATATAGGTAGCTTGAAAAACCCCCGTGACCGGTAAGTACCTGTACTAAAATTGGACTTAGTTCTAACTTTTGCAATATTCTGTACGCCCTATACGCTCTACGCTACTACGCTCTATATCTGGTAAAAACATTTTTGTTACTGTGGCAGTGTTCGCTGTCATGTATCGATTTTTCCATTTTTCAATACTGTCTAGCCGGATTTGTCGTTTTATATACGAGATGGGACATTTATCATAGTCGGGCGCAGTTTTCTTGTATAAAGCAGCCTCTTTTGCAAGTTGATCAGCTCGCTCGTTTGCCGTGACTCCCACGTGGGCTCTAATCCAGAACAAGCGGATAGTTTTATTCTGTTCCTTCACAAGCATGATGTTTTTCTTAATAGCTATCAATAGGGGATGGTATGAGTCTCTATTACGTACTAGTTCCAGAGCTGATCTAGAATCGCTGAACACGTTTGTTGTTGTTGCTTCGTGTTCCAGTGCAAGTTTTGTCACCTGAAAGATAGCATAAAGTTCAGCCTGAAAGACGGTGCAGAACGGTTCAAACTTAAATTTTTTGGCTTTAATCTCGGTGTTATTATGCCAGCAGGATAATCCTGCTCCAACTTTTCCTTCAATTTTGCTCCCGTCTGTGTAAATTTGATCACCCATTATGTTGAATTTTCTGAATGTTTCAGGCTTAGTATCTTCCAGGCATTCGAATGTGACTTCCACTTCCTTGGCTGGATGTTGTGCCTTTAGGAAACAGACTCTACTTTCTATCTTCCTACAACCTATTCTCTCCTGAGGTTTACCTCTCTTTGCTTCATAAAGAGAAGCTGCTTCTTGGACCCGAAGATCTAGAGGAAGCAATCTTGCTAGGAGCATTGCGGCATTCAGGGAGACTGTGCGATAAGTCTTACACATTTTTTGCGCAAATCCTCTCTGGATTACATTCAGCTGTTTTTGAATGCAAATTTTTTCTGCTGCAGGAGCCCACGTGCTAGCCGCATACAGGATAATCGGTTCTATCACTGCTACATATATTGTCCTGATAATCCCCGGATTTAGACCCCACTCGATTTTAGCCGTTCGAGCAAGTTGCTTGTAGATGTTAGCGGCTTTTCGACAGACAAGTTGCACATGTTTCTGGAAGGTCAATTTGTGGTCTATTGTGAGTCCGAGTAGTTTCATTTCTTCCACTAAACTTATCACAGTTCCTCCCATTTGTATATGTGGGGCCTCATATTTAAGCTTTTTTGTTATAATCATAGCGCTTGTTTTATGTGGTGCGAATTTGAGTTTATTTCTAATTCCCCATTCATATACATAAGCCAGGGCGTTATTGGCTTTTCTTGTATTACTGAGGTAGTTCCTCCGGAGAATATAGGAGGAGGTAGTTCCTCCGGAGATTAGGTTAGGTTAGGTTTTTTTTTCCAATAAGTTTACTCTACAGACTCGAAGTCCTTACCTTTTTTTGCTTTACTTTATTTTATTAACTTTTAAAATACTGTTATAAATATACTCCTTACACTATTTACATTACTTAAATATTTAAGCCTAAGCAGTGAGTTCACATATATATATATATATATATATATATATATATATATATATATATATATATATATTTTTGAATTTTTTTTTGTATTTTTTTGTATTTTTTTTTTATATTTCTATTGTCTTACATACTTAAGATCTACAAACTAATATGCTTACATGCGACATGCACTTAAACGCTGTATTTTTTTATACTTTTTTTTTCATTATTATTTTTGTTTTGTTTTGTTTTGTTTTTTTTTTTGGTTTTTTTGTGGGCATCGTTGTTACTTATCTTTTTTTGTTGTTTAAACATAATAATTGTCGACCCACTTTGTGTTTTATGTTTTTTTTTCTTTCTTTTTTTTTTTTTGCTCTTTTTTCCCCTTATGTAGTCATCAACATAATCTACGTGCTTAATGTACATGGCCTTACATGCTATGTAAATTTTTATATTACCAGATTATTTTTTTTTCCTTTTCCTTGTACTTAATATCGTGGAGAGTGCTCCATCTTTAACTGTTTGTGATATCTGTTGACAGGGCTTCCACAATAGCTTCGTCTCTGTTTCTAATTGCCATTTTCAGATTATATTCTTTGATTCTTTTCGTTGTCGCAGCCATTGCGCTCTCAACCAGCCTTCCAGTTGCATCGTCGCAATCGTCCGTGTAATAAACACAGCTTTCTGTGTGCCTGGACACTGCCACTACTGCGTGTGGGACGCTTTCATAAATTTTGAGCTTCTCTGTTGTTGTCCTCATTATGACCACTCTCCCGTATGTGAAACCTTGGGCCTCATGTACGGTTAAAATTCGCGACCCGGGACCCGAACCATATCCCTGGCTGGTAAGGGACTCCTTTTCTGCTTGCGTAAATACAAGATATAAGGTGTCGGGCACGGTACCTGGTATGACGACTCCCGTGTACCTCTTCCTTTCTAGTGAGTGCACCTGAGATCTGGATGAATAAATGCCACTGTAGATTTCATTCAGGGCATATGCCACATCCATCGGATTCCGGTGCGTACACAGGAGCTCTTGGCTGATAGTGGTTACGAGGCTTGGGCGAGTATATTGCATCGCAAAGAGGTTTTCCCTGTCGATATAAGGGAGTTGATTGATGTCACCAAAAAGCAGTATTTTTTCGGCTCCACTTAGCCGCATTGCCATTACTATGGGCCCGAAATGGTTCATGAGAGCTTCGTCGACTAAAAGTCGAGTACATCTTCCCTTTTGCCTTCTCATACCATTTACTAAAACTGAGGCCATAGTGCGCACTTTTGTTTTTGCGTCAGTGGCTATGCATAGGTTAGGTTAGGTTAGGTTAGGTTTTTTTTTTTTTTTTCATAAATAGACCTCCCTGAGACTTTGGGAGACTGTTTTTACAATTTGTCTTTATTATCGTATTTGTTTATTTATCTTCAAAAACTCATTCATACATCATATCTTATACTCTGCTCGTCAGCCATTCAGCATTCCATTTTCATCTCACTTACATCATCTTTCAATCATGGGCTGAAGGCCATAGTGTACTTACATTCTAATTGAAACACAAAGGGGGCGGGGACAGTGAAGGGGGGAACAATAAAACTTTAATTACGTTCAACATTAATGCTAACTTAAAACTATGTTCCTAATTACAATTTATTTATGCTAATATATTTATATATCAATATAATTACTCAGCATAACTTACACTCTATTTCTTTTATTTACAGTAATGCACGGTTTTTTACAAAATTTGAGGAACAAGTCTCTATTTTTACCCAGTACAATATCCGGAAGCGTACTTAGTTCCAGTTTGCAGTCCAATAAGAACTCCAGCTCCTGCCTCTCACGGTCATGGGCCGGGCAGTCCAGGAGGACGTGGAGAACAGACTCCGAACACGCAGGATCGCAGACGCACGATGGACTCTCCTTACACTTGAAACGATGCAAGTACTCGGAGAATCCACCGTGCCCCGACAATACCTGAGTGACAAATCTGTCCACCTTTATTTTACCGATGACACGGTATGCGGCTATCGCGTCCGGGAAAAAAACCCGGGTGATACCGGCTGTTTCACCGGCCCGGTATCGTTGGTTCCACTCATCAAGCGATCGCATACGAATGCTTCGCCTGATGAATGAAACCGGGCAGCTGTCATAGTCAAAACTGCGTTTAGACTTTAGCGCAGCTTCCTTGGCCAGATGGTCGGCACGCTCATTCCCCTCTAGTCCCGCGTGGGCTTTGACCCAGAACAAATTGACAAGTTTGCCCTGTATCGAAGCCCTGTGCAGGTGGCCCCGCGCCTCGACGGCCAGGGGGTGGAGGGCAACTGGATTTATCGTTGTCTGCAGTGCCGACAGAGAGTCAGAATAAATTCCGATTGATCTGGCCGAGTTATCTGCGGCCGTCCGCGCCGCCCTGCATATCGCCAGGAGTTCCGCCTGGTAGACGGTGCAAAAGGACGGCAAAGCAAGCTTGAGGGTTTTGGTTTCGGTGGCGCCCCTCCATATGGATAACGCCGCACCCACCTTGCCCTCAATCTTACTGCCGTCCGTGTAGATATTAAGTTCGTGGTCAATATTTATCGCGAGTTGTTCCTCGCCCGCCAGGCACTTGAACTCCAGGTCGATATGCTGAGCGGGATGCGGAGACCGCAGAGCCGAGGACATCCGTTCCACCTCCCGATCCCCTATTGCGTCCTGGGGTAAACCCCTCCTCGCACCATAAAGCGCCGCGGCTTCGCGGACCCGCAGGTCAAGGGGGAGTATCCCAGCGAGCAACAGTGCTGAGTTCAGGGAGGTGGTGCGGTATGCCCTACACAGCTTCTGCGCAAAACCCCGCTGGACCACGTTCAGCTGCTTTCGAACACCGAGCTTATCAACAGCCGGCGCCCAAGCGGCAGCCGCATACAGTATCACGGGCTCAACCACCGCTCTGTAGATAGCGCGGATAACTTCGGGGTGGAGGCCCCAGCTCGCCTTCGCGGCTCTCGAAAGCTGGGCGTAGAAGGCCACGGCCTTCTTACACACATTCGCGACGTGCGTGTTGAAGGTCAGGCGCTGGTCTAGGACGACTCCCAGTAACCTGAGTTCTCCAACCATGCCAATGTCGACCCCGCCCATGTGGAGGCGTGGGGTGTCATACTTCAGTCTGCGCGTGATGACCATGGCGCTGGTCTTGTGCGGCGCAAACCTCAGTTTGTTCTGGACTCCCCACTCCCTCACATGCTCGAGGGCGGTATTAGCACGGCTTTCGACCTCATGAGCCGTCTCACCTTCAAAGACCAGCACCACATCGTCAGCGAATGCCTGCACATAGTGATGTCCAGCCTCCAACTCGCGAAGCAGTGGATCCAACAAGAGGTTCCACAAAATCGGCCCACCGATAGACCCCTGCACGCAACCCTTCCCGGTTTCCCTCACGCACTCTTCCCCGCAGTACCGTGCGCGAACATGCCTGCCGCTCAGGTAGCTGCCCAGGAGCCTCCTGATGTTAAACGGCACTCGTTCCTCCGCCAGTCTGACTTTGATACGTGGCCACCAAGCGTTGTCGAAGGCGCCCTCTATATCCAGTGACACAAGCGTCATCAACTTTTTGTTTTTTAAACCTAATCTGATGTGCTCAACTAGTGTATAGAGGGCGTCCTCGGTACTCCGCTGGGGCATAAAGCCAAACTGGCGGGTGCTGAGCCTGGGCGCTATATGATATTTTAATCTATTGACAAGCATTTTCTCCAGCACCTTCCCCAGCACCGGAAGGAGACCGATCGGCCGATACGACCGTGGTGTCGTATAAGTAATCTTCCCCGGCTTGCGGAGGAAGATTACCGTGGCCTCCTTCCAGGGCTCGGGAAAATGCCGGAGCTCGAGGCACCTGTTGAAAAGAGCGAGTGAGAGTTCGGGGTCAAATTCTATCGCGTGCAAACATATATCGGCGGTAAAACCGTCCGCGCCTGGAGCCTTCTTTGGATTGAAGGACCGGCAGGCCAATTTCAACTCCAAAGGAGTGAAAGGCGGGTCCGTCAATTCCGAAGAAGTTTCAACGTCAAAGAGCTCAGCTTGTACCCTCACCCTTCGGTGCTCCTCGGAGTCATCCCCCTCGGAGTCCTCCGGGTAAAAGGTTTCGGCCATATGCCTCACCGAGCCCTTGGCGTCTAGCTCCATACTGTCCACCACCAGCGGTGGGTCTTCGTCTCTCCTGGAGGTTCTGCCGAGGACCCGGTAGATACCCCCCCAAACCGATTCCCCGTCTTGGCGTTCGCAGAAGGAGACCCAGCTGCGCGTCTGCGCTTGCCTTACCTCGGTCTCGTAACGCTCCTTCGCCTCGAGGTACTCCCCAACTACCTTTCGACGCCTAACCGGCGCTGCACACCGAATCCTGCATCTCTTGGTGGCCACCTCACGCTTAAGCGCTGCCAACCCCTCGTTCCACCATGGCATATTCAACACATCCTTGCGCTTGATTGGCGGAATAGACGAGGCACATGCTTCGGCAATTAATGTGTTGTATTTTGTGATTGTGTTATCTAATTGTGAACCGTGTGTTAAATTTTTCATGTAATCTAATGTAAAGTTTTCTCTATTGATAATTTGACCCAGTTTCTCACGAAACTAGGCCCAATTTGCGTGTTTAGTGTAATATGTTCTTGTGGTGTGCTTGATGAAATTCTTGTTGAAGTGCCTTGTCCTTAATGTGTAGGATATGCCATTGTGGTCCGAGCTGGTCAGGTCCTCACGCACGCGCCAGTCGTCCACCAAGCTATACAGGTCCGGCGATACGGCAGTTATATCAACATAACTGGTGTACCTTACGCCGCCCCGGATAGTGTCAAATGTAGGGGTTTCCCCTCGGTTCAGGATGCAGAGCCCGAGGTCCTCCAGTGAGCCGTGCAGTTCCTCGCCGCGGCGATCTGTCACGGGACTCCCCCACCAGACGCTCTTGGCATTGGAGTCGCCCCCAATTATAACACCCCGAGCTCCTGTCTCGCGCTGCACCCGGCGCAGGTGTGCTAGGTACGAGTCCATCGGCAGGTCGGGCTCAAAGTAAAATGAAACCAGGATGATCTCCCAGTTGCGGACTCGGATCCCCACCACTGCGATGTTGGTCGTGGTGAGTTTCGGGTACTGTGTTATGTGAAGGTCCGCGTCAAAAACTATGATCGCGGCCTTTACAGTCCCACTTCCATGGTCCGCACACTGGAAGACTCTGATCCCACTTTGACTCTTCACACGCCCTGTCCCGCCGACGTATGGCTCCTGCACCAGAGCAAACCGCGCACGCTGGTTAGAGGCTTCGATCAGCAGCTCGGAGTGTGCCAACTTACTGCGCTGGAGGTTCGTCTGGAGGACTTTGAGAACCACTGCGTTCGCCGGCACGCCCTCAGCAATACGCTACGGACTGCCGGGCGAGGTCATCCCACCTCTTCCTGACGGGACAGCTGTCGCTAAATGCGTTATGTTCAACATTGTCAAACTTCGCGCGACAACAGTTCCGGCAGGAAGGCGAGGACCCCGCTAGCCAATCCGCGCATTTAGTGCGCAAGTGCGGCCCGCCACAGTGGCTACAGAGGTCTGCTGGGTCTTTACAGTACTTCCGCCCGTGGCCATAGCCGAGGCATCGCGTGCATTGGACCAGTGGCGACTGGTCCTCCGCTCGCACCCTCTGGAGGTCGATGTGGACCGAGCCCACGCCGGTTATCCTCGCCCAGAGGGTGGGCGACGCACTCAGGACCACGTTGGCCACGTGCGGGTTCCTAGCCCCTCTGCGATACCTTACCTCGAGTCGGTCATCCCCAGGGCCGAGGCCGTCAAAGAGGTCCCGATTCTGGTTCCTTAGGGCCTTTAAAATGTCACCATCGGTGTTGATTGTTAGGACACCTCTAAGGATCAGAAGCGTCCTCGACGTTGAGGCCCGAACCTTCCTTCGACAATCTCTCCTTGGCCTTTCTCCGGTCCTCGGCAGTGCTAAAGCCCGTGACGACCTTGCGGTCTTTGGCCTTCCGGACCCGGTCGACCTTAACCCATCCCTCCTTCGCGTTTAGGGTTTTCCTCACTTTTCCAAGGACCTCCTCTCCTGGGTCCTCTTCGTCCTTGGAGGTGACAACCACCGAGTGGAGAGCCGCGGGTCTCGCTGGCTGCTGGGGCCTCACAGCAGCCACGCAGGCGTAACTACGCTGTTGGTCCTCGGCCAATCTGCTGCACCTAATGAGCTGCTCCTGGAGAGCCTTCATCCGCTCATTACTCTCCAGGAGAAGCCGAGAGTGCTCGTCGAGTTTGGTGCTCAGTCCGGAGTCCGAGGGCACCGTAAACGTGGTGTCGGCGTCCTTAGTCGTCGACACCCCCTTCACGGAGCCCCCGGTACCCTTACGAGCCCTCTCGGCTTTCAGGTCGGCTTCGGACTCAACAATCAGTTTCCTGAGCTCGTCCAGGGACCCCAGGATGGTCTCTTTGATATCCCTCCTGAGGTTCCTGGACGAGTCCACCGCCTGTTTCGCCTTTAAATAATGGTGCTTGGCCCGCTGCAATCTAGTCCGCCCGGTGGTCGCCACTGGTGAGTGAACCAGCACTTCAACCCCCCCTTCGGACTCTCAACCCGCTTTGGGGTCGGCGTCTTTTCCTTAGAGGTAGAGGGGGCGCCCGGTCCAGCCGTATAAGCCGACTCGGGAGCCACCCCCACCCCCTTCGGACTCTCTACACGCTCAGGGGTTAACGTCTTGCGCTTAGAGGTGGAGGGAGCGCCCGGTTCAGCCGTACAAGCCGACCCGGGAACCGCCCCCTCCCACTTCTCCATACTCTGTCTTGGCAGCTTTTTCACGATCTTGGGGGGAGTTGAAGGTGGGTTCGCTTTTTCCGGCCGCTTGACCGGTGTCCGGAGTCCCAAAACCATTTTTCAGGGAGGTCGCGTCAACAATTAATAAAATAAATAAAATTAAAATAAAATGTCAAAATAAATAGTCAAAATTTATACTAAAAATGTCAATAATAAAATTACCGCAATAGCGGGTTGTATAGGGTAAAAATAGAGAGTGTTCCGTCAAAAATCAAGTGCCGTAGAATACTACGGCCCTTACTCAACCTAAAACTACTTAAAAACTATCTAAAATGTCTTCCGCCGCGACTCTACGGTGGAACTCTACAGTGACTCTAGATAGAGTCGCCCAGTTAACACCAATCGATAGCGCTTTCCAGGGGAAAGTCAACGGAAAAAACCGCGTCGCTCTACGACCAGCGGTTTCCGAGATATCACGCCTTAAAGATTTCCAAGATGGCGGCCGGTTATCTGGTTTCAGTCTAGACCGAATTTCAAAAAATTATATCTCGAGAACCGCTGATCGCAGAAACGCGAGCGACGGCTTCCCGTAACGGGCGTTTTGCCCTCTATTTGAAACCTGCCAAATTTTTGGCAATCTGGAGGTCGACTCTATCCAGAGCCACAAACTATCACAAATCGTAGAGCTCACCACAACTAAGCGTGTACAAGAAACCGCGTCTTTCTAAGACGTCTAGATCAAAAGTTATACAACTTTTTATCAAAACAAAATGGCCGCCAATATGGCTGCCAATTTTAAGGATTTATACTAAATCCGTTCCTATTTGTCGTATCCTATCGAGCTTGGGCTCGTTTGATTCGTCATTTAATTTACAATCTAAATCTACAATTATCTACAAAAAATATTTCAACCCCGATTTTTGGGGTGCAAAAAACATATAAATTTACAACAAAATTGGCAAAAACTCGAAAATTTTAAATAAAAATTTATTCTAAAAAGCTAAGATTATACTTATACACTACTTAGTCTAATTTTTACAATAGGTTGCGAAGTGATCAAATTGTTATTTACACCCCCACGTTTCAACCCTTAAACTTTAAAAAATCGTAAATCCAAAAGTATTCAGCCGAAAATTTTTAAATTTATAACATTGGTAGAGCTTAATGAACCCTACAAACTAGATAAAAAATATGGGATGTCGTCGATCTTTATTTCGAGATAAAAAAATTTTGAATTTTGAAAAATTTAAAAATTTTAATAACTCCGCAACCACTAACCTTAAAATTATGCTTGATACGGCGTTGAACTCGCCGCGTATGCCGCGTCGAATGAGCCGCCTCGCGCTGTCCTCGGGCCACTGGTTCCAGGACCACGTGTCCACGTGGTTCCCGGTTTTCCTTTAATAACTCCGTGAGTTTCTACCGGAAAAATCCGGTCGAGGTGTCACAAGAAAGAGCTCAGCGAGCCCCGTCTGCAGATATAAAAATATCCAGGGGTCACAAATCGCGTTTAGGCAGCGTTCACGCTCAAAGTTTTAAAAAATTTAAAATTTGCACTTTGCACTGGTTTTCTTCACACTTAACGCGCTCGGCGCGAAAAACAGAAACTGTCACTAGCTGGGGCAACTATTCCCGCAACTTTTGGTGCATAAATTGTAGAAATCGGAGCACAAAAAACCACTTTTTTCGATTTTTGAAACACAAAATCGGGCGGAGCGGCACTCGACCAACATGTAGCACGTCCACCTCAGAGTGCGTCTGCGACGGAAGGGGGTTAGGTTAGGTTAGGTTAGGTTTTTTTTTTTTTTTTTTTTTTTTTTTAAAGAGACCTCCCTGAGACTTTGGGAGACTGTTTTTACAATTTGTCTTTATTATCTTGTTTGTTTATTTATCACCAAAAACTCATTCATACATCATATCTTATACTCTGCTCGTCAGCCATTCAGCATCCCATTTTCATCTCGCTTACATCATCTTTCAATCATGGGCTGAAGGCCATAGTGTACTTACATTCTAATTGAAACACAAAGGGGGCGGGGACAGTGAAGGGGGAACAATAAAACTTTAATTACATTCAACATTTTGCAGTATCTAAACTAATATACATAGTAAACTAATTTTTACAACTTTTATAAACTATTAATAAGATAGCAAATTATTATACAACAAGGCTAGATACCTTAAACTACTGTCGAAACATAACAATTCCATAACATACTTTGGGTATTTTAAAAAACTATTTTTATATAAGGCAGGAGTAAAGCAACAGGACATTAGGTATTGACTACATTTTATATTAACAATTTTTTCTCATATGAATAACAACATTCTATATAAGACTAATAACCAACTTAATGCTAACTTAAAACTATGTTCCTAATTACAATTTGTTTATGCTAAAAATATTTATATATCAATATAATTACTTAGCATAACTTACACTCTATTTCTTTTATTTACAGCAATGCACAGTTTTTTGCAAAATTTGAGGAACAAGTCTCTATTTTTACCCAGTACAATATCCGGAAGCGTACTTAGTTCCAGTTTGCAGTCCAATAAGAACTCCAGCTCCTGCCTCTCACGGTCATGGGCCGGGCAGTCCAGGAGGACGTGGAGAACAGACTCCGAACACGCAGGATCGCAGACGCACGATGGACTCTCCTTACACTTGAAACGATGCAAGTACTCGGAGAATCCACCGTGCCCCGACAATACCTGAGTGACAAATCTGTCCACCTTTATTTTACCGATGACACGGTATGCGGCTATCGCGTCCGGGAAAAAAACCCGGGTGATACCGGCTGTTTCACCGGCCCGGTATCGTTGGTTCCACTCATCAAGCGATCGCATACGAATGCTTCGCCTGATGAATGAAACCGGGCAGCTGTCATAGTCAAAACTGCGTTTAGACTGTAGCGCTGCTTCCTTGGCCAGATGGTCGGAACGCTCATTCCCCTCAAGTCCCGCGTGGGCTTTGACCCAGAACAAATTGACAAGTTTGCCCTGTATCGAAGCCCTGTGCAGGTGGCCCCGCGCCTCGACGGCCAGGGGGTGGAGGGCAACTGGATTTATCGTTGTCTGCAGTGCCGACAGAGAGTCAGAATAAATTCCGATTGATCTGGCCGAGTTATCTGCGGCCGTCCGCGCCGCCCTGCATATCGCCAGGAGTTCCGCCTGGTAGACGGTGCAAAAGGACGGCAAAGCAAGCTTGAGGGTTTTGGTTTCGGCGGCGCCCCTCCATATGGATAACGCCGCACCCACCTTGCCCTCAATCTTACTGCCGTCCGTGTAGATATTAAGTTCGTGGTCAGTATTTACCGCGAGTTGTTCCTCGCCCGCCAGGCACTTGAACTCCAGGTCGATATGCTGAGCGGGATGCGGAGACCGCAGAGCCGAGGACATCCGTTCCACCTCCCGATCTCCTATCGCGTCCTGGGGTATACCCCTCCTCGCACCATACAGCGCCGCGGCTTCGCGGACCCGCAGGTCAAGGGGGAGTATCCCAGCGAGCAACAGTGCTGAGTTCAGGGAGGTGGTGGGGTATGCCCTACACAGCTTCTGCGCAAAACCCCGCTGGACCACGTTCAGCTGCTTTCGAACACCGAGCTTATCAACAGCCGGCGCCCAAACGGCAGCCGCATACAGTATCACGGGCTCAACCACCGCTCTGTAGATAGCGCGGATAACTTCGGGGTGGAGGCCCCAGCTCGCCTTCGCGGCTCTCGAAAGCTGGGCGTAGAAGGCCACGGCCTTCTTACACACATTCGCGACGTGCGTGTTGAAGGTCAGGCGCTGGTCTAGGACGACTCCCAGTAACCTGAGTTCTCCGACCATGCCAATGTCGACCCCGCCCATGTGGAGGCGTGGGGTGTCATACTTCAGTTTGCGCGTGATGACCATGGCACTGGTCTTGTGCGGCGCAAACCTCAGTTTGTTCTGGACTCCCCACTCCCTCACATGCTCGAGGGCGGCATTAGCACGGCTTTCGACCTCATGAGCCGTCTCACCTTCAAAGACCAGCACCACATCGTCAGCGAATGCCTGCACATAGTGATGTCCAGCCTCCAACTCGCGAAGCAGTGGATCCAACAAGAGGTTCCACAAAATCGGCCCACCGATAGACCCCTGCACGCAACCCTTCCCGGTTTCCCTCACGCACTCTTCCCCGCAGTACCGTGCGCGAACATGCCTGCCGCTCAGGTAGCTGCCCAGGAGCCTCCTGATGTTAAACGGCACTCGTTCCTCCGCCAGTCTGACTTTGATACGTGGCCACCAAGCGTTGTCGAAGGCGCCCTCTATATCCAGTGACACAAGCGTCATCAACTTTTTGTTTTTTAAACCTAATCTGATGTGCTCAACT
The DNA here is from genome assembly GCA_036936625.1 of Parnassius smintheus behrii. Taxonomy (NCBI): domain Eukaryota; kingdom Metazoa; phylum Arthropoda; class Insecta; order Lepidoptera; family Papilionidae; genus Parnassius; species Parnassius smintheus. The sequence continues at coordinate 164,557 of JAUPFT010000004.1, read as the reverse complement.
AGTGTATAGAGGGCGTCCTCGGTACTCCGCTGGGGCATAAAGCCAAACTGGCGGGTGCTGAGCCTGGGCGCTATATGATATTTTAATCTGGTGACAAGCATTTTCTCCAGCACCTTCCCCAGCACCGGAAGGAGACCAATCGGCCGATACGACCGTGGTGTCGTATAAGCAATCTTCCCCGGCTTGCGGAGGAAGATTACCGTGGCCTCCTTCCAGGGCTCGGGAAAATGCCGGAGTTCGAGGCACCTGTTGAAAAGAGCGAGTGAGAGTTCGGGGTCAAATTCTATCGCGTGCAAACATATATCGGCGGTAAAACCGTCCGCGCCTGGAGCCTTCTTTGGATTGAAGGACCGGCAGGCCAATTTCAACTCCAAAGGAGTGAAAGGCGGGTCCGTCAATTCCGAAGAAGTTTCAACGTCAAAGAGCTCAGCTTGTACCCTCACCCTTCGGTGCTCCTCGGAGTCATCCCCCTCGGAGTCCTCCGGGTAAAAGGTTTCGGCCATATGCCTCACCGAGCCCTTGGCGTCTGGCTCCATACTGTCCACCACCAGCGGTGGGTCTTCGTCTCTCCTGGAGGTTCTGCCGAGGACCCGGTAGATACCCCCCCAAACCGATTCCCCGTCTTGGCGTTCGCAGAAGGAGACCCAGCTGCGCGTCTGCGCTTGCCTTACCTCGGTCTCGTAACGCTCCTTCGCCTCGAGGTACTCCCCAACTACCTTTTGACGCCTAACCGGCGCTGCACACCGAATCCTGTATCTCTTGGTGGCCACCTCACGCTTAAGCGCTGCCAACCCCTCGTTCCACCATGGCATATTCAACACATCCTTGCGCTTGATTGGCGGAATAGACGAGGCACATGCTTCGGCAATTAATGTGTTGTATTTTGTGATTGTGTTATCTAATTGTGAACCGTGTGTTAAATTTTTAATATAATCTAATGTAAATTTTTCTCTATTGATAATTTGACCCAGTTTCTCACGAAACTGGGCCCAATTTGCGTGTTTAGTGTAATATATTCTTGTGGTGTGCTTGATGAAATTCTTGTTGAAGTGCCTTGTCCTTAATGTGTAGGATATGCCATTGTGGTCCGAGCTGGTCAGGTCCTCACGCATGCGCCAGTCGTCCACCAAGCTATACAGGTCCGGCGATACGGCAGTTATATCAACGTAACTGGTGTACCTTACGCCGCCCCGGATAGTGTCAAATGTAGGGGTTTCCCCTCGGTTCAGGATGCAGAGCCCGAGGTCCTCCAGTGAGCCGTGCAGTTCCTCGCCGCGGCGATCTGTCACGGGACTCCCCCACCAGACGCTCTTGGCATTGGAGTCGCCCCCAATTATAACACCCCGAGCTCCTGTCTCGCGCTGCACCCGGCGCAGGTGTGCTAGGTACGAGTCCATCGGCAGGTCGGGCTCAAAGTAAAATGAAACCAGGATGATCTCCCAGTTGCGGACTCGGATCCCCACCACTGCGATGTTGGTCGTGGTGAGTTTCGGGTACTGTGATATGTGAAGGTCCGCGTCAAAAACTATGATCGCGGCCTTTACAGTCCCACTTCCATGGTCCGCACACTGGAAGACTCTGATCCCACTTTGACTCTTCACACGCCCTGTCCCGCCGACGTATGGCTCCTGCACCAGAGCAAACCGCGCACGCTGGTTAGAGGCTTCGACCAGCAGCTCGGAGTGTGCCAACTTACTGCGCTGGAGGTTCGTCTGGAGGACTTTGAGAACCACTGCGTTCGCCGGCACGCCCTCAGCAATACGCTACGGACTGCCGGGCGAGGTCATCCCACCTCTTCCTGACGGGACAGCTGTCGCTAAATGCGTTATGTTCAACATTGTCAAACTTCGCGCGACAACAGTTCCGGCAGGAAGGCGAGGACCCCGCTAGCCAATCCGCGCATTTAGTGCGCAAGTGCGGCCCGCCACAGTGGCTACAGAGGTCTGCTGGGTCTTTACAGTACTTCCGCCCGTGGCCATAGCCGAGGCATCGCGTGCATTGGACCAGTGGCGACTGGTCCTCCGCTCGCACCCTCTGGAGGTCGATGTGGACCGAGCCCACGCCGGTTATCCTCGCCCAGAGGGTGGGCGACGCACTCAGGACCACGTTGGCCACGTGCGGGTTCCTAGCCCCTCTGCGATACCTTACCTCGAGTCGGTCATCCCCAGGGCCGAGGCCGTCAAAGAGGTCCCGATTCTGGTTCCTTAGGGCCTTTAAAATGTCACCATCGGTGTTGATTGTTAGGACACCTCTAAGGATCAGAAGCGTCCTCGACGTTGAGGCCCGAACCTTCCTTCGACAATCTCTCCTTGGCCTTTCTCCGGTCCTCGGCAGTGCTAAAGCCCATGACGACCTTGCGGTCTTTGGCCTTCCGGACCCGGTCGACCTTAACCCATCCCTCCTTCGCGTTTAGCGTTTTCCTCACTTTTCCAAGGACCTCCTCTCCTGGGTCCTCTTCGTCCTTGGAGGTGACAACCACCGAGTGGAGAGCCGCGGGTCTCGCTGGCTGCTGGGGCCTCACAGCAGCCACGCAGGCGTAACTACGCTGTTGGTCCTCGGCCAATCTGCTGCACCTAATGAGCTGCTCCTGGAGAGCCTTCATCCGCTCATTACTCTCCAGGAGAAGCCGAGAGTGCTCGTCGAGTTTGGTGCTCAGTCCGGAGTCCGAGGGCACCGTAAACGTGGTGTCGGCGTCCTTAGTCGTCGACACCCCCTTCACGGAGCCCCCGGTACCCTTACGAGCCCTCTCGGCTTTCAGGTCGGCTTCGGACTCAACAATCAGTTTCCTGAGCTCGTCCAGGGACCCCATGATGGTCTCTTTGATATCCCTCCTGAGGTTCCTGGACGAGTCCACCGCCTGTTTCGCCTTTAAATAATGGTGCTTGGCCCGCTGCAATCTAGTCCGCCCGGTGGTCGCCACTGGTGAGTGAACCAGCACTTCAACCCCCCCTTCGGACTCTCAACCCGCTTTGGGGTCGGCGTCTTTTCCTTAGAGGTGGAGGAGGCGCCCGGTCCAGCCGTATAAGCCGACTCGGGAGCCACCCCCACCCCCTTCGGACTCTCTACACGCTCAGGGGTTAACGTCTTGCGCTTAGAGGTGGAGGGAGCGCCCGGTTCAGCCGTACAAGCCGACCCGGGAACCGCCCGCTCCCACTTCTCCATACTCTGTCTTGGCAGCTTTTTCACGATCTTGGGGGGAGTTGAAGGTGGGTTCGCTTTTTCCGGCCGCTTGACCGGTGTCCGGAGTCCCAAAACCATTTTTCAGGGAGGTCGCGTCAACAATTAATAAAATAAATAAAATTAAAATAAAATGTCAAAATAAATAGTCAAAATTTATACTAAAAATGTCAATAATAAAATTACCGCAATAGCGGGTTGTATAGGGTAAAAATAGAGAGTGTTCCGTCAAAAATCAAGTGCCGTAGAATACTACGGCCCTTACTCAACCTAAAACTACTTAAAAACTATCTAAAATGTCTTCCGCCGCGACTCTACGGTGGAACTCTACAGTGACTCTAGATAGAGTCGCCCAGTTAACACCAATCGATAGCGCTTTCCAGGGGAAACTCAACGGAAAAAACCGCGTCGCTCTACGACCAGCGGTTTCCGAGATATCACGCCTTAAAGATTTCCAAGATGGCGGCCGGTTATCTGGTTTCAGTCTAGACCGAATTTCAAAAAATTATATCTCGAGAACCGCTGATCGCAGAAACGCGAGCGACGGCTTCCCGTAACGGGCGTTTTGCCCTCTATTTGAAACCTGCCAAATTTTTGGCAATCTGGAGGTCGACTCTATCCAGAGCCACAAACTGTCACAAATCGTAGAGCTCACCACAACTAAGCGTGTACAAGAAACCGCGTCTTTCTAAGACGTCTAGATCAAAAGTTATACAACTTTTTATCAAAACAAAATGGCCGCCAATATGGCTGCCAATTTTAAGGATTTATACTAAATCCGTTCCTATTTGTCGTATCCTATCGAACTTGGGCTCGTTTGATTCGTTATTTAATTTACAATCTAAATCTACAATTATCTACAAAAAATATTTCAACCCCGATTTTTGGGGTGCAAAAAACATATAAATTTACAACAAAATTGGCAAAAACTCGAAAATTTTAAATAAAAATTTATTCTAAAAAGCTAAGATTATACTTAAACACTACTTAGTCTAATTTTTACAATAGGTTGCGAAGTGATCAAATTGTTATTTACACCCCCACGTTTCAACCCTTAAACTTTAAAAAATCGTAAATCCAAAAGTATTCAGCCGAAAATTTTTAAATTTATAACATTGGTAGAGCCTAATGAACCCTACAAACTAGATAAAAAATATGGGGTGTTGTCGTTCTTTATTTCGAGATAAAAAAATTTTGAATTTTGAAAAATTTAAAAATTTTAATAACTCCGCAACCACTAACCTTAAAATTATGCTTGATACGGCGTTGAACTCGCCGCGTATGCCGCGTCGAATGAGCCGCCTCGCGCTGTCCTCGGGCCACTGGTTCCAGGACCACGTGTCCACGTGGTTCCCGGTTTTCCTTTAATAACTCCGTGAGTTTCTACCGGAAAAATCCGGTCGAGGTGTCACAAGAAAGAGCTCAGCGAGACCCGTCTGCAGATATAAAAATATCCAGGGGTCACAAATCGCGTTTAGGCAGCGTTCACGCTCAAAATTTTTAAAAATTTAAAATTTGCACTTTGCACTGGTTTTCTTCACACTTAACGCGCTCGGCGCGAAAAACAGAAACTGTCACTAGCTGGGGCAACTATTCCCGCAACTTTTGGTGCATAAATTGTAGAAATCGGAGCACAAAAAACCACTTTTTTCGATTTTTGAAACACAAAATCGGGCGGAGCGGCACTCGACCAACATGTAGCACGTCCACCTCAGAGTGCGTCTGCGATGGAAGGGGGTTAGGTTAGGTTAGGTTAGGTTTTTTTTTTTTTTTTTTAAAGAGACCTCCCTGAGACTTTGGGAGACTGTTTTTACAATTTGTCTTTATTATCTTGTTTGTTTATTTATCACCAAAAACTCATTCATACATCATATCTTATACTCTGCTCGTCAGCCATTCAGCATCCCATTTTCATCTCGCTTACATCATCTTTCAATCATGGGCTGAAGGCCATAGTGTACTTACATTCTAATTGAAACACAAAGGGGGCGGGGACAGTGAAGGGGGAACAATAAAACTTTAATTACATTCAACATTTTTCAGTATCTAAACTAATATACATAGTAAACTAATTTTTACAACTTTTATAAACTATTAATAAGATAGCAAATTATTATACAACAAGGCTAGATACCTTAAACTACTGTCGAAACATAACAATTCCATAACATACTTTGGGTATTTTAGAAAACTATTTTTATATAAGGGGTATTGACTACATTTTATATTACCAATTTTTTCTCATATGAATAACAACATTCTATATAAGACTAATAACCAACTTAATGCTAACTTAAAACTATGTTCCTAATTACAATTTATTTATGCTAAAAATATTTATATATCAATATAATTACTTAGCATAACTTACACTCTATTTCTTTTATTTACAGCAATGCACAGTTTTTTGCAAAATTTGAGGAACAAGTCTCTATTTTTACCCAGTACAATATCCGGAAGCGTACTTAGTTCCAGTTTGCAGTCCAATAAGAACTCCAGCTCCTGCCTCTCACGGTCATGGGCCGGACAGTCCAGGAGGACGTGGAGAACAGACTCCGAACACGCAGGATCGCAGACGCACGATGGACTCTCCTTACACTTGAAACGATGCAAGTACTCGGAGAATCCACCGTGCCCCGACAATACCTGAGTGACAAATCTGTCCACCTTTATTTTACCGATGACACGGTATGCGGCTATCGCGTCCGGGAAAAAAACCCGGGTGATACCGGCTGTTTCACCGGCCCGGTATCGTTGGTTCCACTCATCAAGCGATCGCATACGAATGCTTCGCCTGATGAATGAAACCGGGCAGCTGTCATAGTCAAAACTGCGTTTAGACTGTAGCGCTGCTTCCTTGGCCAGATGGTCGGAACGCTCATTCCCCTCAAGTCCCGCGTGGGCTTTGACCCAGAACAAATTGACAAGTTTGCCCTGTATCGAAGCCCTGTGCAGGTGGCCCCGCGCCTCGACGGCCAGGGGGTGGAGGGCAACTGGATTTATCGTTGTCTGCAGTGCCGACAGAGAGTCAGAATAAATTCCGATTGATCTGGCCGAGTTATCTGCGGCCGTCCGCGCCGCCCTGCATATCGCCAGGAGTTCCGCCTGGTAGACGGTGCAAAAGGACGGCAAAGCAAGCTTGAGGGTTTTGGTTTCGGCGGCGCCCCTCCATATGGATAACGCCGCACCCACCTTGCCCTCATCTTACTGCCGTCCGTGTAGATATTAAGTTCGTGGTCAATATTTACCGCGAGTTGTTCCTCGCCCGCCAGGCACTTGAACTCCAGGTCGATATGCTGAGCGGGATGCGGAGACCGCAGAGCCGAGGACATCCGTTCCACCTCCCGATCTCCTATCGCGTCCTGGGGTATACCCCTCCTCGCACCATACAGCGCCGCGGCTTCGCGGACCCGCAGGTCAATGGGGAGTATCCCAGCGAGCAACAGTGCTGAGTTCAGGGAGGTGGTGCGGTATGCCCTACACAGCTTCTGCGCAAAACCCCGCTGGACCACGTTCAGCTACTTTCAAACACCGAGCTTATCAACAGCCGGCGCCCAAACGGCAGCCGCATACAGTATCACGGGCTCAACCACCGCTCTGTAGATAGCGCAGATAACTTCGGGGTGGAGGCCCCAGCTCGCCTTCGCGGCTCTCGAAAGCTGGGCGTAGAAGGCCACGGCCTTCTTACACACATTCGCGACGTGCGTGTTGAAGGTCAGGCGCTGGTCTAGGACGACTCCCAGTAACCTGAGTTCTCCGACCATGCCAATGTCGACCCCGCCCATGTGGAGGCGTGGGGTGTCATACTTCAGTTTGCGCGTGATGACCATGGCACTGGTCTTGTGCGGCGCAAACCACAGTTTGTTCTGGACTCCCCACTCCCTCACATGCTCGAGGGCGGCATTAGCACGGCTTTCGACCTCATGAGCCGTCTCACCTTCAAAGACCAGCACCACATCGTCAGCGAATGCCTGCACATAGTGATGTCCAGCCTCCAACTCGCGAAGCAGTGGATCCAACAAGAGGTTCCACAAAATCGGCCCACCGATAGACCCCTGCACGCAACCCTTCCCGGTTTCCCTCACGCACTCTTCCCCGCAGTACCGTGCGCGAACATGCCTGCCGCTCAGGTAGCTGCCCAGGAGCCTCCTGATGTTAAACGGCACTCGTTCCTCCGCCAGTCTGACTTTGATACGTGGCCACCAAGCGTTGTCGAAGGCGCCCTCTATATCCAGTGACACAAGCGTCATCAACTTTTTGTTTTTTAAACCTAATCTGATGTGCTCAACTAGTGTATAGAGGGCGTCCTCGGTACTCCGCTGGGGCATAAAGCCAAACTGGCGGGTGCTGAGCCTGGGCGCTATATGATATTTTAATCTGGTGACAAGCATTTTCTCCAGCACCTTCCCCAGCACCGGAAGGAGACCAATCGGCCGATACGACCGTGGTGTCGTATAAGCAATCTTCCCCGGCTTGCGGAGGAAGATTACCGTGGCCTCCTTCCAGGGCTCGGGAAAATGCCGGAGTTCGAGGCACCTGTTGAAAAGAGCGAGTGAGAGTTCGGGGTCAAATTCTATCGCGTGCAAACATATATCGGCGGTAAAACCGTCCGCGCCTGGAGCCTTCTTTGGATTGAAGGACCGGCAGGCCAATTTCAACTCCAAAGGAGTGAAAGGCGGGTCCGTCAATTCCGAAGAAGTTTCAACGTCAAAGAGCTCAGCTTGTACCCTCACCCTTCGGTGCTCCTCGGAGTCATCCCCCTCGGAGTCCTCCGGGTAAAAGGTTTCGGCCATATGCCTCACCGAGCCCTTGGCGTCTAGCTCCATACTGTCCACCACCAGCGGTGGGTCTTCGTCTCTCCTGGAGGTTCTGCCGAGGACCCGGTAGATACCCCCCCAAACCGATTCCCCGTCTTGGCGTTCGCAGAAGGAGACCCAGCTGCGCGTCTGCGCTTGCCTTACCTCGGTCTCGTAACGCTCCTTCGCCTCGAGGTACTCCCCAACTACCTTTTGACGCCTAACCGGCGCTGCACACCGAATCCTGTATCTCTTGGTGGCCACCTCACGCTTAAGCGCTGCCAACCCCTCGTTCCACCATGGCATATTCAACACATCCTTGCGCTTGATTGGCGGAATAGACGAGGCACATGCTTCGGCAATTAATGTGTTGTATTTTGTGATTGTGTTATCTAATTGTGAACCGTGTGTTAAATTTTTAATATAATCTAATGTAAATTTTTCTCTATTGATAATTTGACCCAGTTTCTCACGAAACTGGGCCCAATTTGCGTGTTTAGTGTAATATATTCTTGTGGTGTGCTTGATGAAATTCTTGTTGAAGTGCCTTGTCCTTAATGTGTAGGATATGCCATTGTGGTCCGAGCTGGTCAGGTCCTCACGCATGCGCCAGTCGTCCACCAAGCTATACAGGTCCGGCGATACGGCAGTTATATCAACATAACTGGTGTACCTTACGCCGCCCCGGATAGTGTCAAATGTAGGGGTTTCCCCTCGGTTCAGGATGCAGAGCCCGAGGTCCTCCAGTGAGCCGTGCAGTTCCTCGCCGCGGCGATCTGTCACGGGACTCCCCCACCAGACGCTCTTGGCATTGGAGTCGCCCCCAATTATAACACTCCGAGCTCCTGTCTCGCGCTGCACCCGGCGCAGGTGTGCTAGGTACGAGTCCATCGGCAGGTCGGGCTCAAAGTAAAATGAAACCAGGATGATCTCCCAGTTGCGGACTCGGATCCCCACCACTGCGATGTTGGTCGTGGTGAGTTTCGGGTACTGTGTTATGTGAAGGTCCGCGTCAAAAACTATGATCGCGGCCTTTACAGTCCCACTTCCATGGTCCGCACACTGGAAGACTCTGATCCCACTTTGACTCTTCACACGCCCTGTTCCGCCGACGTATGGCTCCTGCATCAGAGCAAACCGCGCACGCTGGTTAGAGGCTTCGATCAGCAGCTCGGAGTGTGCCAACTTACTGCGCTGGAGGTTCGTCTGGAGGACTTTGAGAACCACTGCGTTCGCCGGCACGCCCTCAGCAATACGCTACGGATTGCCGGGCGAGGCCATCCCACCTCTTCCTGACGGGACAGCTGTCGCTAAATGCGTTATGTTCAACATTGTCAAACTTCGCGCGACAACAGTTCCGGCAGGAAGGCGGGGACCCCGCTAGCCAATCCGCGCATTTAGTGCGCAAGTGTGGCCCGCCACAGTGGCTACAGAGGTCTGCTGGGTCTTTACAGTACTTCCGCCCGTGGCCATAGCCGAGGCATCGCGTGCATTGGACCAGTGGCGACTGGTCCAATGCACGCGGATCGCACCCTCTGGAGGTCGATGTGGACCGAGCCCACGCCGGTTATCCTCGCCCAGAGAGTGGGCGACGCACTCAGGACCACGTTGGCCACGTGCAGGTTCCTAGCCCCTCTGCGATACCTTACCTCGAGTCGGTCATCCCCAGGGCCGAGGCCGTCAAAGAGGTCCCGATTCTGGTTCCTTAGGGCCTTTAAAATGTCACCATCGGTGTTGATTGTTAGGACACCTCTAAGGATCAGAAGCGGGTCTCTATTTTTGACGTCCTCGACGTTGAGGCCCGACCCTTCCTTCGCCAATCTCTCCTTGGCCTTTCTCCGGTCCTCGGCAGTGCTAAAGCTCATGACGACCTTGCGGTCTTTGGCCTTCCGGACCCGGTCGACCTTAACCCATCCCTCCTTCGCGTTTAGGGTTTTCCTCACCTTTCCAAGGACCTCCTCTCCTGTGTCCTCTTCGTCCTTGGAGGTGACAACCACCGAGTGGAGAGCCGCGGGTCTCGCTGGCTGCTGCGGCCTCACAGCAGCCACGCAGGCGTAACTACGCTGTTGGTCCTCGGCCAGCCTGCTGCACCTAATGAGCTGCTCCTGGAGAGCCTTCATCCGCTCATTACTTTCCAGGAGAAGCCGAGAGTTCTCGTCGAGTTTGGTGCTCAGTCCGGAGTCCGAGGGCACCGTAAACGTGGTGTCGGCGTCCTTAGTCGTCGACATCCCCTTCACGGAGCCCCCGGTACCCTTACGAGCCCTCTCGACTTTCAGGTCGGCTTCGGACTCAACAATAAGTTTCCTGAGCTCGTCCAGGGACCCCAGGATGGTCTCTTTGATATCCCTCCTGAGGTTCCTGGACGAGTCCACCGCCTGTTTCGCCTTTAAATAATGGTGCTTGGCCCGCTGCAATCTGGTCCGCCCGGTGGTCGCCACTGGTGAGTGAACCAGAACTTCAACCCCCCCCCTTCGGACTCTCAACCCGCTTTGGGGTCGGCGTCTTTTCCTTAGAGGTGGAGGGGGAGCCCGGTCCAGCCGTATAAGCCGACTCGGGAGCCACCCCCACCCCCTTCGGACTCTCTACCCGCTCAGGGGTTAACGTCTTGCGCTTAGAGGTGGAGGGAGCGCCCGGTTCAGCCGTACAAGCCGACCCGGGAACCGCCCCCTCCCACTTCTCCATACTCTGTCTTGGCAGCTTTTTCACGATCTTGGGGGGAGTTGAAGGTGGGTTCGCTTTTTCCGGCCGCTTGACCGGTGTCCGGAGTCCCAAAACCATTTTTCAGGGAGGTCGCGTCAACAATTAATAAAATAAATAAAATTAAAATAAAATGTCAATATAAATAGTCAAAATTTATACTAAAAATGTCAATAATAAAATTACCGCAATAGCGGGTTGTATAGGGTAAAAATAAAGAGTGTTCCGTCAAAAATCAAGTGCCGTAGAATACTACGGCCCTTACTCAACCTAAAACTACTTAAAAACTATCTAAAATGTCTTCCGCCGCGACTCTACGGTGGAACTCTACAGTGACTCTAGATAGAGTCGCCCAGTTAACACCAATCGATAGCGCTTTCCAGGGGAAAGTCAACGGAAAAAACCGCGTCGCTCTACGACCAGCGGTTTCCGAGATATCACGCCTTAAAGATTTCCAAGATGGCGGCCGGTTATCTGGTTTCAGTCTAGACCGAATTTCAAAAAATTATATCTCGAGAACCGCTGATCGCAGAAACGCGAGCGACGGCTTCCCGTAACGGGCGTTTTGCCCTCTATTTGAAACCTGCCAAATTTTTGGCAATCTGGAGGTCGACTCTATCCAGAGCCACAAACTATCACAAATCGTAGAGCTCACCACAACTAAGCGTGTACAAGAAACCGCGTCTTTCTAAGACGTCTAGATCAAAAGTTATACAACTTTTATCAAAACAAAATGGCCGCCAATATGGCTGCCAATTTTAAGGATTTCTACTAAATCCGTTCCTATTTGTCGTATCCTATCGAGCTTGGGCTCGTTTGATGCGTCTTTTAATTTACAATCTAAATCTACAATTATCTACAAAAAATATTTCAACCCCGATTTTTGGGTTGCAAAAAAAACATATAAATTTACAACAAAATTGGCAAAAACTCGAAAATTTTAAATAAAAATTTATTCTAAAAAGCTAAGATTATACGTATACACTACTTAGTCTAATTTTTACAATAGGCTGCGAAGTGATCAAATTGTTATTTACACCCCCACGTGTCAACCCTTAAACTTTAAAAAATCGTAACTCCAAAAGTATTCAGCCGAAAATTTTGAAATTTATAACATTGGTAGAGCTTAATGAACCCTACAAACTAAATAAAAAATATGGGGGTGTCGTAGATCTTTATTTCGAGATAAAAAATTTTGAATTTTGAAAAATTTAAAAATTTTAATAACTCCGCAACCGCTAATCTTAAAATTATGCTTGATACGGCGTTGAACTCGCCGCGTCGTGCCGCGTCGAATGAGCCGCCTCGCGCTGTCCTCGAGCCACTAGATCCAGGACCACGTGTCCACGTGGTTCCCGGTTTTTCTTTAATAACTCCGTGAGTTTCTACCGGAAAAATCCGGTCGAGGTGTCACAAGAAAAGCTCAGCGAGCCCCGTCTGCAGATATAAAAATATCCAGGGGTCACAGATCGCGTTTAGGCAGCGTTCACGCTCAAAGTTTTTAAAAATTTAAAATTTGCACTTTGCACTGGTTTTCTTCACACTTAACGCGCTCGGCGCGAAAAACAGAAACTGTCACTAGCTGGGGCAACTATTCCCGCAACTTTTGGTGCATAAATTGTAGAAATCGGAGCACAAAAAACCACTTTTTTCGATTTTTGAAACACAAAATCGGGCGGAGCGGCACTCGACCAACATGTAGCACGTCCACCTCAGAGTGCATCTGCGACGGAAGGGGGGGTTAGGTTAGGTTAGGTTAGGTTAGGTTAGGTTAGGTTAGGTTAGGTTAGGTTAGGTTAGGTTCCCCCCCGAACGGGTTCCCGCCTTGTCGTGGCGGGGGGGCTTAGTAGCCGTGGCTTGGTCTCCCGCGGTGAACAAAGAGGAACCCACTTGGCTGGCCCGAGGGGAAGGGCCGGCCCAAGGTGGCCACTCCGAGTGGGCTTGGGAAGCCCACTTCGGATGTGTGCTGGTGGACTGCAGCGAGAGGGGAGTCTGCACCCTCTACCGCTGCAGCCGAGGTGGAGCCGCGGAGGAAGAGGTGTGTTGGTATGGCGATGCGCCACTCGCCCTATCTTCCGCGACTCAAACGGGGCCGCACCGTCGATGCGGTGGCGATGGGGCTGCGGGGGAAGAGGATTGTCGGTATTGCGAGGCGCCGCTCTCCCTATCCTCCGCAGCCGAATCTTGGTTGGCGGCGGAGCCATAGACCAGATCCGCGCTGGGGTCGGGAAGGCTAGTACTTCTAAGTGCTCGTTTTTCCTGGCCCCATGGCCTTCGTGCATCGAACGCGGGGGCGTCCGATGCGCATATTTAATTGGAGGCCGTGGAGGAAGGCGCGCCATGTGTTCTGGTGCGCCTTACCTGGGATGGAGAACGGGGAGGAATATTCCTCTCCCGAGGAGGTGCTGCGATGGGGCGGCAGGCGCTGGTAGGGCCGCGGAAGTGTGCGAAAGCGTTCCCGTGGCCCTGCCAATATGCGACGAAGGTGAAACACCACGGGGTTTTAGTCGGTGCGAGTCCGACATAACCCGTCCTTGCCCCCGCGAGGCGGGTATGCGTAGGCATTTCCCCATGTAAAAAAAAAAAAGGTTAGGTTAGGTTAGGTTAGGTTAGGTTAGGTTAGGTTAGGTTTTTTTTTTTATTTTTTTTTTTTGTATTCTTTTGTAACTACTACTTTTCTGCAGTACCCTTATTTCTGTTAATGACAACTCTATACAATTTACTCCTCTTTATTTTTGTTTTTTTTTTGTTTTTTTTTGTTTGTTTGTTTTTTTTTTTATATATGTATATTTTTTATGTTTTTTTTTCCGTACTGCCTCATTCTGTTTTTATATACATGTTTACGTTTAATTACAATATCTTAATTACTACAAGTTCATGCGGTCTTATTCTAATAATAGCTGCTTATTTCATTTTCTTTATTTATTTGTTACAACTCTATAATATAATATTCCTTTTAACTTACTTCTATATTATTGTAACGCTATTGTAGCTACAAGTTGGTTGCTTATATTACTTATTGTTACTTTATATAACATACTTGTTTTTTTTTTTAACTATATCCTATTATAGGTATTATAACATATATTATTTAGAGCTTGTTATGTCTACATGACCACAATGCTATGCTATTTACGAATTGTTGCTTATCATAGTATTTAGTATTTATAACATTTATTAATTTATTCATTTATTTATTACAATGCATATTATACTTGTTTTAGTTTAAGCTAGATATTAACTTAATAAATGTTATTTGTACTTGTTCCATACTACATTCCTTTTACTTTAAATTAACCTTTTTTTATTTTCATTTCATACATTTGTAAATTGTTATCCGCTTTATTATCTATAAGTTATTAAATACATTAGTCTACTATTTTGCTGCCATTTTCTTTGCTAATGATTTTTAATGCCATAAGGGCAAACTTCATAAAAATAGGTCGGCAATAATCATCTTCTATGATACATTTTAAGTTTTCTGGTGTTATCGTCATTCCCATGCTGCACTCGGTTTCGAATCTTCCTTTCCCAAAACGTGGGCAGTCTATTACAACGTGCTCTACAGTTTGCTCTGCATTTTCATCACATATGCAGCATGGGGATGGTGACAATTTATATTTATACAAATAGGCTTTGTTTCCACCATGACCGGTAAATAAATGTGTAACTAAGTTGTTCATTTTTATGGTTTTTAATATCTTATATGCTATAACAATATTTGGAAAGAACATCTTCGTTATACTGCTGGTCGTCGCCTGTTCGTACTTCCGTTGCCATGTTTGCAGAGTTGAGCTTCTGGTGAGGCGCTTTGCATATGACAATGGAAATTTGTCATAAGCCGAGCTTTGCTTATTTTTTGTAGCTGCTTGCTTAGCAAGTTCATCTGCTCTTTCGTTGCCTTGTATTCCACAATGTGCTTTTATCCAATAAAGCAATACTTGCTTTTGGTTGTCTTCTAATGTTTTGATTATTTTCCGTATTTCTGAAGCTATTGGATTAAGGGAGGCTGGGTCACAGATGGTTGTGATTGCCGATCTTGAGTCGCTGAATATATTTGCTCCTGAATAATTTTTGCTTATTATGTGTTTTAGCGCTCTATGTATTGCCATCATCTCCGCTTGGTAAAAACTGCAGTAGCTTTCCAATCTAAAAGTTATTGTTTTAATTTCGTATCCATTGTGCCATATTGTTACTGCTGCGCCCACTTTTGCGTCGATCTTGCTTCCGTCGGTAAAGATTCTAACCCAATCGTTTTTTATCTCGTCAATATCCTTCTTCATACATGCACGTCTAGGTATCCGAGTACTCTTGACCCTCCCCTCTTCGAGCAATTTGCTCACATGGTCTTCGAAAGTTAGTCTCGGTCTACCTCGACACCTTTTAATATTTACTTTCGCTCTATATATTTTCTTCACCATTCGGTCTTCACTCATTCGTTCAACGTGTCCAAACCATTGGAGTACGCCCCTATCAATTTTTGTGATAAGGTCATCTTTCAATCCTGCCATATTGCGAATCTCTTCGTTTCGCTTTCGGTCGGCTATGGTAACGCCACACATTTTACGAAGAGATCGCATCTCCACTGCATTCAACTTGCTTTTATGCTTCTTCTGGCATACCCAGGTTTCGCTGCCATATAACAAAGTCGGTACCAACACTGCGTTATGTATTGCAAGGCGTGCACTCTTCACCACGCCTTGCCTTTTTATTAATGCATTCAGGGCACCATTGACTTTGTTTCCGGCAGCGACACGCCTATCCACATCTAAATCACATCTTCCATCCCGGCTGAAAGCACTCCCCAAGTATACAATTTCATTTACCTGTTCTAGACATTCCTGATTTACCCATATTTCACATTTCGTTCTCTCTTCGTCCTTTTCAAATACCAGAACCTTAGTTTTATTAGCAGTTAATGAACCTGAAAGAAGCGAAAGAGGTATGTAAGGATCGTGACACTTGGCGATCTGTTCTCTCTGGCTACCCCGTTAGGGATTGTGCGTGACGATAAGTAAGTAAGTAAGTAAGTAAGTAAGTAATATCCTTCTGGCTATTTATGTGATTGAAATTACGTTGTTTTCTTTCGCAAGGATGTGGTAGATCATAAGGGCCTATTCTTGTTTCCATTTGTCTTCCTGGTAGAAGCTCTATAGGTTTGCCTCTCTTAATTTCATATATACTAGCGTTTTCTTTTGCTCTTAGAGCTAGCGGTATTATTTGAGATAAGAGTGTGCTGGATATCAGGGAGTTAGTTTTATGTCCTTTACTGATTCGTATACCAAAAATCTGGGTCATTCTGTTGAGTATGCGTTCAATATACTTTTTTTCTGTGGTTTCGGCCCAGCAGCTTGCAGCATACAATATTGTTGGTTCTACCACTGCCAAATAGATTATTCTCAATATCTCTGAGTTCAGGCCCCAGTTAGCCCTCGCTGCTCTAGAGACCATTTTATAAATATTAATTGCCTTGCGACAAACATTATCCAGATGTGGCTTGAAATTTATATTTTTGTCTATTGTTAAGCCCAGAACTTTTAGTCGATCCGAGTACTGTAGTTCAACTTCTTCCATTTTTAGGTTAGGTTAGGTTAGGTTAGGTTAGGTTAGGTTTTTTTTTTTTTCCCACAAATGTCAGCACTTTTGTGGGAGTTGGCAATGTTGTTCATTTGCCGTTCTGCTATTTGATACAGAACATTTGTGCGTTGTGGGAATTCTTGGAGATGTTTTATAAATATTTACTTTACATGTTTTGAGTTCAAAATTATTCTGTTCCGTTAAATTTCTTAAGACTTTTTATTATACTATTAATATGGTGTAGAAACGTTTCAAGTGTGCTTTCCTTTTTGATAATTTCTTCAATGGAGAAGGGTTGTACTTTAAAATTGGCGCAAGTTATCGTATGGGTTAGACGTGTAGCTTGGAATTTTGGACAATCATTAAGTAAATGGAATATTGACTGTACTGCAGTGTCGTCGCAAGGGCATGTGTTATTTTCTACTATTTTGAATCTATGAAGGTACTCTTTGTGGTAGCCGTGACCTGTAAGAATTTGTGTTAGTGTGAATGAGTGCTTGGTGACTTGGTATAATTCTTGTATGTGTGTAAGTGTAGGGAGCCATTTTCTGGTTATTTCACCTTTCATGTTATCTTGGTAAAATTGTTCGGAAGCTACTTTACTATCTTGTTGAGCAAGTTTTCTTACGAAGCTAATTGGAAATTTTGTGAGAATAGGGACGTTATGGCTTGTGGCTGCAGCTTTGGCTGCCAGGTCAGCAGCTTCGTTACCAGCTATACCTGTGTGGGCTTTGACCCAAATGAAATTAACTGATAAGCTGTGGTTGTCTAGCATTCTGTGGATGTTGGTAACTATATGATTTGTACTATTGGGGTTACCGATTTCTTGTAGTCCAGATTTGCTGTCAGTCAGAATGGTTAGGTTAGGTTAGGTTAGGTTAGGTTAGGTTAGGTCAGGTCAGGTTAGGTTAGGTTAGGTCAGGTTAGGTTAGGTTAGGTTAGGTTAGGTTAGGTTAGGTTTTTTTTTATTTTTTTTTATTTTTTTTTTTGTTTACTCAATTCATCTGCTGTTTTTTCTTTTACAGCACCTTTAAAAACTTTTTTTTTGTTCTGTTTAATATTTACTTTCGCTCTATATATTTTCTTCACCATTCGGTCTTCACTCATTCGTTCAACGTGTCCAAACCATTGGAGTACGCCCCTATCAATTTTTGTGATAAGGTCATCTTTCAATCCTGCCATATTGCGAATCTCTTCGTTTCGCTTTCGGTCGGCTATGGTAACGCCACACATTTTACGAAGAGATCGCATCTCCACTGCATTCAACTTGCTTTTATGCTTCTTCTGGCATACCCAGGTTTCGCTGCCATATAACAAAGTCGGTACCAACACTGCGTTATGTATTGCAAGGCGTGCACTCTTCACCACGCCTTGCCTTTTTATTAATGCATTCAGGGCACCATTGACTTTGTTTCCGGCAGCGACACGCCTATCCACATCTAAATCACATCTTCCATCCCGGCTGAAAGCACTCCCCAAGTATACAATTTCATTTACCTGTTCTAGACATTCCTGATTTACCCATATTTCACATTTCGTTCTCTCTTCGTCCTTTTCAAATACCAGAACCTTAGTTTTATTAGCAGTTAATGAACCTGAAAGAAGCGAAAGAGGTATGTAAGGATCGTGACACTTGGCGATCTGTTCTCTCTGGCTACCCCGTTAGGGATTGTGCGTGACGATAAGTAAGTAAGTAAGTAAGTAAGTAAGTAATATCCTTCTGGCTATTTATGTGATTGAAATTACGTTGTTTTCTTTCGCAAGGATGTGGTAGATCATAAGGGCCTATTCTTGTTTCCATTTGTCTTCCTGGTAGAAGCTCTATAGGTTTGCCTCTCTTAATTTCATATATACTAGCGTTTTCTTTTGCTCTTAGAGCTAGCGGTATTATTTGAGATAAGAGTGTGCTGGATATCAGGGAGTTAGTTTTATGTCCTTTACTGATTCGTATACCAAAAATCTGGGTCATTCTGTTGAGTATGCGTTCAATATACTTTTTTTCTGTGGTTTCGGCCCAGCAGCTTGCAGCATACAATATTGTTGGTTCTACCACTGCCAAATAGATTATTCTCAATATCTCTGAGTTCAGGCCCCAGTTAGCCCTCGCTGCTCTAGAGACCATTTTATAAATATTAATTGCCTTGCGACAAACATTATCCAGATGTGGCTTGAAATTTATATTTTTGTCTATTGTTAAGCCCAGAACTTTTAGTCGATCCGAGTACTGTAGTTCAACTTCTTCCATTTTTAGGTTAGGTTAGGTTAGGTTAGGTTAGGTTAGGTTAGGTTAGGTTAGGTTAGGTTAGGTTAGGTTAGGTCAGGTCAGGTTAGGTTAGGTTAGGTCAGGTTAGGTTAGGTTAGGTTAGGTTAGGTTAGGTTAGGTTTTTTTTTATTTTTTTTTATTTTTTTTTTGTTTACTCAATTCATCTGCTGTTTTTTCTTTTACAGCACCTTTAAAAACTTTTTTTTGTTCTGTTTTTGTGCGTTTTTTTTTTCTATATATATACATTTTTAAATTAAAATTACTACGATACATATTTGTCCTTATACAACTAATGATTTTGCATTCCGCAACATTATCTATTTGAAACTGTTTTTATTAGATTGCTTAGCTAACTAATCTTCTACCCTTTACATACAATTATTTACTTCTTTAAGGTTTATCCTTCCTATTTGTTTGTTAATTTACTGTCAATTTAAACTAAAATTACACTGTGTATTCAATTTCATTATGGACCTTCCAATTTGTCTGTCCACCATATGGGTTTACATTGGGTGCCGTTGTTCTTCATTGGCATGGATGCTCGACAAGCTTCATGGATTGTATTGATAATTTTTGTAATAAAGGATTCTAATTCGTTGGTATTTAATGTGGGAATATCTACGTCTAGGCATCCGTTATTGCACATTTTGAGGTCTAAGACTGCCTTAAACTCTGCCCAGTTAGCTTTTTCACTTTTATACAGATATGTGGATGTGTTTTTTCTTTTTGTGGTGTTATCGTTAAATAGGTTGAGCGTAAATTCAATAGAATTATGTTGAGATGAGGGACAAGCCTCCAGGTTAACATTCCAGCTATTTATTTTCTCGTATATAGACCCTGATGCAAAAGTTATGTCGATAATAGAGGAGCAATTTCTACCATGTGTGACGGTTTCAAACGTTGGGATGCTTCCTTGGTTGCAAATATACATATCATTTCCTATTACAAGTTCCGCCACTTCGCGACCTCTTTTCTTAGTTGTTTCACAACCCCATAGTGGGTGCCAACCATTAAAATCGCCACATATTATACGATGAGAGTCATTGGTTGATTTAAGAAAGGCGTCTAAGCGCTCAAGTGTTGCGTGTTCATCGTCTCGGGGCTCAACGTATGCTGATGCAATATATAATTTCCTTGTACCTATTGTCATTTGGACAACGCAGAGGTTAGCAGTTGAGAACTGTGTCATACCTATTAACGTTCCACAATTATTTTTAGCGATTATGCAAGCTTTGACTTTTTGGTCACCTGGGAATTGGTATATGCAAAGGCCTTGTATTGATTTCATTTCTTGTTTGGTTCCTAAATATGGTTCTGAGACTATTGCTATAGAGTAATCGTTTGCAGCAAAGTATCGTAAAAATTATTGTTGGCAGCTTTTGGATCGGTCTATGTTACACTGAGTTATTTTCATTTTATTTGTTTGATCCATAGTCGATTCGCTGGTTTATACGCTCTTTCATGGCTTTGACTCTAGGGCAGGAAAAGGAAGTTGCTGCATGTTGTGTGTCAAATTTGGTATTGAACTTGTTATTATGCATTTGGCAGTTGTAGCACGTAGTAGCCGATTTATTCGCCTTATTTGGACAGTTTGTGTACGTGTGATTTCCTGCTGCACAGTGCGAGCAGGGATGGATATTATTGGTGCACTTGCCTTGAACGTGTCCAAACTGAAGACAGCTAAAGCACTGAATGAATGGGCAAAAATTTTCGACATGTATACGTTGATGATCAACGTTTATTCTTCCGGAATCCATGATTTTGCGCCATATCGTAGGATTGCATAAGAAAACTGCATTATATAATTTAGGGTTTTTGTTTTTCCTCTTAAAACGTAAGCAAAGAGCGTCGTCCGTATTATTTATGAGGTCCCGTAATTCGTCGTTTTGCCCTGTGATGATACTGACTAACTCTTCCGATGAGACGTCATTTGATACGCCCTTTAAGATGACCATAGGGTTCATTTTGCGCGCGGCCATTTTTTTCCAATTCTGTGTGTTTTATTTATAAATTTTGAGTGCGGATCCCTATATCTACACGGGACGGACCTAACAGAAGCAAAATGAGCGAAAGAAACAAAGATTTGAAAATTTTTTAAATTTTTATGAAAATAGGACTAGTAGAAAACGAATTATGCGAAAATCAATAATTTATCGTCGAAAATTTACTAAGAGAACTATATGTAAATACGTGGGGCAGTTAATTACACTATTTTAGGAGAAAATTCGAATAGAAAAGGCTGATTTTCAGCCGAGTTATAGGTGAATTGATGTTTTTATTAATGAAATTTCGTAAATAAAGGACTGAAAATATGAAAATTTATATATGTAACGTTCAGAATTTGCCAAGAAAACTATATAAAAATACGGGGGGCAGTTAGTTATACTATCTATATAGAAAATTTAAGCAGAAAAGGGCAATTTTCAGTCGAATTATAGATGAATTTATGTTTTTATTTGTGAATTTATTTAAAAAATGGATGGAAAATGTGAAAATTAATTATATTGCGGTGAAAATTTATTATGAAAACTACAGGGGAATACGAGGAGTAATTAGTTCTATTATTTGGAGAAGATTTGAACGAAAAAGACCTATTTTTAGCAAAGTTATAAGCAAAGATGTAGTTGGTTAGGTTAGGTTAGGTTAGGTTAGGTTAGGTTAGGTTAGGTTCCCCCCCCCCCCGAACGGGTTCCCGCCTTGTCGTGGCGGGGGGGCTTAGTAGCCGTGGCTTGGTCTCCCGCGGTGAACAAAGAGGAACCCACTTGGCTGGCCCGAGGGGAAGGGCCGGCCCGAGGTGGCCACTCCGAGTGGGCTTGGGAAGCCCACTTCGGATGTGTGCTGGTGGACTGCAGCGAGAGGGGAGTCTGCACCCTCTACCGCTGCAGCCGAGGTGGAGTCGCGGAGGAAGAGGAGTGTTGGTATGGCGATGCGCCACTCGCCCTATCCTCCGCGACTCAAACGGGGCCGCACCGTTGATGCGGTGGTGGTGGGGCTGCGGGGGAAGAGGATTGTCGGTATTGCGAGGCGCCGCTCTCCCTATCCTCCGCAGCCGAAACTTGGTTGGCGGCGGAGCCATAGACCAGATCCGCCGCTGGGGTCGGGAAGGCTAGTACTTCTAAGTGCTCGTTTTTCCTGGCCCCATGGCCTTCGCGCATCGAACGCGGGGGCGTCTGATGCGCATATTTAATTGGAGGCCGTGGAGGAAGGCGCGCCATGTGTTCTGGTGCGCCTTACCTGGGATGGAGAACGGGGAGAAATATTCCTCTCCCGAGGAGGTGCTGCGATGGGGTGGCAGGCGCTGGTAGGGCCGCGGAAGTGTGCGAAAGCGTTCCCGTGGCCCTGCCAATATGCGACGAAGGTGGAACACCATGGGGTTTTAGTCGGTGCGAGTCCGACATAACCCGTCATTGCCCCCGCGAGGCGGGTATGCGTAGGCATTTCCCCATGTTAAAAAAAAAAAAAAAAAAAGGTTAGGTTAGGTTAGGTTAGGTTAGGTTAGGTTAGGTTAGGTTTTTTTTTTTTTTTTTTATACTTCTATGTTAACTACTGCTATTCTGCAGTACCTTTCTTACTTTTATGTTATGATAAGTATAATTTTAACTAAGTTTTTTTTTTTTTTTTTTCGCACTTATAGCGCTTTCATTCCTACTTCAATTGTTTACGTACTATCTATTTTCTTTAGGAAGCATAATTACACTTTAATATTTACATACTTTATAACGCTCACACTTACTATACTATATTATACTATATGTTTCTTTTTATTTATTTATATTCATATATTATTCAGTTTGACGCTTTTAACTTCTATGGCCATGGTTTGTTAGTAACATTATTTTCAATGATATCTTACATACAAGTGTTTCTTTTTAATGGTAGATTTACATGGTTTTTTTTTCTACTTGCTCTTTTCTTTTCCATTTTTTTTTCTTTATATATTTTTTTTTGCACTTAAGCTTTTTTTTTCTTTTATGCGTTTACAGCAGTTGTGTCTTATAATGAAATATGTTTTGACTTGTATACAGTTTAACTTAATCAAATAGGGTACATCTTAATTTGCATGTTTACATCTTAATCACTATGTTACTTAATACTAAGTCATGTGTAGGGTCTATATATATTATATAGTATTATAATATAGTACAATAATAAGGGCTAAGGGCTAAGGGCTAATACTGTATAATAATAAGGCTTAATACTAAGTCAAGTCATGTGTCCTTATATTATTTATACAGTTTTTTTTTTTTTTTTTTAATTTTATTATAATATATCTAATGTATCTTAATTTTATTATTTTATTGATCTAATATATCTTATCATTATATTGTTTTGTTTTGTTTAACTTATTATTTTACTCCCGTTTTCTGCATTTACGATTTTTAACACTTTTAGCGCAAATTCCATAAAGATCAGAGAAGAAAGAAATTATTGTCCTCCATTAAGCTAGACAGTGTTGTTTTGCTTACAGTCATTCCCATTTTGCACTCGCATTCGTATCGCATTCTTCCGAAACGCGGGCATTCAATTATTAAGTGTTCGATCGATTGTTCTACCGTTCCGTCACAAGTGCAGCTTGGGGATGACGACAATTTAAAACGGTACAAATATGCTTTATTTCCTCCATGACCAGTAAATAATTGCGTTATTAAGTTTGTTATTTTGATTGACCTAAGTACTTTATATGCTGCGATAATATTTGGAAAAAACGCCTTTGTGATGTTGCTTGTCGGAGTTTCTTCATATTTCCGTTGCCATATTTGCAGGGTAGATTGTCTGGTGAGGTGCTTTGCATAAGACAATGGGAAAAGGTCATACTCTGGTCTTTGCTTGTTGTTGGCTGCTGCACGTTTTGCCAGTTCGTCGGCTCTTTCATTACCGGCAATCCCGCTGTGTGCTTTAATCCAGTATAATTGGATGTTGCCCTCTTGATTCTTATTATCTTTTATATCGTTCCGGATTTCTACCGCTATTGGGTGTTTTGAGGTCGGATCGCAGATGCACTCCAAAGCTGATCTTGAGTCGCTTAATATGTTTACTTTGCGATAATTTTTAGATGTTGCATATCTTATTGCTTTCAATATAGCTGCCAATTCCGCTTGAAAAACACTACAGTAACTTTCTAGCCTAAACATTTTTTTGTATATTTCTGTTCCATTGGTCCATACTGTTATTGCCGCTCCCACTTTATTGTTGATTTTGCTTCCATCGGTAAAAATTTTGGGCCAGTCGTTATCTATTGTTTCTATATCTTCTTGGATGTTGATGAGCTGATATTTTAATGTTTCTCTCTCTGAGGGGTGTGGTAGGTCAAACGGACTTATTTTTATTTCGAGTTGCCTTCCTGGTAAATGATCTATGGGCTTTCCTCGCTTTACTTCATATAAGTGGGCGTTTTCTTTGGCTCTTAGTGCTAAGGGAATGATTTGTGCAAGTAGTGTGCTCGAAATGAGTGAATTCGTTTTGTGACCTTTACTAATGCGTATACTAAAGAGTCGTGTCAACCTATTTAAGATGCGTTCTATGTACCGTCTGTCAGTTGTTTCTGCCCAGCAGTTGGCGGCATATAGTACAGTCGGCTCCACAACTGCCAGGTAGATAAGTCTTACTATCTCTGAGTTCAGACCCCATTGTGCTCTCGTTGCACGAGATATTGTTTTATATAGATTTATTGCTTTCCTGCTGACTTCATTGATATGCGCTTTGAAGTTTAGGTTGCGATCTATAATTAAGCCTAATATTTTAAGTTGGTGTGAGAATTGTAGTTCGACGCCTTCCAGTTTGATTACGGGGTGATGATATTTTAGTTTCTTTGTTATCAGTATTGCCTGTGTTTTGTGCGGTGCGAATTTCATTTTGTGCCTCTTACCCCATTCTGAAATTATCTTTAATGTATTATTTAATTCTTTTTCTATTGTCTCCCCATTTTTGTTCGTCGCTATTATTAGTATATCGTCTGCAAATGCTTGAACATGAGTGTTGAGGCTTTGTGTTTCTTGCAGCATGGGATCCAGTTGGATATTCCACATGATTGGTCCGCATGTTGATCCCTGTATACAGCCTTTGTTTGTGGCTCGTCTTATTTCCTCTCCCGCATATCTTAGCCGTATCTCCCTGTCAGATAAGTAGCTGGTAATAAGCCTTAGCATTGATGGTTCTACCTGTTTGGCTTGAAGTTCGTTAATTATTACTGGCCACCACGCGTTGTCGAATGCGCCTTCGATGTCCAGTGATACCAATACTACTATATCTTTGTTTTTTAGCCCATTTTTGATACATGTAATAGCATCGTAAAGTGCATCTTCGGTTCCTCTTTGTGGTGTGAATCCATACTGCTTGTTATTGAGTTTCCTTTCATTTCCAAGTTGCCACTGTAATCTGTTAACAAACAGCTTCTCTAATACCTTTCCTAGCACTGGTAAAAGACCTATAGGCCGGTAAGATTTGGGAACAGAATAATCTTCTTTATTAGATTTTGGTAAAATTTTTATTGTGGCTATTTTAAACAGCTTTGGGAAGTATCCGAGTTGAAGGCATTGCTTATACAATGCTAATAAAGTATCTGGTTGGCTTTCATATGCTGCTTGGCATATGTCTGAAGTTAATCCGTCTCCTCCTGGGGCTTTCTTTGGGCTCATGTTTCGGAATATACTTTCTATTTCATGCCTAGTGAATGGTTTTATTTCTATCTTAGAGTTTTTTAATTTTATTGCTAGTTCCTGGGTGGTGGTCCTTAGTACTTTATGTTCTTCGGTGTCAGTTTCAATGGTGTCCCATGGAAAAAGCGTTTCAGCTAGTAGTTCTGCTGATTCTCTTTCGGATAGTATTTTACCACTTGGGGTTCGGAGCAGTTTATCATCTTCTTTGTTGGAGCATACTTTCAGAATGCGGTAAGTTCTTTGCCAGACGCTTTCTTTCTCTTCCGTTGAGCATATGTTTTTCCAGCTCTTTGTTGCTACCTCTTCGATACTTCGCGTGTATTGTTCTTTTGCTTTTAAATATTCGTCTATGACGTATTGTTTTCTTCTCGAATGTGCGTTCTTTATTCTACGTCTTCTTCTAATCATTTCTGATTTTAACTCATTTAGTTCCTTAGTCCACCAGACTGGTGACTTACCAATTCTTTTTTCCCTTAGATGCGGGATTATTTTATCGCTTGTAGATATTATAGCCTGCATGTAGTCATCAACTAAGTTGTCCAGTTCTTGCTCTGTGTTTATTACTGTGATTTTTTCTCTATTGATACCTATTTCTTCCAATTCTTTAGTCAATTCTGTTTTGAAGTGCACCCAATTTACTTTTTTTGTGTGATATTTTCTTGTAACGCTGATTACCTTGTCTAGTTTTATATTCTCGAGTTCTACCTGATACAGGATAGGCTTATGATTAGATAACGTACAGAATGTGTCGTCTACTCTCCAGTTTTTAATTTTTTGTAGTAGGGAAGCTGAACAAGCAGTGATGTCGATAATGCTGGAACAAAGTATGCCCATTCTATAAGCACTAAACGTTGGAGTCGTACCTATATTTAGTATTTCCAGGTTTAGTTCAGCCAATGTCTCAGTTATACAGGTTCCTCTTTTGTCATCTGCAACGCATCCCCACCAGATACTGTTGGCGTTTGCATCTCCTCCTATTATGAATTCGTTGGTGTCCATTGACGTTATGACTTTCTTGATGGTTGACATGTCTTCCTCGATGTCACCCTTTTCGTGTAGGTAGATGTTGATCAGTCCAATCTTAATATGGCCTAATTTAAGTGTTACTCCTACTATATCTTCTGTTAATAAGTCTGGATTAATGGTACATTGGATGTTTGGGTTAGTGACAACAATTGCCGATCTTACTGGTTTTAAACTGTTACTTGTTATTTTTTGAATAACTTGGTACTGAGATCCTAGAGTAACGTGTGCCTTTGATCCCACATAGGGTTCTTGCATCAAAATGATTGAATATCCCTGCATCGTGGCTACCCGTAAACACTCTTGTGTGGCCGCGCGCCCACGATCCAGGTTATACTGAACTATTTTTATCTCTGTATTTGAGGCTAGACAATTTTTGAGTACTGTGGGGGATGTTGTGTCGCCTGACTCTCAGCAATACGAGACAGAGGATCTCGCAATTTTATCCCATTTGATCCATTCTGGGCATTGCGAGCTATATGCTGGATGGGCGATGTTTTCCCTTTTCAAGTTTTTACAATTACAGCACTTGGGGACAGTGTTTTGTTTGGTGCATTCCCTAGTGTCATGTTCTTCTGAACAATATCCACAACACAGTTTATTGTTACAGTTTTTCGCCGTATGATTAAAGCTCAAACATCTGTAACACTGTGTTAATGGAGACTGGTCAACACAAGACACTATCTGGTAACCAATGCGCAATTTCTGTTCCCTTAGTTTTGACCACATTTGAGGTGATACCTCGATAATGACGTTTGTCAATTCTCGTATTCTGCCTTTTGTGCGACGGACGACTTTGACTGCTTTTTGTTCCTCCGTGAGGTCTGTTGTCAGTTTACTATTTTGGCTTGCTATGGCCCTTACTAATTTTTCGTCGGTCAAGTTTGTAGTAACACCTATTAGTCGTAGCTGTGGTTTTTTCACTGAAGGTGTTGACACAGTTAATTTATTACAGGTGTCTCGGATGGCGGTTTTTAGAGTTTGTTGATCTTGTTGGGAGTCGCAATTGATGACAATTCGTTGATTTTTAAGTTTAGTTATTTTGTTTACCCGAACTCCCAACTCGATTGGATCTACGTCCCTCCTTAATTGTTTTATGATATCCTCACTCGAGAGTCGTGGGTCAATGGATTCGAGTATCATAGCATATCGGGGCATACTGGCTATCTCCGCGTAGGTTCGTCTGCGTGGTTGGGAGGATTGTGCTGTTTCGTCAGTATGCGTTGTGACTTCTGCGCTATTGTTATCTATGCTCTTAAGTCTTTGTGAGGGACTAGTGGCACATTGGTGATTTCTGATATCATTAATTTTGTCTTTAATCTCAGCTATCGCTAATTCTGTGCTCAACCCTGTATTGCCCTGAAATGCCATGTGAGTTGTAAAACAATCTCTTGTTTCAATTGTTTCTTCTCTGAGGGTTTTGATCGTTTCAACAACAGGGTTAATCAATTTTTGAATTTCTATTTGAATATTTGAAGTATCCACTTGACACTGCGGTCTGGTCTGTTGGTCGCGAATCATCTCTTGCAGTTCTTGAATATGAGTTGTTAAAGATTCAATACGTGTGTAATAAGGTGTCTGAATTTTATCAATGGGTAATGGATTCTCCTTTATCTCTTTTAGAGAGTCGGCTAGTTTTTCGATTGCAAGATGTACGGATCGCAAGTCATGTGTCATTTCAGTGATTATTTCTTTCACTCGAGTTAGGTGTTCTGAGTTTTCGGGGTAAGGAGTTAGAGCCACTGTGCTTGATTTTGGTGATGCCTTCGCTGCTAATCCATGAACCTCAAGTTGAATTCGGCTGATAGCTTTAATGGGTTCATCCATTTCGTAGCTGAGCCAGTTACGTATAGCTTCAGCCGTCTTAGAGGTGCTTCGGACTATGTCGAAGGTTTCTGCCAATTTATTAGCATAAGTTTCTTGTATCTCTATTAACTGCTTGTTATGTGCCCGTTCAATCCTCACTATTTCTTTGGCTGCACGACATCGTTCTTGTTCGAGAGCTAAACGGTGACGTGAACGGGAATCAGATAGAGATAGTGCAATTTCATATAGACCTTGAAGGCACTCGTGTACCTCAGTCTTACATTCCCTTTTCATGTTGCCAGCCTTTTCCAAGGCTTCCTTACCGGAAAGTAGGAATTCGTTGGCCCTCTGGGTAGCAAGATCCATGGATATACCGGCTCGTTTATACGCTGGGGGTAGTATACTCGATCGCTTGCTCTTGTCACTAAGTATACTGTCAGCATCAGACCATTCGTCGTCTGTGCGTGCATGCTTACATTTACCCAGGATTTCTAGTTCCGTCTCCATGTCTTGTGTCACTGAACTGTTTTCGTCGGAATTGACTTCTTTTAATGACGGGTTTTCCTGTTTGTTGTATACACTAGCCGTCTCATTCGATTCTTCAGTGTGAGTGCTAGATGCGTTAGAGCTGGTTGGCTTAATGATTGACATCATACTTGCCTCTGGTACAGTGCCCTTGGTTTCATCTTCGGTTGCTTTACTAGAAGAGGCCGCATTTTGTAGTAAGACCTTCCTTCGTAGGGCTGCGCTAGCGACGGGACTCACTCCCTTGCTGATCTTTGCGGCAAGCTTAGGCTTGGTATGTAAAGTGCCAGAGGCAACCGATTTTCCAGACATTTTTTTTAAGGAAATAGGTTTCGCTATATATGTGCTTTGATAGAACTTTTAAGCTTTTAAGCTTTTAAGATTTGCTATTAAGTTTACTGAAAACCGCGACTCTCTACGACCAACCGTTCCAAAGTTATTGCAGTTTGAAAATAAGCAATATGGCGGAGCAAGATGGCTGACGTTAACTTAAACTTGTTTTTCTGACGTCCTAATGCACCTAGAATAGTCGAGTTTGGTATCAATCTACTCAGCTCGAAGTTAGCTATCTAATAATGGTCACCGTTTTGTTGGGTTAAAATGGGTGTTTTCTGTGGCTTCTAATGTTAAGGATGTTGCAACAATATGTATATTGAAAACCCCAATGTTGTACGACCAATGGTTGCTGAGATATCACCAGTTGAAGTTTTGGTGGTTTTTTCAATATGGCGTCCAATATACAGTTTTCGTCGTAACTCAGTAACGGTTAAGGATAAACCTGTCGACCTTGGTATCGTTGAAAAGGTCTCGAAGAGCTTTATACAAATAAATTACTTGTTTATGTATTTTTTTAATGATTATTAAAATAAATGCCAAAAACAGAAAAAATTCAATATCTTTTAAATTTACTATTGGATTTTTTTGAAACAAAAACCATAATTTGTCTCACTTCCTTCTAAACACTTTAAAAGCTTGGGAGATAGCTAGAACAGTGACCACGTGGCACACACTTTTACTGAAATTTCTCCTTGGGTGATAAAAATCTGAAAATTTTTGTATACCTATCTTACATTAACCTTAACACTATTTAATAATAAAAACTAGGGGTCTTCGCTTTAGATTTTAAAATATAAAATTTTAAAAATTTCACTAAATTTAAAAGTTCAATTACTTCGCAGCCACTTAACTTACCAAAATTCTGAAATTTGCTCCCGGCTGCTCTCCACGCTGGCTACGAGATTGCGACTCCAAAAATAGCCGCACGATTTTCCTTCTCGAAACACGTGCCCACGTGACACTTGTTTTTTTGCCTTTTTCTCGGAGACTATCGCTCAGAAAATTCCCAAATTTTGCACCTATGTAGAAGCCGTGAATAGCTTCAAGGCCACTATTTAAAAAATAAGGGTAACCGTGCTTAATCACTCAGCGTTTCACTTTAAAGATTTGCAATTTTCCAAATTTCACTTTTTTCACTTTAACTTTTTCACTTTCACTCCGATTTAAAATCAAATTGCACGACTTTATGCCGCAAGTTAAGCCGCGTCTTTTGGTGTATAACACACAAAAATCGGACGTAAAAAACCTATTTTAGCGAATTTTTGAGCGCGGAGCAACTCAGAAACGTGGCGTTCGGGACGGCAGTTGACACCGGACTGGTTAGGTTAGGTTAGGTTAGGTTAGGTTAGGTTAGGTTAGGTTAGGTTAGGTTAGGTTAGGTTTTTTTTTTTTTTTTCTTTTTTAATGTATGTTTTGCTGCTATCCTCTGACATGGAGGTCAGAGACATTGTCAGCTTGACATGGACTTTATTTCATGTTTTTTATTTACTTGTCCTTTTTGTTTTATAGAGGGTGTAGAGGACTCCGGGTTTTCGTTCGGGAGTCCTACTACTCTTAACCTAATACACGCAATAACATTATATTTTATCATTTACTTATAAATTCCTCTATATTTAGTGCACATACAATTTGTAAATAAATCTTATAATTTTGAATTTGGAGTCAGCGCATTCTCTCTGTATATACAAGTATAAACACAAGGAAGCGCCGATTTTAATTCCAAAATGAATATTAAGTCCTAAAGAATAATTGAATTAATAATTGGTTCAGATTACACAAATACGTAAATAATAACAATAATAATAATCAACAATAGTCATTAGTCATATTTATCATATTAAAAATATTCGTCATATTAAATTATATTAAATTTCCTATCTACTTTTGGTTATGTTTAGTGACTTGTTTAACTACACCCTCACAAAATGTAATAAATTTATTTCGAGTCCTTTTTTCAATGAGCAGCATGTGTAAATTTTCTTTTATTATCTGAGTATCGGTTTCAGACTCGAAATCGTATCTGGCTTTATCAAACCGAGGACACTGTAGGAGGATGTGCAGCACCGTCTCCTCGATTTCAGGCTCACAGACGCATGATGGGCTCTCCTTGCACCGAAACCGATACAGGTACTCGGAGAACCCACCATGTCCGGTCATTGCTTGGATCATCGTCGGAGACAGCGCTGTTTCCCTAATAACCTTGTGGGCTGTCTCAACGTCCGGCAGAAAGGCTTTAGTTATTCTGGCGGTCTCTCCCTCTATATACCTCCGGTTCCATTCTTTAAGCGTCTCAGATCGAATGAGTCGCTTTACAAAAGAGACTGGGCAAAAGTCATAGTCCGGTTTTCTCTTTGCTCGCAGCGCCGCGTGTTTGGCCAGCTCGTCGGCGCGTTCATTTTCTACAAGACCCGCATGGGCTTTTATCCAGAAGAGTTGTAGTGTTTTTTGTTGCCTTAAGATGTTAAAAATGTTTTTGCGGGTCTTGACTGCTAAAGGGTGTTGAGAGTCTTGGTTCACAATGGTCTCTAGAGCGGACCTAGAGTCACTGTAAACCCCGAAAGTTGTCTCCGCGCTAGAGAGAATTCGCTCAGTTGCCATGTATATGGCCAGTAATTCCGCCTGGTAAACGGTACAGTGGTCCGACAGTTTGAGTTTCAGAGTTCGGGTCTCAGCAGCATTATTCCAAAAAGATAAAGCCGCTCCGACCTTTCCCTCTATTTTACTCCCGTCGGTAAATATTCGGAGACTCTGGTTGTTGTTTAGTCTCGTTTCGTCCTCGTTTACCAGGCATATGAAATGC
This sequence comes from Parnassius smintheus behrii, assembly GCA_036936625.1. NCBI lineage: Eukaryota > Metazoa > Arthropoda > Insecta > Lepidoptera > Papilionidae > Parnassius > Parnassius smintheus. The sequence continues at coordinate 132,901 of JAUPFT010000004.1, read as the reverse complement.
AGATCCATATAAAATGCGGGGTGAGGCAGTTCTATGAAGCTCGCCTTTGTCTCCACCACTCGGTCTGCCAGCACTGACTGGAGTTTTCCTCTCCTCGCCTCAAAAAGGGATGCTGCCTCTAGGACCCTCAAGTCCAGAGGAAGCAGACCAGAAAGTGCTAGCGCCGAGTGTAGGGATACGGTCCGGTACGCTTTGACAATTTTTTGAGCGAATCCTCTCTGCACGGTATTCAGTTGCTTCCTGACTCCCAACTTTTCAGCAGCTGGCGCCCACGCGCTCGCTGCGTACAAAACCACCGGTTCAACGACCGCCGTGTACATCGTCCTAATAATTTCGGGTTGAAGGCCCCAACTGATCTTTGCCGCTCTTGATAACTGTGTGTAGAGAGAGGCGGCCTTCCGGCACACATTTCTAACGTGTGTATTAAACGTAAGTTTTCTGTCTACGGTAAGACCAAGCACTTTGATCTCCTCCGACAAGCGTACCGCCATACCGCCCATGCTCAGACGTGGGGAATCGTATTTTAGTTTGTTGGTTATTACCATTGCCTGGGTCTTATGCGGCGCAAATTTAAGCTTATTACGTATTCCCCACCTCATAACATGTTCCAGAGCAGCATCCGCCCGTCTTTGGACATCAAGCGCCGTGTCCCCCGCAAACAGAAGGACGATGTCATCGGCGAACGCTTGACATCGGTCACTTTTCTCTTCCATTTCTCTTAGCAAAGGGTCGAGAAGGAGATTCCATAGGACCGGTCCTCCTATGGAACCCTGTACGCACCCCTTTGTGGTTGCCTGTGTTTGTTCCACTCCTGCATATCTTAGTCTCACTTTCCTATCCCGGAGATAACCGTCCATTAATGTTCTTAAATTTTTGGGGCACTTTTCCTCAGCCAATCGGCATCTTATTGCTGGCCACCAGGCGCTATCGAAGGCTCCCTCTATGTCCAGAGATATTATCACAATGATCTTTTTGTTGCGCAATTTTAGTTGGATGTATTGCATCATATCATAGAGGGAGTCTTCGGTGCTCCTTTGTGGGGTAAAACCGTATTGGCGAGTACTACAACCTGGTTGGACATGGTATCTGATCCTTTTGATTATCATTTTCTCCAGGATTTTACCTAACACAGGTAGTAAGCCTATTGGTCTGTAGGCTTTGGGGTGCGTATAGTCATCCTTTCCAGGTTTCCGCAGAACAACTACCACTGCTTCTTTCCATTTGGTAGGGAAGTGTCCCAACTCCAGGCATTTGTTGGCCAGGCTCAGATAAATCTCCGGGCTGTGAAAGATAGCTTCTCGGCAGATGTCAGCCGTAAAACCATCCCCACCGGGGGCCTTTTTTGGGTTGAAACTGCTTGTAGCATGCCTTAGCTCCGCAAGAGTAAATGGTGGGTCACAAGAACTATCTTGCATCCCTGCATTTATCTTTTCAGCTAGCTCTCTTATACGCCGGTGGTCTGCGTTATCAGTTTCAGCTTCATCCTTTGGGTAGAAAGTCTCGGTCAAATATCTTGCCGATTCGGCATTATTTAGAGGTACTCCGTCTTTTGTGAGTGGCAGATCTTCGTGCCGTTTAGCAGTTCTGCCGATAACTCGGTATATGCCTTCCCACAACCCCTCTCTATCTTGCCTAGCACAGAACTCTTTCCAGCTTTTTATCTGAGCCTTTTTTACTTCACTTTCGTAATTTCCTTTTGCCTTCAGGTACTCCGCGATGACACTTGCTTTTCGTACTGTAGCTGCACATTTTATTCGTCGTTTTTTGTTGATGGTATCCTTTTTTAGCATAGCAAGTTCGTCACTCCACCATGGTAAGTTAAGTTTGTTAATATTTTTCTTTTTTCGAATTGTACTTTCACAAGTTTCTTTTATTGCTTCCAAATAATTTTCAATTACATTTTCTAGGTTGCACGTGTTTTTTATTTTTCTAATTTCTATGGGACTAATATTTTTATCTGCCAATAATTGAGCTAATTTCTTATGAAACTTACTCCAATTGGCTTTTTTGCTATTATATAGTCTTGTGGTTCTTTGTATAGTTACTCCTGATGTTTTTACTGAATTAATTTTGATTATTATAGCGTTATGATCCGAGCTTGTCATGCCAGTGTCAACCTTCCAGTCCTCCACCTTCTTCAGCAAATTTTCCGAGCATGCTGTAATGTCGACATGACTCCTATATGTTTTCCCTCCTCTTATCGTGTCAAATGTAGGAGTATCACCTTCATTTAGTACGTGGAGGTTGAGCTCATTCAGTGTGCCTGCTACTACTTCCCCTCGTCCATCTTCTCTTACACTGCCCCACCACGGACTCCACGCGTTTCCGTCCCCTCCTATGAGTACGTCGATTTTCCCTATTTTGGTAAGTATACGTTTTAGTTGGTCCATGTATGGTTCAATGGGTAAGTCCGGTTCGAGATACAGGGATATCACTACCATCTCCCAGACTCCCATATCAATTTTGATCACCGTAAAATTGTTCGTGGTGAGAGTAGGATATTGAGTGACGTTGATGTTATTGTTAAAGACGGCAATTGCCGTCTTCACCACCCCAGATGTTCTTTTAACGCATTGATATATTCGAGCGCCTCGGTAGTTCTTCATGTTCCCCACTGCCCCCACATACGGTTCTTGGATTAGGGCGATACTCATCCCACTTTTGCTGGCCTCAATCATCAATTCGTTAGTAGCAAGTTCTTTTCTTTGAAGATTTGCTTGCACAAAGAAGATGGGTCCGTTTTCTGTTTTTACCTGTCTTGTTTGCTCATTGCCCCTGTTCTTAGCTACAGTTTTAGCAGTACGCCACACTTGGGTTAGGTTAGGTTAGGTTAGGTTAGGTTAGGTTAGGTTAGGTTAGGTTAGGTTAGGTTAGGTTAGGTTAGGTTAGGTTAGGTTAGGTTAGGTTAGGTTAGGTTAGGTTAGGTTAGGTTTTTTTTTTTTTTTTTTTTTTTTTTAATAATGCGACTCATTTCATCTGCTGTTGTTTATTTTACAGCACCCTTGATATCTGTTTATTTTTTTTAACTTTTGGTTTCTTTCTTGTTTTTTTTTTTTGTATTTTTTTTTTTAATATTAACATAAGTTATTTACAATATTCTGCCGTATTACCATAGTTTAATATTGATAGCAGCTATAAAATATCTCACAAATATTACTATATTAGAATCATGACTGGCTATCTTGATTTTTTTTTTGTTACCTATGCTTATACAATAAGGCATTTGCACAGTTTATTCTGTTTTGCATATCAACTCTTTAAGATGTCTTTAACTTTTTTTTTTTTTCAATACATTAATTACTTACTACTTTTACAATATTCTGTCTTTATTTACAATGAGCCATTAGATACATTCATCTATACCGCTAACTACTGCTAGTTTTCTATCTGCTAAGAAGTATACTAGCTATACTTAATGCTTCTATTGATAATACACGCTATTGCTACCAGTTTTAAAATAAGTTAAGTGTTAAAGTTATAGTTATTGCTAGCCTTACTATAGTTATTATCATCTACTGCTTCTAAGACTATGTATATCTAATACTACATCAAAAAAATTTTTTTTTTCTCTTATACTTTAATTATATTAATATATTTTTGACCCATTTTCTTGTAGCACTTTTCTCAGACACCTTTCGGCGTATACAAGAAAATGAGTGCGACTGTCATTGTCGTTGACCGCCCTACACAGAGAGTCTTCTTTTATCGGAAAGCCCATACGGTGTTCGCAACAAATTCTTAAACTAGCAAATCTAGGGCACTCTATTAGTAGATGTTCTATTGTCTGTGGTGTTACATGGTCGCATCCACAGTGTGGGCTCTGGGCTAATTTAAATTTGTGCAAATATGCATTAAGACCTCCGTGTCCTGTAAAAATTTGACATCTTAAGTTATTTATTGTAATCTTCTTTAATGTCGTATACGCCTGGATCACATTTGGAAAGAACTTTTTCGTGACTCTTCCGGTGTCTGATGAGGTGTATAAGTCTTGCCAGGTATGCAAAGTGTTATCCCTGATGTGGCGCTTTGCAAAAGACAGAGGGAAGCAGTCGTAAACAGGCTTCTGTTTTAATGTTTCCGCTGCTGATTTAGCCAGTTCGTCGGCTCTTTCGTTCCCTTGAATACCACAATGGGCTTTGATCCAATACAATCTTGCTTTTCCCTGTTTTCTTTCTATTTCTGAGATACGGGCCAGAATCTCCGATGCTATAGGGTGTAAAGTGTTTGGATTCGTGAGGCATTCCAACGCTGATTGCGAGTCACTCAAAATGTTTGCATGTTTGAGTGATTGTTTGCTCAACATGATTTCTGTGGCTTTTAAAATGGCTGCTAGCTCCGCTTGGTAAACACTACAATGGTTTCCTAGCTTTAGTTTAGCCTTGTGTATTTCTTTTCCCTCCTTCCAGCAAGTGATAGCAGCACCCACTTTTCCTGAGATTTTGCTGCCATCAGTATATATACATGGCCAGTTGTTTTCTATAGCACCTATGTCATTTTCTGAAGTTATCATCCCGTACTGTTGTCTTGTTCTATTTGCTAGATGTGGTAGCATGTGAGGGTGTATGGGTTTGGCTAGTTTCCTGCCGGGTAAATTCGCAATTGGTTTCCCCTTTTTGATCATATAGATCTCGGCATTTTCTTTGGCTCTTAAATCTAAGGGTAGAATTCTGGCTAGAATTGTGCAGGATACTAAAGAAGTCGTACGGTGTGCCTTACTTATCATTATTGCGAATATCCTGGTGATTCTGTCAAGCCTGACTTTTACTTGTTTTTTACTTGCTGCTAGGCCCCATGCCCCCGCCGCATATAACACTGTAGGTTCAACTACCGTGATATATATAGTTCTAAGGATTTCTGGGTTGAGACCCCAGTTAGCTCTAGCTGTTCTTGAGACCTTTTTGTAGAGTTGGATTGCCTTTTCCGTGGTTGTATCAACATGCTTTATAAAGTTGAGGTTGACATCAATCGTTAGTCCGAGAATCGTTACACTTTCAGAGAACCTTATTGCTGTGTTATCGAGGAGTAATTTTGGAGTTTCGTATTTAATTTTCCTAGTCAGCAGGATTGCTTGGGTCTTCTGTGCCGCCAGTTTCATCTTTCTCCTTCTTGCCCAAGTAAGAATATGTTCGAGTGCTGTGTTAATTTCACGTTCTAAGTCCTCTGCTGCTTTCCCTTTGGCTATAATCAATATGTCGTCTGCATACGCCTGTATGTGTGTACCTAGTTCTTCTATCTCCCTTAGTAATGGGTCAAGTTGTAGGTTCCACAGCAGAGGTCCGCAGGTCGATCCTTGTATGCACCCTTTATTAGTTGGTTTAGTTATCTCGCTGCCTGCGTATGTTAGTTTTATTTTCCTATCAGAGAGATAACTGCTAACAAGCCTACTTATGGACCCGTCAATCCTTTTCTTTTCGAGCTCGTTTATCATTGTTGGCCACCAAGCGTTATCAAAGGCTCCTTCAATGTCAATAGAGACAATGACGACAATTTCTTTATTTTTTAATCCTTGCCTGACGACGTCAAGGGCATCGCATAGAGCGTCCTCAGTCCCTCTCTGTGGAACAAACCCATGCTGTCTACCACTCATTTTATTTTCAGAACCGAGCTGCCATATCATTCTATTGACAAGCAATTTTTCAAACGCTTTGCCCAGTACAGGAGGAAGTCCTATTGGCCGATAAGATTTGGGAAGTGTATAATTATCCTTATTCGGTTTCGGTATGATTTTGATAATGGCGTTTTTCCAAATCTTTGGGAAATATCCCAACGTTAGACATCTATTAAATATTGCTAAGAGCACTTGCGGCGTCGTCGTGTATGCCTTAAAACATATGTCGGCGGTTAGTCCATCTTCCCCTGGTGATTTTTTTGGGCTCATATTGCTGAAAACGTTATCGATCTCGTTGATTGTGAAAGGTGTCATGGCTTCTTCACTTGTGGAAGTTAATAAGTTTTTTCTGATTATTTCAGATCTGTTCCTAATTTCTTTTTGTTCAGGTTCATCTGCTATGATTTCGTCAGTGGGGTAGAATGTATCAGCTAGAAGATGAGCAGATTTGTCCGGGGACAAAATACTGCTTTCCGGCGTTGCTTTTAAAAGTGAGTCTTCTGGGCTTTTACTTGTTTTGCGTATAACTCTATAGATTCCCTGCCAAAAATTCTCCTTATCTTGCCTAGAGCAGAACTCCTTCCAGCTTGCCGTAATTGTCTCTGTAAATAGGTTTTTATACTCAACTTTAGCTGTAATATATTCTTCTATTATAGCTGGTTTCCTCCTTTGGTTTGCATATTTTATCCTTCTTCTTTTCCGAATTACCTCTTTTTTCTTTTTACCAAGTTCTTCAGTCCACCAGGGTGTTTTTGTGGGTATTCTTTTAGCAATTTTTGGAATCGTTTCATTACATGCCCTCTGAATGCAATCAGTATACTGTTTTACTAGGTTTTCCATTGATTCCTTGGATTCCACGTTAAATATTGCGTCCTCAGTGATGTTTACGGATTTCAGTTCTTCTTTGAAATTGTTTGAGAATTTTTCCCAGTTAGCTTTGGCTGTATTATAAGTCCGTGTGGATAGTCTTTCTTTTGTTTCGCCTGTGATGTTTGTGAAATTCAGTTTGTACGTTATCGCCCTGTGGTCTGAAAGAGTAACGAAATCAGGATTCACCTTCCAATCAGATATTTTCCGAAGTAAACTAGTGGTGCACGCTGTCACATCGACGATGCTGGTATAATGTTTTTGCTGTCTGTACACAGAGAAGGTTGGTGTTTTCCCCACGTTTAAAATATGGAGTTCTAGTTGAGCTAAAGCTTCTGCCACAGCTGCTCCCCTTCTGTCCTCCACATCGCAGCCCCACCAGGGACTTTTAGCATTGATGTCTCCTCCAAATAAGACATGTTCTCCCTCTAGGATGCTGATGTAGTTAGCTATCTTGCAAAAGTCTTCTTCAACATCTTGGCCTTCTTCCAGACATACATTTACAATAACAACGTTTAAACCTTTGATACTAAATTTGCAAGCTATAATATTTTCAGTAATGGTTTCAGAGTTAATGATAAAATCTATAGTTGGATCAACTACAATGACAGCCGCTTTGACCGGTTTTTGACAATTGCTCGTGTATTTTTGTATTATTCTATGTTGGCAGGTGACGTGAGCTTTTGCGCCAACATATGGTTCCTGTAATAAAAGAATGGACACACCCTGTGCCACTGCCATTTGCAAGCACTCTTGTTGTGCTGCGTGTCCTCTTCCTAGGTTTATTTGGGCTATTTTAATAGTTCCGCCTTTAGAGTTTGTGGTCTTTTGTGGAGACGTTTCGGTGTTTTTAGCAGTAGGATATTGTTGCTCTCGCAATTCTATCCCACTTTCTCCATTCCAGACACTCAGAACTATAGGCTGGGTGACTGTAGTTCGAGACATTACCTCTTTTTTCAATGCAATTTATGCATTTTGGTGCCTTGTTTACCTTAGAAACAAGGTTAGGTTAGGTTAGGTTAGGTTAGGTTAGGTTAGGTTAGGTTAGGTTAGGTTAGGTTAGGTTAGGTTAGGTTAGGTTAGGTTAGGTTAGGTTAGGTTAGACATCCGTTATTGCACATTTTGAGGTCTAAGACTGCCTTAAACTCTGCCCAGTTAGCTTTTTCACTTTTATACAGATATGTGGATGTGTTTTTTCTTTTTGTGGTGTTATCGTTAAATAGGTTGAGCGTAAATTCAATAGAATTATGTTGAGATGAGGGACAAGCCTCCAGGTTAACATTCCAGCTATTTATTTTCTCGTATATAGACCCTGATGCAAAAGTTATGTCGATAATAGAGGAGCAATTTCTACCATGTGTGACGGTTTCAAACGTTGGGATGCTTCCTTGGTTGCAAATATACATATCATTTCCTATTACAAGTTCCGCCACTTCGCGACCTCTTTTCTTAGTTGTTTCACAACCCCATAGTGGGAACCAACCATTAAAATCGCCACATATTATACGATGAGAGTCATTGGTTGATTTAAGAAAGGCGTCTAAGCGCTCAAGTGTTGCGTGTTCATCGTCTCGGGGCTCAACGTATGCTGATGCAATATATAATTTCCTTGTACCTATTGTCATTTGGACAACGCAGAGGTTAGCAGTTGAGAACTGTGTCATACCTATTAACGTTCCACAATTATTTTTAGCGATTATGCAAGCTTTGACTTTTTGGTCACCTGGGAATTGGTATATGCAAAGGCCTTGTATTGATTTCATTTCTTGTTTGGTTCCTAAATATGGTTCTGAGACTATTGCTATAGAGTAATCGTTTGCAGCAAAGTATCGTAAAAATTCTTGTTGGCAGCTTTTGGATCGGTCTATGTTACACTGAATTATTTTCATTTTATTTGTTTGATCCATAGTCGATTCGCTGGTTTATACGCTCTTTTATGGCTTTGACTCTAGGGCAGGAAAAGGAAGTTGCTGCATGTTGTGTGTCAAATTTGGTATTGAACTTGTTATTATGCATTTGGCAGTTGTAGCACGTAGTAGCCGATTTATTCGCCTTATTTGGACAGTTTGTGTACGTGTGATTTCCTGCTGCACAGTGCGAGCAGGGATGGATATTATTAGTGCACTTGCCTTGAACGTGTCCAAACTGAAGACAGCTAAAGCACTGAATGAATGGGCAAAAATTTTCGACATGTATACGTTGATGATCAACGTTTATTCTTCCGGAATCCATGATTTTGCGCCATATCGTAGGATTGCATAAGAAAACTGCATTATATAATTTAGGGTTTTTGTTTTTCCTCTTAAAACGTAAGCAAAGAGCGTCGTCCGTATTATTTATGAGGTCCCGTAATTCGTCGTTTTGCCCTGTGATGATACTGACTAACTCTTCTGATGAGACGTCATTTGATACGCCCTTTAAGATGACCATAGGGTTCATTTTGCGCGCGGCTTCAGCGTTAACTGTCGTAACAGATTTCAAACGTTCTAAGGCGTCGTCCCTCTGGGAGTATGTATCGAATTCTACTCGGAGTTTATTATTTGATATGACTTGCAATTTGGAGGGTGCATAATTACAACTCTTAAAACAGATACTCTTGCGCCATGATTCGATAACTTCTTGTCGCGAATTAACTTTATTAGTAGGAGTGACAATAATAGCCGGTTTTGATGCATGTGTTGGTGCTGGATTGCTCGGCGGAGGACGAGGAGTAGAAGCAACACTCGCATAGGATTTGGTTTGAGTGCGTATCGAGAGTTTGGAAATCTCTTCCTTAATAGTATTTTGCAGCGACTCTTTAACCTCTATAATACTTGCCGTATATTCAGTTTTTATTTGTGTTTCTCTTATGATTCTGTTAATGTCATGCGCCATTTCTATAATCGCTTTTTTGCTGTCTGATGTTACACTTCTGCCAGCCGATATGGTTGTGATTATGTTATTCGCTATAGTGGTTATTGAATTAAAACCTTCGAGTATGCTTGTAGAAGTAGGCATCCTATGATAGGGTGAATTTTCATTTGCGATGCTACCAGTTTCAGTATCTGTGCACGCCTTTTTATTCAAACTTTGCTTTCTAAATGATCAACTAACAAAACTAACGGTAATAAAGAGAAAAAAAGTATGATTCTAAAATGCAGTAGCAAAATCTACTTCTGTAATAAAAACCGGGAGGGTGGGGAGTCGATGTTTGTTTAAGCTTATTGTTTTTATTTACGGGTTTAAAAAAAACAGATATAAATTAAATAAAAAAAATCGATGTACATAAAAAATCGATATAAATAAAAATCGATATAGATTCCTGCAAGCCTACTTAAGTAAGAAAAACAGGGAGGGTGGGAGGGCCATTTTTTTCCAATTCTGTGTGTTTTATTTATAAAATTTGAGTGCGGATGGCTATATCTACACGGGACGGACCTAACAGAAGCAAAATGAGCGAAAGAAACAAAGATTTGAAATTTTTTTAAATTTTTATGAAAATAGGACTATTAGAAAACGAATTATGCGAAAATCAATAATTTATCGTCGAAAATTTACTAAGAAAACTATATGTAAATACGTGGGGCAGTTAATTACACTATTTTAGGAGAAAATTCGAATAGAAAAGGCTGATTTTCAGCCGAGTTATAGGTGAATTGATGTTTTTATTAATGAAATTTCGTAAATAAAGGACTGAAAATATGAAAATTTATATATGTAACGTTCAGAATTTGCCAAGAAAACTATATAAAAATACGGGGGGCAGTTAGTTATACTATCTATATAGAAAATTTAAGCAGAAAAGGGCAATTTTCAGTCGAATTATAGATGAATTTATGTTTTTATTTGTGAATTTATTTAAAAAATGGATGGAAAATGTGAAAATTAATTATATTGCGGTGAAAATTTATTATGAAAACTACAGAGGAATACGAGGAGTAATTAGTTCTATTATTTGGAGAAGATTTGAACGAAAAAGACCTATTTTTAGCAAAGTTATAAGCAAAGATGTAGTTGGTTAGGTTAGGTTAGGTTAGGTTAGGTTAGGTTAGGTTAGGTTAGGTTAGGTTTTTTTTTTTTTTATTTTTTTTTTTTATAATAGACCTCCCTGAGACTTTGGGAGACTGTTTATACAATTTGTCTTTATTATCTTATTTGTTTATTTATCTTCAAAAACTCATTCATACATCATATCTTATACTCTGCTCGTCAGCCATTCAGCATCCCATTTTCATCTCACTTACATCATCTTTCAATCATGGGCTGAAGGCCATAGTGTACTTACATTCTAATTGAAACACAAAGGGGGCGGGGACAGTGAAGGGGGGAACAATAAAACTTTAATTACGTTCTACATTAATGCTAACTTAAAACTATGTTCCTAATTACAATTTATTTATGCTAATATATTTATATATCAATATAATTACTTAGCATAACTTACACTCTATTTCTTTTATTTACAGTAATGCACAGTTTTTTACAAAATTTGAGGAACAAGTCTCTATTTTTACCCAGTACAATATCCGGAAGCGTACTTAGTTCTAGTTTGCAGTCCAATAAGAACTCCAGCTCCTGCCTCTCACGGTCATGGGCCGGGCAGTCCAGGAGGACGTGGAGAACAGACTCCGAACACGCAGGATCGCAGACGCACGATGGACTCTCCTTACACTTGAAACGATGCAAGTACTCGGAGAATCCACCATGCCCCGACAATACCTGAGTGACAAATCTGTCCACCTTCATTTTACCGATGACACGGTATGCGGCTATCGCGTCCGGGAAAAAGACCCGGGTGATACCGGCTGTTTCACCGGCCCGGTATCGTTGGTTCCACTCATCAAGCGATCGCATACGAATGCTTCGCCTGATGAATGAAACCGGGCAGCTGTCATAGTCAAAACTGCGTTTAGACTTTAGCGCAGCTTCCTTGGCCAGATGGTCGGCACGCTCGTTCCCCTCTAGTCCCGCGTGGGCTTTGATCCAGAACAAATTGACAAGTTTGCCCTGTATCGAAGCCCTGTGCAGGTGGCCCCGCGCCTCGACGGCCAGGGGGTGGAGGGCAACTGGATTTATCGTTGTCTGCAGTGCCGACAGAGAGTCAGAATAAATTCCGATTGATCTGGCCGAGTTATCTGCGGCCGTCCGCGCCGCCCTGCATATCGCCAGGAGTTCCGCCTGGTAGACGGTACAAAAGGACGGCAAAGCAAGCTTGAGGGTTTTGGTTTCGGCGGCGCCCCTCCATATGGATAACGCCGCACCCACCTTGCCCTCAATCTTACTGCCGTCCGTGTAGATATTAAGTTCGTGGTCAATATTTACCGCGAGTTGTTCCTCGCCCGCCAGGCACTTGAACTCCAGGTCGATATGCTGAGCGGGATGCGGAGACCGCAGAGCCGAGGACATCCGTTCCACCTCCCGATCTCCTATCGCGTCCTGGGGTATACCCCTCCTCGCACCATACAGCGCCGCGGCTTCGCGGACCCGCAGGTCAAGGGGGAGTATCCCAGCGAGCAACAGTGCTGAGTTCAGGGAGGTGGTGCGGTATGCCCTACACAGCTTCTGCGCAAAACCCCGCTGGACCACGTTCAGCTGCTTTCGAACACCGAGCTTATCAACAGCCGGCGCCCAAACGGCAGCCGCATACAGTATCACGGGCTCAACCACCGCTCTGTAGATAGCGCGGATAACTTCGGGGTGGAGGCCCCAGCTCGCCTTCGCGGCTCTCGAAAGCTGGGCGTAGAAGGCTACGGCCTTCTTACACACATTCGCGACGTGCGTGTTGAAGGTCAGGCGCTGGTCTAGGACGACTCCCAGTAACCTGAGTTCTCCGACCATGCCAATGTCGACCCCGCCCATGTGGAGGCGTGGGGTGTCATACTTCAGTCTGCGCGTGATGACCATGGCACTGGTCTTGTGCGGCGCAAACCTCAGTTTGTTCTGGACTCCCCACTCCCTCACATGCTCGAGGGCGGCATTAGCACGGCTTTCGACCTCATGAGCCGTCTCACCTTCAAAGACCAGCACCACATCGTCAGCGAATGCCTGCACATAGTGATGTCCAGCCTCCAACTCGCGAAGCAGTGGATCCAACAAGAGGTTCCACAAAATCGGCCCACCGATAGACCCCTGCACGCAACCCTTCCCGGTTTCCCTCACGCACTCTTCCCCGCAGTACCGTGCGCGAACATGCCTGCCGCTCAGGTAGCTGCCCAGGAGCCTCCTGATGTTAAACGGCACTCGTTCCTCCGCCAGTCTGACTTTGATACGTGGCCACCAAGCGTTGTCGAAGGCGCCCTCTATATCCAGTGACACAAGCGTCATCAACTTTTTGTTTTTTAAACCTAATCTGATGTGCTCAACTAGTGTATAGAGGGCGTCCTCGGTACTCCGCTGGGGCATAAAGCCAAACTGGCGGGTGCTGAGCCTGGGCGCTATATGATATTTTAATCTGGTGACAAGCATTTTCTCCAGCACCTTCCCCAGCACCGGAAGGAGACCGATCGGCCGATACGACCGTGGTGTCGTATAAGTAATCTTCCCCGGCTTGCGGAGGAAGATTACCGTGGCCTCCTTCCAGGGCTCGGGAAAATGCCGGAGTTCGAGGCACCTGTTGAAAAGAGCGAGTGAGAGTTCGGGGTCAAATTCTATCGCGTGCAAACATATATCGGCGGTAAAACCGTCCGCGCCTGGAGCCTTCTTTGGATTGAAGGATCGGCAGGCCAATTTCAACTCCAAAGGAGTGAAAGGCGGGTCCGTCAATTCCGAAGAAGTTTCAACGTCAAAGAGCTCAGCTTGTACCCTCACCCTTCGGTGCTCCTCGGAGTCATCCCCCTCGGAGTCCTCCGGGTAAAAGGTTTCGGCCATATGCCTCACCGAGCCCTTGGCGTCTAGCTCCATACTGTCCACCACCAGCGGTGGGTCTTCGTCTCTCCTGGAGGTTCTGCCGAGGACCCGGTAGATACCCCCCCAAACCGATTCCCCGTCTTGGCGTTCGCAGAAGGAGACCCAGCTGCGCGTCTGCGCTTGCCTTACCTCGGTCTCGTAACGCTCCTTCGCCTCGAGGTACTCCCCAACTACCTTTTGACGCCTAACCGGCGCTGCACACCGAATCCTGCATCTCTTGGTGGCCACCTCACGCTTAAGCGCTGCCAACCCCTCGTTCCACCATGGCATATTCAACACATCCTTGCGCTTAATTGGCGGAATAGACGAGGCACATGCTTCGGCAATTAATGTGTTGTATTTTGTGATTGTGTTATCTAATTGTGAACCGTGTGTTAAATTTTTAATATAATCTAATGTAAAGTTTTCTCTATTGATAATTTGACCCAGTTTCTCACGAAACTGGGCCCAATTTGCGTGTTTAGTGTGATATATTCTTGTGGTGTGCTTGATGAAATTCTTGTTGATGTGCCTTGTCCTTAATGTGTAGGATATGCCATTGTGGTCCGAGCTGGTCAGGTCCTCACGCACGCGCCAGTCGTCCACCAAGCTATACAGGTCCGGCGATACGGCAGTTATATCAACATAACTGGTGTACCTTACGCCGCCCCGGATAGTGTCAAATGTAGGGGTTTCCCCTCGGTTCAGGATGCAGAGCCCGAGGTCCTCCAGTGAGCCGTGCAGTTCCTCGCCGCGGCGATCTGTCACGGGACTCCCCCACCAGACGCTCTTGGCATTGGAGTCGCCCCCAATTATAACACTCCGAGCTCCTGTCTCACGCTGCACCCGGCGCAGGTGTGCTAGGTACGAGTCCATCGGCAGGTCGGGCTCAAAGTAAAATGAAACCAGGATGATCTCCCAGTTGCGGACTCGGATCCCCACCACTGCGATGTTGGTCGTGGTAAGTTTCGGGTACTGTGTTATGTGAAGGTCCGCGTCAAAAACTATGATCGCGGCCTTTACAGTCCCACTTCCATGGTCCGCACACTGGAAGACTCTGATCCCACTTTGACTCTTCACACGCCCTGTTCCGCCGACGTATGGCTCCTGCATCAGAGCAAACCGCGCACGCTGGTTAGAGGCTTCGATCAGCAGCTCGGAGTGTGCCAACTTACTGCGCTGGAGGTTCGTCTGGAGGACTTTGAGAACCACTGCGTTCACCGGCACGCCCTCAGCAATACGCTATGGATTGCAGGGCGAGGTCATCCCACCTCTTCCTGACGGGACAGCTGTCGCTAAATGCGTTATGTTCAACATTGTCAAACTTCGCGCGACAACAGTTCCGGCAGGAAGGCGGGGACCCCGCTAGCCAATCCGCGCATTTATTGCGCAAGTGCGGCCCGCCACAGTGGCTACAGAGGTCTGCTGGGTCTTTACAGTACTTCCGCCCGTGGCCATAGCCGAGGCATCGCGTGCATTGGACCAGTGGCGACTGGTCCTCCGCTCGCACCCTCTGGAGGTCGATGTGGACCGAGCCCACGCCGGTTATCCTCGCCCAGAGGGTGGGCGACGCACTCAGGACCACGTTGGCCACGTGCGGGTTCCTAGCCCCTCTGCGGTACCTTACCTCGAGTCGGTCATCCCCAGGGCCGAGGCCGTCAAAGAGGTCCCGATTCTGGTTCCTTAGGGCCTTTAAAATGTCACCATCGGTGTTGATTGTTAGGACACCTCTAAGGATCAGAAGCGGGTCTCTATTTTTGACGTCCTCGACGTTGAGGCCCGACCCTTCCTTCGCCAATCTCTCCTTGGCCTTTCTCCGGTCCTCGGCAGTGCTAAAGCCCATGACGACCTTGCGGTCTTTGGCCTTCCGGACCCGGTCGACCTTAACCCATCCCTCCTTCGCGTTTAGGGTTTTCCTCACCTTTCCAAGGACCTCCTCTCCTGTGTCCTCTTCGTCCTTGGAGGTGACAACCACCGAGTGGAGAGCCGCGGGTCTCGCTGGCTGCTGCGGCCTCACAGCAGCCACGCAGGCGTAACTACGCTGTTGGTCCTCGGCCAGCCTGCTGCACCTAATGAGCTGCTCCTGGAGAGCCTTCATCCGCTCATTACTCTCCAGGAGAAGCCGAGAGTGCTCGTCGAGTTTGGTGCTCAGTCCGGAGTCCGAGGGCACCGTAAACGTGGTGTCGGCGTCCTTAGTCGTCGACACCCCCTTCACGGAGCCCCCGGTACCCTTACGAGCCCTCTCGGCCTTCAGGTCGGCTTCGGACTCAACAATCAGTTTCCTGAGCTCGTCCAGGGACCCCAGGATGGTCTCTTTGATATCCCTCCTGAGGTTCCTAGACGAGTCCACCGCCTGTTTCGCCTTTAAATAATGGTGCTTGGCCCGCTGCAATCTGGTCCACCCGGTGGTCGCCACTGGTGAGTAACCCAGCACTTCAACCCCCCCCTTCGGACTCTCAACCCGCTTTGGGGTCGGCGTCTTTTCCTTAGAGGTGGAGGGGGCGCCCGGTCCAGCCGTATAAGCCGACTCGGGAGCCACCCCCATCCCCTTCGGACTCTCTACCCGCTCAGGGGTTAACGTCTTGCGCTTAGAGGTGGAGGGAGCGCCCGGTTCAGCCGTACAAGCCGACCCGGGAACCGCCCCCTCCCACTTCTCCATACTCTGTCTTGGCAGCTTTTTCACGATCTTGGGGGGAGTTGAAGGTGGGTTCGCTTTTTCCGGCCGCTTGACCGGTGTCCGGAGTCCCAAAACCATTTTTCAGGGAGGTCGCGTCAACAATTAATAAAATAAATAAAATTAAAATAAAATGTCAAAATAAATAGTCAAAATTTATACTAAAAATGTCAATAATAAAATTACCGCAATAGCGGGTTGTATAGGGTAAAAATAGAGAGTGTTCCGTCAAAAATCAAGTGCCGTAGAATACTACGGCCCTTACTCAACCTAAAACTACTTAAAAACTATCTAAAATATCTTCCGCCGCGACTCTACGGTGGATCTCTACAGTGACTCTAGATAGAGTCGCCCAGTTAACACCAATCGATAGCGCTTTCCAGGGGAAAGTCAACGGAAAAAACCGCGTAGCTCTACGACCAGCGGTTTCCGAGATATCACGCCTTAAAGATTTCCAAGATGGCGGCCGGTTATCTGGTTTCAGTCCTCGCCCTTCCGTCGCAGACGCACTCTGAGGTGGACGTGCTACATGTTTGTCGAGTGCCGCTCCGCCCGATTTTGTGTTTCAAAAATCGAAAAAAGTGGTTTTTTGTGCTCCGATTTTTACAATTTATGCACCAAAAGTTGCGGGAATAGTTGCCCCAGCTAGTGGCAGTTTCTGTTTTTCGCGCCGCGCGCGTTAAGTGTGAAGAAAACCAGTGCAAAGTGCAAATTTTAAATTTTTAAAAATATTGAGCGCGAACGCTGCCTAAACGCGATCTGCGACCCCTGGATATTTTTATATCTGCAGACGGGGCTCGCTGAGCTCTTTCTTGTGACACCTCGACCGGATTTTTCCGGTAGAAACTCACGGAGTTATTAAAGAAAAACCGGGAACCACGTGGACACGTGGTCCTGGATCCAGTGGCCCGAGAACAGCGCGAGGAGGCTCATTCGACGCGGCACGACGCGGCGAGTTCAACGCCGTATCAAGCATAATTTTAAGGTTAGTGGTTGCGGAGTTATTAAAATTTTTAAATTTTTCAAAATTCAAAATTTTTTTTTTATCTCGAAATAAAGATCGACGACACCCCCATATTTGTTATCTAATTTGTAGGGTTCATTAAGCTCTACCAATGTTATAAATTTCAAAATTTTCGGCTGAATACTTTTGGAGTTACGATTTTTTAAAGTTTAAGGGTTGACACGTGGGGGTGTAAATAACAATTTGGTCACTTCGCAACCTATTGTAAAAATTAAACTAAGTAGTGTATAAGTATAATCTTAGCTTTTTAGAATAAATTTTTATTTAAAATTTTCGAGTTTTTTCCAATTTTGTTGTAAATTTATATGTTTTTTGCACCCCAAAAATCGGGGTTGAAATATTTTTTGTAGATAATTGTAGATTTAGATTGTAAATTAAAAGACGAATCAAACGAGCCCAAGCTCGATAGGATACGACAAATAGGAACGGATTTAGTAGAAATCCTTATAATTGGCAGCCATATTGGCGGCCATTTTGTTTTGATAAAAAGTTGTATAACTTTTGATCTAGACGTCTTAGAAAGACGCGGTTTCTTGTACACGCTTAGTTGTGGTGAGCTCTACGATTTGTGATAGTTTGTGGCTCTGGATAGAGTCGACCTCCAGATTGCCAAAAATTTGGCAGGTTTCAAATAGAGGGCAAAACGCCCGTTACGGGAAGCCGTCGCTCGCGTTTCTGCGATCAGCGGTTCTCGAGATATAATTTTTTGAAATTCGGTTAGGTTAGGTTAGGTTAGGTTTTTTTTTTTTTTTTTTTTTTTTTATTCTAGTTCCCCCTACTACTCTTCGTCTTCGTCTTTACTAATTTTTATTGCTAATTCTATTTCTATGTCATTTCTATGTTTGCTATAGACAGGACATTCTGTAATAATGTGTATTACACCTTCTTCCTTCATAGGATCACAGACACATGCCGGGCTCTCTTTACATTTGAATCGATGCAAATATTCTGAGAACCCGCCATGTCCTGTCATCACTTGCACCGTTAGCGAGTCCATGTGTATTTTCCTTATTATAGGATAGGCGCTTAAGGCGTCTGGAAAGAAGACTTTTGTTATGGAGGCCGTTTCGGCTTCCATGTAGCGCCGGTTCCATTCGTCAAGCGAATCTAGACGAATCTGTCGCTTGACGAATGAAATCGGGCACTTATCATAGTCCGATTTGCGTTTAATTTTTAATGCAGCCTCTTTCGCTAACTCGTCCGCCCTCTCGTTTCCCTCCAATCCTGCGTGTGCCTTAACCCAAAACAATTTAAGCAATTTTCCCTTTTTGTTTATTTCTGATATATTTTTTCTAATTTTTTCCGCTAGGGGATGGAGGGAAACGCTCTGGACAAGTGTCTGGAGGGCAGATCTAGAGTCGCTGTATATGTGGCAGATCTGTGCCGGATCTTTCAGGGCATAATTTGTTGCCTCGTATATGGCCAGCAATTCTGCCTGGTAGACAGTGCAGAAGTCTTCCAACTTTAATTTTCGGATACTTGTCTCCGCCGCGCTATTCCAAATTGATAACGCAGCGCCGACTTTCCCCTCGATCTTGCTCCCGTCTGTAAATATTTTTAAATCTTCATTGTTATGTTGGTCGGCCTGTGCACCATCCTCCAGGCATGTGAACTGCAGCCCAACTTGATACGCGGGGTGAGGTGTCTTTACGTACTCTACTTTTCGTTCCACGTCACGATCTCCCACTACTCGCTGGGAATGACCTTTCTTTATTTCATAAAATAAGGCTGCTTCCCGGACTCTTAGGTCCAAGGGAAGCAACCCAGCGAGAAGTAGGGCAGAGTGCAGTGATACGGTTTTATAGGACTTTATTATTTTTTGAACGAACCAGCGTTGTACCGTGTCGAGCTGCTTTCTTACTTTTTGTTTGCATGCTGCCGGCGCCCATACGCTAGCCGCATACAGTACGATCGGCTCCGTTACTGCCACATAAATGGTCCTGACTATCTCCGGGTTCAAGCCCCAACTAATTTTTGCAGCTCTTGTCAATTGATAGTACAGTCTTTGTACCTTGCAACACACATTTTTCACATGTGTGTTGAAGGTCATCCTATCGTCTATAGTGAGCCCAAGAATTTTCATTTCCCTGGACAATTCTATGTTCTCCCCGCCCATTTTCAGAAGTGGTGAGTCATAATTTATCTTTTTTGTTATCACCATAGCTTTCGTTTTGTGTGGTGCGAATTTGAGCTTGTTTTTGACTCCCCACTTCTGAACATGTGCGAGGGCTGCATTGACCCGATCTTGTACATCCAGTGCCTTATCCCCGGAGAAAATCAGGACCACGTCGTCTGCGAAAGCCTGGCAATATTCCCCTTTTTCACTTAGTTCATGTAGTAGTGGGTCAATTAATAAATTCCAAAATATAGGACCGCCTATCGATCCCTGCACACATCCCTTTTCAGTCTTTTTCACCCATTTTGCTCCTGCGTACCTGATGCAGACTCTTCTGTCTTCAAAGTAGTTATCTATAACCCGTCTTAGGTTTATCGGGCACCTAGTTTCTGCCAGTCTACATCTGATAGCCGGCCACCATGCGTTATCGAAGGCTCCCTCTATGTCCAGTGACACTAGCACTATTATCTTTTTGTCCTCGAGCTTAGATTTTATGAGCTGTATCATGTCATAGAGGGAGTCCTCGGTGCTGCGCTGTGGCATGAATCCGTATTGTCTCCGGCTAAGTTGGGGAACAATATACCATTTTATTCTTTTAATTAAAATTTTTTCCATGATTTTCCCAAACACAGGTAGCAGTCCAATGGGTCGATAAGATTTGGGATGTGTGTTTCCCAGGCTTTCGCAGTACGACTATCACCGCCTCTTTCCATTTCTTTGGGAATTATGCCAGACTGAGGCATTTATTTAATATCGCCAAGAACATTGTCGGGTCTAATTTAATGACTGTTTCGCAATCGGCCGTAAGACCGTCGTTCCCTGGTGCCTTTTTTGGGTTGAAACTAGACACAGACCACATCAGCTCCTCCATCGTAAAAGGTGGGTCACATGAATCATCATGTGACCCTTCGTTTACATCTCTTGCTGCCTTTCTCAACAGCCTGTGTCCTGCATCATCCTCTCGAGTGTCGTCTTCTGGGAAGAACGTATCTGCCAAGGTCTTGGCTGATTCCTGGTTTCCCATGGTTTTTCCATTTAGGATGAGGGGAATGTCCTCCTGCCTCTGTTTTGTGCGACCTATCACTCTATAAATTCCGTCCCACATTGATTCTCGCTCCTGTCGGCAGCAGAAGTTCTTCCAGCTGGAAGTTTGGGCTCTTTTGACTTCCTGCTGGTACTCCTCTTTTGCCTCGAGGTACTGCCCTACGACCCATTCTCGACGAATTGGTGCTGCACATGATATTCGACGCTTTAATGTGGAGACTTTCTTCTTGCGCTGTGTTAATTCATCGGTCCACCAGGGCAATCCTATTCGTTTTTTGTTCTTCAGTTTGGGTAGATATTTATCACATACTTCCGTTACTGTCCTTGTTATTTCTTCTAGCTTTGTTTCGATGTCTTCTCTTGTTTTTATTTTGTCTATTTCTGTTTTGCCTATTGCTTTGCTGTTCCAAATCTGGAGAAGTTTCTCACGAAACCCGCTCCAGTTTGCCTTTTTTGTACTATACTTCCTGGTATTTCTACTAATGTCTGTTCCAATTGATTTTTCTAGATTTATATCGAATAGGATTGCTCTGTGGTCCGAAACAGTTATTTCTTCAGATAGCCTCCAGTTTTCTACCCTCCCAAGCAGGCTCGTCGAGCAGGTAGTTATATTCACTGAACTAGAGAACCTTTTCCCACCTCTGATGGTGTCAAAAGTGGGATCAGTTCCTCTATTAAGTATATGGAGCTCCAATTCGTCGAGTTTGGCGGCCACATCTAGCCCTCTACTGTCCGCCTCCCGACTCCCCCACCAGGTGTTCCATGCGTTCACGTCTCCACCGAGTATCACGTTTACAGTCCCTAGAGCTGCCACTGCCTTTTCGATCATTTCCAGGTATGGGTCGATTGGTTTGTCGCATTCCAGATAGACAGACACCACTCCCATCTCCCAGGCCCCTGTCCTCAGCTTAGCAACTGCGATATTTTCCGTTGTTAGACTGGGACACTGGGTTACGTTAATGGTGTCGTCGAACAATACAATGGCAGCTTTGATCACTCTTCCACTGTTGGGTTCTCTGTGACATTGTATTGTTCGTGTCCCTGGGTAACTTTTCATCTCTCCAATACGACCAATGTAAGGTTCCTGTACTAAGGCAAACGATGTCTTTTTCCAGGTCGCCTCGGTGATGAATTCCGCTGTGGCTAGCTCGCATCTCTGTAGGTTTGCCTGAATAACGTGATATCGGTGGCCGCCCGTGTTGAAGTCTCTGCCAGACCTTGAGACCACCTTAGCAATAAGCCACGGTGGATCTTGCCAAGGCCTCCCATTTCCTTCTCACCGGGCAGTCTGAGCTGAACGCATTATGATTGTGTTTGTCCATTTTTGCCTTTACGCAATTCTTGCATGTTGGTGCTTCTCCGGAGAGCCAGTCGGCGCATTCAGTTCTGAGGTGCGGGCCTCCGCAATGACTGCAGACGTCTTGCACCTCACTGCAAAGGCGCTTGGTGTGTCCATACCCCAAGCACCGGGAGCACTGGACGAGTGGGGATTGATCTGCTACCCTCACTCGTTGAAGATCTACATGGATTGTTCCAGTTGCTGTGAGTCGGTTCCATAACAGTGGAGAAACTCTTATCACAATGTGGGACGTGAGTGGGTTCCTTGTCTTCTTTTTATATCTGATTTCTAACCTGTCTTCGTTGTCTTTTAAATCCTTGAATAATTGTTTGTTTTGGACTCTTAGTGCTTTTATTATTTCCTCATCGCTATTATACTGTAGTACATCTTTTAGTACTACGAGCGGATCTTTATTTCTTATTTCCTCTACATTGAGGTGTTTATTTGCGTTCTTAATTTTTTCCTTTACTCGATTTATTTCTTCCTGGGTGCAGCATCCCACTATCACCTTCCTATCTCTTGCTTTTCTGATTTTATCTATTTTGAGTCCTTCTTCTTTCGCGTTTATTGCCTTTCTTACCTTGTCCATCACCTGATCTCCGGTTTCCTTTTCATCGGTTGATGTGATAGCCACCGAGTGCATGGCCATACTTTCCAAGTGTGGTTTACTCGGATTCCCAGCTAGTATACTCGCATACGTTTCTTTTCCTACCCTATTTCCTTGATTTTTAATATCAACCCTTAGTTTTTCAATCTCTTTGTTGTTCTCTTCCAGAAGTTTTCCGTGTTCTTCTAGCTTTTTTATAAGTTTACTTTGCTCTTCTAGTTCTCTTCTTTTGTATTCGTCTTCTTGTCTTTCCTCTTTTTTCTCCTGCTCCTTTGACTTCCTCTCTATTCCTGTACTCTTTCCCATCTCCGCCTCCTTCACCAGCTGGTACAGCCTTTCGATGGCCTGTGTGACCTCAGTCTTGATATCGGTCTTCAGATTTCGTGAATTACTGAGGTGTAGTTTTGCTTTATGGAGGCAGGCACGGGCCTCCGTCAAACGGTCCGCATATTTTACAGTCTCCGTCTTCGGTGAGCTTTCCGTTGCCGCCTCTGATACCTTACGGGTTGTTCCCTTAGTCTCTAAAGATGGCATAATTTTTTGTTTTTGGCGCGCAATCGGTACTACCTTTTTTGGGGAGTTTTGTGTTCCGGCTTCCGTGTCTAGTTTCCCCGTCTCCCATTCTCCTATGCTTCTCCTGACGCTGGGGACCAGCGTCCTCTGGCTTGTTTTTGGAGAGGGTCCTGCCTTCTCAGTCGCAGTTGGAGAGCCCTGAGGGCTCACGTCTCTAGCGCTACTCTCAGTCTTTTTGGCGGGGGTACGAATGCCTAACATGTTAAGGGGGAACGCGTCTTAGATTACAATAGATAATCTAGTAGTTTTTATATAAAATTTAAAATATAAAAATTTAAAAATGAGAAATTGTAAAAGTTGTATAAAATGTATATGAATATAAAGTTAATAATTATAGTTCGACACGGCTGTCACGGGTTCGAGTTAGGCCTTAGTTAGATTAAGAGTCAAAAATAAATAAAATATAAAATATAAAATTTTCGCATGTAGAGTCTCGACTCTACCTCGTTTGTTTTCTTTATCCTACTGTATACAACGACTCTGCACTAATATTCTAATATGTTTGGATTAGCTATCCAAATTAATCATAAAATCTATGGGACTCTATGTAGAGTTTGTCTATGAGTCCAGTCTAAAGAGTCTATTAACTAGAAGGAAACAGTAGAAGTGTTAATCCAAAATTGTTAAAATAATTAATTAATAAATTAATTAATTTTTTTTTTTCTAAAAGTCTACTTAGCTATACCGAGAGTCGTCCTTTTTGTCTTACTTATTATATAACTCTAATTTTTCTTATTCTAATAATATTCTTATAGTTAAATTATAATACAGTTGTAAAACTAAAAAATTTTTAAGACTCTATGTAGAGTTTGTCTACGTGTAGGCTGAAAATTCTGCAGATGTACACATATAAATAGTTTAGGAATAATTTAGAAATAATTTGTAAAATAATTTAGGAAAAAACCCCGTTCGGATCAGTGCAATAGTTGCTGAGTTATAGCCGATTTAAGATTTTCATCCCCCAGAGACTAAGTCCAGCAGTCGACTTTGGGGTAGGGGGTTGAAACTATGTCCAAATGATCCGGTGGGGGTCGAAGACTATCCGGCTTCTGGAGAGTGTGGGGGGGTTAGGGGGGGGGGCGAAGGAAAATTTTGTCAGAATTGAGCTAGGAGGCTCCGTTTTCCTGTAAACTGAAAACACAGTTATCGTGCAGTTTGCAGGACCTCCCAGCTCTTAGAATTAAATTTATATTTCAAAACTTATGGGCTCAAAAATTTTGAAAAAATTTTGGTATGTTAAGGATTAAATTTGCTTTTCAAAAATGTATTTAATAAAATTTACGCGATAATAAATTTTTGAGTTTTTTAATTTTGAAAATGAAGTACCATAAACCAAAAACCGCAAAAAGCGTATAACTCAAAAAATAATATCTGAAAAATTTTGAAAAAATTTGATATGATTACAGTATATTATAGAAAATTTCTGTAATTTTTTCAGAATTTTCAGTAGTGTTTTCAGCCTAGCACGTGTCAACATATAAAACAAAATTTAATTTAAAAATAATAATTACGCTCTAATTACTTAAAATTTTTTATGTTGTTCTGTAGGCCTTGGGTTCTTTCTTCCTATGATGACTGAAAATATATATGTCCTCGCTGAAAATCTTGAAATTTTTTCCTTTGAAAATTTCGGATGAAAAAACTATAACTTTAGAGCTCGATTGCACCTCTGTTTTTCATCCGATTTTGACGTTCAAGGTGTCATTCGTTTTGTCTCCTTATGTTCTTTTTAAAGGCGTCGTCAAATTTTGCCGCACAATCGTCGATCAGAAAACACGTGTCCACGTGGTTTTATTTTTCTGGCTATATTTCCACGAGTTAGTAATAGAAAATCCAGCAAATATTGCTGGGACTTGAAGCTTGCTAAGCCGCTTCTTTTGACACTTTAAAATCACTATGTCACTGATCTTGTTTTAGCAGCGTTTAACTTTAAAGTTTTGTAGGTTAGGAAATAACAGTTTTTCCGTAATAACTTTGTATTTTCCGCACTTTCCACTTTTCTTTTTACGTCACTGTATTCGTCTCGACGAGACGCGTCGTTTGGTATATGACACTATACAATCGGATCACTTTGACCAAACACTTTGTATTTTGATCGCGGAGCGGTTCAAAAACGCTGCGTACGGGACGGCTTTTAGAGCGCAACTGGGTTAGGTTAGGTTAGGTTAGGTTAGGTTAGGTTAGGTTAGGTTAGGTTTTTTTTTTTTTTTTTTTTTTTATTCTTACTTTACTACTACTATTCTGCAGTACCCTTCTTTCTGTTACAGTTAATCTTTTGTAGTTTTAAACAACTTTTTTTTTTTTTTTTGTAATTAAATGTATATATATATTTTTTTTATTTTTATAATCACTTTTTTTTTAATGGTTCTGTACTGCTAAAAATTTACTTAGACATTCTTTTACAATGACTTTTTACAATTATTATATTCATATCTTAGATATTATTAATCTACACTTATTTTAATCCCAATTATAATTACAATTCAATGCATAATGCTTTGTTTGAACTTACAATTGGTTACCTTATATAAATAATCTAAATATTCTTTCGGTCTTATTTATTATTTTGGTATCTTGTTTAAGTAATCTACGTTCATTCCAGTCTAGTCCTATTTTAAATAACAATTGATAAAAACTATGCTCTTTAAGCTTACTTTAGCATTCTCGTTGCCCATCAATCTAATTTTATTAAAATTTGTACAAATATCATATTTTTAATGTTTTATTGCTGTTGTTTATGTAATCATTACACGGCTATAGGTACACGATTAATATATTAATCTATTATCTTACTACCATTTTCTTTATTAATTATTTTTAGCACTTTCAGTGCAAATTCAAGAAATACAGTTCGGCAATTGTTGTCTTCGACGATTAATGATAAAGATTTGTTATTTATAACCAAGCCCATACTGCTCTCGCATTCGAATCTTTTAAGTGCAAATCGTGGACAGTTCATTAAAATATGCTCGATCGTTTGTTTACTTTCGTTATCGCAACAGCAGTATGGGGATGGTGATAGCTTAAATCTATGTAGGTATGCTTTGTTGCCACCATGACCTGTGAAAAGTTGAGTTAATATATTAGTCATTCTGATAGTTTTTAATACTTTATAGGCCTTTTCAATATTAGGGAAGAAGGTCTTCGTCACTTCGCTGCCCGTACATTCTTCATATTTTGCCTGCCACATATGTAAGGTATTTTGTCTGGTAAGGCGCTTTGCGTACGACAAAGAGACTCTATCGTATCTGGTCTTTTGTTTGTTTCTGACAGCTGCGTACTTAGCCAATTCATCTGCTCTTTCGTTTCCGCTTATTCCAGTGTGCGCTCTTATCCAGTATAGTCTTATAGCGCCCCCTTTTAATTCGATTATTTTTATATTATTTCTGATTTCAGCAGCAATCGGATTCAAAGATGATGGGTCACTGATGCTCATTATAGCTGACCTAGAGTCGCTGAAAATATTTGCTTTCAGTTGGTTTTCCGCTATTAGGTATTCTAATGCCCTCAAAATTGCCACGAGTTCGGCTTGGTAGACGCTGCAGTAATTTTCAAGTCTGAAGTTAATACTTTTTATTTCGGTGTTCTTGTTCCAGATGGTGACAGCAGCTCCCACTTTATTATTGAGTTTACTTCCGTCAGTATAGACTTCTATCCAGTTGTTGGTTTTTTTATCGATATCTTGCTGAGAATTTATATATTCGAAATTATATTTCTTCCTTTCAGAGGGGTGCGGTAAGTCGAATGGGCTTATTCTTTTCTCCAAAAGTCTACCCGGTAAGGAGTCTATGGGTTTCCCACGTTTAATCTCATACATAACAGCATTTTCTGTGGCTCTGAGTGCTAAAGGGATTATTTTAGCCAGTAATGTGCTCGATACTAGAGAATTTGTTTTATGGCCTTTACAAATTCTTATGCTGAAGAGTCTTGTAAGCCTGTTTAATAACCGATCCACGTATCTTTTTTCCGTAGTATGCGCCCAGCAACTCGCCGCATACAACACCGTTGGTTCTACTACGGCTGTATATATTGTACGGACAATGTCTGAATTGAGTCCCCATTGTGCTCTTGCCGCTTTAGATACCATTTTATAAAGATTTACTGCTTTGCGACTAATGTTGTCTAAGTGTGGTTTGAAATTAAAATTTTTATCAATTGTAAGACCTAATATTGTAAGATGTTCTGTATAATTCAGCTCTATTCCTTCCATGTATAATTTAGGGGTATGGTATTTAAATTTTTTGGTTATTACGATTGCTTGGGTTTTGTGCGGTGCAAATTTTAGCTTGTACTGTTTTCCCCAGTCTGATATAAATTTTAGGGTGTAGTTGAGATCCTTCTCTAGTTGTTCTCCATTGCTGTTGGTGCCTACCAAGAGTATGTCATCCGCGAAAGCTTGTACATGAGTGTGTAGGTCTTCTGTTCCTTGTAATAGCGAGTCTATTAAGATGTTCCATAGTATCGGTCCACAAGTAGAGCCCTGAATGCATCCCTTATTTGTGGGTCGCGTAACTTTTTGTCCAGCATATCTTAAATCGATTGCTCTGTTGGCCATGTAGCTTGTTATTAGTTTAAGCAGAGATGGTTCTGCTTGCTTGTCATGTAGTTGTTTGATAATTGCTGGCCACCAGGCATTGTCGAATGCACCTTCAATGTCCAGGGACACAAGTACGACAATTTCCTTTTTGCACAGTCCGTTTTTGATTGCTATGGTGGTATCGTAAAGGGCATCTTCAGTGCTCCGTTGTGGCGTGAACCCATATTGCCTATTGTTCATCTTATTTTCACGACCGAGTTGCCATTGTATCCTGTTAACAAATAATTTCTCCAGTAATTTTCCTAATATCGGTAATAGACCTATAGGTCTATATGCTTTGGGGGTGGAATAATCTTCTTTATTTGGCTTTGGTATAACTTTAATTGTTGCTATTTTCCACTTTGTTGGAAAATGGCCAAGCTTGAGACATTGGTTCATTAGACTCAAGACATTTTCTGGATCATTTTTATACGCTGCTTGGCAGATGTCCGAAGTTAAGCTATCTCCGCCTGGTGCCTTTTTCGGGCTCATGTTGTTAAATATATGTTCGATTTCTAATAATTTAAAAGGCTGTATTTCTGGAGTGTTATTTTCAATTTTTTTAATTAATTCCTGCACGTTCTTCCTTAGTTTGAGTTGTTCTTCAGTATCGGTTTCGATACCATCCCACGGGAAAAAGGTTTCGGCCAATAGATTGGCCGATTCCCTTTCATTGAGAATGGTACCGTCTTTTTTACGTAGGAGCTTCTCTTCTTCGGTGTTAGAACACACTTTCAGGATTCTGTACGTCCGTTGCCATACGTTTTCCTTCTCTTCGGTACTGCAAAGATCTTTCCAACTTTGTGTTGCAGCTGTTTCTATGCTTTGGATATATTCTTCTCTTGCTTTGAGATAGAGATCTATGACAAAATTTCGTCTCTTAGGGTGCGCGTTCCGAATTCTTCGTCTTATCCTAATCATCTCCTCTTTCTTAAGTGTAAGTTCTTTAGTCCACCATATTGCTGCTTTCTTTGCTTTCTTAGGTTTAATTAATGGGATTGCTTTAGTACATGCCGCTGAAATGCATTGCGTGTATTTATCTACCATTATGTCCAAATCTTGTGTTGTCTTAATTTGTCCTATAATTTCCTTGTTTATTTGGTTGCTACTTAATTCTGTCGTTAATTCTTGTTTAAATACTTCCCAGTTCGCTTTCCTAGTATCAAACTTTCGCGTGCTGGTAATTGTCTTTTGTGGTGTAAAATTCTCTGGATTAAGCTCATATAATATTGGTTTATGGCTTGACAAAGTGCTAAATGTTTCATCAACTCTCCAATTTTTGATCTTGTTTATTAAAGAAGCTGAACACACTGTTATATCTATGATACTGGAGCAAAGCTTGCCCATCCTATAAACTGCAAATGTTGGATTGCTGTCAGTATTGAGGATTTCTAGATTTAATTCAGCTACTGTCTCCATTATTTGAGAACCCCTTTTATCGTCAGCATCGCATCCCCACCAGACACTTTTTGCGTTGACGTCTCCTGCAATGATGTAGTCACTTGCGTCCATGCTCGACGCAAATTGGTTAATTTTGGTAAGATCTTCATCAATATTTCCTTTCTCGTGCAAGTAAATATTAATTATACCTATCCTCTTATAATCTATTTTGATTGTGATTGTTACAATATCTTCCGTAATGAGGTCTGGATTAACAGTGTACTTAATATTTGGATCTAAGATAACGATTGCCGATCTGACTGGTTTATTTTTGTCGTGACTAACTTTTTGGACAACGCGGTAGTACGAGCCTAGGGTAACGTGGGCTTTTGCTGCAACATAAGGCTCCTGCATCAGTATAATTGAAAATCCCTGCATTGTGGCTGCGCGTAAACACTCTTGTGTTGCCGCACGCCCACGATCCAGGTTGTATTGAACTATTTTTATTCTGTTATTGTCTGGGGTTGTTGTAGTATCAATTATCTCTTAACAATAATTTACCGAAGATCTTGCAATCCTGTCCCATTTAGCCCACTCCGGACATTCAGAACTGTAAGCTGGATGGCTTAATGATTCTTTTTGTAAATTTTTGCAGTTTTTGCACTTTGGTGTTTGATTTCGATTCGTGCACAATCTGGTATCATGCTCCTCGGAACAGTATCCGCAAACCAATCCGTTATGGCAATCCCTAGCTAAATGATTAAATCCCAGACACTTATAACATTGGGTAAGAAGAGAGTGGTCAACGCATGGAACTACTTGATAACCTATACGCAGCCTTTGGTCCTTTATTTTTATCCACATTTGTGGTGTTACCTCTAGTATAACGTTGACTAGTTCACGGATCCTTCCTTTCGTTCTGCGGAGTACTTTGGCTGCTTTCTCTTTCTCTGGTTCTATTATTCCTGATATCAAGTTGCTATTTTGTGTCACCAATGCTTTGATGAGTTTTTGGTCACTGAGTTCAGATGTGATACCTATTAACCTTAAATGCGGATTTTTGTTCGAAGGTGTAGATACAGATAGTTTGGTGCACGAATCTCGAATTGCAGTTCTTAAAGTTTGCCTATCTTCTTGAGTGTCGCAGCTGATAACTACTCTTTGGTTATTGAGTTTAGTTATCTTGTTGACACCAATTCCTAGTTCCACTGGATCAACTCCCTTTTTTACCAGTTTCACGATATCGTCGCTGGTCAGACGGGGATCTATAGATTCAAGGATCATAGGAAAACGGGGCGCGCTCACAGCATTGGCATAGGTCTTTTGCGGTGGCTTATATGGTGCTGGGGCTACCCGTACGTTAGTTTCCCTTCCCATTGGTGGAGCGCAGGGGGAGTTCCTTAGTTCATCAATCTTATCCTTAATTTCCGCGATTGCCAATTCTGCTCCCAAGCCTGAATTGCTTTGGAAAGCTAGCTGACTTGTGTTGAATTCTTTCATTTCGTTTATATCCTTCATCATAGTTTTCATGGTGATGGTGATCGGTTCTAAAACTTTTTTAACGTCCTCACTTTGTTCATTTATTGTTGTGTTGATACAAGGTGGTGTTGCTTTGATTTCCGAAATCATTTGTTTCAACTCCTGTATCTCTGTGATGACAGTATTAGTGTCTGTTTGTATGAGCTCTGGGACTGGTGTTTTCTTTCCTGTCTCCTTATGAATTATGATAAATTCTTCAATCATCTGGGTTAAGAGACTGATTTGTTGTGTCATTTCTTTTACCTGTAGCGACAGTTTTGTTGCTAACTCTGATTGCTTCTGCGCAGTTACCGAAATTATTGTCTCAGGCGCTGGATGCGGTAATGCCTTTGTGACGAGTCCCTGCACTTCTAGTTGAATTTTACTTATGGCTTTTAAAGGCTCGTCCATCTCGTAACTCAACCAGCTGCGTATAGCTTCCACAGATTTACCTGTATTGCGAATTTCTTCAATGGATTCTACCAGCTTATTTACAATTTGGGAGTGAATTTCTGTCAGCTGCTTGTTATGAGCACGCTCAATTCTTACCAATTCCTTTGCAGATCGGCATCGTTCCTGCTCCAATCCAAGGCGATGCCGCGAGCGAGAATCAGATAACGAGAGCACGGTTTCATACAATCCCTGCAAGCAGTTGTGTACTTCTACTTTGCAGTCGCGTTTCATATTTCCGGCTTTTTCAAGTGCTTCCTTGCCTGAGAGCAGGAAGTCATTAGCTCGTTGAGTAGCTAGATCCATAGATATACCGGCCCGCTTGTAACCGGGTGGCAATATACTGGATCTCCTGCTGTTAAGGCTGGTTGCACTATCTGCGTCAGACCATTCATCATCAGTACGTTGGAATGGTTTACATTTCCCTAAAACCTCCAATTCGGCTTCCATGTCTAACGTTAATGAGCTTCGGTTTTCAGAATCTGCTTCCTGTCCCATTTCAGTTGTGATGTTATGAGAGTCAACTGCTGTCGGTTTTTCGGGTCTCATTGGGTCATTTAAGCTCTGGGTTTCCTTACTGATTCCTATAAGGCTTACTGTTTCAGGGCACGGTTCGCTGATGGAGTAACCTCTGGTGGTTGGAATATCCTCTGTTGCTTTGTTAGACGTGGCAGCATTCTGTATGAGTACTTTTTTACGTAGAGTCGTACTGAGAGTTGGACTTGCAGCCCTGCTCGTTTTAGATGCCCTTGATTTGATTGAGCCCGTAACTGATGCGGTTGACTTACTGGACATTATTTATGTTTATTCTTAAGAAAAGTGCTATCGATATAAATTGTACAGAAATGGAAAGCCTGTCTCAAGCCAAGTTGTTTAAACCCAAACACGACCGGTTTTGGTCGAATAGTGCCGAAGTTATGACGGTTTAAATTTTTCCAATATGGCCGACCGTAATTTTGTTTTTGCTCTAGATCGGTATTTTATGGATCAAAATGCTTCGTGCTTGGGCTCAATTCGTGGGAAATGAGATGAGCTATGCGTTCCACTTAGTCACAGCCACCTACTGATCAGGTGCTTTCTGGCAAGAGTTTTAGCTCTGTCAGGCTGCTCTGATCAAAATAAGACCAAACACGACCCTCCCCGCTCAACTGGTTCGCGAGAAATTCAACAAAACCGATTTCCAATATGGCGGCCAATTAAGATCAATTTCTCTAACTTTGGAACGGTGAAAGGTAACAAAGTCGTGTTTGGACTCTTTGGATAGCTCTGGGCAACGGTATTACGAACCTATTAAGCAACAAATAAAAAAAAATTATTATTTACAAGTTATGAACCGAAATAATATAAAATATACGAAAAAATGTATATCTCAAAAACTATCAGGAATAATTGAATTCTAAAAATGCCAATAGTTTTAAGCTTTTTAGTTCTATTTTTAAATTGATTCCAATTAAGCCGCAAAGGCCCAGAAGTGGGAGCACGTGTAAGCGTAATTTGATATAAAATGGAATATCTCTGTAATTTCAAGATGAAAAAATCTGAAATTTTCCACAAAGGTACTCTTTAATATCCTTTAAATAAATAAATAATAAAAATTATGTGTTATCGATTTATTTTTAAAGTTATAAAAGTTTAAACATAACAATTTTTTAATAAAAGAGGTTTTCCGTCAATAAAAAGAGCAAGGGTGAACCGATCTAAGCAAATGAGGTGTCGTCTGAAAGTGCTTTATACACCGCATCCAAAACCACTCTATAAATTATCCGGACGTAATTATTTCTCAAACCACGTGCCACGTGGTTTTTGAGAAAAATCGTTATAACTCCGTGATTTTTTAAGGAAAAAATCCGGAACAAATTGCAAAATGTGAAGCTAATGAAATGCCAAATGGTGCGCTAAAAAAGTTAATAGGTTGCTGATCTAGATTTTGCAGCGTTCGCAGATATATGTTAAAATTTTACCTGTTTTTGAGGTTATTTGTAGTTTTTCCACCAAATTTCACTCAGGCAAAATCCTGTACTTGCGAACACTATGCACAGATCAAAGCCTACACTTTTCCGCGCACTTTGGTATATAAAACAGCACAATAGCACAAATTTAACCCACTTTTTCGAATTTTTGAACGCGGAGCTCAATCACAACGATGCTTTCGGTACGGCGGACGGACTCGGGCTCCTTCTTTAGGTTAGGTTAGGTTAGGTTAGGTTAGGTTAGGTTAGGTTAGGTTAGGTTAGGTTAGGTTAGGTTAGGTTAGGTTAGGTTAGGTTAGGTTAGGTTAGGTTAGGTTAGGTTAGGTTAGGTTAGGTTAGGTTAGGTTAGGTTAGGTTAGGTTAGGTTATGTTAGGTTAGGTTAGGTTAGGTTAGGTTAGGTTAGGTTAGGTTAGGTTAGGTTAGGTTAGGTTAGGTTAGGTTAGGTTAGGTTAGGTTAGGTTTTTTTTTTTTTTTTTTTTAAATCTAGTTCCCCTGACATGGGAGATCAGGGACTTTGTTTATCATTAGTTGTTTTCTGTTTTCACCCGTTATATTCTTTTCTTTTGTCTTTTTATATTTTAGTGCTACATAGTTTATTTCATTTACATTTACGCTTATATTTACCTTATCATTATGTCTAAGTTCTTATTGCTATTTATTTTGTGGGACTGTTTACATTGTATACTAACATATATTATGTTACAGTACCCTTTTCTTATTCTATTTATTTTTATTTACTATTCTATATGCTAATTGTTTACAATATTTTATAAACTTATATCTGCTATGCTTATTTTTAATAATTTCATTAATATTTTCTTTGCTTATCTTTGTTTCTAACTCTATTTCTATATCCATTCTCTCTCTACTAAATATGGGACATTCCGTTATGATATGTATAATATCTTCATTTTTTGTTGTATCACAGGCACATGATGGGATCTCCTTACACTTAAATCTATACAAATAATCTGAGAAGCCCCCATGGCCTGTCATGACTTGTACCGTCATATGATCCATGTCAACCTTTCTAATGATGTTATATGCTTTTATAGCATCTGGGAAGAATATTTTTGTTACGTTGCTTGTTTTACCTTCCTTGTAGCGCCGGTTCCATTCATCAAGCGACTCCAATCGGATTTGTCGCTTGATGTACGAAACCGGACACTTGTCATAGTCAGGTTTCTTTTTACTTTTTGTGGCTGCTTCTTTGGCTAGCTGGTCTGCTCTCTCGTTTCCCTCCAATCCTGCGTGAGCTTTAACCCAAAACATATTTAATGTTTTGCCCTGTCTGTTAATTTTTAAAATGTTGTTTCTAGCTTCCACCGCTAGGGGATGGAGGGAGACGTCTTGAACAATTGTTTGGAGAGCAGACCTCGAGTCACTATAAATGTTGCAGCTTTGTGTTGGGTTTTTGATGACATATCTTGTTGATTCAAGTATGGCCAGCAACTCTGCCTGGTAGACGGTGCAAAAATTTTCCAGTTTCAGTTTCCGGGTACTTATCTCCGCGGCGTCATACCAGATGGATAACGCCGCGCCGACTTTCCCCTCTATTTTACTGCTGTCAGTAAATATTTTTTGGCCATTGTTGTTATTTTGGTCTATTTGTGCACCGTCTTCCAGGCACGCAAACTTCAGCCGCCTTACCTGGGATGGAGAACGGGGAGAAATATTCCTCTCCCGAGGAGGTGCTGCGATGGGGCGGCAGGCGCTGGTAGGGCCGCGGAAGTGTGCGAAAGCGTTCCCGTGGCCCTGCCAATATGTGACGAAGGTGGAACACCATGGGGTTTTAGTCGGTGCGAGTCCGACATAACCCGTCATTGCCCCCGCGAGGCGGGTATGCGTAGGCATTTCCCCATGTTAAAAAAAAAAAAAAAAAAAAAAAAGGTTAGGTTAGGTTAGGTTAGGTTAGGTTAGGTTAGGTTAGGTTAGGTTAGGTTAGGTTAGGTTAGGTTTTTTTTTTTTTTTTTTTTTTTTTTAATAGACCTCCCTGAGACTTTGGGAGACTGTTTTTACAATTTGTCTTTATTATCTTATTCGTTTATTTATCTTCAAAAACTCATTCATACATCATATCTTATACTCTTCTCGTCAGCCATTCAGCATCCCATTTTCATCTCACTTACATCATCTTTCAATCATGGGCTGAAGGCCATAGTGTACTTACATTCTAATTGAAACACAAAGGGGGCGGGGACAGTGAAGGGGGGAACAATAAAACTTTAATTACGTTCTACATTAATGCTAACTTAAAACTATGTTCCTAATTACAATTTATTTATGCTAATATATTTATATATCAATATAATTACTTAGCATAACTTACACTCTATTTCTTTTATTTACAGTAATGCACAGTTTTTTACAAAATTTGAGGAACAAGTCTCTATTTTTACCCAGTACAATATCCGGAAGCGTACTTAGTTCTAGTTTGCAGTCCAATAAGAACTCCAGCTCCTGCCTCTCACGGTCATGGGCCGGGCAGTCCAGGAGGACGTGGAGAACAGACTCCGAACACGCAGGATCGCAGACGCACGATGGACTCTCCTTACACTTGAAACGATGCAAGTACTCGGAGAATCCACCATGCCCCGACAATACCTGAGTGACAAATCTGTCCACCTTCATTTTACCGATGACACGGTATGCGGCTATCGCGTCCGGGAAAAAGACCCGGGTGATACCGGCTGTTTCACCGGCCCGGTATCGTTGGTTCCACTCATCAAGCGATCGCATACGAATGCTTCGCCTGATGAATGAAACCGGGCAGCTGTCATAGTCAAAACTGCGTTTAGACTTTAGCGCAGCTTCCTTGGCCAGATGGTCGGCACGCTCGTTCCCCTCTAGTCCCGCGTGGGCTTTGATCCAGAACAAATTGACAAGTTTGCCCTGTATCGAAGCCCTGTGCAGGTGGCCCCGCGCCTCGACGGCCAGGGGGTGGAGGGCAACTGGATTTATCGTTGTCTGCAGTGCCGACAGAGAGTCAGAATAAATTCCGATTGATCTGGCCGAGTTATCTGCGGCCGTCCGCGCCGCCCTGCATATCGCCAGGAGTTCCGCCTGGTAGACGGTACAAAAGGACGGCAAAGCAAGCTTGAGGGTTTTGGTTTCGGCGGCGCCCCTCCATATGGATAACGCCGCACCCACCTTGCCCTGAATCTTACTGCCGTCCGTGTAGATATTAAGTTCGTGGTCAATATTTACCGCGAGTTGTTCCTCGCCCGCCAGGCACTTGAACTCCAGGTCGATATGCTGAGCGGGATGCGGAGACCGCAGAGCCGAGGACATCCGTTCCACCTCCCGATCTCCTATCGCGTCCTGGGGTATACCCCTCCTCGCACCATACAGCGCCGCGGCTTCGCGGACCCGCAGGTCAAGGGGGAGTATCCCAGCGAGCAACAGTGCTGAGTTCAGGGAGGTGGTGCGGTATGCCCTACACAGCTTCTGCGCAAAACCCCGCTGGACCACGTTCAGCTGCTTTCGAACACCGAGCTTATCAGCAGCCGGCGCCCAAACGGCAGCCGCATACAGTATCACGGGCTCAACCACCGCTCTGTAGATAGCGCGGATAACTTCGGGGTGGAGGCCCCAGCTCGCCTTCGCGGCTCTCGAAAGCTGGGCGTAGAAGGCCACGGCCTTCTTACACACATTCGCGACGTGCGTGTTGAAGGTCAGGCGCTGGTCTAGGACGACTCCCAGTAACCTGAGTTCTCCGACCATGCCAATGTCGACCCCGCCCATGTGGAGGCGTGGGGTGTCATACTTCAGTCTGCGCGTGATGACCATGGCACTGGTCTTGTGCGGCGCAAACCTCAGTTTGTTCTGGACTCCCCACTCCCTCACATGCTCGAGGGCGGCATTAGCACGGCTTTCGACCTCATGAGCCGTCTCACCTTCAAAGACCAGCACCACATCGTCAGCGAATGCCTGCACATAGTGATGTCCAGCCTCCAACTCGCGAAGCAGTGGATCCAACAAGAGGTTCCACAAAATCGGCCCACCGATAGACCCCTGCACGCAACCCTTCCCGGTTTCCCTCACGCACTCTTCCCCGCAGTACCGTGCGCGAACATGCCTGCCGCTCAGGTAGCTGCCCAGGAGCCTCCTGATGTTAAACGGCACTCGTTCCTCCGCCAGTCTGACTTTGATACGTGGCCACCAAGCGTTGTCGAAGGCGCCCTCTATATCCAGTGACACAAGCGTCATCAACTTTTTGTTTTTTAAACCTAATCTGATGTGCTCAACTAGTGTATAGAGGGCGTCCTCGGTACTCCGCTGGGGCATAAAGCCAAACTGGTGGGTG
Source organism: Parnassius smintheus behrii (assembly GCA_036936625.1). Taxonomy (NCBI): domain Eukaryota; kingdom Metazoa; phylum Arthropoda; class Insecta; order Lepidoptera; family Papilionidae; genus Parnassius; species Parnassius smintheus. The sequence continues at coordinate 95,984 of JAUPFT010000004.1, read as the reverse complement.
CTGAGCCTGGGCGCTATATGATATTTTAATCTGGTGACAAGCATTTTCTCCAGCACCTTCCCCAGCACCGGAAGGAGACCGATCGGCCGATACGACCGTGGTGTCGCATAAGTAATCTTCCCCGGCTTGCGGAGGAAGATTACCGTGGCCTCCTTCCAGGGCTCGGGAAAATGCCGGAGTTCGAGGCACCTGTTGAAAAGAGCGAGTGAGAGTTCGGGGTCAAATTCTATCGCGTGCAAACATATATCGGCGGTAAAACCGTCCGCGCCTGGAGCCTTCTTTGGATTGAAGGACCGGCAGGCCAATTTCAACTCCAAAGGAGTGAAAGGCGGGTCCGTCAATTCCGGAGAAGTTTCAACGTCAAAGAGCTCAGCTTGTACCCTCACCCTTCGGTGCTCCTCGGAGTCATCCCCCTCGGAGTCCTCCGGGTAAAAGGTTTCGGCCATATGCCTCACCGAGCCCTTGGCGTCTAGCTCCATACTGTCCACCACCAGCGGTGGGTCTTCGTCTCTCCTGGAGGTTCTGCCGAGGACCCGGTAGATACCCCCCCAAACCGATTCCCCGTCTTGGCGTTCGCAGAAGGAGACCCAGCTGCGCGTCTGCGCTTGCCTTACCTCGGTCTCGTAACGCTCCTTCGCCTCGAGGTACTCCCCAACTACCTTTTGACGCCTAACCGGCGCTGCACACCGAATCCTGCATCTCTTGGTGGCCACCTCACGCTTAAGCGCTGCCAACCCCTCGTTCCACCATGGCATATTCAACACATCCTTGCGCTTAATTGGCGGAATAGACGAGGCACATGCTTCGGCAATTAATGTGTTGTATTTTGTGATTGTGTTATCTAATTGTGAACCGTGTGTTAAATTTTTAATATAATCTAATGTAAAGTTTTCTCTATTGATAATTTGACCCAGTTTCTCACGAAACTGGGCCCAATTTGCGTGTTTAGTATAATATATTCTTGTGGTGTGCTTGATGAAATTCTTGTTGATGTGCCTTGTCCTTAATGTGTAGGATATGCCATTGTGGTCCGAGCTGGTCAGGTCCTCACGCACGCGCCAGTCGTCCACCAAGCTATACAGGTCCGGCGATACGGCAGTTATATCAACATAACTGGTGTACCTTACGCCGCCCCGGATAGTGTCAAATGTAGGGGTTTCCCCTCGGTTCAGGATGCAGAGCCCGAGGTCCTCCAGTGAGCCGTGCAGTTCCTCGCCGCGGCGATCTGTCACGGGACTCCCCCACCAGACGCTCTTGGCATTGGAGTCGCCCCCAATTATAACACTCCGAGCTCCTGTCTCACGCTGCACCCGGCGCGGATGTGCTAGGTACGAGTCCATCGGCAGGTCGGGCTCAAAGTAAAATGAAACCAGGATGATCTCCCAGTTGCGGACTCGGATCCCCACCACTGCGATGTTGGTCGTGGTAAGTTTCGGGTACTGTGTTATGTGAAGGTCCGCGTCAAAAACTATGATCGCGGCCTTTACAGTCCCACTTCCATGGTCCGCACACTGGAAGACTCTGATCCCACCTTGACTCTTCACACGCCCTGTTCCGCCGACGTATGGCTCCTGCACCAGAGCAAACCGCGCACGCTGGTTAGAGGCTTCGATCAGCAGCTCGGAGTGTGCCAACTTACTGCGCTGGAGGTTCGTCTGGAGGACTTTGAGAACCACTGCGTTCACCGGCACGCCCTCAGCAATACGCTACGGATTACCGGGCGAGGTCATCCCACCTCTTCCTGACGGGACAGCTGTCGCTAAATGCGTTATGTTCAACATTGTCAAACTTCGCGCGACAACAGTTCCGGCAGGAAGGCGGGGACCCCGCTAGCCAATCCGCGCATTTAGTGCGTGTGCAGCAGCAGACCTCTGTAGCCAGTGTGGCCCGCCACAGTGGCTACAGAGGTCTGCTGGGTCTTTACAGTACTTCCGCCCGTGGCCATAGCCGAGGCATCGCGTGCATTGGACCAGTGGCGACTGGTCCTCCGCTCGCACCCTCTGGAGGTCGATGTGGACCGAGCCCACGCCGGTTATCCTCGCCCAGAGGGTGGGCGACGCACTCAGGACCACGTTGGCCACGTGCGGGTTCCTAGCCCCTCTGCGATACCTTACCTCGAGTCGGTCATCCCCAGGGCCGAGGCCGTCAAAGAGGTCCCGATTCTGGTTCCTTAGGGCCTTTAAAATGTCACCATCGGTGTTGATTGTTAGGACACCTCTAAGGATCAGAAGCGGGTCTCTATTTTTGACGTCCTCGACGTTGAGGCCCGACCCTTCCTTCGCCAATCTCTCCTTGGCCTTTCTCCGGTCCTCGGCAGTGCTAAAGCCCATGACGACCTTGCGGTCTTTGGCCTTCCGGACCCGGTCGACCTTAACCCATCCCTCCTTCGCGTTTAGGGTTTTCCTCACCTTTCCAAGGACCTCCTCTCCTGTGTCCTCTTCGTCCACAGCAGCCACGCAGGCGTAACTACGCTGTTGATCCTCGGCCAACCTGCTGCACCTAATGAGCTGCTCCTGGAGAGCCTTCATCCGCTCATTACTCTCCAGGAGAAGCCGAGAGTGCTCGTCGAGTTTGGTGCTCAGTCCGGAGTCCGAGGGCACCGTAAACGTGGTGTCGGCGTCCTTAGTCGTCGACACCCCCTTCACGGAGCCCCCGGTACCCTTACGAGCCCTCTCGGCCTTCAGGTCGGCTTCGGACTCAACAATCAGTTTCCTGAGCTCGTCCAGGGACCCCAGGATGGTCTCTTTGATATCCCTCCTGAGGTTCCTGGACGAGTCCACCGCCTGTTTCGCCTTTAAATAATGGTGCTTGGCCCGCTGCAATCTGGTCCGCCCGGTGGTCGCCACTGGTGAGTGAACCAGCACTTCAACCCCCCCCTTCGGACTCTCAACCCGCTTTGGGGTCGGCGTCTTTTCCTTAGAGGTGGAGGGGGCGCCCGGTCCAGCCGTATAAGCCGACTCGGGAGCCACCCCCACCCCCTTCGGACTCTCTACACGCTCAGGGGTTAACGTCTTGCGCTTAGAGGTGGAGGGAGCGCCCGGTTCAGCCGTACAAGCCGACCCGGGAACCGCCCCCTCCCACTTCTCCATACTCTGTCTTGGCAGCTTTTTCACGATCTTGGGGGGAGTTGAAGGTGGGTTCGCTTTTTCCGGCCGCTTGACCGGTGTCCGGAGTCCCAAAACCATTTTTCAGGGAGGTCGCGTCAACAATTAATAAAATAAATAAAATTAAAATAAAATGTCAAAATAAATAGTCAAAATTTATACTAAATGTGTCAATAATAAAATTACCGCAATAGCGGGTTGTATAGGGTAAAAATAGAGAGTGTTCCGTCAAAAATCAAGTGCCGTAGAATACTACGGCCCTTACTCAACCTAAAACTACTTAAAAACTATCTAAAATATCTTCCGCCGCGACTCTACGGTGGAACTCTACAGTGACTCTAGATAGAGTCGCCCAGTTAACACCAATCGATAGCGCTTTCCAGGGGAAAGTCAACGGAAAAAACCGCGTAGCTCTACGACCAGCGGTTTCCGAGATATCACGCCTTAAAGATTTCCAAGATGGCGGCTGGTTATCTGGTTTCAGTCTAGACCGAATTTCAAAAATTATATCTCGAGAACCGCTGATCGCAGAAACGCGAGCGACGGCTTCCCGTAACGGGCGTTTTGCCCTCTATTTGAAACCTGCCAAATTTTTGGCAATCTGGAGGTCGACTCTATCCAGAGCCACAAACTATCACAAATCGTAGAGCTCACCACAACTAAGCGTTTACAAGAAACCGCGTCTTTCTAAGACGTCTGGATCAAAAGTTATACAACTTTTTATCAAAACAAAATGGCCGCCAATATGGCTGCCAATTATAAGGATTTCTACTAAATCCGTTCCTATTTGTCGTATCCTATCGAGCTTGGGCTCGTTTGATTCGTCTTTTAATTTACAATCTAAATCTATAATTATCTACAAAAAATATTTCAACCCCGATTTTTGGGGTGCAAAAAACATATAAATTTACAACAAAATTGGAAAAAACTCGAAAATTTTAAATAAAAATTTATTCTAAAAAGCTAAGATTATACTTATATACTACTTAGTTTAATTTTTACAATAGGTTGCGAAGTGATCAAATTGTTATTTACACCCCCACGTGTCAACCCTTAAACTTTAAAAAATCGTAACTCCAAAAGTATTCAGCTGAAAATTTTGAAATTTATAACATTGGTAGAGCTTAATGAACCCTACAAATTAGATAAAAAATATGGGGGTGTCGTCGATCTTTATTTCGAGATAAAAAATTTTTGAATTTTGAAAAATTTAAAAATTTTAATAACTCCGCAACCACTAACCTAAAAATTATGCTTGATACGGCGTTGAACTCGCCGCGTCGTGCCGCGTCGAATGAGCCTCCTCGCGCTGTCCTCGGGCCACTGGATCCAGGACCACGTGTCCACGTGGTTCCCGGTTTTTCTTTAATAACTCCGTGAGTTTCTACCGGAAAAATCCGGTCGAGGTGTCACAAGAAAGAGCTCAGCGAGCCCCGTCTGCAGATATAAAAATATCCAGGGGTCACAGATCGCGTTTAGGCAGCGTTCGCGCTCAATGTTTTTAAAAATTTAAAATTTGCACTTTGCACTGGTTTTCTTCACACTTAACGCGCGCAGCGCGAAAAACAGAAACTGTCACTAGCTGGGGCAACTATTCCCGCAACTTTTGGTGCATAAATTGTAAAAATCGGAGCACAAAAAACCACTTTTTTCGATTTTTGAAACACAAAATCGGGCGGAGCGGCACTCGACCAACATGTAGCACGTCCACCTCAGAGTGCGTCTGCGACGGAAGGGGGGGTTAGGTTAGGTTAGGTTAGGTTAGGTTAGGTTAGGTTAGGTTAGGTTAGGTTAGGTTAGGTTAGGTTAGGTTAGGTTAGGTTAGGTTAGGTTAGGTTAGGTTAGGTTAGGTTAGGTTAGGTTAGGTTAGGTTAGGTTAGGTTAGGTTAGGTTAGGTTTTTTTTTTTTTTTTTTTTTGTTTACTCAATTCATCTGCTGTTTTTTCTTTTACAGCACCTATAAAAACTTTTTTTTTGTTCTGTTTTTGTGCGTTTTTTTTTTCTATATATATATACATTTTTCAATTAAAATTACTACGATACATATTTGTCCTTATACAACTAATGATTTTGTATTCCGCAACATTATCTATTTGAAACTGTTTTATTAGATTGCTTAGCTAACTAATCTTCTACCCTTTACATACAATTATCTACTTCTTTAAGGTTTATCCTTCCTATTTGTTTGTTAATTTACTGTCAATTTAAACTAAAATTACACTGTGTATTCAATTTCATTATGGACCTTCCAATTTGTCTGTCCACCATATGGGTTTACATTGGGTGCCGTTGTTCTTCATTGGCATGGATGCTCGACAAGCTTCATGGATTGTATTGATAATTTTTGTAATAAAGGATTCTAATTCGTTGGTATTTAATGTGGGAATATCTACGTCTAGGCATCCCTTATTGCACATTTTGAGGTCTAAGACTGCCTTAAACTCTGCCCAGTTAGCTTTTTCACTTTTATACAGATATGTGGATGTGTTTTTTCTTTTTGTGGTGTTATCGTTAAATAGGTTGAGCGTAAATTCAATAGAATTATGTTGAGATGAGGGACAAGCCTCCAGGTTAACATTCCAGCTATTTATTTTCTCGTATATAGACCCTGATGCAAAAGTTATGTCGATAATAGAGGAGCAATTTCTACCATGTGTGACGGTTTCAAACGTTGGGATGCTTCCTTGGTTGCAAATATACATATCATTTCCTATTACAAGTTCCGCCACTTCGCGACCTCTTTTCTTAGTTGTTTCACAACCCCATAGTGGGAGCCAACCATTAAAATCGCCACATATTATACGATGAGAGTCATTGGTTGATTTAAGAAAGGCGTCTAAGCGCTCAAGTGTTGCGTGTTCATCGTCTCGGGGCTCAACGTATGCTGATGCAATATATAATTTCCTTGTACCTATTGTCATTTGGACAACGCAGAGGTTAGCAGTTGAGAACTGTGTCATACCTATTAACGTACCACAATTATTTTTAGCGATTATGCAAGCTTTGACTTTTTGGTCACAAAGGCCTTGTATTGATTTCATTTCTTGTTTGGTTCCTAAATATGGTTCTGAGACTATTGCTATAGAGTAATCGTTTGCAGCAAAGTATCGTAAAAATTCTTGTTGGCAGCTTTTGGATCGGTCTATGTTACACTGAATTATTTTCATTTTATTTGTTTGATCCATAGTCGATTCGCTGGTTTATACGCTCTTTCATGGCTTTGACTCTAGGGCAGGAAAAGGAAGTTGCTGCATGTTGTGTGTCAAATTTGGTATTGAACTTGTTATTATGCATTTGGCAGTTGTAGCACGTAGTAGCCGATTTATTCGCCTTATTTGGACAGTTTGTGTACGTGTGATTTCCTGCTGCACAGTGCGAGCAGGGATGGATATTATTGGTGCACTTGCCTTGAACGTGTCCAAACTGAAGACAGCTAAAGCACTGAATGAATGGGCAAAAATTTTCGACATGTATACGTTGATGATCAACGTTTATTCTTCCGGAATCCATGATTTTGCGCCATATCGTAGGATTGCATAAGAAAACTGCATTATATAATTTAGGGTTTTTGTTTTTCCTCTTAAAACGTAAGCAAAGAGCGTCGTCCGTATTATTTATGAGGTCCCGTAATTCGTCGTTTTGCCCTGTGATGATACTGACTAACTCTTCTGATGAGACGTCATTTGATACGCCCTTTAAGATGACCATAGGGTTCATTTTGCGCGCGGCTTCAGCGTTAACTGTCGTAACAGATTTCAAACGTTCTAAGGCGTCGTCCCTCTGGGAGTATGTATCGAATTCTACTCGGAGTTTATTATTTGATATGACTTGCAATTTGGAGGGTGCATAATTACAACTCTTAAAACAGATACTCTTGCGCCATGATTCGATAACTTCTTGTCGCGAATTAACTTTATTAGTAGGAGTGACAATAATAGCCGGTTTTGATGCATGTGTTGGTGCTGGATTGCTCGGCGGAGGACGAGGAGTAGAAGCAACACTCGCATAGGATTTGGTTTGAGTGCGTATCGAGAGTTTGGAAATCTCTTCCTTAATAGTATTTTGCAGCGACTCTTTAACCTCTATAATACTTGCCGTATATTCAGTTTTTATTTGTGTTTCTCTTATGATTCTGTTAATGTCATGCGCCATTTCTATAATCGCTTTTTTGCTGTCTGATGTTACACTTCTGCCAGCCGATATGGTTGTGATTATGTTATTCGCTATAGTGGTTATTGAATTAAAACCTTCGAGTATGCTTGTAGAAGTAGGCATCCTATGATAGGGTGAATTTTCATTTGCGATGCTACCAGTTTCAGTATCTGTGCACGCCTTTTTATTCAAACTTTGCTTTCTAAATGATCAACTAACAAAACTAACGGTAATAAAGAGAAAAAAGTATGATTCTAAAATGCAGTAGCAAAATCTACTTCTGTAATAAAAACCGGGAGGGTGGGGAGTCGATGTTTGTTTAAGCTTATTGTTTTTATTTACGGGTTTAAAAAAAACAGATATAAATTAAATAAAAAAAAATCGATGTACATAAAAAATCGATATAAATAAAAATCGATATAGATTCCTGCAAGCCTACTAAAGTAAGAAAAACAGGGAGGGTGGGAGGGCCATTTTTTTCCAATTCTGTGTGTTTTATTTATAAAATTTGAGTGCGGATGGCTATATCTACACGGGACGGACCTAACAGAAGCAAAATGAGCGAAAGAAACAAAGATTTGAAAATTTTTTAAATTTTTATGAAAATAGGACTATTAGAAAACGAATTATGCGAAAATCAATAATTTATCGTCGAAAATTTACTAAGAAAACTATATGTAAATACGTGGGGCAGTTAATTACACTATTTTAGGAGAAAATTCGAATAGAAAAGGCTGATTTTCAGCCGAGTTATAGGTGAATTGATGTTTTTATTAATGAAATTTCGTAAATAAAGGACTGAAAATATGAAAATTTATATATGTAACGTTCAGAATTTGCCAAGAAAACTATATAAAAATACGGGGGGCAGTTAGTTATACTATCTATATAGAAAATTTAAGCAGAAAAGGGCAATTTTCAGTCGAATTATAGATGAATTTATGTTTTTATTTGTGAATTTATTTAAAAAATGGATGGAAAATGTGAAAATTAATTATATTGCGGTGAAAATTTATTATGAAAACTACAGAGGAATACGAGGAGTAATTAGTTCTATTATTTGGAGAAGATTTGAACGAAAAAGACCTATTTTTAGCAAAGTTATAAGCAAAGATGTAGTTGGTTAGGTTAGGTTAGGTTAGGTTAGGTTAGGTTAGGTTAGGTTAGGTTCCCCCCCGAACGGGTTCCCGCCTTGTCGTGGCGGGGGGGCTTAGTAGCCGTGGCTTGGTCTCCCGCGGTGAACAAAGAGGAACCCACTTGGCTGGCCCGAGGGGAAGGGCCGGCCCGAGGTGGCCACTCCGAGTGGGCTTGGGAAGCCCACTTCGGATGTGTGCTGGTGGACTACAGCGAGAGGGGAGTCTGCACCCTCTACCGCTGCAGCCGAGGTGGAGTCGCGGAGGAAGAGGAGTGTTGGTATGGCGATGCGCCACTCGCCCTATCCTCCGCGACTCAAACGCGGCCGCACCGTTGATGCGGTGGTGATGGGGCTGCGGGGGAAGAGGATTGTCGGTATTGCGAGGCGCCGCTCTCCCTATCCTCCGCAGCCGAATCTTAGTTGGCGGCGGAGCCATAGACCAGATCCGCCGCTGGGGTCGGGAAGGCTAGTACTTCTAAGTGCTCGTTGGTTTTTTTTTTGTGGGCATCGTTGTTACTTATCTTTTTTTTTTTGTTGTTTAAACATAATAATTGTTGACCCACTTTGTGTTTTATGTTTTTTTTTTTTTTTTTGCCCTTTTTCCCCCTTATGTAGTCATCAACATAATCTACGTGCTTAATGTACATGGCCTTACATGCTATGTAAATTTTTATATTACCAGATTTTTTTTCCTTTTCCTTGTACTTAATATCGTGGAGAGTGCTCCATCTTTAACTGTTTGTGATATCTGTTGACAGGGCTTCCACAATAGCTTCGTCTCTGTTTCTAATTGCCATTTTCAGATTATATTCTTTGATTCTTTTCGTTGTCGCAGCCATTGCGCTCTCAACCAGCCTTCCAGTTGCATCGTCGCAATCGTTCGTGTAATAAACACAGCTTTCTGTGTGCCTGGATGCTGCCACTACTGCGTGTTGGACGCTTTCATAAATTTTGAGCTTCTCTGTTGTTGTCCTCATTATGACCACTCTCCCGTATGTGAGACCTTGGGCCTCATGTACGGTTAAAATTCGCGACCCGGGACCCGAACCATATCCCTGGCTGGTAAGGGACTCCTTTTCTGCTTGCGTAAATACAAGATATAAGGTGTCGGGCACGGTACCTGGTATGACGACTCCCGTGTACCTCTTCCTTTCTAGTGAGTGCACCTGAGATCTGGATGAATAAATGCCACTGTAGATTTCATTCAGGGCATATGCCACATCCATCGGATTCCGGTGCGTACACAGGAGCTCTTGGCTGATAGTGGTTACGAGGCTTGGGCGTGTATATTGCATCGCAAAGAGGTTTTCCCTGTCGATATAAGGGAGTTGATTGATGTCACCAAAAAGCAGTATTTTTTCGGCTCCACTTAGCCGCATTGCCATTACTATGGCCCCGAAATGGTTCATGAGAGCTTCGTCGACTAAAAGTCGAGTACATCTTCCCTTTTGCCTTCTCATACCATTTACTAAAACTGAGGCCATTGTGCGCACTTTTGTTTTTGCGTCAGTGGCTATGCGGTTGGCTAACTTTTCTCTAAGATCTTTAGCTGCTTCTGTTGTTGTTGTGACAATAAAATCATCCTCCGCATCGAATTGGTTTATAACCCAAGTTGTTTTGCCACATCCCGGGACTCCATTGACCCAATTTATCGTCGGCACCGTCCAGTTTTCCCAAGGATCTCCCAATGCACAGGCTCCCGAGATGGTTTCCGCCATTTTCAGGATCCTATCCTCTAGCATCACCCTGGTACAACGGGCGGTGACCACAATAGGGTCGTTGGGGGGGGGTTTTGAATACTAATCTTCCCTGTCGTTCTGTCTCCTCCTCATCCAAGGCTACGAAGCCCGCCGACCCGCTATAAGCCGCCATGTGATGACCCATTTTACCTTTTATGACAGTAGATGTTTTGTTGTCATAAATTGCGGCCTCTGCTTCCTCGAGCTGCACTCCAAGGAACTCATGACTACCGAGGTGGAAACTTTGTAAGATATTCTTGCAAGTAGTTTGGTTCACTTCAAGAGTTGCTTTTATGAGGGCCTTAAACTCTAGGAAAGCGTTGATTATGTGGTCTTTAGGCTCGACCGCCGGTAGAAGTCTTGGAGGACTGACACGTCCCGAGCAGGGTCTAGTGTGGGTGGGTTTGGATTTCTTGAGTACTTTTGGAGGCTCTCTTATTAAGTTATCGGCTTGTCTCAACTTACTCAACTTTCGCATTGCTCTTCCTGGAATACTCTGGGCCGCTGCACCGATGGTTTTAATTAGTGCACTTACCCCGCTTTGTGACTCAGAACTTTTGCTAAGTTTTTCCCTGGCTGCGGCCTTTTCTTTGGCCGTTTTCAGTTGCAGGCGTTCTGAGCCACTAAGTGTCTCTGGATTTGCTACAAGATGTTGGGTTGCCTTTGTTGAGTCATGATGTTTGAGGAAGCTCAGGTTTTCGCCCCTATCCTCATACACGACTATTTCATGTTTGTTTGAGGCTTTTATGCAACCAATGTGGTCCATGACTTCACCTTTCTCATATAGGACCACCATGGCATCCACACTTATGATGCGGGGTATGACAGCTGTCTCCTCCTCACCGAGTCTCGTTAGCAGTGAGCATGCCTGGGCGAATGGAGTTTTTTCTTCGCTCCATGTGAACAGCAAGATCGTTTTGTTTTTCGATCTTACTATTCGACATCGTTGCTTTGCAACCTCTATTTCAACTAGCGCCTCATATGTTTTGCGCTTCATGCTCGTTTTGAGAGTACTGCCGTTTAGTAAGCTTGCGAGACCGGGAGATATTTTGACATAGTTTTGGCCAGTTGTTAAGCAAAAACTTAAGCCGAAACGCTCTGTGTTGTTATCCATGAAGAGAGCTACTCCTCGAATTCTCAGGCCTGGGTTACCTCTTTCAGCGCATGCTAATAGCTGATGTTCTGCTTTATTGGCTGGGATGCTCTTCTCTTTTACGGAGACCTCTGCGAATTCCGCAACGGTTTGCTGCTGCCTGGGGAATGGATAGTTCGTGGCGTTACGCTTTGCAGCAGCGCGAAAGATGGACTCTACGAATGCCAGAAATTTGGGCCTTTTGTCTTCGTCTTCGATGATTTTGTGTAGGTCAGACTTGTCAAGATTGGTGTTAATGCAAAACTCGAGATCCAGACGTGCCGCCTGATAGCGGGGACACTCCAGAATCACATGCCACACTGACTCACTGACATTTGGATCGCACTCGCACCCTGGTGTATCCTTAAGCTTAAAGCGGTGCAAGTACTCCGCAATTCCACCATGTCCTGTTAACACTTGTACCTGTGTGGGTGTCAACTTCGTCTTTCTCACTATCCGGTATGCAATTGCAACATCCGGTAGGAATATTTTGGTGACTTGCCCAGTGGTCGAGGTCTCGTATCTGTCCTGCCAGATTCGAACGGTTTCCTCTCTGATTTTCTTTTTAACGTAGGACATGGGGATTTTGTCGTAGTCTAGAGTGGCTGTCTCCCGGAGTGCCGCCGCCTTGGCGAGCTCATCAGCTCTCTCATTTCCAGACGTGCCTACATGAGCCCTCAACCAAAACAGCCGTATCACTCTTCCCTCTTTTCTCATCTTCCCTATGCTTTCTTGGATGGCCTTTGATAGGGGGTGGCTTGCTTTAGGGTTCGCCAGCAGATCGAGCGAAGATCTCGAGTCGCTCATGATGTTTACGACAGGTTCAGTGCTCGATTCTGCTAGTTTGGTCGCCCTGAGCAAGGCATAGAGCTCGGATTGGAAAACTGTACAGGATGGATCCAGTCTAAAGGTGGAACTACTGATCTCCCTGCCATCTTCCCACCACGTTAAAGCTGCTCCGACCCTCCCTTCTATCTTACTTCCATCGGTGTATATGTGAGGGCCGGTTAGTTGGTGGAGGTTTGTGTTTCCGATTGTTTCCAGTAGCTCATATTCCAATTTGACGAGTTTAGAGGGATGAGGTTGATCCAAGTGATTTACACGGTTTTCAAGCTCTCTTCCTGGCGGTAAATAGTCCAGTGTGCCTTGTTTCCTGGTTTGGTACAAGTTGGACGCTTCTTTTATTCTCAGGTCTAACGGAAGCAGACCCGAGATGGCAAGCGCGGAAGTGAGCGATACCGTACGGTACGCTTTACAGATCTTCTGCGCGAAGCCCCTTTGCAACGTGTTGAGTTGGTCTTTGATCATCTGAAGTTCTGTTGCTGAGGACCACGCGCTCGAAGCGTACATCACTATGGGTTCGACGACTGCAACGTATATTGTCCTTACAATCTCACCATTGAGACCCCAGGTCACCTTGGCCGCGCATGCAAGCTGTTTGTATATGTCAGCCGCTTTTTTGCATACGGCTGCTACATGTGGCTTAAAGGTGAGTCCACGGTCAATGATGAGACCGAGTACTTTAATTTCCTCTACGAGGTTTACTCTGCTGCCGGACATTTGCAGGTTGGGGTGGTCAAATTTAAGTTTTTTAGTGACAAGCATTGCATTTGTTTTATGCGCTGCAAACTTTAACTTGTTCTGGGTTCCCCACTTCTTTACTCTTTTTAAAGTGTCATTGGCCTGTTGCTCCAGGGCACTCGTTGAGTGACTCGAGAACACCAAGACAACGTCATCTGCAAATGCCTGACAATACACCCCTTCGTTCGTAAGTTGGTGCAGCAGTGAGTCTAGGATAACATTCCAAAAGGTTGGTCCACCGATAGATCCTTGAACACAGCCCTTTGTAGTTCCCCTCTCACTCGTTGTTCTGGCATAGTTAATTACGATTTTTCGATCTTGAAGGTAAGAGCCAACCATATCGTAGAGGTTTTTGGGACATTTCTTTTTGGCTAGTTGCAGTTTTAATGCTGGCCACCATGCGTTGTCAAAGGCTCCCTCTATATCTAATGAAACAACAAGGACGATCTTCTTATTCCTCACTTCGTTATTGATATATTTCAATAGATCATAGAGGGCGTCCTCAGTACCACGTTGAGGCATGAACCCATACTGGTTTTTATTAAGAGTTGGGAGGATGTACCACTGGAGTCGGCCCACCATCAACTTCTCGACTATTTTTCCGAGTACTGACAGAAGACCTATTGGTCGGTATGACTTTGGATGTGTATAGTCATCCTTTCCTGGTGTGACGGCCCAATATTATTATTAATAATTAAATTCAATATAAAGGGGCGTCAAAAATAGTTTTAAAACATATATATTAAGCAATTAAGTTAAATTAATAAACATAAAGTTAATATATTTCAGACATTATCCCAATAACATAGCAAATTAAAGGCAAAATTATTGTTTCTCGTAATAAGTAAATTTATTATAAAAAACTTGTAAAAATATTTAAAATAAAATAAATAATAGAAATACAAGTCAAAAAATATTATAAAATTAAGTTAAATAACGTTTATAAGATAATTAGAAAATTTGTTAAAAATTGTTTAAGTCATGGGAGGTGTTCGTGTATAAAAGAAAATTTTTTCTAAGTTGTGGAAGGAGTTCACGTATAGATGAAATTTTCTAAGTTGTTGAAGGAGTTCATGTATTAAAGAAAATTTTCCTAAGTTATGGAAGGTGTTCACGTATAGATGTCTTGTATGGATGAGCTGCCGGAGATACATTCCTGCAGTTCTACATATATATGGGGTGGTCGGGAGCCCGACTGCCTGAAGTACTGTAGCACAATGACTAGTCCTATATTAGGGACTTATGATATTGAACTCAATGATACAAAAGCAATACTATAGAAGGTCTCCATGATGAATTTGCATTACAATAGTAGGGTCGTGGGTTCGAACCCTATATATGAATGACTTATGAAAGTAAGGTCTATGATTCAAAAGCAATACTATAGAAGGTCTCTGTGATTAATATGCATTACAATAGTAGGGTCGTGGGTTCGAACCCTATATATGAATGACTTATGAAAGTAAGGTCTATGATTCAAAAGCAATACTATAGAAGGTCTCTATGATTAATATGCATTACAATAGTAGGGTCATGGGTTCAAATCCTATATATACATGACTTATGAAAGTAAGGTCTATGATACAAAAGCAATATTATAGGAGGTCTCCTTGATGCATAAGCATTGTATGGGGTGGTCGGGTGACTGACTGCTCCTAGTACTGTAGCAAAATGACTAGTCCTTATTAGGGACTTGAAAAGGAATATTATGGTGGCGTGTGTGCTGCTTCACGAGCAATTGGTCCGAGGTAAACTTGGACTCGCTAACCGATGTGTCCTAGACATATCATCTTAGTGTCGGTGGTAGCGGGTTTGTTGTAGCAATACGGCTTTCCCGTGGACATCGCACACCCATACCGTTTGTGGGCGGCGTAGTAGCGCATAGCGAAGCGTCGTCTATATTTCGGATTGGGATGATGAGTGTGTTTGGTAGCACTTTTAAGTGTAACAGGCATACTCAACTTCATGTCTTAGTGCATTAGCGCTATGATACGTGGAGTTTTGTTCATTGACGTCTTAGTAGCGTGCTACTATGATACGTTAGTGATATTTTTATATAACAACAATACTAACTTTGTTGCCAAAATCGATAGGAGTCATGTGGGTGTGTTGTGAGGGTGCGCCGCCCGTATGATAGTTGCATTGATGCTTACTGCTTCTTGCGGTATTGCGTCTTGTGATGGATCTGCGGGTGTGCTGCGCCTGATTCGACGCTCTCTTGTGGTTCTGGTCGATGGAGGTATACAATTAACATCTTAGTGTCGGTGGTAAGCGGGTTTGTTGTAGCAATACGGCTTTCCCGTGGACATCGCACACCCATACCGTTTGTGGGCGACGTCGTTGTGCATAGCGATGTGTCGTCTATCTTTCGGATGGGGATGATGAGTGTGTTTGGTAGCACTTTTAAGTGTAACAGGCATACTCAACTTCATGTCTTAGTGCATTAGCGCTATGATACGTGGAGTTTTGTTCATTGACGTCTTAGTAGCGTGCTACTATGATACGTTAGTGATATTTTTTATATAACAACAATACTAACTTTGTTGCCAAAGTCGATAGGAGTCATGTGGGTGTGTTGTGAGGGTGCGCCGCCCGTATGATAGTTGCATTGATGCTTACTGCTACTTGTGGTATTGCGTCTTGTGATGGATCTGCGGGTGTGCTGCGCCTGATTCGACGCATTCCTGTTGTTCTGGTCGATGGAGGTATACAATTAACATCTTAGTGTCGGTGGTAAGCGGGTTTGTTGTAGCAATACGGCTTTCCCGTGGACATCGCACACCCATACCGTTTGTGGGCGGCGTCGTAGCGCATAGCGATGCGTCGTCTATCTTTCGGATGGGAATGTTGAGTGTGTTTGGTAGCACTTTTAAGTGTAACAGGCATACTCAACTTCATGTCTTAGTGCATTAGCGCTATGATACGTGGAGTTTTGTTCATTGACGTCTTAGTAGCGTGCTACTATGATACGTTAGTGATATTTTTTATATAACAACAATACTAACTTTGTTGCCAAAGTCGATAGGAGTCATGTGGGTGTGTTGTGAGGGGGCGCCATCCGTATGATAGTTGCATTGATGCTTACTGCTACTGGCGGTATTGCGTCTTGTGATGGATCTACGGGTGTGCTGCGCCTGATTCGACGCTCTCTGTGGTTCTGGTCGATGGAGGTATACGGGTGGTGATGTCTGCTGGGATGTATGGGGGACCTTGGAATGGTGTAAGCCCTACGATAGTCGTATTGATGCTTGTTGCGTTCTGCAGCATTACTTCTCTGCGATGGTTGTTTGGTGGGACGCTATTCTCAATGGCGCTCTCTGCGTCTTGGTTTGACTCACACCTAAGTAGCTTTGCCCAAGTCGGGTCCCTTCATTGCGGGGCTGCAGACTGTCTGCCCTCCACGATGTTTTATATAACAACATAATATTATCTCTCTGTAACTTTCCCACCTTTGAATGATTGAAGGCAACTTGTTGGTGGGTGAGACAAACATGATCGAAAATGCATTTACTCAACGTCAGTGACACAAACCCTTTCTGATGGCGAATTATTACTCTTATCTTATAACTGCCTTTTGGCTATATCTGCCGTTGTATTGGTTGGTGGAGCATATGTGTCGACCTCATGCGGGTGGTAGCTGGCGGGAGGATCTGAGGAGACTCTCAAGGCTGCGGCCGAAAGCTGCACAACGTGGGACCCCATTCCCTTGAGGTGAGCAGTAGTCTCATGACACGCTCTGCGGCTAGTAGCCGTGCTGATCATGCAATTGGTGGTGATGCCATACACTTACATCACGTCTGCAGGAGCGGCGGTCTGGCAGGTGGTGGCGCTCACGGAGGGGTTACAGCCAGTGTGCCTATTTGCCTAAACCGTGTGACGTACATTCACTGTGGCTGGATTCGTTCGTATTCTGTATGGCGTTTACACGCATTGACATGCGCGACTTCAGTCGATGTTTGTGCTTACGCACTAACAAGGGGCCAAGCCTCTTTTACTGGTTCGCCAGTTATTTTGCTGTGGACTACGGTCCAGTTCCCGAATTAGCGTTCCCTTCGGGGGGAGTGCATCAAAATGGTTGGCGCTCACCGTGCACGGCGTGTGTGGGGCCGTGTACCTCCCCTACATTTTTTTAAATAAATGTAGGAGAGCGAAGCCCTTGTATCGGGTATTTTTGTATAAATATATTGTGAGCCTTTTCACAGCGGGAAGGGATAAATAATAATAAATTAATAATGTAAACCTGATACAAGTGGAATAGGGACGTTTTATGTTCTTAACCTTTTTCGAGCCCTGTCTTCGTGAATGGGGTTCACTTAGCTTATTAGGCACTACCAACAGCTTTCAATTGCTCTAGTGAATATTCATTCTTCCAAAAGACACCTAAAAGAACTAAGTTACAAACAAACACAACGTAAATAAGGGTCCTAACTAAGACGATCACGCCAAAAGATTACAAACGACCTATTATTAAACCTTTAGAGAGATCATTTTAGAAAGATCTAAACATAGTTTATTAATCCTGGTCACATATATATAATGTTATTGAAAAGGGGATATTTTTAATATTATAAAATTTTTATTTTATATCCAATAGAGGGGGGGGGGGATCGTTACACTGGCTTACGGATGATGACCACGTGTGCAGTTTTCCACTGCTTGGGAAAGTACGCCAATTTCAAGCACTTGTTGGCTATCGCTAAGAATACCTTCCTGTTGCAGTTTATTGCAGCGGAGCAGATGTCAGCTGTTAGCCCGTCTGGTCCAGGGGCCTTTTTGGGGTTTAGTGTTTGTAACACTGATTCAAGCTCCGCTTCTGCAAAAGGTGGGTCATCTTCTGACAAACCTAGGTCTTTGTTGATTTCCGTCAGCTCTCGTATTTTGGTGTGGTATGGCTGATCTGTTTCCACACAGTCGTCAGGGTAAAATGTTTGGGCCAAGAGTTCTGCCGATTCTTCTGGTGTCAGAGTTTCCCCTTGGATGTTTCTTAGGAGCATGTCCTCATATCTTCTTGAGGATTTCCGGATAACTCTGTAAATTTTATCCCACATGCTCTCCCTTTCCTGTGTCGTGCAGAATTCCTTCCAGCTTTCGGTTTGCGCCTCCTCAACTTTTATGATGTATTGTTATTTAAAACTTATGTATTCGTCTATTACGTGTTGTCTTCTACTTGGTGCCGCATTTCTAATACGTCTTTTTTTCCTATGGACTTCTTTTTTGAGTTGGTTGAGGGATTTTGACCACCATGGGGGCGTTGCATTCACCCGCCTCATGCCCATTTTCGGAATAGTCTCATCACAAGATTCCTGGATTGCTTTTGTGTAGGCTATTGTGATGGATTCCAGATCCTCATGGATTTCCGCCTCCTCAATTAGTGTGGGAGTTATGGCTCTTTCTTTTAGAAGGGATCTAAAGCGTGTTGAGAAGTCTGACCAGTTTGCCTTTCTGGTGTTGTATTTGCGCGTTGTACAGGGCCGTAATTGTGTCAAGACCGCTTTGGTGCGCAGTGTAAACATAATCGCGTTGTGGTCTGATGTAATTAGGCTTCTCTCCACTCTCCAGTCCTCTACATTGCCCAGAAGTGACGAACTGCAAGCAGTGATGTCTACTATGCTCGAGCAAATTCTCCCCCTTCTGTATGTTTCGAAGGTAGGCGTGTCACCCGTGTTCAGAATATGGAGATCCATTTCATTGAGGAAGGTGTTATATGCCGCGCCTCTTTCATCTTCGGAATTACTTCCCCACCAATGGCTCCAAGCATTTACGTCTCCAGCCACTATGATGTCGTTTGTGTGTAGTTTTGCGCAAGCTGCTTGGATTCGCCTAAGGTAGGGATTTATATCTTGCTCTCCCTCGAGGTAAACTGACACGACTCCCAGTTTTAAATTTCCTGCAACGAGAAGTACTGCCGCTTCTGTTTCGGTAACCAGCTGTGGATCATGGATGATCTCCAGCTGGTCTCCGAAAATCAGCACTGCGGCTTTTACTGGTTTTTGTCTATTCAGGCTGCATTGAACTACTCGCGTGCCGGGATGTTCTTTAATAACGCCATTTTTTCCCACATAGGGTTCCTGTACTATGGCAATCGACACTCCTTTATCCGATGCAACCTGAAGTAGTTCCGCCGTTGCTACCCTGGAGCATTGCAAGTTCACCTGAATGATTTTGAGGTCTGACCTACTAATGTTGGAGTTAATATTATTATGGTTGCCCTTAGCAGTAAGATATGCGGGACCGTGCTATTGCATCCCACTTCTGCTTTTCCCGGCAATCAAAGCTAAAAGCATTGTGTGCCAGGTCCGTATCGGCACTGTGCGCTTTGAGGCAATTTTTACATCGGGGGGGTCTCCCCTCCAGTCTGATCGGGCATTTGTCCCATGAATGAGTCTCTCCGCAGTGACTGCAGAGTTCCTCCTTTTCATGGCACACTGCTTTTGTGTGGCCAAAACCGAGGCATTTTGTGCATTGCACAAGGGGAGAGTGATCCATTATTGGTCTTCTTTGGAGGCCGATGTAAATTTTACCCGCATCAATGAAGCGCCTGTGCACTTTTGGAGAGAGCTCAAGTACAGGATGGCACTCTTGTGGATTCCTCGCCTTTTTCCTGTATCGAACTCTGACTGTTCGCTCTTTCTCATCGACGTCATGCAGAAGGTGTTTGTTCTGCGCCAGTATATTTTCCACGATTTCGACGTCTGTGTGATACGATAGCACGTCCCTGATTATCGCCAAGGGATTGTTTGTTCTGGCAACCTCAACTTTTAAACTTTTATTAGTCTTAACTCTGTTTTGGACAAGGTTAAGATCCTCCTTGGTGTTGCAACTGAGGACGACTTTTTGGTTTTTCGCCTTCCTTACCCTGTCTACTTTGGCTCCAGTCTTTTTTGTGTCTAGAGCCTCCCTGATTCTCTCAATAATGTTTTCGGCTGTATTTTTGGAATCAGTTGATGTAATAATGAGCGTGTGATTGGGTTTAGGAAGGGGAGGGCTTGCAGCCACTCTGGCGTATGTCTTTTTTGGCTTTGTTGCCGCTTCGCCAGTTTGTGCAAGCTCTGTTGCTAGACTTGGGGCTGTAGGTGATGGGGCCCATTGCTTCTGCTCTCTCATCGTCCTCAGCTCGGATGACATTGCACCTAAGTGTTCTTCTATAGGTTGAAGATGTTCCCTTATGCTGGTTTGGAATATTTTACTGGAGTCCGCTGAAGGTAAGATTGAAAGTCCAGATCTGATACTTGTATCTATCTCCTTCAGCGAACTCTTCATTCCATTCAGCTCATGTTCTAACGTTTTATTTATTTCCTCTGAGGGGTGGGATGGTGGTGACTCCAGGCGTAACAGGGTTTTTTGGCCGGTCTCCAGAACCTTCTTGGTGTTGTTTTCGGACTTTTCGATGACTCTGCGCATTTCGTCCAATTGAAGTTTGAGTGTTTCCACACTAGATTTTACTCCAGTAAGGTCCACTCTTAGGTCAGATAAGATGTTGTCTGCACCTTCTTGCTTCTGCTGACTCAAGTTCGACTGGATCACACCTATGCGCTTGTCTAAGTCCGTCACAGCTTTGAGTAGGTCACTCGTTTTGCGGAAGGGCTCTTGGGTTTCAAAGTTCAACCAACCCCGTATCGCCTTGGATTCCTGGAGGGTATTTTTTATATCTGTCCTGGCATGGCCTAGCTCGGAAGCCATTTCCTTCATAAGCTGGGTGATGATCTTGTTATGGGCTCGCTCCACTCGCATTAGTTCTTGAGCGTTGCGTGAGCGTTCCCTTTCTAGATTATGCTTATGTCTAGATCTGGAATCTGACAGCGCCAGGACCATCTCGTAGAGGGACTGCAGACTCTCTAAAGCTGTTAACTTACACTCCCTCTTCATATTCCCTGCCATTTCTAGCGCTTCCTTTCCTCTCAGAATCATTTCGTTCGCTTCTTTTGTTGCCATATCCATTTCCACCCCCAAGCGCCTGTTGGAGTTAAAAAGCAGGCTGGGTCTTCCTTTTTCCGGTGCCTCCGATAGTGGTGATTCCGGCGCAGATGTGATTGAAAGTTCTTCGTCGGATAAAACTGGAAGTGGATGAATTTCTTCCTGCTTCCAGTTGGCTACTTTGTCGATAGCCGCATCTACCGGGTCACAAACGGAGGATCGAATCGAGCTGTCGCTTTTAATTGAAGTTTGCGACATTTTAGTTCGTAGAGTGGGGGTGTGCGAAGAGGCATTTTTGCTTGTTTTAGATGCGTCTGTCGGAGCAGAGTCCGCTGGACGTTTTTCTGTTGCAAGATGAGATGATGGCTGCGACAACTTCTCGCTAGGTGTTGCTTTTGTTAAACTGGATTTTGTCAGTACTTTTTCCCGCAGCGATCGTGGAGGTCTAGGTGGAGCAACAGAAAGGTTTTGGGAAGACTTGTTTGAAGAAGCAGTCTCCACATCCGACAAGATTACTTTATTTCCTGACATAATTACAAAAATTTAAAGATTCTCTAATTGTAAGTTGCCTTAGTAGCTATAAATACTATAAGTAATGCCTTATAAGATATAATACAGTATTATATATATATATATATATATATATATATATATATATATATATATATTTTACTATTTAATGATATTTATTATATTTTTTTTTGTGAACTCACTGCTGGTGTTCTTCGATGGTTGAATTGCAGTGAGGAGTACGATGGACGCGAAGAAAGAGCCCGTTGTGGGATCTCCGGTTGGTATGCTGTGAGTCCTGGAGTATGCTTGAGGTGTTATTATCCGGGTTGGTATCGGACTATGGTGGAAAATCAAAGTTCTGTAAGGGCCAGAAGGTAGAGCTCTTTTTCCTGATTCAAATGAGCCCTTACACGGGGGGTCTAGCTCCTCTGGTAAACAAGTTATGGCTCGCGGAGGAGAGGTTAGCCTCGAGGGAGGGGGGGGGGGGGGTTAATTCACGAGAAGCTTATATATGGTATAATAAAAAATGAGGGGCGTAGGTAGTTGGGGGGTGGGGGGGGTCTGGGGGGAATTCGTAAGGAGCGTATATCTGGTGTAAGATTAAAGATTTTAGGGATTAGGAGGGTAGGAAGGGTGAAAGAGGGTGTTAAAGGTGGGAGGGGGGTCAAGGATAGGTGTTGTTATAAGGGGGGGGGAGGTGATATGTGTGGTGGGGTCTTGAGAAACTGACTCAAATGAGTCCAAGCTCGGGTAGTCAGGACTAAGGGGTCTAGGAGTTCCCTCGGGGTTTACCTGATGGCCGTTGAAAGTGTCTCCAGCTGCGGCGATTGTATGCTTGAAGGATTCCTCGGTCCGTCTTCGAAGGCTCCACTGAAGTCTGCACCGTCACCGGACGCCTCGTGTTCACTGACTCGCTTTAACCTCAACGTCTGAAAGCACGTTGCAACCACGTGGTTTGAGGTTAAGTTGTTAATTTTAAGGAGTCAATAACTTCTGCGTTTGTGGGCCGATTTCCTTGATTTTTTCGCCGTTTTACTGATCTTTATAGCGACTCTCAAATACTGATGTGTACTTGGCAGTTTTGCTGATGGTTTCGACACTATTTATTCCCAAAGTTAAGGGGCTACTGCTCCTAAACCAGCCAATGCACAGAGTTCTCCCCAATTACACTGATGAACTGCACACTCAAAAACTTTTTCACAGCACTTCCACTTGCGTAGCTCAAAAATTGCTATTTTTTAAGCAATTTCTCCGTGGAGCTTATGTTGAATATGTCACGTTCCGATGTGTACTGGGTTAGGTTAGGTTAGGTTAGGTTAGGTTAGGTTAGGTTAGGTTAGGTTAGGTTAGGTTCCCCCCCGAACGGGTTCCCGCCTTGTCGTGGCGGGGGGGCTTAGTAGCCGTGGCTTGGTCTCCCGCGGTGAACAAAGAGGAACCCACTTGGCTGGCCCGAGGGGAAGGGCCGGCCCGAGGTGGCCACTCCGAGTGGGCTTGGGAAGCCCACTTCGGATGTGTGCTGGTGGACTGCAGCGAGAGGGGAGTCTGCACCCTCTACCGCTGCAGCCGAGGTGAAGTCGCGGAGGAAGAGGAGTGTTGGTATGGCGATGCGCCATTCGCCCTATCCTCCGCGACTCAAACGGGGTCGCACCGTTGATGCGGTGGTGGTGGGGCTGCGGGGGAAGAGGATTGTCGGTATTGCGAGGCGCCGCTCTCCCTATCCTCCGCAGCCGAAACTTGGTTGGCGGCGGAGCCATAGACCAGATCCGCCGCTGGGGTCGGGAAGGCTAGTACTTCTAAGTGCTCGTTTTTCCTGGCCCCATGGCCTTCGCGCATCGAACGCGGGGGCGTCTGATGCGCATATTTAATTGGAGGCCGTGGAGGAAGGCGCGCCATGTGTTCTGGTGCGCCTTACCTGGGATGGAGAACGGGGAGAAATATTCCTCTCCCGAGGAGGTGCTGCGATGGGGCGGCAGGCGCTGGTAGGGCCGCGGAAGTGTGCGAAAGCGTTCCCGTGGCCCTGCCAATATGCGACGAAGGTGGGACACCATGGGGTTTTAGTCGGTGCGAGTCCGACATAACCCGTCATTGCCCCCGCGAGGCGGGTATGCGTAGGCATTTCCCCATGTAAAAAAAAAAAAAAAAAGGTTAGGTTAGGTTAGGTTAGGTTAGGTTAGGTTGCGCAGGAGAAGGGCGGATAACGCCCTTTTCCAGCCCCCATGAATAAGTCCAGGGGCGAGGGACTAGGGGAAGCCCCCGCCCCCTATTCGATGGACCCAAGGCGGAGGCACGCGTGGGTGTCGGCGCGCGCCTCTGAGGTGATACACGGGGTAGTTGAACACCTCACTACCCCGTGCAGGAGACGAGGCCCGTGCAGACCGGGCCAGCACTAGTGTGGGGCTGCGGAAGAATTTGGATTCCCGCGGCCCCTCGCGTGAACGTGCGAGGAGACACCGGGGTGGTTTTAGCCGGTAAGAGTCCGGCACACCCCTCCGCCTTTCCCCAGGCAGAGGCAGTCCATGAGGATTTCCCCCCGTAAAAAAAAAAAAAAAAGGTTAGGTTAGTTTAGGTTAGGTTAGGTTAGGTTAGGTTAGGTTCCCCCCCGAACGGGTTCCCGCCTTGTCGAGGTGGGGGGGCTTAGTAGCCGTGGCTTGGTCTCCCGCGGTGAACAAAGAGGAACCCACTTGGCTGGCCCGAGGGGAAGGGCCGGCCCGAGGTGGCCACTCCGAGTGGGCTTGGGAAGCCCACTTCGGATGTGTGCTGGTGGACTGCAGCGAGAGGGGAGTCTGCACCCTCTACCGCTGCAGCCGAGGTGGAGTCGCGGAGGAAGAGGAGTGTTGGTATGGCGATGCGCCATTCGCCCTATCCTCCGCGACTCAAACGGGGCCGCACCGTTGATGCGGTGGTGGTGGGGCTGCGGGGGAAGAGGATTGTCGGTATTGCGAGGCGCCGCTCTCCCTATCCTCCGCAGCCGAAACTTGGTTGGCGGCGGAGCCATAGACCAGATCCGCCGCTGGGGTCGGGAAGGCTAGTACTTCTAAGTGCTCGTTTTTCCTGGCCCCATGGCCTTCGCGCATCGAACGCGGGGGCGTCTGATGCGCATATTTAATTGGAGGCCGTGGAGGAAGGCGCGCCATGTGTTCTGGTGCGCCTTACCTGGGATGGAGAACGGGGAGAAATATTCCTCTCCCGAGGAGGTGCTGCGATGGGGCGGCAGGCGCTGGTAGGGCCGCGGAAGTGTGCGAAAGCGTTCCCGTGGCCCTGCCAATATGCGACGAAGGTGGAACACCATGGGGTTTTAGTCGGTGCGAGTCCGACATAACCCGTCATTGCCCCCGCGAGGCGGGTATGCGTAGGCATTTCCCCATGTTAAAAAAAAAAAAAAAAGGTTAGGTTAGGTTAGGTTAGGTTAGGTTAGGTTAGGTTAGGTTAGGTTAGGTTAGGTTAGGTTAGGTTAGGTTAGGTTAGGTTAGGTTAGGTTAGGTTAGGTTAGGTTAGGTTAGGTTAGGTTAGGTTAGGTTAGGTTAGGTTAGGTTAGGTTAGGTTAGGTTAGGTTAGGTTAGGTTAGGTTAGGTTAGGTTAGGTTTTTTTTTTTTTTTTTTTTTTTTATTACAATAATTTTACTCTACAGACTCGAAGTCCGTACCTTTTTTTGCTTTACTTTATTTTATTAACTTTTAAAATACTATTATAAATATACTCCTTACACTACTTACATTACTTAAATATTTAAGCCTAAGCAGTGAGTTCACATATATTTTTTTTTTTTTGGATTTTTTTTTGTATTTTTTTGTATTTTTTTTTTTTTATATTTCTATTATCTTACATACTTAAGGTCTGCAAACTAATATGCTTACATGCGACATGCACTTAATCGCTATATTTTTTTTTTATAATATTTTTTTTTAATTATTATTTTTGTTTTGTTTTTTTTTTTTTTTTTGGTTTTTTTTTTTTTTTTTGTGGGCATCGTTGTTACTTATCTTTTTTTTGATGTTTAAACATAATAATTGTCGACCCACTTTGTGTTTTATGTTTTTTTTTTTTTTTTTTTTTTTTTTTCCCTTATGTAGTCATCAACATAATCTACGTGCTTAATGTACATGGCCTTACATGCTATGTAAATTTTTATATTACCAGATTTTTTTTTTTTTCCTTTTCCTTGTACTTAATATCGTGGAGAGTGCTCCATCTTTAACTGTTTGTGATATCTGTTGACAGGGCTTCCACAATCGCTTCGTCTCTGTTTCTAATTGCCATTTTCAGATTATATTCTTTGATTCTTTTCGTTGTCGCAGCCATTGCGCTCTCAACCAGCCTTCCAGTTGCATCGTCGCAATCGTCCGTGTAATAAACACAGCTTTCTGTGTGCCTGGACACTGCCACTACTGCATGTTGGACGCTTTCATAAATTTTGAGCTTCTCTGTTGTTGTCCTCATTATGACCACTCTCCCGTATGTGAGACCTTGGGCCTCATGTACGGTTAAAATTCGCGACCCGGGACCCGAACCATATCCCTGGCTGGTAAGGGACTCCTTTTCTGCTTGCGTAAATACAAGATATAAGGTGTCGGGCACGGTACCTGGTATGACGGCTCCCGTGTACCTCTTCCTTTCTAGTGAGTGCACCTGAGATCTGGATGAATAAATGCCACTGTAGATTTCATTCAGGGCATATGCCACATCCATCGGATTCCGGTGCGTACACAGGAGCTCTTGGCTGATAGTGGTTACGAGGCTTGGGCGAGTATATTGCATCGCAAAGAGGTTTTCCCTGTCGATATAAGGGAGTTGATTGATGTCACCAAAAAGCAGTATTTTTTCGGCTCCACTTAGCCGCATTGCCATTACTATGGCCCCGAAATGGTTCATGAGAGCTTCGTCGACTAAAAGTCGAGTACATCTTCCCTTTTGCCTTCTCATACCATTTACTAAAACTGAGGCCATAGTGCGCACTTTTGTTTTTGCGTCAGTGGCTATGCGGTTGGCTAACTTTTCTCTAAGATCTTTAGCTGCTTCTGTTGTTGTTGTGACAATAAAATCATCTTCCGCATCGAATTGGTTTATAACCCAAGTTGTTTTGCCACATCCCGGGACTCCATTGACCCAATTTATCGTCGGCACCGTCCAGTTTTCCCAAGAATCTCCCAATGCACAGGCTCCCGAGATGGTTTCCGCCATTTTCAGGATCCTGTCCTCTAGCATCACCCTGGTACAACGGGCGGTGACCACAATAGGGTCGTTGGGTGGGGTTTTGAATACTAATCTTCCCTGTCGTTCTGTCTCCTCCTCATCCAAGGCTACGAAGCCCGCCGACCCGCTATAAGCCGCCATGTGATGACCCATTTTACCTTTTATGACAGTAGATGTTTTGTTGTCATAAATTGCGGCCTCTGCTTCCTCGAGCTGCACTCCAAGGAACTCATGACTACCGAGGTGGAAACTTTGTAAGATATTCTTGCAAGTAGTTTGGTTCACCTCAAGAGTTGCTTTTATGAGGGCCTTAAACTCTAGGAAAGCGTTGATTATGTGGTCTTTAGGCTCGACCGCCGGTAGAAGTCTTGGAGGGCTGACACGTCCCGAGCAGGGTCTAGTGTGGGTGGGTTTGGATTTCTTGAGTACTCTTGGAGGCTCTCTTATTAAGTTATCGGCTTGTCTTAACTTACTCAACTTTCGCATTGCTCTTCCTGGAATACTCTGTGCCGCTGCACCGATGGTTTTAATTAGTGCACTTACCCCGCGTTGTGACTCAGAACTTTTGCTAAGTTTTTCCCTGGCTGCGGCCTTTTCTTTGGCCGTTTTCAGTTGCAGGCGTTCTGAGCCACTAAGTGTCTCTGAATTTGCTACAAGATGTTGGGTTGCCTTTGTCGAGTCATGATGTTTGAGGAAGCTCAGGTTTTCACCCCTATCCTCATACACGACTATTTCATGTTTGTTTGAGGCTTTTATGCAACCAATGTGGTCCATGACTTCACCTTTCTCATATAGGACCACCATGGCATCCACACTTATGATGCGGGGTATGACAGCTGTCTCCTCCTCACCGAGTCTCGTTAGCAGTGAGCATGCCTGGGCGAATGGGGTTTTTTCTTCGCTCCATGTGAACAGCAAGATCGTTTTGTTTTTCGATCTTACTATTCGACATCGTTGCTTTGCAACCTCTATTTCAACTAGCGCCTCATATGTTTTGCGCTTCATGCTCGTTTTGAGAGTACTGCCGTTTAGTAAGCTTGCGAGACCGGGAGATATTTTGACATAGTTTCGGCTAGTTGTTAAGCAAAAACTTAAGCCGAAACGCTCTGTGTTGTTATCCATGAAGAGAGCTACTCCTCGAATTCTCAGGCCTGGGTTACCTCTTTCAGCGCATGCTAATAGCTGATGTTCTGCTTTATTGGCTGGGATGCTCTTCTCTTTTACGGAGACCTCTGCGAATTCGGTTTGCTGCTGCCTGGGGAATGGATAGTTTGTGGCGTTACGCTTTGCAGCAGCGCGAAAGATGGACTCTACGAATGCCAGAAATTTGGGCCTTTTGTCTTCGTCTTCGATGATTCTGTGTAGGTCAGACTTGTCAAGATTGGTGTTAATGCAAAACTCGAGATCCAGACGTGCCGCCTGATAGCGGGGACACTCCAGAATCACATGCCACACTGACTCACTGACATTGGGATCGCACTCGCACCCTGGTGTATCCTTAAGCTTAAAGCGGTGCAAGTACTCCGCAATTCCACCATGTCCTGTTAACACTTGTACATGTGTGGGTGTCAACTTCGTTTTTCTCACTATCCGGTATGCAATTGCAACATCCGGTAGGAATATTTTGGTGACTTGCCCAGTGGTCGAGGTCTCGTATCTGTCCTGCCAGATTCGAACGGTTTCCTCTCTGATTTTCTTTTTAACGTAGGACATGGGGATTTTGTCGTAGTCTAGAGTGGCTGTCTCCCGGAGTGCCGCCGCCTTGGCGAGCTCATCAGCTCTCTCATTTCCAGACGTGCCTACATGAGCCCTCAACCAAAACAGCCGTATCACTCTTCCCTCTTTTCTCATCTTCCCTATGCTTTCTTGGATGGCCTTTGATAGGGGATGGCTTGCTTTAGGGTTCGCCAGCAGATCGAGCGAAGATCTCGAGTCGCTCATGATGTTTACGACAGGTTCAGTGCTCGATTCTGCTAGTTTGGTCGCCCTGAGCAAGGCATAGAGCTCCGATTGGAAAACTGTACAGGATGGATCCAGTCTAAAGGTGGAACTACTGATCTCCCTGCCATCTTCCCACCACGTTAAAGCTGCTCCGACCCTCCCTTCTATCTTACTTCCATCGGTGTATATGTGAGGGCCGGTTAGTTGGTGGAGGTTTGTGTTTTCGATTGTTTCCAGTAGCTCATATTCCAATTTGACGAGTTTAGAGGGATGAGGTTGATCCAAGTGATTTACACGGTTTTCAAGCTCTCTTCCTGGCGGTAAATAGTCCAGTGTGCCTTGTTTCCTGGTTTGGTACAAGTTGGACGCTTCTTTTATTCTCAGGTCTAACGGAAGCAGACCCGAGATGGCAAGCGCGGAAGTGAGCGATACCGTGCGGTACGCTTTACAGATCTTCTGCGCGAAGCCCCTTTGCAACGTGTTGAGTTGGTCTTTGATCATCTGAAGTTCTGTTGCTGAGGACCACGCGCTCGAAGCGTACATCACTATGGGTTCGACGACTGCAACGTATATTGTCCTTACAATCTCACCATTGAGACCCCAGGTCACCTTGGCCGCGCATGCAAGCTGTTTGTATATGTCAGCCGCTTTTTTGCATACGGCTGCTACATGTGGCTTAAAGGTGAGTCCACGGTCAATGATGAGACCGAGTACTTTAATTTCCTCTACGAGGTTTACTCTGCTGCCGGACATTTGCAGGTTGGGGTGGTCAAATTTAAGTTTTTTAGTGACAAGCATTGCATTTGTTTTATGCGCTGCAAACTTTAACTTGTTCTGGGTTCCCCACTTCTTTACTCTTTTTAAAGTGTCATTGGCCTGTTGCTCCAGGGCACTCGTTGAGTGACTCGAGAACACCAAGACAACGTCATCTGCAAATGCCTGACAATACACCCCTTCGTTCGTAAGTTGGTGCAGCAGTGAGTCTAGGATAACATTCCAAAAGGTTGGTCCACCGATAGATCCTTGAACACAGCCCTTTGTAGTTCCCCTCTCACTCGTTGTTCTGGCATAGTTAATTACGATTTTTCGATCTTGAAGGTAAGAGCCAACCATATCGTAGAGGTTTTTGGGACATTTCTTTTTGGCTAGTTGCAGTTTTAATGCTGGCCACCATGCGTTGTCAAAGGCTCCCTCTATATCTAATGAAACAACAAGGACGATCTTCTTATTCCTCACTTCGTTATTGATATATTTCAATAGATCATAGAGGGCGTCCTCAGTACCACGTTGAGGCATGAACCCATACTGGTTTTTATTAAGAGTTGGGAGGATGTACCACTGGAGTCGGCCCACCATCAACTTCTCGACTATTTTTCCGAGTACTGACAGAAGACCTATTGGTCGGTATGACTTTGGATGTGTATAGTCATCCTTTCCTGGCTTACGGATGATGACCACGTGTGCAGTTTTCCACTGCTTGGGAAAGTACGCCAATTTCAAGCACTTGTTGGCTATCGCTAAGAATACCTTCCTGTTGCAGTTTATTGCAGCGGAGCAGATGTCAGCTGTTAGCCCGTCTGGTCCAGGGGCTTTTTTGGGGTTTAGTGTTTGTAACACTGATTCAAGCTCCGCTTCTGCAAAAGGTGGGTCATCTTCTGACAAACCTAGGTCTTTGTTGATTTCCGTCAGCTCTCGTATTTTGGTGTGGTATGGCTGATCTGTTTCCACACAGTCGTCAGGGTAAAATGTTTGGGCCAAGAGTTCTGCCGACTCTTCTGGTGTCAGAGTTTCCCCTAGGATGTTTCTTAGGAGCATGTCCTCATATCTTCTTGAGGATTTCCGGATAACTCTGTAAATTTTATCCCACATGCTCTCCCTTTCCTGTGTCGTGCAGAATTCCTTCCAGCTTTCGGTTTGCGCCTCCTCAACTTTTATGATGTATTGTTGTTTAAAACTTATGTATTCGTCTATTACGTGTTGTCTTCTGCTTGGTGCCGCATTTCTAATACGTCTTTTTTTCCTATGGACTTCTTTTTTGAGTTGGTTGAGGGATTTTGACCACCATGGGGGCGTTGCATTCACCCCCCTCATGCCCATTTTCGGAATAGTCTCATCACAAGATTCCTGGATTGCTTTTGTGTAGGCTATTGTGATGGATTCCAGATCCTCATGGATTTCCGCCTCCTCAATTAGTGTGGGAGTTATGGCTCTTTCTTTTAGAAGGGATCTAAAGCGTGTTGAGAAGTCCGACCAGTTTGCCTTTCTGGTGTTGTATTTGCGCGTTGTACAGGGCCGTAATTGTGTCAAGACTGCTTTGGTGCGCAGTGTAAACATAATCGCGTTGTGGTCTGATGTAATTAGGCTTCTCTCCACTCTCCAGTCCTCCACATTGCCCAGAAGTGACGAACTGCAAGCAGTGACGTCTACTATGCTCGAACAAATTCTCCCCCTTCTGTATGTTTCGAAGGTAGGCGTGTCACCCGTGTTCAGAATATGGAGATCCATTTCATTGAGGAAGGTGTTATATGCCGCGCCTCTTTCATCTTCGGAATTACTTCCCCACCATTGGCTCCAAGCATTTATGTCTCCAGCCACTATGATGTTGTTTGTGTGTAGTTTTGCGCAAGCTGCTTGGATTCGCCTAAGGTAGGGATTTATATCTTGCTCTCCCTCGAGGTAAACTGACACGACTCCCAGTTTTAAATTTCCTGCAACGAGAAGTACTGCCGCTTCTGTTTCGGTAACCAGCTGTGGATCATGGATGATCTCCAGCTGGTCTCCGAAAATCAGCACTGCGGCTTTTACTGGTTTTTGTCTATTCAGGCTGCATTGAACTACTCGCGTGCCGGGATGTTCTTTAATAACGCCATTTTTTCCCACATAGGGTTCCTGTACTATGGCAATCGACACTCCTTTATCCGATGCAACCTGAAGTAGTTCCGCCGTTGCTACCCTGGAGCGTTGCAAGTTCACCTGAATGATTTTGAGGTCTGACCTACTAATGTTGGAGTTAATATTATTATGGTTGCCCTTAGCAGTAAGATATGCGGGACCGTGCTATTGCATCCCACTTCTGCTTTTCCCGGCAATCAAAGCTAAAAGCATTGTGTGCCAGGTCCGTATCGGCGCCGTGCGCTTTGAGGCAATTTTTACATCGGGGGGGGTCTCCCCTCCAGTCTGATCGGGCATTTGTCCCATGAGTGAGTATCTCCGCAGTGACTGCAGAGTTCCTCCTTTTCATGGCACACTGCTTTTGTGTGGCCAAAACCGAGGCATTTTGTGCATTGCACAAGGGGAGAGTGATCCATTATTGGTCTTCTTTGGAGGCCGATGTAAACTTTACCCGCATCAATGAAGCGCCTGTGCACTTTTGGAGAGAGCTCAAGTACAGGATGGCACTCTTGTGGATTCCTCGCCTTTTTCCTGTATCGAACTCTGACTGTTCGCTCTTTCTCATCGACGTCATGCAGAAGGTGTTTGTTCTGCGCCAGTATATTTTCTACGATTTCGACGTCTGTGTGATACGATAGCACGTCCCTGATTATCGCCAAGGGATTGTTTGTTCTGGCAACCTCTACTTTTAAACTTTTATTTGTCTTAACTCTGTTTTGGACAAGGTTAAGATCCTCCTTGGTGTTGCAACTGAGGACGACTTTTTGGTTTTTCGCCTTCCTTACCCTGTCTACTTTGGCTCCAGTCTTTTTTGTGTCTAGAGCCTCCCTGATTCTCTCAATAATGTTTTCGGCTGTGTTTTTGGAATCAGTTGATGTAATAATGAGCGTGTGATTGGGTTTAGGAAGGGGAGGGCTTGCAGCCACTCTGGCGTATGTCTTTTTTGGCTTTGTTGCCGCTTCGCCAGTTTGTGCAAGCTCTGTTGCTAGACTTGGGGCTGTAGGTGATGAGGCCCGTTGCTTCTGCTCTCTCATCGTCCTCAGCTCGGATGACATCGCACCTAAGTGTTCTTCTATAGGTTGAAGATGTTCCCTTATGCTGGTTTGGAATATTTTACTGGAGTCCGCTGAAGGTAAGATTGAAAGTCCGGATCTGATACTTGTATCTATCTCCTTCAGCGAACTCTTCATTCCGTTCAGCTCATTTTCTAACGTTTTATTTATTTCCTCTGAGGGGTGGGATGGTGGTGACTCCAGGCGTAACAGGGTTTTTTGACCTGTCTCCAGAACCTTCTTGGTGTTGTTTTCGGACTTTTCGATGACTCTGCGCATTTCGTCCAATTGAAGTTTGAGTGTTTCCACACTAGATTTTACTCCAGTAAGGTCCACTCTTAGGTGAGATAAGATGTTGTCTGCACCTTCTTGCTTCTGCTGACTCAAGTTCGACTGAATCACACCTATGCGCTTGTCTAAGTCCGTCACAGCTTTGAGTAGGTCACTCGTTTTACGGAAGGGCTCTTGGGTTTCAAAGTTCAACCAACCCCGTATCGCCTTGGATTCCTGGAGGGTATTTTTTATATCTGTCCTGGCATGGCCTAGCTCGGAAGCCATTTCCTTCATAAGCTGGGTGATGATCTTGTTATGGGCTCGCTCCACTCGCATTAGTTCTTGAGCGTTGCGTGAGCGTTCCCTTTCTAGATTATGCTTATGTCTAGATCTGGAATCTGACAGCGCCAGGACCATCTCGTAGAGGGACTGCAGACTCTCTAAAGCTGTTAACTTACACTCCCTCTTCATATTCCCTGCCATTTCTAGCGCTTCCTTCCCTCTCAGAAGCATTTCGTTCGCTTCTTTTGTTGCCATATCCATTTCCACCCCCAAGCGCCTGTTGGAGTTAAAAAGCAGGCTGGGTCTTCCTTTTTCCGGTGCCTCCGATAATGGTGATTCCGGCGCAGATGTGATTGAAAGTTCTTCGTCGGATAAAACTGGAAGTGGATGAATTTCTTCCTGCTTCCAGTTGGCTACTTTGTCGATAGCCGCATCTACCGGGTCACAAACGGAGGATCGAATCGAGCTGTCGCTTTTAATTGAAGTTTGCGACATTTTAGTTCGTAGAGTGGGGGTGTGCGAAGAGGCATTTTTGCTTGTTTTAGATGCGTCTGTCGGAGCAGAGTCCGCTGGACGTTTTTCTGTTGCAAGATGAGATGATGGCTGCGACAACTTCTCGCTAGGTGTTGCTTTTGTTAAACTGGATTTTGTCAGTACTTTTTCCCGCAGCGATCGTGGAGGTCTAGGTGGAGCAACAGAAAGGTTTTGGGAAGACTTGTTTGAAGAAGCAGTCTCCACATCCGACAAGATTACTTTATTTCCTGACATAATTACAAAAATTTAAGGATTCTCTAATTGTAAGTTGCCTTAGTAGCTATAAATATAAGTAATGCCTTATAAGATATTATACAGTATTATATATATATATATTTTTTTTTAATATTTAATGATATTTATTATATTTTTTTTTTGTGAACTCACTGCTGGTGTTCTTCGATGGTTGAATTGCAGTGAGGAGTACGATGGACGCGAAGAAAGAGCCCGTTGTGGGATCTCCGGTTGGTATGCTGTGAGTCCTGGAGAATGCTTGAGGTGTTATTGTCCGGGTTGGTATCGGACTATGGTGGAAAATCAAAGTTCTGTAAGGGCCAGAAGGTAGAGCTCTTTTTCCTGATTCAAATGAGCCCTTACACGGGGGGTCTAGCTCCTCTGGTAAACAAGTTATGGCTCGCGGGGGAGAGGTAAGCCTCGAGGGGGGAGGGGGGGGGTAAATTCACGGGAAGCTTATATATAGTATAATAAAAAATGAGGGGCGTTGGTAGTTGGGGGGTGGGGGGGGGGAATTCGTAAGGAGCGTATATCTGGTGTAAAATTAAAGATTGTAGGGATTAGGAGGGTAGGAAGGGTGAAAGAGGGTGTTAAAGGTGGGGGGGGGGGTCAAGGATAGGGGTTGTTATAAGGGGGGGGGGAGATGATATGTGTGGTGGGGTCTTGAGAAACTGACTCAAATGAGTCCAAGCTCGGGTAGTCAGGACTAAGGGGTCTAGGAGTTCCGTCGGGGTTTACCTGATGGCCGTTGAAAGTGTCTCCAGCTGCGGCGATTGTATGCTTGAAAGATTCCTCGGTCCGTCTTCGAAGGCTCCACTGAAGTCTGCAACGTCGCCGGACGCCTCGTGTTCACTGACTCGCTTTAACCTCAACGTCTGAAAGCACGTTGCAACCACGTGGTTTGAGGTTAAGTTGTTAATTTTAAGGAGTCAATAACTTCTGCGTTTGTGGGCCGATTTCCTTGATTTTTTCGCCGTTTTACTGATCTTTATAGCGACTCTCAAATACTGATGTGTACTTGGCAATTTTGCTGATGGTTTCGACACTATTTCTTCCCAAAGTTAAGGGGCTACTGCTCCTAAACCAGCCAATGCACAGAGTTCTCCCCAATTACACTGATGAACTGCACACTCAAAAACTTTTTCACAGCACTTCCACTCGCGTAGCTCAAAAATTGCTATTTTTTAAGCAATTTCTCCGTGGAGCTTATGTTGAATATGTCACGTTCCGATGTGTACTTGGTTAGGTTAGGTTAGGTTAGGTTAGGTTAGGTTAGGTTAGGTTAGGTTAGGTTAGGTTAGGTTAGGTTAGGTTAGGTTAGGTTTTTTTTTTTTTTTTTTTTTTTTTTTTTTTTTTTTTTTATTCTAGTTCCCCTGACATGAGAACTCAGGGACTTTTTCTTCAGTAGGTGTTTATTTTTTTCACCTTTTAATGTATTTTCTTTTCTTTTATTTGTTTTTAATTCACTACTATCTATATAACATGATTTCTTTTACAATTGCTTTTTATTTACATTACATTCGAGTTCTTATTACTTAATGTTTTTGTGGGACTGTTAGCATTATATGCTTACATATATGTTACAGTACCCTTGTTTCTTATTTCTATTTATTCTTATTTATTACTTTTCTTATTATATTCTTACAATATTTTAAAAACTTATCTCTAGAGTGCTTATTTTTTACTATTTCGTTTACATTTTCCTTACTTATTTTTATTTCTATATCTATTTCTACATCATTTCTTTCTTTGCAATAGATAGGGCATTCTATTATAATATGCATTACATCTTCCCATTTTGTTGGGTCACAGGGACATGCGGGACTGTCCTTGCATTTAAATCTATGCAAATATTCGGAGAACCCCCCATGTCCCGTCATAATTTGTGTCGTGATAGGATCCATGTCTATTTTCCTTATTATATAATATGCATCTATGGCGTTTGGAAAGAATATTTTTGTCGTGGAGGCCGTTTCTCCCTCAATATAGCGCCGATTCCATTCGTCAAGCGACTCCAATCGGATCTGTCGCTTGACAAATTAGATCGGACACTTTTCATAATCTGGCTTCGTTTTAATTTTTGTGGCGGCTTCTTTAGCCAGCTTGTCCGCTCTTTCGTTTCCCTCCAATCCCGCATGGGCTTTAACCCAAAATAAATTTAGTGATTTATTTTGTCTATAGATCTCTATGATATTACTTCTTGCCTTCATCGCAAGGGGATGGAGGGAAACGTCTTGTACAATTGTTTCTAGAGCGGATCTTGAATCGCTGTATATACTACAGCTCACTGCTGGTGTTTCAAGTGCATATTTGGTTGCCTCGTAGATAGCCAACAGTTCTGCCTGGTAGACGGTGCAAAAATTTTCTAGTTTAAATTTTCGCGTACTCGCCTCCGCGTCGTTATTCCAGATGGATAACGCTGCGCCGACTTTCCCCTCAATTTTGCTGCCGTCTGTAAATATTTTAAGGCCCTTGTTATCGTATTTTTCCATCTGTGCACCGTCTTCCAGGCATACGAGCTCCAATCCGATTTGTTCCGCGGGATGTGGGGTCTTTGTGTATTTTATTTTGTTTTCTACATCTCTGTCACCCACTATTCGTCGGGAGAAACCTTTCTTTATTTCATAAAGTGAGGCTGCTTCCCGGACCCTTAGATCCAAAGGAAGCAGCCCGGCGAGTAGTAGGGCTGAGTGTAAAGAGACCGTCCTGTATGATTTTATTATTTTCTGTACAAAACCGCGTTGCACCAAGTTAAATTCTTTTCTTATTTTTTGTTTGTTGACTGCTGGTGCCCATGCACTGGCCGCATACAAGATGATCGGCTCCACCACTGCTGTGTATATGGTCCTGATGATCTCGGGATTTAGGCCCCAGTGGATCTTAGCGGCTCTCGACAGCTGATGATACAGGTTCTGTACCTTACGACATACATTTTTTACATGCTTATCGAAGGCAAGCCTGCTATCGACTGTGAGGCCGAGTATTTTAATTTCTTTGGAGAGGCTGATGCTCTCCCCACCCATCTCCAGAAGTGGTAAGTCGTACTTAAGCTTGTTTGTTATGACCATCGCTTTAGTTTTGTGTGGCGCAAACTTGAGCTTGTTTTTCACCCCCCACCTATGGACATGTGCGAGAGTAACATTCGCCTGCTCCTGAACTTGCTTTGCCGTATCTGCCGAGAACATCAGGACCACATCATCCGCAAAAGCCTGGCAGTGAGTCCCTTTTGCGCTTAGTTCCTTTAATAGAGTGTCCAATAGTATGGTCCAAAAAATCGGACCCCCTATTGAACCTTGCACACACCCTTTTGTTGTGGTTTTCGTCCATTCTGCCCCAGCATATCTCAGGCACACTGTTCTGTCCCTGAGATAGCTGTCTATCAGGCGTCTTAGGTTTCTTGGGCATCCAGTTTTCGCAAGTCCACATCGTATTGCCGGCCACCAGGCATTATCGAAGGCTCCCTCTATGTCTAATGATATTAGTAAAATGAGTTTTTTATCCTTCAGCTTAGTTGTTATAAATTGTATCATGTCATAGAGGGAGTCCTCGGTGCTGCGCTGTGGCATGAACCCATATTGTTGCCTGCTTATCTTTGGTACGATGTGCCACTTGATTCTGCGGATTATAATTTTCTCAAAGATCTTGCCCAGCACAGGCAATAGCCCAATCGGCCTGTAAGATCTGGGGTTTGTGTAATCCTCCTTGCCAGGCTTTCTTAGCGCTATCACTACCGCCTTTTTCCATTTTTTAGGGAAGTATGCAAGTTCCAGACATTTATTAACCAGTGCCAAGAACAGTCCTACATCCAGGGTTATAGCAACTACACAAACATCCGCTGTTAGGCCGTCATCTCCTGGCGCCTTTTTTAGGTTGAAGCTTAACGCAGCCCACTTTAACTCCTCCGCTGTAATGGGTGGGTCACATGAAACATCAAGTGTCCCCTCATTTACTGTTTCAGCTACCTCTCTCGTCAGCTTGTGTTCTGCGTCATCCTCTTCGTTCCGATCCTCTGGATAAAAGATTTCGGCCAGTATCCTGGCCGACTCTTCTCTTTCCAGAGTTTTCCCACCGTGAACAAGCGGAATGTCTTCTTGTCGCACCATTGTTCGGCTTATAACCCTGTACACACTATCCCACATTGTTTCCCGCTCCTGTTTGCTGCAAAACTCTTTCCAACTAGTAGTCTGTGCCTTCTTTATTTCCTGTTGGTATTCTTCCTTCGCTTTTATATATTGTTCGATTACCCATTCACGACGGACCGGTGCTGCATATGCAATTCGACGTCTCAACCTGGAGACCTCCTTTTTCTTCTGTGTAAGCTCTTCGGTCCACCAGGGCAGTCCTACTCGTTTTTTATTATTTATCTTTGGTATACTATGTTCGCAAGCTTGCGTTATTGTATCTGTGAATTCTCCTATTTTCGTCTCTAATTCTTCTGTAGTTGCTACTTTATCGATCCCCGCTTTATCTATCTTTTTGTTTTTCCAAATCTGGACTAGTTTCTCACGAAACTCACTCCAATTTGCCTTCTTCGTGTTATATTTTCTAGTCGTACTTTTTATGTCCGTGCCTATTGATTTCTTTAAATTTACATCGAACAGTGGTCCGAATTGGTTATTTCGTCGGATAGCCTCCAGTTATTCATCTTTCGGAGCAGGCCAGTGGTGCAAGCAGTAATATCTACAGAGCTAGAAAATCTTTTGCCACCTCTTATAATGTCGAATGTTGGCTCAGTTCCCTTGTTTAAAATATGCAGTTCCAGTTCGTCTAGTTTTGCAGCAAACTCCATCCCTCTACTGTCTGTTTCCCGGCTTCCCCACCAGGTATTCCAGGCATTGACGTCTCTACCGAGTACCACGTTTTTAGTCCCTATACTTTCCACGGCCGCTTCAATCGTTTTCAAGTATGGTTCAATTGGCTTATCCCCTTCTAGGTAGACGGACACCACTCCGAGCTCCCAAGCCCCTGTTCTCAGCTTTGCGACTGCAATATTCTCTGTTGTTAGACTGGGGCATGGGGTCACGTCAATGGTGTCGTCGAATAGCACAATGGCCGCCTTGATAACCTTTTCAGTGTACAGGCTTCTGTGGCACTGTACTATTCTCGTCCCGGGATAATTTCTCATCTGTCCGATTCGTCCAATATATGGCTCCTGAACCATAGCGAAGGCTATCCTCCTCTTTGTCGCCTCTGTTATTAGTTCGGCCGTGGCTAGCTCACATCTTTGTAGGTTCGCTTGAATTCCGTGGTATCGGTGGTTTCCGGTGTTTGGTTCAATGTTCGATTTTGGGACAACCTCAGCAATATGCCACTGTAGACCTTGCCAGAGCTTCCCATTTTTTCCTAATTGGACAGTCTATGCTAAATGCATTGTGTTCTTTTTTGTCGAGTTTTGCCCTGTTGCAGTTACTACATGTTGGCATTCCTCCGGATAGCCACTCGACACATTCAGTTTTTAAATGTGGTCCTCCACAGTGACAACAGACTTCAGTCGTTTCACTGCATGTGCGTTTACTGTGTCCGTATCCTAGGCATCGCGAACACTGGATCAAAGGGGACTGATCCATTACTCTAATTCGTTGTAGATCAATATGAATTACTGAAGCTTCTATTAAGCGATTCCATATTTTGGGAGAAACTCTGATTACAACGTGGGATGTGTGCGGGTTCCTAGTCCTTTTCCGGTATTTGATCTCCATTCGGTCATCTTTGTCTGGTAAATCTTTAAAGAGATGTTTGTTCTGCATTCTTATTGCTTTTTGTATTTCCTCATCTGTATTGTATTGTAGGACATCCCTTAGGATAACGAGTGGATCCTTGTTTTGTATATCATCTACATTGAGGTCTTTTCCTGCCATCTTTAGTCTTTCCTTGACTTTACTTATCTCCTTTTCCGTTCGGCACCCCACTATTACTTTTCTGTCCCTTGCCTTCCTGATTTTATCTATTTTTAATCCTTCTTCTTTTGCATTTATTGCTTTCCTAATCCTATCCATCACTTGATCGCCTGTTTCTTTTTCGTCGTTAGACGTAATTATTACTGAGTGCATAGCCGTTGTTTCTGAGGTACCCTTTTGTGGCCCAGCAACTACACTATGTTGAATATGTCACGTTCCGATGTGTACTGGGTTAGGTTAGGTTAGGTTAGGTTAGGTTAGGTTAGGTTAGGTTAGGTTAGGTTAGGTTAGGTTAGGTTAGGTTAGGTTAGGTTAGGTTAGGTTAGGTTAGGCTAGGTTAGGTTAGGTTAGGTTAGGTTAGGTTAGGTTAGGTTAGGTTAGGTTAGGTTAGGTTAGGTTAGGTTAGGTTAGGTTAGGTTAGGTTAGGTTAGGTTAGGTTAGGTTAGGTTAGGTTAGGTTAGGTTAGGTTAGGTTAGGTTAGGTTAGGTTAGGTTAGGTTAGGTTAGGTTAGGTTAGGTTAGGTTAGGTTAGGTTAGGTTAGGTTAGGTTAGGTTAGGTTAGGTTAGGTTAGGTTAGGTTAGGTTAGGTTAGGTTAGGTTAGGTTAGGTTAGGTTAGGTTAGGTTAGGTTAGGTTAGGTTAGGTTAGGTTAGGTTAGGTTAGGTTAGGTTAGGTTAGGTTAGGTTAGGTTAGGTTAGGTTAGGTTAGGTTAGGTTAGGTTAGGTTAGGTTAGGTTAGGTTAGGCTAGGCTAGGCTAGGCTAGGCTAGGTTAGGTTAGGTTAGGTTAGGTTAGGTTAGGTTAGGTTAGGTTAGGTTAGGTTAGGTTAGGTTAGGTTAGGTTAGGTTAGGTTAGGTTAGGTTAGGTTAGGTTAGGTTAGGTTAGGTTAGGTTAGGTTAGGTTAGGTTAGGTTAGGTTAGGTTAGGTTAGGTTAGGTTAGGTTAGGTTAGGTTAGGTTAGGTTAGGTTAGGTTAGGTTAGGTTAGGTTAGGTTAGGTTAGGTTAGGTTAGGTTAGGTTAGGTTTTTTTTTTTTTTTTTTTTAAATTAAATTGAGGTTCTCAGCGTATAATGCAATATGCTTTCGGGATACAATTTGCACTATACAGAGTGATTTTCTCTTTTGTGTTTATTAATTTGTGCTTTTCTTACTTTGTTTACTTTATGTTATATAGTTTTTTTTTTTTTCTTTTTTTTTATCAGTCTTTATTAAATTTTTTAAGTGACTTTACGATTTTTTCTACGTGTTTTGTGAAACTTTCTATGCAAGATTCCTTTTGTATAACTTCAATTAGTTTGTATGGGCTTATATTAAGATTGCTGCAGTGGATCTCATGATCAATTCGGGTTTGACTAAATTTTGGACATTCTTTTATTAAATGATCAACCGTTTGTTGTGTATTACTATCACAAGGACATTTGTCATTTTCTGTTATTTTAAAACGGTATAGGTATTTTTTGTGGAAGCCATGATTGGATAAAACTTGCGTTACACTGAAAGACAGTTTGAATTTTTCCAATACACTGACAAGAATTTCATACGTGGGACACCATGTTTTAAGATATTTGCAATTGTTTGGAGTGTTATAATAATTTTCAGCTACGGTCTTGAGTTCTATTTTGTGTTTTTGCTTTACATAAGAAATTGGGAAATTACAATAGTCCGGTGTTTTGTTCAAATTTGACGCTGATTTTGCTGCTGCATCTGCAAGCTCATTACCAAGAACTCCATTATGCGCTTTAATCCAAACAAACTTAATAGTTTTATTTAGTGTTTGAGCTTTGATTATATTATGGTGGATTTCTACGGTTAATGGGTTTGTACTCTCTGGGTTTTGGATTTCTTGTAAGCTTGATTTACTGTCGGAAAAAATTGTGAATTTATGTAGTTTACTGCTGAGTATCCAGTGTATTGCTTTTTGAATAGCATATATTTCAGCTTGAAAAATTGAGCACGTGCTATGTAGTTTGTATTTCCTTATTAATTTTTGACCTTCATGAGAAAACACAACATAAGCTGCCCCTACTCCATTTTCATTTTTGCTTCCATCTGTGAAGATACAGGATGAAGACGATGTTTGATTTAGCTCTACTTCTTGCTGACATGTTGCTTCAGTAAATTCTATTATTTTTCGTTTTGAAGGATGAAGTAGCTCCATAGGTTTGGAAGGTGATTCAAGCTCTATGTCTGTAGGTAAGTATTTTGATGTACGTTGTTGCTTAGTCTTTTCTAGATCTGCTACTGTATTAATTTTGTCTGGAAGGGGGTGTAGTTGTGCTAAGCTGATTGCAGTTGCCGTACTGATTGTACGGAAACCCCTTATGATTTTTATGGCTATTGTTCGTTGTAAGGAAAGAAGGCGCTTATTGACATATTTATATTTAAGGGCTGGGTTCCAAACACTTGCACCATAACACAATATAGGTTCTATTACATTTGAGTAGATGGTACGGACATTTTCTGGATTAATTCCCCAGGTCGGTTTTATATACTTTACTAGTTTATGTAGTAGATTAAGGGATTTGTTTATTATGTAGTCTGCATGTTTTATAAAATTTAATTTCTGATCGATGATAACTCCTAAGTATTTAATCTGTCGTGAAAAATTGATGTATTGGTTTTCCATTATTATTTTGCATTTTTTAGCTTTATTGGTGAACGCAATCATTTGCGTTTTATTCGGGTTGAATTTAAGCTTAATTGAACTACCCCACTCCAATATCTGTTTAAGTGCAGCCTGTGTTGTAGTTTCTAGAGTAGCGAGATTTTTTGCGTATGTAATTAGAAAGAGGTCATCCGCGAATGCTTGCAAATGGCATCCATCAGGTAGAGTTGACGTTAAAAGCTCATCGAGGATTAAATTCCAGAACATAGGACCACAAACTGATCCCTGAATACACCCTCGGTGCATTTGTTTGGTAGCCGAACTATCGGCGAAATCAAGTTTTACTTCGCGATCTCTTGTATAATGTTGGAGTAACATAAATATATTCCTAGGACATTGAATTGATTTTAATCTTTGGTAAAGAGCCGGCCACCATGCGCTATCAAACGCAGCTTGTATATCTAACGATACTGCTAGGACTTGCATATTGTTGCTTTTGGCATTTCTAATAACGTCTAGGACTTTTTGTATTGCACACGTGGTCGAAGTTTGCTCTCTAAAGCCATATTGTACCTCGCTCATTGCATTAGTTTTATGTAAATGATAGGTTAGTCTCTTAGTAATGAGCTTTTCTAAAGTTTTCCCAAAAACATTGATAAGTCCTATAGGTCTATAAGAGGAAGTGTTAAATTCAGTTTTATGAGATTTTGGAATTATTTTTATGTATGCAGTTTTCCAGATTTTTGGGAAATAACTGAGTTCAAAGCATCTATTCATTATAGCGGTAATAACTGAGGGATACAATTTAGTAAAATTAAAGCATATGTCTGCAGTTAAGTGATCTAGTCCTGGTGATTTTTTAGAGTTCATTGTTTTAAGAGCGTTTAAAACTTCTTCAGTAGTAAATGGAGGGTCTGACGGTGTGT
Source organism: Parnassius smintheus behrii (assembly GCA_036936625.1). Taxonomy (NCBI): domain Eukaryota; kingdom Metazoa; phylum Arthropoda; class Insecta; order Lepidoptera; family Papilionidae; genus Parnassius; species Parnassius smintheus. The sequence goes on along the minus strand of JAUPFT010000004.1, from coordinate 52,895 downwards.
CTGGTACTATTTTAGAGAGACTACGTATTTCCTTGTGTCTAGAGCTTATGTCGGGTTCGTCTTCAGGAAAATACTCGTTTAACAATGTTTCTGCGGTATCCTTGGTGGTTGAGGTGTAGTTGCCTGCTTTAGTTTTTAGTGTCATTGGTGGTTGAGCTAGAGGAGTAGTTTTAAGAAGCCTATTAGTGACACTCCAAACATCTTCCTTCCCCTGTTTATTGCAAAACTCTCTGAAATGGTTGGTTGATACAGTTTTCATTGCCTGCGCATATTCTGTCTTTAGTTTTGTCTTTTCTTCTATCACTTCAGTTAATGGTTTTTTCCGTCGTTTCAATTGCTGGATCCTATGATGATTCTTGATAACTTTTTGTTTCAGCTGCTCTAGCTCGTCATTCCACCATATTGCTCTATTGCGTGCTCCTCCTTTTTGTGGAAACAGATAATCACAAGATTTTTGTATAGCTGATGTTAAATTGCCTATGAATTCTTCTAGTTCAAAACTATTGAATTGTTCTATGTTTACATTTAAATCTATATTTTTTCTAATTTCTTCTTTGAAAGTTGTGTGCACTTGTTCCCATTTTACATTTTGAGTATGATATTTAAAAGTGGATAGTTTCTTTAGTTTGGGTATACTGTTTTTATTTATTAATAATTCAAAAGTTATTGCGTTATGACCGGAGGATTCTATATCAACTTTCCAGTTACTGATTTGATTTGATGACAGATTAGAGGTTAAAGTAAGGTCAATTATGGATTCTCGATGGATGTTGTGAGTAACAGTCTCAAATGTTGGTACATTTCCAGAATTACAAAGGTTAAGATCGTTAGTGGTTAGTAAGTCTGCTATAATATTTCCTCGCCGATTTGCCCTGGATGAGTTCCATAAAGGGTGCCAGCCATTGAAGTCACCACAAATGATATGGCTGTAATTTTTAGTCTTTTGTAGAAAGAGCTCTAATGTATTAATTGTGTTAATTTCATCATTATTTGGTTCAACGTATACACTGATAAGAAATATTTTTTTGCCGTTTGTAGTTATTTGTACTATACAAATGTTGGAAGTGGAGTCTTCTGAGATGCCCAACGAACTCCCAATATTTTGTTTGATGAGTATGCATGCTTTGACATGATGTTTAGTTGAAAACTGGTGAATATGGTAGCCGGGGCAATGTCTCATATAAGTGCCACTTCCAACATAAGGCTCGTTAACAAACACTATGTCAATCTGATTATCCGTCACATACTTATACAATTCGTTAGTCGCTGCGTATCCTCTATCTAGATTTATTTGTAAACATTTAAGCGGGTTGTAACTATTTGTTGCAGTTTTCCTATTTTTTCTTTTAGTATCCATAATCGGTTTTATTTTTGCAGGTTTCAATTTGTTTAAGAACACGAGGGCAGAATAATGACGTGGCGCTGTGCTTAGTGTTTAAATTTAAGTTGTATTTTTTAGCGTGTATTGTACAGTTGTGGCAGTTTATTTAGTTTATATCTTTTTTTACTGGACAGTCTTTGTATGTGTGTGTATTTGAGGAGCAGTGGGAACAGATTGTATTGTCTTCAGTGCAGTGCTTTTTGGTGTGTCCAAATTGCATGCACTTATAACACTGAAGGAATGCCGGAAAGTCTTCTACGTGCACTCGTTGATGGTCTATATTAACTCTTTGTATTTCTATGATCACTCTCCAAATATGAGGAGCAACCATGAATACAGCGTTATAGAGTTTCTGGTTTTTGTTATTGCGCACAAATTTAAATATGATGTCTTCAGGTGATGTAGTAAGGTCTTTTATTTTAGTGTTTTGATTGGTGACGATATCGACAAGCTCAGTTACGGGTGTGTCTTTGTAAATTCCCTTAAGTATGACCATAGGCTTGAGTTTTTTCGCTATTTCTGCGCTGACCAGGCTGTCTGGCCGATTTATTGTTTCTAAAATCTTGTCCCTTTGCTCTTGTTTGTCGAACTCTACGCGAAGTTTATGATTAGAGACAGGTTTCACCTCAGCAGGAGTGAATGTAAGCTCTTTGAAGTGAACACTTTTCCTCCACGCGTGGATGGTCTCTTGTGACGAGGATACTGGTTGTTTGGAAGTAATTATTAAAGATGGTTTGGTAATCGGAATTGGGGGTTTCTCAGTAACTTTTGTAGTCTTAACAGCTGCGGCGTAACTTGGAATTGGCTTCGGGGTAATATCTGAATGAAGTGGCTTTGGCAGTGGCGGAGCGGAGAACTGCTGAGACTTTAACGCAATCTTTTCGAATTCTTCTTTAATCGTATTTCTGATTATAGAAGTGGTTTTATTTTCGGTATATAGTGTTGACTGTCGTAAAATATTTTGAACTTGGTCGTGTAACTGCTGCGTGCTCCGCTTAATTTCTTCCAGAGACTTTTTAATACTTTCCTTGTTTATGCGAGTGACACTTCTACTACCGTCTAGGGTTTTTTGTATTAAATCAGTGTGTTCATTAATTTTTAAAAGGTACTCGTCGTTAAAGTTAGGGCTGGATTCAGATCGAGCTTCTTCAAATTCTTCGTCAGTTATATTTGCAGGATCTTCAGTCCTAACAATTTCTTGACTTAAATTTTGACTGGGTATGGCTTCAGTACACGAATTACTGAGAACTGACATTTGTGTGACACGAATCTAATTAATTAATGAAAACCGGAAGGGTGGGAGGGCGACTTTTGCCTAAACCAGGTGTTTTTATTTGCAGGTTTAAAAAATTAAATAAAAAAAATCGATATAAATAAAATAAGAAAAAAAAAATCGATACAAATTAAAATCGATACAAATTCCCTACAAGTCTACTTAAGTAAGAGCAATAGGGAGGGTAAGAGCAATAGGGAGGGTGGGAGGGCGATTTTTTCCAATTCGGTGTGTTTTACTTATAAAATTTGAGTGCAGATGGCTATTTCTACACGGGACGGACCTAACAGAAGCAAAAAGAGCGGAAGAAACAGAGATTTGAAATTTTTTAAAAATTTTATGAAAATAGGACTATTGGAAAACGAATTATGCTAAAATCAGTAATTTATCGGCGAAAATCAACGAAGAAAACTATATATAAATACGTGGGGCAGTTAATTACACCAATTAAAAAGAATATTCAAACGGAAAAGGGTAATTTTCAGCCGGATTATAGATTAATTATTGTTTTTATTAATAAATTTACATAAATAAGGGACTGAAAATATGAAAATTATATATAAAACGTTAAAAATTTACCACAAAAAGTATATAGTAATACGGGGGGCAGTTAGTTACACTATCTAAATAGAAAATTTAAACGGAAAGGGGCAATTTTCAGCCGAATTATAGATGAATTTATGTTTTTATTTGTGAATTTACGTATAAAATGGATGGAAAATGTGAAAATTAATTATATTGCGGTAAAAATGTACTATGAAAACTACAAGGGAATACGAGGAGTAATTAGTTCTATTATTTAGAAAAGATTTGAGCGAAAAAGACCTATTTTTAGCAAAGTTATAAGCAGAGATGTATTTGATTTTATACAAATGTATCGGTTGACCACTATACCTCGGTTTAGGTAAATAGTGATTTTTTCCAATTCGGTGTGTTTTACTTATAAAATTTGAGTGCAGATGGCTATTTCTACCCGGGACGGACCTAACAGAAGCAAAAAGAGCGGAAGAAACAGAGATTTGAAAATTTTATGAAAATAGGACTATTGGAAAACGAATTATGCTAAAATCAGTAATTTATCGGCGAAAATCAACGAAGAAAACTATATATAAATACGTGGGGCAGTTAATTACACCAATTAAAAAGAATATTCAAACGGAAAAGGGTAATTTTCAGCCGGATTATAGATTAATTATTGTTTTTATTAATAAATTTACATAAATAAGGGACTGAAAATATGAAAATTATATATAAAACGTTAAGAATTTACCACAAAAAGTATATAGTAATACGGGGGGCAGTTAGTTACACTATCTAAATAGAAAATTTAAACGGAAAGGGGCAATTTTCAGCCGAATTATAGATGAATTTATGTTTTTATTTGTGAATTTACGTATAAAATGGATGGAAAATGTGAAAATTAATTATATTGCGGTAAAAATGTACTATGAAAACTACAAGGGAATACGAGGAGTAATTAGTTCTATTATTTAGAAAAGATTTGAGCGAAAAAGACCTATTTTTAGCAAAGTTATAAGCAGAGATGTATTTGGTTAGGTTAGGTTAAGTTAGGTTAGGGTAGGTTAGGTTAGGTTAGGTTTTTTTTTTTTTTTTTTTTTTTTTTTTTTTTTTTTTTTTTTTTTTTTTTTTTTTTTTTTTTAATCGCTTTTCCCCGATCATGGGATCATCGGGTCCTTGTTAGTCTAAATTTCTCATACATTCCAGTTCTCGCATTTATTCACACTTTCAGGCCGCATACTTATTCTTTCTTTTATCCATCCACGCTCATTCTTTGCCGGGTGGGGACTCCCGCTATTCTATGCCTAATTATTTATTTTTCTTTGGGAAAATAAAATTTCGTACATATTTTTATTTCTGTTTTGTCTTCGATAGTATTTACATTTTCTATATACTATCAATCACTACACTACATGCTACATGCTTATTTTTATTTAACTTATAAACTTACTTGCTTACATATTTATTGACTTACACTATTATACTTATACTTATTTCTTAATTTCTACAATTTCAGTTTCTTAATTCTATTTTAACATGTATAAGTCTAACATCTATATATACCTAATATTTTCTATCATCTTATTTCTACCATTTTCATTCTTATATTTATTATCTGTATAATAGTAAAAACTTATATCTATTTATTTTAAACATTTTTAAATTAGCAATTGAAGGTCTTAATATTTATGCACATATCAGGATTTGTGAATTCTGTCATGTGTCTATTTTTATACATTCTTCTATCTGTTTGTCACGCTTTCCTAGGCAATATAGTATATATACAAATTTTATATATATATATATTGTCCTCTTCTTTTACTAGTTTTTATTTCATTCTGTTCTTTTGTGTTGTGTTAGTGTTGTGATTCATGTAAGTGTTACTGTGCTGATATAATCGTGTATATTCAATATACATTCTGTATATCAGTTTGTGTTCGTTGTCTTGTTTTTCCTGTTTGTGTGTGTCGTGTCTGTGTTCCTGTGTGCTTTGTGGCTGTCTGTTTGTGTAGTGTTTTTTGTCATAAACCGTTCAAGCATAGGCCGTATTTGCACGGGCCAGGAAGTCCCATTTTCTTCGCACCGGACATTCAGTACTAAATGCATTATGGTCGGTCCTCCGCAACCCAGAGTGTGAGCAGTTGCAGCACTGTGGTTCACTACCTGCGATAAAATCTGCGCATTTTTCGCGCAGATGCGGTCCTCCACAGTGACTACATCTGTCCACACTCTCGGTGCAAAATTTCCGACCATGTCCGTATCCAAGGCATTTCGTGCATTGGATGAGCGGCGATTGGTCCTCGACCCTGACCCTTTGTAGGTCTAGATAGAGGGCTCCAGCCTCTGTCATCCTCTGCCAAACATTAGGCTTTACTTGTAAAATGACGTGAACGGTTTTCGGGTTCCTTGTCCTCTTTTTAAATTTTATTGTCATTTCTAAGTCTTCTTCCGTTAGGCCAATGAAAACGTCTTTGTTCTGGGCGTGTAGCGCTTTAATTATGTCTTCTTCTTCATTGTCCAAATAAACATCTTTTAATATAACTAAAGGGTCCTTATTTTTTATTGGCGCTACTTTTAGTCCCTCGCCGCGACTTTCTATTATCTTTTGGACTTTCGTCCTCTCCTCTTCGGTGTCGCACCCCAGTATGATTTTTTGGTTCCTGGCTTTGCGAACCTTGTTGATTTTAAGGCCAGTACCTCTGGCGTCAACCGCTTTCTTCACCCTGGCGAGCACCTCGTCAGCGGTCTCCAGACCACCTTCGAGCGTGACCGCCATTGAGTGAAGTGCAGGGCGGTGGACCGGTTTGGCTGCTGCGACGCTGGCGTACGACTTAGGGACTGGTGCTGCGTTTATTTCGCATACCAGCCCTTTTGTGGCCTCCAGAATTTCCTTTTTGGCAGTGCTGACATCATCGGCAATACCATCGATCAGATCTTTGATCAGGGCGTGCGTTCGACTCTCGACCACTTCGGTCGTTTCGCCTATAGCAGCCCTGGTTTCATCGATCCTATCGGTGATCTTGTCGATCATGTCAGAGCCTCGGTCGTCGTTGTTATTGTGGAGTGCCTCTATGTCTGCCTTCAGACTTCGCTCCATCTCTTTTATACGCTCTGTCAGCGTCGCTTCCACCTCTCCCAGTTTTTCTATGATGGTGTCTTGCCCTTCAGAAGCCAAGGTTTTTGATGGTGATACAATTTTAGGGGCGTCTGCTTCGAGGCATTGAATGCGTCTACTAAGCTCGAAGATAGCTCTTATCCCCTTATCAGACTGCACCTCCAGGAAATGTTTAATATCCCTCCTCATCTGAGGATATTCCTGAACCTTTGAGGGTATATCCTCAAAGGTTTTCATCATCTCCTGGAGGAGCTGATCGCTCGACAATGCAGCGTAATTGTGTTTTTGTTTTTTATAGATGTCCATGTTGTCGAGCGATCTTCTCTTGGCTTCCGGCCTTTTAATAAAAGTTCTTGCAGCGTCCTGTACTGCTGCAGTTGTGGTGGCAGGGCTGGGGGTGGTGGGCTTCTTGGCAGCGCCAGAGGTAGTGGGTGTGCGATACATTGTTCTGTGTGGATGTGTATGAGTAGTATATAGTGTAAGTTGTGTAAGGATCGGGGAACGTTGTCCTTATGTAACCCTGTAAAGGGGGGTCGGTGTGATGTTTGTTTGACCCTGTAAAGGGGGGTCTGTGTCAGCTATGAACTAAAAACTAGTCGAAAAATAAAATAAGGTAGAGTCCAGCTCTATCAGCTCTCCTTATGACTCTATGTAGAGTCTCTTTGTAAGTGGTGTTAGTAGGCAGATAACAAGAGAGCAATAAAAAACAAAAGTAAAATAAAATTATTTAAACAATACTTGACTCTACCAGTCAAGAGTCCGGCTCTACAAAATTTGGCTCTATCAGGAGTCCGGCTCTATTAAGAGTCCGGCTCTATCGAGAGTACGGCTCTATCAAGAGTTCAGCTCTACAAGAGTCCGGCTCTATCAAGAGTCCGACTCTCTCAAGGGCCCGGCTCCATCAAGAGTCCGGCTCTATCGAGTATTTACCTGAAGTACACCACCAATTAGAAGTTAAATTCTATAACTTAATTTAAAAAAAATTTTAAAAACAAAATTATAAAATAAAATATAAAAATAAATATAAAAAATATAAAATGTCTCTATGTACAGTCTATATACATACAGATTTGGACGTCTACAAATTTAGGTATTTATACACAAACCCCCGTTCGACTAGTCCCACCGGTTTTTGTAATATAATTTAGTGTTTGATGTTTTTTCATCCCCCAGAGACAGTTTGGGTCCAAGGTCTCCAAGTCCAGAGGTCAACTTAGGGGTAGGGGGTTGAAACTATGTCCAAATGATCCGGTGGGGGTCGAAGACTACCCGTTTACTGGGTAGTGTGGGGGGGGTTAAGGGGGGGGCCCGAAAAAATTGTCAAAATTGAGCTAGGAGGCTCCGTTTTCCTGTAAACTGAAAACACAGTTATCATGCAGTTTTCAGGATCTCCTAGCTCTTACAAATAAATTCCTATCTCTGAAAGCGCTGCCTCAAAAATTCCGAAAAAAATAGTACGGATAGCCAGATAAATTTCCTATCATTCACTTATTTTGGAAAAATTTTTTGTTATAAAAATTTTTTAAGTTTTTTAATTTTGAAAATCGATTTACAATTACCAACAACCGCAAAAAGCGTCTAATTCGAAAAATATGAAGAGAAAAATTTTGAAAAAATTTGGGAAGCTAAGATTAGGTATGCCTTATTTTATGGAATTTTTTCAGAATTTTCAGCAGCACTTTCAGGACAACACGTGTTTACGCTTAATAATAAAAAATTTTCTTACTTAACTAATTGCACTCCAAAATTTAAGTTTTTGGTGTCCTTTGTTTGTTTCTGAGTTGTTTACACAAATGAGCACAGAAAACATATAGGTCGTCACTGAAATTTCAGAGAAATTCACTTGTGAAATTTCTGCTGAAAAATTTTTTCTTCACTGTGTTATATCTTTTGTGTTTCTTACCCGATTTTGACAATCGACACGTCAAACGAAGCGAATTTTTGAGCGCGGAGCAACTCAGAAACGTGGCGTTCGGGACGGCAGTTGACACCGGACTGGTTAGGTTAGGTTAGGTTAGGTTAGGTTAGGTTAGGTTAGGTTAGGTTAGGTTAGGTTAGGTTAGGTTAGGTTAGGTTAGGTTAGGTTAGGTTAGGTTAGGTTAGGTTAGGTTAGGTTAGGTTTTTTTTTTTTTTTTTTTTTTTTTTTTTTTTTTTTTTTTTTTTTTTTTTTTTTTATGCTTTTCCCCGATCATGAGATCACCGGGTCCTTATTAATCTATATCACTCATACATTCCAGTTCTCGCATATATTCGCACTTTCAAGCCGCATACTTATTCTTTCTTTTATTCATCCACGCTCATTCTTTGCCGGGTGGGACTCCCGCTATTCTATGCTTATATATATTTATGCTTTATTTGGGTAAATAAAGTTTCTCATTATTTTATTTTAATTTCTACACGAATATTTTTGCTTGCATATAATATCTAACCTTACTGATTCAATGTACTTATTCTTATTTTAATTTACAACTTTCTTAGGTTTACACATTTATTGACTTACATGGGTTACTTGTCGTTATGTTCTTACACTTTTACATTTCTTATTTCTTAGTTCTATTTTACATCTATTAAACTTACATCGATATATGCATACTTAATTCCTATTTCTAGCATTTTTCGGTTATATGTTCCTTAATTCTATTCTTATTTCTATCATTTGTACAACAGTTAGTACTTCCATTACTTTAATTATTGCGTTTACATTTTACAATTTCGTAAGATCTTATCAATTTTGCATATTGCAGGATAGGTGTTTTCTGTCCTGTTGTGTCGGATTTTGTACTTCCTTATGTATTTTTAAACATACTTTTGTCTAGCCAATAACATATATATACTAAGTTTATACATATTTATTGACTATTTCTTTGCCAGTTTTCATTTCATATATCATTTTCCTTTGTTTTGAGTTACTGTTTGTGGTGTGTGTAGGTGTTTTTGTGCTGATATATTCGTGTATATTCAATATACATTCTGTATATCAGTTGTTATCGTATATATTACATGTCTGCGTGTGTCGTGTTTATGTTTTTGTGTGCTTTTGTGTTTGTGTGTGCGTGTCGTGTAATAACCTGCTTGTGAATTATGCATAGGCCGTGTTTGTACGAGCCAAGTAGTCCCACTTTTCCGTACTGGGCAGTCGGCACTGAAAGCATTATGGTCGGTCTTCCGCAATCCAGAGTGTGAGCAGTTGCAGCACTGCGGTTCATTTCCTGCTGTAAAATCTGCGCATTTCTCGCGCAGATGCGGTCCTCCACAGTGACTACATCTGTCCACACTCTCGGTGCAAAATTTCCGACCATGTCCGAACGCAAGACACTTCGTGCATTGGATGAGCGGGGACTGGTCCTCGACTCTGACCCTTTGAAGGTCCAGATAGAGGGCTCCAGCCTCCGTCATCCTCTGCCATACGTTGGGCTTTACCTGCAGAATGATGTGTACAGTTTTGATATTTCTTGTGCGTTTTTTATATTTTATCACCATTTCCATGTCCCCTTCAGGTAGGCCCACAAAAATGTCTTTGTTCTGAGCGTGGAGCGCCTTGATTATTTCATCATCTTCGCTATCCACAAACACATCTTTCAGGACAACGAGAGGGTTTTTGTTTTTCATGGGCGCTACTATCAGTCCTTTTCCGCGACTCTCTATCATTTCCTGGACTTTCTTCCTTTCCTCCTCCGTGTCGCAGCCTAATATAACCGTTTGGTTCTTGGCCTTTCTAACTCTGTTAATTTTGAGGCCAGTGCCTCTGGCATCGACCGCCCTTTTCACCCTGGCGAGCACCTCGTCAGCAGTCTCCAGACCACTTTCGAAGGTGACCGCCATCGAGTGAAGTGCAGGGCGGTGGACGGGTTTGGCTGCTGCGACGCTGGCGTATGATTTAGGGACTGCGTTTGTTTCGCATGCCAGTCCTTTTGCGACCTCCATAAGTTCCTGTTTGGCTGCGACGACATCATCGGCAATACCACCGACCAGATCTTTAAGGAGAGCGTGCGTTCGACTCTCGACCTCCTCGGTCGTTTGGTCTATGGCAGCTCTGGTCTCATCGATCCTGTCGATGATCTTGTCGATCATGTCGGAGCCTCGGTCGTTATTACCATTATGGAGTCCTACTATGTCCGCCTTCAGACTCCGCTCTATCTCGTTTAGTCGCTCGATCAGTTTTTCTTCCACCTCTCCTAGTTTCCTGAGGGCCACATCCTGCCCATTCGTCGACGAGGTCTTTGTTGGTGTATTTGTTTTTGGGACCTCTGCTTCGAGACTTTCGATACGTCTACTGAGCTCGAAAATTGCTCGTATGCCTTTATCTGACTGCGCCTCCAGGAAATGTTTTATGTCTCTCCTCATCTGAGGGTACTCCTTGACTCTCGAAGGTTTTCATTATCTCCTGGAGGAGCTGATCACTCGGTAATGCAGCATAGTTCTGTTGCTGCTTTTTGTATATGTCCATATTATCGAGTGATCTTCTTTTGGCGTCTGGTCTTTTTATAAAGGTCCTAGCAGCGTCCTGCGTTGCTGCGGTTGTAGTGGCAGGGCTAGGAGTGGAGGGCTTTTTGGCAGCGCCAGAGGTCGTGGGTGTGCGGTACATGGTGTGTATGAGTGCGGTGTGTAGTGTAAGTAGTTTTAGGTGGGTCGGGGAAAGTTGTCCCTTGATAAAATATTTGCTAGACCCTGTAAAGGGGGGTCTGTGTCAAGTATGTAATAGAAACTAACCTATCCTATAAAAATAAAATAAAAATGAAGGAGAGTCCTGCTCTACCAAGTTATTATTACCTTATGAAGGTAAAAAAGGATTGATTTAGGGCCCGTTAGCCTTCAGGAGCCAATTTTGGTCAAATAAAATTTTAAAATTTTTTCGACTCTACCTAGAGTCAATCTAAGTGAATGAAGTTGTAGATCTCCCCGAGCCCTTTCGTTTAAACCCAAACACGACTGTCCCAGCCCAAGGGGTCCCGCAGAAACAGCAGCTCAAATTTCTGGTCGCCGATCCAAGATGGCCACCAGAATCTGGTTACAAGCGGTTTCTCCGCGACCGCCCGTCCAAAACCTGCTGTGCTTGGGGTCTTCCAACTGGGCTCGACGAGCTCTACAACTTGATGAGGGTTTAGACTGAAAAAACTTTCAGGTCCTGAAAATTCCTGAAAGGTTGCTAGTGGGATAGCAGAGATGCTGCCTTTGTCCTAACTGAAAACCAGAGCCTTCCACGACCTCCGGTTAGGATATTATCAGCGTCTGAAGTTTAGTTTGACAGTTCAAGAAATGTCAAAATCAATCTTCGACCCTGGACAATTTTCCTTCCAGTGGTCGTAGAACGCCCGTGTTTGGGCCCAATTGGCTTGTCCTGATTCGCTCTATTGTTTCAGGTGCCCTTCAAGGACCTGAAATCCTATGGCACCAAAACGCTTAAAAAGTAGTGAGGCGGGTGGAGACTGTCACTCTGAACTCCAATAAGAAAACCGCAACTCGCTACGTCTCCTAGATCTAGAGTTACATCAATTTTAAATTTTTCAAAATGGCCGCCAATTCAGACCACCATTACTTATTTTGGGCGGCTTTCAACCGATTTGGGCCGTGTTTGGGCTCATATAAAAGGTCTCGGTGTCAATATTACAGATAATTAATTAATTTGGTATTTGAAGCCCCCTTTGAATGAATTTTTTACAAAAAATTTGAAAAGTTTTACAAAATTTTGATTTTTATGGCAAATTTTAGTTTTAAAATTGTACAAAAATTTATGTACAATACTAGAGGTATTCTTAATTTATATATATATATTTTTATACCTAGAACATGTTATAATGGGGTAGCACGTGGTCAACAAATTAATTTAAAAAAATCCTAGTTAAAAAACTACTAACGACAAAAATCTGAAAAATTTTTTGTAACTTTCTAATGTTAACCTAATCACTATTTAATTATAAAAACTAGGGGTCTTCGCTTTAAATTTTAAAATATAAAATTTTGAAAATTTCACAAAATTTGAAAGTTCAATTATTCCGCAGCCACTTAACTTATTAAAATTTCGAAAGTTGCTCCCGGCTCCCCTCCATGCTGGCTACCAGATTGCGACTTCAAAAATAGCCGCACGATACTCCTTCTCGAAACACGTGCCCACGTGGTACTTGTTTTTTTGGCTTTTTCTCCGAGACTGTGGCTCAGAGAATTTCAAAATTTTTAACACTTGTAGGGGCCGTGTGTAGCTTCAAGGCCACACTTTAAAAAACAAGGGTAACCGCGCTTAATCACTCAGCGTTTCACTTTAAAGATTTGCAATTTTCCAAAATTCACTTTTTTCACTTTAACTTTTTCACTTTCACTCCGATTTAAAATAAAATTGCACGACTTTATGCCGCAAGTTAAGCCGCGTCTATTGATGTATAGCACACGAAAATCGGACGTAAAAAACCTATTTTAACGAATTTTTGAGCGCGGAGCAACTCAGAAACGTGGCGTTCGGGACGGCAGTTGACACCGGACTCGGTTAGGTTAGGTTAGGTTAGGTTAGGTTAGGTTAGGTTAGGTTAGGTTAGGTTAGGTTAGGTTAGGTTAGGTTAGGTTAGGTTAGGTTAGGTTAGGTTAGGTTAGGTTAGGTTAGGTTAGGTTAGGTTAGGTTAGGTTAGGTTAGGTTAGGTTAGGTTAGGTTAGGTTAGGTTAGGTTAGGTTCCCCCCCGAACGGGTTCCCGCCTTGTCGTGGCGGGGGGGCTTAGTAGCCGTGGCTTGGTCGGTCCACGGTGAACAAAGAGGAACCCACGTGGCTGGCCCGAGGTGAAGGGCCGGCCTGAGGTGGCCACTCCGAGTGGGCTTGGGGAGCCCACTCCGGATGTGTTCTGGTGGACTGCAGCGAGTGGGGACTCGCGCACCCTCTACCGCTGCAGCCGAGGTGGAGTCGCGGAGGAAGAGGAGTGTTGGTATGGCGATGCGCCACTCGCCCTATCCTTCGCGACTCAAACGGGGCCGCACCGTTGATGCGGTGGTGGTGGGGCTGCGGGGGGAGAGGATTGTCGGTATTGCGAGGCGCCGCTCTCCCTACCCTCCGCAGCCGAATCTTGGTTGGCGGCGGAGCCATAGACCAGATCCGCCGCTGGGGTCGGGAAGGCTAGTGGCTACTTCTAAGTGCTCGTTTTTCCTGGCCCCATGGCCTTTGTGCATCGGACGCGGGGGTGTCTGTTGCACAGACGTAATTGGAGGCCGTGGAGGAAGGCGCGCCATGTGTTCTGGTGCGCCTTACCTGGGAAGGAGAACGGGGAGGAATTTTCCTCTCCCGAGGAGGTGCTGCCGTGGGGCGGCAGGCGCTAGTAGGGCCGCGGATGTGTGCGAAAGCGTTCCCGTAGCCCTACCAATATGCGACAAAGGTGGAACAACATGGGGTTTTAGTCGGTGCGAGTCCGACATAACCCGTCCTTGCCCCCGCGAGGCGGGTATGCGTAGGCATTTCCCCATGTAAAAAAAAAAAAAAAAAAAAGGTTAGGTTAGGTTAGGTTAGGTTAGGTTAGGTTAGGTTTGGTTAGGTTATGTTAGGTTAGGTTAGGTTAGGTTAGGTTAGGTTAGGTTAGGTTAGGTTAGGTTAGGTTAGGTTAGGTTAGGTTAGGTTAGGTTAGGTTAGGTTAGGTTAGGTTAGGTTAGGTTAGGTTAGGTTAGGTTAGGTTAGGTTAGGTTAGGTTAGGTTAGGTTAGGTTAGGTTAGGTTTTTTTTTTTTTTTTTTTATTACAATAAGTTTACTCTACAGACTCGAAGTCCGTACCTTTTTTTGCTTTACTTTATTTTATTAACTTTTAAAATACTGTTATAAATATACTCCTTACACTACTTACATTACTTAAATATTTAAGCCTAAGCAGTGAGTTCACATATATATATTTTTTTTGGATTTTTTTTTTGTATTTTTTTGTATTTTTTTTTTATATATTTCTATTATCTTACATACTTAAGGTCTGCAAACTAATATGCTTACATGCGACATGCACTTAATCGCTATATTTTTTTTTATAATATTTTTTTTCATTATTATTTTTGTTTTGTTTTTTTTTTTTGTTTTTTTTTTTTTGTGGGCATCGTTGTTACTTATCTTTTTTTTGATGTTTAAACATAATAATTGTCGACCCACTTTGTGTTTTATGTTTTTTTTTTTTTTTTTTTTTTTCTCCCTTATGTAGTCATCAACATAATCTACGTGCTTAATGTACATGGCCTTACATGCTATGTAAATTTTTATATTACCAGATTTTCTTTTTTTTCCTTTTCCTTGTACTTAATATCGTGGAGAGTGCTCCATCTTTAACTGTTTGTGATATCTGTTGACAGGGCTTCCACAATCGCTTCGTCTCTGTTTCTAATTGCCATTTTCAGATTATATTCTTTGATTCTTTTCGTTGTCGCAGCCATTGCGCTCTCAACCAGCCTTCCAGTTGCATCGTCGCAATCGTCCGTGTAATAAACACAGCTTTCTGTGTGCCTGGACACTGCCACTACTGCATGTTGGACGCTTTCATAAATTTTGAGCTTCTCTGTTGTTGTCCTCATTATGACCACTCTCCCGTATGTGAGACCTTGGGCCTCATGTACGGTTAAAATTCGCGACCCGGGACCCGAACCATATCCCTGGCTGGTAAGGGACTCCTTTTCTGCTTGCGTAAATACAAGATATAAGGTGTCGGGCACGGTACCTGGTATGACGGCTCCCGTGTACCTCTTCCTTTCTAGTGAGTGCACCTGAGATCTGGATGAATAAATGCCACTGTAGATTTCATTCAGGGCATATGCCACATCCATCGGATTCCGGTGCGTACACAGGAGCTCTTGGCTGATAGTGGTTACGAGGCTTGGGCGAGTATATTGCATCGCAAAGAGGTTTTCCCTGTCGATATAAGGGAGTTGATTGATGTCACCAAAAAGCAGTATTTTTTCGGCTCCACTTAGCCGCATTGCCATTACTATGGCCCCGAAATGGTTCATGAGAGCTTCGTCGACTAAAAGTCGAGTACATCTTCCCTTTTGCCTTCTCATACCCTTTACTAAAACTGAGGCCATAGTGCGCACTTTTGTTTTTGCGTCAGTGGCTATGCGGTTGGCTAACTTTTCTCTAAGATCTTTAGCTGCTTCTGTTGTTGTTGTGACAATAAAATCATCCTCCGCATCGAATTGGTTTATAACCCAAGTTGTTTTGCCACATCCCGGGACTCCATTGACCCAATTTATCGTCGGCACCGTCCAGTTTTCCCAAGGATCTCCCAATGCACAGGCTCCCGAGATGGTTTCCGCCATTTTCAGGATCCTGTCCTCTAGCATCACCCTGGTACAACGGGCGGTGACCACAATAGGGTCGTTGGGTGGGGTTTTGAATACTAATCTTCCCTGTCGTTCTGTCTCCTCCTCATCCAAGGCTACGAAGCCCGCCGACCCGCTATAAGCCGCCATGTGATGACCCATTTTACCTTTTATGACAGTAGATGTTTTGTTGTCATAAATTGCGGCCTCTGCTTCCTCGAGCTGCACTCCAAGGAACTCATGACTACCGAGGTGGAAACTTTGTAAGATATTCTTGCAAGTAGTTTGGTTCACCTCAAGAGTTGCTTTTATGAGGGCCTTAAACTCTAGGAAAGCGTTGATTATGTGGTCTTTAGGCTCGACCGCCGGTAGAAGTCTTGGAGGGCTGACACGTCCCGAGCAGGGTCTAGTGTGGGTGGGTTTGGATTTCTTGAGTACTCTTGGAGGCTCTCTTATTAAGTTATCGGCTTGTCTTAACTTACTCAACTTTCGTATTGCTCTTCCTGGAATACTCTGGGCCGCTGCACCGATGGTTTTAATTAGTGCACTTACCCCGCTTTGTGACTCAGAACTTTTGCTAAGTTTTTCCCTGGCTGCGGCCTTTTCTTTGGCCGTTTTCAGTTGCAGGCGTTCTGAGCCACTAAGTGTCTCTGAATTTGCTACAAGATGTTGGGTTGCCTTTGTCGAGTCATGATGTTTGAGGAAGCTCAGGTTTTCACCCCTATCCTCATACACGACTATTTCATGTTTGTTTGAGGCTTTTATGCAACCAATGTGGTCCATGACTTCACCTTTCTCATATAGGACCACCATGGCATCCACACTTATGATGCGGGGTATGACAGCTGTCTCCTCCTCACCGAGTCTCGTTAGCAGTGAGCATGCCTGGGCGAATGGGGTTTTTTCTTCGCTCCATGTGAACAGCAAGATCGTTTTGTTTTTCGATCTTACTATTCGACATCGTTGCTTTGCAACCTCTATTTCAACTAGCGCCTCATATGTTTTGCGCTTCATGCTCGTTTTGAGAGTACTGCCGTTTAGTAAGCTTGCGAGACCGGGAGATATTTTGACATAGTTTCGGCCAGTTGTTAAGCAAAAACTTAAGCCGAAACGCTCTGTGTTGTTATCCATGAAGAGAGCTACTCCTCGAATTCTCAGGCCTGGGTTACCTCTTTCAGCGCATGCTAATAGCTGATGTTCTGCTTTATTGGCTGGGATGCTCTTCTCTTTTACGGAGACCTCTGCGAATTCGGTTTGCTGCTGCCTGGGGAATGGATAGTTTGTGGCGTTACGCTTTGCAGCAGCGCGAAAGATGGACTCTACGAATGCCAGAAATTTGGGCCTTTTGTCTTCGTCTTCGATGATTCTGTGTAGGTCAGACTTGTCAAGATTGGTGTTAATGCAAAACTCGAGATCCAGACGTGCCGCCTGATAGCGGGGACACTCCAGAATCACATGCCACACTGACTCACTGACATTGGGATCGCACTCGCACCCTGGTGTATCCTTAAGCTTAAAGCGGTGCAAGTACTCCGCAATTCCACCATGTCCTGTTAACACTTGTACATGTGTGGGTGTCAACTTCGTTTTTCTCACTATCCGGTATGCAATTGCAACATCCGGTAGGAATATTTTGGTGACTTGCCCAGTGGTCGAGGTCTCGTATCTGTCCTGCCAGATTCGAACGGTTTCCTCTCTGATTTTCTTTTTAACGTAGGACATGGGGATTTTGTCGTAGTCTAGAGTGGCTGTCTCCCGGAGTGCCGCCGCCTTGGCGAGCTCATCAGCTCTCTCATTTCCAGACGTGCCTACATGAGCCCTCAACCAAAACAGCCGTATCACTCTTCCCTCTTTTCTCATCTTCCCTATGCTTTCTTGGATGGCCTTTGATAGGGGATGGCTTGCTTTAGGGTTCGCCAGTAGATCGAGCGAAGATCTCGAGTCGCTCATGATGTTTACGACAGGTTCAGTGCTCGATTCTGCTAGTTTGGTCGCCCTGAGCAAGGCATAGAGCTCCGATTGGAAAACTGTACAGGATGGATCCAGTCTAAAGGTGGAACTACTGATCTCCCTGCCATCTTCCCACCACGTTAAAGCTGCTCCGACCCTCCCTTCTATCTTACTTCCATCGGTGTATATGTGAGGGCCGGTTAGTTGGTGGAGGTTTGTGTTTTCGATTGTTTCCAGTAGCTCATATTCCAATTTGACGAGTTTAGAGGGATGAGGTTGATCCAAGTGATTTACACGGTTTTCAAGCTCTCTTCCTGGCGGTAAATAGTCCAGTGTGCCTTGTTTCCTGGTTTGGTACAAGTTGGACGCTTCTTTTATTCTCAGGTCTAACGGAAGCAGACCCGAGATGGCAAGCGCGGAAGTGAGCGTAGTGTAGTGCAGCCCCACGTCAATATATATCTGTGTTAAGTTTAAAATAGGAGCAGTATAATTAAAGTATTGAGTAGATAAACACGTCTCTCTTTCATTGACATCCTTCCTAACATTACATGGCGACCCTGCCAGTCGGTGCGCGCGCGACTCCGCTCGCCGCGTGCACCGGCTGGCCACCGATAATACTCGTAAAGTTATAACAAATATATAAAAAATTGTTAAACTAAAAGTTATGACACATTCCCGGATTGAGAAAATTAATTAAAAAGTCGTGTAGAGCCAGCCATCAAAAAGTAATATCATTGTGAATAAATATTTATAAAATAAAATTAAAACATAAGAAGTATAAAACCAAAAGGCAAAGAGGCATCAAAGAGGAGAAAAGAAGATGAGAGAAATAACTTTTTCACTCCATATAAGAAGAATATTCGGTGAGAAGATCTAAATTGATATACGCAATGGTATTCACATAGGAAATTTTACATTATCAAGATATATACACAATTTTCAAAAACTCGTAACAACCAAGCAAAACAAAAAGAAGATATTTTTATTTTAAATTATCATGAATTTAATCGAGTGGCCAGTTTTTAGGAGGACTGAATTTTTTTTTGTGTATTCCATTTACAAGAAAACAGGAAGTAGGTATTTTATTTTCAAGAAACATAAAAAAAATTTTTTTTAATAGAGACTGTAATGTAAAAAATATGCTTGATGTATCTACAAAATAATTACTGTATAAAATGCAAATTATATGATTATATTTTAAGGTGAGTGATTTTTATTATTTATATCTTAAAATTCTAATTTCATAAAATTAAAAATATAATAACTTTAGTCACCAATCATATATTTTTACCATTTTTCATTTTTTAACTCATTTTGTTCATTTAGTAGATGGAACACTCTCAATTGAAAGCAAGTGCTATTTGTATATTCATATCCTTATTATTTTAGCGTTATTACTTTAATTATCTATTTGGTTCTAAAATATTTAACATAACGAATGAAAAAGAGGAACTTTATTTTATTGCTATCAGATAAAAGACAACTTATGAATAAATTTTGTAAAATATAAATTGATCGATGTATAATATTAATTTAAAACGCATCTTGACTTAATAATGCAAAAGAATATTAACTGATATATTTTATTAATAGTGAAAATTGCAATATTTTGTGTATTATGTAGAATTAATCGAAATGTAATATCATGTTTTCTTTGTATTAATATTGCGCATCAAATTCTAAACAATGCTGACGTGATCTTTTGCGTATAAGGCATCGGAATATTACACGCATTTGATACAGAATGATGCATTAATATACACTACTGTTGTCTCCTGACTTGCCTGCAAAATATTGACTTTATACTTTTTCATTTCCTTTATCTGCGATTAAAATCCAGTATTTAAGTGATAAAAAAGACTTGACAAAATAATCTATTATTTTGTAATACAAAACTGTAAAGTAGTTCGATACTTTTTTTTTTTGAGATAAATTGATCATTGAATTTAGGTAAGGGCTCTAATGACTTATGGACAAATATTAAACAACTTATTTATTAAATTATAGAAAGGAAACTGTATGAGAATGGTAGTATTATAGACGTGATGACACTAAGGTTGTGTTCAAATATGTTGGGATGGTGTTTATATTTGAAAAGAACAGTAAAATATTAGCTTGACTATTAGTAATCGGCTAGATCAACCGACGAATTATTGTGGCTGTGTTAATGTTCTTGAAGAATGTTGAGATTTTGATATGGATGTGTGAAAGTTGAAGACAGGCTACGGCAAAGAAAGGAATATAATAGTATGGATTTTAAATGTTGTAATATATGTTGTATATGTGGAATGATTTATGTGATTTTTAGATAAATTATTAGAAACTATCCAATTTTAATATCAAAATTTTGCTAGTTGTTGGAATGAAGGAATTAGGCTATCGGATATTATCTTAGCCAATGTTTAGGGCCCAAACTCTGGTTATGTTAATAAACCGATATGCTTAATTGAAAGGAGATGGAATGAGATTGAGAGAATATAAAAGTAACCGAGACAGACAAAGATTTATAAAAAGAATAAAAAATAAGATGACCTTAATAAATAGGTAATGGAGAGATACGGGAACGTCCATCACTGGTATAACATATAGTCCTCGAGCAGGGTATGTTTCCATGATTGGATGATAAAATCGGAAGTAACGGGTACTAGGGAACAATACCTTCAGTACAAGTGATGTACACGAGTTTACACATATAGTACTGTTAGGGACCAGAGAAGTCTTAAATTTGTTACCCTTAATAATGGTACATTGAGGTCACATCCTTCGTTGGATCATGGTGCGAACGTTAGTTTTCCTCAGTGACAATTGTTGGAGTCCTTTGAAAATGACTTAAACGTAGACCTCAAGGTTGTGCGCACAACCCAAGGTAAACTTTTACCTTGATATAATTACGATAAAAAGTTTATGTACCAATAAAATGAAATGAATGTTACGAAAATGTAATATAATACCCAAATAAATGGGGGGCCCATATTTATAAAGTACCCGCGTGATAAATATCACGAAATAAAATATAAACGAAATGAATTAATACTCCGATTCCCAGTATCTAATAAATAAATAAATATATATAATCGAATGGAGAGAAAGAGAGCTAGCTAAATGTCAAAAATATTAAGAAAAAAAGAAAGTACGTACAAGAATTATGATAAAAGGCCTATTAATTGATGACAATACGGGATAATAAGGGGATCCCCGAGCAAATTAAAAAGTGTGATAAATGTATGATAATCTAATAGTGAGAAAGGTAGTTATTTTGCATTAATGCTACCCTAAATGCGACTAACGAGTTACACATTTAATAACTATAGGGATCGATTTACACAATTACGCGAAAATGTGTTGTGTGTGGTGTTTAACCACATTTGTTTATGAATTTACGAATTTTTTTTTTCATATTTAGACACATTAATTCACATTTCCAATAATTCTGGTTGAATTTTCTATCATATGTTTTTTATATAAAATTTGTACATTTTAAACTATATTTGGTTTATATTTTGCTCATAAAGTACAGAGCATATCGATACACTATTATTATAAATTTATTAATGTAATGGTATTCTTTTTACGTTTTTCTTTATAAAAGACAACGGAACCTAAAATTATGTTATCTGGTTGAAATAAAATTGTATATTTTTAATGTTAATAAATATTTGTAAAACAAATTTGAGCTGTGTACCTAGTAGTGTTTTCTTTTTTTTTATATAAATTTCATGTCATGAAAAATGAGTTTTCGAAATTATAAATAACTTAATTAATGATTTTTAGTTAATGTACCTATGTAAAAAAGATAATACTTTTACTAAATGAATTTAAAATTGAATGTAACAATCTATATTTAGAGGTACAGACTATATAGAACTATTGGGATAGTTAAATTCATTTTATTTACAATATCATTTGAATGCATGGTTAAAACTAGGTACCATTATACAACGTAATCGAAAAAAACGTTCCCATGATTATACTTAGAAATTAAAACAAAAGTGTCACAAACCGCTTACGCGGCTGAGATTGTAACTTGTATTTGATCCCTGTTGTTATGATTAATTATTATGATTATGTTGCACTAGAACCGCCGTGTGACAAAACATGTAACATTAAACGACTATCATATTTTGCCAACTAACGGTCACGCGCTAATAAGCGAATGATAAACAATACAAAGAAAAGATTCTTTTGACGGGAGTTAGAGACTATATATACTATCTGATTGAAGTTTATCTACTTAAAAAATGTATCTACTTAATAAGTTTATCTACTTAAATAATGAATGTTTATTAACATACCTATATAAAAGTCTTATACCTTTTGAAAATGATATTATATCATTACACACGATATAATTTTAATGCATTGTTAAAACTTTGACATTGACTATAGATATTAAAATTGCTCTTCTCAATGTTTAAATAAATTAATGTTTTGTTACATAACTGTTATAGTGATATTTTAAATTTTTATTTGTATACGCTATAATGAACATCATAATATTTCTAACAACGTTAAATTAATACGTATATTCATGTTATAATATATTGTTGTTATCTTAAAATTAGGTGTGATTCAAACCGTGTGGTCATAGTTCGATGTAATCGCAAACATTTCCGTATATGTACTTTGGAAAACCTAATAACCGTTTAATTTTTTTTTAAGGTTATTCGGACACGATTAAATGCGAAATAAGTTTTAATGTATTTTTAATGTGGGAAATGATAACTTATTATGAATTGTATATGAAATAGGAATATTGTCTATTATCTTGATCATGTATGTAAGCGAGGAGTATACGTGAAAGTTATGGTAAAATTAAATAATGAATTACATGAGTTGTAATGAAAAGAAGTGAATTAAGTGATATTGCTCATATTCTTGATCATGTATGTACGAGAGCCGTGTACATGAAAAAATTACACAAATATGAATGAATAGCTAAAGTGCTAGGTAAGGAAAATAAATAATGGTTAACTAAGAATAAAGTAAAGATATGAATATGAAAGAAAAATAATAAAATATTGAAATGTAAAAGAACATGAAGATTAAGAGAATATTATATATTTTATTACTGTCCTGACTAGATAAATGGTAGGCATAATAACAAAATTATTATGGATACGAATAAATAATATTGTAAATTTTCGTCAAAATCGATACATAATTTTATGTTATACATAATTATGCCTGATTATGCCAATTATACTACTGTGACTATGCATTTTTACGTCCTAGATATGTCTTAGATTATTGTTTAATAAAGATACTAATTTGTTTAGAATAATTTTGAGGAATTTATTTTCAGGATTGAAAAAAAAATATAGCCTAATTTTTTTTATTTTTTTGTCGGTGGGAGATGTAGTGTAGTGCAGCCCCACGTCAATATATATCTGTGTTAAGTTTAGAATAGGAGCAGTATAATTAAAGTATTGAGTAGATAAACACGTCTCTCTTTCATTGACATCCTTCCTAACATTACAGATACCGTGCGGTACGCTTTACAGATCTCCTGCGCGAAGCCCCTTTGCAACGTGTTGAGTTGGTCTTTGATCATCTGAAGTTCTGTTGCTGAGGACCACGCGCTCGAAGCGTACATCACTATGGGTTCGACGACTGCAACGTATATTGTCCTTACAATCTCACCATTGAGACCCCAGGTCACCTTGGCCGCGCATGCAAGCTGTTTGTATATGTCAGCCGCTTTTTTGCATACGGCTGCTACATGTGGCTTAAAGGTGAGTCCACGGTCAATGATGAGACCGAGTACTTTAATTTCCTCTACGAGGTTTACTCTGCTGCCGGACATTTGCAGGTTGGGGTGGTCAAATTTAAGTTTTTTAGTGACAAGCATTGCATTTGTTTTATGCGCTGCAAACTTTAACTTGTTCTGGGTTCCCCACTTCTTTACTCTTTTTAAAGTGTCATTGGCCTGTTGCTCCAGGGCACTCGTTGAGTGACTCGAGAACACCAAGACAACGTCATCTGCAAATGCCTGACAATACACCCCTTCGTTCGTAAGTTGGTGCAGCAGTGAGTCTAGGATAACATTCCAAAAGGTTGGTCCACCGATAGATCCTTGAACACAGCCCTTTGTAGTTCCCCTCTCACTCGTTGTTCTGGCATAGTTAATTACGATTTTTCGATCTTGAAGGTAAGAGCCAACCATATCGTAGAGGTTTTTGGGACATTTCTTTTTGGCTAGTTGCAGTTTTAATGCTGGCCACCATGCGTTGTCAAAGGCTCCCTCTATATCTAATGAAACAACAAGGACGATCTTCTTATTCCTCACTTCGTTATTGATATATTTCAATAGATCATAGAGGGCGTCCTCAGTACCACGTTGAGGCATGAACCCATACTGGTTTTTATTAAGAGTTGGGAGGATGTACCACTGGAGTCGGCCCACCATCAACTTCTCGACTATTTTTCCGAGTACTGACAGAAGACCTATTGGTCGGTATGACTTTGGATGTGTATAGTCATCCTTTCCTGGCTTACGGATGATGACCACGTGTGCAGTTTTCCACTGCTTGGGAAAGTACGCCAATTTCAAGCACTTGTTGGCTATCGCTAAGAATACCTTCCTGTTGCAGTTTATTGCAGCGGAGCAGATGTCAGCTGTTAGCCCGTCTGGTCCAGGGGCTTTTTTGGGGTTTAGTGTTTGTAACACTGATTCAAGCTCCGCTTCTGCAAAAGGTGGGTCATCTTCTGACAAACCTAGGTCTTTGTTGATTTCCGTCAGCTCTCGTATTTTGGTGTGGTATGGCTGATCTGTTTCCACACAGTCGTCAGGGTAAAATGTTTGGGCCAAGAGTTCTGCCGACTCTTCTGGTGTCAGAGTTTCCCCTTGGATGTTTCTTAGGAGCATGTCCTCATATCTTCTTGAGGATTTCCGGATAACTCTGTAAATTTTATCCCACATGCTCTCCCTTTCCTGTGTCGTGCAGAATTCCTTCCAGCTTTCGGTTTGCGCCTCCTCAACTTTTATGATGTATTGTTGTTTAAAACTTATGTATTCGTCTATTACGTGTTGTCTTCTGCTTGGTGCCGCATTTCTAATACGTCTTTTTTTCCTATGGACTTCTTTTTTGAGTTGGTTGAGGGATTTTGACCACCATGGGGGCGTTGCATTCACCCCCCTCATGCCCATTTTCGGAATAGTCTCATCACAAGATTCCTGGATTGCTTTTGTGTAGGCTATTGTGATGGATTCCAGATCCTCATGGATTTCCGCCTCCTCAATTAGTGTGGGAGTTATGGCTCTTTCTTTTAGAAGGGATCTAAAGCGTGTTGAGAAGTCCGACCAGTTGCAGTTGATTTCACCCATTCTGCTCCTGCATATCTGACGCGGACTGTCCTGTCCTCGAAATAGTGGTCGATGTCCTCGAAATAGTTGTCGGTTAGGTTAGGTTAGGTTAGGTTAGGTTAGGTTAGGTTAGGTTAGGTTAAAAAAACTTAAACTTTTTTTTTTAAACTTTTTTTTTATTCTTCTACCTTCAACATTATCGGAGACTATTTCAGCTGTTTCTCTTTCATACCAGTTCTCGCTTCTATGCTTCTCGTACTTTCATTCTACATACTAGTTCTTTCTTGCATCCATCGTCTTTCTTTCTACTAAGGGTGGGATTCCCTTCTATCTATTCTTTATTATCTAATCTAACTACATTCTTATTTCTATTCTTTCCTTCTTTTTCCACTGCTGGGCATTATTTCAGGGAAGTAAATGTACACAACCTGATCTATTTTATTCTTGCTACTGCTTACTTGCTAACAATATTTTAATCTACTACAGTATTATGCTTGTAAGTAATATACATCAATATATTAATACAGCATACTTTCTTAACTACTTTTATTTCTTACAATTACTTTTCTCGCTATTCTTACGCAATAATCTAGAAATACATTTCTTTGATCACTCTCCATGATATCCTTCACAGTTTCAGCCGTTATTTTGGTTTTCATCTTACTCTCAACTTCAAAACGTTCTATGCCAAAGACGGGGCATTCTAACACTATGTGAGGGATTGACTCGGGTATCGCAGGGTCGCAGATACACGATGGACTCTCCTTGCACTTAAAACGGTTCAAGTACTCGGAGAATCCACCGTGTCCTGTCATCACTTGTGTTTTGTGACTGTCTATTTTAATCTTACGGACAATTCTATATGCATTTACTGCATCCGGGAAAAACATTTTTGTAACTGCGGCCGTTTCACCTGTCTTATATCTATGATTCCATTCGTCAAGCGTTGCCTGGCGAATGCACCGCCTGACGAATGAAACCGGACAAAGGTCGTAATCCGGTTTCTTCTTGGAATTTTTGGCCGCTTCCTTCGCGAGTTGGTCTGCTCGTTCATTGCCTTCAAAACCTGCGTGAGCTTTTATCCAGAACAAGGTGACTACCTTGCCCTGGAGAGATATATCTTTAAGATTTTCTCTGGCTTCTACTGCGATTGGGTGAAGGCAACGGGGGTTCTTAATTGTAAGAAGGGCGGCCATAGAGTCGCTATAGATCCCGTAGGTCAAGGCGTTGTGTGCGCGAATGACTCGAGTAGCTCGGCTTATTGCTAGTAACTCAGCTTGGTAGACGGTACAGTATTCCGGCAGAGCAAGCTTGAGGGTTTTGGCCTCCACCCCGCCAGTCCATACAGATAATGCAGCGCCAACTTTGCCATCAATTTTGCTCCCATCCGTGTAAATATGCATATCACAAAAAACTGCATTGTTCACGTCGTCCTGATTTGCCAAGCTTACGATATTCAATTCGAGACATTCGGCCGGATGTGGAGTCTCAAGTGCTGATGCCATACGCTCGACCTCCCCCCCGGCCAGCACCGACTGGGGCAATCCCCTCTTGGCTTCGTACAATGAGGACGCCTCACGAACTCGGAGGTCTAGGGGGAGTATCCCAGCCAGCACCAGTGCCGAGTTCAGGGAGACCGTGCGGTAGGCCTTACAGAGCTTTTGGGCGATGCCCCGTTGTACAGTCTGCAGCAGCTTGATGACCATTAGTTTTTGTGCAGCCGACCCCCATGCTCCAGCAGCGTACAAGATGACTGGCTCCACTGTCGCCGTGTAAATGATTTTGACCACCTCCGGGTGAAGGCCCCAACTGACTTTTGCCGCTCCGGAGAGTTTCTTGTATATGTTTATGGCTTTCCTGCAAGCGTTTGCGACGTGGGTGTTAAAGGTCAGTTTATCGTCGATAGTCATACCCAGCAATTTTATTTCCTTCGACATGCCAATTGCAACCCCTCCCATGCTCAGTCGTGGTGTGTCGTGTTTAAGCTTTCTGGTGATTATCATAGCGCATGTTTTGTGTGGAGCGAAGTTAAGCTTATTCTCGACACCCCACGACCTGACACGTTCGAGAGTTTCATTGGCACGATCCTGGACTTCTTGAGCTGTTTTGCCATCGAACACCAGCACGACATCGTCAGCAAACGCCTGACAGTAATCACCTCTGTCCGCAAGTTTTTTCAGGAGGGGATCAAGAAGGATGTTCCACAGGATAGGTCCCCCTATGGATCCCTGGACACATCCTTTGGTAGTCGCTTTCTTATACTCCTCACCGGCGTATCTGACCACCACCTCCCTGTCTCTAAGATAGCTGTCTATGACCCTCCTCAAATTGAGGGGACAATTTTCCTCAGCCAGTCGGACTCTTATTGCCGGCCACCAGGCGCTATCAAAGGCTCCCTCTATGTCTAAGGATACTAGAGTTATGATTTTCTTTTCATCTAGCTTTCTACGGATATACTGAATTAGCGTGTAGAGGGAGTCCTCGGTGCTTTTTTGCGGCATGAATCCATACTGGTGAGTACTAATCCTCGGCAATAGATGGTGTTTGAGGCGGGCCATGATCATCTTTTCGTAAATCTTTCCTAGTATAGGCAACAGTCCTATTGGCCTATAGGATTTTGGCTTTGTGTAGTCATCCTTACCGGGTTTTCTTAGGACGACGACTATTGCTTGTTTCCATATCTTGGGGAAGTGGTGGTATTCTAGACATTTATTGAGGAGCGCTAATAATAACCTAGGTTGGGCCCTAATGGCACGGCAACATATATCGGCCGTGAAGCCATCCAATCCCGGTGCCTTCTTTGGGTTGAAAGACTCACTTGCTTGAGTTAATTCAAACATTGTGAACGGGGGGTCACAACAGCCATCTTGATCTGCGGCGTTCACTCTGTCGGCCTCGAGTCTTACGTAGCGATGGTGAGTATTGTCTCTGTCGGGTACATCCTCTGGATAGAATGTTTTGGCCAGCAGTTCTACAGAGCCCCTCTCGTCCAACATCCCCTCCTCGCCCTCCAGTGGTAGATCCTGTTCCCTATGCGTCGTTCTTCCTATGACCCTGTATATCCCCTCCCACACTCCCTCTTTATCCTGCTTGCAACAAAACTCTTTCCAGCTCTCTGTCTGGGCCTTCGCTGTCTCTGACTCATACTCCTCTTTCTGTTTCAGGTATTCTTCTATGACCTTCTGCTTTCGGATTGGAGCGGCACACCTAATTCTTCGTTTCTTCGTAGCGACGTTCTTTTTAAGCTCTGCGAGTTTTTTGGACCACCACGGCAGTCTGATGCGTTCTTCCGCTTTTTTAGTTGGCATCGTTGATAGACAGGTTTGTTTTATTGAGTTTGTCAAATTTTTTGTAACTGTATCCAAATCGTTTATGTTGTCAATTTTATTTATATCATTTTCTGTTATTCTATTTTCTTGTAGTGATTGTCCAAGTTGCTCATGAAACTTGGACCAATCAGCTTTTTTAGTATTAAAAAGTCTTGTTGTCCTGTTTATCATTATGCCTTCCGATTTTTCTAGGCGAATCTCAAACAGTATGCCGTTGTGGTCCGAACTCATCAGGCCTTCGTTTATCCTCCAGTTGTCCACTAGAGCCAGAAGATTTGTCGAGCAGGCTGTTATGTCGACATAGCTGTGGTACCGTTTTCCTCCCCGAATGGTGTCAAAGGTCGGAATTTCCCCTACGTTGAGTATATTGAGGCCCATTTCCTCAAGAGCGCCGGACATTTCGTCACCCCTGTGATCAATTATTGGGCTACCCCACCACGAGCTTTTTGCATTAGCGTCACCTCCGATAATCCACTTGTTTGGTCCTACTAGTTGTTCTATTTTCTTCAGGTGCTCCAGGTATGGCTCAATGGGTTGATCCGGCTCAAAGTAAAGCGAGACTACTGTGATTTCCCAGGCACTGGTTTGAATCCCCACCACTACGATGTTGTCTGTGGTGAGTTTCGGATACTGCTTAACATTGAGTTGGTGGTCGAAAACAGCAATAGCCGCTTTAACAGTCCCATCTCCTTGTCCTGTGCTCTGGATGATCCGTACTCCTTGGTAGCCACGCATTGCCTTGGACCTTCCCACGTATGGCTCCTGGAGAAGAGCAACAGCAGTGCCTCGTTTCTGTGCCTCAAGAAGAATCTCGTTCGTGGCTAACTTCTTTCTTTGGAGGTTTGCTTGAATGAATTTATACTGGGAGGTTTCCGCTTGGTCGCCCTTAGCAGTAGGCTACAGATGATCGTGCTATCTTATCCCATTTTTGGCGAATAGGGCAATCACGGCTAAAGGCATTATGCTCTGCCTGATCCAGTTTAGCCCTTGTGCAGTTCTTACAAGCGGGTGGTTCACCAGCAATCCTATCAGCACACTCCGCTCCTTGGTGAGGGCCGCCGCAATGGCTGCATATGTCTGCTGGTTCTTTGCAAAATTTTTTACTGTGCCCATATCCCAGGCAGCGGCTACACTGGACCAAGGGGGAGTGGTCATCCACTCTGACACGCTGGAGGTCAATATGGAAGTATCCAGTTTCTGTTGCTCTACGCCAGATGGTAGGTGACACACTAATCACTACATGGTTAGTGTGGGGGTTTTTTGTTTTCTTCCTATATTTAACCTCCACCCTGTCTTCCGCTCCGTCGAGGTCATGAAAGACATACCTGTTTTGGTTCCTCAGTGCTATGATAATGTCTTCGTCGGTGTTAATGGACAATACACTTAAGAGGATCAATAATGGGTCTTTGTTCTTCACTTCCTCGACGGTGAGGTCCACCCCCCTGGTTTCCAGTCTGTGCCTGGCTTTACTTCTTTCTTCCTGTGTATCAAATCCTATGATGATTTTCCTGTCCTTCGCTTTCCTTACCCGTTCAACTTTAATCCAGCCGTCTTTTGCATCTACCGCTTTCCTGACCTTGTCGAGCACCTCTTCCCCTGATTCAGTTTCATCTTTTGAGGTGACCACTACCGAGTGCAGCGTGCTTCGTACTTTTGGTATGTTTGCGGTTTTATTCGATACTACACTCGCGTAGGTTGCCCGTTCCAAGGTCTCCTTTTGTCTGTCAATAGACGCCTTAAGCTCTTCTATCTTTTTGTTGCTTTCGATCAACAGCTTCGTATGCTCCTCGATTCGAGCTATTATGTTTGGGTCACACTGGGTGCTACTTGTTGGTTCCGGTGTCTTGACTATGAATGTAGAGTCGGTACTGGTTTGCACCGGCTCCCCCCCCACAATCCCATCACCAACACCAACACCTTTAGACTTTTCTATTTTTAACTCCTTTTCAGCTTCCCTAACAATCTGGTAGAGTCGATCAAGTGCCTCAACCAATCCATTTTTAATCTCGGTTTTTAAATTTCGAGAGGCGCTCAGATGTAATTTACCTTTGTTCAGGCAGGCCCTTGCTTCCGACGTTCGATTTACGTATTTACTCTCATGAGGAGTTTGGACATCGATAGATGGTCTACGCGCGGCCGTGGGTTTGTTGTCTTTCGACAGTACCGGTCGTGGTTTAGAGGTAGTATTGTCCACCTGGACCGTCGTTGCGCTTGAGTTTGTTGGAGCGGGGTTGGTGGATGCACCTTCCCAGTCGCTTATGCTTCGCCTAACATTGGGAGGGGAAGCTGACGTTCCTGGTTTAGGGGGGGATGACACCTCACCACTCGGTTGGTTAGGTTAGGTTAGGTTAGGTTAGGTTAGGTTAGGTTAGGTTTTTTTTTTTTTTTTTTTATTACAATAAGTTTACTCTACAGACTCGAAGTCCGTACCTTTTTTTGCTTTACTTTATTTTATTAACTTTTAAAATACTGTTATAAATATACTCCTTACACTACTTACATTACTTAAATATTTAAGCCTAAGCAGTGAGTTCACATATATATATTTTTTTTTGGATTTTTTTTTTTTTGTATTTTTTGTACTTTTTTTTTTATATTTCTATTATCTTACATACTTAAGGTCTGCAAACTAATATGCTTACATGCGACATGCACTTAATCGCTATATTTTTTTTTTTATAATATTTTTTTTCATTATTATTTTTGTTTTGTTTTTTTTTTTTTTTTTTGGTTTTTTTTTTTGTGGGCATCGTTGTTACTTATCTTTTTTTTGATGTTTAAACATAATAATTGTCGACCCACTTTGTGTTTTATGTTTTTTTTTTCTTTTTTTTTTTTTTTTTTCCCCTTATGTAGTCATCAACATAATCTACGTGCTTAATGTACATGGCCTTACATGCTATGTAAATTTTTATATTACCAGATTTTTTTTTTTTCCTTTTCCTTGTACTTAATATCGTGGAGAGTGCTCCATCTTTAACTGTTTGTGATATCTGTTGACAGGGCTTCCACAATCGCTTCGTCTCTGTTTCTAATTGCCATTTTCAGATTATATTCTTTGATTCTTTTCGTTGTCGCAGCCATTGCGCTCTCAACCAGCCTTCCAGTTGCATCGTCGCAATCGTCCGTGTAATAAACACAGCTTTCTGTGTGCCTGGACACTGCCACTACTGCATGTTGGACGCTTTCATAAATTTTGAGCTTCTCTGTTGTTGTCCTCATTATGACCACTCTCCCGTATGTGAGACCTTGGGCCTCATGTACGGTTAAAATTCGCGACCCGGGACCCGAACCATATCCCTGGCTGGTAAGGGACTCCTTTTCTGCTTGCGTAAATACAAGATATAAGGTGTCGGGCACGGTACCTGGTATGACGGCTCCCGTGTACCTCTTCCTTTCTAGTGAGTGCACCTGAGATCTGGATGAATAAATGCCACTGTAGATTTCATTCAGGGCATATGCCACATCCATCGGATTCCGGTGCGTACACAGGAGCTCTTGGCTGATAGTGGTTACGAGGCTTGGGCGAGTATATTGCATCGCAAAGAGGTTTTCCCTGTCGATATAAGGGAGTTGATTGATGTCACCAAAAAGCAGTATTTTTTCGGCTCCACTTAGCCGCATTGCCATTACTATGGCCCCGAAATGGTTCATGAGAGCTTCGTCGACTAAAAGTCGAGTACATCTTCCCTTTTGCCTTCTCATACCATTTACTAAAACTGAGGCCATAGTGCGCACTTTTGTTTTTGCGTCAGTGGCTATGCGGTTGGCTAACTTTTCTCTAAGATCTTTAGCTGCTTCTG
Organism: Parnassius smintheus behrii; assembly: GCA_036936625.1. Taxonomy (NCBI): domain Eukaryota; kingdom Metazoa; phylum Arthropoda; class Insecta; order Lepidoptera; family Papilionidae; genus Parnassius; species Parnassius smintheus. Next base: position 20,961 of record JAUPFT010000004.1, on the reverse strand, counting down.
TTGTTGTTGTGACAATAAAATCATCCTCCGCATCGAATTGGTTTATAACCCAAGTTGTTTTGCCACATCCCGGGACTCCATTGACCCAATTTATCGTCGGCACCGTCCAGTTTTCCCAAGGATCTCCCAATGCACAGGCTCCCGAGATGGTTTCCGCCATTTTCAGGATCCTGTCCTCTAGCATCACCCTGGTACAACGGGCGGTGACCACAATAGGGTCGTTGGGTGGGGTTTTGAATACTAATCTTCCCTGTCGTTCTGTCTCCTCCTCATCCAAGGCTACGAAGCCCGCCGACCCGCTATAAGCCGCCATGTGATGACCCATTTTACCTTTTATGACAGTAGATGTTTTGTTGTCATAAATTGCGGCCTCTGCTTCCTCGAGCTGCACACCAAGGAACTCATGACTACCGAGGTGGAAACTTTGTAAGATATTCTTGCAAGTAGTTTGGTTCACCTCAAGAGTTGCTTTTATGAGGGCCTTAAACTCTAGGAAAGCGTTGATTATGTGGTCTTTAGGCTCGACCGCCGGTAGAAGTCTTGGAGGGCTGACACGTCCCGAGCAGGGTCTAGTGTGGGTGGGTTTGGATTTCTTGAGTACTCTTGGAGGCTCTCTTATTAAGTTATCGGCTTGTCTTAACTTACTCAACTTTCGCATTGCTCTTCCTGGAATACTCTGGGCCGCTGCACCGATGGTTTTAATTAGTGCACTTACCCCGCTTTGTGACTCAGAACTTTTGCTAAGTTTTTCCCTGGCTGCGGCCTTTTCTTTGGCCGTTTTCAGTTGCAGGCGTTCTGAGCCACTAAGTGTCTCTGAATTTGCTACAAGATGTTGGGTTGCCTTTGTCGAGTCATGATGTTTGAGGAAGCTCAGGTTTTCACCCCTATCCTCATACACGACTATTTCATGTTTGTTTGAGGCTTTTATGCAACCAATGTGGTCCATGACTTCACCTTTCTCATATAGGACCACCATGGCATCCACACTTATGATGCGGGGTATGACAGCTGTCTCCTCCTCACCGAGTCTCGTTAGCAGTGAGCATGCCTGGGCGAATGGGGTTTTTTCTTCGCTCCATGTGAACAGCAAGATCGTTTTGTTTTTCGATCTTACTATTCGACATCGTTGCTTTGCAACCTCTATTTCAACTAGCGCCTCATATGTTTTGCGCTTCATGCTCGTTTTGAGAGTACTGCCGTTTAGTAAGCTTGCGAGACCGGGAGATATTTTGACATAGTTTCGGCCAGTTGTTAAGCAAAAACTTAAGCCGAAACGCTCTGTGTTGTTATCCATGAAGAGAGCTACTCCTCGAATTCTCAGGCCTGGGTTACCTCTTTCAGCGCATGCTAATAGCTGATGTTCTGCTTTATTGGCTGGGATGCTCTTCTCTTTTACGGAGACCTCTGCGAATTCGGTTTGCTGCTGCCTGGGGAATGGATAGTTTGTGGCGTTACGCTTTGCAGCAGCGCGAAAGATGGACTCTACGAATGCCAGAAATTTGGGCCTTTTGTCTTCGTCTTCGATGATTCTGTGTAGGTCAGACTTGTCAAGATTGGTGTTAATGCAAAACTCGAGATCCAGACGTGCCGCCTGATAGCGGGGACACTCCAGAATCACATGCCACACTGACTCACTGACATTGGGATCGCACTCGCACCCTGGTGTATCCTTAAGCTTAAAGCGGTGCAAGTACTCCGCAATTCCACCATGTCCTGTTAACACTTGTACATGTGTGGGTGTCAACTTCGTTTTTCTCACTATCCGGTATGCAATTGCAACATCCGGTAGGAATATTTTGGTGACTTGCCCAGTGGTCGAGGTCTCGTATCTGTCCTGCCAGATTCGAACGGTTTCCTCTCTGATTTTCTTTTTAACGTAGGACATGGGGATTTTGTCGTAGTCTAGAGTGGCTGTCTCCCGGAGTGCCGCCGCCTTGGCGAGCTCATCAGCTCTCTCATTTCCAGACGTGCCTACATGAGCCCTCAACCAAAACAGCCGTATCACTCTTCCCTCTTTTCTCATCTTCCCTATGCTTTCTTGGATGGCCTTTGATAGGGGATGGCTTGCTTTAGGGTTCGCCAGCAGATCGAGCGAAGATCTCGAGTCGCTCATGATGTTTACGACAGGTTCAGTGCTCGATTCTGCTAGTTTGGTCGCCCTGAGCAAGGCATAGAGCTCCGATTGGAAAACTGTACAGGATGGATCCAGTCTAAAGGTGGAACTACTGATCTCCCTGCCATCTTCCCACCACGTTAAAGCTGCTCCGACCCTCCCTTCTATCTTACTTCCATCGGTGTATATGTGAGGGCCGGTTAGTTGGTGGAGGTTTGTGTTTTCGATTGTTTCCAGTAGCTCATATTCCAATTTGACGAGTTTAGAGGGATGAGGTTGATCCAAGTGATTTACACGGTTTTCAAGCTCTCTTCCTGGCGGTAAATAGTCCAGTGTGCCTTGTTTCCTGGTTTGGTACAAGTTGGACGCTTCTTTTATTCTCAGGTCTAACGGAAGCAGACCCGAGATGGCAAGCGCGGAAGTGAGCGATACCGTGCGGTACGCTTTACAGATCTTCTGCGCGAAGCCCCTTTGCAACGTGTTGAGTTGGTCTTTGATCATCTGAAGTTCTGTTGCTGAGGACCACGCGCTCGAAGCGTACATCACTATGGGTTCGACGACTGCAACGTATATTGTCCTTACAATCTCACCATTGAGACCCCAGGTCACCTTGGCCGCGCATGCAAGCTGTTTGTATATGTCAGCCGCTTTTTTGCATACGGCTGCTACATGTGGCTTAAAGGTGAGTCCACGGTCAATGATGAGACCGAGTACTTTAATTTCCTCTACGAGGTTTACTCTGCTGCCGGACATTTGCAGGTTGGGGTGGTCAAATTTAAGTTTTTTAGTGACAAGCATTGCATTTGTTTTATGCGCTGCAAACTTTAACTTGTTCTGGGTTCCCCACTTCTTTACTCTTTTTAAAGTGTCATTGGCCTGTTGCTCCAGGGCACTCGTTGAGTGACTCGAGAACACCAAGACAACGTCATCTGCAAATGCCTGACAATACACCCCTTCGTTCGTAAGTTGGTGCAGCAGTGAGTCTAGGATAACATTCCAAAAGGTTGGTCCACCGATAGATCCTTGAACACAGCCCTTTGTAGTTCCCCTCTCACTCGTTGTTCTGGCATAGTTAATTACGATTTTTCGATCTTGAAGGTAAGAGCCAACCATATCGTAGAGGTTTTTGGGACATTTCTTTTTGGCTAGTTGCAGTTTTAATGCTGGCCACCATGCGTTGTCAAAGGCTCCCTCTATATCTAATGAAACAACAAGGACGATCTTCTTATTCCTCACTTCGTTATTGATATATTTCAATAGATCATAGAGGGCGTCCTCAGTACCACGTTGAGGCATGAACCCATACTGGTTTTTATTAAGAGTTGGGAGGATGTACCACTGGAGTCGGCCCACCATCAACTTCTCGACTATTTTTCCGAGTACTGACAGAAGACCTATTGGTCGGTATGACTTTGGATGTGTATAGTCATCCTTTCCTGGCTTACGGATGATGACCACGTGTGCAGTTTTCCACTGCTTGGGAAAGTACGCCAATTTCAAGCACTTGTTGGCTATCGCTAAGAATACCTTCCTGTTGCAGTTTATTGCAGCGGAGCAGATGTCAGCTGTTAGCCCGTCTGGTCCAGGGGCTTTTTTGGGGTTTAGTGTTTGTAACACTGATTCAAGCTCCGCTTCTGCAAAAGGTGGGTCATCTTCTGACAAACCTAGGTCTTTGTTGATTTCCGTCAGCTCTCGTATTTTGGTGTGGTATGGCTGATCTGTTTCCACACAGTCGTCAGGGTAAAATGTTTGGGCCAAGAGTTCTGCCGACTCTTCTGGTGTCAGAGTTTCCCCTTGGATGTTTCTTAGGAGCATGTCCTCATATCTTCTTGAGGATTTCCGGATAACTCTGTAAATTTTATCCCACATGCTCTCCCTTTCCTGTGTCGTGCAGAATTCCTTCCAGCTTTCGGTTTGCGCCTCCTCAACTTTTATGATGTATTGTTGTTTAAAACTTATGTATTCGTCTATTACGTGTTGTCTTCTGCTTGGTGCCGCATTTCTAATACGTCTTTTTTTCCTATGGACTTCTTTTTTGAGTTGGTTGAGGGATTTTGACCACCATGGGGGCGTTGCATTCACCCCCCTCATGCCCATTTTCGGAATAGTCTCATCACAAGATTCCTGGATTGCTTTTGTGTAGGCTATTGTGATGGATTCCAGATCCTCATGGATTTCCGCCTCCTCAATTAGTGTGGGAGTTATGGCTCTTTCTTTTAGAAGGGATCTAAAGCGTGTTGAGAAGTCCGACCAGTTTGCCTTTCTGGTGTTGTATTTGCGCGTTGTACAGGGCCGTAATTGTGTCAAGACTGCTTTGGTGCGCAGTGTAAACATAATCGCGTTGTGGTCTGATGTAATTAGGCTTCTCTCCACTCTCCAGTCCTCCACATTGCCCAGAAGTGACGAACTGCAAGCAGTGACGTCTACTATGCTCGAACAAATTCTCCCCCTTCTGTATGCTTCGAAGGTAGGCGTGTCACCCGTGTTCAGAATATGGAGATCCATTTCATTGAGGAAGGTGTTATATGCCGCGCCTCTTTCATCTTCGGAATTACTTCCCCACCATTGGCTCCAAGCATTTATGTCTCCAGCCACTATGATGTTGTTTGTGTGTAGTTTTGCGCAAGCTGCTTGGATTCGCCTAAGGTAGGGATTTATATCTTGCTCTCCCTCGAGGTAAACTGACACGACTCCCAGTTTTAAATTTCCTGCAACGAGAAGTACTGCCGCTTCTGTTTCGGTAACCAGCTGTGGATCATGGATGATCTCCAGCTGGTCTCCGAAAATCAGCACTGCGGCTTTTACTGGTTTTTGTCTATTCAGGCTGCATTGAACTACTCGCGTGCCGGGATGTTCTTTAATAACGCCATTTTTTCCCACATAGGGTTCCTGTACTATGGCAATCGACACTCCTTTATCCGATGCAACCTGAAGTAGTTCCGCCGTTGCTACCCTGGAGCGTTGCAAGTTCACCTGAATGATTTTGAGGTCTGACCTACTAATGTTGGAGTTAATATTATTATGGTTGCCCTTAGCAGTAAGATATGCGGGACCGTGCTATTGCATCCCACTTCTGCTTTTCCCGGCAATCAAAGCTAAAAGCATTGTGTGCCAGGTCCGTATCGGCGCCGTGCGCTTTGAGGCAATTTTTACATCGGGGGGGTCTCCCCTCCAGTCTGATCGGGCATTTGTCCCATGAGTGAGTATCTCCGCAGTGACTGCAGAGTTCCTCCTTTTCATGGCACACTGCTTTTGTGGGTTAGGTTAGGTTAGGTTAGGTTAGGTTAGGTTAGGTTAGGTTAGGTTAGGTTAGGTTAGGTTAGGTTAGGTTAGGTTAGGTTAGGTTAGGTTAGGTTAGGTTAGGTTAGGTTAGGTTAGGTTAGGTTAGGTTAGGTTAGGTTAGGTTAGGTTAGGTTAGGTTGGCGCTCTGACGGAAAAAACCATCGCCTCCCTGAGAAGGCCCCAGAGGGCGATGGCCGTCGGAGTCGTGCGAGGATATCGGACGATCTCCTTTGAGGCGGCATGCGTTTTGGCGGCGTCCCCACCCTGGGATATAGAGGCGGAGTTCCTTGCGTCTATGTACGATTGGCGCTTGGAACCTCGACACCGAGGATGTCACCCCTCTCCCAGAGAGTGGCAATTGCGAAAGCTCCACACTCGGCAACTGGTGCTTGAAAAGTGGAAGGAGCGGCTAGCCCACCCGAAGGCAGGAAGCAGGACTGTCGATGCTGTTCTTCCGGTCATGATAGACTGGACAAACAGGCGGCATGGGTCACTGACCTTCCGGCTGGTGCAGGTGCTTTCCGGACATGGGTGCTTTGGTAAGTATCTGTGCCGTATAGCCGGAAGAGAGCCGACAACTGAGTGCCATCACTGTGGTAGCGACGAGGACACGGCGCAGCATACCCTTGAGGTTTGCCCGGCTTGGGCTGACTTGCGTCGGGACCTCGTGGCTGTAGTGGGGGATGACCTCTCGCTCCCAGCTTTTATTAAAGCTATGGTTGGATGCGAGAGGGCGTGGAGTGCTGGGGTAACCTTTTGCGAAAAAGTGATGTCACAAAAGGAAGCTGCGGAGAGGGAGAGGGAAAAGACGGCAACAATCCCAATCCGCAGCCGGAGAGCTGGGCGCCAGAGAAGAGCATATCAGGCTCTATTCCACCCCCCGTAATTGAGGCTTAGGGGGCGGACACTGGGGCTGTCCGTCACCTATTATGTAGGGCCTCGAGGTGGCGCGTACGGTGTGATCGTACGCCCCTACAAGAAGAAGTCATCGAGTCGGAGCCTGTAAGGGCTGTTGCCGTCGGGACTGCGGTAGTGTGCGAAAGCGTTCCCGTAGCCCCGACAAAAGGTGATGAGATGTAAACCGTGGGGTTTTAGCCGGTAGGAGTCCGGCATAACCTGTCTGATGCCTACACGACAGACGGGTATCCATGAGGATTTCCCCACGTAAAAAAAAAAAAAAAAAAAAAAAAAAAAAAGTTAGGTTAGGTTAGGTTAGGTTTTTTTTTATACTTTTATGTTAACTACTACTATTCTGCAGTACCTTTCTTACTTTTATGTTATGCTAAGTATAATTTTAACTAAGTTTTTTTTTTTTTTTTTTTTTTTTTTTCGCACTTATAGCGCTTTCATTCCTACTTCAATTGTTTACGTACTATCTATTTTCTTTAGGAAGCATAATTACACTGCAATATTTACATACTTTATAACGCTCACACTTACTATACTATATTATATATATATATATACTATTATATATATATATATATATATATATATATATATATATATATATATATATATATATATATATATATACCATATGTTTCTTTTTATTTATTTATATTCATATATTATTCAGTTTGACGCTTTTAACTTCTATGGCCATGGTTTGTTAGTAACATTATTTTCAATGATATCTTACATACAAGTGTTTCTTTTTAATGGTAGATTTACATGTTTTTTTTTTTTCTACTTGCTCTTTTCTTTTCCAATATTTTTCTTTATATTTTTTTTTTTTCACTTAAGCTTTTTTTTTTTTCTTTTATGCGTTTACAGCAGTTGTGTCTTATAATGAACTATGTTTTGACTTGTATACAGTTTAACTTAATCAAATAGGGTACATCTTAATTTGCATGTTTACATATTAATCACTATGTTACTTAATACTAAGTCATGTGTAGGGTCTATATATATTATATAGTATTATAATATAGTACAATAATAAGGGCTAAGGGCTAATACTGTATAATAATAAGGCTTAATATTAAGTCAAGTCATGTGTCCTTATATTATTTATACAGTTTTTTTTTTTAATTTTATTATAATATATCTAATGTATCTTAATTTTATTATTTTATTGATCTAATATATCTTATCATTATATTGTTTTGTTTTGTTTAACTTATTATTTTACTCCCGTTTTCTGCATTTACGATTTTTAACACTTTTAGCGCAAATTCCATAAAGATCGATCGGCAATTATTGTCCTCCATTATGCTAGACAGTGTTGTTTTGCTTACAGTCATTCCCATTTTGCACTCGCATTCGTATCGCATTCTTCCGAAACGCGGGCATTCAATTATTAAGTGTTCGATCGATTGTTCTACCGTTCCGTCACAAGTGCAGCTTGGGGATGACGACAATTTAAAACGGTACAAATATGCTTTATTTCCTCCATGACCAGTAAATAATTGCGTTATTAAGTTTGTTATTTTGATTGACCTAAGTACTTTATATGCTGCGATAATATTTGGAAAAAACGCCTTTGTGATGTTGCTTGTCGGAGTTTCTTCATATTTCCGTTGCCATATTTGCAGGGTAGATTGTCTGGTGAGGTGCTTTGCATAAGACAATGGGAAAAGGTCATACTCTGGTCTTTGCTTGTTGTTGGCTGCTGCACGTTTTGCCAGTTCGTCGGCTCTTTCATTACCGGCAATCCCGCTGTGTGCTTTAATCCAGTATAATTGGATGTTGCCCTCTTGATTCTTATTATCTTTTATATCGTTCCGGATTTCTACCGCTATTGGGTGTTTTGAGGTCGGATCGCAGATGCACTCCAAAGCTGATCTTGAGTCGCTTAATATGTTTACTTTGCGATAATTTTTAGATGTTGCATATCTTATTGCTTTCAATATAGCTGCCAATTCCGCTTGAAAAACACTACAGTAACTTTCTAGCCTAAACATTTTTTTGTATATTTCTGTTCCTTTGGTCCATACTGTTATTGCCGCTCCCACTTTATTGTTGATTTTGCTTCCATCGGTAAAAATTTTGGGCCAGTCGTTATCTATTGTTTCTATATCTTCTTGGATGTTGATGAGCTGATATTTTAATGTTTCTCTCTCTGAGGGGTGTGGTAGGTCAAACGGACTTATTTTTATTTCGAGTTGCCTTCCTGGTAAATGATCTATGGGCTTTCCTCGCTTTACTTCATATAAGTGGGCGTTTTCTTTGGCTCTTAGTGCTAAGGGAATGATTTGTGCAAGTAGTGTGCTCGAAATGAGTGAATTCGTTTTGTGACCTTTACTAATGCGTATACTAAAGAGTCGTCTCAACCTATTTAAGATGCGTTCTATGTACCGTCTGTCAGTTGTTTCTGCCCAGCAGTTGGCGGCATATAGTACAGTCGGCTCCACAACTGCCAGGTAGATAAGTCTTACTATCTCTGAGTTCAGACCCCATTGTGCTCTCGTTGCACGAGATATTGTTTTATATAGATTTATTGCTTTCCTGCTGACTTCATTGATATGCGGTTTGAAGTTTAGGTTGCGATCTATAATTAAGCCTAATATTTTAAGTTGGTGTGAGAATTGTAGTTCGACGCCTTCCAGTTTGATTACGGGGTGATGATATTTTAGTTTCTTTGTTATCAGTATTGCCTGTGTTTTGTGCGGTGCGAATTTCATTTTGTGCCTCTTACCCCATTCTGAAATTATCTTTAATGTATTATTTAATTCTTTTTCTATTGTCTCCCCATTTTTGTTCGTCGCTATTATTAGTATATCGTCTGCAAATGCTTGAACATGAGTGTTGAGGCTTTGTGTTTCTTGCAGCATGGGATCCAGTTGGATATTCCACATGATTGGTCCGCATGTTGATCCCTGTATACAGCCTTTGTTTGTGGCTCGTCTTATTTCCTCTCCCGCATATCTTAGCCGTATCTCCCTGTCAGATAAGTAGCTGGTAATAAGCCTTAGCATTGATGGTTCTACCTGTTTGGCTTGAAGTTCGTTAATTATTACTGGCCACCACGCGTTGTCGAATGCGCCTTCGATGTCCAGTGATACCAATACTACTATATCTTTGTTTTTTAGCCCATTTTTGATACATGTAATAGCATCGTAAAGTGCATCTTCGGTTCCTCTTTGTGGTGTGAATCCATACTGCTTGTTATTGAGTTTCCTTTCATTTCCAAGTTGCCACTGTAATCTGTTAACAAACAGCTTCTCTAATACCTTTCCTAGCACTGGTAAAAGACCTATAGGCCGGTAAGATTTGGGAACAGAATAGTCTTCTTTATTAGATTTTGGTAAAATTTTTATTGTGGCTATTTTAAACCGCTTTGGGAAGTATCCGAGTTGAAGGCATTGATTATACAATGCTAATAAAGTATCTGGTTGGCTTTCATATGCTGCTTGGCATATGTCTGAAGTTGTTTGTGAAGAAGAAGCAGTGATGTCGATAATGCTGGAACAAAGTATGCCCATTCTATAAGCACTAAACGTTGGAGTCGTACCTATATTTAGTATTTCCAGGTTTAGTTCAGCCAATATCTCAGTTATACAGGTTCCTCTTTTGTCATCTGCAACGCATCCCCACCAGATACTGTTGGCGTTTGCATCTCCTCCTATTATGAATTCGTTGGTGTCCATTGACGTTACGACTTTCTTGATGGTTGACATGTCTTCCTCGATGTCACCCTTTTCGTGTAGGTAGATGTTGATCAGTCCAATCTTAATATGGCCTAATTTAAGTGTTACTCCTACTATATCTTCTGTTAATAAGTCTGGATTAATGGTACATTGGATGTTTGGGTTAGTGACAACAATTGCCGATCTTACTGGTTTTAAACTGTTACTTGTTATTTTTTGAATAACTTGGTACTGAGATCCTAGAGTAACGTGTGCCTTTGATCCCACATAGGGTTCTTGCATCAAAATGATTGAATATCCCTGCATCGTGGCTACCCGTAAACACTCTTGTGTGGCCGCGCGCCCACGATCCAGGTTATACTGAACTATTTTTATCTCTGTATTTGAAGCTAGACAATTTTTGAGTACTGTGGGGGATGTTGTGTCGCCTGACTCTCAGCAATACGAGACAGAGGATCTCGCAATTTTATCCTATTTGATCCATTCTGGGCATTGCGAGCTATATGCTGGATGGGCGATGTTTTCCCTTTTCAAGTTTTTACAATTACAGCACTTGGGGACGGTGTTTTGTTTGGTGCATTCCCTAGTGTCATGTTCTTCTGAACAATATCCACAACACAGTTTATTGTTACAGTTTTTCGCCGTATGATTAAAGCTCAAACATCTGTAACACTGTGTTAATGGAGACTGGTCAACACAAGACACTATCTGGTAACCAATGCGCAATTTCTGTTCCCTTAGTTTTGACCACATTTGAGGTGATACCTCGATAATGACGTTTGTCAATTCTCGTATTCTGCCTTTTGTGCGACGGACGACTTTGACTGCTTTTTGTTCCTCCGTGAGGTCTGTTGTCAGTTTACTATTTTGGCTTGCTATGGCCCTTACTAATTTTTCGTCGGTCAAGTTTGTAGTAACACCTATTAGTCGTAGCTGTGGTTTTTTCACTGAAGGTGTTGACACAGTTAATTTATTACAGGTGTCTCGGATGGCGGTCTTTAGAGTTTGTTGATCTTGTTGGGAGTCGCAATTGATGACAATTCGTTGATTTTTAAGTTTAGTTATTTTGTTTACCCGAACTCCCAACTCGATTGGATCTACGTCCCTCCTTAATTGTTTTATGATATCCTCACTCGAGAGTCGTGGGTCAATGGATTCGAGTATCATAGCATATCGGGGCATACTGGCTATCTCCGCGTAGGTTCGTCTGCGTGGTTGGGAGGATTGTGCTGTTTCGTCAGTATGCGTTGTGACTTCTGCGCTATTGTTATCTATGCTCTTAAGTCTTTGTGAGGGACTAGTGGCACATTGGTGATTTCTGATATCATTAATTTTGTCTTTAATCTCAGCTATCGCTTATTCTGTGCTCAACCCTGTATTGCCCTGAAATGCCATGTGAGTTGTAAAACAATCTCTTGTTTCAATTGTTTCTTCTCTGAGGGTTTTGATCGTTTCAACAACAGGGTTAATCAATTTTTGAATTTCTATTTGAATATTTGAAGTATCCACTTGACACTGCGGTCTGGTCTGTTGGTCGCAAATCATCTCTTGCAGTTCTTGAATATGAGTTGTTAAAGATTCAATACGTGTGTAATAAGGTGTCTGAATTTTATCAATGGGTAATGGATTCTCCTTTATCTCTTTTAGAGAGTCGGCTAGTTTTTCGATTGCAAGATGTACGGATCGCAAGTCATGTGTCATTTCAGTGATTATTTCTTTCACTCGAGTTAGGTGTTCTGAGTTTTCGGGGTAAGGAGTTAGAGCCACTGTGCTTGATTTTGGTGATGCCTTCGCTGCTAATCCATGAACCTCTAGTTGAATTCGGCTGATAGCTTTAATGGGTTCATCCATTTCATAGCTGAGCCAGTTACGTATAGCTTCAGCCGTCTTAGAGGTGCTTCGGACTATGTCGAAGGTTTCTGCCAATTTATTAGCATAAGTTTCTTGTATCTCTATTAACTGCTTGTTATGTGCCCGTTCAATCCTCACTATTTCTTTGGCTGCACGACATCGTTCTTGTTCGAGAGCTAAACGGTGACGTGAATGGGAATCAGATAGAGATAGTGCAATTTCATATAGACCTTGAAGGCACTCGTGTACCTCAGTCTTACATTCCCTTTTCATGTTGCCAGCCTTTTCCAAGGCTTCCTTACCGGAAAGTAGGAATTCGTTGGCCCTCTGGGTAGCAAGATCCATGGATATACCGGCTCGTTTATACGCTGGGGGTAGTATACTCGATCGCTTGCTCTTGTCACTAAGTATACTGTCAGCATCAGACCATTCGTCGTCTGTGCGTGCATGCTTACATTTACCCAGGATTTCTAGTTCCGTCTCCATGTCTTGTGTCACTGAACTGTTTTCGTCGGAATCGACTTCTTTTAATGACGGGTTTTCCTGTTTGTTGTATACACTAGCCGTCTCATTCGATTCTTCAGTGTGAGTGCTAGATGCGTTAGAGCTGGTTGGCTTAATGATTGACATCATACTTGCCTCTGGTACAGTGCCCTTGGTTTCATCTTCGGTTGCTTTACTAGAAGAGGCCGCATTTTGTAGTAAGACCTTCCTTCGTAGGGCTGCGCTAGCGACGGGACTCACTCCCTTGCTGATCTTTGCGGCAAGCTTAGGCTTGGTATGTAAAGTGCCAGAGGCAACCGATTTTCCAGACATTTTTTTTAAGGAAATAGGTTTCGCTATATATGTGCTTTGATAGAACGAAATTTGCTATTAAGTTTACTGAAAACCGCGACTCTCTACGACCAACCGTTCCAAAGTTATTGCAGTTTGAAAATAAGCAATATGGCGGAGCAAGATGGCTGACGTTAACTTAAACTTGTTTTTCTGACGTCCTAATGCACCTAGAATAGTCGAGTTTGGTATCAATCTACTCAGCTCGAAGTTAGCTATCTAATAATGGTTACCGTTTTGTTGGGTTAAAATGGGTGTTTTCTGTGGCTTCTAATGTTAAGGATGTTGCAACAATATGTATATTGAAAACCCCAATGTTGTACGACCAATGGTTGCTGAGATATCACCAGTTGAAGTTTTGGTGGTTTTTTCAATATGGCGTCCAATATACAGTTTTCGTCGTAACTCAGTAACGGTTAAAGATAAACCTGTCGACCTTGGTATCGTTGAAAAGGTCTCAAAGAGCTTTATACAAATAAATTACTTGTTTATGTATTTTTTTAATGATTATTAAAATAAATGCCAAAAACAGAAAAAATTCAATATCTTTTAAATTTACTATCGGATTTTTTTGAAACAAAAACCATAATTTGTCTCACTTCCTTCTAAACACTTTAAAAGCTTGGGAGATAGCTAGAACAGTGACCACGTGGCACACACTTTTACTGAAATTTCTCCTTGGGTGATAAAAATCTGAAAATTTTTGTATACCTATCTTACATTAACCTTAACACTATTTAATAATAAAAACTAGGGGTCTTCGCTTTAGATTTTAAAATATAAAATTTTAAAAATTTCACTAAATTTAAAAGTTCAATTACTTCGCAGCCACTTAACTTATCAAAATTCTGAAATTTGCTCCCGGCTGCTCTCCACGCTGGCTACGAGATTGCGACTCCAAAAATAGCCGCACGATTTTCCTTCTCGAAACACGTGCCCACGTGACACTTGTTTTTTTGCCTTTTTCTCGGAGACTATCGCTCAGAAAATTCCCAAATTTTGCACCTATGTAGAAGCCGTGAATAGCTTCAAGGCCACTATTTAAAAAATAAGGGTAACCGTGCTTAATCACTCAGCGTTTCACTTTAAAGATTTGCAATTTTCCAAATTTCACTTTTTTCACTTTAACTTTTTCACTTTCACTCCGATTTAAAATCAAATTGCACGACTTTATGCCGCAAGTTAAGCCGCGTCTTTTGGTGTATAACACACAAAAATCGGACGTAAAAAACCTATTTTAGCGAATTTTTGAGCGCGGAGCAACTCAGAAACGTGGCGTTCGGGACGGCAGTTGACACCGGACTGGTTAGGTTAGGTTAGGTTAGGTTAGGTTAGGTTAGGTTAGGTTAGGTTAGGTTAGGTTAGGTTAGGTTAGGTTAGGTTAGGTTAGGTTAGGTTAGGTTAGGTTAGGTTAGGTTAGGTTAGGTTAGGTTAGGTTAGGTTAGGTTAGGTTAGGTTAGGTTAGGTTAGGTTAGGTTAGGTTAGGTTAGGTTAGGTTAGGTTAGGTTAGGTTAGGTTAGGTTAGGTTAGGTTAGGTTAGGTTAGGTTAGGTTAGGTTAGGTTAGGTTAGGTTAGGTTAGGTTAGGTTAGGTTAGGTTAGGTTAGGTTAGGTTAGGTTAGGTTAGGTTAGGTTAGGTTAGGTTAGGTTAGGTTAGGTTAGGTTAGGTTAGGTTAGGTTAGGTTAGGTTAGGTTAGGTTAGGTTAGGTTAGGTTAGGTTAGGTTAGGTTAGGTTAGGTTAGGTTAGGTTAGGTTAGGTTAGGTTAGGTTAGGTTAGGTTAGGTTAGGTTAGGTTAGGTTAGGTTAGGTTAGGTTAGGTTAGGTTAGGTTAGGTTAGGTTAGGTTAGGTTAGGTTAGGTTAGGTTAGGTTAGGTTAGGTTAGGTTAGGTTAGGTTAGGTTAGGTTAGGTTAGGTTAGGTTAGGTTAGGTTAGGTTAGGTTAGGTTAGGTTAGGTTAGGTTAGGTTAGGTTAGGTTAGGTTAGGTTAGGTTAGGTTAGGTTAGGTTAGGTTAGGTTAGGTTAGGTTAGGTTAGGTTAGGTTAGGTTAGGTTAGGTTAGGTTAGGTTAGGTTAGGTTAGGTTAGGTTAGGTTAGGTTAGGTTAGGTTAGGTTAGGTTAGGTTAGGTTAGGTTAGGTTAGGTTAGGTTAGGTTAGGTTAGGTTAGGTTAGGTTAGGTTAGGTTAGGTTAGGTTAGGTTAGGTTAGGTTAGGTTAGGTTAGGTTAGGTTAGGTTAGGTTAGGTTAGGTTAGGTTAGGTTAGGTTAGGTTAGGTTAGGTTAGGTTAGGTTAGGTTAGGTTAGGTTAGGTTAGGTTAGGTTAGGTTAGGTTAGGTTAGGTTAGGTTAGGTTAGGTTAGGTTAGGTTAGGTTAGGTTAGGTTAGGTTAGGTTAGGTTAGGTTAGGTTAGGTTAGGTTAGGTTAGGTTAGGTTAGGTTAGGTTAGGTTAGGTTAGGTTAGGTTAGGTTAGGTTAGGTTAGGTTAGGTTAGGTTAGGTTAGGTTAGGTTAGGTTAGGTTAGGTTAGGTTAGGTTAGGTTAGGTTAGGTTAGGTTAGGTTAGGTTAGGTTAGGTTAGGTTAGGTTAGGTTAGGTTAGGTTAGGTTAGGTTAGGTTAGGTTAGGTTAGGTTAGGTTAGGTTAGGTTAGGTTAGGTTAGGTTAGGTTAGGTTAGGTTAGGTTAGGTTAGGTTAGGTTAGGTTAGGTTAGGTTAGGTTAGGTTAGGTTAGGTTAGGTTAGGTTAGGTTAGGTTAGGTTAGGTTAGGTTAGGTTAGGTTAGGTTAGGTTAGGTTAGGTTAGGTTAGGTTAGGTTAGGTTAGGTTAGGTTAGGTTAGGTTAGGTTAGGTTAGGTTAGGTTAGGTTAGGTTAGGTTAGGTTAGGTTAGGTTAGGTTAGGTTAGGTTAGGTTAGGTTAGGTTAGGTTAGGTTAGGTTAGGTTAGGTTAGGTTAGGTTAGGTTAGGTTAGGTTAGGTTAGGTTAGGTTAGGTTAGGTTAGGTTAGGTTAGGTTAGGTTAGGTTAGGTTAGGTTAGGTTAGGTTAGGTTAGGTTAGGTTAGGTTAGGTTAGGTTAGGTTAGGTTAGGTTAGGTTAGGTTAGGTTAGGTTAGGTTAGGTTAGGTTAGGTTAGGTTAGGTTAGGTTAGGTTAGGTTAGGTTAGGTTAGGTTAGGTTAGGTTAGGTTAGGTTAGGTTAGGTTAGGTTAGGTTAGGTTAGGTTAGGTTAGGTTAGGTTAGGTTAGGTTAGGTTAGGTTAGGTTAGGTTAGGTTAGGTTAGGTTAGGTTAGGTTAGGTTAGGTTAGGTTAGGTTAGGTTAGGTTAGGTTAGGTTAGGTTAGGTTAGGTTAGGTTAGGTTAGGTTAGGTTAGGTTAGGTTAGGTTAGGTTAGGTTAGGTTAGGTTAGGTTAGGTTAGGTTAGGTTAGGTTAGGTTAGGTTAGGTTAGGTTAGGTTAGGTTAGGTTAGGTTAGGTTAGGTTAGGTTAGGTTAGGTTAGGTTAGGTTAGGTTAGGTTAGGTTAGGTTAGGTTAGGTTAGGTTAGGTTAGGTTAGGTTAGGTTAGGTTAGGTTAGGTTAGGTTAGGTTAGGTTAGGTTAGGTTAGGTTAGGTTAGGTTAGGTTAGGTTAGGTTAGGTTAGGTTAGGTTAGGTTAGGTTAGGTTAGGTTAGGTTAGGTTAGGTTAGGTTAGGTTAGGTTAGGTTAGGTTAGGTTAGGTTAGGTTAGGTTAGGTTAGGTTAGGTTAGGTTAGGTTAGGTTAGGTTAGGTTAGGTTAGGTTAGGTTAGGTTAGGTTAGGTTAGGTTAGGTTAGGTTAGGTTAGGTTAGGTTAGGTTAGGTTAGGTTAGGTTAGGTTAGGTTAGGTTAGGTTAGGTTAGGTTAGGTTAGGTTAGGTTAGGTTAGGTTAGGTTAGGTTAGGTTAGGTTAGGTTAGGTTAGGTTAGGTTAGGTTAGGTTAGGTTAGGTTAGGTTAGGTTAGGTTAGGTTAGGTTAGGTTAGGTTAGGTTAGGTTAGGTTAGGTTAGGTTAGGTTAGGTTAGGTTAGGTTAGGTTAGGTTAGGTTAGGTTAGGTTAGGTTAGGTTAGGTTAGGTTAGGTTAGGTTAGGTTAGGTTAGGTTAGGTTAGGTTAGGTTAGGTTAGGTTAGGTTAGGTTAGGTTAGGTTAGGTTAGGTTAGGTTAGGTTAGGTTAGGTTAGGTTAGGTTAGGTTAGGTTAGGTTAGGTTAGGTTAGGTTAGGTTAGGTTAGGTTAGGTTAGGTTAGGTTAGGTTAGGTTAGGTTAGGTTAGGTTAGGTTAGGTTAGGTTAGGTTAGGTTAGGTTAGGTTAGGTTAGGTTAGGTTAGGTTAGGTTAGGTTAGGTTAGGTTAGGTTAGGTTAGGTTAGGTTAGGTTAGGTTAGGTTAGGTTAGGTTAGGTTAGGTTAGGTTAGGTTAGGTTAGGTTAGGTTAGGTTAGGTTAGGTTAGGTTAGGTTAGGTTAGGTTAGGTTAGGTTAGGTTAGGTTAGGTTAGGTTAGGTTAGGTTAGGTTAGGTTAGGTTAGGTTAGGTTAGGTTAGGTTAGGTTAGGTTAGGTTAGGTTAGGTTAGGTTAGGTTAGGTTAGGTTAGGTTAGGTTAGGTTAGGTTAGGTTAGGTTAGGTTAGGTTAGGTTAGGTTAGGTTAGGTTAGGTTAGGTTAGGTTAGGTTAGGTTAGGTTAGGTTAGGTTAGGTTAGGTTAGGTTAGGTTAGGTTAGGTTAGGTTAGGTTAGGTTAGGTTAGGTTAGGTTAGGTTAGGTTAGGTTAGGTTAGGTTAGGTTAGGTTAGGTTAGGTTAGGTTAGGTTAGGTTAGGTTAGGTTAGGTTAGGTTAGGTTAGGTTAGGTTAGGTTAGGTTAGGTTAGGTTAGGTTAGGTTAGGTTAGGTTAGGTTAGGTTAGGTTAGGTTAGGTTAGGTTAGGTTAGGTTAGGTTAGGTTAGGTTAGGTTAGGTTAGGTTAGGTTAGGTTAGGTTAGGTTAGGTTAGGTTAGGTTAGGTTAGGTTAGGTTAGGTTAGGTTAGGTTAGGTTAGGTTAGGTTAGGTTAGGTTAGGTTAGGTTAGGTTAGGTTAGGTTAGGTTAGGTTAGGTTAGGTTAGGTTAGGTTAGGTTAGGTTAGGTTAGGTTAGGTTAGGTTAGGTTAGGTTAGGTTAGGTTAGGTTAGGTTAGGTTAGGTTAGGTTAGGTTAGGTTAGGTTAGGTTAGGTTAGGTTAGGTTAGGTTAGGTTAGGTTAGGTTAGGTTAGGTTAGGTTAGGTTAGGTTAGGTTAGGTTAGGTTAGGTTAGGTTAGGTTAGGTTAGGTTAGGTTAGGTTAGGTTAGGTTAGGTTAGGTTAGGTTAGGTTAGGTTAGGTTAGGTTAGGTTAGGTTAGGTTAGGTTAGGTTAGGTTAGGTTAGGTTAGGTTAGGTTAGGTTAGGTTAGGTTAGGTTAGGTTAGGTTAGGTTAGGTTAGGTTAGGTTAGGTTAGGTTAGGTTAGGTTAGGTTAGGTTAGGTTAGGTTAGGTTAGGTTAGGTTAGGTTAGGTTAGGTTAGGTTAGGTTAGGTTAGGTTAGGTTAGGTTAGGTTAGGTTAGGTTAGGTTAGGTTAGGTTAGGTTAGGTTAGGTTAGGTTAGGTTAGGTTAGGTTAGGTTAGGTTAGGTTAGGTTAGGTTAGGTTAGGTTAGGTTAGGTTAGGTTAGGTTAGGTTAGGTTAGGTTAGGTTAGGTTAGGTTAGGTTAGGTTAGGTTAGGTTAGGTTAGGTTAGGTTAGGTTAGGTTAGGTTAGGTTAGGTTAGGTTAGGTTAGGTTAGGTTAGGTTAGGTTAGGTTAGGTTAGGTTAGGTTAGGTTAGGTTAGGTTAGGTTAGGTTAGGTTAGGTTAGGTTAGGTTAGGTTAGGTTAGGTTAGGTTAGGTTAGGTTAGGTTAGGTTAGGTTAGGTTAGGTTAGGTTAGGTTAGGTTAGGTTAGGTTAGGTTAGGTTAGGTTAGGTTAGGTTAGGTTAGGTTAGGTTAGGTTAGGTTAGGTTAGGTTAGGTTAGGTTAGGTTAGGTTAGGTTAGGTTAGGTTAGGTTAGGTTAGGTTAGGTTAGGTTAGGTTAGGTTAGGTTAGGTTAGGTTAGGTTAGGTTAGGTTAGGTTAGGTTAGGTTAGGTTAGGTTAGGTTAGGTTAGGTTAGGTTAGGTTAGGTTAGGTTAGGTTAGGTTAGGTTAGGTTAGGTTAGGTTAGGTTAGGTTAGGTTAGGTTAGGTTAGGTTAGGTTAGGTTAGGTTAGGTTAGGTTAGGTTAGGTTAGGTTAGGTTAGGTTAGGTTAGGTTAGGTTAGGTTAGGTTAGGTTAGGTTAGGTTAGGTTAGGTTAGGTTAGGTTAGGTTAGGTTAGGTTAGGTTAGGTTAGGTTAGGTTAGGTTAGGTTAGGTTAGGTTAGGTTAGGTTAGGTTAGGTTAGGTTAGGTTAGGTTAGGTTAGGTTAGGTTAGGTTAGGTTAGGTTAGGTTAGGTTAGGTTAGGTTAGGTTAGGTTAGGTTAGGTTAGGTTAGGTTAGGTTAGGTTAGGTTAGGTTAGGTTAGGTTAGGTTAGGTTAGGTTAGGTTAGGTTAGGTTAGGTTAGGTTAGGTTAGGTTAGGTTAGGTTAGGTTAGGTTAGGTTAGGTTAGGTTAGGTTAGGTTAGGTTAGGTTAGGTTAGGTTAGGTTAGGTTAGGTTAGGTTAGGTTAGGTTAGGTTAGGTTAGGTTAGGTTAGGTTAGGTTAGGTTAGGTTAGGTTAGGTTAGGTTAGGTTAGGTTAGGTTAGGTTAGGTTAGGTTAGGTTAGGTTAGGTTAGGTTAGGTTAGGTTAGGTTAGGTTAGGTTAGGTTAGGTTAGGTTAGGTTAGGTTAGGTTAGGTTAGGTTAGGTTAGGTTAGGTTAGGTTAGGTTAGGTTAGGTTAGGTTAGGTTAGGTTAGGTTAGGTTAGGTTAGGTTAGGTTAGGTTAGGTTAGGTTAGGTTAGGTTAGGTTAGGTTAGGTTAGGTTAGGTTAGGTTAGGTTAGGTTAGGTTAGGTTAGGTTAGGTTAGGTTAGGTTAGGTTAGGTTAGGTTAGGTTAGGTTAGGTTAGGTTAGGTTAGGTTAGGTTAGGTTAGGTTAGGTTAGGTTAGGTTAGGTTAGGTTAGGTTAGGTTAGGTTAGGTTAGGTTAGGTTAGGTTAGGTTAGGTTAGGTTAGGTTAGGTTAGGTTAGGTTAGGTTAGGTTAGGTTAGTTAGGTTAGGTTAGGTTAGGTTAGGTTAGGTTAGGTTAGGTTAGGTTAGGTTAGGTTAGGTTAGGTTAGGTTAGGTTAGGTTAGGTTAGGTTAGGTTAGGTTAGGTTAGGTTAGGTTAGGTTAGGTTAGGTTAGGTTAGGTTAGGTTAGGTTAGGTTAGGTTAGGTTAGGTTAGGTTAGGTTAGGTTAGGTTAGGTTAGGTTAGGTTAGGTTAGGTTAGGTTAGGTTAGGTTAGGTAGGTTAGGTTAGGTTAGGTTAGGTTAGGTTAGGTTAGGTTAGGTTAGGTTAGGTTGGTTAGGTTAGGTTAGGTTAGGTTAGGTTAGGTTAGGTTAGGTTAGGTTAGGTTAGGTTAGGTTAGGTTAGGTTAGGTTAGGTTAGGTTAGGTTAGGTTAGGTTGTTAGGTTAGGTTAGGTTAGGTTAGGTTAGGTTAGGTTAGGTAGGTTAGGTTAGGTAGGTAGGTTAGGTTAGGTTAGGTTAGGTTAGGTTAGGTTAGGTTAGGTTAGGTTAGGTTAGGTTAGGTTAGGTTAGCTTAGGTTAGGTTAGGTTAGGTTAGGTTAGGTTAGGTTAGGTTAGGTTAGGTTAGGTTAGTTAGGTTAGGTTAGGTAGGTTAGGTTAGGTTAGGTTAGGTTAGTTAGTTAGGTTAGGTTAGGTTAGGTAGGTGTGTTAGGTTAGGTTAGGTTAGGTTAGGTTAGGTTAGGTTAGGTTAGGTTAGGTTAGGTTAGGTTAGGTTAGGTTAGGTTAGGTTAGGTTAGGTTAGGTTAGGTTAGGTTAGGTTAGGTTAGGTTAGGTTAGGTGTAGGTTAGGTAGGTTAGGTTAGGTTAGGTTAGGTTAGGTTGTAGGTGTAGGTTAGGTTAGGTTAGGTTAGGTGGTTAGGTTAGGTTAGGTTAGGTTAGGTTAGGTTAGGTTAGGTTAGTTAGGTTAGTTAGGTTAGGTTAGGTTAGGTTAGGTTAGGTTAGGTTAGGTTAGGTTAGGTTAGTTAGGGTAGGTTAGGTTAGGTTAGGTTAGGTTAGGTTAGGTTAGGTTAGGTTAGGTTAGGTTAGGTTAGGTTAGGTTAGGGTAGGTTAGAGGTTAGGTTAGGTTAGGTAGGTTAGGATTAGGTAGGTTAGGTTAGGTTAGGTGTAGGTTAGGTTAGGTT